>OU015674.1:7036611-8527417 GCA_907165275.2 Zygaena filipendulae
ACAATATTATACATAACATCGTAGCAGAAATATAATTTTTTCATTTTGTTGACATTAAACGTCATGGTTTTAATATATTGTGAGGAATTTACCTACTGGCCATCATCTCCTGCAGAGCTAAGATGTGCAACACGATAAAATTTTATCGCGCCATTTTATCGATTCTCGTCGACATAATATTATATCGTTTTGTCTACCGGCAGCAAAAAATGTTTAACCGAATCTAGTCTTACAACTTTTTGCTTGGACGCCATTTGGACGCCCACAAATATTTGGACATAGATAAGCAATAGTGTGTTAACCCACACTGCAGAAATTTAGAATAAATTAAAGTTTTAAAATTATAGCGCCATTTTGTTTCAATATTTTTATGTTCGATATTTAATTACATATTTAAACAATTGTAATAAGGTAAACACATAATTAAAAAACGTTCTCTAACTCTCAATAAATCGTTTTGAATCAATAACTTTGTTTTGTGGGTTAACATGTTATTGCTTATCTGCGTCCATTTATCGTATCGACAATTTTATCTTTCGTTCGATAAACATATCGTGGCAAGCATCTTATCAAGACACGAATATTTGAATTGGTTTTGCTCAGTAATTAAGCCTCCAATCCAACTATATCCAACTATATTCCGCGCAAACAAGTCTTTTTTTTAATCTTTACATAAAAATACTTAAGTAGGTACTCATTAAAACGACTTCGAGTGCAGCAGTTATGTAGGTACTTTACAAAATCTTGGAATTTTATTTCTTGTTATCAAGTCTTAGAAAATCAAATATTATAAAATATCGATACTCCCTATAAAATATTATAAAATATCTTACTAATATTATAAACGCGAAAGTTTGTAAGAATGTATGGATGTATGGATGTTTGTTATTCTTTCACGCAAAAACTAATGGATGGATTTAAATGAAACTTTACAATAATATAGCTTATACATCAGATTAACACATAGGGTAATTTTTATCCCGGAATTCCCGCGGGAACTCTGAACGCGGGTGAAACCGCGGGGCACAACTATAGTTTAATAATAATTACCTCCATAATGACCCTAAATACATATTTATTTATTTATTTATTTGCTGAATATGGTAGGTACATCAAGATGTTATAATTATTACAAATAAGCCGCATATTCGCCGTGTTGGCGTGCAAATTTCCAATTGATTGTGGTAACATTTAATTTTTATATATTTATAAATATCCCAGTACATCACAATACGATACAATAAAATAAAATTTATAGAATGGCAATAATAAAATTCAAATAATACATTAAATATATCAATAAAATCAAATATTATATTATGTAAATAGTAAATTTAAAATTAAAATCAAAATAAGATAAAATTTTGTAAAATAAATTAAATTAAAAAAATGGTACATGTCAAAACAAAATTAAAATGCATTCATGTTTGAAGTTAAAAATATGTCAGGTTTCAACCATTTTAGTCATTCATAAATAAATATTATCTTATAATAGAAGAAGTGATATAATTGCCGTTATCTACTTGTTTAAGAATTCCTTTACCGAGTAAAAGCAATGGTCACACAACCATTCCTTTAGTTTCTTTTTAAATTTATAAAATGGGAGATCTTTTATATCACCGGGTATTTTATTAAATACATATATAGTGATAGACATAAATTTACAGTTGTTTAGGTATGTGGCTGTCCGTGGATTGTGATCAACCACTAATCTGTCCGTGTTTCTTGTGCCTCTTGGATAAAGTTCAGAAGCTTTTTTAATGAGAGAATGATGCTGCTTTACAAATTACGCAATTTTAAATATATACAGACAAGGCAGTGGCAATATACGAAATTGTTTGAATAGAGGCTTACAAAATTCATAATGTGGTAAGCCAGAAATGGCACGAACACATTTCTTTTGTATGACAAAAGCTCTACAGTTATTAGTGCCATTACCCCAGATAATAAGTCCATATCTAAGTACTGATTGTACATAGCCATGATAGGCTGCTAGAACAGTACCTTGAGTGGCTGTTTTTCTTAGTTTATTTAACACATTAATAAATTTGTTTAGCTTGCTGCAGACTTTATCAATGTGGTCTTTCCAGTTCATTGATCTAGATATCGTTAGACCCAGAAAGGTTGTTTGGTCCGCGTGTTGTAGGAATTGTCCATTATAATGAACTTTTATCTATTTTAATACGACCTGTCTGCTAAAAGTTATGTATTTTGGTTTGTTGTTGTATGTCAAAGTATTATTTATATCGTTTTCATGATTAGATGTCAAATTATTTGAAGTCACAATTACTGATACGTCATTAGCAAATAATATGGACCTATGTCCGGTCACCTCTGGAAGATCATTTATATATAATAAAAATAAAAGGTCCTGTTGCAATGGTATGTTGACCGAAAGTAACCTACTGCGTTATTGTTAATAATTGTTATTTCTACACATTGTTGCCTATTTTCTAGGTATGTGCGAATCCAGTCATATGCCACACCACGAATAGCCATATTGTCAAGTTTTTTTAGTAATATATCATGGGAAACAAAACCAAAAGCCTTGGACATATAAAAAGAAAACATAGTTTTTACTATCAACATTTTGGACTAAGTTGGAGACTAGACTATAAGATGCTAATGTTGTAGATTTCTGTTTCTGGAATCCATACTGTTCCTGTTTCATTAGGTCAAATTGGTTGGCGAAATCAGTCAAATGAGCCTTTTCAAATACTTTAGACAGTATCCAGTACCAAGGCCGATAGTTACCTAATTCCGTTTTGTCGCCTTTTTTATACACTGGTTTGACGAGTGATTTCTTTAGACATTCGGGAAAGCAACCCATCTCAAATGAGAGATTTACCAGGTATGTTAGGACTGGAGCAATCTCCTCTACGCATATCTTAAGAACTTTGGTACATATTTCATCATAACCCTCCGATCTTGTATTATTTAGTGATGAGATTATTTTGGAGATATCAACTTCATTCAATGGTTTCAAGTGGATGGTGTTCATGTTTTTATTTAATGTAATGTTATTACTACGATTGGATGTTTTTGTGTTAGTCAAATTAATATAAAAGTCATTGAAGGAACCAGCTATGTCATGTGGGTCCCTGAGTGTCCTCTCTTTCAATGATATCTCGTCAATAAAATCTTTTGATTGTGTATGTCCAGCTAACCCACTAACAATACTCCACGATGCCCTGCAGTTGTTATGACTAGTTGCTACAATTTTATGGTTTGTTATTTTTTGAGTCCAACCTATACATTTTTTCAATATTTTCGAATATCGGTTATAAATAGTTTTGCTTTTATTTGACCTCTGTTTGTAGATTTGCAATCTCAATTTCCTCTTTGTTCTACAGCTTACCCTTAAGCCCTTAGTAACCCAATTAAGTTTGTTTGTATTTACGGTCTTGATCTTAATAATCGGGAAACAAAGTCTGTAGAAACGTCATGAAAGTTCACAAATATCTCATTAAGTTCTCTCTCTGCAAAGATGTCCGCAAAGGAAAGGCTACCGATAGCTTTAAATTTCGAAGTTCTCCCCCGAATAGCATCTTCTATAACGGAAGGTGTACTTGGGTATGGAATGTTCAATAACGGTGGGAAATGTTACCATCTGTGCAGTGTCATGGTCAGAAAGCTGTAATGGTATCACGAAACCAACAGCTCCCTTGATATCACTTATAATATTGTCAATACAGTTTTGCTGCCGTGTTGGTTCTTTAATATGAACGCACAAATTGTAGCCATCCAAACAGTCCAAAAGGTTTGTCGTAGCTTTACAATTACGATTCAAAATATTTATATTGAAATCACCAGCCAAAACCAAGGATTTTAGAAATTATATAATAGAATATTTAACTTGTCCATGAATACTTCTATCGATGATGCTGGCGTTCTATATTTATAGTATAGGCTGGAATATCGATAGCACAACATTCAAATATTTCGCTCTCTGATAATTCTTTGCAGATATTTATGTCATATTTTTGTACGAATGTTTCGGTGAAACAGATGACGTCAGGGACCAAACGCTTTCGAGTCAAATCCATAAGAGCTATATTTAACACATCTATTTTAGATAGAAGTCCTGCTATATTTTGATGTAGTATTTTAAATTTGTTTCGACCAAAAAAACTTATTTTCTACGTTACTGTTTAAAGAATTTTTTGATATTATATTTTTCTCTAAGGTGGGAAAGTAGTATGGGATGGTTCCTTGTGTAGGTTTGATTCCAGACTTACTCCTGTCATTAATGTTATCATTTTTTTTGTGTATTATTATTATTAGCAGATTTTGGTTTTGTGAAATAGTATGGGATCGTTCCCTTTTTGTGTTGCTTTTTTAATTTCATAATTTTTCCAATACATTTGAGATAAAGATACGTATTATTATAATAATCTATTTGGTTAATAGCATTGTTTACTTTATATTATATTTTGTATATTTTGTTGTTTTTTATATTTTGTTTACTTGATAAACGATCTGATTGGCGCATTTGGTCACCATACCATGCCTACTCGCTAATCAAAAAGTTCTGAGGTTCGATTTCCGGTGGGGGTGGACTTTGGGTGATGAACACAGGATTTCACTTTTCAGTTTGAGCGTGTTTATATATCTATACTACAATATGTGTGTACCTAATAATTTGAAACTTTTATTGCTTTGAGTACCTGAAGCGGCGCCACAGCACGTAAATCGATACTTAATTTGTTAGGTATAAGTAGGCACATCGACACGCAACGTGCCTCAAATTCTCGCTTATCAGGCGAACTACGCGGTGGCAACGACCGCGACTCGAGGCGAAGCAACGTTAAACATTAAACATCTACTTTTTATTATGATAAGTCTTAGTACACAAAAATTAAAGTTATCGTGAATAATAATAATAATAAGTTTATTTTCGACACAAACAGTACTATGATCAAAATATACCTACATTACACAACAATAACAAAAGGTTCTTATCATATAGGAAACTGGAGGTTGAACTAAGCGAAGCCTGTATTTCAGCTCTCCAGTGCTCCACAACGATATTATGCTGGTACAATATTTTTTAGCAAGTAAAAACAATGTCAGGTAGGTACAAGGTACAATTTTCATATTTTTTAAGTATTTTAACACTAACCATCTGAAGTCTACCTAATGTCAAATGTTAACGTAAGCGAATCTCTTTTTTTCTCTATTGAGCAAGTGGTGTTTGCCTGTAATTGGGTAAATACTAACTAACATGTTAAATACCTGTTGTATAAATTTTTACCTATTGTATAGTATTGTACCTGTTGGAAAACCTAATAAATAAAATAAAATAAAATAAAATATTGATATTGGCGTCGGAGTAATTATATATAATTTACTAAAATAAAACCTAAATATATGTGTGCCTGTGCGTGTATGTCTATGTGTAGGTGAGGAGCGTATATGTGTATGAGTGGGTGTGTGTGTGTGTGTGTGTGTGTGTGTGTGTGTGTGTGTGTGTGTGTGTGTGTGTGTGTGTGTGTGTGTGTGTGTGTGTGTGTGTGTGTGTGTGTGTGTGTGTGTGCGTGCGTGCGTGCGTGCGTGTGTGTGTGTGTGTGTGTGTAGACCTTGCAACCATTCAGAGACCAATTTTTGACATTCGTACTTAGACAACGAATAGAAGGAAAGTTTCCTGTTGAGATTGTTGTATAGATAAGGGCCAAGAAAACCGAAAACCTTTTAGCAAAGCTGGTATTAAATTGCACTAGCAACTGCATGTTTACGTCTTTTATTTGCTAGTAGATTAGAGTCATACTTTAGGTGACAATGGTTTCTAAGCACGACGTAGAGAATAAATAGTTGCCTAACTGCCAGCATTTCAGTTTGCCTGTACAAGTCAGCGGTCGGGAACAAGGGTGGAAGGAATCTACTTACCTTAAGAACCAATCTCTGTGCCCGCTCCAGCTTTAACAATATAGATTTAGGGGCACCGCCCCAGGACGTGATGCAGTATAAGAGAATAGACTGGCACAATGAGTAATAAACTATGTTAATAATGTTTGTATCAGCTATGTGGCGTAAATTTTTAAAAATGTAAATTAGCTTTCTCACTCTCGAAGTCAACAAATCAATATGAGGTTGAAAGCTCAATCTGCTATCGATTTCCACACCAAGATATTTAATGCTATTTGCCTATCGGAGATTAGGGCAGCAGCAACGGTCTTCGGTAAAATAACAGCTATGGGCTACTATATTGTGATCATGACTATCTATGTTAGGCCAACATTTCTTATAGAGAAGGATAAATATTTCGTTTTATCAATGTTTAGTGTGAGCCTGTTTTTGGTTAACCATTTGAGGACCTTGTTAAATCCGTTCTATATGGCTCACCATATCATATACATCCTCCCAAGAATAGCCACTGAAAAGCAGTGTAATATCATCTGCAAATGTAACTATTTTACCCTGGGTCAAACTGAGACTACATAAGTTATTTATATAGGTTAGAAATAGTGTTGGTCCCAGAACACTTCCTTGTGGAACTCCGAACGTAATAGGCAGGTCCTGACTTGTAAGATCACCCACCCTCACTCTCTGAAACCTGCTGTTCAGATAATCAGCAAATAGATCTATTTGGCTGCCTCTCACTCCAAGCGTTTCGAGTTTATTCAGCAAAATCGGGACAGAAACGGTGTTAAATGCTTTGGTCAGGTCCAGGAAGATAGCAATCGACTTTCTATTACAATCCAGAGCTGAAACAACGTAGCTAACTAATTCATGAACTACATCATAGGTGGACCTACCTACACGAAAGCCATATTGAGAATTAGCTAGTAAATGGTTATGCTCAAGATAATTTACTAATCTTTTATTAATAATTCGTTCTAGGATTTTTGATGTAGAAGGCAAAATAGAGATTGGTCTATAGTTACTGGCACAGGCGCGGTCGCCATTCTTAAATACAGGGTGGACCTCGGCATAGTTCGTTCTTAAATTGCGTATTAAGTCATATACTTCACTTTCATCCGTTGGAAGCAGAACAAAGGAATGCAGAGAGGAGAAACTTGCTGAGTCATCTGAAGGGATAGGGATTTTATCAGCGAGATTTTTACCAATATTAGAGAAGAATGTATTTAGTTTGCCAATAGAGCCTTGGGGGTCACTAGTAGATATTAGTTTAGTAGTTGACTCTTTTAATTTAGATGTATATGTGATTGTTTTAATATAATAATAATAATAATAATTTATTTATTTATAACCAACTTGGATCATTTTGTTAGTAACATTTCTTAACCTATTGTTAGTAAATTACATTATATTTATATTTATACATTTAAAAGATTATATTATTACATTTACACACTATACTCCCCCCCAAAATCCCCCCAAGTCTCCCATAATTTCTTGTTATCCGACCTACTAGCCTTGTCGATTTCATGTTTTTCATATTCTCTCTTGACTTTTTTCAAGAGGCTGTTATAAAAATTTCTGTACCTTTTATACGTTACTTGTGTTACTTCACTTTCCGGATACCTTTTAGCCCTCTGATGAAGCTTGTCTCTGTTTCTCAAGCATCTCAATAATCCAGGAGTAATCCATGGCTTTTTTATTCGTTTATGGTTTGAAATTTTAATTGTGCTAGTGCATGAGACGATTTTATGATTTAAACTGTCAATCAAATAGTTCGCGGCAGCATTCGCATCATTCATAAGATAGAGTGGATGTAAGTCAATACAGTCCATCGCAGTGTCCAAAGCAGTATAGTCAATACGTTTGTAAACTCTAGGCGGATGAAAGTTTGGAACATCCAGGTTGAGGAGGAGAATCACAGTGTCGTGGTCAGTAAGTGAAGTCTCGGCTATGCAACATCGAGCAGAAAGTCTTGTTTTTAGAATAACATGATCCAAAAAAGTTTTACTATGCGTGGGTTTGGTATGTGCCGGTAGCATGCCATGACAAGCCAGCAAGTCAAGGTAAATAGAGGATCGAGGATCAGAGCCTTGAGGGTTAATATCAATATTAATATCACCGATTAACATTATATTGGCGAAAGAAGAATATTTTCTTAGCACAGCATCAAGAGACTCAATAAAACGTGCTATATCCTGCTCTGCTGGAGGTCTATAAATGCCTAAAATAATAGTCCGAATCGAAAGCTGTACGGCAAGACAATTGGCATCAGAAAACATTGGTTCATCCGTCTCGACTGTCATGGTACTCTTATAGTATACCACTACGCCTTCATTTTGGGTACCATTATTTATAGTAAACATAGATGTGCAGCCTTCAATAACGGGAATATTCTGTGTACAACTCAACCAACATTCAATCAAAATAATACAATCCCATTCAACATCAGATCTTTTAATTAGAGTATGCAATCCTGAGATATTGCGATTTATACTACGTATATTTTGATGTAGGACCTTAAGTGACTGAACCCAGTCAACCAAGAATGATACACACTCCTCTATATCACAAACCGTTGACTCGGACACCTTAATCAGGTCCAACTCATCGGTAATTTCATTTAAACAATTGAAAGCGGAAAATAACTATATAACAGAAGTGAAATGCAGTGGTGCAACAAAAGAATTACCGTTGATATTATACAAAAGGTGTCCGTTTCTCAGTCGTCGGATGGAGTCCGCCCACAGTTCTTCGGCTGGCGGCGTCTGTCCGTCGGTTGAGAAGCGTACCCTCAATACCTGTTATATATGTTTAGTTGTTGTATACGTATGCTGTAAATCTTTGTGTTGTGTCAAATAAAGTTTTTTCAATTCAATTCAACAAAAAACATGCAAACCGGAACTTACAGTGGAGGCAAAGATAACAGTTACAATGAGCAAGGAGGCAGGGTGGAAAAAATATAAAGTTAAACGTGACTCTTGTTTAACCTGTGTTTGTGTTGTGTACAGTAAACGTGCGTTCGTAAAAGTGTAGCAGGAAGATGTAAAGACATTATGTGAAAAAGCAACAACGTGTAAGCAAAAATAACCTACAGCGTGAGTAAAAATTAAAAAATAAAATATAAACAAAAAATATAGTAGACTTGTGGTTCGATTTAGTCATATAGAGCTAAGCTTTACGAGCTGGTCTTCATTCACTATACGTATAGCTTGTGAACCCTCGGTCTTTCGTATATATACATTTCCATAGGATGTCCAGCAGCTTACGATTTTTTTCCTCTTTAAAAGTTCCCTTGCCAGGTAATGAAGCCGTTTGACCTTTGGCGACAGGGATTCAGCAACATAAATGGGTCTAGACACTCCAGAAACAGACAAATGCGAAGTATTCAGCTTATTATCTGGATTAGCCTTGTTGTAACCCCTTGACAACCTGACGAAACCGTCCTTTAACGTGACTGTTGTGAAGTTGACATTGATTTGGCTATCTGAGGGGTTTTTAGTTTGAAGACGATAAATATCCCTAATGTCGGAGTCTAGAATTGGCTGCTCAATCATAGACCCAATTTTCTTAACAATATTATGAAGATCATTTTTGTTTTCTTCAATCGATTTTAGAACGTTTCTTATCTCAATAGCTGAAGCACGTGCGGTTCGCTCAAGCTGTTCTATCATCAGTTAAAGCTTACCAATTTGATTTTTGTATGCATCATTACTGATCTCCAAGACCTCCAGTCGAGTCAACAGATCATCGTTTTTCTTAGACATAAATTCGATACTGGATCGAATCTCAATGTTTTGGAGTTTTATATCGTTAACAGTTGAGCTTAGGGTATTCAATTTATTTACTTGCTCGTTCCGAAGCTGCGCAAACATGTCACGTATCTCCGACATGAATGCGACCATACTTAACGGATCTTCAACGTTGCACTGTTGGGGAGCTGTTGGGGGCGAGGCTGAGGAGCCACCACGCCGCGTGCACATATTTTCCATCTCAATTTGATTGTTACGGGTGGTCTCTTTAATTGGCGTATCGTCGTTTTTGAGTTGTCTAGGCTGTTTCGTACTGCACACGGGACATATCCACGATTTTTTAAAGTCCCTCGTTAACTTCCTTTTCCTCTTCTCCATGGATATAACACACTGCACATGATAAGAATGCTCGCACTTGACGCAGGCTAGGTCAGCAGAGGTCTCGTGCACGGAGGTACAGCAGTGGAATTTCATTATAGTTTTACACAATCAATGCTCGCAACTTAATAATATCGCCTGTTAAAAAGTTAAAATTGTAATAGCAAGGGAGAGATTGCTCACAATTCTACAGAAGGCGAATTGCTGATGTTTATTTATATTGATTGATTCGCTTCTACCCACATGATCCTCACCACAAATAAGAATCAAAATATGATATCAGGATAACGTATGTAATTTCCCAAAATAAACACAACATTCCACAAATCATGCATTTAAAAATGAACACCCGAACAAACAGAGCACGCACTATACTCGTTTTCTCCACTAGTTGACACTTATAAATATTTTTAATTTATAATATTCGTTTCCAGTGGACACGCACACAACTTTTCGGCAGGTAGAAGGAATAATACTCCGTAGTATATGCAGTATATGCCACGTTTGCTTGGTTTCCACGACAAAAGCTTATAGCTTAGTGTGGGATCAAGTACTCCTGTGTTTCTGAAGTGGACTATTATTATTATTAACTAGCTGTGCCCCGTGGTTTCACCCACGTGAGTTTTGGTATCAGTATAGTATTATTATCTGTGGTATCAGGAACCTTTGTGGACGCAGGCAGAACAACCCGCCAAAGTTTCATCACAATCGAACCAATGGTTTCGAAACGTATAGAGGACAGATATACAAAAATTCATTTTTATTTATAAAGAAGATTATGTAAGGATTAATTATCTTTGTAATACATTTTCAAATACATTTTCACAATTACATTTCTGGTGTATGATCAATGTATGCAAGGATAAGAGCTCAAAAGCGCATTTTCATTCGACTTGCTTCAAATTTATCGTCACTGCTCAGCTCCTATGTGTCTTAGCGTTATGTTATATGGCCTGTAACCTGCCCAGGAGTATGGACTACAATCGTACCAAGTTTAGTTAAAATCCCTCAGTAGTTTTTGATCCATGCGTGCACATACAGACAGACAAACAGACAAAAAATTTACTGATTGCATTTTTGGCATCAGTATCGATCACCATTCATCATCCAATATTAATTTTGAATATATATTCAATGTACAGAATTGACCTCCCTACAGTTTTATTATAAGTATAGATATATGTAGATTTCCCCTTCTTTTCTCCAGGGTCCTCGGAGGAGGAACATCTCCAGGAGCTCACTCAGCTATGCTGCGACACAGGCAAGCTTCACATCCACAGCAACATGACTGATTGCTCAGCGGTAGCTCTACCAGACGTGCCAACTGGCTTGACAGACATGTGCACATATACTTCGAACGCTTGCTGTATGGATTACTTGGAGTAAGTATTTGTATCTGGCAACATTGTAATTAAATCTCATTAAACTCTGTACTTATGGGGCTCCATTCTAAAACTCTAAACCAAAGAGGAAATAAAAATTAAACGCATGTATTCAAACAAGAAAGGCAGAGGCACCACAGTTGCAAGAAACTATGAGCAAGTGTTTATCATCTTCAACTGCTCATGGTCATGCTCTCTTAAGCTTTATTTGCTGGCATCCTGAATGTTGTGATATAAGTATGTCGGAAAGGGAATAAGAGGAATAGCCGAATATCCCACTTCTGATGTAGGGTTATAGCTATACTAGAAATAGGCACCAGCGTTTTAGTTCTGTGGCACCAAGATTATACAATAAGTTTTCTGAAGTTGTTGACAGGTGTAGAAGTTTATCAAACTACCAGATAAAGGCTAAAATCAGAAATTGGTTACAGAGTTTACATTATGATGCTGTGGAGGAGCTATTTAATGTTGTGGCATGAGTGGAGAACATTGTTCATTGATTTATTAATTATTATTAGTTTTTTTTACAGCATGTTATTTAAGCTTTCGATTTCATTTTAAATTTATTTTTATTTTAAATCTATACTTCTTTATTGATTTATACTTATTAATTTATACTTATTAACTTATACTTTTTAATTTATACTTATTAATTTATCGTTTTCTAATTGATTGTTCAAGCTCAATGAAATTATAATATGTAACTGGCTTTTAACATACAGCTTATGCTAGTTTGGAAGCCAGTGAATGTACGGATATGGTAAAAATTTTTGCTTGTGACAATAATATGCCCAGAGAGAAGGTAATCACTACGTTCAATATGCCTACAGCGGCCCGGTGACACTCAACACAACTGAACTAGTATAGTATTATATTATCTGTGACTGAACTGATTCAAGTACTTTCCCACAAATAGACGGCTGGCTTGTATACGTACGTAATAAATAGTAGATTGTATCAGAAGGTATTAAAATTATATTTTTAAGGGCGAGGGCGTTATTTTGAATCCAGACCGGAGTGAAGGATTCTTATATAGAATCCTGAACGGAGAGAGGGATTCAAAGGAAATCGCCAGAGGAAAAAATAATTTTAATGCCGAGTGGTACACTCTACTTTTCACCCCCCTCTCAGAGAAAATGAAACAAGAAATCGTTGAAATATATGTAGAATAGAAAATAACATAGTAGCAGATAGTTATCTGCTATTGTAATGAAAGCTGATTAACTGATGATGATAACATAACACAATGTAACTGAAGGCAGGCATGGCCGAGACTACTAGCTGAGCGACACGTTTAGAACGAACTAGAACTATTACAATGAATTAGCACCGACATAGAAGTTGTACAGCATACCAGATATCCGTAGGGAACACGGAGCAGTGCCTGGGACTTGCGACCCAGGTGTGGGTTTAATGGGTACCTTTTCCAATACATCAACGCTCACCTCCACTGCCCTTGCTCCCGACTTAAGCAAACCTCTGGAAACAATTAGATGACACAGCACACGTAATCACTATAGCCACTCTAGATTGATACGACACTGATACGACACTATAACTGCACTACACCGAACACAAAGTAAAAATGAACCGTCGCTTACGCATACCCGCATTTTATAACAAGTTCTAACAAAGATGAGTCGGGCAATGGAGTGGAGCGGGGGAACAAACTTACTACCACCGCCATTCGACGGCGGGAAACAACAGTTATTTTTAATGAAACTACCCTCTTGCCGACATATATTTATTTTTTTGTTTGAGGCGCGAGTCTCACCGACCCGACTTACGATTTGTGCAGTATTTGACGTTCGACCTCCTTGGTCGTCTCTTGCCAATAGACGTTACAAGTTTCATATTCCAAATTCACAACTCATTATTACCCGCTATTTAGCGGGTTAAAATGGATTTCAGTACAACTTTTAGTCGCACTCATTGAAGGGAACCTAAATGTGCCTTTAGGTGCATTTATATGCGAATAAAACGTTAGTTTTTGAATAGATGGGATGAAAAGATCTTTTTTTTTCAGAAAGAAAAAGAGGCGCGACGCGGGCATTGCGGTAGCATCTGATACAGACGGACGCGATTCCTTGAAACAATCAGCTGAGGTGAGTGACATATGAACATACCCGAACACATTTTTCACCCAGTCCCCACCCACTACCGACTTGGAGTAACCGACAAACATACTTATCATACTTAACATTTAACATTCTTAGGTACTCTTTCTTCTTCCTTCATACGCTTACACTCCCACACACGCACACACCTTCTCTCTCTCTCCCATACTCATACAAACACACCCACACATTTCATTTCATTTCATTTCATTTCATTTCATTTCATTTCATTTCATTTCATTTCATTTCATTTCATTTCATTTCATTTCATTTCATTTCATTTCATTTCATTTCATTTCATTTCATTTCATTTCATTTCATTTCATTTCATTTCATTTCATTTCATTTCATTTCATTTCATTTCATTTCATTTCATTTCATTTCATTTCATTTCATTTCATTTCATTTCATTTCATTTCATTTCATTTCATTTCATTTCATTTCATTTCATTTCATTTCATTTCATTTCATTTCATTTCATTTCATTTCATTTCATTTCATTTCATTTCATTTCATTTCATTTCATTTCATTTCATTTCATTTCATTTCATTTCATTTCATTTCATTTCATTTCATTTCATTTCATTTCATTTCATTTCATTTCATTTCATTTCATTTCATTTCATTTCATTTCATTTCATTTCATTTCATTTCATTTCATTTCATTTCATTTCATTTCTGATGGAGATTATTTTTGAAAGTGAAACAAAACACTAAACAGCTGTCACTACGTATTACCTACTATGTTCCAAAAAGGTTAGCACTTCAACACGCCCCCTTAATTTAATACGTACTACAGCACCGTAATAAATTACACAATACAATTCAATTACTAAAATTAAATCAATCACTTCGCCCCCTTAATAGAGTATTTACTTAACGAAAACTCTTCTAAAAACTTTCTTAGTTTCGGGCTATGAACAGATTTAGTTAAGATATCAGCTATCATCTTGTCCGTCGATATGTACTCTATTAGAACCTTTTTATCAAGTACACACTCACGAATAAAATGATACTTTATATCAATATGTTTTGTCCTATTGTGCATCATTTTGTTTCCCGCAATTTTATGCGCCGACTGGTTGTCATTATAAATGACAACTGCCTTACTAGTCATAGTAATTAAACTATTCAGTAACCTACGCAAGTATATCGCTTCTTTAGAAGCCTGACATAAACCTACATATTCTGCTTCAGTTGAAGACAAGGATACAGTTGTTTGTTTCCTACTCTCCCATGTGACTACGTTCTTTCCTAATTTCATGACTATACCCGTGAAAGACTTTCTATCATACGCACCGCCCCAATCTGCATCTACGTACGCACGCAAATCTGTGTCTCCCGACTTTCGGAATGTTAAACAAAGATTTGAGGTACCTTTAAGATATCTTAAGACTCTTGTCGCGCATTTAAAGTGTGTTTCATCGTAACACGAATTAAACTGGGAAAGAACACTCACAGAATGTGCTATATCCGGTCGCGTATTAACTGCTAAATAATTCAGACATCCTATCAAGCTCTGATATGGCAGTTTGCAAGAAGAATCAGCTGCTTTCTCTAATTTGATTCCCACTTCCATCGGAGCGGTTACAGGGTTTGCGTCACCCATATTAAAGTTACTCAAGACATTCAGAATGAACTGTTCTTGATCTAGATAAATAACATCTTTATCCCTTCTCAATCTCATTCCTAAAACATGCCTGGCCGTTCCTAAGTCTTTTACCTTAAATCTTTTCGACAAATCTGCCATTAAACGCTCTTTTTCAGTCACTGAATTATAAAATACAAATATATCGTCAACATATATAAGAACAATTAGTTTTTTGTTATCATCTAACTGTTTTTGATATAAACATGGCTCTATTTTCGACTGTGTAAAACCTAAAGATAACATTTCACCATCTAACTCATTGAACCAAGCGTTAGATGCTTGCTTTAACCCGTACAATGATCGCTCAAGCTTACAAACTTTTGTTTCTTGACCTTTAACTATAGCACCCTTTGGTTGAAGCATGTAAATGTTTTCTTTGATTTTACCATACAAGAACGCAGTTGTAACATCCCATTGGTCAATAAACCAACCATACTCAACTGCTAAAGAAAATAACATACGTAAAGTAGAGCTACGTACAACAGGTGAATAAGTTTCAAAATAGTCTATACCACGTACTTGTGTAAAACCTTTCGCTACTAGCCTGGCTTTATACTTTGTTACCTTGCCGTCGCTATCTTTCTTGATTTTAAATATCCATTTACATTGAATCGGTTTTTTGTCAGCTGGAAGTTCAACTAATTTCCATGTCTTGTTCTCCTTCAGTGATTCAAGCTCTTCATTCATCGCTTTCATCCACAAGTCACTATCAGGTCTAGACAACGCCTCTTCAACCGTCAATGGATCACCATCAATATTAGCTATTGCAACGTTCAATCCATAGTAATCAACTGGTCTACGTTCTCTTAAGGGATATCTTCGCTCTATTTGTTCAGGAACTACATCAATCTGCGCAGGTATGACTTCCATCTCTGGATTTTCATGAAGTTCTGCATGACTCCGTTCTTGCGAGCTGGATGCAGGTTCAATCGTGGAATCTGCTTCCAAGCGCTCCTCCACGCTATGTTCATTACTGTCTGGTGCGGTGTTATTTACAGGTTCTATTTGTTCCTCCTCTAGATTTATAGGAACAACTGTTTCTCTCACCACTTCAACCTTTTTATTTCCAGGAAAAACATCTTCTAAAAATTTTACGTCTCTCGCAACTGTTACTTTATAGGTCTTTGGATCTATTAGCCGATATCCTTTCTGGTTATCTGGATAGCCAATAAAAATCAAAGGTTCCGTTTTCTTATCAAGTTTGCGTCTCTTCTGTTTAGGTATCAATCGAAAAGCTAAACATCCGAAAACTTTTAGATGACTTAAATCTATTTCTTTTCCTGTCCAAAGTTTTTCTGGTACCGCATTAGTCACAGCCTTTGTAGGACTTCTGTTCTTTAAATATACAACAGTATTTACTGCTTCTGCCCAATACTTTTTACTCAGGTTCGCTTCAGATAGTAATGTTCTTGCCTTCTCAATGATGGTACGGTTTGCCCGTTCTGCCACACCATTTTGTTCCGGTGTATAGGGCACAGTCGTCTGATGTTTTATACCTGCAGACTTTAAAAAGTTAGTAAATTCTCTATTACAATATTCTTTTCCACCATCGGATCTCAGGCATTTTATCGACTTGTTTGTCTCGTTTTGTACTTCCGCCTTATATTCACGAAACTTATCAAAAACTTGACTTTTATTTCTCAAAAAATAAACATGTGTTTTTCGAGTAAAATCGTCAATAAATAATAAAACATACCTCGAACCACTAAGTGAGCATTCTTCTATCGGACCGCAAACATCGGTATGTACGATCTCTAGAATTTCACTTGCTTTCGTACCTCTATTTTTAAAAGGACTCTTCACGGTTTTTCCTTCAATGCAAGGAATACACGGTTCACGTAAATCATTCATGTTAAATTGAATGCCACCGACGAGCACTTTTAATTGATCCATATAATTTCGACTTAAATGAGCTAATCTTTTGTGCCAAAGGTTTGAAATATTATTTTCATTTTGACTTGACAATGTCAAATTGACGACACAACAATTTTCTTCTTTTAATTCGAAAATTCCATCGACTTCTTGACATTTCGCAACTAGGTGGTTTTCCTTTTTAATAACACAACCTTCTTTGTCAAAACTAATATTATAATTTTTCTTGGTCAAATCGCTCACCGAAATAAGATTCATGGATAAATCAGGGATATGTAAAACATCTTCTAAAAATAGTTTCTCGTTTCCGCTGACTGAAGGCTCAGCATTCCCTTTTCCTTGTACTCGTAGCTTTTCACCGTTCGCTACCGTTACAATCATATTACCTTTTTCTGGTTTGTACGACAACAACTTTTTCTTGTTGTGGGTCATATGATTTGAACAACCACTGTCGAGGTACCACTTATCTTTAACGATCGCCTTCTTTGTACTCAGGCAGACATTCGTAGTTTTAGACCTCTCTTTACATTGGGACGCTTTATGTCCAGGTTCGTGACACTTAAAACATTTATATACAAACTTCTGCTTACGATCTGTGGTTTTAGGTGTAGATCTTGCTTCATTTTGTACCTTCTTAGTCACAAGAGCTAGTTCAGGATTTAAAGTTGACTGGCTCTCCCGACTTCCTTCTTGCAACAACTTGGTCTTGATTTGCTCTAATGTGATTTCTTGGCCACTGTTATCTACAGCCATTATAAGAGGACTGTATTCAGGAGTCAATCCACCAAGCAAAATCGATATGATCCAATTGTCGTTTATCTTGGAATCAATATCTGCCAACTGTTGTGTAAGAAACGTCACACTAGAAATGTATTTTTCCATTGATTCAAAGCTCTCTAATTTACAGCTCCAGAGCTCCCGTTGAAGACGAATTCTTCTACCCCAGCCCTTGTCTTCATAGACCTTCTGTAAATTACACCAAGCTTCTCTCGCTGTCTTGACATTATATACATGTACAAAACATTCGGGCTCAAGCAATAAGCAAATCGTCGTCCTGGCCTTGCGATCTACATCCTTGTAAGAGGCTTCAACCTCTTCTTTTTCAATGACATGCCACCAGTTTCGGTTTTCCAGATAGTTCTTCACCATAAACTTCCAGTTTGCATATTCGGATGTACCATTTAGTTTTTTTATTCCGCTTAATCCACAGTTATTTTGTTCAGAGTTATTTTGTTCCGACATATTAAGCACAAAAACACGCAAGCACAACAATTTACTTTTATTTTATTCTACGATTAGAGTCCTGGGCCCATAACCTGATGGAGATTATTTTTGAAAGTGAAACAAAACACTAAACAGCTGTCACTACGTATTACCTACTATGTTCCAAAAAGGTTAGCACTTCAACAATTTCATTTCATTTCATATTATTGTAAAGTTTAATTTAAATCCATCCAGTAGTTTTTGCGTGAAAGAGTAACAAACATCCATCCATCCATCCATCCATCCATCCATCCATATATACTTACAAACTTTCGCATTTATAATATTAGTAGAATGTGAAAGTGTGGATGTTTGGATGTTTGTTATACTCAATCACGCAAAAACGGCTGAACGGATTTGGATAAAATTTGGCATGCACGTTGTCAGGGGTACAGAGAAGGACATTAGGTACTTTTTATTCCATAATTCCTGCGAGAACTCCAAAATTGCCAGGGGAAACAGCTAGTTTAATATAATAGTGGGAGTTTAAAATGAGTACCTAGCTGATAACATTAAGATAATCTATGTGTCGGAGGAAGTAGTTTAGTAGGTTAATGTCTATTCTCTGACATATAAATATCAAAATATAGGGAACTTCTGAATTCCCGCGGGAATTCCGGCATAAAAAGTAATGAAATGAAATGAAATAAACTTTATTTGTTACGACAACCGTTAATATCTATATATCCTTCTCTGTATCCTTGATAATGTGCGCAAGATTTCATGATGATCCGTTGAGCCGGTTAGACGTGAAACGTAACAAACAAACTTTCGCAATTAGTAAGGATTTATATAAAAAACACACGGACACAAAAATCCGTCACACGCAGCAAAACTTATTGTTCAACGAAGCACAGGAAAACAATTTTTTTTATCAACATATATTATACTAGCTGTTTCGCCCGCGGTTTTGGAATTTCTGCAGGAACGATTTATTTCTAAAATAAAAGAAGCCGAAGTCACTCCTTATAAGATCGGCAGATCAGTGAAAGCCCCGTCAAAATCAGTTCAGCAAGGCATTTAGCATTTATCCAGACAGATAGGCATTTATCCAAAGATTCCACTATATGATTAGTTAAGTCATGAACGGCATCAGCGGTGGATATTTTCTTACGAAAACCATACTGGCTGTTATAACGAAGTTTGTTTGATTTAAGATATTTCTTTAATCTACCATTCATGATCTTTTCCAGTACTTTGGACATAAAAGTCAGAACGGATATGGGACGTTAATTTCTGATAATTATGATCTTTTTCCCCAGACTTTATACACAAGGTACAAAAAATGTATTGAGTTTTCGTATAAAATGCGAAGAAAGGACTGAAAAAGGTTGACTGGAAGAAATCCCTCGCGGGATGAGTCCGTCTTTGAGCATAAGTTAGCCGTTTATTTTAATTTGAGCATTTTGTAAAAACTTTGTTTATATTTAATAAAGTATACAAACAAACAAAGAACTTTTTGTGTTATGACTTAGTGTTATCACCCGGTTCTGGCTTGAAGTCGATTTACGGGCATCCTGTATAATATACGAAAATATGGTCAGAGCCTACGTATTTTCTCTGTTGAGCAGATCGCTGAGAATCGGTGCAAACACAACAACATCTGCGAGCACCAGTGCGATGATAACGGAGTGGAAGTAATATGCTCATGCCGACAAGGGTACGAGCTTATGTCAGACGGGAAGTCCTGTCAGGGTAATTGCAAAGACACGCCTCACACGTCACATCCCAACCTAGCAAAGTTCATATACAAGTGCCGCCGCACCTACCATAGTCGGCGCCTGTGTGCTAAACAATACCTAAAGCGATATTTTGGTCTTGACTTTTGAGTGAATTGGCAAAATTTGCAAAAAAGTAATGGGACAAAAAGTTAAATAGAATTGTGGTGTGCAGTGTTGAAAAAGAATCTAAACCTAACAACTGCCTCACAAGGCGCCTTCGGGTGCCTGGTCCATGTGTGCGGTGCACACATTGCATACAGGAGCGGCTCAGCATACCTATACGCAATTGTACCTAACACATACAATTTGTATAATTTTAAACGAGGGAACGATATTTCAAATCCTCCTATTTTCATGCTTAGATCTAACTAATCTATTCTTTCATAACAAAATGATGTTTAAAACCTTGACAGTGACTTAAAAATCCGAACCGGAAAACAGTGGGCTTAGGTGGCTGAACGATCTACATGTTTGAGTTATCAGCGCGTCAGCGGCCATTGCTGGCGGCAATACTTCTAAAAGAAGTGTTGAATGACCGTTAGGATAACATGTCCATTACCGCGCCAGCAATTCGCGCCCAATAGGGTACTTGCATGAAATTTATAATAAGAAATTGTGTAAATATTTCAACAATAGAGCCTTAGAAAAGCGTTATCCTGAAAGATTTACAAAAAAAATTTCAATATTTTCCAAAATATTTAGGTAACTTTTAATTTTGTGAAACGGAACGTTGTAACGTAACACCAATCACAGCTAAGCTTGACACATGACGTCAATTTTATTTTTTTAGGAAACATTTACCTCTTTCAGAGAAGGCAAAAGAAACTAAGTGCATACAGTCAACGCATATTTTCCATTTTCTGAAGTTTTTTACTTTAAAATGCATCGGTAAGATGCATTTCGATTCTTTACTGGAACTTTTGGAAGTAAATAGACACAGTTCAACCTTAATTTCGCTTTTGGATATTAAAGTTATCTGTCTGTCAGTGTCACATGACCCTGTCAATACGACAGTGACATTTCTATCAAAGATTAATAAGGCGTAATTTTGAAGTAGTGACGTCATTCCGCGTTTCGGCGGTAAGGTCAAAAGTAGGAACTTTGAAACGCTCTATTTAATTAATTTATGCATATATTTTTTTTCTTTTTCTTGCTTTGTTTAAGTAGGTCATATATCTTTAAAATAGACTGAAAAAAAAATCATGCAAGTACCCTATTCTTATAAATATTTTGTTCCCATGGATATTTTTTAGATATTTAAGACGAGACAATCGAATACTGAATACCTTCCTTCACAATACGTCCTTCGTTCAATCTTACATCTTGTATGGTTGCAGATATAGATGAATGTGCAACAGGCCAACACAATTGTATTCGAGAAGCGCAAAGATGTGACAACACAATTGGTTCTTTCCGCTGCATTAGAACCTTGTCGTGTGGTACTGGTTATACGCTTCAACACACCACTGGAATATGCGAGGGTAAGCTCAACAAGGGGTAGATTTATCCCTTCATGTATTTAAAATATCTTAGATTTGTAAGTATCTCTTGCAACTATGAAAGGAAGGTGCTCACTTTTAGACATAAATTAGTTATTATCTATTATTTTTAATAAATATAATCGAAACAATCATTATGAAAATGTTATGTAATGTTATGTTATATTTTTGATTTTTATTGCAGTATTTCTTTATACAATGCCTATAAAAATTATAAGACTATTATATAAATATTTTCAGAAGTATCCAAAAGTTTTCTTTCTTTTTTAATTTTAGATATCGATGAGTGTGCTTTAGGAACTCATGACTGTGACAGAGCAGGAAGTGAATACATATGTGTTAATGTACCAGGAGCATTTAACTGTGAGAAGCACAAAAGCACACCCAATATCGAAACAGTACATTACAAATCTGAAGAATATCACCTCGAGTATGAAATTAATGATACAATTAAAATCTATGGCTATATGGGAGTCGTTTTTAGGTTATATAAATTGAATAAGTACCTACGATTTGTTGCATTTTTCCAGAGAAAGTAAAACAACGATCACAAATATTGGGCAAGCACAAACAATAACTACAACAACCCTCCGTCCAGAGCCTTCTATTGAAAATCAAGTTACTACTTCAAGATATATACCTACAGAAAAACCTGCAGAACCTATTCAAGACACAACCACTACTCACAAAACACCAGAGATTAATGTTAAGGATAATGAAATCGATAGTGGCTTTGAGTCTAACAATGGAGAATTAAATCCTACTCAGCCTACAGATGACGCAGCACCTACTCAAACACCTTCTTACGTCTATGATCCCATATTACCACTTCCAGAAATACCTAATTACCCAAAGTTAAGAAGAGACTCGGAAATAACTGAAACTCCCGATACAAGGTACAATACTATACCTAAAATGGATGTAACAGAAAACTCAACTTCCACAATAATATACTTGCCCGAAGGTCAAGAGACAGCAACAGTTATAGCAGAAAAAACAGATGACGGTGCTATGGTTGTGGATACACAGGATGTGCCTAAAAACGTCAGGATGAACATAAATAATAGATCAATGGATTGTCCACCAGGCTTTGAAATGGACGATTATGGTGTATGTTTTGGTAAGTCTTATTATTTTTATTGGAAAAATAAAAAGGAAAAATTTTGAAATTTTAATACTACCGCTGTTAGCTGTTCCCCGCGGTTTCACCCGCGATAATTTCTGAGTTCCCGGGGTAATTCCAGAATAAAGGTACCCTATGTCCTTCTCTGTACCCCTGACAAGGTGTATGCAAAATTTCATGTTGATTAGTCGAGCCGTCAAGTCGAAAAAGCGTAACAAACAAATAAACTCAAATTCGCATTTATAAATAGTAAGGATGATCGTCATCAAAGTACGATCTTTATTTATGTGTTTTAGTATTGTTCTTTTGTGGGCAATAAAGAATTACATATATGACTAGTAGGTATATTATGCAGTTTTTGGAAAGCTGATGAAGAGGTTGTGTTTTGTACGATGAGCTACTTTTGGTTTGCTAGTTTTAGTAGCCCCCACAATTTGAAGTTGGTTTCTTGTTTTTAGGAACATGGGTCAACGAAAATAATAAAACTGTAAGAAAAATTAAATTGTGATGCCATGTAGGTAACTAAATTACTCCAATAAATTTTTTTCATACCTATGACAATCCTACTAACATTATAAATGTGAAAGTGTGGATGTCTGGATGTTTAGTTGTTTGTAATTTGGATGTTTGTCAATTACGCAAAAACGGCTGAACGGATTTGGATGAAATTTGGCATGCACGTTGTCAGGGGTAAAGAGAAGGACATAGTATGTCCTGAATGTATTCGCAAATAGGTTTGATTGTCAGTACATGAACCATTGTTACATGGTTCATGCACTGACAAACAAACAAATGTCAAGATGTACCTATAATTCATAATTAATTTGTATTACTAAAATAGTTTATAAGAAATGATGTTACTAACAGAATTGAAACATGTCGATGGTCGAATTAAATGAAATTTATTTATTTATTATTATTATAGGGCACTTTTATCCCGGAATTTCCGCGGTGATTTCGGAGTTCCCGTGAAACCGCGGGGCACAGCTAGTACATATTAGTATATTTAGAGTTCGAATTAAAACTATATAACATAAATATTTATTTAACAATTAAGTATCCCATAAAATTCAATATTTAAATACATATAGATAGGTATATTTTTTGTTTTTATAAATTTCAGTGTCGCCTACCGACGTCCCATCCACAACGACTAAGTCATCCGATGATCTTGAACGTTTCACTGAAAACACACACGATGAATTGGAGAACCCGTAAGTTTAAAAAACCGCATCATACTGTTAAGTATACAATTATTTTACCGCCGCACTCAGAGTCAAGTTTAATGATAACTTAGTTAAGTATAGATTTTTAAAACAAAACTGCCGCAATCAGAGACGTTCAGTAAATTAATGTTAATTGGCATTTAATGAGATGTAACTTAATTAGTTAAATGCCAATTAACATTAATTTACTGAACGTCTCTGATTGCGGCAGTTTTGTTTTAAAAATCTATACTTAACTAAGTAATCATTAAACTTGACTGTGAGTGCGGCGGTTAGAGACTAATGTTGGTATTTCATTACAGAGTAAATATTTGTAACTAAAACCTCGGTGACACGCAAAGAAGAGCGCTAATAAATATGTAACATAAATGTAAATGTACGACATACCTAATAATAATAAAAAAAAAATTTATTTGCATAAGACATAGCTTGTAATGATGGTACACAATATAAGAGTAAAATATAAAATCTTGCCTAAAGGGACTCTTTTTAATAATATATTTTAGATTAATTTTAGGTTATGTTAAGTTTAGATTAATAATTATTACTTAAAGTAAGAAGATAATATATGACATTTCAGAGTAAAATTGTCCTCATGTCCTGTCATTAGGTGACATGCAAAATTATCAAATTAAATTATCAGCTTTAAAAGTTCGGAAAAACTTCTGAGTCCGAGCAAGGGGTGCATTGAAAACCAGCGCTGGGTGTTCAAATTTATTTATTTATTTATTTAAGTACACAAAACAGATTGTAGTCATTACAATTTTTACTTATTATGGTGTATTATTATATGTTCCGACCACAAACCAGAGATATGCATACCTAGAAAGACTAAAAATATCACTCATCTGGATTAAGGATGTTCATCCAGCATACGCTGAATGCACTCCTATTGTCAATTGCCAATTTTTTGTTGATTTATTTGGATTTTGGTTGTGAATTGTATGAGTCAACTTTTAAAGTATTCTTTTAAAGTATTAAGTTTGTGTAAATGTAAAATTATGGCAATAAATTATCATTAAAGAAATTATCATTTAAAAATCAAAATATTACATTAAAAAGAAAATTGAGACGTGCTACTACTTAAATTCTTTAGCCTGACTCGAAATGGTTTTACTCCGCTTGCGTTCACCGTCGCTCGATTAAGTATGTTCGGGTAAGTTCGGACATGGGGCGAGTACGAATATTCCCCTTTATCTTGCAATCTAGGTACCGAATAATGATCGCAGAGCATTGTGGTGTTCAAGAATGTCTATACCCGTAGGACCACGGGTCGCGAGTAGTTATAAAATATTTTTTTCTCCGTAGACCCATTGCCAGCGGTTTTGAGTATAGTGGGTCTACGGGTAAAAGAATCGCCGTGGACCCACCAGTCTAGTCGGTCTACGGGTCGGGCGTCGTATATTCAGCCAGAAAAATTTCAATGATGGAAATTCTCTCCGTTATGAAAGATGAATTTGAGATGGAATCAGATTTCCTAGTACGGATTCCGATCTCTCACTTTGGCTTAGCTACATGTTTCATATTGTTTGTGTCCTCAAATCTAGTTATTGCTGTAGTGTATAAGTCACTGTGATTGGAAATAAATGGTTTATTATTATTATTATTATTATTATTATTATTATTATTATTATTATTATTATTATTATTAAAGATATCGTACTTGCCCGTCCGAACTTTCCCCAACATGCTGTATCTATTTTGCAGTACAAACATTGATATACCACACCAGTCTAGTAGTAAATCAATGAGTACAAAGCCAGAGAACTCGCCATATATTATGATTATACATATATATTTTTTATTTCAGAGAAGAAAAAGAAGACGAGGTCGGAGGCAGCAAGGTTTCCGGATTCCCGGATCGTGTTGACTCGCGTTACAAAGAGAGTAAGTAACACAGTAACATATGCCTGCGTATTTACACGTACCACAGTCATTACATACATACACGTCTTCTTCAGTATTGGACTTGAGTGGGAGAGAACGTCACTTTGACATTCAGTTCGTCTATTCATGTGTGCTTTTTGAATTTAGAACTCTTTCATCTATCGTACACATTGCGTTTTCATGGCTAGCCACAAAAATTGCTTTCACATTAATTTATAAAATTGGCGGTAAAGTGGAGTTCGTTGTTATTTTGTTAATAAATTAAATTTATTATGTAAAAGGCCCTTTTTTGTTTCCTTGCATTTTTTAAGAAAAGCACTTTATGCCTCGGCCGAAATGGCAATTGCCTGTCTCACGTATCATTCAAGTCCTCGCCTGCGGCTCGGCCTTCAAACTCATACTCGACCTGCAATTGCCTATTTCGCTGCCTTTGCAATAATGTACTATTGCAATTGCTAAGCTACAACTGTCGCCAGCGAGTGTTTAAACTGTAAATCAGCTGTAACCACAGTTTGAATTATTTTCAAACTTTACCCAGAGTCACGCCTTAACGGCTCAACCGATCATTGTGAAATTTTGCAGCACGTTGTCAGGGGTACAGAGAAGGACATACGGTACTTTTTATTTCGGAATTTCCGCGGGGCCTCCGGAATTACAGCGGGTGAAACCGTGGTGAACAGCTAGTAACTCATAATAATAAATGAAAATGTGAATTTGTTACGCTTTCACGCCTCAACTGCTCGACCGATCATCGTAAAATTTTGAATACGTTGTCAGGGATACAGTAAAGGGCTTAATGGTACTTTTTGTTCCGGAAATCCTAAAGCAAATTTAAAATTAACGCTTGGTGAAACAGCGTTAGCGTATATTAGCCTGAAATTCACTTGTCACTACCAAATAATCGTCTTCTGGTATAAGTAGTGGTTTAAGAGTAATTATTATCCACTAGCTGCGGTTTCAAACGCCTCAATTTGGGAGTTTCCGCGGGAACTCTGCGAAATCTATTCTCAGCTGACTTTTACTCTCCACAAACTACCTACTTGCCGAAACAGCTTCGGGGGTCAAGTAGTTTTCGAGATTTGAGGTTTGGTCAGTGACACTCACTGACTATGTGGTTTTTCGTTTTTATTTAATCATAATCATAAATCATATACAATATACTGATATAATCACAAATCATTAAATATGTCTTTTATTTGAAGTCATAAAAATTAAGGTTCTTTGTTTCTCTATAAGATGATTGTACCTCTTCTCATTATGAAAGATAAAGTCCGTACAAATAACAGATTTATCTTATGTTTTATTTCAGAAATTGTACGAGTAAGCTTCGTTGTGATGGAGCCTTACCTTCAAAACTATTCCAACCGGGACTCTGTCCAGTTCCAGTACTTCTCCAAGTCACTAGTTGATGCAGTCAATCTTCTGTATGAAGGACTACCGGGCACGCATCGAGCCAGTCTTATGAGGATACAGTACGTGGCTATATGGATATAATATTCATATTCATATTTGTTTGTTTGTTACGCTTTTACGCCGTAAATACTCAATCTAACCATCGTGTAATTTTGCATACACATTGGCAGGGATACGGATGCATAAAAAGAATATTTGACTAAATTTTTTTTAGTCCGTCTTGTAGATTAATAAAAAATATAGGACACATATTTTTCTTTTTTTACGAAATCAAAAAATAACGGCGATACATTGAGTTAAAATTTCGCGTGACGTCACAACCCAGTGCAGTTTGTATGGCGGCTTGTAGCGGTAAGTGACGTCACGAGCCCCCACCCTAAACTTTTACGCTTTATCTCTGTGTATTTTCATTTATTTGAAAAATAAAAAAAATACGTGTCTAATGATTTTTAATTTTCTAACTGACAGACTAGTTAGAATTTTGATTTTCAAAAGTCATCAACGTCCCTATTTCTAGTTTTTTGCGAGACTGTTTAGTTTGGCGCGGTAGGTAATTGATTTTTTTTATAGCCTATTAACTTTCAAGAGTAGAATCAAAATGGAAAGAGAGGATTTAGTTATTAAAAAGATGCTTTCACATCTTCCAGGTCCCGCATCAGAGATGAGTTCTCCTGCAAAGTGACCCTGGAAATCGTGACTACGTACGAGGACACCAATAGGACCGCACAAATACTGCAGGATCACATCAGAAACAGAATGTTCCTTGGAAACATCATGGTCAGCGCTAACAGTTTTAAAGCTGTTGACATCGAGCCAGGTGTGTAAACAAGAGTATAAACTTCTGTCTCTACTCTCTACCAGATTATAACTTAGCTTAATTTTTATGTAAAGTAACTTTTTATTCAAAACCTATTGAAAAACATACGCTTCGGATGAATTGAAACGTGACGACGGCCGCACACCCGGTACAACTCAGGACGTCCGGATGGACGCGATGAGCTCGGCTGCCCTTGCGATCTTGATATCTTTTTTAGTTCCATATTATTTTATGCCATCACCCTTTTCACAAATAACAAATTTATCTTATACTTTATTTTAGAAATTGTACGAGTAACCTTTGTTGTATTGGAGCCTTATTCTCAAGACTACTCCAAACGGGACTCTGTCCTGTTCCAGCACTTCTCCAAGTCACTAGTTGATGCAGTCAATCTTCTGTATGAAGGACTACCGGGCACGCATCGAGCCAGTCTTATAAGTTTAGAGTACGTGGCTATATCGATAATAATTGGACATAATATTTACCTTACTATATAAAAATGTTAGTTCATTTCTTTGTTTGTTTGTTACGCTTTTACGCCATAAATACTCAATAAATCATCGTGAAATTTTGCATACACATTGACAGGGATGCGGATGCATAAAAAGAATTTCCAGTTTTTGCGAGAGTGTTTAGTTTGGCGCGGTAGGTAATTGATTTTTCATACCTCCTGCTTGATAATGTTCAATTACATATCTCGCAATCTCAACGTAAAGCAAGACATTACCTCCCAACCCAAGAGAGGGAGGTAGATAATATTGTATGAAACTCCCAAGGGAGTAAAGTTACTTGAGTTTGGAACGCTATTTGTAGGAAAGCTCTTAGCGTTTTTTCTCTTTTTATGTGATCTGCCTGTGGTGACCAATTCTATTTTCGAATAAACCCTCTGCCCGTATAAAGAAGGTTAGTGTCTCGCAGTAGGAATGAAAAGTAGAGTATGCACCTCGAAGATAAAGCCTGTCTTCGTCACGGGCAGCTTAAACCCCTCACTTCACTCAGGACTCTACATAACTCCCTCGCTTCACTCGGGAGTTATATTTTGAGTACCTTCGCTACGCTCGGAGATTAACTCTAGAGTTCATCGTTACAGTCAGGGTACGCCACCGATGACATAAGACAGTGCTTTACTCCCGTGGTGCATAATCCACTATTTATATAGCCTATTAACTTTCAAAAGTAGAATCAGAATGTAAAGAGAGGTTTTAGATAAAAAAGATGCTTTTACATCTTCTAGGTCCAGCATAAACGATGAGTTCTCCTGCAAAGTGACCCTGGACATCATGACAACGTACGGGGACACGAATAGGATCGCACAAATACTGCAAGATCACATCAGAAATAGGATGCCCCTTGGAAACTTGATGGTTAGCGCTGACGGTTTTAAAGCTGTTGACATCGATCCAGGTGTGTATACAGGAGACTTCTGTCTCAACTCTCTATCGATCTATAACTTAGCTGAACTTTTACGAAGAGTAACTTTTATATTTATATTATTAAAAACATACTTTATACACTGGCACGAACGCTTAATATTCCTAATTAGGCCTGTACGTCGAAATGTATGAAGGAATACAAAATATATTAGAACGAACATTAGAACGAAATTCGTAAAAGGTATGAAACAAGCGTCTAATAAATTTTTGTACATTTCGCGCTGTTTGCTTTGTCACTCCCACACAAATGAGGATCGTGACCATATGTAACGCGTCTCCATATGCTTTTGTCCTGTGCCAGTTCAATAGATCGTTGTAGAGTTTCTTCTGTTGCCTCTACAATACTTTTATACCATCGTGTTGGAATTCAACCCCTGGAGCGCTTTCCCTGCATCTGTCCCACGATCAACAGCTTCTCCAACACATGCATAACGCGTCTATTTATAGAATACTTTCGAATTACACGCTAATCAAGTACCTATCTAGTTCCTTTGTTCTTTATTGTTCGAGGCTACCCACAATATCGGAACCCGACGAAGATAATCTGTGCCCACTCAGTCCTACTATCGGCCCTGCGACATATTTATTAACATAATTATACTTGAAACTGGCTAACTGTATTGTGGTGTTTGTAACTATTTATTGTTAAGCACGGAGCGAGCTGGACGTGCGCTGGCGCTCGGATCTGGGGGTAGTAGTGTGTCAGTGATAAACTTATACCTAGCGAGGTATCTCTGTAGTGTGCGTGAATATTACACATCTAACTAAACTATTTTTTTTCATATCACATAAGTAATCAGTCTAAAAAGGACAAATTATAAGAATACGATTGCGTTCATAATCTAGTGCGAATCTTTGAATTGAGATATGTATGACAAAGTAACATATTACGCTAGCCTTAGCTGGCAGTAGATGAATAGCGTGACCTCTTTTATTTCAGACATCGATGAATGCGCCACATCGCGCCATCACTGTTCTGGAATGACGGAAGTTTGCCGGAACACAATGGGTGGCTACATATGTGACTGCGCCATTGGCTTCCGTAGGAACATTGCCAGTGGATCATGCGATCTAATTGCAATCACACCTTCCGCAAGCAGTTCCCTTGAAGTTCAGCCCCCACCACCACCTGAAATAAACCCTCTTTTTCTAGAAACCATTACGCCTCCACCCCCAACAACTCCACCATCACCTCCTCCTCCGCCTTCTACAACACCCCCATCCCCTACAACAACTCCCCCACCCCCTCCAACAACTCCGCCTCCTCCTCCAACAACTCCCCCGCCTCCACCAACAACTCCTCCTCCTATTCCCCCAACAACTCCTCCTCCTCCTCCAACAACTCCACCATCACCACCAATCACAAGCACTGAATGTACGTATAAAATGAATCCTTTACCATTACTTAAGTAATTAATTTTTTAATTCACATAAAAGTTCCGTAGCGTGTTACCACTTTTCTGACTACTATGAAGCTTTGTCTCCACTAGAGGCCGCCCCAACTGATAAGTTAGGTAACTCACCCAGGGGCGGAGGGTCGAGGCACGGTATTATACTCGCGCAGAGTAACTGATGCTTTTCCATACAAAAGAGGAAGCATTGATGCTTGATAAAAAAAGTAATATTGCAATATAATCCAAGTAGTAGTAGCATTATCGTTATCCATGTCTTTAAGACTTTGATCTATGGCGACATGGTCGTCTCTACTAAGCACTCAGATTGAGGCGCCTTTGAGCGCGCCAAAAACTGACAAAATATGACTCAACCTGCGACAAAGATTTCGCCTCCTTGGCACGGCGTGCCTCAGAGTTGAGCTGCCGCAGGTAAGCGGGGAAGCTGCCTCTAGAGTCTAGAGGATACGAAGCTTTATATTTTTTTTTACATTTCAGCTTATTTCTATGGTTACCTTGACCGTCGGAATTACACTCCAAGACCATTCCGAGGCCACTCCAATTGCGATGCTGGTTTCCACTACAACTCACAAAGCAGAACATGCGAAGGTATAGACCAAAATATTACATTTTTGATAACATATATTATAAGAGGAACATTATAAGATGAAAGAAAATAAAATGTAGGGTAAGGAAATCTTCTTCATTTTGAATTTCTTTGTTTTGTTCCTAGACAACGATGAGTGTACGAATGGTCAAGCGAACTGTGCGTCTGTGGAGATATGTGTCAACACAGAGGGTGGTTACCGTTGCGAGTGCCCACCGAATTGGGTGTTCGACGAGGTGAAGCATAGGTGTATGCCGATCAGGAATAGGGGGAGGTTCTCGCCGGGCTACGAAAACAAACCGGGTAAGGATTGAAATTGAAGGGACACCAGTCCTCACGTGACGCACTACACGGGCGAATCGTTTTAACTCCCTACTGCTACTGCGCGCGGGCGGCTTGAGTGCACACGTCCAGGGTATGCGTGTGGCGTAGGGCTCGCGTGAGGGCGATTGATATTGTCCAGCAAAGCCTACACCGGCACCGCTATCACCTCTAGGCTTGCTAATACGTTGTGATAGGACAGAGCAGAGTGTAGAGTCTTATTTTTTTTTCCATTGTATTCTTTGGCACTTTAATCCGATTCAACATTTACAGTTTAGTTACATTTTTATTGCATAAACTTATTAGAAGAAAGAAATCTAAAAAATCTTCGATACATACGCCACGGGGGGAGGGGAATACAACTGAACTGTTAACTCATTCAGACATGCGCGAAATCCTTATCACCATTATGTAACTTATCACAAATGTCGGACTAACCCCTCGTATGTATATCACACTAACGATATGATATCACCTATTGATTTTACTTAAAATAAAATATGGTGTGATGAGTTTACACGTCTGTGTGGACCCTGAAAGTCAGGTCCTGGTACGTCAAAATACTGGTCGTAACGCACAGCGGGCAAAGTACGTACGAACAGTATTTTTTTGTAACGCACTGGCAGTAAGTTCAGGTTTAGCGCCAACACACTCAATGTGTTAATGTAATATTTTTCAAAACTGGAAACAATATTTTAAAGTACTATTGAACCTCACATCTTTATCTAGCTATTTCCCGCATCAATTTAGGAGTTCCCGCGGGAATTCCAGGATAAATATTACTCTACATCCTTTTTTGTGATTCTAACAATGTGTATCATGTCAAAGTTCATGATGAACGGTTCAACAGTTAAGCCGTGAAAGCGTAACAAACACCATTGGCATTTATAATATTAAAGATGACGGTATTAATTGACATGTTTTCAGCATACCCCTCGGTTCTGGTGGTTAATCAAGACAGTCGTGAACAGTATCAGCCCGAGGTGACCAGTTTCGGTGAACAAGGCTCCGTGATCAAATGTCCTTGGGGATTTAAAATAGCACCCGACAACAGTTGCAAAGGTAAGGATTAAGGGTAAGGAGATAACGTTTAAAGATGGACACAAAGCAAAATCGACCTACCTATATGAGGTAAATAATGAATATGGAAGAAGTTAAAGAATGGATCGTAGGCCCATAATCTCTGCCTGTCCCTTGCAGAGACGGATATATATATGAGCAATTGATAAAATATTAAGACCGACTTAATAGATCTAGATAGATATTGAAAAAAAAACTTAAGAATAACTGATATTATTGTATGTATATTTATGTATTAATAAATAAATAAATAAGAATAACTATCAAATAAATGATTAGTAATATTAACGCTGTAATTGACGATTGCTTTTGCACTGACCCAGCCAATCGGATCCCTCGATCTTCACCACCTGGTGAATCGCTACTTCTGCCACATTCGTTGAAAATTTGCCCATGTCATGTCTGCTGGTGCATAGTCATTCCATTGATTGTGACCATGTGTCTTCAGATATAGACGAATGTGCAACCGGTGAAGCGAGATGTGGATCAGATCAGATCTGCGTAAACTCACGCGGTGGTTACATGTGCCGGTGCCCGCCCGGCTACCGGCTGACTGCAGACCATGCCTGTGAAGATGTCGACGAGTGTGCGCTGGCCAGGAATAGGGTGAGTCAAGATCAAAATCAAATCTATACACATAAAATGCTTTGTCCTGAATGACTGACTGACGGATCAACGCACAGCCTAAACCACTGATCGTAGACACCTGAAACTTGGAGTGTGTGTTCTCTGTATGACGTAGGCATCCGATAAGAAAGGATTTTTGAAAATTCAACCCCCAAAAGGGTGAAAAAGGGTTGCGAAGTTTGTATGGAACAGTTAAAAAAGTTTTATTCAAATGTTTCCTCAACTTTTTTTGTCTTTTCCGTTCCTAGCCGATCTGCTCTCCACACGCTGAATGCATCAATACTATTGGCTCGTACAAATGCGTTTGCCACTCCGGGTTCATTTCAGCACCAGTTAATGACAAGGTATGTTACATTATTACTAAACTCACCTACTTCGGGATGCTGCCTCTTGAGCACAGAAGAAAGATTGCCGATCTTATATTTTTATTCAAAATCTTGGACGGTAAGATCGAAAATTCTGACTTGCTTTCTAAGATCCAGATAGCCATACCGCGTCCATCCTGCCGTCTCACCAACAGGGTAACGTTCTATCTTCCCTTCTTTCGGGCGAACTTTGGTCAGCACTCACCCATGTACCGAATGTGTTCTATGTACAACGCAATCAGTGAAGACTTAGACATTTTTTCTACCTCCGAATCATTTATTAAGAAATTTTTTAAACCGTAATTATATTCGAAATTTTTCTATATTCCCAAAAACCTTTATGTTTATTTTATTTGGTTTGTTTTTTACTGTGGCACTACTTTAGGTGCAGGTTGTGTTCACCTCGAGAAGGTCGTACACTGTTCTAAAATTGTGAAATAAGTTTTTTTTAAGTGTTTTATATGTGTATTGTCCAGTTTGGTGAACCTTAAATAAAAAAAAATAAAAAAAAAACTTATTCTCAATCAGATTTATTTTCTTAGCACTTTCAAGATAATTTTCGAGTTCGAACAGAGAATATACCACCATTTTTTAGTACCTAGATAGAGTAGGTATTATTACTTAACAATTGCGTCCGTCGAAATTTCGATCTACAAGAGGTAAAGCGCTTATAACACTTTGGTGAATTTAGTCGTCAATTCCGTAGTTACCTACTCAATTTTGTCAAGTATAGTCGCATTTAGCAACTTAGCATCCTAAATTCAGCAAGGGTGGTTTCTACTTTCTAACTGACTAAATCATTGAGAAGCTTTTGAATTGATATATTAAGACTAAACTTAGCCAAGTATGATAGCGCTTAAGATAAAATATCGATGGAGAAAAATCAAAGTGGGATTATCATAATAGCGCTTGAGACTACTGTTTGTCTCTGATCGGGCTGCTCAATTTTCTTCTTAGACGACCTTTCAAATACACTTCCAATTTTTCGTAAGTTAACAGTCAAATTACTTGTAGGTCTGCATAGACGTGGATGAGTGTGTAGAGGCGAGACCTGAGAGCCTTTGCCAGCATCGCTGCCACAACGTTTGGGGCAGTTACAGATGTTCTTGCTATAAAGGATATAGACTGAACTCAGATAACAGGTGGCAATTCTTTATCATTATTATCAGAGTTATAGTTAGGTACTTCGAAAATGCTGTTGATATCCTTGACTCATGTCATAACGTTTTTAAAGCAACCATATGAAAATGCATGATTCCAGTTCGTTCCTCTCTGTTCTGATCGTTTCTCTCTTCTTTTTTTATTTTTATTTTAACAGTACTAACATAACTTTAAGTTCTACATTAACGACCTAACAGCTTTTTATTCTTATTTAATAATTGTGTTTACTATGCTGTGCCCACATGTCTGTGGTAAAAGTCTTGCTCTACAACTTTGTATTATAATTTAAGTCAATATTCCGATTGTTACCTGTTCTGTGAGCCCAATATCTATACTTATAATAAAACTGTAGAGAGGTCAATTCTGTACATTGAAATTGAATATGTATTCAAAATTAATATTGGAGGATGAATGGTGATCGATACTGATGCCAAAAATGTAATCAGTAAATTTTTTGTCTGTCTGTCTGTCTGTCTGTCTGTATGTGCACGCATGGGTCAAAAACTACTAAAGGGATTTTAACCAAACTTGGTATGACTGTAGTCCATACTCCTGGGCAGGTTATAGGCTATATAACATAACGCTAAGACACATAGGAGCTGAGCAGTGACGATAAATTTGAAGCAAGTCGGATGAAAATCCGCTTTCGCATACGTTTACTCAATCACGCAAAAACGGCTGATCGGATTTGGATGAAATTTGGCATGCACGTTGTCAGGGGTACCGAGAAGGACATAGGGTACTTTTATCCCGGAATTCCCGCGGGAACTCCGAAATTACCGCGGGTGAAACCGCGGGGCACAGCTAGTAAATAAATAAAATAGAGGTAGAAGGAATCAGTCACATAACACATCCTACACATAAAACTTATTTAGTTCTAAATTTTATTAGGCTAGAGAAACCGAGGGACTTGATCTTTTTGAGGAAAACTGTCGGTTGTGTGATTTTGAATTCTACGGGTGGCTCCTATATCAGGCTGAAGATTCTAAAAGTATAAAAAAGCCTCAAAGCTATGTAATATCATGTAATTTATTATTCCCCAATGAATAAACAGAAGTTATAGATAGAGAAGAAAACAGGCTAAAGCAAAACGCAGCCTTATTGTTAGATCTACGAGTATATTGATATTATAAAGAGGTAAAGTTTGTGAGTTTGTGATGTTGTAGGGGTAATCAACTGAACCGATTGTGAAAATTCTTTCACCTATAGGAAGCTACGGTAGTCCTGAGTGACTTAGGGTACTTTTATCCCGAAATTACTATGGGAACTCCGAAATTACCGCGCGTGAAACTACGGGGGACAGCTAGTATTTTCAACCCAACTTTAAGTTAGTGAGACAGCTGTAGATAGAAACAAGAAGCCAGTTCTGCATGTTCAATTGTTATGTCCATAAAAAATAACACTAATATACATATGAATAAATAACCTCCTAGTCTCAGACGATATTTGGTCTGAGCTCCTAGTCTAGAAAATGATAAAAGGATACCTTTTTAGGACGTGCTCTGACGTTGATGAATGCGAAGAGCACAAATCGAAGAGGCTTTGCATTAGTTATTGTCAGAATGAACCTGGCAGCTATAGATGTACCTGTCCCAGCGGATACCGACTTTCTGGTGATATGAAAAATTGTACGGGTAAGTTTATTTTCGTCACACTTATGAATACTTTAAAAAGGAATTATTAATTTTCTGTAGCGAGTAGGTATAGATTTCAACTTGTCTAGGGAGCTGAAGAGAGAACCTTACTGGACCATACAAGTGGAGTTATTATTGGATGCTTTGCAGATATCAACGAGTGCGAGACAGGGGAGGCGCCTTGTGCCAACAGTGACGTCCATGCTGTCGGCTCCAATGACGTGTGCCTAAACACGAGAGGTGGATACCGGTGTCAAAGGATAACTTGCTTGCCTGGTTATCGTCTCGAGGACAGGCAGTATGTTACAACTCACAATTTGTACATCGACGAGACGATCCCCCACAATTTCACACGAGTTAATTTCGGAGTTCACGTGGGAATTATGGGATAAAAATATCAAAAATATTGCAGCTCCACATAAGTAAAAGAATTTTCAAAATTGGTTCAAAAAGTTTTTGAGTTTATCCATTGCAAACAAAAAATTATCTTTTGAAATCCATATCACAACAATCCGGTCTGAAGAACCACGATGTTTTGATTGCAGCCGATGCAAGAGGATCGAGCATTACTGCCAGCCCACCGACTGGGACTGCATCCACCAGCCCACATCCTATTCATATCATTTCATCACTTTTGTTTCTAACTTGTACATACCAGATGGCAAGGTGAGTAATGGAGTACCTACTAGTACCTATAGTAATATATTATCTGTTTAACAGGATATTACCAAGATAATATATATGTATTTGCATTCTAGCCCTCCAGCCAAGTTGAAAATATACATTCGCTAACTGGACGCAGATAAGCAATAACATGTTAACCCACAAAATTAAGTTATTGAAACAGCACGATTTATTGCGAGCTAGAAAACGTTTTTTTAATTATGTGTTTACTTTATTACATTGCTTAAATATGTAACAATATGTTGAACATAAAAAAATTTTGACACAAAATGGCGTTATAATTTTAAAACACGATTTACTCAAAATTTCTCCAGTGTGGGTTAACACACTATTGCTTATCTATATCCAACTAAGAAACGCTAGGCTAGTTTCCTAAAGTTTTTTTTTAGTCCGTTTTGTAGATTATTAAAAAATATTGGACACGTATTTTTTTATTTTTTATGTAACCAAAAAATAACGGAGATATATCAAGTCGAAATTTCACATGACGTCACGCCTCGCTACAGTTTGTTCGCACGTTATAGCGAGCTGTGACATCACGAGTCCCCCACCCTAAACTTTAATGCGCTTTATCTATGCATATTTCCATTATTTTAAAAAAGCAAAAAATACGTGTCTTTTATTTTTTTATTATCTAACTGACGGACTAAATAGAATTTCGATTTTTTTACCCAGGAAACTAGCCTATTGTCACTACACGTGGTCACGCCAAACTCGACTTTTGATTGGACGATTTTACGTGACCACGTGACAATATGATTCGTGTCTCAGTTTTCTATGCGTTAACGAATGTGGATTGTAAACTTGGATAGGGCGGCTGGAACTTGGTATGAAGTTATAATCGCATAGTTAGTTACAATGATATTATAAGTACACATATCAAAAATGTCTAGGGATCAAGTGCATTTTAGAGAATTGCCGCCAATTGGGATTATTATTGTAACTTTTCTGGATCCTTTTTGAAATTTTTTATTGAATTTCACCATTTCAATAATGAATTTTATTCAAATTTTGTTTAAACATTTAAAAATAACTGTCATTAAAAATCCCTATAAAAGCGTGTGATGGCGGTTTTACAAAAACATTACAATTTCTGCATCGTAACTGAAAAAAATTGCATCGGTATGGAGCGATGACACCAATTTCCTAGAGAAGAGATGCTGAGAGCCGTTGGAATGTTGGAAGCTGGCGCCAGGAAACGCACTGTGGCTACTGCTGTTGGGACAAGGCAGAGCGTCATAAGCCGCCTATGGACACGCTATCGCATCACGGGCAGTGTGGCCGAGCGACATGGAGGGCGAACTCGTATCACCACTCGAAGACAGGACCGGTATATCCATAATACAGCGCGAAGAAATCGTACTATGACCGCCATGATGATAACTACGAGGCTCCACAGCGCTTCAGGCTTTCTGATAAGCGATCAAACCATACGTAATCGTTTAAGAGAAGTGGGTCTGCGATCCCGAAGGCCTCTGAGAGTTCCACCAATAGCGCCCCGCAATCGTAGAGCCCGTTTACAATGGGCTCGCGAAGACAGTAATTAGGAGGAAGAAGACTAGCGTGGTGTTTGCTTTTCCGAGGAATCTGGTTTCGGTATGAGGCCGGATACAAGATGTACATTAGTTTGGAGAAGCCCTGGACGTCAAGAACGATTGAAATTCTGTTAGGAAGTTCATCCATATGGAGGGGGAACAATGATGGTTTTAACGGGTATTTAGATCGGTGGAAGAACCGATCTCATTTGGATCAGGGGCAACCTTAATGTTTGGATTTATGCGACAAGTATTGTATCAGATGTAATCATCCCTTTGCGAAGCCAGTTGGGTGATTCGTTTCAACTTATGCACGACAATGCACGTCCACACACTGTTGGAGTCGTAACACGCACTTTGCCAATGCTGATATCAACGTCCTGCCGTGGCCTGCTCAATCACCAGACTTAATTTCTACTGAGCACGCATGGGATATACTCCAAAGAAGAGCTCTGCCGAGTATGGACGCCGTAAATACCCCACAACAACTTTTTACTTCTTACAAAGAACGCGGGTGGCCATTCCTCAAAGTGATTTTGATGAACTGATTTTAAGCATACCAAATCGCGGCGAATGTGTGATTCGTGTCAATGGAAAGAACACAGATTATTAATTTGTTAATACATTACAATAAAAGTTTCAAAAACCCCTGTCTTTGCCTTCTTTGCAATTTTATTGTCGACTTGGAATTGGTTCAATTTCTCACATCTTACAAAAAATGAATATTTTTTTAATTTATTCAAAATGTGGGGATTAGTTGTTAATTTAGATTTGGGAAATAAGGTAGGCAACAAGCCCAGAAGATTAGATTAGATTTAAATTAATTGGGTTTCTTTTTATAGCAAAAAATGTACTTGATCCCTAGACACTTTTGATGTGTGTATTAAACAATGTATTAAAGGATTAGGTAGAGCTTATTTAAGCTAAAATGACGCGCCCCTCCATCGGGCATACGCACACGCACAACCGCTAAAATATCGATACGACACAAATCTGGTCTTGCCATTCGTCCTCAGTTGCCGCTTAGTGTCGCCGCACTCACACTTTTACCTCATGGCCACAGCCGCAATACATGATATCGTACATCTAAAACTGCTTATTGAGTAGTGGGGCGTGTCATTTTAGTTTAGACAAGCTCTAGCTATCTATTAAAGAAAAAAAAAATGAAGGTATTATGTAAAATTTTTGCCTCCTATCCGTTGCTGTACAGCCATGCAGCCAGCTAATGCAGTATGTAATATGTATATCATTATATTGGTTTAATCACTCCAATCTCCGACCTACACTTCAGGGTACCTATGTAGGTAGTGTACTAGTGTATAATGTGGGATAATGTGGGGTGTAAATGTTAAAAAGAAAACCAGAGCTACATTTCTGTAAAAATATTTATTTCTTTTGTAACTTTTTCAACGACAACTAAAAGGAAAGTAGAAAAAAAAGGACATAAATAATTTGAATTTAAAAATAAGAAAGTAAAAAAAATCAAAAAAGAAACAGCGGCCAGTTATACTGAAAAGGTCGTCAATAATAATAATTGATAAAATGTCAAAATATGCTACATTTTATTAATTATTACTAACGAATATTTATGCCCAGGTGTATTTGTTCACGATGCGTGGACCGAGATGGACGACCGCGAGGATGAAGTTCTCACTAAGGTTGGTGTCCGTCAACGCGCCGCCGACGGTGAAGGAGAAAGCTGATTTCAACTCTTTCCTGTAAGTGCCTTTAAAAAGCGAAGCTTCCCTAAGTTGACTAAATTTTTTTAGTCCAGTTTGTAAATTAATAAAAAATATTGGACACTTTTCATAAAAATAACCGCGATACATTGAGTTGAAATTTCGCGTGACGTCAAGATCCGGTGCAGTTTGTATGGGGGCTTATAGCAAGAAAGAAAGAAAGAAAAGGCATTTATTTGGAAACATAGACACAACACAATTACAATAATTTTATATAAACATGATTTAACAAAAATAAATTTATATATGTAGATTATAGAAAGAGGGACATAGTAGCAGATAACAGCAGATAGTCATCTGCTATTGTAATGCTATCATTATGACTGATGATATCATAACAATATAACTAAAGGCAGGGAAAGGTAGGACCCAGACTATTAGCTGAGCGACACATCTAGAACTAACTAGAAACTATTACAATTAATTGCAAAACATAGAAGTTGTACAGCATACCAGATATCCGTAGGGAACACGGAGCAGTGCCAAGTACCAGTACTTGCGACCCAGGTGTAGGTTTAATGGGTACCCTTTCCAACGCATCAACGCTCACCTCCACTGCCCGTGCTCCCGACTTACGCAAACCTCTGGAAACAATTAGATGTCACAGCACACGTAATCACTATAGCCACTCTAGATTGATACAACACTGATACGACACTATGACTGCACTGAACCAAACACAAAGTAACAATGAACCGTCGCTTACGCATACCCGCATTTTATAACAAGTTCTAACAAAGACAAGTAGGGCAATGGAGTGGAGCGGGGGAACGAACTTACTACCACCGCCATTCGACGGCGGGAAACAACAGTTATTTTTAATGAAACTACCCTCTCGTCGACATATATATGACAATATTATGAGAACAAATTATTGCTAGTCTAGAGGTGTTTGTGTGGGGCGTCCCCATGACCAAACCGGTCACTGCCTCAGCATGTTGCTATGAGTGCGGGTATTCCTAGCGCTGATTATGATCAGTCAGGACCGGAGACTCACAAATATAAGATTATACATATGTCACAGTCTACACGCACATATTCCACAATTTTTTATAGCGGTTAATGACGTCACGAGCCCCCACTCCTAAACTTTAATGTCTATGTAGGTATGTATATTCTTACTTATTTTAAAATACAAAAAATACGTGTCCTTTATTTCTTTATTCTCTAACTGATGGACTCAATAGAATTTTGATTTTCAAAAGTCGTCAACATCCCTATTTTCTAGGCTAAAGCCACACTTAGAAGAGCTTCGCTTATTGCTAAGAGAAAAAAAAACGTGCCGAGTGACTAATTCTAGTGCTCTTTTCAAAATTGGTTCAGTAAATATTTATTTTTTGCTTACAAAATGTGCCCACCTTCATGCAGACAGAGATTTTACCCACAATGGCGTGTGTTGTTGTGGCGAGGTGGTCGTTAACAGTCTTTTTTTATTTATTATATTTCTGTACTATTATTTAGTTCTGTGGTAATATTGGAAAATACTGTCTATTTTGTTATTCTGCTTATTTCTTAATTTGGTTTCATTGTATTAAAAGTATTGTATTATAATTATTGTATTATAAGTAGTGTATTACAGATCTTACAGTATTTATATTGTTTAAGTACTTTGTATGTAATGTTTATTTCAGTAAGAATTATTTAGGAACTTGTATTTTTTTATATTATTAATCTTTTATATTTTTATGTTTAGTTAGTGTACTTGTATTTATATGTATAGTATCATTTTTTTTTTGCCTCTCCTTTTGTTACCCCCGTCCGTGCGCGACAGCGACTGCCAACTGAAAACCAGCGCTAGGTGTTCCCGCACCTAGCTAATGCTGAGTTGGTGACCCTTTGGGCAGAGCATGAAAGAGATATTATCTATGTCTCTTTAGATTAGGCACTGTTGATGTTTGTTTCTTTTTCTTGTGTGTTGTGCTGAAATAAATGTATTTTCTTCTTCTTCTTCTAAATCCTGAGATTACTCCCTACAACCTCACAAACTCACAACACAAACTTTACCCCTTTATAATATATCTAGATAAGGTTTTTGTAAAGCAAGTGACATTAGTTTTACCTTAGTAAGGACGTTAATAGAAATACCAGTTTTGTTTGCTTGGTTTCCACGATACAAGCTTGGAATCAAAGTGGTTTATGAAATTTTATCGTTAAACGATAATTGTTTCCGAATTGCAGACTCGTCGAGACCGGCAACGAAGCAATAGTATCGTTGACCAAGTCCCTCATCGGTCCACAGAACATAGAGTTGGAATTATCTATGGAATTGTACGATAGAGACCTATTCGGTGGGATCGCAGTCGCCAAGCTGTTTATTTTCGTATCGGAGCACGAGTTTTGATTTATAAGTAAAATGTATTATTATTATTACAATTATTAAAATCGTGGTTTGTTGAGTATTATTACGTAGAAGCTGTTCCCCGCGGTTGTCAATCAATCAATATATAATATCAAATATTCAGCCTATTGCAGTCCACTGCTGGACGTAGGCCTCCCCAAGGGTGTAACGAGGCGGCCGTATGCCACTCGTTACGATATACAGCCTCATTCGTATTACTTTTTATTTTTAAGATAAGTTCTTTTTTTATATTCTATTGATATTCTTTTTATAAATTTCAAATATTTTTTTTTATATTCTGATTTTGTATTTAATAAATTTTATTTTACCATTTTATTTTATTAAATATCTTTTATTTGAGCTAGCCGAGGATTTTTACTATCACGAACCTCACAAAATAAAATGGTAAAATAAAATTTATTGAGACAGAAATAATTTAGATGTTTATTGTGTCGAATCTGGAATTGGAGTCGCTAAAAAAATACAAAATGAGAATACAAAAATTATTTGAAATTTATAAAAAGAATATCAATAGAATATAAAAAAAAGAACTAATCTTAAAAATAAAAAGTAATACAAATGAGGCTGGATATCGTAACGAGTGGCATACGGCCGCCTCGTTACAAGGGCACGCCACAGTACACGATCTCCCGCTTTCTTCATCCAGCCACTACCAGCGTTCTCCTCAGGTCATCGGCAGGGGGGCGTCCAACACTACGCTTACCGAGACGTGGTCTCCATTCCAGAACCCGTCTACTCCAACGCTCATCGGTTCTGCGACAGATGTGACCAGCCCACTGCCACTTCAGCTTGCTACACATCTGGATGATGTCTACAACTTTGGTCCTCTGCCGGATGATTTCGTTATGGATTCTATCCCGCAGCGAAATACCGAGCATAGATCTTTCCATAGCTCGCTGAGCGACGTGCAGTCGGTGGGCCAGCCTGACCGTCATGTTCCACGTCTCGGCTCCATATGTCATGACGGGCAGGACGCACTGATTGTACACCCTGCTCTTCAGACATTGCGGTAGTGGCGATGAAAAGATATGACGTAGCTTCCCAAATGCTGCCCAGCCCAGCTGCACCCTTCTTGTGATTTCACGTTCGAAGTTGTCTCTACCTAGCTGCAATGTCTGCCCGAGGTAGACATATTCTTGGACAACTTCGAGCGCTTCACCTATATAATAAAAGAGTAGAATCCGCAATTCTGTACACGGTACATTGCATATTTTTAACAAAAATTGACAGGGGGCGATAAAAGAAGAGTAACTAACCACAAAAGTTTTTAAAATTCTTGTCTGTCTGTCTGTCCACGATAATCTCAGAATCTACTGAACGGATTGTCATGCTGTTTTCACAGGTAGACTTAGCTTAGCCTGGAGCTATATATAGGCTTTGTTTCATTTAAATCGGATGTCGAGACAAACAGTTGTTATATAAAAACGTTTCACGCGGGTGAAAACGCGGGGCACAGCTAGTATGTCATATGAGCACCGCGATTTCATGCCGTGTCCTCGATTGTCTATCTATCTTCTATATTCTTGTCTATATATCTAGGTTGGTCAGACATTATTTACGTTGCACACCAATCAGGTTATGGTACCCATCGTTTTCTCAATTTCGTTTTGGACATAAGAGCTGCAATTAATTGTACGACTCGAACATAAATCTTACGGAAAACGAAGGACACCGAATGAAGTTACGATCAGCAAAACAATTAGTAGCTATAAAATATTAAGCGATGGTAGATAATTACTCTTATAATTCAAAATTCTGGTCAAAATTTAAAGCACAAAACCAATCAATTTATCATAATATATACCTAACCTATGACACTTTTCAGCTCTATGTCACTTTTCAGCCTGAAAATGTTCCCACTGCTGGGGCACAGGCCTGAGCAATATTGCCCCACGTGGGCCCAATGTAGACGGTAGGCTTAACAATATGCTTTCGAATCGCTTACATGTACAAATTTTCTCACAGTGTACCTACAATATTTCGTCAGCGTTCGATAAAGTTGATAAAAGATATATTATTTGTCGACTCTACTTCTCCACAAGCATTCCATATAAGCTTACCGTGACGTAATGATCTTAAATATTCATAAAACACAATAAAATATGAACTGAGAGCGGATTTAACAACTGTGACGAGGTCGACGCAGCATCCTACGCAAACACAACCATTGCGTTTTGTGGTTATCGCAATGTAGGCAAAGGTTGTGTTAAAAGTTCAGCCTACAGGTTTCACCGACAAAGGTTTTTGTATTTCTTTCGGTATGTAAACAATACTTATAATATGACGACCCGATTGGCGCAATGGTTACCATGCCTGCCCGCTAATCAAGGGGTTCCGGGTTCGATTCCCGGTGGGGGTGGACTTTGTGTGATGAACATAGGGTTCCATTTTCCAGTCTGGGTGTGTATATATATATCTATAGTATAATATATATGTAATAATATGTGTAGTATATACCACGTTTACTTGGTATCCACGACACAAGCTTATAGCTTAGTGTGGGATCAAGTAGATCTGTGTGTTGTGAAGTGGATTATTATTATTATTATTATTAATATTAAACCACAGTAGGGAAACAGGACATATGAATTCCTAGTAGCCATGTGTCCTTGGATCCGCGATGAATACAGAATGATTGCCATTTTAAAAACTGAGCCGCCATTAATTAGCATAACACACAAATTAAAATCGTGCGTGCTCAGTATTGTAAATTTCAATATTCTTATGTTATCCTTGACTCTACATAATGACATGGCTTCATTGAGCACGCTAGTTTATCCTAGATCTGTTGTTATATTATCGTAATCCTAGATCTAAATTATTACCAAATTCCATGTGGACTAGAAAGCAAAATATTGTGTTTACCACAAAACTGAATTTGGTAACGGTACACAATATACGGACATAGATAAGCAATAGTGTGTTAACCCACACTGGAGAAATTTTGAGTTAATCGTGTTTTCAAAGTAGGAGCGCCATTTTGTATCAACATTTTTATGTTCAATATTTAGTTACATATTTAGGCAATGTATTAAGGTAAACACATAATTAAAAAACGTTCCCTAACTCTCAATAAATCGTTCTGAATCAATAACTTAATTTTGTGGGTTAACATGTTATTGCTTATCTGCGTCCATACCTAGACATTTGTTTCCCGTCAATACGATTGTAAATAGAGGTGTGTTTGTAAGTTCTTGCGGAAATCTCAAATCGTATGAGAGAAACAGTGTGGAAGACCTATAACTATGTTTACTTACATAAAAACCAGAGGCAATCTTTTGCAAAAATATGTCCTTGGCCAATAAACATAGTTAAATTATACAAGAAGCTAAAAACTATTGTACATATTACTTAATACTTAGCGCATACAAAGTGGAGGCTTCTCAGAACTTACCGTAACACAAGCACGTGTGATAAACATGTTCGGACCAACTCAAAAAAAGGTCTAATTGATTACGATAAGCGGCGACGAGCGCTAATACTAGTGACGAAATGTGTGCGTGTGCAATTATAGAGTTATCTGTTGACACTGGCTGAAGTTTATAAAGCATCTTTTACACTGATGGGCGGGTTGATTGGTTGGTCAATCAGCCAAAATTAACTGTTAGAAAAGTTACCTATTAAATGAAATATATTTTGTTAAAAATATTGATTTACGTATTTATATTATACCTACTCACTTATTGTATTTTCTTTCAATTTTTTTTTTTACTGTATTTCAGTGGTCCAAATAATAATATTTATATTCCTCTGCGTCGTCTATAGTTATTTTTAAACATTTACAACTTAAATTTATAACTTTCTCAACTAACCTAAGCAATTATATCTCGCTTAATTTCTATGAATTTACTTCAAAGTTATATGACAACGAAAGTAATTTAGGTAGAGTCTGGTAGAGTGTTTGAGTGCAACATATTCTGAAATAATACTTTTAAATGTTACAACTTAACTATGAATTCCCACGGGAATACTCCGGTAAAAAGTCCTCATGTCCTTCACTATATCCCTGATTAACGTGTATGCAAAATTTCACAATTATCAGTTGAGTAATTAAGACGTGAAAGTGTAACCAACAAACTAACTCACATTCGCATTATTTATTACTACGTAAATTATTATTATTATTACTAGTATTATTTATTGGTACTTTTATCCCGAATTTCCCGCGGGAATTCCGGGATAAAAGTACCCTATGTCCTTCTCTGTACCCCTGACAACGTGCATGCCAAATTTCATCCAAATCTGTTCGGCCGTTTTTGCGTGATTGAGTAACAAACATCCAAACACCCAAACATCCACACTCACATTTATAATATTAGTAGGATAGTAGGATATTATCATGAGGATTGAACATTGTGTTAATGCCTTTATGTACTATTTACTTATCTACTTACCTTTAGTTTTACGCATTATTTGAGACGCATCGATCTATTTAGATTTTTATATGCACGTACCAAGATTCATTTTAGATTGAAGAGTATTGATTTAAAAAAATCTACACATTGCAACGATGCTAATGCGATCTTCAGACTTGGATAATCTTGTATTAGCACTTTCTGTGTCGTGGGGGTTTGGATTAGCGTAGGTGACAAAATTTATTTGCTAAAAATGCAGACGTCGATTTCACCACTATCATATTTTATCTAGGTAGATAAATTATCTAATATGAGGATAAAAAAAGTAAAAAAAAAGTGTAGTTACCGAGAGAACAGTCAGAGTTACATAGGTAATTGATCGTAATATTTTTACTGACCTAAAAATAATAAATTGTTGTTATGTTAGCCAACAATGTAGAAAAAAATTTTTTTGGTCCCCTTACCACGAAAAAGAAAAAAAAACCAAAATATCTGACACTTCGGGTATTTTGGGTTTTCAAACTGGAATAAATAATAAAAGTAAAAAAAAATATCTTTATTTCCAGACCTATAGCTAACCTAGACACCTAGACCTATAAACTAGAGCTATTAAATTAGCAAATAATATTCCTTGTATTTTCACTCTGTAAACAAAAGACAAATTTACCATAGTTTGCCTCTTCTAGACGTAATAATTTGTGCCAGAACATATTTTGAAATAAATAAAAAATAATTATATCAGTACCTACAAAAATATTTCTCTGTGTCACATCATGGGAAGCGTTATTTTTATGTGTGCATTATCTATTTCTTACTATGATGTTATTAAACGGTCATTTGGATGCAATTGAAAATAGAAAACATAGGCTCAAATATCGGTTCATAAATCAAAACTTTAAGCACAACTTAAAGCTTACTTAGCGAACTATATACCTATCTGTAAACATAAGTGAGAACAATGTGTAGGATTATCCTGAGGCATTTTAGTCATGCAATCAATGCAGACTCGACGGGTGGGGATACTCTCAGAGATTAAAAAACGAACAGACACGACAATAAGAATTGGAATCACTTACCGCCGCACTCAGGGTCGACTTTGATGATTACTTAGTTAAGTATAGATTTTTAAAACAAAACTGCCGCAATCAGACAAGTTTAATAAATTAATGTTAATTAGCATTTAACTAATTAGGTTACATCTCATTAAATGTCAATTAACATTAATTTACTGAACGTCTCTGATTGCGGCAATTTTGTTTTAAAAATCTATACTTAACTAAGTAATCATTATAGTCGACTCTGAGTGCGGCGGTTAGACATTTCATTTTTTACTTGACGGCAATTTTAGGTTATAAGCGACTTTAGGTATTAATATGAAATTATCACGTTTAAATACTGGATAGCTACCAATGATGAGATGAAATTTTTTACGATGAAAATCACTTCTGAAATAAATAGGAGAGTATAATTTCAAATTTAACCAGAATTATTATCTTTTAGATAAAGCAATAATTTTAGAAATCAGTTCATTAATGAATGAAATAGGTATCGAATAAAACATGTTTAAAAAGGCAAAAGAAAGTTCTTTATATCTATACATATATATAAATATATATATACATATATATATATATATATATATATATATATATATATATATATATATATATATATATATATATATATATATATATATATATAAATAAAATTTAAGTATCTGTTTGCAATTTCAAATTGACAGATTTTCACTAAAGACATACGAAATTGTATACGGCTTACTAACAGCATAAAATCATATTTACTATTTTTCTCTGTCTGTCTGTCAAACTGTGTGTTTGTTCCGGGTAATCTCTGAAACAGCTGGGCCGATTTTAATGGGACTTTCACTGACAGATAGCTGATGTTATACGGAGTAACATAGCCTACTTTTTATCCTGGAATTTATGCGGGTGAAACTGCGGGGCACGGCTAGTCCATTACTAAACCAAGAAACTGCTAGCAAATTTTTATATTTTACAAAGCGCTCTTTGAGTAGGTACGGCAGTGGCATAATCTTTGTCACGGCGAAGATGCAGAGTGAAGGCGACCGAAATAGAATGCTTTGCTCAAGCGCACGCTCGCACGCACGCAGCGGAGCGCGCACAATTAAAGGATCTATGGATCAATAAAAAGATTTTTTTCCATCCCGTGAACATCGATCCGCTAACCCTATTATGGTATAACATTCCGTCCCCAGCCGTTTCTTTTTACAAAAAAACTGCGATGTACTGCGATCCTTTTCTGAACGAGTATTTTTTGTGATTTTTGTTTTAAAATTTCGAGTCAGTGCTCTTGTACGGTGAATCTGAACGCTACGAATGTTTATTTACAAACTGTTGTGATAATGTTGAAATTACACGTGTTACTTGTTGTTTATTTACAATTACAATCCCGCTTTGTTTACGGTAAGTTTTTTATTCATACAAAATGCATATTATAGATGATAAGGCGTTGACTTGTAACATGTCTTTGGCTTTGTGGATATCGATATGACTTGCAACTCCACTTGCTTTTGGAAGTTTTACTTACTATTTAAAATAATATTTTTTAACAATATCATCATCACGTGTCCGGAAAGAGGTGGGTAGAGACTTACGGAAGAGTTATAATTACTATTGATAATAAATAAATTTCATTTAATTCGACCATCGACATGGATCAATTCTGTTAGTAACATCATTTCTTATAAACTATTGTTAGTAATACAAATTAATTAGACATAGATAAACAATAGTGTGTTAACCCACACTAGAGAAATTTTGAGTAAATCGTGTTTGTTTTAAAAATCTATACTTAACCATGTAATCATTAAAGTTGACTCTGAGTGCGGCGGTGAGATACAAAATAAAATAACTGCCCATTAAAAATATAAAAAAATATCAAAATATATTAAGAAAAGAAAACCTCGTTCAATGATTCAATAAACTGATGTATTTATATGTATCCAAAGTTTTAGATTACCAGCGAACAAACAATAATAAAACGAAGTAGAGGTTTTCGTATAATCTCGATAATCGGATCCAACTCGATATCGAAACGGAAAAGAAAACTGGCATTTGCACGATATACCCATACTAATATATCGCCAAACGAGGGATCTCAACTTTAAAACCAATTTTTATTCACTAACTAGTTGTGCCCCGCGGTTTCACCCGCGTTAATTTCCGAGTTCCCGCGGGAATTCCGGGATAAAAAGTACCCTATGTGTTAATGTGATGTTTAAGCTATATTATTGTAAAGTTTCATTTATGTAAATCCATCTTGTAGTTTTTGCGTGAAAGAGTAACAAACATCCATCCATCCATCCATACATACATACTTACAAACTTTAGCGTTAATAATATTAGTAGGTAGGATTATTTATCGTTATTAGATTCGGGATTCAGTTTCAAGGGACAGATGTACTACGTTACAAGCCCCTTTTAATTAATAAATGTTTTTAAAAGTTAGTTGTTATCACAATATTTTCTCTAAAATCTTACAAATCGCAGAAGACAAAGATGACAACTTGGTTTTCGAGTTCGATTGTAAATCCTCAAATGGAAACACAGTTGATTAAATAGGTTAAAAAAAAAAAAAAAATGCGCATTTTCTTTTAAAAAGTAAAGTTATTTTACATTAAGTATCTTCTTTATAAATAAAAATGAATGTTTGTATGTCTGTCCTCTATGCGTTTCGAAAACATTGGTCCGATTGTGATGAAACTTTGGCGGGTTGTTCTGCCTGCGTCCGCAAAGTTTCCTGATCCCAAAACTCACGCGGGTGAAACCACAGGGCGCAGCTAGTGTCTAATAATTTTTCAGATTCCTCCTGAGTGATGTGTTTGACTTTTTTATGACAGCAGGTATAATATAATTAATTATCCAGATAGGTTTGTAGGCGTATATAGCCATTTAATGTTATAGGTTATAAAATTTAATATATAGGTACATACATATATATACATACATATACATACATACATATACATACATACATATACATACATATAAATAAAATTTAAGTGTCTGTTTGTAATTCCAAATTAACAACTTTTCACTAAATGCATTTATGTTTATGAACGTATTTATGGTAGGTAGGTACTTGATATTTTTCTCTGTCTGTCCGTCTGTTTGTTCCGATTAATTTCTGAAACGGCTGGACCAATTTTAACGGGACTTTCAAGGAGTAGAACTTAGGCTACTTTTACAAAAAAAAAAATTAGTTTCTGCGCGAATTCCGAAACTCATGCGGTTGAAACCGCGGGGCGCAGCTAGTCATTAATAGAATAATTAATTACATCCACTTGAGCGATGTTCGCTATCAAGTCTTCACTGTTATTTGCAGTACCATTAATAAAACGGGGATTTCTTGATAACAGTGAGTTGCTTGCAGTAGGTACTTGCAGTACTGAATGTTAGAACTCATAGTACCAATATGAATATTATTTTGTTTACAAAATCTTTATGATATTATATAGGTATTATTAATCGTATTTAGATTATTTATTGCCATGACTTACGTCACTTAAGTTAACATAGTTAAACATTTTAACTCTGGATTTGTCCAGCATTTTTTAATAATAAATTAATTTCAAATATTTACTTCCGATAAATGGTTTAGGTACACGAATTGATTGATAAATGAAATTCATTTCATAAAATTACACAGTGAAAGTTTCGCTCCGAATGTTGTTTAGTTATGCCGAATTTAACGCAGGTGTGACCGCAGGCAAAAACTAATGTAAAAGTAGCTCATAATATCTACACTCTACAGTTTACAGGTTATACCAAATACATTTAATAGTTTTTAATGATTAGATTAGATTAGATTCATTTATTTCACATTATCAAATTCATAATTACATTTAATTATAATATGTCAAAGGATAAAGTGATCGTCAAAAATTAAAATTCCAATACAAGAGAATTACACAATTACGTATACCTACATAGTGTCGTAATGTCAAACAATGTCAATTAAAACAAAAAATAAAATAAAATTATGTCAAAATAAATGGAACATATAAAAAAAAGAAAAGAAATAAAGCTACATAATGTAGGACTCACAATGTCAAAAAATTAATAAATTCGTTTACCGAATAAAATTCATTTTCTAACAAAAGATTCTTTAATCGGCGATAAAACGTTTCGTCATCAGTCACGTTCCTCAGATCTGCGGGTAGCCGCTCGTAATAACTCGGACCAATCACACGCGGGTTTTTTTCAGCAAGTTTTGTCCGGTGAGGACATCGACCACACAGCCCATAGACGCCTAATGTTTGATTTTGCGTATTGAATGCATTCTGGCGACTAGCTGAGGTAAGATGAAGCGGGGTTGCAACGCCGTGATTGGCTAATTCAAGGCCACACGCGCAAGTTACACGCCGTGATTGGCTAATTCAAGGCCACACGCGCTAGTTACACGCGCCACGAAACGTTGGAAAGAAATAGATTAATTTACGCAACGGGAAAGAATGAGACGGCACGATAGTTTGAGTACTTTGTTTTAAAACCACGACCAGTGAACCGTGAACTCCGTACTTGCGAAAAAATTTGTTGATTTCCTTGTTTCTCATAAACAAATAAAGATAATAGTTACTTACAAGTGAAATGTTATCCCATCTTTCTCCATATTAGATGTGTTGCTTTTTTACCGCACCATTTAATGCTACACTGAGGCATTTTGAGTTTTTTTTAGCACTTCCTTTATGCACTCCGATCGTGTTGACAGGTCACAGTAGTGGTCGACACTGATTGAGTATTTCCGCGCGGACATTTATATCGGAACTATAAGTCAGATGTGTTGCTAGGAGCCATTCGCCTGTTATTAGGCGTCTATGGGCTGTGTGGTCGATGGGTGAGGAACACTGGCGAGCCGCCCCATGTTCCTAAACGATTGCCCCCCGCACATTCGACGACCAAACCTATCGATGTTGCGACGGACATACGATATCACCTCGAACAGATACAGACCGGTCATCGTCATCACACCGTGTTGCACAAAGACTGACCTACAAGTTTGTCGTGGCTTTACACCGGCGAGAATCCGAATCGCGCGTTTTTGTAATACAAAGACACGGCCAGAATCAGTCGAGTTCCCCCACAGCATTATACCATACGACATCAGCGACTGGAAATGCGCAAAGTACGTTTGCCTCAGTACGGCACTAGAGACTAAGGGGCGCAGCTTACGCAGAGCATATGCAGCACCACCGAGCTTATCACAAAGATGTTGTATGTGCGTTTTCCAGTTGATGTTACTATCGAGTGTGAAGCCAAGAAACCTACACGACTGGCATACAGGTACTGGGTTGGTTATACTGAGAGGTTTCTCGACCCCCGTGGCCGTGAAAAGAATTAAATTAGATTTAGATGGATTTAATATAAGACCATTTGCCGTGAACCATGTCTGTAGACGCTCAAAGGTGACATTTATTTTGACATTAAGGTCTTCGTATGTCCGTGCGCATACTATGACTGTGGTGTCATCGGCGAACAGCACCACTAAACCATCCCTAATAAAATTTGCTAAGTCATTAATAATTGTCAAAAATAGTATATTTCCCAGCGATGAGCCCTGCGGAATGCTGACAGTGACGTTCCCGCCTGAGATCTGTACTTTTGACCGCTCGAAGTGATCTCCACCAACTGCTGGCGATTTTCTAAGAAGGACCTAAGCAATCGGCGGGCATTGCCCTTTATACCGTAAGCCCATAACTTGTCTAGAAGGAGATCACTTCGAACAACATCAAAGGCCTTTGTGAGATCGCAGAATATACCGGCAGTTTTGTACCTATCATCAATACCCGTTAGTATCGAGTCAATTACCTGATGGGCAGCCATGGTGGTGGATTTGCCTTTTCTGTAAGCATACTGTCTGTCTGTTAGTAAGTCATTCGTTTCAAGATAATCAATTAAACTGGAGGAGATAATCGACTCAATAATTTTTGATACAGTGGGGACAATAGATATTAGCCTATAACTGTCAACCTGGGTCTTATCCCCCTTTCCTTTGTAGACTGGACACACTCTAGTCACTTTGAGTACGTCAGGGTACACACCCACAGAGAACATGGTGTTGATAAGGTTGACCAGTAGATTGGCCAGCACTGGCCATGCGGACATAATAATGTTGACAGAAATTTCGTACACGTCCAGTGTACCAGACTTGGATAACATGCTTCTCAACATTTTATCAAGTTTGTCCTTAGATACAACAGGTAATGAATAATCGGGCAGATTTGACGTGTTTAAATACTCACTTAAGTAAGTGAGCGCCTCAGTCTTATTAGTTTTCAGTGGGAGCTTAGAAGTTATATTAAGATAGTGATGGTTCATATGGTCAGGTATACGATTTGTCGGAACTCTGGCTCCCTCACTAATAATTTCTAGGATCTGCGACTTACTATTGCTGTTGCGTGCTATTTCGTCGTTTACCAGTTTCCATACCTCTTTTGAGGGGTTTTTTGCGGAACGTAGCCTGTTATCATTAAAATTGCGACGGTCTCGCAGGCTAGTTGATTTTATCAATTCAGAATAATGTTTAACGCACTTATCAATAAGGGGTCGTAAGGGTATTGGTTTTTCATCAAACAGAATGTTTTCAAGAGGTACTTAGGATAAAATATTACGGTGCGTACAGGCTACATAGGTAACTAAATATATTGTTATAATAACATGTTTCAGCTAATGTTGGACACTGGATGTTATACAACGTGTTAATGAATTAACTGAAAACCTGATACACCTCATTTAAAAAAATATACAATAATACGATTAAAATATATTTTATGTCGAAAAAAAAATTGTACTTTAAAAGTTATTCAACATTAGTTTGGAGGTGACCTATCTACGAAATTCCAAGTACTACGCCCGCGCCTACCGGTTCGAATTTTTTTGCTGCGCGGCGGCGGCGTACGCACAAAATATTGTATTATAAATAATTTAGACATGGGCTAATAAAAATGAAAAAAATATAACCTATAAAACATAGTGCGATCGATTCGCTAGGTGATTCTGAGAAAACTACTTTCTAGTTTTCAGTTAATTCATTAACACGTTGTATAACATGTTATAACTTAGTCACGATAGTTTTTTTGTTTTTCTCTTGTTATTCAAAAGCACAACAGGCGCTGCCGCAGCTAGTGAAGCCTCCTCTCAGCGACGACATTGTGGATGGCATAGCACTGAAGAACGAGAAACGTTAATGTATATAACATGTTGCCGTACCTAATTTATATAACTCAAGTTATCTAACATGTTACTTACATAGTCTGTACCACAGAGCAAATAAATTAACTAGAGAGGACATGTTAGGCGGGGCAGGCGCGCTACCGTTGCAAAGGAAGTTAGAGCGAATGCTCCAACTTGCCCAAAACTTCTTTTGCTGCCATCCCAAGTATATTTACCACAATATTCCCAAAACTGTGGATTTTGAAAACATTGACTAAGTAAAAACATAACCATAAAGCGTTTAACACATTTCTTTACGTTCATGAATGTTTTAGTGCATAATGAATAGTTTTGTGAGCGAAAATCAGCCGGTGACTATGATTTTCATCTGTTTTCATCCTAAACTAAGTTGATGTAGGTACCTTCTATCTATTATTTTCTGTTCTATGATCTGTACGCACCGTTATTCTTCTTCAAAAGAATGTTAATTTTGATTTTTGATGCTACAATTTCGCTAGGATTTTTTTTTTAAACTATTTTACCTATTTTTTCTACAATAGGTATATCTCTAACGTTTCTTCGCATCACACGTCGCCCTAATGTAAAGGAAGTTTATTTATTTTGTTGATGTGTTTTCTTTTCTTTCGTCCTATTTTTAAACGTCGGTATTTTTTGATCGGACAGAATATAATTCTCGAGTTGACCTAATTTATTTTGGCTTCTTTCTTTCGATCATAAGTGTTTTTTTTTAAATAATGTCTCACAAGTCACAACACATTTGGATTCGATGTTTTTATAACTATTTCATAATAACATAGATAGACTTACATGATAATATCGTCATGTTAGAGTGTAGCTGTGTGATTGCTAACGGCCGCACTCAGAGTCGACTTTAATGATTACTTAGTTAAGTATAGATTTTTAAAACAAAACTACCGCAATCAGACAAGTTTAATAAATTAATGTTAATTAGCATTTAACTAATTAAGTTACATCTCATTAATTGCCAATTAACATTAATTTACTGAACGTCTCTGATTGCGGCAGTTTTGTTTTAAAAATCTATACTTAACTAAGTAATCATTAAAGTCGACTCTGAGTGCGGCGGTAAGTCATTATGTTATAAGATACTAGTCGATCGCGCACGGTTTCACTCGCGTTAATTTCGGATGGTGGTCTTCATCATCAGTTCCACTTCTTCAAATTTTGCTCTCCGAAAGCAAATCAACGATTTACTATAAAAAATACCCAAATCGCTATAGGTGTGCCTATAATTTTTGAAGAGTTCCCTTAATTTCTCCAAGATCCCATGGTCAGATCCTGACTAAGTGCAGGTATGAGACCAACTTGGGAGTATACCTTTTTAAACAAAAAAAGAAGTTTTCACTGCAGTAGCTCAAACATGTAGGTTTCGCTGCCTGAAATCAGTGAGCAAAATAACATTTTGCTCACTGAGTGAGACAATAGTACATTGTTATCCTAAGGGTGAAAGTAAGTCTTTCTCCCGAGGGTAACACTGTGCTTTTCATTACGAATGCAAGGAAAGTCAAAATAAAAATAGGAATTAGCTAAAATGAGTGAATTTTATTTTACATAAATCAACCATTAGGTGTGCTACTGGCCAGTAAGTATGCCTCCTATGACATAAAAAAAAAACTTGAGTTTCTGCAGCTCTCAGTTTAAAGCGATTCTCCCTAGGGCTGAAAAGTGTTACTTTCAACCCGCTTCTCAGGCAACTTCAGACCTACTTTCCGAGTATGAGTAGTGAAAAGTAAATTTTTAATTTTTGTTTTCAGAAAGCTGCGAATATCTTATTCAGTTTACACTCTATCTCTTTCCCGCCATTAGAAAGAGAGAGAGAGAGACAAAGACCAGCCCTTTCGAAGTTCCAATTATGAATTCGACCTCAAAGACAAACACGTTCGGAAATTTGTACCTACTAAAGAAATTTTGCAAAAAGATAATTACGTCTTTTAATGTAATTTATTGAATTTTCAACTTATTGTTGTATTTAAACGAAAATAAGTATTTACTGCAAATAAAACTGATATTTAACCTGTAAATATTTATTTCTAGTTTCAATAATGTTACTTAATAATATATCTCCTAAAGTGTTCTCGCTGCTGAAGTGAAAAGTTATGTGTGTTACACGAGAGCAAAGTTTTTTGCATCTCGTGCCTTTGAATCCCTCGCCACACTCAGGATTCAAAATCAGCACTCGCAGCAAAAAATGACTTTGCTCTCTTGTTGCACAAATAACTCCAAATCAGTCCAACCGTCTTCAATTAATCTGTGAACATACAAAAAAAAACATACATACAGCCGAATACAGAACCTCCTCCTTTTTGCAAGTTCACCTCCATAACTACGATTCGATTGGCGCAGTAGGTCACTCGCTAATCAAAAAGGTCTCGGTTCGATTCCCGGTGGAGGTGAACTTGTGTGATGAACACAAGGTTCCACTTTCCCGTCTGGGCGTTTATGTATCTAAATTATAAGTTATAACATACATATTATGTAATAATATCTAGCATATACAACGTGTTGCTTGGTTTCTACGACACAAGCTTATAGCTTAGTGTGGGATCAAGTAGGTCTGTGTGTGTGAAGTGGATTATTATTATTATTAATTTCCCCTCCTTCCCCCAGGGTCCTCGGTGGCGGAACAGCTGCAGGAGACCACTCAGCTATGCTGCGACAAAGGCAAGCTTCACATCCGCAGCAACATGACTGATTGCTCAGCGGTAGCTCTACCAGACGTGCCAAATAGCTTGACCTCTTTATGCACGTTTGCTATGACCGCTTGCTGTAATGACTACTTGGAGTAAGTATCTGACAATGTTATCTACTAGCTGTTCCACGCGGTTGTTCCCGCCTTAATTTCGGAGCTCCCGTGGGAATTCCGGTATAAAAGTTATCCTATGTTCCTTTCTGTGCCCCTGACAACATGTATGCAAACTTTCATGATAATCGGCTGAGTGATTGAGACGTGAAAACGTTAAAAACACATAAACTGGCATAGAAAATTTATTGACAAAATCTGCATTAAACGAGCGAAGCCGCGGGCATAAGTCAGTTTATGAATAAATCAGTCTTTGTACTTAGTCTTTTGATTTAGATTTTGATCTTAGCTAAGAAACAGAATCCATAATAATATAACTCATAGCCTCAATGACTGTCTAAAAATTTAAACTGTCGTAAAACGCAACCTTACATGGAAACGTATTGAGTTCAAATTACCATGGCATTGTTATGTGATGTTGGTATTAAAAATAAAATTCTAGATCGCCGCTTTAGTTGTTATCAGAAATATATAGGTTAGTGTACTGGAGCTCATCTCGCAACTGTTTGTGGGTACAATGTTATGTATACGTAGGCACATACTTGATACAATATTACTAGTCAATATGCCTTATCAGCCCGGTGACACTCCGTACAAATGAACTGATTCAAGTAGGTACTTTCCCGCAAGCAAAGACTGCCTTGTACGTACACGTGTTGTGCGTGTGTGCGTATCGGAAAGTTGATAGCGAGCTGACAGTTGGTACCTGTCAGCTGTCAGTGAATAATTGTCGCATGTATAGACTCTACCTGTTTCAAACTTTCCTCGGTCTTTACCAAAGTCTTTTTCGCGGGGTATAAGGAGGCATGAAATTGGTGGGAGGCGGGGAGTGTCGCTTCTTAATGTAATCTCTATTCTTTGCCTATAGCACAAGACAACAAAGATATTTGTAATAGCTGTCCAGCGCGGTTTCACCCGTGGTAATTTCGGAGTACCCGCGGGAATTCCGGGATAAAAAGTAAAATCGGTTCAGTAGATCCAGAGATTACCCCCTACAACGTCACAATTCACAAACTCACAAACTCACAAACCCACAAACTCACAAACTTTTGTTCAACAAACTCACAAACTGCTGTGTGAGTGTCGGTATAGGCTTAGAGTCATGGGGATTAACTACATTATTAACTAGTCTAAAGTTGACACACAAATAGAAAATGTTCTGAATTGACATTTAGGACACATTTTATTCACGAAGTAATCACGAAGTTCACGCTTCAGTCGAAAGCAACAGCTGGTTAAATTATGTAGAGCACTGGCACAAATGACTAAGCGCACCGGTTTTGTATCACTTTGTAAGAACTAGGAACTAGCCAATAGGCATGTTGATGCTAATTGTTTTATACCTAACCTAAAAAGTCTAAGATCCTACTAAATTCACCTAGTCAGTCTAACAACTTGGAAAAAATAAATCACAGTTCACCAACTAGTCAGTCTAACAGATTGGAATATTTATATCCAAACAGTAAGATTGCCTCAGTCAGTCTAACAATTTGGAACAAAAATATCCAAGCAGCTACTGGTCTAATGTGAATAATATATACTGTTAATATAAACCAAAAAACTTGTATTTATTTTTGAATTGAATTGAATTGAAAATAACTTTATTTGGCACACACAAAACATGCAAACACTTAAAACTAAAACACAATTGAGTTGCGCCAAAAAGGCGCCCAGTTCAGTATAAGTCGGGTGGTGACAATGGACCATCCGGCGGGTCTTCCGCTGGAGCCTTGCGGATGCGTCACGGACGCAGGCAGACAGATGTGTGAATAAGAAAAACGAGTAACAAAGTAACAGTAAAATAACAATACGTATATACGAATAATATTTTAAATATATTATACTGACACTTAAAATACATAAAAAAAATATAAGACTATTATATACCCAATATAAACTGTTTGAAAAAAACAAACAAACACAGCGATAATATTAAGGTTACGTAGAAGTCTAGATTAATTTAGCACAGTTACTTTTCTAACAAATTGTAGCATCATTTAATTACTAAGAAGAAAAATAAATAATATTATGTTACTACATCAATTCACTACAACGAAGTCGCTAACCGCTATCTGTCGGTCCCTATTTATGCTTAGATCTTTAAAACTACGCAACAGATTTTGATACAATTTTTTTTAATAGATAGAGTGATTAAAGAGGAAGGTTTACATGTATAGTTTATTCTGGAATTCACGCGGGAACTCGGAAATTACCGTGGGTGAAACCGCAGGGGGACAGCTAGTACATTACATATGACACAGAATATCTTGTGGTTTTGGTTGGACTCGGAGGTGAAACTAGATTTCTGTCTGCAGAATCCTTTTTAATAATGCCTAAAATCTACATAATATTACAACAGCTGGTCTTCATGTTTAATAATTAACTAGGTAGGTAGATATATTTGTTTTGTATTGATGAATGTGGTGGAGCCGCGGATCTCCCTCGGGAATAGTTTCGGGAGGATATGGTGACGAATTTACGTCAACCGTCCTTGTGTAAGGGCAGTAGACTGTATTTGTATAAGAAATTGGTAATTTTGGATTTACAATTCACAAGAACCGTGATAAATAGGCGCTGTGCACTGACCATCTTAATTCGCCGGCGACAACTCCGATCTTCATCAGTTCACATATATTTTGTGTACTCCACTATATTTTGAAGCGGCGAGTGGCGATATCACGCTGATACACGTGAAAGATATTCACGTAGGTATAATTATTAATTGGCGAAAAGTTAATGCGAATTAGTTTTATTAATATAAGCATGCGGCGCGAGCGCGGGAAAGCTTCTCGAACATGATACGTCATTACGTCAAAGACAATCCTTCAGTTGTTTTTTTTTTTTTTTTCGGAGCGGCCGTCGCCATGCATCTTTGCCTCTTGGTGTACACAGTGATGACACGGTCCGCGGAAAGAAATTATAATCGAAAAAAAAATGTAATTGCCAAACGGGCGCCACCGGAATGAAAAAAACATACTCATTGCATGGGGACGGGCTCTGAAACGCCGGATTGAAAGCTACATAATTCACAAATGTCATAGTTTGAGGCCCCGAGGGAATCCCGAAACTCACACTACGGAAACCGAGAGAGAAAAATTTTATGAAAATTGTTTTTATTTTGCAGAAAGAAAAGGAGTTGCGACGCGGGCATTGCGTTAGCATTTGACATAAGCAGATGCGATTCCTCGAAACAATTAGCTGAGGTGAGTGACAAAGATCATATAATCACGACGTGTGAGAGACTTATAAACATACCCGAACTCACATCTGTCACTACGTCCCCACCCGCAACCCACAGTCTCATTCCATGCTCATTACTCACCTCCATCGACTGTCAAAAGTCGATCTCTGATTTTGAAATAGCAAAGTCGGTATCCACGTCTATTTGTCTTAGAGCCAGTTCTTTTGAATTAAGCTATATATTTATGTTTAATGGTGAAAGTTTAAAATGAGAGATAATATTTTATATATTACTAGCTGTCCCCCGCAATTTCATCCGCTGTAATTTCGGAGTTCCCGCAGTACCTAATTCCGGGATAAAAACTATCCTATCTTTTAAGTTTTGATGAAACATAGCTTGTTGTTAGCTTAGATCTTGAACAAATCCTTATTAAAAACAAAGTCCTCCACCGCGACTTTGTGTATGTCTGTCTGTCTGTTTGCGATAAACTCAAAAACTACTGAACGGGTTTTAATGCGGTTTTCACCAATAGATAGAGTGATTCTAGAGGAAGGTTTATGGTATAATTTATCTTGGAATTCCCACGGGAACTCCGAAATTACCACAGGTGAAACCGCAGAGAACAACTTGTTTGATCATGCTTCTACGAATGCTCTTAATGCATACATGCTCATAGACCACGTGTTAGAAATATTGTGTCATATACAATAACACAGCTGTTATCTTCCGAGAAAACCTTCCGCAATCTATGTGATAGATAATTTTAATGGCTATCTCTTGTCTCGTCACAGCGCGAAGCGTTATCTTTGTTTGCATGAATATTGAAAAATATTAGCTCCACGACCCACTACCGCCAGCTAGTAAAACGAAAAAAAGAACCCATCGAAAATAGCGAAATCAATTTTAGAATTTCTTCATATATTTCGTATTCAAGACTTCGCTTAAAACGCATTTGCTGATCGAGCTGATATGGGGCTGATGCCTGAAACCACTGAGCAAATATCACTACGTTTTGATCTATACTAATCACTGAATCAATCTATGAAGGCATTTTGTGCCAACCTTACCAATGCAATGTATGACGCGGTCATAGGAATTTCGTTAAGTATTCCAAAGTTCAAAGAAGTTCGCGCATAAATCCATAGTAACTTTTGCTTCAAGGGAGTGTCGCTGGGCTGCCTGAAACTTCTTAATTATAATTGGACATAGATGAGCAATAGTGTGTTAACCCACTCTGGAGAAATTTGGAGTAAATCGTGTTTTAAAACTATAGCGCCATTTTGTGTCAACATTTTTTTTATGTTCAACATATTGTTACAATATATTTATACAATGTAATGAAGTAAACACATTAAAAAGCGTTCTCTAACTCTCAATAAATCGTTCTGAATCAATAACTTAATTTTGTGGGTTAAGTTCAATTATCACTGGACGTCTGTTGGTTGATAGGTATTCGTTTTTTATTCCAGAGTTGCTGCAATAACTGTTTAAGAGGGAAGGCTATAGGCTCTAGCGGCAAGCAAGGGTGTACAGCAATGGCGGACGGTGGGAGTGACGAAGAACAGCTATCTGCTGGTGCCAACAGCCTGTGTTGTAAGGTAACGAATGACTCCACACACAGAACTGGCGTAATTTTTTTTTCTTGAATGACATACCCAAGGAGGTAAATCATTATAATACAATCTAGCCAATCTAGTTATGACTAATAAGTATTTTAAATTTGACCTAAACTTCTAAACAAGACTATACTAAGAATGTGTCCAATAACACTTTTCTTATTGTCTCTATTGAGGGGAAGACACTTTGTTCTTCTGTTCTTTGGATACAGTACTCACAGCACTAAATACACTATCACTATACACTACACTAACTCAAAAGGTTTGGTCCTTTTTAGTCTTCGTTTTTATTTGTGTTGTCGACTGGCGTAAATAAAAATATTTTTTAACACTTCACAACACACAACTGGATCCCACAGTATGCTATTGTTAGCTTGTGTCGTGGAAACCAAGCAAATGTACATAGAATTACATATACATATTATAATAATAAAGATACATTATAAACACACCCAGACTGGAAAGTGTAAGTGTAAGTGTAACCCTCTTGATCGGCGGGCAGGCATGGTGACCTGCTATGCTACTGCTAACCGTAGTATAACTGCCGCATTCGATGTTTTATAACTATTTAATAATAACATAGATACTAACATTATAATATCGTCATGTTAGAGTGTAGCTGTGCGATTGCCAACGGCCGCACTCAGAGTCAACTTTAATGATTACTTAGTTAAGTATAGATTTTTAAAACAAAACTGCCGCAATCAGAGACGTTCAGTAAATTAATGTTAATTGGCATTTAATGAGATGTAACTTAATTAGTTAAATGCCAATTAACATTAATTTATTAAACTTGTCTGATTGCGGCAGTTTTGTTTTAAAAATCTATACTTAACTAAGTAATCATTAAAGTCGACTCTGAGTGCGGCTGTAAGTGTTATAGTACTCACCTAATTGCTTTATATTGCCTTTTGGTTGAATTTCAGCGAGCGGCAACAGAAATTTCCGCCAAAGCACCAAGAGAACTCGAACGTGGTAATGAAAGAACCACTGTTTCTGTATTCAATAAAAAGAAAGGTAGGTAAAGAGATTATTTTCGTAATATTATTTCTATTTCACCCCAAATTTTTTATAAACAATCTAAACACCATCTCATGAATGAATGATAGTGTGGTGATAGTAATGCAGGTATAACAACTAATATACAACGTGTTAATGAATTAACTGAAAACCTGATACACCCCATTAAAAAAAATAAACAATAATATGATTAAAATATATTTTATGTCGAAAAAATTTATACTTTAAAAGTTATTCAACATTAGTTTGGAGGTGACCTATCTACGAAATTCCAAGCGCTACGCTCGCGCCTACCGGTTCGAATTTTTTTGCTGCGGGCGGCGTACGCTCCAAATATTGTAATAAAAAGTAAAAATGAAAAAATACAACCTATATCAAAACATGTGCGATCGATTCGCTAGTCGATTCTGAGCAAACTACCTTCTAGTTTTCAGTTAATTCATTAACACGTGAAGTGATTTACTTCGCTGAATAAAAAGCTGGCGATAGGAGAAGAAACGGCGCCGTATACTTTTGAATCGCTCGAATTACTTTCGCACACGGAATCGCGAATTCACATGCGAATGCTTATACATTTTTTTAAGCATTCACATGCGAATCTGGCGTTTTCGTGTGCGAAAAGTAATTCGAGCGATTCAAAAATACGGCCCCCTGAACTGTGGAGATTCATCTATCTTTCTTTTCAGAGGAGCCGTTTTCAGTTTGCGATGAATATTCACCGCATGAGCTGTGCGCACATCACTGCATACCTATACCCGGCTCATATAAATGCGTGTGCAACGACGGCTTCAGACTTATGAGAGACGGCAAGAACTGTATAGAGGTAAGAAATTGTAACCAATAAGAGAGACATCCCGCAACTTCCATAAAATTTAAAGAGATGGCGCTCTACAAAACACTATCTAAATATCAACTTATTAGGAAGGAGCTAGCCCTAGAAAGAGAATCGTCCACGTATGTGTGTGTGTGTTGAACTGTGAACAAAGATTTAGTCTAAAAAACAAACAGTCGTATCAAGAAGACGGTTAAAAACAAAACGGAATGACAGATAACCAACATTTACATTATCCATTTAACGTGTTACCTATAAATGTAAATGTATATATAAGATGTGGTAAAATTACCTGCAAATATTTACAGTGTTGAATGTATACGTTATAACAAACAGGATGAGCGAAAAAATAATATTTTAAGTTAGGTGGTTTTTCAGAATATGAGAAAAAAAATTCAATGAAAAAACATTACAATTACATTCACAAGGTACACAATACACGTAGCTCACTACAAGGCACGCACCACGCATACAGCGAAAAATGCATCAGCTGGTCAGCTCGATCGAGGTGATTGACCTTAAGGTACCAGCGCGTGGCGATGTGTGAGTAAAGCGATTGAGCGGCAAGCGCCTTCACAGGTGCTTTTTTATGAACATGTTTGTATCTATACTTTCGGCCCTTTTATTCATTTCAAATATTTATATTTGCAGCTAATTTTACCACATCTTATACAGGAATATTTTTTAAGCAATGCACAAAAAATTTTTGGTGGTTCAGTATCAGTAATAGAACATATTTCCATTTTTTGTTCAAAACTTTTTTATATTTTTTTATCTGGCTTTAAATTAGCAAAATATGGGCACTATCTTATTCGTAATAATATCAATGGGCGCGCGTGCCGTGTGGCGAACGTGGGGTGCAGCGGGGGTGAACGACCTCGATCAGCTGTCAGAACATTGTAACCTAGCCGAACGAGCGCTTCGCGCACAGCGGTGGCGGCGGCGAATAGAGTAGCCAATAAGTCAATTGCAAAGTATACATCTTTCGTTCACGATAACTTTACTTTTTTTACTAAAACTTAGCAAAATAAAAAAGGTGTTTATTAAACTCCTTTAAGTTTAATTTGTAAAAGTTTGTGCACTGAATAAAAAAAAATCCTTTCTACATATATATTATATACTTATACATTTATAGGCCTATACAATACAAGTTTGATATCGATATTCGATATCAAGATATCGAAAACCAAGATATTTTCTATTCTATATAATATGTTGTGATTTAATAATATTCATAATGTGTCAGAACCAGTGATGTAAAAAATGACCAGTAGGCACGTACATTTTCTCTATTGTACAGGTCGCTAAAAACCGGTGCAAACACAACAAAATTTGCGAGCACAAGTGCAATGACAACGGGGTGGAAGTAAAGTGCTCATGCCGACGAGGGTACGAGCTGATGTCAGACGGGAAGTCCTGTCATGGTAATTGCAAAGACACGCCTCACACGTCACACCCCAACCTTGCATAGTTCATATACAAGGCACTCAGTGCCGCGTCTACCATGGCCAGCGCCTGTGTGCGAAACAATGAAACGCCTTATTGGGTCCTGAACTACTATACGATATAATTCGGACAAATTGTCAAAAAAGTAATGGGACAAATAGTTAAAAAGTGCTCTCTTGACTGAATCCCTCCTTCAATACGTCCTTCGTTTAATCTTACACCTTGTATAATAAAGTTATCTAGTTTAGTACCTTGTACCTTGTTTAATATACCTAATTAGTTGGCTGGTTGGTCAACGCAGCAACTGAAGTTGAGCCGGAATGACTAACTATCAAAAAAGTAGTTTAATTTGTTTAAAATAGGTTTAAAAAAAAAAGTATTCGTTATTATTGTATTGATTGATGCTATTCTTTGGTGGTACTTACTTTTTCAAATAATTCTGAATTTAGAGGATCAGTTGAAGACTAGTTAGTATATTATAAAACTCAGATTAATGTGCTACATAATGTTCCTTTCAGATATCGATGAATGTAAATTGAACCCTCCAGTTTGTCTTTCTGGCTCTCAATGTTCCAATCTGGAAGGGTCATATAAATGTGTCACGGAAACAATCGAAAGGCCAAAGGGTCAGTGCCCTCCAGGGTACAAAACTAATGTTAGTAACGGAGCCTGTGACGGTAAGAATACCTCCTAGATGTGCCGCAGAATTTGCATTATTCGGAACTATCGTTTAAGTACCTACTTTAAAGATTTATTAAAAGAAACATGAGTATTTTTTTATTTGAATTTTTTTGTAAGTCTTGATATAGCGAGTAATTTTTGAAACGGTCGAACTAATTCGAACTTTTTTTTCTTTGATAAAGGCTACGTTTTATACACACCGATTCTTGTTTTATTTTATACAGGATGTCCCGTAAATCGACGTCAAGCCAGAACCGGGTGATAGGCTAAGTCATAACTTAATAGAAAAACGTAAAAAAATATCTTTAAAATTTATAAAAATATAAAAATGTACACCCTACGATGGTTCTTAACTCCTGTTGCTACAAACCTTAACTTTTTTTTTTATTTTCTTCTCATTGTGTAATCCTGAATAGTGTTTCTGAAAACTACTGCTTAAAATTTAAGTTTTTGCCAATGAAGTTTTCAAAATTATTGCTTTCGTCAGTTTTTAATGACTGTCATTTTTTTTTAAAGAAACATAGCAAAGATTTTTATATTTTTCTGTTAACAGCTGTTATGACTTAGCCTATCACCTGGTTCTTTTTGACGTCGATTTACGGCACATCCTGTATATTATGTTCCAGCTTGAACATTTCCGGGATCGATGATATCATTTGCTCTAACCTATATATATATCTTTCAGATATAAACGAATGCGAGTTAATTTATCCACCGTGCCAACCTTACTTATGCGAGAACACTGTGGGAAGTTACAAATGTGGCGGTCAATTAGGCAATCCTGTCAATTTCGCGAATAATCCCAAGCCCCAAGTGGAGGACAGGTGTCCGCAAGGATTCAGAACTGGCATGGATGAAAAATGCGAGGGTATGTTGACCATAGTAGACATTATACTAACAGGGGCCTTGTTCACTATGACCAACAACATTCCTTGCTCATAACGCGCGACCCAAAAACGTATTTCCTAACGTTCTAGATGCCAAAATATTAAAAAATATTATTCTTTATGCCATAAGAAACGTTGTAAATGTATTTTTCTTGCAGTAACACTTCTTTGATTACGAGGGATTACAGTTTTTGGGGCGTCTTATCTCAACGCGGCGTGTTACGGTCATAGTGAATAAGGGCCCAGCCGTCAGGGGATATAAAGCCCTTACAAAAGTAAAACGGCTAACAAAGAAGCTACATTTTCTCTTGTAACGGTATTCATTTGATATTTAAATCCTACTATCTATAATTAGCAAGATGTTTAATTGAGTTCAACAGTTCCACTGAAAGAAGTCCTCACGATAGCAAAACAATGTAGACTTTTATATGCTACACATTATTTTGGAAAAATCCTTCAAATTGTAAAGGCGATTGTGCCTAGTACATAATAATATATAAAATAAATCCTTTGTTTTTTCAGATGTGAACGAATGTGATTTACACAAAGACAATTGCAATCGCACGTCTCAATTTTGCATCAACATGAAAGGCTCCTTCCACTGCCAGGACACGAACTCGACACACTGCCCTCCAGGCTTCCACATAAACCCAGCAACGCATAGATGCGAAGGTAGGTACTAATAATAAAAGGTACTAATAATAATAAAACGACTAAAGGTACTAAAGGTAAGTAAAGGTAATATAAAGGTAAGGTAAAGGTAAACGACTCGTCGCATTATCGTCTTTCATAATGCGTAGGTACCGCTAGGGATTGCAATGACCAGCCGGAGTCTTTGTTTCCCCGGAACTACAATTTGGAGCTTTTCAAGAATAGAAAATTATCTTATCAGAGTAGAGTGAATCTATTTACTATCTTTAAATGAGCAATTCTTGTATATAATCTGAATCTTGGAAACGGCTTCAACGATTTTCATGAAATTTAGTATGCTGGAGGTTTTGGGGGCGATTAATCGATCTAGCTAGGTTTCATTTTTTGAAAACGTCGTGTTATCCGTGTGTTCACTGTTCAGGCAATGAAAAATGAGTGTTTGTTTTCTACTTAACAACAGATGGCGCTATTTATTTATTTATTCAAATTACAAGCGGTTTACAGAATCTTCCAAAGCACCAGCGAGTACATACTTTCATAGTTAAAATATAAAGTTGTCATGGTACTTAATATTAAGTCAAATTAATCGGATTATAATGGTAACATAATTAAAATTAAGTCGAATTAACAAACTCACGTAAGTACTTATAGGCCACGGTCATAAAAAACCCAGTTTTATCAGCAAACACGTCTAGATTATGGTACCTTTTGGCAATATCATTGAGAATAGACAGCGCACGTGTTGTGGGTGCATTTCTAGCGTATCGCGTTCGCCTTCTGCTGATCCGAAACAGGTCGGGCCAGCGTCGTGGCGGCACTGCTCCGATGTGTGCCACCCGCTCCAATACCGAGATATTGTCTATTACGTTAATAAGTATGGAATAGTGGTGTTCTATCAGCAAAAGTTTTCGCCTCAGCAACAACGTATCCACACCCGCCATACCCGACACAAAAAGAGACGGATACAGAGATACCTACCATCTCGCGAATTTACGTTGTATTTCCTCTATCATGAGTGCATACTTGGTCTCACTCGGATCCCAAACGATTGCTCCAAACTCGAGCCGACTACGGATGTAGCAGCTATACACAACGAGCGAAGCTCAGTGTCCCAGATATTAGGTATTTAATGCGCAGATGTGTAACACCTTAGTCCATATCTTCACTTGCCATCAGGCAAGGTTATGGACAAATATCTGACTAATTGGTAAAAAAAAATTCCATATTACAATAAATCTTTTGCTAAAACCTTTGTATATGTTTCTTGCTGCTTGCGAAGAATTTACATTGTTTATAAAAACTTGAGCTTTCTATTCTATTTTCTTGATTTACCTAAATACAAATAATCCAAAAGACAAAAACACACGTAATATTATTATTGGTTTGTGCTAGCATTGATCGGTTCGAATTCGGTGACAAACCCGCTGGTGTCTGCCCACTTGGGTTGTTCTGCTCTCGAAGAGCTGATGGCTAGAGTCGACTTAGCCCATCTACCCCCTCCATATTTGGCTTGTCACCGACTTCATACCGATCAGTTGTAGCACAAACCTGGAATAAATTATGTATTAACCTATTGTTAACTATAAGCGAAATCTGTGAAAACCTTACTAAGTTCCTAAAGGGATGATCAAATAAACGCATCCATGATATAAAATAAATAAATTAAAGTTCTCTTTTTCAGATACCGATGAGTGTGAAGACGGACAAAACGTATGTCCTGAAGGATTTGTCTGCTTCAACACACTTGGCGAGTTCGACTGCGTATCACAAGCTAATTATTTGAAGTATTGATAATCCTTAACCATTATATAAACGCGAAAGTAGCTTTGTCTGTCGGTTTGTTACCTTTTCCCACCATAACCACTCAACCGAACATCATGAAATTTTGCGTACACGTTTACAAAGATAGGTAGAAAAGGATATAGGGTAGATACTTTTTATACAGGAAACCTAGTGTGATCTCCGAAATTAACCTATGGGGAATAAATAGCTAGTGTTAAATTATATAATTTGGTTAGGTTGTAATGTTACATAAGTCGTCGTCGAAGGGCTAACGGATCATACCCTACGTCATTTTCTATTGTATTGCCGCCAAATGGCGCACCGGCAAATCTATATTATTACTAAGATTCCGCGGAATTGTTCCATGCAAACCTTTCAACCTCCTTAAATCCTTTCTTATCGGATGCCTACGTCATACAAAGAATACACCCTCCAAGTTTCAGATCTTTACGATCCGCGGTTTAGGCTGTGCGTTGATCCATCAGTCATTCAGGACAAAGGATTATATATATATATATATAGATTATATTATCTTATCTTAATATATATAAATCACGTGTCACGTTGTTTGTCCGCGATGGACTACTAAACTACTGAATGTATGTTCACCGATTACTCGAAGACGGTTGGACCGATTTGAAAAATTCTTTTTTTGTTTGAAAGGGTATACTCCCAATTAGGTCCCATTGCCACCAAGTCGGGATCTGATGATGGGATCTTGGAGAAATCGAGGGAACTCTTCAAAAATTATAGGCACACCTATAGCGATTTGGGTATTTTTGATAGTAAATCGTTCATTTGCTTTTGAAAAGCAAAATTTGAAGAAGTGGAACTGATGATGAAGACCACAGATGGTCATCGGAACTACTCAACAATAATACGTATTGCACGGGTTCCGATTGGAGCGATTTCGAAAATTGCTTTTTTGTTTGAAAGGGGATACTCCCAAATTGATTCCATTATCACCAAGTCGAGATCTGATGATGGAATCTTGGAGTAATCGAGGGAACTCTTCAAAAATTATAGGTACACCTATAGCGATTTTTGTATTTTTTATAGTAAATCGTTTATTTGCTTTCGGAAAGTAAAATTTGAAGAAGTGGAACTGATGATGAAGACCACAGATGGTCATCGGCACTTACTAAATAATAGGTATTTCACAGATTCCGATTCGTTAACTTTAATGTGGTTTCTAAACAATTAATGTTCGTCACAATGTATATGGTGAAGTGGAACTGATGGTGGTGTACCAGCAGAACTCCTCAAAAATTAACGTCCCTGCATCGGTAAAAGCAATATTTTGTATAAGGTTACAAGCAGTTGACAGTAGGCTATTGTAACTTAGATAAATTACAAACCGACTCACTAAAAAGCAAGAAATAAACAAATTTTTAACAAAAAAATTAAAACCGACTTCCAAAAACACAAAACTAATAAAAAGCTAAAAATAAAAAGCTAAAAATAACAAAATATCGAATTAATCCAAATGACAAAAACACGCGTAATATTATTATTGGTTTGTGCTACCACTGATCGGTATGAAGTCGGTGACAAGCCATATATGGAGGGTAGATGGGCTAAGTCGACTCCCGCCACCAGCTCTTCGTGAGCACAACCCAAGTGGGCAGACACCAGCGAGCTTGTCACCGAATTCAAACCGATCAGTGGTAGCACAAACCAATAATAATATTACGCGTGTTTTTGTCATTTGGATTAATTCGATATTTTGTTATTTTTAGCTTTTTATTTTTAGCTTTTTATTAGTTTTGTGTTTTTGGAAGTCGGTTTTAATTTTTTATTTTCGTATTTTTCTATTTATTCATATTTGTTAATAATCCTTCGTCCAACCCAGTAGGTATATTTAAATCACGAAAAAATTAAGATACTTTGAAGTATTAATGGCCTAAAATTATTTTTTCCAGTGAACATACGCGTTGCCCAGTGGGAATGAGGGCAAAACCTGGTACCAGCGTATGTGAAGGTACCCGATTGTTTATTTTATTCTGCAAAAAACTATCGTCTGCCTTATAGGTTTTATTCGTAAGTCATAAGCTCGATACAAGAACAATAGTCTTCATTATTCGTCTTCAGTCGTGAGGTGGAGAGACTTAAGAAAAAGCCTTATGATCTAGTGAAATATTATAAAAACCTGCTGGACGAAGGTAGTCTTGTCCGGGGAGACTTTTGTCCTCTAGTGAACGTCTACTGGTTGATATTATGATAAGAATGATGATGGATGTATGAAATAAAATTTAACAAATGAGCATTACTCATCCTACTTATATTGTAAATGTGAAAATGTGGATGTTAAGATGTTTGGATGTTAATTACTCAATCACGCAAAAACGGCTAAACGGATTTGGATGAAATTTGGCATGCACGTTGTCGGAGGTACAGAGAAGGACATAGGGTACTTTTATCCCGGAATTCCCAAGGGAACTCCGAAATTACCGCGGGTGAAACCGCGGGGTACAGCTAGTTAGCAATAAACAATAATATCATCCAAATACATTTCATCGAAAAAGTTTTCATTAAGTTCAATCTATTGTTTTTAGATATCGACGAGTGCGTCGAAGGGACCCATCTCTGCGATCCACTTCAAAACTGTCTAAATATGAACGGAAGTTACGAATGCAACTGCAAAATCGGTTATCATTTGGATAATAAAATAGGCAGCTGCGTAGGTGAGAGTTTTATACGTTAATTAACAAATGCTGAAGCATGAAGTTAAAGAATAATTACGTATGTATTTTTCACATACTTAAAATGGTCAAGTGGTGTCTCTATCCAATCTCCGAAAGACAGGTTGAAGTTTGTGATTTATAACTTTTATTGAACCAGTGTTAATATTTTTTTTTAAATAGTATTATTGTCAGAAAATTGCCTCTAATACGTTTTAACACAATATTTTCCTTCACCATAAAGTCTGTAGTAATCACTTAGATTCCATACATAAATCGGAAGAGACCTATATGTTCGAACCGCAGTAGGTACGTATAACTGCCCTCTGAATAAGAGGCAAGAACTCTATAAGTATTAATTTACTTAAATACATCACAATGGTTTCACAAAATAAAAATAGATAGTGGAATATCAAAAGCATAATTGTTGTAGATGTAAATGAGTGTGCAACAGGCCAACACAACTGCATACAAAGAGCGCAAAGATGTGACAACACAATTGGTTCTTTCCTCTGCATTAGAATCTTGTCATGTGGTACTGGTTATGTTCTTCAACACACCACTGGAAAGTGCGAGGGTAAGTTCAACTAGAGGGAGATTTATCTCTTTAACCATTTTAAAGACCATAGATTTGTTGGGCACTGTTTCTCTTGTAACCTTCATAGAAAGGTGCTTTTAGATAACATTTTTATTTAATAAATACAATTGAAACATTATTCTGAAAACATGTTATTTTGAACATTTTATTGCAGTATTTGTACAAATATTTTCAAAAGGGGTTAAAAGTTATTAAGTATTATGAGTAAGATTTATATTTGTGTTTCCTTTTTAATTTTAGATATCGATGAGTGTGCTTTGGGAACTCATGACTGTGATAGAGCAGGAAGTGATTACAAATGTGTTAATATACCAGGAGCTTTTAGCTGTGAGAAGCCTGAAGCTGAATATTATGATTCTGAATATTACGATGAGTATGAAATGAATGATACAATTCAAATCTATGACTGTATAGACATTGTTTTTAGGTTATGATATTTATAGATATCAATTAAATAATTACAAATTGTTGCATTCTTCTAGGGAAGACAACACAACGATCACAAACACTGAAAACGCGCAACCAATAACTTCAACAACACTACGACCAGAGCCTTCTATTGAAAATCAAGTTACTATTCCAAGATATATACCTACAGAAAAATCTGCAGAACCTGATCAAGACACAACCACTGCTGATAATATACCAGAGGTTAATGTTAGAGATAATGAAATCGATAGTGGGCCTGTTGAGTCTAACAATAGAGAATTAAATTCTATTCGTCCTAAAGAAGACGCAGAACCTACCCAACCGCCTTCTTACGTGTATGACCCCATATTACCACTTCCAGAAACACCTAATAACTCAAATTCAAGAAGGGACTCGGAAATAACTGAAACTCCCGATACAAGGTACAATACTGTACCTCAAATAAATATAACAGAAAACTCAAGTCCCACATTAATATACTTGCCCGAAGGTCAAGAGACAGCAACGGTCAAAGCAGAAAAAACAGATGACAATGCAGTGGTTGTGGATACGCAGAATGTGCCTAAAAACGTCTGGATGAACATAAATAATAAACCAATTGATTGTCAACCAGGCTTCGAAATGGATGATTATGGTGCATGTTTTGGTAAGTCCTAATATTTCTTTTGGAGAAACCAGAGAAGGTACTTAGAAGAAAGAAGGTGATGATTTTGAATCTTGAATTTTTAATGTATAGCTGTTAATACTAGCTGTTCCCAGCGGTTTCACCTTCGGAGTTCCCGAATAAATATACCTGTTCTACTCTGTACCCCTGATAACGTGTATGCAAATTAACATGTTTATTGGTTGAGCCCTAAAGGCGTGAAAGCGTAACAAACAAAAAAAAACAAATAAACTCACATTTGCATCTTTTTTATAAAGTTGTAGTATTGTTCTTTAGTGTGCAATAAAGAATAAAATAAATATGTAGATTATAGAAGGAATATAGTAGTAGATAACAGCAGATACTTATCTGCTGTTGTAATGATAGCTGACTAACTGATGATGATAACATAACACAACATAACTGAAGGCAGGGAAAGGTAGGACCGAGACTATTAGCTGAGCGACAGCGACACATCCAGAACGAACTATAAACTATTACAATTAATTGCACCAACATAGTTAGAAGTTAAACAGCATGCCAGATATCCATAGGGAACACGGAGCAGTGCCTGGACTTGCGACCCAGGTGTAGGTTTAATGGGGCCCCTTTACAATGCATGAACGCTCACCTCCACTGCCCGTGCTCCCGACTGAAGCAAATCTCTGGAAACAATTAGATGACACAGCACACGTAATCACTTTAGCCACTCTAGATTGATACGACACTGATACGACACTATAACTGCACTGAACCGAACACAAAGTAACAATGAACCGTGGCTTACGCATACCCGCATTTTATAACAAGTTCCAACAAAGAAGAGTCGGGCAATGCAGTGGAGCGGGACTATAACCGCTATTCGACGGCGGGAAACAACAGTTATTTTTAATGAAACTACCCTCTCGCCGACAAATAAATATTATTATCTAGTATATTATGCAGTTTTTTGGTAAACGGTCATGTTTTAGACTCATCAGTCTTTTGTACGATGAGCTACTTGTGGTTTGCTAGTTTTAGTGGCCCACCATTATTTGAAGTTGGTTTCTTGTTTTAGGGACATAGATCAACTGAAAGAATAAATCTGTAAGAAAAAATTTTTAGCTGGCAGTAGATGAATAGCGTGACCTCTTTTATTTCAGACATCGATGAATGTGCCACATCGCGCCATCACTGTTCTGGAATGACGGAAGTTTGCCGGAATACAATGGGTGGCTACATATGTGACTGCGCCATTGGCTTCCGTAGGAACATTGCCAGTGGATCATGCAATCTAATTGCAATCACACCTTCCGCCAGCAGTACCCCTGAAGTTCAGCCCCCACCACCACCTGAAATACACCCTCTTTTTCCAGAAACCACTACGCCTCCACCCCCAACAACTCCACCGTCCCCTCCTCCTCCGCCTTCTACAACACCCCCATCCCCTACAACGACTCCCCCACCCCCTCCAACAACTCCTCCTCCTCCTCCAACAACTCCCCCGCCTCCACCAACAACTCCTCCTCCTCCAACAACGCCTCCTCCTCCTCCAACAACTCCTCCTCCTCCTCCCCCAACAACTACTCCTCCTCCTCCCCCAACAACTCCTCCTCCTCCTCCAACAACTCCACCACCACCACCAACCACAAGCACTGAAAGTACGTATATAATGAAACCTTTACCATCACTTAAGTAATTAATTTTTTAATTCACATAAAAGTTACGTAGCGTGGTACCACTTTTCTGACTACTATGAAGCTTTGTCTTCACTAGAGGCAGCCCCAACTGCTAAGTTAGGTAACTCACCCCGAGGCGGAGGGTCGAGGCACGGTATCATACTCGCGTAGAGTAACTGATGCTTAACCATACAAAAGAGGAAGCATCGATGGTTGATAAAAAAAAGTTATAATATTGCAATTTGCAATATAATCCAAGTAGTGGTAGCAGTATCGTTATTCGTTATCCATGTCTTTAAGACTTTGTTTGACCTGTGGCGACATGGTCGTCTCTACTAAGCACTCAGATTGAGGCGCCTTTGCGCGCGCCAAAAACTGACAAAATATGACTCAACCTGCGATAACGAATTCGCCTCCTTGGCGCGGCGTGCCTCAGAGTTGAAGCCACTTGCGCTGCCGCGGGTCGAGACAGCTGCGCGATCTGAAGTTGCCTCTAGAGTCTAGCTAGTGGATACGAAGATTTATATTTTTTTTACATTTCAGCTTATTTCTATGGTTACCTCGACCGTCGGAATTACACTCCAAGACCATTCCGAGCCCATTCCGATTGCGATGCTGGTTTCCACTACAACTCACAAAGCAGAACATGCGAAGGTATAGACCATAATATTACCTTTTTTTAACATATAATTATAAGAGAAAAAAAATTAAATAATCTTCGATGTAGGATAAGGAAATCTTCTTCATTTTGAATTTATCTGTTTTGTTCTCAGACAACGATGAGTGTACGAATGGTCAAGCGAACTGTGCGTCCGTGGAGATATGTGTCAACACAGAGGGTGGTTACCGTTGCGAGTGCCCACCGAATTGGGTGTTGGACGAAGTGAAGCATCGGTGTGTGCCGATCAGGAATAGGGGGAGATTTCCGCCGGGCTACGAAAACAAACCGGGTAAGGATTGAAATTGCAGGAACACTTCATACTGCACTTGGACGAACCGATTTAACTCCTTACTACTACTGCGAGCGGGCGGCTTGTGTGCACACGTGCAGGGTGTGCGTTTGTGTTGGTGCGTGTTGCATTGGGCTCGCGCCGAGGCAGTTAATGTTGTCCAGCAAAGCCTTATGACAAACTTTCTTTTCGTAAGTATCACAGTAATGATAGCTGAGTAACTGATGCCTTCGGATCACACACTGCAAGGCGGAGGTTAAAATCTCAACGATGAACTTGAGCTGTCAGTGATGGAATACATCCTGAGGAAACCGCAGCTCGACTGGCTAGCTACCACTTTGAAGTTGAAAATAGGTGCTTTCTAATAACTAGGTGCTTCCCTGCAAACCTGTATCCATTTCAGGCTAGGTGTGTGTTAATCTCTGATCACACTGTCAGCTCTCACTTAGAATCAATCCACCGTACCATGTGAGTTTTAATGTAATATTTTTCAAAACCGGAAACAATATTTTAAAGTACCTACTATTGAACCTCATATCTTTATCTAGCTGTTCCCCGCATCAATTATGGAGTTCCAGTGGGTATTCCGGGATAAATATTACTCTACATCGTTTTCTGTGCCCCTGACACCGTGTATCTTGTCAAAGTTCATGACGATCGATCGGTTCAGCAGTTAAGCCGTTAAAGCGTAACAAACAACATTGGCATTTATAATATTAAAGATCGGTCGGTATTAATTGACATGTTTCCAGCATACCCCTCGGTTCTGGTGATTAATCAGGACAGTCGTGAACAGTATCAGCCCGAGGTGACCAGTTTCGGCGAACAAGGCTCCGTGATCAAATGTCCTTGGGGATTTAAAATAGCACCCGACAACAGTTGCAAAGGTTAGTTGAAGGTAGTTTTATTATATATCCTTTGTCATATTGTGTAAGGATGTCTTGGAAATTTAAGAACGGACAAAAAGCAAAACCGAGATTAAAAGGAATCGACAGGCCTACCTACTAACTACCTTATATGAGGCAAATCTATATCTATAGACTTATATTAAAACTGTAGAGAGGTCAATTCTGTACATTGAATAAATATTCAATAATATTGGAGGATGAATGGTGATCAATACTGATGCCAAAAATGCAATCAGTAAATTTTTTGTCTGTCTGTATCTGTATGTGCACGCATGGGTCAAAAACTACTGAAGTGATTTTAACCAAACTTGGTACTATTGTAGTCTATACTCCTGGGCAGGTTATAGGCTATATAACATTACGCTAAGACACATAGGAGCTGAGCAGTGACGATAAATTTGAAGCAAGTCGGATGAAAATGCGCTTTCGAGCTCTTATCCCCGCATACGTTGATCATACACCAAAAGTATGTATTACAAAGATAATAATCCATAATCTTCTTCTTTAAAAATAAAAATGAATGTTTTTATGTCTGTCCTCTATGCGTTTACGATTGTGATGAAACTTTGGCGGATTGATCTGCCTGCGTCCACAAAGGTTCCTGATCCCAAAACTCACGCGGGTAAAACCGCGGGGTACAACTAGTAACGAATATGGAAAAAGTTAAAGAATGGATCGTAGGTCCATAGTCTGGGCCTATCCCTTGCAGAGACGGATATATATATATGTATATATATATGAGCAATTGATATAATATTAAAGATATAATAGATCTAGATAGATAGTGAAAAAAAAACTTGAACTTGACACTGACCCAGCCAATCGGATCCCTCGATCTTCACCATCTGGTGAATCGCTACTTCTGGCCCATTCGTTGAAAATTTGCCCCTGTCATGTCTGCTGGTGCATAGTCATTCCATTGATTAGTGTCTTCAGATATAGACGAATGTGCAACCGGTGAAGCGAGATGTGGATCAGATCAGATCTGCGTGAACTCACACGGTGGTTACACGTGCCGGTGCCCGCCCGGTCATCGGCTGACTGCAGACCATGTCTGTGAAGATGTCGACGAGTGTGCGTTGGCCAGAAACAGGGTGAGTCAAGATCAAAATCACATCTATTACACATAAAATGCTTTGTCCTGAATGACTGACTGATGGATCAACGCACAGCCTAAACCGCTGATCGTAGACACCCGAAACTTGAAGTGTCTGTTCTCTGTATGACTTAGGTATTTGATATGAAAGGATTTTTGAAAATTCAACCTCCAAAAGGGTGAAAAAGGGTTGCGAAGTTTGTATGGAACAGTTAAAAAAGTTTTATTCAAATGTTTCCTAAACTTTTTTTGTCTTTTCCGTTCCTAGCCGATCTGCTCTCCAAACGCTGAATGCATCAATACTATTGGCTCGTACAAATGCGTTTGCCACTCCGGGTTCATTTCAGCACCAGCTAATGATAAGGTACGTTACATTATTACTAAACTTATTCTAAATCAGATTTATTTTCTTAGCACTTTCAAGATAACCTTCGGAGTTCGAACAGAGAATATACCACCATTTATTAGTACCTAGATAGAGTAGGTACTCTATTATTACTTAACAATGGGGATGTTGAATACTTTTGAAAATCAAAATTCTAATTAGTCCGTCAGTTAGAAAATGAAAAAACAATAGACACGTATTTTTTTGCTTTTTCAAATAAATTAAATTATACAGAGATAATGCACATTAAAATTTAGGGTGAGGGGGACGTGACGTCACTAACCGCTAAAACCGCTATACAATCTGTCCGGATAGTGACGTCACGCGAAATTTCAACTCAATGTATCGCCGTTATTTTTTGATTACGTAAAAAAAGGAAGAAATACGTGTCTAATATTTTTTATTAATCTACAAGACGGGCTACAAAAAAATAGTCAACAGGCCCATTGCATCCGTCGAAATTTCTATCTAAAAAAGGTAAAGCTTATAACACTTGGGTGAATTTAGTTGTCGATACAGTAGTTACCTTCTGAATTTAGTCAAAATTAATCGCGTTTAGCAAGTTAGCTTCCTAAATTCAGCAAGGGTGGTTTCTACTTTCTAACTGACTAAATCATTGAGAAGCTTTTGAATTGATATATTGAGACTAAACTCAGCCAAGTATAATAGCGCTTAAAATAAAATATCGATGGAGGAAAATCAAAGTGGGATTATCATAATAGTGCGCCTTGAGACTACTGTTTGTCTCTGATCGGGCTGATTTTTTTTCATATACGACCTTTCAATTACACTTCCAAGTTTTCGTAAGTTGACAGTCGAATTATTTGTAGGTCTGCATAGACGTGGATGAGTGTGTAGAGGCGAGACCTGGAAGCCTTTGCCAGCACCGCTGCAACAACGTTTGGGGCAGTTACAGATGTTCTTGCTACAAAGGATATAGACTAAACTCGGATAACAGGTGGCAATTCTTTATCATTATGATCAGAGTTATAGTTAGGTACTTCGAAAGTAGAGTTAGAAATAATCAGTCACATGACACATGCTACACAACAATATTTTAAGTTTATTACGGTAGAGAAACAGGGGACTTGATCTTTTTGAGGAAAGCGGTCGGTTGTGTGATTGTGAATTCTACAGGTGGCTCTTATATCAGGCTGAAGACTCTAAAAGTATAAAAAAGCCTCAAAGCTATGTAATATTATGTAATTTATTACTCCCCATTGAATAAACACAGAAGTTATAGATAAAGAAGAAACCAGGGTAAAGCAAAACGCAGCCTTATTGTTAGATCTACGAGTATATTGATATTATAAAGAGGTAAAGTTTGTGAGTTTGTGAATTGTGACTTTGTGATATTATAGGGGGTAATCTCTGGATCAACTGAACCGATTTTGAAAATTCTTTCAGGAAGGGAAGGGAAGGAAGCTACGGTAGTCCTGAGTGACATAGGGTAATTACTATGGGAACTCAGAAATTACCGCGCGTGAAACTGCGGCGAACAGCTAGTATTTTCAACCCAACTTCAAAGTAGTGAGAGAGTTGTAGATAGAAACAAGAAGCCAGTTCTTCGTGTTTAATTGTTATATCCATAAAAAAAAACACTAATATACATATGAATAAATAACTTCCTAGTCTCAGACGATATTTGGTCTGAGCTCCTAGTCTAGAAAATGATAAAAGGATACTTTTTAGGACGTGCTCTGACGTTGACGAATGCGAAGAGTACAAATCGAAGAGGCTTTGCATTGGTTATTGTCGGAATGAACCTGGCAGTTATAGATGTACCTGTCCCAGCGGATATCGACTTTCTGGTGATAAGAAGAGTTGTACAGGTAATTTTATTTTCGTCACACTTATGAATGCTTTAAAAAGGAATTATAAATGCTCATATGAGTTTGTTTGACGTGACATGACGATACGTTCCTTAGTTTTCTATAACGATTATAGATTTATTAACTTGGCTTGGCAAACCTCATGGACCATACAAATGAAGTTATTATTGGATGCTTTGCAGATATCAACGAGTGCGAGACAGGGGAGGCGCCTTGTGCCAACAGTGACGTCCATGCTGTCGGCTCCAATGACGTGTGCCTCAACACGAGAGGTGGATACCGGTGTCAAAGGATAACTTGCTTGCCTGGTTATCGTCTCGAGGACAGGCAGTATGTTACAACTCACAATTTGTACATCGACGAGACGTTCCCCCACAATTTCACACGAGTTAATTTCGGAGTTCACGTGGGAATTTTAGGATAAAAATACCTTATGTTACTCAAGAATATTGCAGCTCCATATTAATGAAAAGAATTTTTTAAATCGGTTCAGTAGCTTTTGAGTTTGTCCATTGCAAACAAACAAGTAAAAAGGAGGAAATTATCTATTGAAATTCATATTATCAAAACTAGTCCTGACAATCCGTTCTGAAAAACCACGATGTTTTGATTGCAGCCGATGCAAGAGGATCGAGCATTACTGCCAGCCCACCGACTGGGACTGCATTCACCAGCCCACGTCCTATTCATATCATTTCATCACTTTTGTTTCTAACTTGTACATACCAGATGGCAAGGTGAGTAATGGAGTACCTATAGTACTATATTGTTTTTTTTTTTTTTTTTTTTTTTTTTTTTTTTATTTGTTTATTTGCAAGAATATGGTAGGTACATAGTTGGTGTTACTCTAAGATTGATTCAGCATATTCTGCCGTTGCCGGCGTACAAATGTCAACAATGTACAATAAAAAAAACAACGGTTAACGGTTATCTATATTATCTGTTTAAAAGGATATTACCAAGCTATGTATTTGCATTCTAGCCCTCTTCTTCTTCTTAAATAATGGCGTCTATAATTATAATTTGCCAATGACAATGTTTCTTAATAATAAAAATCTCTTCATCTACTTCTTCAATTATGGCGAAACGCCAATGACAATGTTAGATTGTCAAGTTAAAACAGGGCTCTCTTGAAAGCCAGTTTCCTGCTCAGGGTCCAAAATAGATGCTGAAAAGTGACTGAAATAACGGAGACACGTGATACGCGTGTTATCGGTACGGCTTTCACTCGTCAACACTTCCAGCTAAGTTGAAAATCTACATTCGCTAACTAAGAAACGCAGTCGAATTGTCACTACACGTGATCACGCCAAACTCGACTTTTGATTGGACGATTTTACGTGACCACGTGACAATATGATTCGTGTCTCAGTTTTCTGTACGTTAACGAATGTGGATTGTAAACTTGGCGAGGGCGGCTGGAACTTGGTATGAAGTTATAATCGCATAGTTAGTTACAATGATATTATAAGTATAAAACAATGTATTAAAGGATTAGGTTGGGTTAGGAAAGGAGTAGGTAAAATATGTAGATAGGTATGTTAAATTTTCGTCTCCTATCCGTTGCTGTACAGCCATGCAGGCTGGAGCCAGCTCATGCAGTATGTAATATGTATATCATTATATTGGTGTAATCACTCCAATCTCCTTAATGGAATATAGACCTGTATTTTAGGGTATGTAGTACAATGTTGGGTGTAAATGTAAAAAAAAAAAAACACGCATCGAATTGAGAACCTCCTCCTTTTTGGGAAGTCGGTAAAAAAGAAAACCAGAGCTCATATTTCTGTAAAAATATTTATTTCTTTGTAACTTTTTCAATTACAACTAAAAGGAAAGTAGAAAGAAACAGAACATAAAAAATTTGAATTTAAAAATAAGAAATTAAAAAAAAAGCAAAGAAAAAACAGCGACAAGTTACTAAAGAGGTCGTCAATAATTGGTAAAATGTCAAATGCTACATTTTATTAATTATTATAATACTAGCTGTGCCCCGCGGCCGCATGAAACGTTTTTGTATGACAACTTTTTTCCCCAACATCTGATTTATTTTTTATTTTTTTAAGCCAATAAACGAAACAAAGCCTATATGTCAAGTTTAGCTTAATGTCAAGTTTAGCTTAATCTACCTGTGAAAACCGCATGAAAATCCGTGCAGTAGGTTCAAAATTATCGCGAACAGACAGTCAGACAGAAAATAATATTAGAAACTTTTTAAAAATATTCAATGTACAGAATCGCGGATTCTACTCTTTTATTGTAGTAGGTATCAGTGGCGAAGGGTGAAATATTGAGAGGGGGAAGCCGGAAATCTACTTTAATTTCAACTTATTAAACTATTAACTGTTCCCCGCGGTTTGTCCTGCGATAAGTTCGGAGTTCCCGCGGGAATTCCAGTATAAAAGTCCTTCTCTGTATCCCTGACAACGTTCTCAATTGGCCGGTGGGAATCGGCTTCTATGGTACCTTCGCCACTGGTAGGTATAGATATATTTGACATGCCCAGGTGTATTTGTTCACGATGCGTGGACCGAAATGGACGACCGCGAGGATGAAGTTCTCACTGAGGCTGGTGTCCGTCAACGCGCCGCCGACGGTGAAGGAGAAAGCTGATTTCAACGCTTTCCTGTAAGTGCCTTTAAAAAGCGAAGCTACGCTAAGTTGATCAAATTTTTTTAGTCCGGTTTGTGGATTAATAAAAAATATTGGATACGTATTCTTTCTTTAATAATTTTTTCAAAAAATAACGGCGATACATTAAGTGGAAATTTTGCTTGACGTCACTACCCGGTGCAGTTTGTATGGGGGCTTATAGCGGTTAATGACGTCACGGGCCCCCACCCTAAACTTTAATGCGCTATATCTCTGTATATTTTTATTAATTTGAAAAAGCATATTATGTGTCCATTATTTCTTTATTTTCTAACTGATGGTCTGATTAGAATTTTGATTTTCAAAAGTCGTCAACATCCCTATCGGCGCATAATGCTAAGAGAAAAGAAACGTGCCGAGTGACTAATCCTAGTGCTCTTTTCAAAATTGGTTCAGTAGATCCTGAGATTACTCCCTACAACCTCACAAACTCACAACACAAACGGACACAAACTTTACCCCTTTATAATATTATATTGAATTGAATGGATTGAATTGAATGAATGAATGAATTTATTGAAAACTTTGTTAAGGTTCTAACGTGCTAAGGTATCTAGGTAAGGTTTTTGTAAAGCAGGTGACACTATTTTTACCTTAATAAGGTCATAATAGATATACCAGTTTTGTTCACTTGGTTTCCACGATACAAGCTTGGAATCAAGGTGGTTTGTGAAATGTAATCGTTAAACGATCATTGTTTCCGAATTGCAGACTCGTCCAGACCAGCAACGAAGCAATGTTGTCGTTGACCAAGTCCCTCATCGGTCCACAGAGCATAGAGTTGGAATTATCTATGGAGTTGTACGATAGAGACCTATTCGGTGGGATCGCAGTCGCCAAGCTGTTTATTTTCGTATCGGAGCACGAGTTTTGATTTATAAGTAAAATGTATTATTATTATTACAATTAATAAACTAGTTATGATGTTTATTGTTTTTTTTTTATTGGGTAATAAATTATTACGTATTTCATTCAGGAATACGCAGGGAGACGATTCTGCCTCAAACTTTGGTAAGTACTTTAGCACTCACTGAAATCTAATAAAAAAAAATAAAAAAAATTTGAATTACCTTTTTCTCTATTTCATTTGTTTCGGTAAAGTTTTTCTGCCTTCATCGTTTTCTTCTTTATTTATGACGTATATTAAGCTTGTTTTGGGGGTATGACAATCATAATTCTATATAAAAACCCGATAGATAGTAAAAAACTCACTCATATATTTTGGTTTTTCCAATTAATGAAAAAATACTTAGATAAAGCGCATCGAAAGTTTAGGCGTGGGGGCTCGTGACATTGTGATTATTTTTTGATTATCCTAATATAAAAATAAAAAAAATAAAATATGTCCAATACCTATTTTTTATTTAGCTACATGACTGAGTAAAAACTAAAATTTTGTGTGCTAGCCCATTCTGCTAGCGACAATGTTTCTCAGAAAAGAAAATAAATTGTGCAAACATAATATTACCTGTAGAGCTGGGGCAAACTTTTATGTGATGATATGATATAGGTATGTTTACCCTGAATCTGGGTGTATACTATGTACGTATGGGTGAATCATTGTGGTAGGTACCCGATGGTTTAGATCAGAGCTTCCCATACTTTTTCATCAATGGTTTAGATTTTAGAGAGTGACAAATAGTCTCTATTTCCAAAACATCTCTCCAAGTTTTAATCACTTGCTATCTTTCTAGTTGTCTTCCCACAATAGTGGAATCGAATACGATGAGGACAACCCAATTTACTTTTCCCCTTCCACTCACGACACGATAGTGGGAACAAGGTATCTAGCGGGAATAAAATTCTACGTTGATAATTCTATAATTTTAATTAAGCTTAATAATTAACCACTAAAGACAATACGTTCACAAACAATATTATAGTAAGCAGTATTTTAAAACGGAGCCAACTTTTACAAGTTTTTATCACAGTCTGTCCTAATTGGAATCGAATCCACAATCACAAAATTGCGAGCCACTTTGCATAGTGCTTAAATACTTTATATATATACATATATACCTACTACTAAAAATAATGATTTTATATATTTATAAAAAAAAAAACTAAGTATGAGAGCTGACGATACTACTATGGGATGGAAAATTAAAATATTGCAGTATCTAGAGATGCAAATATGAACAGATATCTAATATATAAAATTCTCGTGTCACAATGTTCGTTCCCATACTCCTCAGAAACGGCTTGACCGATTCTCATGAAATTTTATATGCATATTCAGTAGGTCTGAGAATCGGCTACTATCTATTTTTCATCCCGGAATCCCCGCGGGAACTCCGTTACTCACGCGGGTGATACCGCGGGGCACAGCTAGTATTAATATATAATATAGAAGTCACATTGTATATTTGTGTATAAATAAATTATAATAATAGTAAAAAATAACGTAATTCATGATAATGCTAATCATTGATACAGTACAAAACGTAGACATACAGTTCCTTGAAAATAAAGTCAAACCAAACCAAACCTAATGGATTTTAAAAATCAATGACTAATTTCAATACGAGACACCAGTTTTTTTTGTGAACGTTTTTGCGTGGCTTTATCTAGCTGCAGTTTTATTTTTAAAAAATGATAAATAGCTCTCTACTCATGAGGATCTACAATGTTGAGGATGGTGAGACAGCCGTCCTGAGAAGCTATGGCTAGGGCTTTGCCCCCGTGTGCGCTCGCCACGCCGGTCACTTCAGCTGGAGCACGGTACTCCGCCACTGCTTTGCCATCGATCGTTCTGAAAAATACGTATTATGTACGTCTGTCAAGCTAGAAAGGTCAAGTCGGCAGAATCAATTGATTTTTAGGTCAAAATTTAGTGCTCAATTAGTGCTAATTTAGTGCTGAAAAAAAAAATTTGGTGCTGTGATAGGTGGAACAAAAATGAGAACACTGCTAACTTTTTATTAAGCTAGCAGTGTACCGTTCGTGACCGCGTTACAATACAGTTGCAGCGGAATTCGCATGGGCTAATAATTTAGTGCTCAATTAGTGCTGCCATTGTAGCGAAAAATTTTTGAAAAATATCGTTTTTGAATTTTTTTTCAAATAAAGTACTGTACTAGCGACACCGGCCGGTCTAAGAGCTCAAAAACGGGAACTGATGAAATTGAAACACGTCACCATTTAGCGCTCAATTAGTGCTGCCAGTATAATAAAGAATTTTTGAAAAATAACCTTTTTTTTTAATTTTTTTCAATAACTTTTACTTAATTAAGCTAGCAGATTTAGCTAGCAGTGTACCTTTCGTGACCGCGTTATGATACAGTTGCAGCGGAATCCGCATGAGCTAATAATTTAGTGCTCAATTAGTGCTGCCATTGTAGCGAAAAATTTTTGAAAAATAATCGTTTTTGAATTTTTTTTCAAATAAAATACTGTACTAGCGACACCGGCCGGTCTAAGAGCTCAAAAACGGGAACTGATGAAATTGAAACACGTCACCATTTAGCGCTCAATTAGTGCTGCCAGTATAATGAAGAATTTTTGAAAAATAACTTTTTTTTTATTTTTTTCAATAATTTTTACTTAATTAAGCTAGCAGATTTAGCTAGCAGTGTACCTTTTGTGACCACGTTATGATACAGTTGCAGCGGAATCCGCATGAGCTAATAATTTAGTGCTCAATAAGTGCTGCCATTGTAGCGAAAAATTTTTGAAAAATAATAGTTTTTGAATTTTTTTTCAAATAAAATACTGTAAGCTAGCGACACCGGCCGGTCTAAGAGCTCAAAAACGGGAACTGATGAAATTGAAACACGTCACCATTTAGCGCTCAATTAGTGCTGCCAGTATAATAAAGAATTTTTGAAAAATAACCTTTTTTTTAATTTTTTTCAATAACTTTTACTTAATTAAGCTAGCAGATTTAGCTAGCAGTGTACCTTTCGTGACCGCGTTATGATACAGTTGCAGCGGAATCCGCATGAGCTAATAATTTAGTGCTCAATTAGTGCTGCCATTGTAGCGAAAAATTTTTGAAAAATAATCGTTTTTGAATTTTTTTTCAAATAAAATACTGTACTAGCGACACCGGCCGGTCTAAGAGCTCAAAAACGGGAACTGATGAAATTGAAACACGTCACCATTTAGCGCTCAATTAGTGCTGCCAGTATAATAAAGAATTTTTGAAAAATAACCTTTTTTTTAATTTTTTTCAATAACTTTTACTTAATTAAGCTAGCAGATTTAGCTAGCAGTGTACCTTTCGTGACCGCGTTATGATACAGTTGCAGCGGAATCCGCATGAGCTAATAATTTAGTGCTCAATTAGTGCTGCCATTCTAGCGAAAAATTTTTGAAAAATAATCGTTTTTGATTTTTTTTTTTTCAAATAAAATACTGTACTAGCGACACCGGCCGGTCTAAGAGCTCAAAAACGGGAACTGATGAAATTGAAACACGTCACCATTTAGCGCTCAATTAGTGCTGCCAGTATAATGAAGAATTTTTGAAAAATAACCTTTTTTTTAATTATTTTCAATAACTTTTACTTAATTAAAGTAGCAGATTTAGCTAGCAGTGTACCTTTCGTGACCGCGTTATGATACAGTTGCAGCGGAATCCGCATGAGCTAATAATTTAGTGCTCAATTAGTGCTGCACTAAGCTAGCACTAATTGAGCGCTAAATGGTGACGTGTTTCAATTTCATCAGTTCCCGTTTTTGAGCTCTTAGACCGGCCGGTGTCACTAGTACAGTATTTTATTTGAAAAAAAATTCAAAAACGATTATTTTTCAAAAAATTTTCGCTACAATGGCAGCACTAATTGAGCACTAAATTATTAGCTCATGCGGATTCCGCTGCAACTGTATCATAACGCGGTCACGAAAGGTACACTGCTAGCTAAATCTGCTAGCTTAATTAAGTAAAAGTTATTGAAAAAAATTAAAAAAGGGTTATTTTTCAAAAATTCTTTATTATACTGGCAGCACTAATTGAGCGCTAAATGGTGACGTGTTTCAATTTCATCAGTTCCCGTTTTTGAGCTCTTAGACCGGCCGGTGTCGCTAGTACAGTATTTTATTTGAAAAAAAATTCAAAAACGATTATTTTTCAAAAATTTTTCGCTACAATGGCAGCACTAATTGAGCACTAAATTATTAGCTCATGCGGATTCCGCTGCAACTGTATCATAACGCGGTCACGAAAGGTACACTGCTAGCTAAATCTGCTAGCTTAATTAAGTAAAAGTTATTGAAAAAAATTAAAAAAAAGGTTATTTTTCAAAAATTCTTTATTATACTGGCAGCACTAATTGAGCGCTAAATGGTGACGTGTTTCAATTTCATCAGTTCCCGTTTTTGAGCTCTTAGACCGGCCGGTGTCGCTAGCTTACAGTATTTTATTTGAAAAAAAATTCAAAAACGATTATTTTTCAAAAATTTTTCGCTACAATGGCAGCACTTATTGAGCACTAAATTATTAGCTCATGCGGATTCCGCTGCAACTGTATCATAACGCGGTCACGAAAGGTACACTGCTAGCTAAATCTGCTAGCTTAATTAAGTAAAAGTTATTGAAAAAAATAAAAAAAAAGTTATTTTTCAAAAATTCTTTATTATACTGGCAGCACTAATTGAGCGCTAAATGGTGACGTGTTTCAATTTCATCAGTTCCCGTTTTTGAGCTCTTAGACCGGCCGGTGTCGCTAGTACAGTATTTTATTTGAAAAAAAATTCAAAAACGATTATTTTTCAAAAATTTTTCGCTACAATGGCAGCACTAATTGAGCACTAAATTATTAGCTCATGCGGATTCCGCTGCAACTGTATCATAACGCGGTCACGAAAGGTACACTGCTAGCTAAATCTGCTAGCTTAATTAAGTAAAAGTTATTGAAAAAAATTAAAAAAAAAAGGTAATTTTTCAAAAATTCTTTACCTAAAAATAATACCGCAGCACTAATTGAGCACTAAATGGTGACGTGTTTCAATTTCATCAGTTCCCGTTTTTGAGCTCTTAGACCGGCTGGTGTCGCTAGTACAGTATTTTATTTGAAAAAAAATTCAAAAACGATTATTTTTCAAAAAAATTTCGCTACAATGGCAGCACTAATTGAGCACTAAATTATTAGCCCATGCGAATTCCGCTGCAACTGTATTGTAACGCGGTCACGAACGGTACACTGCTAGCTTAATAAAAAGTTAGCAGTGTTCTCATTTTTGTTCCACCTATCACAGCACCAAATTTTTTTTTTCAGCACTAAATTAGCACTAATTGAGCACTAAATTTTGACCTTAAAATCAATTGATTCTGCCGACTTGACCTTTCTAGCTTGACAGACGTGTATTATGTTTTTATGTAAGTACCGTGTATACTTTCATAGCTGTTAGTTTGGAATTAAAACAGAAACTTCAATTTTATTTATATGTACTTATAGATTTTATTGACTTCAAAAAGAGTAATGGTCAAATTTGAATAAAATTATTTGACTTTGACTTTGATATTATTCTATTAGAAAATTTTGTCAAAACTAAAAAAAATAGAAAAAAATCATGTACTAAGCGAAAGCTCACCTGAAAACCCTCAAAGTTTTCCTGCCGCTGTGGTAGTAGAACACGTAGGAGTCGGTGGAGCTGAACATAGTGATGATGGAGAAGACTCCCTCCGCCGCTCTGGAGATGAGCTGCTGGACGGTGGCGCCTCGCTTCAGCTCGATCAGCTCCAGACCGCCGCGGGTCGGCGCGCAAAGACCGACCTTGCCGTCTCTCGTGCAGGAACCGTTCCAACGAGGCACGAACCTTTGATAAGAATCGCCATTTTGAATTAGTTAACTGACTACTGACTGGATTGGCGCGGTAGGTCACCATGCCTACTCGCAAATCAAAAGGTTATCGAGGAATTTTGCTGGTCATAATATAATTATCATAATTTTCATTATATTATAATAGTTAATAAAGGCCTTTACCGGGAACCCCTTATGTGAAAACTGCCCGTGTGCAAGCGGGCTTACACAGACTTCTAAAATCTTAGTACAAAAAAAAAATGAAATTTGAAGCCAAAATATTTCACGAACTGAGAAATTTCCAGTTAATTATTAATTTAAGAAATAAGAATAATTATTCTTCAATTGTTACTTGCCTCACAAGCCGCTTGTTCTTGATGTCGAGTATGCCTGCTTTGTCATTTCCCACCACGGCCACCCAGTGGGGCTTGTGTGGTAGGGCCACTATTGACTGCATGTCTTTTATGCCACTATTTTTTACTGGTATCCTGAAATTACGAAAAAATATTTTACATAATTTTCACAACACCCCTTTATCAACTGCAATGTGCGCAGGTGCTGTTTGAATAGGAGCCTCCATAATTTTTCAAATTGTCCATAATTCAGACAGTTGTTACTCTGCCTATAAACATTAAACGATTTGCTTACTCTTTAATTATTTATGCTTATCGCTAGGTATTTGAATGAAATGCTACACTCTCTGTTTCCTTAAAGCTATAATTTGGACCTCTTCAAGATCAATGTGACTAGTTGTTTAATACCTTAACAACTTTAATCAACATCGTCACTCTTTATCAGGCGCGATTATAGACAAAATGTCTACCAAAAAAACCCTGTTGAAGCAGTTATCAGTCACCTATGAAGTCTAGCACCAGTTCTCGCGTGGAGCACGTGCAAGCAATCCCTTGAAGACTTGTCAACTCCAGGCGCGACTATGTGGTGTTCGTCAGCTGAGACCACAGCAGCTCTATAACCTATGCCTCTAACCTCGTACTCTACCGTATAGATCCTTTCGCCATCTGAAGGGTGAAACATGAAAATCAGTGTTAAAAAAAGCATTTTTGACTTTAAGTGTCATTAACCAAAAATAAGAAGGTCTTGGTTCTTGAGAGAGCGTTCATTGTTGATTGGAATTGTAACGATTGTGTGTTTATTGCTCGACCTGCCATTTTGGTAACCTAGAGCAAAGAATTGATTGTAGAGAAAAACCCGTATTATTATATTGGGGAGACTGAACTGTACAAAGTTACCTTTTCTACTAGTTTTATTACTGGAAAACATTATCATTAACAAAATTATAATTAAATGACGCCATTATCAAAGACGAAGATTGCAGCACCAAAAATTTTAATACTGTATAAAGCTTGATTATACGAGAGAGTACCTGGAATAGTCCTGGTGACCAGTAAAGCGTTGGTTATATTGTCAACGTTATCAGACGTGACTTGCATGGATATGGTGATGAACTTGGCGCCATCTTCCAGTAGTAATATCTGCTTTATCACCTTCTGCCCTTCCTTGAATACTACCTAAAGATTATTAAAGTTTTTTTTTTTTTTCATTTTACAAAGTATTCCTAAGGCTAAATTAAAAGTGTGCAAAAAGCTCCCATATCCTTCTATAGCAACAAATCAAAATTTCAATAACACAGTGCCAACACTCATCTAAAGTCATTATTATCTTTTGTCAATTTAAAATGGCTTTCTTTTAAAGTGAAGAATATATTTAGTTGACCTGTTTCTCAGTAGTGTTCCATATAACAACGTTGCCAGATTCAGCTGTAACCACGTCTTCTCCATTCGGGGTGATCACTGCGTGAGTGACGATCGCTCCAAGTGGTGCATCAGCGAGTTGAGCCTGCAGTCTACCAGTGCTTGTGTCCCACAAACCCCAGCAACTTCGTGTCACAGTGACAGCCAGACATTTGTCACGCGCGAGACTAAAAATGAGATTACATCACTTTCAAGCAAAAATGACTATAGGATAGTCCTCATAGAGTTTCTTGGAGGATGCCTTCTTACGGCATTCGATGTCTGTCGGTTTATCCTATTAATATTATAAATGCGAAAGTGTGGATGTTTGGATGTTTGTTACTCAATCACGCAAAAACGGCTGAACGGATTTGGATGAAATTTGGCATGCACGTTGTCAGGAGTACAGAGAAGGACATAGGGTACTTTTTATCCCGGAATTCCTGCGGGAACTCCGAAATTACTGCGGGTAAAACGGCGGGGCACAGCTAGTAGTATAATAAAATTCATGCAGGTAAGGCAGAATCATTTTAAAAATTCAATTATTTGAAAAAAAAATCTTTGACCTCATAGATATTAAAAAGAAATGGTTAAAAATAAATCAAATCCGTTATTTACTATTATGTACTGTTATATACCTACTTAATCATTCCTCAAAAATTTGCTAGGTTCGGGTTCATTTTTGAAAACCTACAATTCATTAACCACGATGTGATCTTTGACCTCATAGATATTAAAAAGAAATGGTTAAAAAAAAATCAAAGTCTATTTCTATGGGAAAATTTGCAAACGTAATTCGAAGTAAGTTGAATTTTATATCAATATCTTTTACCTAATGGAATCTATCGGTAGCTCTTGTCTGTCAATTTTGTGAACTTGCTCAAAGATGTTGTCAATGTTCCATATCTTGACAGTTCTGTCGATGGAGCATGTGATCACGTTGTTCCAAGTGCCGACGGTCAGAGGTTCCAACTGGACGATCCTTCCAAAATGGGCGTCAAGTATCTTGATCAGGTTTGTTGTCTTCAAACACCAAACATAGAGGTTTTTTCTGAAATTTCCGTTATCTACTATTATGTACTGTTATGTACCTACTTAATCATTCCTCAAAAATTTCCTAGGTTCGGGTTCATTTTTGAATACCAACAATTCATTAACCACGATGTGATCTTTGACTACCTCAAAAAGAAATTTTCGACTAATTAATATGCTGCCAAAAAGAAGGTTACCTGACTCCTGCTACTGCGTAAGTATTATTATTGCTTATCATGAAAGAATTAGACAACGTCATCTTAGTCGATATATTACGTATAGTGTGTGGTAACTTCAATACTATTCCATCCAAATGATGGTCCTTCTCTTGCTCAACATCCACTTTTTCCTCCTGAAGCAAAAAGTTCAGTATTAAGATATGAAGCATAAGCATTAAAAGGTCATTAAAATCATAGATTTACTTCTTCATTATCCTCCTTGTCCTTTTCTTCTTGATTATTCTTCTTTTTACTTCCATCCACATGATCTCTTCTCGGTATGACGTGTTCAAAGTCCCATACAACAAAACTATACGTAGTTGTTGCTGCAAAATGACAATAATGAAAACTTTTACACTAAAAGCACTTTGTGAATCACTAGTGTTTACTGTTTAAAACGAGGTAGAGAAATATATGAACGAAAAGAAAAAGAGAATAGACACTAAAACTTGCCAAGCAACATGCGATCTTTTCGGCCTCTCTTGAGCTGCAGCATAGCTTCAGCTGTATCAGTTTCCCTATGATGAAGTTCTTCAACTTTACTCCAACGAGACTCGGTTTCATCTAACTCGAATATCGATACCTGGAAAAATAATAATTATGAAAATTTACTGCCAATAAGTACCAATAAACATTAAAAAGGTTAAAAACATAGGTAACATAGGTACCTGATAACCTCTCTCAGGATCGCTACAGTAAATCCTGGTCCAGCCTTTGTTCAATGCTAATGCACCTCTGCATCTAAGGGGATGCATCCAAATACCATTTTTGCAGAACTGAACCAATAATCTATCATCGTCAAGGTCACCACTCCACATCACCACAGCGAAATTCTCCAAATCTCGCAATTCCATAGCTGCCAATAATATATTTTTTTTAATGTACAAAAGTATTGTAAATACCTATTTCAAGGCGTTAATTAAATATTCAGAATTTATTTGAATCCCCTCGAGAATTTTATATGTATTCGTATCATTTTAGGCAACAAAAGTAATTTTTGGCGAAAATAAATTCTTTTGCTTACAAAGTACTTCCCAAGACACGTCATCATATGGCGCCGTGTCAGGAGCTGGCACAATCTCTTGCTGCTCACCCCTCATGTTGTACCTCACCCATGAATGCGGTCCGTAAATAAACATGTGATGGTTCAGGACATTGATCCCACGGACTGTCTCCCCTGAGTAATAATAAATATTTCGATAATTCTAACTGTAACTTTATTATTTCCACCCGGGGGTAAGAAAATAGTGGAAGATGCAGATACGCTTGTCAGTATACTGCATATACATTTGATTACCTTCGTCTAAAGGATTTTCAATCGTGACGTATTCGCTGGTCAGCATATTCAAAAGTATAGACTGAAACAATACACAACGTTTTCAGTTATACCTGTCTATCCCATAAAATTCCACTCATTAAAGCACCAGCAATTTCTTCACAGAGCTGATTGAAGCTTACCACAGAGTTATTGGTAGATGCGGCAGCCCACTTATTGTCAGGTGACAGCTCCAGATTCTGCATAATACCTTCGAGTTGCGGACATAGATCTCTAGCTAAATCAGATGTAGACAAATCCCAGGATATCACTCGACTAGATATCGATACGACGTAACGTTTATCTGAGCTGAGACGGATGCCGAAGACAGCGAATTGATGGCCTTCTAGTGAATACTGGAAATTTCAACAGCACATTAATGTGGAACTCAAAAGAAAGGCCAGAAAAGAACATTGGAAGCTTTTAAACTAATTTCAAACTAAGTTACAAACTTTTAAAGGTCCACCAGGAGTGTGTAAACAATGATGGGAAGGAAGTAGAGCACAGTGGTTCTTCCCTTTGTCATGACATTGTTTCAGTAATGAGGCGACGGCGGGATTTTGATGGGCTTCGGGCAACAATCTCCCCACTAGTTGTGGCGCTAGCATATCGGGGTACACACCTAGGATTGCACCCCCAAGGCGTAGTGCATCTGCTACCAGCATAAGTTCTCTGAAAGTAAATCAAACTTTTAAAATATTGCTTATTTTATGAGAGACATCTTTATGTTCCAGAAAAATCTCTTTATTTTTCTCTTCAAATATTGAATTACCTGACTGCATCCTTATTAACATGCAATTTAGCATCCTCAAAATCAGCAAGAACAGCTTGTAGAGGACAGCAGTAGAGCTTGGCGTGAAGCCACTCATAGTTGAAGAGTACTTCGGCGTAGAGATCAGCAAAACGTTTGGAGCGAACCAAGTGGAAAGGCAACTCACCGAACTGAAGGTAATAGAAAAAACAAAACATAGGAGCATTTTTCATCTTTTCCGAGGAATCCATGAAATAGATTATAAAAAATTTAATTGAATTTGTGATGACATCATCGCATATTAGTGCTTATTACAGGAGCGACGACGTAAAGCAAGGGCAGTTTACAGCCCGCCAGTCGCTTCCCGTTTGCCACTAAATACCGTCGCGGTTTCTAAAAAAAGCCAAATTGTTTACGAGTTTTCTAAAAAAAGTCACATTTTTTTCATCTTTACGAGAGCAAACTTTGTGCATTCACCTTTCTTAAGTTGTATCTTTTGGATGATCCATCAGCAGATGTAAAAACAAGGGGTTGGAGGGGCACTTTTCTATCTGCTACCCCTTCTCTATCAGCCAGGTTGAAACGATGACGTTGAATCTCAGTATATTTGAAAGGTTTAGGGGCGCCTCCACCCCAGATGCCTTGGAAAGAAAGAGTAGATTGTTAGATTAGAAAGTAGTTGAATTGTTTTATTCTATTTTGTAAACATTTTTAAAAGTTGTATTTTTGATGGTGTTGGAAAATAAATAATTTTTTTATTCAATTGTTTTAGGAAGTTTATTAAACACATTTCTACCGCTTAAATTTATTTGTAAATAATTTTACAAAATTTATAAAGATTCATCCTTTTCTACCTTGTAGAAAATTTCATGTTTTTATAGCAGTTAGTTATGCGTTTGCTGTCGGTCAGTTGATCAGTCAGTTACGGTACTTAAAAATATACGAGTATAACTTCCTGTGTTCAAATTTCGTAATTTCAGCCTTACCTAAATAATAATCGGCGATCATAGAATGAAAGTACATAGCCATGTTCATATTCTTGAAGTATCTCTCACGGGCTGTGTCTCTGAACTGTCTATGGTACCAGTTCATTACGGAGACGCCATCGGCTTCTCGCTCTGATAGGTAGTTTGGAAGATCATTACGAATCCTGAAAATAATTTAAGATATCAGAAGACTGATCTGATCATTTAGGGAGATTACACAACGGAAATATTATGTATATTGTTGAAAACATCGGAACTACTTTGCTGGACATTCATATTTTGTTTCTTCAACAATATTTTCCTATGTACCTTTTGTCGTCTGTTGTCTGGAAAAGATTACTGTGAGCGATAAGAATGCAGCCTGATACTTAAATAATGTTTCTTTATTGTTGTTTTTGTGGTCTTCAATAATAATAATTAGTTTATCTGTCTATCTATTTAACTGGTCCGACTTTTTTCAGCAGCCTTAAGATTTTAAGGCTGCTGCTTTGTTTTTCTACACCAAGAATATTTTAAGACGATTCTTACTATTTACCTAGTCCACAACAGCGGTGGGATTCGCCTAACCGGTGGCAAATGGTACTGATACACATCATCCAGTACCCTATCGTCTAGCGATATCAAATCCTCGAGTTCAGTCTCCGAAAGACCACTCCGGGCTGCGGTTATGTATGCCAGGGCGTGGAAAACTAGGAGTCGGCCGTGCTGTAATACGGAAAATAGCATGAGTATCAAAACATTTCGGTTTATTAGCTACACTAGGCGTTTGTTTCAGGTTTTCAATTGCTTCCTGTTGCAATTCCTCTTATCTACACTTGCTAAGTATTAATAGCAGTGCAGTGGTAGGTGGTGGTATAAGCAATTGCAGCGGGAGATAACTGCAGAAAAAACGTGTAACTGTAATCTCGTGGTAAGTACTTGTATCCATAGTAAAACCGTTACTAATTATCATCAATAAAGAATAGGCTAAGTAAATATGGAAATCTTCTAATAAAACAAGTGTTATTTTTGCTGCAAAAACCTGTTTTTCAATCCTTTCGAATAACATCATAATGGAATCCATGACCGTGGACGCTAAGTGAGTGTCCTGCGGTTTTGTGTAGCTTCGCCATCTGCAAACCTAAAACCAAATAAATTATGTATTAGAATGTTTAAAACTGGTTTCGCAAGTGTCTGAAGGGGTTACAGAAATGTGCAATCACACAAAAGTTTGACATCGGTATATAGCCCTAAAACCTTACTTCAAAATTTCATAATCAGTTTAAAAAAAATCTATTAACTACTTTGATAACAATACAACTATGTCATATCACTAGCGCAGTCATGAACTGGTTAGGTGATGAGTCAGAACCGTCATTCTATACAAATTATTATTATTGTTACTAAGATGCACAAAGTTAACGTAAGTAAACTTATATATAAAGTTTTGGGCTCGTTTATTTCATCTCACCGATTTTGTTACTGATGTCTAATGTAGACAATTTTGAGAATACTATCATCAAATATGACTACATCTTTCTGTAACACCTTTTATTTTACACAAACTTTTTCTTCGCTAAAAAAATTGAAAAGATACCTCAGCGAAAACCAATTTGACGAAGATCGGAAGAGAACATTGACCAATCGCATTGGACACCAAACGCCATTGATAGTTTGAAAGATCCCGAGCGGCTGATGCCATCCACAATCTGGAAGTAATAGATGCAACAATAATAATTTATGATTTAAATCGCTTGAATATGTATGACGCATTTTTTAAATTATTTTATTTAAGAGTAGGTATTGTCATGTGTTAGACGATCCAAAGGTTTTCTATTAAGTTCTTCGTATTGGTGGCGAAACCTTGAAACTTACTTTAACACCTGCATGGCTACATCTTCTCCTAATGCTTTAACTTCCAAAAAGTTTTCTTCTGTATCTATCATCCGACGAAGAACATCGTATTCTTTGGAAACTTCCGGATTCATCTCCTCACACGCACAAGTCACAATGATCTGCAAATTAGATAAATTAGTATGAATTCAATAAACTAAATTCAACAGTGTAAAATTGGCATTCTTAACAACAAGTGATAATTATATTTTCTTCTGATCTACAGCTGAGTATGAAAAACGTTTTAAATTACCTTTTTCACTGTGATCTTTGACTCAAAAACGAACCATAAAGCTATGTGTCCTTATCTCAAATAGGGAACCTACAGATTATACAAGCAAGAGTTCTACCTTACAATGTGGTGGAAGCCTTGTCGGAAGCCAAGATACTTTATTGTTCTCAGTTCCAATCCCGGTGAGCTGGTCCACTGAGTCCAGATATAGGAGCAATGGCTGCTGCTCGTTAGCCATTGTCAAAAGATGCTTAAAATGGGCCGTTAGAGGCACCAAATCATCTGGTATGCTCTCGAATGGCAACGCGAAGTTATATGAGATCTGCAAAATGAAAGCATGTCTGTGTGTGCCTTGTCAACTTTCTATATATTCGGAGTCATGCCTTGGAGTTCCATCAATTATACCAACTTAACTGGATCACCAGTTTGGTTCATGAATATTAATATATAAGATTTCTTCTCTTGTCTCTCCCTAACTTTTTAGTTTTGTTTTATTGGGTGTTACAAATAAATCCACTTTTAAGGTTTGGTTTTTCTAGATTATAACTCACCTGTTGACAGATGGAAATGAGTGTAGGCGTAAGGGCACTGGAGTCAGGGGTAGTCCCCAAGAACCTGATGATGTTAGTAGGACGTACCTCCGCGAACCAAGTATTAAGAGACATGGCTGAACTTTTGGACAATAAACTCGTCTTTCCACAGCCACCTGCAAATTTTAAAACTTTTACTTGTAACCATGTACAGTTGTACTCAAAAGTAACTTGATGATTGCAAAGTGTATTGAGTACCTATTTATTGTGATGTAGGTATGTACTTTTATTAATCATTTATTACCTTCACCATACAACACAAGCGGTTTATCAGAACTGTTCTTCATGTAGTTCTCAATATATTGCAGCTCAGGCTCTCTTCCGTGGAACACTTTGACAGAGTTGTTGCAAGCGTGCAGATGTTGTAGGATCTCAGTCACTATTTGACCCTGAGCACTGCTGTCCTCTTTGCGCATTGCCCTGGATTTAAGATAATTTGAGATATTGGAAAGTACTATATAGGCGATAGTCCACTATGTGTGCAGACGATGTTTTCTCTAAGCTTTACCTAATATGCAAAACATCTAGATGATTAAGTAATTATAATTAACTATCTAGATGATTATCAGGCCATACTAAGAAGGATAGAGCTCTAATACTTTAATTTTAAGTCGTTTATTATTCTTACCTGTCGACCAACTTTATAATGTTCTTATAGAAGTGTGATATGAAGTGGTTCAAGTATTCACCGTGCGTCTCCGTGTCTAGACCTTCTCGACCAATCCATTCTACGGTGTATCTGAAAAAATAGAGAATCTCTCCCTTAGAATCGAGTTGGCATGCCCGTGTAACATAGAAGAAGGCAAGATTTGGACTCCACTGAAGAACTCTGCATAATTATGTGACTAAGTATCCAATTGTGAAAGATGTAATGCTGACTGAAATGGTCCACTTAATATCTGTCATAGTATAGTGTTCTTAGACAATGTTCATCCCGAACAGAGGATAATACCTACCAGTGTAGTCAGTTAAGGGATGTATGCAATATTTTGAGTTGCTTCGTACCCGTTGATTGGTAGTTTAGTACCAGTTGGACCTGTGTGCTAATACATTAGTTACATAGTTTTGGGATATATTGGGATGGAATATTCATATATTATGTTTTATGTTTCAAAGAAGAATCATCGTCGTTGCTGATCGATCAATATGAGATTGAGTTGCTAATAATATTTACTTCTGTATGTTTGTGGTCTCAATTTTATTCGGTAGTCGGACATCTCTAAGATCAGCTAGTAGTTTCGATGCTTCTGTGTCCAAACTCCTGTTGAGTATGTCCACGAAGTTGCTGGCCTTCTTCAGGTTTTGCAAGTTGATGTTGTTGATGTATCTTACATACGCCAGGCAATGATTCTTCGTGTTTTTGACGTTCAATATGCCATTTATGACTTCACGTTCGGTCACTGAAAAGAGAAACCATTGATTTTCTATAATATTACTTTTGGAAAAATCTGCGTTAAATGTTTGTGATTACTAAGGGCTATTACTTTCAGCTGCTGTATTTTCCTTCTTCCGTTTTTATTAGAGGCTTGGCTTATATACGTATAATTAAATTGTTACCCTTTAATGGATGCTAATTTGGGTAAAAAATATTAATTATTAGTATAGACAAAATGCATTCTAGTTATACAGGATATCTCGTAAATCGACGTCAAGCCAGAACAAGGTGATAGACAACGTCATAACAGCTGTTAACAGAAAAATCTTTGCTATGCCTATTAAAAAAAGGACAGTCATTAAAAACTGACGAAAGCAATAATTTTGAAAAAACTTAAATTTTAAGCAGTAGTTCAGAAACACTATTCAAGATTACACAATAAGAAGGAAATTGAAAAAAAGTTAAGGTTTGTAGCAACAGGAGTTAAAGAAACGTCACAGGGTATAAATTTATATATTTTTTATAAATTTTAAAGATTATTTTTTTACGTTTTTCTATTAAGTTATGTCTTAGCCTATCACCCCGGTTCTGGTTTGACGTCGATTTACAGGACAACCTGTATAGTAGATACGATAATTTCACTGCTACAGTTACGATTATGTCCTTACAGATTATTGTTAATATATAATTAGAATAGAATAGAATACACTTTATTGTACACCAAAATAATTTTACAGTGTGTTTACAGAAACTTATAACTAAAGGCATACAAAAGGCGGTCTTATCGCTTTACTAGCGATCTCTTGCAGACAACCTTTGGGTGGATAGAACAAATATAATTATAATAATACCAATTTACCAGACATAAAGTAATTGTGCATAGTGTCCTTGTCTATCTTGCCACTGTTGTATAACTGTAAAGACGCTTTCCGGAACAGCTTTTGCATTTTGCCAAGGGTATCCCACCAGATGGCCTGGTCTTCTGCTTGCAGTTTCGGCACTCGCTGTGAAAAAGCATCGTGTTATTATGCACTAGCTGCAGCTGTACATATATACTTACTAATTAGAAGATACATCTGGCTTCACTGTCGCATCTATCGTACTATAGAAAACAATTCAATGGGCAATGAAAATTATCTTGAATTCATAATATACTGCTTAGTCAAATTAGTTAATGACAACTATAACACAGGTATGAGGTGAACTACTATACGATTTTATTTCTTCTTTGTTTACTTTGTTGCTTCTAATAAGATGTTTTACTCCACTGTAATATTTATGGTAATCATTTTTGAACAAAAGATCCATTATTAGTGATAACTTCTGAACACACGGCGAGAATTCAACCTCTGGTGGTATAAACTTCTCTTTAATATCATTAAGCTTAGATCGCATTTGTCAATAGACATTCTAGACGAAGGTCAACGATCTCGTGGAAGGTCCCTGATGGAAAGAAATCCTTCAGCCGTTCTCACTCATAAAACTCACCTTATTGTTGAAGTTTATTAGTATAGATGAGATTGGCTGCAAGACGGAAACAGGTGGCACAGCATTCGAGTCCTTTTTGTACCAAGTGTCCAGTAGAATAACGTCCACCCCGCCAGCCACGAGCTCATCACGAAGCATCTGAAGCTCCGATGACAGGACATAAGTCGGTATTGGTCTGGAATTTTCGAAAGTCGGAAATTGAGTATTTTGTTCTTTAAATTGATAGTCCAAACTAAACTTAAACTTGTCTTTTAGGTGACTCATATTATTGTAAAAATAAATACCTATTATTAATTTCTACAAAATTTATTATATTCATTTACTAACTGTGCCCCGTGGTTTCACCCCCGGTAATTTCGAAGTTCCCGCAGGAATTCCGGAATAAAAAGTATCCTATTTCCTTCTCTGCACCCTTGACAACGTGCACGCAAAATTTTATGATGATTACGGCGTGAAAGAAAAACAAAAAATAAAAAAATAAACTCACTTTCGTATTTATAGTATTAGCTTAGAGTAATGATATTAGTAAGGTTAAATTCAATTTTATTAGAGCTTCCAAACTTATTGAATGTTAAACTCTGTCTAAATTTACTACTATTTTTAGTTTTTTTGTCATGATGTTGTCATGATGATGTCAGGATGTTTGAATGTCTGTTACTTATTCACGTTTGTAAGAGTCCAAGAGAATGCTGAAATCTACGTGGGTAAAGCTGCGGAGAATAGCTGACTAGCCTGACTACAACAAAATAGGTACATATATTCGGTTTGGAAATACTAAAGTTGTTTAAAAGAATACTTTAATATATATAGGTCGTGGCGACTACTTCATGATCGTAGTCGAGTAGATTAAGTCTTTGTGTGGAAAAGAAACAGACCTGTATCCATATTTCTGTCCGAGGAACACGACAAAGTTCGGCCCCATTGACAACCGTTGACAGTTCTTAATTTCCCTCATGCAGAGCTCAGTGGTCATGTGGTCGTCAGTAGCCTCATCGCGGACACCCCAGCGCATGTCCACCACCTGTTCAACACACAAACAATTAGTTGTGACAACTTCATTTTTTTCTACATTATAACCCCCTTCCCCCTTTCATCAAGCTTAAGTGGGACTACTAAAACTTTCTCTGGAATACGGAAAAGGACTTATCAACTATATCTATTATCACTTAAAAATCTTTAACTTCATTTAAATGTATATTATGTGTTGGTTGACAAATAAATTTATTTTCTTTCTTTCTTTCTTTCTTTCAAAAAAAAACTATTTACATTATTTAAATTTTCATTAAGATCAATTTAACCTAAAGTCCTGACAAATTGAAACAAGGAGTAGAAGCAAAGTGGTCGTTGGTTCTATGGAAGACGAGTCAAAATATGTTGGTATAGAATGCAATCTGTATAGACACAATAGCCTGCGGACTGCTGAGCTGCAAAGCTTTGCTTTTCAATCAGAGATCTGAACAGACTTCTATAATACTTTGTTCCATTCGGCAAAAAGACATTTGGGTCGTGGGGTCCTGGTGCACTACGCTTCTCTGCGAATGGGTTGAAAGATTGAAGTACTAGTGAAGATACTGAAGAAATCTGGGCTAGGGAACAGTTATCTTGGACAATGTATTAGCATTGAGATCCAACATCTTCGGTTCTCTTTCATAAAGGTCACTCACTGTTTAAACAAAATTTACCTATATTTATATTTTTATTTTATTTAGCAAGTATGGATTGGTTTCAATGCCTAAATAGGTACGTCGTATTCAGAATCGTATACCACCAAAATGTTACAACAAACGTTAAAATGGTTCGCATCCCATTCGCTACGTGAGTTTAAAGTTTAATGTTAGCCTACTATGAAAAACATTTTGTAAATATAGCAACGTACAATTCAACAATGCGCCCCGGCTGTACGTTTTGTAAACATTCACAAAAACCGAATAGGCTCCCTTGCTTTAAAGCTATTTCTGCCCGGCGGAAGCGAATGCACGTGCGCACCTACGATGATTGCCTGTAGTTGGTACTCGGCTCTGTTACTATAATTATACGTGTACTGGCTGGTGGCCGCGGCTTCGCTCGCGGTAATGTAGATTTTGTCAATTAAATGGGCTTGTTGACAAAATTTCTCAAATTATTTACCCGGTATTTTAACGTAGTCTTATCTTATCTTAATATACATAAATCACGTGTCACGTTTTTTGTCCGCGATGGACTCCGAAACTACTGAACGGATTTTGATAAAATTTTGTAACCATTTATAATATGGTCTAACTTAAAAGATAGGATAGTTTTTATCCCGGAATTCCCGCGGGAACTCCGGAACTAATGCGGGGAACAGCTATTCACCGTAAACTACTGTCGGGGTACAAAGAAGGACATAGAGTAGGTATTTTTTTCCATAATTCCTGCAGGAACTCCGAAATTACCGCGGATGAAATCGCGGGAGACAGCCATTATTAATATAAATTACTAGGTATCCCCCGCGGTTTCATCCGCGGTGATCTCGGAGTTCCCGCAGGAATTCCAGGATGATTATGATGAAATTTCACTATCTAATAGGTATATGTCTTTCTCTCTTATAAATCTATCCACTCAAAGGTTGCCTGGGAGAGATTGCTTTAAACGATAAGGCCGCCTTTTGTATACCTTTTCAGTTAAATTTAAGAAAATTTATAAACACTTTTTTTGTTTGGTGTTTAATAAAGAGTTATCTATCTATCTATCTATCTATGAAATATAGATATAAACCTTCCTCATTAATCACTCCATCTATTGGTGAAAACCGTATATCCAGTGCGTAGTTTTAAAGAACCAAGCATATGTACATAGGGACAAACAGACAGCGGGAAGCGACTTTGTTTTATACTGTGTAGTATGTAGTGATAGTGACAGAAAAAAAATCTCCTAAAACTGAACTCGTTATTATAGTTATCACATAAGGGTAATTGTGAACGCCCCTTTTCCGATGTGCCGATGTACTGGAAAGTTCATTCACCCGTATAAACCCTCGTTTTTGAAGAATTTCTCTGTAATATACGAGTAAGTCAATTTTTTATCTTTATATTATAACTAGCTGTCCCCCTCGATTTCATCCGCGGTAATTTCGGAGTTCCCGCGATAATTCCGGGAAGAGAGTGCTGTAGTTTACGGTGATAAGCAGTTCCCGCATTAATTCCGGAGTTCCCGCGGGAATTCCGGGATAAAAGCTATCCTATCTTTTAAGTTGGACCATATTATAAATGGTTACCAAATTTTATTAAAAAAACCCGTTCAGTAGTTTCGGATTCCATCGCGGACAAACAACGTGACACGTGATTTATATATATTAGAATATATAATTATGACTTACGGTTAGTTAAAACTATGAATTAAGTATAGACATCTCTAGATAGAGAGACTCGTTTAAAATTGCATAGCGTATTACACAATCTTTGTACGGTGTGATGCTATTAAAAGATAAAAAGATTATTATTATGATAGGAAAAAACGTACTTACTTGAAACTCCAGACCATGTTTCTCGCGGCAATAATCCTTGATGCGCGGATAGCATTTTGCCATTAGTGTGTTGCGTTCCATTGTCGTATCTAAAAAAAAAAAACAAACATACCTACATCCGAACATATTATTATAACCTCCACCTTTTTTAAGTCGGTTAAAAATATTAGGAATTATAAATTTTAATTAAATAATAGGTGTGAAGCAACATAATAGGGATGTTGACTACTATTGAAAATCAAAATTCTAATTAGTCCGTCAGTTAGAAAATAATAAAACAATAGACACGTATTTTTTGCTTTTTCAAATAAATTAAAATATACAGAGATGAAGCGCATTAAAGTTTAGGATGAGTGGCTCGTGACGTCACTAACCACAAAACCGCCATACAAACTGTCAGAATAGTGACGTCACGCGAAATTTCAACTCAATATATCGGCGTTATTTTTTGATTACGTAAAAAAAGAAAAAATACGTGTCCAATATTTTTTAATAATCTACAAGACGGACTAAAAATAAAAATTAGTCAACATGCCCATTATTTTGTGATTTGGTAACTTTTTTTACGAAATATGAAAGAAAGACAGAAAGAAAGAAAAGAAAGAAAAGTGAAAGAATGCAATAAATAAAACATATACTTTGCTACGATCTTTACAATATTAGCTTGGGAAATTCTATAATTTTATAATATTTTATCGAAAATATTAACAGTAGCTTCTGTACGGAAATCTGATCATGACAATATGTTTCCAATCAGAAATCCCATCCGTCATAATCATATTATATTCGTCTTTTTTTTTTAAATACACGTATAACGGATCGTACTACCAGGAATCGAGGAGCGTTATCTGATAGTGGATGTTAATTAAAGTATCTCGTGTGACCCCCCCGCCCCCCCCGCCTCCCCTCGCGAGAGTACAACGAAATTGCATCGTGACATGAGCATGAAACAACCAACAAAACTACATAATATGTAGATATACGAGCAATAAGCACAATCGTTACCAATCGTTACACTCCAATACAATTGAACCGATTCTAGTACTTTCAGCGATGATAGCTCAGTGGTTGGTGCGTTCGGATTAAACGCCGCAAGGTGTAGGTTCAAACCCTAACAATGAGCTTGAGCTGTCGGTGAAGGAAAACATCGTGAGGAAACCATAGCGTGGTGGTAGGGTGCTCTCTACTGCCCGGCTAGCTACCACCTGTTGCAAATCTGTCGCCAAGCACCTGACGGTGTGTTCCGGCAGCCCCACTTGAAAGCCAGTTCCCATCCCCATTCCAGGTCGGCAACGCACCTGCAAGCCTTCTGGTGTCGCAGATGTCTATGGGCGGCGGTAATCACTTACCATCAGGTGTACCACTTGCCCGTTTGCCCCTATGACATAAAAAAAAAACTTTCCCACAAGTAAAGATGGCCGGCTTGTACACGTGTACATGTATTATGCGTGTGTGCGTATCGTAAGATTGACAGCGAGCTGACAGTGACTGTCAGCTGTCAGAGATTAATTGTCACATGTAGATTTTAAATGAGTCACACTTTCCTAGGAATTTCCGAGAAACTTTCACGGGCACGAAATTGGCGGGGAGTGTCGCATCTTTATATGTATAATCTCTTGTCTTTGCTACTACTATAGGCCCAAACAAGTCTTCAACTTTGCAGTTTCTATCAGGAAGTTTCAGTGGCAATCTCCCAAGTCCATCTTCAGACTCTCATTGACATGGAAGTACCTGCTAATTGCTATATTATAACGGCAGCAAAACCATTTGCCATCGAGAAGTTTCAGACCGTACATCATATCAGCTCGATGGTACCATAATAAATCTTGTAACTATCTTGTCACTTAGCAGTAATTTTGATCAAATTTCTGAATTTTTTTTAGTTCGAAACTTGGCGTTGAAGTTATTTATGTTTTTTGTCGAATATTAATATCTGAATTGAATACCTCTTCAGTGCTGGTTTATTACGTAATTAATTGTGGCTATTTGTACTGCAGTGGTTAGCCTCGCTCATCGGCAATGCAGCTTACGTGGGCTTTTAATATAATTTGTTAATCCGTAAAACGCTAGGTTCGTGACGCTCAATAAGGTAAAATTTCGGAAATATTCACGGTATATTTCAACTTTTGACGGTTAAACTATACTCAGTAGATTAGAGAACATTTTCCTCTGAACGATAAAGTGCCAGATCGTTGATGAGGTTTTGATAATAATATACCTACTATAAAAGCTTCCAAAAGCCCTGTTTGATAGCTGTATGAAGAAATGAAAGTCCAAGCAAAGAATAGATATTTATTTATATTGCGTAGTCGAGTTTGGAAGCAGAGAGAGACATGCAAAATCTATAGAACTAAATTCCTAAGAATCTGTGCTACATTTGTATAAGTACCTACCTAATTACATTTGTTTAAAAATTTATTGTTTTCTAAAAGCCTCACCTGTGAACGTTGAGCTGGTGAAGATCCTGACAATCTTCGAGCTGACAGGAGGAAGAGACTTCAGGGAACCCCCGAATATAAGGTCTACAGTGCGGTCGTCCATAGTTTATTTTTTATCTGTAGAATAATATAATGAAGTGGCATGTTTTTGCCATACATTTAAAATTATTGTTTACATAAAGCTCTGTAGTATTATATTATCTGTGGCTCTGTGTACCTGTGTATATAACTATATATGTAGGTAGGTATATACAGGGTGTTAGGTAATATGACGGACATATAAAAGGGGCATATTCAGTATTCGATTCTCTTTCCAGATATCCAAAAATGTATTTTGACACGTAAATTTTTGATCTAATATCGTTATTACTCGCCGGATAAACCAACGCTGTCTGGTTTCTCTGTGATTTATCAGTTCTTTTTAAAGTACATTTCATTATTCACATGTACCGGAGCATAAATTATCGAACTACCGCTGTATTCCTTTTGTCCCAGTACAGTTCTTCCTACTGGAGCACACGCAAGTTTAGAACTCCCACAAGCAACTAGTCGGACAAACTACAATGCAAATGGAACGAACACTATTTTATAGGTATCTATGTGTATCAATATTTGCGTTTGTTCATATTTATCTTAGTCGAAAGTCACGATAAAGACATGTTGTTTTGACAAAACTGTAGGTGCGATCGCTCAAAGGCGGTGCTAATTTCTTTGACTGATGTTTTGTAACGATTCCCACGCTTGATCATCTTTCCGAGATATTACAAGTCCCCGTATAAGGTAGGCGTCATCAACTAGTAGGTATGCGGTTTAATATAAATTAAACATTTCACAATTCGATTTATACCATTTGTAACAAAAGGTATAAATCGATTTAATATGTAGTTATACATACAAGAGCGAAGCCAGTGCCATTCGCTGTTAAAATAATATCTTCTTAGTTAACTATTAGGTAATGGGCATGTTGACTAATTTTTATTTTTTAGTCCGTCTTGTAGATTATTAAAAAATATTGGACACGTATTTTTTCTTTTTTTACGTAATCAAAAAATAACGGTGATATATTGAGTTGAAATTTCGCGTGACGTCACTATTCGGACAGTTTGTATGGCGGTTTTAGCGGTTAGTGACGTCACGACCCCCTCACCCCAAACTTTAATGCGCTTTATCTCTGTATATTTTAATTTATTTGAAAAAGCAAAAAATACGTGTCTATTGTTTTTTTATTTTCTAACTGACGGACTAATTAGAATTATTATTATTAGAATTAGAATTTTCAAAAGTAGTCCACATCCCAATTAATTTAAACAGAAATCGATGGTAGAATACCTATTACGTAGAACATAGTAAATACTAAGTATTTTTTTGACAATTATAATTCTGTAATATTCCAACATAATGAAAGAATGCGTATTTAAAATCCGCCAATGTGATGATTTTTTTTTATTTTGGTTTAAACTTTTATCATCGCCTTTTAATACTGCAGAAATAATTAATTATCGTCAAAAGATAGTATTCACCCCATTCTATACAATTATTTTGCCAACTGCAGGTGTAGAGTCGCAAGTAACAAAATTAAAAAATATACCTACGTACATTTATAGTGATATCGTCTTATCTACTATCGTCTTACTTATTATTAAACAAACTAAAAATATTACCAATTAATACGCTTCTGATGAAAAACTTCATTTACTGTTCGAATAAATACGCATTTTATACGTCATGATTGAACAGAATGTGTTTAACTTTTAGACAAAGAAACTTACCTGGCCTAGTTTCCGAGCTTTGATCAATACACTGCACTATCTGAATGTTAAGGTCGCGGACCGTATCGATTAAAATTTCACTTTCACAGCTAAAATTATCATTATGACCTCACAAACCTTTTCAACCGAATCTATAGCATTTACCAAAAATAAAACAAACACTCAAGGAGATTCAACGTTCTTTCTGAAATCAGAACAGCAAAAAAAATATTTCAGTATTTGAAAGTAGGTATTTGGTGTTTTTGAACGCGTGCTGTTCTATTCTCTAATGGATTTGAACTGAAAAATAATAGATAGGTAACTAGTGCCGAAACATCTTTGTTTGGTTGCTAGGCAACCAGATTTTCTATTTTTCACTAGTAAATAAATTCAGCTTTCAAACTGCGCTTACGAATTGCCTGATTTGGCACTGCTTGCTGGTAGATTTGAAAATGATTGGCAAATGGCGTAGGTAGACCAGACCTATATATCAATTTATAATATTATACCTATACGATACCTACATGTATTTTGTAAACAGCTTAGGCGTCAAAAGCAACTGTGCCTTTTATAAAACGATATTGTTCGAGATTTCATTAAATCGCTTTATGTTTAGGGGAGGTTAGGGCTTGTTGTAGCAATTTTCAGAACTATAATATGTATGTCTTGAGATCGATAGTGTTTTTGTTGGGAACCTCAGACTACTTCGTCTGAGTTGGGAACCTATAATAAGGGAGAGAACAGTAGATCATTTCATTTCCCTTTAAACAAGGTTTGCTAAAAGTTTAAATGGTCAAAATTACGCGGGAAACTTGGTATAAACCTTATTTTTTTTCGACAAGCACACATTGCAATGGTTTTACGTTTATTTTATGGTGTAATAATATTTTGTGTGGCAAAAAAATGGAATGGGAGTTTGCCAACCTCTTACGTACTAACCTAGAACTAAGTTACTTATAGGAATTTTGTTGTAAGTAAAGATGGGCAATCAACTCGGTTTAAGCCCGGCGCTTGGGTTTAAACCCGATAAAAGGCCGTAACGCCGAGCGTTAGCCGGGTTTAAATCCCGAGCACCGGGTTGATTGCCTTATTATAGTCGTCAGGCATATACAGATGTAAAAATGAAATAAAATAAAAATAGCCTTTAATAATAATAATAATAGTTTATTTACAAAGCCAGTACAAAAAAAAGGATAGCATACAATTACTGATCTTAAATCTACATGGCTGTTTTGGGTCGTCTTTAGATTATGTTCCCTGACTCTCAAGCTAGGTAAAAACCTGTGAGATGAGGATCAGTGGTCACTCGCTGCGGTGGTGCTTATACTTAGTAGGTGACATTCAAAGATAAAATTTATCACAGGTAGGTATGATAATAAACTTAATATTGGCATATTACTAGTAATTATTCTATACTAGCTGTGCCCCGCGGTTTCACCCGCGGTAATTTCGGAGTTCCTGCAGGAATTCCGGGTTAAAAAGTACCCTATTTCCTTTTCTGTACCCCTTACAACGTGCATGCCAAATTTCATGCAAATCCGTTCAGCCGTTTTTGCGTGATTGAGTAACAAACATCCAAACATCTAAAAATCCACACTTCATCAAGCAAGTGTGTTTCGAATCATCTGCCCGTCTGATATTTGGTGTTCCTCTTTTACTTTTGCATTCTTTGCACATACAGAAGTAATACGTATTAAATGGTACAAAATAAAATGAAAAGATAATTCCGCCATTTTCTCACAGCGCCCCGCCCCGTTACGTGAAAACTCACAAACATGCACCGCATAATACGATTCACCGCAATAATATCATAATAAAGAATACAAAAAGCAATCCATTAGTGACATTGTGTAGGCACAAGCCGCACCTAGACCGCGCCGCTTCTACCATGGGCGTAGTCTCTGCTGTGTGCCACAAGTCATTAGCGACAGCGGAGGTAACTAGCTGAGTGACTATCTATGATCGTAAACGCTATAAACGCTTTAAACGCTAAAGAACATATCGTCACGTCACGTGGTCACGTAAAATCGTCCTATCAAAAGTACAATTTGCCAATCATTTTCAGTATTTCTTGCAAAAACGATACTTTCTAGATCATCATATAAGATGTAATCAAGCTAATTAATCAATACATAAAATATGCTTACTGTATGCTTACTGTAACTGCTTACTGTAATGCGGGGATCGAACTCGTCAGGTTTACTAAGTACATGAGGGACGGACTGTCCAAGTGTTTCGCTATTGCTTGTGAAGTGTGGCGTCAAAAATTACACATATTTGTCGCGTATGGATAACTCTTTCATTTTTTTTTTCTATCAACCTGTTTTTTTTTTATTTCAGTCAGTTGCAAAAGTTGTTAATTGTAAAATCAATCTGCGCTTATATTTCCGCTCCACGCCCCGCTGTTCACCCATCCCTTGGGCCACGCCCCGGCGGAAACGCGTCTATTTTCGTTATACATGCACCGCTATATACCTGGTCGCATTTCCACGATTAGTCCAAGTCATAAACTACTTTCCGGTCAGCGTAAAGTTTATTTGCAGACTTTACAGTTTACCACTGAAGTCATTAAAACGCTAAGTCATAGCGCTTTCGTTATATTTAAACTTTGAACATTGTAACTTCGGCTTCAACTTTCTAACGGGTGTCACTTTGCAAGGATTCAGTTGAAGACACAACGATGATATTTCAATATGTGAAAATTGTTGTCTGTGCGTCAGTTTTTCAGTTTATCGCGAACAGACAGACAGACGCAGCTACAGGATTTTGTTGTTAATATTTAGTGATAAAGGCCACTCACTACTTTAGCTAATATACTGTCGTCTCCCATAGTTTATAGCTATTATAGGAAACGACAGCTAAGAAAGGAATTCCCGAAGTTGCCGCGGTGCCCCCTAAACAAATAAACATACAAAAGTCAAATCTTTTCTCAATAAAATTCCACTATAGATTAGATGTGTTACCTACTATGTATAATAAAGCGTTAAGCGGCCACTCACTTACCTAATTAATTATTGTAACGATGTATTTAGGTAGAGCGTTAATTTTGATTAACACTTGTTGGTAATTAACCAACTTCCGAGGGACGTGGGACGAAGGCGTTGAAAACGTGAGCTAAAATTACGGGTCTGAACCAAGGGTTTGGTATTTGACGTAGGTACAGTGTAGATCAGTGGTGCCCAACTGATATTGCTCCAAGGGCTGCTGTGCCCCGCGGTTTCACCTGCATGAAAGGTTTTTATACAACACCCTTTTTACCCGACATCCGATTTCAATGAAACAAAGCCTATATGTAGCTCCAGGCTATGCTTAATCTCCCTGTGAAAACCGCATGACAATCGGTTCAGTAGATGCGGAGATTATTTATATAGAGATATAAACATTGCACGTGAATTCTGCAACGAGTGGGTCGGGCCACTCTTATTTGAATTTATCGATCGAAAGTTTGACGTTTAGTGGCATAATGTCATTGTCATAATTTGACATGATTGATAGTTTGACAACATCAAGAACGTTTCGTTTTAAGTCCGATTAAGTATCGTTTTATAAAAATCTATGAAAGTTACCTTCCGGTTTTCAAATATTCTGCGTCAAATGAAACAAATCTAAAGGAGTTTCAGAAAACAGCAACACCGTATTGGAATGATTCAAAAATATGACAAAATGGGATTCATTGAATTGAATTTCACAGTATGTGAATTGATTTCACATAAGATATTCGAGCGATTCAAAAATCGATCTCCAGCTGCCCGCGAGCTACCGGTTGAGCACCACTGCTGTAGACCTATGCGTATGCGCACAAAACAGATACAACTTTAGTATAGGCACATCAACTCAGTTTAGCATGAAAAAGTATTGCCGCCGGGTGATTTTCGAACGCAAAACAATGGGCATGTTGACTAAATTTTTTTTTAGTCCGTCTTGTAGATTAATGAAAAATATTGGAAATGATTTTTTTTTTACCTACCTCAGACCAAATAAAAACTAAAGACGGAACGTCTCTAACAACGAAGTGAAGCCGGTTGCGTATGCATGTGGTGCTTAGGAGAGTGCCACAACGATTCCCAGGTATGGTGTCTTTTTCTTGTAAGTGTGTGCGTGTTTCTGTGTACGTGCACGGCGAAGGTGTCTTTTTCCTGGCTTCACATGTTTGTTCTACGCGTTCCATCTTTAGTTTTTATTTGGTCTGAGGTAGGTACCTAATCAAAAAATAACGGAGCTACATTGAGTTGAAATTTCGTGTGACGTCACTAACCGGACAGTTTGTATGGCGGGCGGCGGCTTATAGCGGTTAGTGACGTCGTCAGCCCTCACCCTAAATTTTAATGCACTTTATCTCTGTATATTTTCATTTATTTGAAAAAGAAAAAAAATACGTGTCCATTGTTTTTCATTTTCTAACTGACGGACTAATTAGAATTTTGATTTTCAAAAGTCGTCAACATGCAGGTAGATACTCGTCGAACACAAAACCAATATTATCTGTGACGTAACGAAACGTATCAACCGCCATTTTATTAATTTTTTATAGTAATAATAATCATAAACTTAGGCACTGTTTTCGAAACAACGAAAAAACATAGAAGAAGAAGAAAGAAAGAAAGAAAGAAAGAAAATAAATTTATTTGTCAACCAACACATAATATATAACTGCGACAATACAAAAATGTTGACAAAATGGTCCCGGCTCAGCATAATACTACCTCACACAGTTAACAGTGTGAGGCAGCGCTGGTTTTCAGCCGGAACCGCGGTAAAAAATAAATAAAAATAAAAGTAAAAAATAAACTATAAAACCATAATTACAATAAAAAAATTAACTATAAAACTAAACAAAAAATAAAATAAAATAACAATATATATATATATATATAAATACGTGACGTCTCGGACACCATTACTTACAATAATCTGATATGACATAGAAACTCTATTTCTTTCGAAAGACTTTGGATAGTAATACAAAAATTAATCCTTCAAACGTGTTTTCTTATCTCGTTTCTTATTAAAACTTCGTTATAATAGTATAGGAATGTGCTACAACTTACGCAGCCATGTTTTAGTTTCTACATCCGCTGAGTGCTGCGGTTATTCAGCATCGGTAGCTACTGGTAGACCCACCGCAGTGTATGTTTTGTTAACCGCATTTATAGACTTTGCTCTTTTTATTAGATTAGGTACTGGCTGCGCTCGTTGTTACATCCGCGTGAGTTTCGGAATCCCCCCGGGAACGCTTTGTTACCTACAGGATAGAAATATAGTAAAAAATGGTTTATTTTCAGACACAGGTCCCATGCAAAGTTTAGTTGGAATTATATTTTTTTTTTTTTTTAGAAAGAGACTGACGAGTATTTTACATGATAACTTTATGAACTAAATCTTCTCTAAATAAATTTATAAGAGATGCGTTCGGGGCTCGCGCGTGATTTCGCTAAATGTTTTTGTATCTATTTATTCTTTCTTTCGCATCATTGGTCGCAAATCGCAAAATACATGGAAACGGGCGGTTGGGCATAGCGTTCCATATAATTAGACTAGGTACTTCCCGCAGGAACTCCGAAAGTACAACACACGCATGGTGATAGAGCACTCTCTAGTGCCCGGCTGGCTAGCTACCACCTTCAAGTTGAAAATCTGTCGCCAAGCACCTGACGGTGTGTTCCGGCAGCCCCACTTGAAAGCCAGTTCCCATCCCCATTCCAGGTCGGCAACGCATCTGCAAGCATTTTTGTGTTGCAGATGTCCGTGGGCGGCGGTAATCACTTCCCATCAGGTGTACCACCGGCCTGTTTGCCCCCTATGACATCAAAAAAGGCAATAGGAAACAGTTATTTTATTAATCTAGGTATATCTATACTTATAATAAAACTGTAGAGAGGTCAATTCTGTACATTGAATATATATTCAAAATTAATATCGGAGGATGAATGGTGATCGATACTGATGCCGAAAATGCAATCAGTAAATTTTTTGTCTGTCTGTCTGTATGTCAAAAACTAGGTACTGAAGGGATTTTAACCAAACTTGGTACGATTGTAGTCCATGCTCCTGGGCAAGTTATATAGGCTAACATAACGCTAAAACACATAGGAGCTGAGCAGTGACGATAAATTTGAAGCAAGTCGGATGAAAATGCGCTTTCGAGCTTTTATCCTCGCATACGTTTACTCAATCACGCAAAAACGACTGAACGGATTTGGACGAAATTTGGCATGCACGTTGTCAGGGGTACAGAGAAGGACATAGGGTACTTTTATCCCGGAATTCCCGCGGGAACTCCGCAATCTCCGCGGGTGAAACCGCGGGGCAAAGCTAGTTTATAGTAAGCAAGGAATTCCGACTCCGACTGTACCTGCCGGCAAATGTACCGATATAATGCGAATGTAACAATACATAAGTATGACATCATTCCGCTGCGATGACGGGCGTGAGCTGAATATACGGAAGGACGGCACCTACTCGTTATATGCATATAGAGATGTGCATATTAATATAATGGTTATGTAAAATAGCCTTTATAATTGTTTGTTAGAGTCAGATGTGGCCTATTGAGTTAGGAACGGCCCTGGATTATGTCTTTCTGTGGTTATCGCATAGAATGTGGCAGATAAGACTTAAGACCGTTATCTGTTAAGGCCGTTAATACCTTAAGACATTGAAGACCCTTACAGTGGTGAAACTACTAAAAGGGCTTCTAAATATTCTATAAGTATATGTATTTTGCAACATAATAATTATACTTGTTATACAACAATAGATACTTAATATTAAAAAGTGAGGTGGATATTTTATCTGTGATTTTATTGACGTCAAAAAGACGTTTAGGCGCATTTCGTCCGATTCGCAAGAGTTACATTAGGGGGCTAACTTTGAATAAAATTATTTTATTATTATTAAAAAAAAACAACCAATATAATATTCTAGTTACAATGTACCTGTGATCTACCTATAAGTAAGGCCTTGAAGCCACCCAAGGCTCAAGTCAACCCTAACAAACCCTAATCAATAAGTAAATCAACATGACAACATTCTGTGATAATGTGATCAGAATAATCTGACCTGTAATAAGACTGTACGATAACAGCAAAAATTATAAATGCAGAATGAGATTTTATTTTGTTTTTGTGTTACACATTCACGCAAACTATACTCGACCGATCATAATAAAATTTTTGCTACCCGATGTCGGGGGTACATAGGGCACTTTTATCCCGGAGTTCCCGCGGGAACCCTGAAACTAATACGGGTGAAACCACGAGGTACAGCTAACGATTCAATAAAATAATATATTATATGAGTATTGGATACTTCGGGTCAGACATTTATTAGGCCGAATATCGCCAACCGTAAAATACTTTAATATAATATTTTGGTGCACTAGTCGGCACCATAACTTTTCGTGCCTCGGATCTACACAAGGGCGATGTGGCATTCAATTTAATTTAAAGTGAGATGTCAGTATGCGCGAAATGATCTACTTTTCTTAGTGAATTATTGTGCAGTTACAGACAGAGTTACATTCGCATTTATAATATTAGTAGGGATGTTGTACGTAAAAATTATATGTAAATTTTTAATAATATTGTAGTATGTGTTTTGAATGTGTCCGAGGGAATATTATGTATTATAATCAGTTTTGTAGCGCTTTTGTCTGGTATGTTATGAATGTATATGCTTACTAATAAATTCAAAAGTGTTTGTTTGTTTGTCTGTTACATTTTCACGCCTTAACGGTTCAACCGATCATCATATTGTGTATACACATTGTCGGGGATACAGAGAAGGACATAGGGTACTTTTTATCCCGTATTTCTCGCGAAAACACTGAAATTACCGCGGGTTAAACCGCAAAAAACAGCTAGTGGATAAATAAATGAATAAAAAGAAAAAAATCCACTTTTACGAATACTCTTGCTCTTAGAGTAACTTTAGAGTAATCACTGCGAATGAGCTATATTAAAAACAAATTACATTCGATTCGTAGTGGAAAAGAGTGAAAAAAAGAACATGACATAACAGAACATAACATGAATATGAAATATATTTGAGACCAAAACTCGTGTATAAAGCAATCATAGCATATCTCCCCGTTTCTATGATCTGTGGTAGCCACCATTACACTTCGTACCTATTAGCAGGACCCCGCTCGGGGTCTATGTTATTAAAGAAATTCCTCTTACTATTTTATAACGTCATTCTACCCGTTATGAGAAAGCTTGAAGGGGGTCGAAAAAACACCCTCTTCAGGAACCATAATATAAAGTAGGGCGAAGATCATAAAAAAGCAAATTGCAGACAGTGACGATGTTTTACTGCAATAAAATTGTCTCCGAGTGAGACTCGCGGGGCGAATTGTTTCCTAGCATCACGTGTACGGTGTATTTCTAGGAAACCGAGCATAATCTTTGTCGTTTCGTTGATTTTCACATCTCATTACTTTCGCTAACAAGAGATTTGATGATGTTTGCATTCAAAACAGCTTTATTCCAAACAATTTCGTATAAAACGAAACTTAATTGAGGATTTCTGACTGCAGCTTTATTTCAGCATACGTTCGTAATCAGCCCCTTGGGAATAGTAGTTGTTAGCAAGGATAATACGGATTTATACCTGTTCTGTTAAACATAAAACTGACTCTGATAGTCTCATAAAGCACTGTAAACTGGTCTTATCTCTTTTGTTATATTTCACGACTTAAAAATACATGGAAGAATAAACCTAGATAGTTTTCGTTTAAAATGCATTTCACACTAATAAAAACCAGATTGGAGAACCCAGAAGTTCAAGTGGTGCAGAATTTTAAGCGCCTCATGTATCACAGATATACCTTTACGAAAATTAACTCTTTTTGCTCTTAACAAAAAAGAATATACCAACATTTATGTAAACACGTAAGCATTTCTTTTCGTTGCCAACCCTATGAAATTACTTTTGTAGCCTACTAAAGTTTTAACTCTCGGCACACTAAAGAACTAATTTCAAAAGAGTTGATAAACTTGTCGACGGCGGAAGTGAGTGTTGGTTCCTAGGTCAGTCTTCAGATTAGCTTTGCGAGGCACAACAATACACAACTTTTGGTATACTTACCTTTGCCATTCTCTCAGAGGCATTATGATACTCGAAGGCTTAAAACGGATGTCGCATCTTCAAACATAATCTATGAGACATCACGAGCATTGTCGTAAAACGATACGCAATGGCACGTCGTAATGTTTAGTACGGACGCATACGGAAACTTTTCCTGGATTATTTTATGAATGGAAAAATAAAATTATATAATCAACAGGGACTGAAAACAGAACTTCTGTGCCGTTAGGAAATAAACTAGATTGTTATGCAATAGTTGTACGAAATAATACTGACAGGCGTCATTTCTCGATCATCCCGAGGGCATGAACTTGTTTAGTTTAAATGTTTAGTGCAATTATTTAATCATATTTGATTAATTTAATTCTAATTTGACTTATAATTAACATTATGAATAAAAATCTGAATCTGAATCTGAATCTGCATTATTGGAATCTGTGCTTAGTCCACCCAGGTGCACAAAGTCTACCACACATACGGCCGCACTCAGAGTCGACTTTAATGATTACTTAGTTAAGTATAGATTTTTAAAACAAAACTGCCGCAATCAGAGACGTTCAGTAAATTAATGTTAATTGGCATTTAATGAGATGTAACTTAATTCGTTAGATGCCAATTAACATTAATTTATTAAACTGGTCCGATTGCGGCAGTTTTGTTTTAAAAATCTATACTTAACTAAGTAATCATTAAAGTCGACTTTGAGTGCGGCGGATAGTCACTTAGTCACTTAATGCACCCAGGTGATTTACTCCAGGTGAATTAAGTCTACCGAGGGCATTTTGTTGGTTTTTCTTAAATACTTTACAGTGGCCTGAATCATTAGTAAAGTATGCTATAAGTAAGTACCATACCTCAATACGAGAAAGAGTAGATTCGATTCATATTGTATGCCACCTAGAAAATCAGTATGACCTTGTAATTGGTACGAGACTTGAGGCTTATTCTATTAGGTAGTTCATCCACGTCGCTTGAAAAATAACGAAACGGCTGCGGATGAAATGGAGCTAGGAGCAATTTTTATGTCTCATGCAAATTGGATAGTAAAGTTGATGGTATCTGACAAGTGGCCACCATAACATAACATATTTACCACCCATGATGCAATTTGTTTATTCAGCTGCGGATCTGATATTTTTTTGTTTGTTTGATTTGGCTCAAAACCCTTATCAGACAAGAGAAATATAAAAATTAGACATAATACAATAAAATAGCAATTTCTGTCAGTAAAAATCTAGAGTAAAATGCGTTCGGGTATGTAGTACCTAAACACACGTAAAAAGTTAAACATCTAAAACGTGAATAAATAGGTAAAATCTCTTTGCAATTTTGAGACGCATCGCTTTCGTTGTCTGCTAAAGTTTTACCCTCATCCTGCAAAATTTTGTAGAGTTTAACTTCAAAAATGTTATTTATCTAAATCTTAAAATATCTTATATATATATAAATTACGCGTCACGTTATTTGTCCGCGATGGACTCCTAAACTACTAAATCGATCACGATGTGGTCACTATGTTGTAATTTGGCTCATCTTAAAAGATAGGATATTGTTTATCCCGGAATTCCCGTGGGAACTCCGGAATTAATGAGGGGAACAGCTAATCCCCGTAAACAACTATCAGGGGTAGGTACAAAGAAGGACATACCTAGAGTACTTTTTCCCGGAATCCCCGCGGGAACTCCGAAATTACCGCAGATGAAATCGCGGGGGACAGCTAGTATAATTATAAAAATGAATCCCTATTTCCCTTGGTCATGCCACACGTTAACTGCTGGACCAATAATATTAATCCTTTTTTGTTGTGTTTGTTATTGTAAGGAGAAGTTTTTTAAGCAAGAAGTTTGGAGTTCCTGCGGGAATTCCGAAACTTAAGCGAGTGGATCTCCGAAACCGTTGCATCGATTTCGACAGGACTTTCACTGCTAGTGAGCTGATGTTAAGAGAAGTAAATTAGGCTAGTTTGGAGTTCCCGCGGGAATTTCGACACTAGCGCGGGTGAAACCGCGCGGCACAGCTAGTTTGTTTATTACCTACAATGTTTTTACAGTATTTAACTAAAATTCTCCCTTTCCTTTATTCTTGATTTTTCTTCGTGGAAAAGTCGGCACTAACACACCTGAAAGTTTGCTCACCTTTTTGTAAAATACAGGTAAGAGCAACGATTCAGGCCCATCAGTGTACCGTACTGCTTCTTAGTAGTATACTTTCTGTGGACTTCTTCTTTTCCTTCTTTTTTTCCTTCTTTTTCTTCTTTACGTTCTTCAACCTCTCTTTTTAACCTTTTTTCAGTTGTCTTATAAAGTTTTAGAAAGAAAATAATTTATCTTATAAATCCACATTTATTATTATGATTGTTGATCTAGACAGTGCTAAGCGAAACTGATTGTTGTGCTAGGTTTTGCGGGCTCGATTATCGCATTAGGGAACATATTAATCTGATGAAAATTCGTTTAAATCGAAGTGTTTAATGCTTGCACCCTTAATTATAATAATAATAATAAACTCTTTATTGAACACCACTTAAAAAAACAATAACAAAAAACAATTTTACTACACAGTGTAACAATCGGCCTATATTTTATTTAAAACAAAAAATTATGTTTTGAGATAATGTCCCAGCACTTTATTATTAGATATAGGTATTACCTAAAAATAATTATGAAACATACATATTTATAATCAAAAGCAAGAGTACCTAATACCAAAGAAAAACCTATCACAGAACCTAGAAAACAAAAAAGCACAATAAAGTAGAAAGTAGGTTTATATTGCGTTATATCTTCAATTGACATATAAATTTACTGCAGATATAAAAACACGCGTTTTAATACAAACAAATAATAGTAACGGAGTATATTATCAGAAAACTAAATCTACATCGTTAAAAATGAAGTCTCTACTTGAATCAAAGAAAACAAAGAAGGCCGTCGTACAAAATGGCGAAAAAAAGCGCGCGCAATTTGACAGGTGTCAATTAAGAAGGCGCGGGAAAGCGCTGCGGTGACAAACGACAATCGGAAATCGAATACGGACGTGGTTAGAGTGAAGCACTTACATTTATTGCCAGTTTATATTATGTAGCAAACAGTTCTAACCATAGAAGGTAGGCCAGAACAAGCCATCGTTTAGGTTACGTTTTTTGGATAGAAATAAAAATCAAATCAAGTAGTATCAAAGTAGCATTTATATGGTAAAATTTATAGCTCAATGCGTCTTTTCTTAGGTCATCGGTGCATTCCATTATTTCCACTCACAGATCCAATGTCACTGAACAGGCTTTGCCATGTCAATGACAGTTAATAAAGCACGCTTATTTGAAACGCAACGGGAACAAAAGTTGAACCCTGAACCACAATAAATACTAGGTTGAACTACATAATATATTGTAGCTCCATGGATTCACAAAACTGTCTACAGTGACCTAATAAAACAGATTCTAACGAAGAGAGATAGACGTGAAGACCGAAGAGTTGGCTTTCCTTTAGCATTTCGATCTAGCGAGGAAACACTTCGACAACATGAACGCCATATTTTGTAAACTGTATTATTTTTGCTAAACAGTTTGTGAATTTCGAAAATATTTTTGCTTTAAGTAAGTATTTACTTGTATTTTTACTGTAATTCATCCTACTAATCCCACTAATAATAAAAATGTGGATGTTTGGATGTTTGTTACTCGATCACGCAAAAACGGCTGAACGGATTTGGATGAAATTTGGCATGCACGTTGTCAGGGGTACAGAGAACTCGAAATTGCCGCGGGAACTCCAAAATTACCGCGGGTGAAACCGCGGGCCACAGCTAGTCTATTATTTATTTTTAATGTTTAGTTGCTCTATTTTACATTTAAGTATATTTTTGAGTATCATTTTACCACGGGAACTCCGAAATTACCGCGGGCGAAACCGCGGGGTACTGCTATTATTTTGTGTATATAATTTACTAGCTGTGCCCCGTGGATTCACCCGCGGTAATTTCGGAGTTCCCGCGGGAATTCCGGGATAAAAAGTACCCTATGTCCTTTTCTGTACCCCTGACAACGTGTATGCCAAATTTCATCCGAATCTGTTCAGCCATTTTTGCGTGATTAAGTAACAAACATCCAAACATCCACACTTTCACATGTATAATATTAGTAGGATTACAATTCAAATTTCTTGAGTCAAAATTTAATGAGTGTCAGAACCAAAACTAACCTAAAATCAAAGTTCGGTTTGTGGTTTTGTTTTGGCAGATTTATTGGAACTGGAAGGGCCTCAGGGTATAGTGTACTTAATCAGATTCTACACAAACGATATCCAGCCCATCGCGGCATTATCAAAACGCTAATTGAATGGAATTGGCAATTGAAAGCAAAAATGGCTGCACATTAAAAAAAACAAGATGGCGTTTTATTGATAGACAGCGAGCTAAGTGGATGAAATTGTAATGGATATTGGATAATTCAATTAGCTTACCTATCTACATTCGGTAAAGTGCGGGAAGTCACGCGACCCCAAGCGCTGGGCGTGCTCTGCCATAGTGAATACCTACCATGCTAATTGCTACTGGATCAAATGTATGAAACGGCTTTTTTCAGAGTTTAGAAATATTACATTATTTGAGTTAGCTGTGCCCCGCGGTAATTTCGGAGTTCCCGCAGGAATTCCGGGATTAAAAGTACCCTATGTCCTTCTCTGTACCCTTGACAACGTGCATACCAAATTTCATCCAAATCCGTTCAGCCGTTTTTGCGTGATTGAGTAAACGTATGCGAGGATAAGAGCTCAAAAGCGCATTTTCATCCGACTTGCTTCAAATTTATCGTCACTGCTCAGCTCCTATGTGTCTTAGCGTAATGTTATATAGCCTATAACCTGCCCAGGAGTATGGACTACAATCGTACCAAGTTTGGTTAAAATCCCTTCAGTAGTTTTTGACCCATGCGTGCACATAGAGACATACAGACAGACAAAAAATTTACTGATTGCATTTTTGGCATCAGTATATCGATCACCATTCATCCTCCAATATTAATTTTGAATATATGTATATTCAATGTACAGAATTGACCTCTCTACAGTTTTATTATAAGTATAGAAGAAGATATAGAAGATTAAATTCATTTGAAATCGCATAATCGCGAGCAGTTCAACTTGTGATAGAAAGTAGTGGATGTGATGTCAACAGAATGCTATCTAGCGGTTTCAACTCAACCTATCTTAATGCAGTTTATACAACACACCTCAACCTCCTCCTCTCAACCACCTCTTATAGGTAAACTACAGGTACCTATGTAAAAAACACGGAAAATAATCGAAAACCGTATAATCATCAATTTTATCTATATAATAAAAATGAATCGTCAAATGTGTTGGTAAGCGCATAACTTACAAACGACTGCACCAAATTGGAAAATTGTTTTTTTTTGTGTTCGTTATTGTCAGGACAAGGTTTATATAAAAGAAGTTTGGAGTTCCTGCGGGAATTCCGAAACTCACGCGGGTGAATCTCCGAAACGGTTGGACCGATATTGACGGGACTTTCACTGCTAATTAGCTGTTGTTATAAGGAGTACATTAGACTGCATTGGAGTTCCTGCGGGAATCCCGAAACTCACGCGGGTGAGACCGCGGGGCACAGCTAGTACTTAATAAAATATACAGTGGGTGGTAAATCTTATATATAAAACTCTCGTGTCACAATGTTCGTTCCCATACTCCTCCGAAACGGCTTGACCGATTCTCGTTAAATTTTTTATGCATATTCAGGAAGCCTGAGAATCGGCTACTATCTATTTTTCGTCCCGGAATTCCCGCGGGTACTCCGGAACTCGCGCGGGTGACACCGCGGGGCGCAGCTAGTGAACTGTAAAATGATTAGTTTGGGAGAGAATTCCACTGCCTAGCAAATAAAAATGCCCCACTTTCGGAACTCATAATTGGTGTGACCCAGATAACTGTTATTCAATTTGTACACTTATTAACTTATGACCCTTGCTTATTGTGGGGGTGGGTGGGCGACCTACTAGTCGATACTTACACATACATCCTTACTATCCTGCTAATATTATAAATGTGAAAGTGTGAATGTTTGGATAATTTGGCACAGCTATAATAATAATAATCCACTTCACAACACACAGATCTACTTGATCCCACACTAAGCTATTATTTAGCTATATGTCGTGGAAACAAGCAACACGTGGTATATACTACACATATTATTACATATATATTATACTATAGATATATATATACACACCCAGATTGACAGACTTACAGACTTTTTTACCGCGGTTCCGGCTGAAAACCAGCGCTACCTCACACTGTTAAGTGTGTGAGATAGTATTATGCTGAGCCGGGACCATTTTGTCAACATTTTTGTATTGTCGCAGTTATATATTATGTGTTGGTTGACAAATAAATTTATTTTCTTTCTTTCTTTCTTTCTTTCAGACTGGAAAATGGAACCCTGCGTTCATTGTGATGAACGCAAAGTCCACCCCCTCCGGGAATCGAACCCGGAACCTCTTGATTAGCGGGCAGGCATGGTGACCATTGCGCCAATCGGGTCGTCAATCGTATCGTATCCTACTAATATTATAAACGCGAAAGTTTGTAAGAATGTATGAATGGATGGATGGAAGTTTGTTACTCTTTCACGCAAAAACTACTGGATGGATTTAAATGAAACTTTACAGTAATATAGCTTATACATCAGATTAACACATAGGGTAATTTTCTCCGAAATTAACGCGGGTGAGACCGCGGGGCACAACTAGTATCTAATAAATGCGACTGTGAGTTTATTACGCAACATCTAAACATTTTTGTCAGTCGTTGAACTTTATTTATATTGGAATCAGATTCAACGACAATCTAAAACTCTATATACATATATATTATGCAACTACCATAACGCATTTTCTGACCTCAGCATTATGTGTTACGGATGCAGTTTATCGGAACTGAAGTCGGAGTCAGAGTTTTTAAATTTGGTTTGTCGGAATCGGAGATGGTGGCAGTAGACTGTGGAGAGATGTGTTAATCATCACCCGTATTACGTATAATGAAAGGGTAATTAAAACAGAGAGCTGCACGTGCAAGGGATGGTTGGTTCTCCGTGAAACATGCATGAACTTCCGATAAAAAACTTCGATTTAAAAGTGTCCAAGTCAAAGTCGGAACCGGAGTTGCTCCAATTGGAAGTTCCGAGTTGGAGTGGATGCTCCGTAACATCATTAATACCTTCCTAGAACCTTCTGACCGTTATTAAACGAACAAATTGTATAATTTGCCTGCAACATAACTATATCTAAATAATATAGGTTTTTAGCTAACCGCAGGCAGTCCGTACCCAATCAACGAGGTTAACAATCAATTTACCATTAGATATATTACATAACCCCTCCCCTACTTGGACGGTTAAAGCTCAAATTAATTATCAAAAAAAAAATCGATACTGAATAGAGTAAAAGATTTTTCCTGAATAGAGTAAAAGTAAAATATGACGACAGAAATAAGATGTTCAGCTGTTTTGTAGTTACACACACACATAACTTACTTTCTTCTTCTTCTTTAATAATGGGCAATGGCAATGCCAAATGGGCAAATGGGCAATGCCAATGAAAATGTTTCTTAATAATAAAAATCTCTTCCGCCAATGACAATGTTAGATTGTTCCCAAAGTTAAAACATGAATCTCTTGAAAGCCAGTTTCCTGCTCAGGGTCCAAAAAATAATTCTGGTTAATAGTCCTGAACTTCTGACTAGTCCTGACCCATAACTTACTTATTTTATATTTTGCAAGATTCCTTCAAAAACTTCGGGATGACAATCCCTTTTCGTTTTCCTGACATTAACATAAGCTCAATGATATTTTGAGTATAGTAACTAGCTGTCCTCCGCGATTTCACCCGCGTTAATTCGGAGTTCCCGCGGGAATTCTAGAATAAATTATATTATATCTCTATCTTTTTTTTTGAAAACCGTTTTCAGTAGTTTTTAAGTTGATTATCGCCAACAGATCGACAGACTCTGTTTTTAATATGTACTCAGTGATTGCATAAACTGCCAAAGATATAATATATTTTTATTTTTTAAACTGTCTATTGACCAGGTTCAGTGTCATGGATGACCTAATTGTTGAGATTTCGTGATCAGTCATGGAATCAATAAATGTATACAATTGAGTGGTTGATATCAGTTAACAAAGAGAACCATCGCCCAACGGTTTACGTGGATTTATCTCTCGGATTAGGATAACAAAACGAAAAAAAAAATACAAAGAATTGTGTTCATCCAATGAAATTCCAGCTTTCTTATATTCAGTAAAAATCTCTTTTAAAATCTCTATAAATCACTGTTACAAGTATTCGAAGATAATAGTATTTTTGACAGAGGCTTTATTTTTTTTCTATCGAGAAAATTATTGTAAATTGAAATTTCGATTGATAAAAATTTCGATTATATGCTCAATCGACTAATAATATTTATTATATTCGACAACCAAACTGCTATTTTAACTTTATAATAATAATTTGTAAGATGGTCTTCTTTTTTTATACATAATTAATACGAAAACAAATTTACTATTTTTTTATCGACACAAAAATTATATAGGTAGGTACCTAAATGAGGAAGTCGCTACCTGCGGTTCTCTCTCAAAAACTCTCCGATAAAAATGTTTTATATTTAGGCAAGATGAAAAAGATAGCTGGCATATTAGGGAGCTATATTGTTAAGAGGCAAATAAATATCTTCATAAAAAATTCAATTACTTACCTTGGGAAGGGCCATTGTGGAGCGATTCTATGCTTATAGTCTTTCAGGTTTTATTATGATGAAGATGATGGTACCTACTACTTTAGCAGCTACTATTTTAACTCGATTTCGTTTTCATATGAGTGACTTTATTGAAATAAGACTTTAACATTACAGTCTTAGTTTCCGGCTTACTACGAGGCTATAGTCCAATACAATAATATTAGCCCTAGGTGACAAAATTTGAGTTTTTAGTCCGTCATGTAGATTAATAAAAAAAATTTACATGTACATTGTATTTTTGCTTTATTTACGTAATAAAAAAAACGATACATTGAGTAGAAATGTCGCGTGACGCCACGATCTCGTACAGTACAGCTTATATAGGATTATGACGTCACGAGCACTCTATAATAATGCACTTTATATTAGTATTTTTTCATTAATTCGTAAAAGCAAAAAATACGTGCCTATTTTTTTTTTAATAATACTTAATAAAATTTTAATTTTCATACTCCCGCACTATGCATATTAGCAAAGACATTGGGTATAAGAGAATAGACGAACAATACAAGCTTTTACTATGCAATCCACGTCAACCAATTTTTGCGGGGGAATGATCAAAATAAAAACCAATCACATCCTTACGACGCAACCAAATACCAGTCACCACAAAGTACATTTCAAATAGCCAATCACATCGCTTTCCGTCAAGTAGTATCTGTAGACAATATAGTCTCTGTTAGCCAACGGCATTTTGTTAGCATGAGATCATTCGACCGCTGCGTGATTCAAGGGGAAAGCTTAGCGGCCGAGCGTATTGTCAATCTATTCTCTTTCAATATCTTTGCCTATACTTAATAATAATTCACACGCAATTCGGAGATAAACAATCGCTGAATCATTCAATCAGCGGCTGATTATATATTATTTAGCAGCGGAACGCCAATGCTAGTTTGCTTAGCATTGTCGGCCGCTAGTTAGCCGAAGATTAGCAGCTGTGAATGTGAAAGTTAGCGACCGACGGCCGACAGAGTCGCCACCCTGTCAGCAGTGTAGACACAACCTTAGGGGTAAATGAATGCTTTGAATGAAGTTTGTATAGGCGTGACGGAAACGTAACCGCTATCAATTTCACGTCACGTCATAGAAGTAGGTCCGGGTAATAGCGATGATAACTCAGTGGTTGGTGCGTTCGGATCAAACGCCGCAAGACGAAGGTTCAAACCCTAACAATGAGCTTGAGCTGTCGGTGAAGGAAAACATCGTGAGGGAACCATAGCATGGTGGTAGGGCTTCTAGTGCCCAGCTGGCTAGCTACCACCTTCGAGTTGTAAATCTGTCGCCAAGCACCTAACGGTGTGTTCAGTCTAGCCTTGGACTAAACTAGACTACAAAGTTGAATAACTTAGGTAATTTCCAGTGATTTTTTTTTTAATAAAGAATAGTAAAATTTAAGATTAGCTGTTATATAGAATTTAGTGAGACAGTTTGTTATGAGTAAGAGCGAAACTTTTGGTGCGCAGACGATCCTCTGACGGACACGCGCCAGACCAACGCAACGCCACTGGCCAAATGCTAGGCAACGCCCGATTCTGGGGTGTGCCGTAAGCAAAAGGCTTTAAGGTCATTTTCCAGCGCGAAATGCGGATTCCGTGTTCTCTTCGCTTACCGATTTCTACTCTATTATTGGGTAATAATCTTCACTTGGTTTCCTTGAACTGGATATGAATTGGACATATAGGACGAATGAAAAACCATGGAATGGACACCCAGGATAGAATGGAGGAATGTGGGAAGACAGTCATAGTCAAGGAAGACAGATGGGCTAACGACAACTTATATACTTTATAGATAAAAGTGAAAGGTCGAAATTTACTTGACATAGGTCTAGGAATCGAAAATTTAGCAGGTAGATAGGTGGGAAGGATTCCACGGAGTACCTACCCGCGGAAACTTCCTAATTAAAGCGGCGCGGGTGAAACTACAGTAAATATCTAGTATTTATACAACGTGTTAATGAATTAACTGAAAACTAGAAAGTAGGTTGCTCAGTATCAACTAGCTTTAACCACTGATCGCTTGGAGCGAATGCGGGTAGAATTGATTAATAACTTATCTTTTACACAGTCAAATTCGGATCCTAATTCCTTATATAATTCTTTCTTTCAAACGTTTCACCGTCATTATAACTCAATATTTAGTTCCAAAGTGATCACAGTTACCAACAGTCCTGCCTTTAGCGAATGGGCAACAGTAGGAATACACAAAAGTAGGCAAGTGTTATATGGGTTATACTATGAAAGGCAGTTCAATCATAGTGAAGAAATTAAAGAGTATGTAAAATCATATTCAAAAATTTTCAAAACAGTTTGCATGTTGTCTAAGTCCCATTTTATTAGTTCAAAGATCAAAAATAGTAATGATAAAGTTAAAGCCACATGGAAAATAATTAATGAAGAAACTGGTAAAGCTAAATCCGGTGACACTAACTTTAAGCTATGTGTTAATGGTAAAATCATTCAGTCAGATTTGGAAGTCGCTAATGAGTTTGAAAGCTTCTTCGCTAAAATACCCGTTTCTTTAACCAGCGCTTTAGGCTCTTCTACCCCCGTTGCAGAGTCACTTCTTAAGGAAAATGTTCCAGAATGTTCTAGTGAATTCAGTTTTAGCCATGTAAGTGTATATGATATCTTCAAGGTGTTTAAGACAATAAATCTTAAAAAAACAGCTGATCTGTGGGGGATCTCTGTTAGTATTATAAGTTCATTAATTGATATTATTGCACTAGATTTAGTTGATATATTTAATAAATGTATAGACTGTGGTGTGTTTCCTGACCAAATGAAATATAGTAAAATAACACCATTGTTTAAAGCAGGTAGTACAACAGACCCTACTAACTTTAGACCAATTTCAGTACTACCCACATTTAGTAAAATATTTGAAAAGCTTATACTTAGCCAACTACTCACATACTTTAATAAAAACGACTTACTGCATCATAAACAGTTCGGTTTTACTCGTGGTCGCTCAACAACTGATGCAGGAATTAAATTAATTGAAAATATATTTGAAGCCTGGGAGGAGTCACGTGATGCTTATGGAGTGTTTTGTGATTTATCCAAGGCCTTTGATTGTGTTGAGCATACAACTTTGGTCAGGAAACTACACTATTACGGAAAACGAGGTGTAGCTTTGGATCTTCTTACTTCGTACTTGAGTGATAGGATCCAAAGGGTTGATGTCAACGGAAAACGATCACATGGTTCTGCCGTTGTAATGGGAGTACCCCAAGGATCTATATTGGGACCATTCCTGTTCCTTGTTTATATAAATGACTTACCTTATCTAGTGAGGGACAACCATGAGATAGTATTGTTTGCAGATGATACATCTTTAGTGTTTAAGGTTAATAGACAGCAATCGGCTGTAGACGATGTGAACAATGCTCTCTCCAAAATAGTACACTGGTTTAATGCTAATAACTTATTACTAAACCGTAATAAAACCAAATGTGTAAGATTTGTGACAAAAAATGTTAAACAAGTAAAAACCAGAGTACTGATCAATAATGAGGATTTGGAAATGGTCGATGAAACTGTCTTTCTAGGTATAACATTAGATGCAAAGTTACAATGGGGCCCACATATAAAAAAGTTATCAGGTAGATTAAGTTCGGCGGCTTATGCTGTTAAGAAAATCCGTCAACTTACTGATATTAATACCGCGCGTTTAGTTTATTTTAGTTATTTCCACAGCATTATGTCATACGGCATACTGCTGTGGGGTGGTGCCGCGGATATCGAGTCTATATTCGTGTTGCAGAAGCGAGCTATTCGCGCAATCTATAAGTTAGGCCCTCGAGATTCACTGAGAACTAAATTCAGCGAGTTTAAAATAATGACTGTACATTCTCAGTACATATACGAGAATTTATTATATGTTCACAAAAATTTAGGCAACTTTAAGAAAAACAGTGATTTACATAATCTAAACTTAAGAAATAAAGATAAACTCGCTGTGCCTAAGACTAGGCTCCATAAAATTTCTAAGTCATTTAAAGGACAATGTATACACTTTTACAACAAACTCCCAAACGATGTAATTAATTTGTCAATTAATAAATTCAAGAAACTTATTAAACACAGATTATGCGATAAAGCATATTATAGTGTAGTAGACTATTTAAATGATACAGACGTTTGGGAATGAATTGCTCTATCCAATTCCTATTTTTTGTTTTCCTAGTTTATAAGTATGATCATTAAAAGACAGCGCTGCTGAGTTTCTTGTCAGTTCTTCTCAGCAGAGGACGTATTCCGAACTGACGGTAATTTATAGTTCTAAGAACCTGCTGACGATTACAAGTGATTGTAACCAATCCTAAGTAATAAATAGCTTTTGAATTTTGAATTTTGAATTTTGAATTTTGAATCTTGAATTTTGAATCGATCGCACTATGTTTTAATATAGGTTATATTTTTTCATTTTTACTAGCCCATGTCTAAATTATTTATTATACAATATTTGGCGCGTACGCCACCCGCAGCAAAAAAAAAATCGAACCGGTAGGCGCGGGCGGAGCGCTTGGAATTTCGTAGATAGGTCACATCCAAACTAATGTTGAGTAACTTTTAAAGAATAATTTTTTTTAACATAAAATATACTTTAATCATATTATTGTTTATTTTTTTTAATGAGGTGTGTTAGGTTTTCAGTTAATTCATTAACACGTTGTATAATTTGTATGTAAATATTTAGGTATATACTTTGTAAATACATCTTTAATCTTTATGCTATACATACTATACATCCGGACTTTGAGGTGAACACTAGATTTTTATTAAAAAGAATGTTTACTCTGTACCGGGTATTGAACCCGCGTCACCTAGCGTAGCAGTCAGCATCGCTAAACAACTAGACTACTGTTGGTTCAGCTGGTCTAGTTTCTGTAAAAATGTCTTTAAGAAATTTTTGTTTCAATTTCCTTAAGGTCATTGCCTTCTGCCATTGGCTCCTTTTCTCGGTGTCACCCGCTATCGCTCGTGCCTTGTACCGAGTTGAGTTCGATCGAAACAGATCGATCTCGCATTAAATTTATTTTGGGCGCGTAAGATTAATATTTTTTGGCAGAAACTCAAAGTTTCTATCCGCCGTGTGAGATATAGCAGACGTCGCTCGGTGGGAAACTCTCTTTGCGGGAATTATTTTCGTACTAGTCGTTATCCGCGACTCTGTCCGCTTGGTGTTTTAAAGTGCGTTCGTTAAAATAGAGTAGGTACAGTTTTAGTTTCAAACCGTCATAACTCTACCTCCCGTGACCCGATTGCGATGTAATAAAGTCTATGTTTTATGTTAGACTATAAAGCGTGATGCACATCGTACCGAAGCTGTTTTTTTTATTTCGTTTTTGTCATGATGACCCTTTTGATGCCCTCTTGACTTGGCACCCCTTCCCAGCCTAGAGAGGCAAGTGTGAGTTTTTAATTGAACTCCTCCCGCCTTGGCAAGCCACCTCCAGACCAGTCTCCAGGCTGGCGGCGGCTGCCTTTGATATCGGCTTTGATTAAAAACAGACGTCAGTTAAAATAGGATAGTTTACGATTACACCGCAGCTTTTACTCTCAGACGGATCAAATAATTTAATTTTATCTTAGTGCCTATGTATAATATTATGTGTTTTTGCCGGGAATAGCGAAGTATTTGTTTACAGTGAAGTATTTCTTACTCATATGTACGTTTTACAATGGGGATGTTGACTACTTTTAAAAATCAAAATTCTAATTAGTCCGTCAGTTAGAAAATAAAAAAACAATAGACACCTATTTTTTGCTTTTTCAAATAAATTAAAATATACAGAGATAAAGCACATTAAAATTTAGGGTGAGGGGGTCGTGACGTCACTAACCGCAAAAACCGCCATACAAACTGTCAGAATAGTGACGTCACGCGAAATTTCAACTCAATATATCGCTGTTATTTTTTGATTACGTAAAAAAGAAAAAATACGTGTCCAATATTTTTTAATAATCTACAAGACGGACTAAAAAACAATTAGTCAACATGCCCATTATAACGATGACAGACACTTAAACTCCTGTTTGTCTGTCAAAGGGATAGACTTAAGCAACGGATCGACCTCCATTTTGTAACGATCCTTCGCCTCATCCACGTTTATATTTTTCTTTTTCTTCTTATAGACTGTGGCATATAATGCATTAAGCCAATTTCAAGTACCAAAAATTCAATATAATATATAATCTATTGGCATAGTTGTCCGGTTTGGAATTGAAAACCATGTGGCAAGTTTGCAAAATCTTTTTTGGAGCACCGAAGAAATCGGTTCAAAAGAACATCATATTTTCGGCGTATTTAAAAAAAAACACCACTGCAATTATTATTATTATTCTACTTATATTATTATAATTATTTAAATTTTTAATTAAAATACAGGTTTTATGGCACCGACTTCGAACCGATCAGTTAATTTGTAAAACAAAGCAATAAAACTGACGTGTTCTTTTCTGCTAAAATCCCGCCAAAAGTCCCCGATGAAAATACAAACGAAAAAATCGATAGAAACCGGGAAAAAAGCTCATCGCTAAAATAGATAGATTATCACGCCGACTACATATTATATGTACATTGTACAGTTTGAAGTTGCTTTCCGTGCCCTCTTACCTCTAAGGTAACTTAACCTTACCCTATTGTTAACGGCCCACTGAGTTACCCTATGATTTGGGAAGTTAAATTCGGCGAGAGCGCTTAGAAAGCTCCATCATTAAAATTATCGGCTACAAAATAACCTATCTATAGTACTTACTACAGAGTAGAATCCGCGATTCTGTACATTGAATATTTTTGGAAAATTTTGACAGGGGGCGATAAAAGAAGAGTTACCAACCACAAAAAAAGAATTTTTAAAATTCTTTTCTGTCTGTCTGTCTGTTCGCGATAATCTCCGAACCTACTTAACGGATTTTCATGCGGTTTCCACAGGTAGATTAAACTAAACCTGGAGCTACATATAAGGCTTTGTTTCATTTAAAACGGATGTTGAGAAAAAAAGTTGTCATACAAAAACGTTTCATGCGGGTGAAACCGTTGGGCACAGCTAGTCCTTACCAATAATTATAAAACGATGATCGGTTGAGTCGTTAAGGCGTGAAAGCGTAACAGACAGATAGACAGACAGAGTTACTTTAGCATTTCATCGCATAGTATGGAACTGGGAAGTAGGGATGTGAAAGTGAGTTTGTTTGTGAATTTGTTTGTTACGCACGCCTTGACGGCTCAACCGATTATCATGAAATTCTGCATGCACGTTGTCAGGGGTACAGAGAAGAACATAGGGTACTTTTTATCCTGGAATTCCCGCGGGAACTCCGAAATTATCGCGGGTGAAACCGCCAGGGAACGGCTAGTTAATAAATAAAACCTTTATGGGAATGTGTCGAAATATAATTAAATGGTTAAAGACAGAGACAGCATATTATATGACTGCGCGCTAGAGAAAGAGATAGCTGCGTACATGTACGACGATATAAGTTCACAAAATGAAGAAGACAACCAAAAACATGAGAACGTATCAAGTCTAAGTAGCTTTTACAAATGTTGGCCTGAATAATTAAAGAAATAAATTTTATACAAAATATAGAAATACATAGTTACGTTGACAATGAAGACCGGGTTATCATACTAGTTACCATGTCTCTCAGCTAATCGAAAGGTTCCGGATTCGAATCCCGGTTGAAGTGAGCTTTGAGGTCTTGGAGAGATGATCGCAGGTTTCCACTTTCAAGTCTGGGCGTGTTTATTAAAAGTATGTCCTATAGTCCAACGTTTATTTGATTTTCCACGGCATATTAAGTTTATAGTTTGTGTAATACTAGTTGTTTCACCCGCGTTGACTTCGGAGATCCCGCGGGAATTCTGGGATATGAAGTACTTACCTACCCTATGTGCATGGTGCGCGATATTGTTGTACTATGAGCTATATACTATATGCTATTATATTATAGCGTAGTCTGAAAGCAGCTTGTCCTTTTCTGAACTTCTGACAACGTGCGCTATGCAATAATTAATTAAATTTCACCCGCGTTAATTTCAGAGTTCCCGCGGGAATTCCGGGATAAAAAGTAGCAGCAATCTTGGCCAGGGTGGCTTCCAGTACAGCTGATAATCGAGTCGTCATGCCAGTGGCCATTGCTTGTAGGCAAGCCTCGATTTGGGCATCCATTTTTGCGTGGTACTGATACTGAGAAATAAATTAAATTAATTATATGTATACCTACGAGTACAACACTATTGCATTTTGTGGTGAAGTTTGAGCTTAAATATTATGCGATGTTCAACTAACTAGCTCTGGGGGTTATAGTTAGTTAGCAAAGGACAGTAACTGATTTAATACATTTATCATCCTTTACGACATTCACATAGTAGACCTTCTAAACTCTCATTATCACAAGCAGAGGCGTCTCTAGCCCATGTAGCGCCCGTGTGCAAACATTAGGTACCCTAGCGCACTAGGGTACTAGGGTAAGCGCGCGGTCAAATCTTAAATTTTTCTTTGCGTCTTCAAAATTTGAAGATTATCGCGAACATACAGACAGACAGACAGAAAATAATTTTAAAAACTCTTTTTTTGTGGTTGGTTACTGTTCTTTTATCGCCCTCTGTCAATTTTTCTTAAAAATATTCAATGTACAGAATCGCGGATTCTACTCATTGTGCCCCCTACTAGTTGTGCCCCCCAGTTTCACCCGCGTTAATTTCAAAGTTCCCGTGGGAATTCCGGGATAAAAAGGATCTGTGTGTTGATGTGATAATCTAATGTATAAGCTATATTATTGTAAAGTTTCATTTAAATCCATTCTGTAGTTTTTGCGTGAAAGAGTAACGAAACATCCATCCATCCATCCATACATATTTACAAACTTTAGCGTTTACAATATTAGTAGGATGCAACATAGAGCGTGTTAACCCACACTGAACTGAGTGAGGTAGGTACATCTTCTTTTAAAATTATAGCGCCATTTTGTGTCAATCCTTTTTATATTCCACTTTTGTTGGTATTTAAACAATGTAAAAAGTAAATTAAGAAGCAAATAAACTTACCGACATGATGGATTTGGTCCTGAAGAATGTAGTTCACATTTTCCGATATCTCATAATATCACTTATGAAGGCTTTTGTTCGACACCACCTCCGCGAGTGACGTCACGAACCGTTATAGATAACTCCGTGTTGTGTCATGTATGTAAATAAGTGACATACAGACATGCCTAGACCAGTCGGTTTAGTTCAGCACAGTCATAAATATTATTTTATAATGCATTTTAAGAAGCATACCTCAAAAACTCTTTGTAGGTACGTCTGTTCTTGTACTAGAACTTCTTCTTAAAATTTACTAAAAATTAATAAAAACACCACGAGAAACTTCCATAAAGTAATAAAACTGACTACAATTGCATATTTCTTAAAGACTGCAAATACGAGGAGGTTGTATTTTTATCTAAAAAGTTCATAAACATGTTACGTTTATAACAATGTTGTACAACATGTTATGTTATATAGTCTGTATGCACCGTTATTTAATTTTTTTTGAGAATTCTCCTCCCGGCGCAATATTATCTCTAATTAAGTTTTTCTATACGCAGGCAAAAGGACAATTAAAGATGAGGTAATGGTCAAATAGAGAACTAAATTGGGTGCGTATTCATAAATGCTACTCGAGAGCCAGTCATCTCTCAAGATATTGTCTATCCTGCTCGTCGCACTGGAAAATGAAGAAGACAAAAGATTTGAGATCGTATGGACCAGTTTAAATAGTATTCATTAATACGGGCCTTCAATTATGCTTGGAATTAAAGTCTATTATAGAATGTAGTATTACTCATGTAAAGGCGGATTCACATGGTACCAATAACTTTAAATTCTTCAAATATTGAGTCAGGAAGTTGCAGTACGAAGCATTATTGCCTATATTTAAAGGAACTGCTCGAACGCTTCTAAACAGAAAAACAAACTCGTTACTCACAAAAATGCAACCGATGCCCACGCGTTAATTTAAACAATAATTAAACAATTTCTAGGCTAGTCTCATTAACAAGAGTGGGCGATACGGACCGACCGGCGACTGACTCATTCATTTAACGCGGCACGCCGTACTAATTATCACGCATTAACGTGTGTGTAGCTCGCTCCGTGAACGCGCCGGTCTGAACGAGCTGTGAACTCTGCCCCGTCACGTGTGCGACTGTGCATTCACGGAGAATGTCACATCTTTTTAAACCCGATGGGGTTGCGCGCGCATCCAGACAATAAAATGTAAACTCAGGCTAGCCCCATAAACTGGCCTCATTAGAAAAAGGGCGCGACGAGGTTTGTATACACACCTTTACGGCGCGGCATGACGTCCCTCGTTTGGCGGATCATCTGTTTATTTTACTTTAAGGCCGTTACTTGTGTTTATCGGTTGTTTTGCGACTTATTTGGGACGGGGTGCGTTTGTGGAGGTCGCTAACAACGTCGTCGCTATCTACGTTGGATGGCGCGGTGGTAATAGAGTTATATGGGACCGCGCCCCATTCTAAGTAAATGTCGAAGAAAATAGGTTGGTGTAAGGTTGGCGTTCGGTGCTTTATTTTATTGCTGGGAAAGGGCGCGGTCAGGTGGGGTTGGTCGTTGGACGCGATGGCCCGCGATACGGACGGACGCGCTGATTTATCAGAAGATATAGCGAAAAAATAATAATAAAAAAAGGATATCTTATTATCGAAGCGGTCGTTTCACGTTAGCTCAATACTTTTTTGGCTTTAGTTTTATCTGTCTTCAAGAAAAGAAAGGTTCTCTTTCCCCAGGTATGTGCGATTTTTTCCAAAAACTACCCGATAAATTTTTATTGTTTTAATTACTGACGTAAGGAAAAGGTATTCTTAAACATACAAAACAATAATATTTGAAAGGGTTTAGTCCCGTACAAAGTTAGTAAAGATGTGATGAAAATTTTACGTGCGCTTTCGAGTGTGATTTTTAAAAACAAAAATTTAAAAGGACTTCAACAAGGAGAAAATTCTCATAACATCCATTTTAAGGGTTCCGTACCCAAAGGGTAAGACGGGACCACGCCTTAACGACTCAACCGAGGATCATGGAATTTTGCATACATCTGGCCAGGGGTACAGAGGAGGACATAAGGTACTTTTTTCTTGAAATTCCCACGGGAACTCTGAAATTAGCGCGGGTGAAACCGCAGGGAGCAGCTAGTAGCTGGTATATATTCGTTGGTGACTTACTGACTCTGCTTCACGACTGTGACTCATAGCTGACAAACGGAAACTAGCTAGGTACAGTTGGCTACAAAAAAAAAACAATTTTTTCTATAGCATTAACTCTTTGCATTAACTGTTTGAACTAACTCAAAGTTTTCGAGGGAATTCCTGGATAGAAAATATACTATTTCCTTTTCTGTAATTTTGACTACATATATGCATATAATAATCGGTTGAGTAGTAACAGCGTCAAAGCATGACAAAAAAACAAACTTACAATCGAGTTTAATAATCTATACATAATATTAGGTATGTATAAAATGCTTTGTCCTAAATAACTGACTGACGGGTCAACGCAGTCTAAACCGCTGATTGTAGAGAGAGAGACCTGAAACCTAGGAGGGTGTTCTTTGTATGGCGTAGGCATTCGATAAGAAAGAATTTTTGAAAATTTAACCTCTAAGGGCGGCGCCACAGTCTCGGCGGCGACGGCAAAAACAAATGGTAGATAACATACGAAGTAGGCCACAGCTATCAGCGGCGCGAGCGCCGCCACCGAGATTGTGGCCGAGAGGTAACCGCCGCACTCAGAGTCGACTTTAATGATTACTTAGTTAAGTATAGATTTTTAAAACAAAACTGCCGCAATCAGACAAGTTAAATAAATTAATGTTAAATGGCATTTAACTAATTAAGTTACATCTTATTAAATGCCAATTAACATTAATTTACTGAACGTCTCTGATTGCGGCAGTTTTGTTTTAAAAATCTATACTTAACTAAGTAATCATTAAAGTCGACTCTGAGTGCGGCCGTTAAGAGGGTTAAAAGGGGTTGTAAAGTTTATATGGAACAATTAATTATCGCGGGTGGAACCGCGCGGGACAGCTAGTAACCAACATAATAGTTTTAAATACAGAGTTCACATATTTCCAGTGCCGCAAAAACCAAGCTTTTGATAATATCGTATTCTAATATGTCTTCGCGTTCATCTACTTTTGTTGCGGCCTGTACGCACTGGTACAGTCGTGTTGTACGTGTCTAGAATACTGTGTAGGCTGCAAGCGTGCGTTGTAAGTAGGCAGGTACTTCGAAATTAATTTCTAGACTCGACTCCGCGACTTTAGCGTTGTTAACGACGATGGCATTATTATTCTAAGGTTAGCTTTAGAATTTTAAGAGATACTTTAACAAATCAATACATTGCCAAAGTTGGGTACTTATACAGGGTGTAAAGTTAAACGTGGGATGAAAAAAGTTAAACGTGGGATGTATTGAAGTCTTCTATAATTCATGATTTTATGTTGCATATTATAATACTTACCTTATGACAGTAGAAATTTAAACTATAGCAAAAACCAAAAACAAAAATGCAAGTTTAGGCGGGTGAGTGACCTTTACATTTTATTTGTCGGCATTTCAGTCGCAATACAAAGGAAAGGGGCGTTGAATGTCCCTTAGGGTATAAACCCCTTGATGCTCCTTTAAAATGTCCCTCATTTAACCTTACCACCTGTATAAGTACGAGCATGTGTATGTTTGTTGGTATTTCCTTCTTTCATATCGCAGCCCCCTTAGCCAAATTGTCATTATTTGTTTAGCACAGTTATAAATAATGGTAAGAGAAAAATAAGTCATTCTTACGTATTTTTAAGGCACTTCCAATTAAAATATGAGACTTTCGTTTGCAGAATTTTATTCCTTAAAGGCTAAGATCCAACGCAAAAAAAAAACAGAATTGTTCATTTTAGGACATAGGCCTATTTGGCTTAGCACGGCTGCATAGATCCGCCCTTTGATAGATAGTAAAAAGTATATTAAGTAAGTGTAATATACTATTGGGCGAACCAGTTCTAAAAACTTTATTTCTAAAACAAGGGGCAAACATTAGTGTAGTAGACTATTTATATGATACAGACGTTTGGGAATGAATTGCTCTATCCAATTATTATTTTTTTGTTCTCCTAATTTATAAGTACGATCAAAGACAGCCCTGCTTAGTTTCTTGTCAGTTCTTCTCAGTAGAGGACGTATTCCGAACTGACGGTAATTTATAGTTCTAAGAACCTGCTGACGATTATAAGTGATTGTAACAACCAATCCTAAGTAATAAATAGCTTTTGAATTTTGTTTTTTTTTTTGTAAAAACTATGTAGTTCGCTTATTTCTGTGTACTGACTATACATGACACTTCGTTTTTTATTGTAACAAAATCTGGCCACATTTTTTTTCTTATACTCGTAGGTAGGTATGTATATACTTACGTAATTTATTTTAAAGATATTTACATTCTTGATTACTTAATCAAAATTGTTTCGATTGATTCATTATCCTATGACTCATTAGTATCGGTATTCATTAGATTAGGAACAACGATTTTACTATTATTTCGGTTTTGCTTATCGATATTTTGGTTTTATTTGGTCAAAATTTTGTGAAAAGTTCTAATTCGATAAATCGTTCGCTAACAATTCTTCCGATTGGGAAATGAAACGGTTTCGTTATGCTCTTTGCAGAAATACGAAATTATGTGCTTAAAAATAGTAACATTGTTTTGCTTTTGGTTCGTTACGAACCAACGCGATCGGCCGTCACTTTACCGCCAATGTGATGATATACAACGTGTTAATGAATTAACTTAAAACTAGAAAGTAGTTTGATCAGAATCGACTTACGAATCGATGGTACCATGTTTTAATATAGGTTATATTTTTTTAATTTTTACCAGCCCATGTCTAAATTATTTATAATTTGGCGCATACGCCGCAGCAAAAGAATCGAACCGGTCATTGACGCGTAGGTGTGGGCGTAGCGCTTGAAATTTCGTAGATCGGTCACCTCCAAACTAAGGTTGAATAACTTTTAAACTATTAATTTTTTCGTCGTAAATTTTACTTTAATCGTAATATTGTTTATTTTCTTAAATGGGGTGTATCAGGGTTTTGGTTAATTAACTAACACTTTGTATAATACAATATAAGCAGGCTACTATTGCTGGAGCTTTGTATTATACCTATACCAAGACTGGTAATATATTAGTGCCTAAATATATAAACGCCTAGCCTGTAAACCATAAAAAGGTAACATCCTACATAGTAATCCACGAAACGTACTAAAATTGATTATTTTTTTTTTTTACCTACGCATGGAATATCCAACTGGCGCGCGCTAAGCTTTTACACCTGTCATGATAAAAAAAAGTCTACGTGTGCCAGAGTGTACCTCGTTACGACGTTACAAAAATCCTCAATGTATTACAGCGCTACCTGTTATCAACTACACGAACTAATTTACAAAAAAATACCTACGAATAGTGATAATAGGGTTGGTGGAAAAGATCGCTTGTAAAGCGATAAGACCGCCTTTGGTATGCTTAATTTATAAGATTTTTTTGTAAACACACAGTAACATTATTTTGGTATTTATTCTATTATACTGAATGTGTAATATTTTTTTTCTCCTATCGCGCTCAAATAAATTAAAGCAATCATATTCCAGTCTTACGGCCGCACTCAGAGTCGACTTTAATGATTACTTAGTTAAGTATAGATTTTTAAAACAAAACTGCCGCAATCAGAGACATTCAGTAAATTAATATTAATTGGCATTTAATGAGATGTAACTTAATTAGTTAAATACCAATTAACATTAATTTATTAAACTTGTCTGATTGCGGCAGTTTTGTTTTAAAAATCTATACTTAACTAAGTAATCATTAAAGTCGACTCTGAGTGCGGCGGTTAGTCCTGTAGAAACTTAGTTTAATGTTTTGTGCATAGAATGTGTTTATCATTAACAATAAAAAAAACCGCCAAACAAGAACCAGTTCAACCTAATTTATTTGCTACACATTAGCGCCATTGTTCCGTTAAACCCACAGAGCGAATAAATTAACTAGAGAGGGCATGTAGGCGGAACAGGCGCGCCACCGTTGCCAAGGAAGTTAGAGCAAGTGCTTTAACTTACCCAAAACCTCTTTTGCTGATAACCCAAGTATATTTATCACAATATTCCCAAAACTGTGAATTTTGAAAACAGTGACTAAGTATCAACATAAACTATAAAGCGTTTAATACATCTCTTTACGTTAGCGATTGTTTTAGTGCGAGATGAATAGTTTTGTGTGCGAAAATCAACCCGGCGACACTGGTCTTCATCGGTCTTAATACTAAACTAATGTCCCTTCTATCTGTTATTTTATGTGCTGTGGCTAAACCGATGCAAGGTTGGCGAATGAACCCGGAACTAAATCGTACCTGGCTGGTTGGGTTGCGGCGATAAAAAAAAATAGTTCCGGCTGTCATTTCAACTGACAGGTTGGTGACGTTTTGTTTCTTCTGTTCTCTTCATAAGATCTTTCGCAGTGCAGTCAGTCAGTATCAAGTAAATTAAATGTATCTATCTATTCTATTAGAATCGTTGTACGGTTTGAAATTGAGTATTCTCCAGGGTGTGAAAATCAAAATTCTAACTGTCCGTTAGTTAGAAAATAAAGAAGAATAGGTAAGTATATATATATATAAGTATGTATTTATATAGTATATAGTATATATTTATTATGGTATATAGTATATGTTTATATAGTATAATGTTTGGAGTGCTTTACCCAACCACCCGTGTCTATGTATTTTTGTTTGTCCTTTCACATAATTGACTGTCTGGAAGAGATCGCAACTATGCGATGAGACCGCCATTTGCTTTCTCCTTTTTCTTTAGGTACTGTAACATTGTTATTTTATGTGCAATAAAGGATTAAATAAATAAATAAGTACACGTATGTTTTGCTTTTTCAAATAAATGATAATAAACGGAGATGAAGCGCATTAAAGTTTAGGGTGGGCGACTCGTGACGTCATTATTCAGTATAAGCCCAGTACAAACTGCACCGGGTTGTGACGTCACGTGAAATTTAAACTCAATTTATTGCCGTTATTTTTTGATTACATACGTAAAAAACGTATCCAATATTTTTTACTAATCTACACGACGGACCAATAAAAAAATTATTCAAGTAGCCTATTGCAAATCATAGTGTTACTTATAGTTTGCAAAATCTTTCTCGGAGAGCTTGGTCAGTCGTTGACGTCAGCTCAAAACGTCATACGTACCTACATATGTAAAAAACCGTTACTGCGAAAATTATTGTTCCATACAGCAGTCAGCACCATAAAACACAACAAAATCTAATTTTAGGTCTTTTAACCCGCCTTTTTGTTTTAATCTAAGCTTTTAACAGTTTTTATCGACATGAAAATGAATGAAGGTAGTACCACCTTTCAATATAATTCCCGCCAAGAACTCTTTTGTTTTTTTTTAACTCGATTTATTAAATATATAACAAAAAGACCCTGGGGGAATACCGCAATTCGCATAAAATATTTTAAAAATATGAATATTATTGAATGTTTCATTTGTTCAGCATAAAACTATTTGTACCCTGGAATTAATAATAATTACCCCATATAATAACAATACATATTATTAATATTAATAATTTTGCCCCATATTTTTATTAATATATTTATATTAATATATTAATTAATAATGTTACCCCATATTTTTATGTAAGAATAAGACCTATTTTTTTAAATTTGATAGTTAATTTTTTTATTTTTTTTTTTTAACAATTTGCATTGTTAAAAAAAAAATATCATTCGAAAATTCGTTAAAAAATTACGTTATTAAAAAAATCAACGAAATATTATGAGAAATTCACATTGAAGTTTTAATTATAAAAAAGCGTCCTTAAAAATAGAACCATCAAAGTTTCAATCTTAGGAATCTGTGGTCCCTTTTTGATTAAAAACCTCAGCATCAAACATATTTATGTTGTTGTAGGTTCTTTTTTAATCATAGAAAATCTATGACAAATGGTTTCGAATTTAGATGTCACTTTATTGAAATGACTTGAGTAGAACTCAACTTTTTTAATATATGGAACTGTGAACCATCAGGATTTTTCTATATACTATTATGTCAATTATGTAATTTTTTTCATACTTATTTAATTCATTCATTTATTTAAATTTGTTGAAAATACCCAAAGGACCAAAACCAGCATGGACCGCATTCCAAAACTAAATCTTCTTGAGCATTTCTTTTTTTTTTGTCGAGCATAAATTTTCGGAAATCAGCCAGTCCCGTTACTCTGATGCAACCTACATCAGACAACAAAGAAGGATGGATTAGCATACGTTTCCCAGCGCGACTGGAACGAACGCACGTGTCTCTCAAACGATAACCCTTTTACTCCCGAGCGAAACGTTATCAGCCTTATGGTAATAACAATAAGAACTATTGCACATGCTTCTTTGAGCATGCCTCAGTCGCTTCCGGCAACTTTGATTCTGCTGGTCGAATTTAAATATCAAATTCGAAATTGGATCTTAACACTTTCGAAATAAGGAGCATGTTTCGATTTACCGGTGGTTGGGATGGAAAGAAGATCATCTCAAGGAATGCTTTGTTTATACTGAATGGACGTAACGTGGGTATATAAAAACAATATAAATATACATAATATAATATACCAACGTTCAAATTAACTTCATCATTGTGTTGGATGTTTTGAGCGTGTGTTGGTATATTATTGGTATTTCGAGTCACATGAATGGGAGCTTTTATTTCGTTTCATTATTTAAGTATGCTTTTAAAGACTTCTTTCTTTTTCAAAGCGAAAACATCTGACATAACAACGGAGGGAACACGTACCACGTAGGTACCTTACACGTACGTACGGAAAAACAAAGCAACTGACATTTTTTCGAAATGAGTTTTTTTGTTGTATTTTTGCCATTTTTCACGGACTGACGTTGTTACATACTTACAAGTCACAACCATCAAAAAAGTTTTAGTTTTAGAGAAATTAAAATTAAGAAAATCATTCGGAAGGTCACGGAGGAAAATCACTTCGTTTTACCGCAGGGCAGTCGCATATGTACGACCTAGGTACCTTACTTAAGTAAAAGAACTCTTGTCCGGAAACTTTTCTTTATTATTTAGGAGTTCTAGCACTGGTATTTAAAGTTTTGTTTAGCGAAATATAAATTTATATACAGGGTATCGATCGCACTATGTTTTAATATAGGTTATATTTTTTTTATTTTTACCAGCCCATGTCTAAATCATTTATAACACAATATTTGGTGCTTACGCCACCCGCAGCAAAAAAATTCGAACCGGTAGGCGCGGGCGTAGCGCTTAGAATTTTGTAGATAGGTCACCTCCAAACTAATGTTGAATAACTTTTAAAGTATACATTTTTTCGATATAAAATATATTTTAATCATATTATTGTTTATTTTTTTAAATGGGGTGTATCAGGTTTTCAGTTAATTCATTAACACGTTGTATAAGAGTTGTTGTTGTATAGATGGAGTTGTAAAAGTATTTTTTTTTTCTAAAGAATAGACAAATGAAAACACGTAGTACTACGTAGTATCTGCCGAGAAATAAGAATTAACCGCAAATTACCTACTTTACACGCCAGTACCTCGATATAAATTAAGATAAATACACATTTATCTTAATTACTGGCCACTTTACTATTAACACGTGTTACATAACCAAACAAAAGCAATAAGTCACGTCTAGACTCGTATATAGATATTATTTAATCAATGCCACGAAGTTAAAAAAAAAATTTCAACATTTGTCGCGCGTTCTCAACAAAGAGAGAATAAATCAGAGCGTACCCAGACGCGCTTGGTACACCCCTCCCCCCGCTGTCTAAGCTAAACGAACTAACATTCGTGCATTCGAGACGGCACAAAGAAAATTCGGGGATCAAGTAACACCGGTCACCTTCTAAAGTCCTACATCTGTTCTTCGGGCTACAAATATTCTTTTGCAGCCATATGTATTACCATAAATGCAAATTTGGACGTTGATACGATCGAAATAAAGACTTCAAGATCCTTTATTCGCGGTTTGCTAGAGGTGAATTTTCATTGGTTTCGGAGTTAGGTCAAATTTCATGCGTCGCTAACCGGTTTTAGTTGTAGCAAAATATACTCGCAAGGTTTAATGGGATTTAATTATGCCATACACAAATATAGTCGGATATAAGTCACGCTCCTTTTGTTTTGTAACCCTTTATCACCCTTTATTTGGATACAATTATTTTATGTTTTTTTGTAATGCTACTGCTCCACCTGCGTTAACGTTAACGTTGATGTTAATGTCTAACGTTAACTTTGATGGTAATGTTAGTAAGTTAACCCGTTAAAATGTTGGCCACATCTACGTAATGCCTAAATTAGCGCACTAATTTACGCGTTAACTCGCAGGTGGAGCAGTAGCGTAAAAACATATTATAAAACAAAGCCCTCCGCCGCGTCTTTCATTTTGTCTGTTTGCGAAAAACTCAAAAACTACTAAACGAATTTTCATTTAGTTTCACCAATAGATATAGTGATTCATGAGGAAGGTTTAGGAATATAATTTGTGAAGGTTTTGTGTTAATTGGTTGAAATATAACGATAATTGGACGCAGATAAGCAATAACATGTTAACCCACAAAATTAAGTTATTGATTCAGAACGATTTATTGAGAGTTAGGGAACGTTTTTTAATTATGTGTTTACCTTATTACATTGCCTAAATATGTAACTAAATATTGAACATAAAAAATGTTGATACAAAATGGCGCTCCTACTTTGAAAACACGATTAACTCAAAATTTCTCCAGTGTGGGTTAACACACTATTGCTTATCTATGTCCAATTGTGGGAAGTGTCGGAAAAATTGCCTTAAATTTTGCATACTACACGGGCGGTTGTTAGGGGTACAGAGAAGGAAATGGTGTAATTTATGTCACGGAATTCCCGCGGGAGAACAGCTAATATTTCATAATACGTCTTTCGGTCCAATTGATGAACTGTTTCGCACACAACTTTGGATTTGTATTTCGTTTTTAGGTGGCTTGTATACCTATACAACGTTTTAATGAATTAACTGAAAACCTGATGCACCACATTTAAAAAAATAAACAATAATATGATTAAAAAATATTTTATGTCGAAAAAATGTATACTTTAAAAGTTATTCAACATTAGTTTGGAGGTGACCTATCTACGAAATACCAAGCGCTACGCCCGCGCCTGCCGGTTCGATTTTTGCCGCGGGCGGCGTACGCGCCAAATATTGTATTATAAATAATTTAGACATGGGCTAGTAAAAATGAAAAAATATAACCTGTATTAAAACATAGCGCGATCGATTCGCTAGTTGATTCTGAGCAAACTACTTTCTAGTTTTGTATTATCTTTTGCTTATTTGAGAGAGTTTTATTCGGCCAGGTATTTTCCGCCGTTAAATTTCTCTTAGACTCTTTAGCTGTTCATATGTTGGCACGTCCTAAGGAGTACGTTTGGGCACAAGGCCATAAATCGCCCTATATATCAACACTGGGTCGAGCAACACTTTCATTACCCGACCTAAGCCAGATGATCCGCGTTGTAAATCCTTTCGCATTACCGTATGTATAAGAACTGTATAGTAACGCACACAAAACCCTGTTTGCGTTTGCGTCATCGCAGCGTTTTCAGGTGTTGAAGCTCACGGAAAAAATAAATTAAATAGAGAGGACAATATGTAGGTGGAGCAAGCGCGCCACGCTCGCAAAGGTAGTTGAAGCAAATGCACTAACTTTTCGAAAACTTCTTTTACTGGCATCCTAAGTAGGTATATTTTCCAACAATATACCCAAAATTGTGAATTTGGAAAACAGTGACTAGGTACTACTAAAATAATTATCAAAATTGGTACCAAATAAAACTCTATTCTATTCTATTCTAAAATCGAACTACTCTGTAAAAAGTAATGCGTTGTCATACATTGAAAAATAAATACACGTGTCTACTTGAGAACCTCCTCCGTTAATTATGTAATGTTTTAGTGCGTGATGAATAGTTTTGTGAGCGATAATGACCCGGCGACACGGGTTTTCCTTTGTTTCCATAACTGAGTCGATGTCCCTTCTATACGTATCTTTTCTGTGTTGAAACTAAAGCGATCGAGTGCGACCGAAAAACTTATAATAAAGGGTTCCGTTCACATTGCTGAGGCTCAATTAATAGCGGAAAAATATAAATGACATTCTGACCCGAATTCTCAACCAGAATTGTTTCGGGGGTGCAAGAGCAGGGTAGTCAAAGTTCAAATGCTTTTTATTAGAAATTTCTCATTGTCTTAAAGGAGGTGGTAGTAATTAACTCGGAATGCGGGTTGTGAAATTACTTTTTATTCGCATTAGTGATATAAAATCTTAGTGTTCAACTTGGCTGAAAGTGATCAATAACATACTCAAACCATGACCAACCTTAGAAAAACACATCATAATAATGTGTAGTAGTTTTCAAGAAAAAGCTACAACCCAAACTCTAACTTCCGTTAGTTATGAAGACGTAAATTTGTTTAAAGTTTAGGAACAAGTGATCAGTTCCATCAAATACTGCACCATAAAAATATATTCTAGGTCAAAATAAGTTTCAACGTTGATTAAAATGAAAAGGTTAACTTGATCTTTATACAGCGTCGCGTCGTTTCTCTTCCATTATAAGAGTCATAGCTTTAATAGCCCACAGTAACGACCTTAGTCTACCATCGCGATATCTTCAAGGCGCAGCACATTTAGGGCAGTAAACCCATTAGAAGATAAATGGTTTGTGCCATGATTTGAATGCGACGATCTGTATCACAAGGCATTAAGTTCACTGCTCTGGAAAAAGGCGGAGAAAGTACTAAAGCGTTGTTGATATAATCAACAGAAATATTTACTGTTGCAACTGTCAAAAAGTGTTTCGGGAATCCCTTGGGAGCTCCGGGATGGAAGCAATTTTTAACTGACATCTACTCCACAAAGTTAATTTCAGCTTCATAGAAGTACAAAACTATACGACTTTATTAATTTCACGCACGAGTATAGGGCTGGAGTTTTGGAAGACCCTTCGTTACCATGCACCTGATGAGCTTCAATCGTGAGGACATTATTTAGCTGATGACGCTACCAATGCAACCAATATGTCCAATGACTAACTATTTCTATACCGGCACCATTTTCTTTTTGTATCACGGAAAAAAAGATATTATATCGAGCTGGTTTTGTTTTTCATCTTTCAGTAGACATGTCACCCGAGACCTGCAAACAAACAGACAACCTGCAACAAGACATCCTTAGATTACTATGGTTTGTGTAATACTTGCTGATGTATAAAGTCCGGGGTTGACACATTTAGGGCATGTTTAATCACCAACTAGACTTCATTATTTTGGTACCAAATAAACCTCTATTCTATTCTATTATTAAATTAAAAAAAAAAATTAAAAAGTTAAAAAAATCGAGTTTAAATTATCATGATAAGATTTAATCAAAAGTACAATATTTAATGTCTTCTATCAGTATTCTGTATCTACCTACAGTATATGAGTAGGTATATATCTTAATTAACTGTACCTTATTAAATACAAAACTGTGTGTCTGTCCGTTTGTTTAGACGCGCATCATGCAAAACAGCCCAACGGCCTAAACCACATGGTTTTAGTAACCTGAAATTATGCACTTAACTTTCTTTTGTAATAAGCGAACCAAAGTTTCTCAGAGAAACACAATATTCATGAGAGCAAAGCCGCGAGAAAAAGCAACAAACATATCTGCAGATAATAAGGTTTACATAAAAGATAACGGTAAAATAAACGGTGATCTAACTAAAAGCTTGTACAATTTAACCACAATGACGCATTAGACGTAGTTTAATGAATCATGGTTCCAATGGCTTTACCCGCATTAATTTCGGAGTTACCGCGGGAGTTCCGGAATAAAAAGTATCCTATGTCCTTTCATATACCCCTGACAACGTGTATGCAAAATTACATGATTATCGGTTCAGTTGTTAACGTGTGGGGCGCCAATGTACGATTGTAATGAAATATTTTTTATCGGCCGTTATCTTTTCATGGCGTCAAAGAAACTTCCTGGCAAGTTTAGACCGCAAGTTCCAACTTCCAGATAAGAAGTTACGACAGTACTTTTGACTTACGTTTCTGAGAAATTACAATTAATATAATACTTAATGAGAATAAAGCGGCTACCTACTCGTTACGCACTTATTTATACACGACATCAATTTAAAAATTTATTCAGCGTTGCGTTATAATTATTATTTTTTTCACTGAAGTCTAACATACCTAATTCCGATAAGAACATTAAGTTACCTTATATATAGCTAGCTAATGCTACAATTGAACACCGATATGCAATAACATGTTAACCCACAAAATTAAGTTATTGATACAGAACCCTTTATTGAGAGTTATAGAACGTTTTTTTTTTAATTATGTGTTTACCTTATTCCATTGTTTCAATACCAATAAAAGGTTGAACATTAAAAAATATATATACAAAAATGACGCTATCATTTTAAAAAACGATTTACCAAAAATTTCTCCAGTGTGGGTTAACACACTGTTGCTTATCTTTGTCCAATTTAGGTTGAAAAGACTGGTTATTAGGAATGGTTGAAAAGGACAAAGGACTCTTGTGGGGAACCGAAGGTAATTTCCCGCCGTTCCACGCAGGCACAGATAATATAGGTAATACTTTACTATACACAGGCATCGATCGATTTTGTTCTTCAATTGTGAACAGAATTTTGGATGAAACTGTCTTTCTATAGCGAATTTTGAATTTAGTCTATCATATTTTCCACGCTCTATATAGGTACTAACAATGTAACAAAATCTTAGAAGTTAATTTTAACTTCTAATAGGCTTGTTTCCGGGATATGCAAATCAAGATTTTATTTAGTCCATCTTGTAGATTAATAAAAAATATTGAACACACGTATTTATTTCATTTTTTACGTAAGTAAACAAAAAATAACGGAGATACCTACATGTCAAAAAGTCCCGTGACGTCACAACGTGCTATAAACTGTTGGAGTGTTATTTTTTCATTGCGTTAAAAATTAAAAAAAATAAGTGTCAATATTTTTTATTAATCTACAAGACGGGATTAAAAACTAAAATTTGATTGACAAGCCCAATGTCGTATCGAAATGAAACCTCATATTATGTACCTATGTATATGTAGTTCAGATGTCAACACCATATATTATGACATGGAGCTCATATGATGATGGAGCGGGCAGACGGCCAGAGGAACTGTAACAACGCACCCTATCGAGTTGAATCTCGTTTGGTTTGTTTTGACAAGGACTCTGGTTCTTGACGACTCTTAAACCATGTTTTTTTTTCGATTTTTTTTTAACTATTTGAACTAATTTCAATAGATCTGACTTGTGAAAGGTCGGACTGTCAATCAAAGCACTTTCAAATTCTAGTATAATAACCTAACATTCCCTCAGGTAATAGAATGTAATGATATTAAAATGTCAAAGTCACTTAAGTGAAATAATTTCCAAATTCCGATCAAATTACAGGCTGTTTTACTTAGTACGTATTACGGACGTTACTCACGCGAGCTGCGTGGGCGAGGGGTTAGACGGGTCGCGGGGGGAGGGGTCTTATCACTCGGCTGATAATCAACAGAGCCCCCCACCCAAAGCAGACACTTCATAAAACGCTGTGACATCATTGTAGGAAGAGTATGATGTTACTGGAAACTTGGGACTGGGAAGAGTTGATAGTAGTTGACAAAGTACAAAATAAATAGGAACTTGTGTGGTGTTTATGGCTCGTAAGGGCTGGCGTTTGAGTGTTGTCAAATTAAAAAAAAAGTTACTGATTTTTTACAACGATAAAAAGACTCAAATATGGCAAACTTTGAAAATAGATATTTGATTTTGACTTGTTACTGAATTCGTATATGTTTAAATTACAAATCATTAAAATGTATTAAATTTATTTTTTAGTTAAAAATAAATTTGGCAACCTCTGCGATTATCCGAAGCTTGACGTAATACAATATTGGCAAGTGGAATATCTGGAATATAACGCAACCAGTCTAGATTTTGAAATAGCATTGTGTATTTCGATCACTCTTTAGTTTTCTTACTTTCAATTAAAATGATGGGAAATTAATGGTTAGCCTTGGAAAATAATTAATTGTTTACTCTAATCCGATGACTCAACACTAACCTATAACCTAATTATAAGCAAGCTAGCTATAACCTAATGAATAAACAATTTACCTACAATACAAGAACGAAACGTTTTGTACAAGCAGGCGCGTACAATTTTGCATTCTCTTATGAGAATCAAAGCTATGACTTGCGCAACCTCTGGATTTGATTTAGAACCATAATAACAAATGCTACTATAACTTGATACGCTCTCAAGTCATTGTTCTTTCGCTCATCGAGTTAGAAAATAAAAAAGACGAAAAAAGTCTTAGATTGTATTGAATTGTAGTAAACTTTATTAAAACGGGTTTTATTTCGGATTGAACGAACGAGAATGTATTTGAAAACCAGTACAATTTAAGCTTTGTAAGTATTCTTTAACAAAGTATCAAATTAAAAGGGCATCTTGCTGTGCAATAGTGAGATAGAGAAATAGTGCGCTAAATTCTTTTTTTTCTTTTTTCTTAATAAAAACAGCAATTTACTGTTGGCCATCGTTTGTCTGTACAGTCATTTCTTTTTACACTCGCACTATCTTATTTTATGGTCACCCCACTAAAGCTGTAATTTTATATGTGCGCTGTGAGAGCCAGCTGATTGCTAGATATACAAGGTCCCTTATACTGTACGTATACTGCTGTTGTACTCACATACATTTAGTTTACGTATTTTATATGTACATTGTGGTACTGTGATGTACAACAACGTCGCAAAGGTGGTACCAAACTGAAAGTGTTCATTGAATTATTAACCAATTTGAGAGACAGGTATAAAAAAATAAAAAAATATATTTAAATTTAAAAAAGGGAATGTACTTTGTAGAAGTTCATTTCTGCGTGATTTTTAAGAAACTACTTTCTTTTTCTTGTGTGTTGTGCTGAAATAAATGTATTTTCTTCTTCTTCTTCTTCTTCTAGGTAACCTGTGTTACTAGTGTGTAGCCTACTATAGGTATTATTGTGACAGAGAACTCGGTCCATAAAAAAAAATGTATATGTTTTCAAATAAAATTACGCTTCATTCTGGTGTTTTCATTTGAAACCCTTAATATAGGCATCGATAGCATTGTTCATAAACATAGAAATCGACTTTGTCGACCATTATTTACCATTTTAAAGGAAGGAAATAACTACATTCATTAATTACTTACTAATTAATTAATTCAAAAAGTAACATGTGCACGCGGTTCGTTACCCGTTTTTTGACTAACTCTTTTAATATAGTCGAGATAATGCACTGATTCCGACATTGATTTTTTTTTTTTCATGAAACACTCAAGTACTCGACCTACTTCTGTGATAATATATACGATCGTTTTACCTATATTCTACCCATACAGAACATATTCCTTGCTTTGTGGTTTTACCTTGTCTATCGCACCATGGAAATTCTGATATTTATAAGGAAAATACTGATAAAATACATATTCAACAACACCTAGGTTCGATTTTTACCTTATCACGAGTTTCAGCAAGAAACGAAGGTTTCAGTCACGTAATATTATATTTTCATGTTATTAATAAAAAAATATATTAAATCTTTTATGTTTAAATTGATTAGTAGGTCACCATGCCTGCCCACTAATCAAGAAGTTCCGGGTTCGATTCCCGGTGGGGGTGGACTTTGTGTGATGAACACAGGGTTCCATTTTCCAGTCTGGGTGTGTTTATATATCTATAGTATAATATATAAGTAATTCTATGTAGTATATACCACGTTTGCTTGGTTTCCACGACACAAGCTTATAGCTTAGTGTGGGATCAAGTAGATCTGTGTGTTGTGAAGTGGATTATTATTATTATTTATTTTTAAATACCAAAGATATATAGTAAAAAAAGCAAAACTTCCTCAAAAATAGAACTACAAGCCTTAGATCTGTGAAGAATCTGTAGTTCCCGGCTTTGTGTCATAAGTACGTACGTACTTGAGTTTATTCCATCAAAATTTCTAACTGTTGGTTTCGATGAAATTTATTGAAATGGTCTAATAATGAACTTAACTGTGGTGATTTCGGTAAAAATAAAAACAACTCTATATCAATGGTTTTACAGTTTTGTTTTGGACTATAGAGCGTCGTTGTCCGCCAGCAGCTTAAAAAAAGTTTTCTGTCCATAAACTGCAGTTTCGAGCCTTACAACATTTTAAGTTCTGCAGGTCCTTTAAATATATCCTTTTATTAAAAACTAGCTGTTTCACCCACCTTAGTTTTAGAGTTCCCGCAGAAATACCTCCTCGGTCCAGTATCCATGTCCTTTTCTGTTACTCTGAGAACTTGTATGCAAAAATTCACGGTGATCGGCTGAGTAATTAAAGCGTAAAAGCGTAACAAACGAACAAACTCACATCTCACTCACAAAACATAGTTAGTTAGGATTCCTTAATCCTACTAATATTATAAGTGCGAAAGTTTGTAAGAATGTATGGATGGATGGATGGATGGATGGATGTTTGTTACTCTTTCACGCAAAAACTACTGAATGGATTTAAATGAAACTTTACTATAATATAGCGTATACATCAGATTAACACATAGAGTACTTTTTATCGCGGAATTCCCTCGGGAACTCTGAAATTAACGCTGGTGAAACCGCGGGGCACAACTAGTTTTGAAAAAATAAAGTCCTATCTTTGCTTTAAGATTTGTTTAAAAACATCGGTTTGCAAGTTGCAACAGCAGATGTGCAATCGGACAGATGGGCAGACTCGCTGACTCATGCGGGCTGCGCGGGCGCCGCTTGCGGCGTACAAGCGGTTACTTTTACTATACCAATATTATATCTTCCCTAATATTAATAATGTTTAAATTTGGATGGATGGATGGATGGATGTTTGGTAATCACACCAACCGGCGAACGGAATTGGTCTAATTGGATGAAATTAGGCACAGAGATATACGTAGACTTCTAGTCTGGAATAGAACATAGAGCGGGTACTTTTTTAGACATTTAGATAAAAAGTGCCAAAAGTGTCCCAAAGGGGACAAAAACTGTGGGTGGTGCCGCGGGGACCAACTAGTAGCCTTAGATTAAAACAAAAAGGCGGCTAGTGGCTAAATAATTTTTGTATTCTTTTATAAAATTTCGGTTTTTTTGTTTATTTCCCGTAGATACTTAGGCAAGGTACCTACTGCAAATGTGTTATATACTTTTCATTACTCATACTCGGAAAGTAGGTCTGAAGTTGCCTGAGAAGCGGGTTGAAAGTAACACTTTTCAGCCCTAGGGAGAATCGCTTTCAACTGACAGCTGGATACTGCAGAAACTCAAGTTTTTTTTTATGTCATAGGGGACTTACTTACTGGCCATTAACACACCTAATGGTTGATTTATGTAAAATAAAATTCACTCATTTTTTCTTTAGCTAATTCCTATTTTTATTTTGACTTTCCTTGCATTCGTAATGAAAAGCACAGTGTTATCCTCGGGAGAAAGACTTATTTAGTCCCGAGACGGGATTTAGCGCCCGAGCGTAGCGAGAGCGCCAATAGATCGAGGGACTAAATAAGTCTTTCTTTCACCCCTAGGATAACAATGTACTATTTAAGTTTGCGTTTATCGCCTAATATGCAATTATAACGCCCTCTATTATTCTGTTGCGGGCGATATCGATTGCAAAAACTTTTTATTTGTGAATTATTTCAGTGTTACTTCTAGAACTATACCTACATAGTATCTTTTTTTTTTTTTTTATTTATTTACCAGACAAAATTGACAATAAAAAAATACAACTTACATAGCACTTAAGAAACCACTAAGGTTTATGGAAAAGATGCTATTTTACCCAGTAGGTAGATACAATTTTGGTTTAGTTTAAGAGTAAATATAATAGTATAATATGCAATAATCAGTAAAAATTTAGACTACTAGCTGAATTTAAAACCAGTGCACCTCTAAGATTTAAAATGATTGATATCTCTCCATATTATTCAGAAAATAAGATTTTAGTTTACTTTTAATATTTTTTTGGTTTAAGCTCGCGATCAAATCAGAGGGTAATTTATTAATTAGTCGAGGAACCAAGTAGCTAGCAGTCCTCTCGCCGTACACGTTGCCAGCACGTTGCGTGCATAACCGGTTTTGAGCCATTGCGCGCGTGTATACAGGATGATTAATTTCTTTCTTGAGTGATTTATTAAAAAAGTGTTCTTTAAGTAACATATATTTAAATTGAATGTGAACGGGTAAAATTTTGCAGTGCCTAAAAAGACCGATTTCGTCGTTATAAAATTGTAGTTTAATTTTTTTAGACACTATTATTTTTAATATTTTTAATTGTAGCCTATAAATTTGGTTAAGGTACGTCGTAGACGTTCGTCCATAGCTGCTCAATCCATATTGTACTTGTGATTCTGCTAGCGAGTTATATAGCATTAGCTTGACTTTAAATGGGATACGGTCTTTAAGGATCGTGATATTCGCTAGAAACTGTAAGAGTTTGTTGCAAACATGTTCAATATGATTTGACCAGTTGAATCTACTGTCAATTGATAGACCGAGATACCTCTGACAACTAGCGGTGTCTATAAGAGGACAACTACACGTATTTGAACTTACGGCATGCAGACAGCTATGATCGTGGGCCACAATACTTTTTAAGGGATGGTGTTTGACATAGGGAGATTTAATAATTAGTAGTTTGGTTTTGTTGGCGTTTATCGATAAACCGGCATCATGGCACCATCTTGTTAAGATATTTAGATCTAGCTGTATTAACTCCATGGCTTTGTGGGGGTCCCTGTCAGACACCACAAGACATGTGTCATCTGCAAATTGGTAACATGTACAGTACTTGATGTATTTGCTCATCTCGTTGACATATGATAGGAAATGTAGGGGCCCTAGGACTGATCCTTGAGCCGTGCCCTCAGTTGCTGTTATAGGTCTGCTGTGCGTATTATTTACTTTCAGTATATGTACGGTTTTTTAAATAGTTTTCGCACCATTTTAGTAAGGGTCCTCTTACCCCACTGTTGTCTAGCTTTTTAATCAACATGTTATGTTTCAGGGTGTCAAACGCGCGGGAAAAATCTATGAATAATGCTAATACATGTTTTTTATTGTTTAACTGCTCGTTGACTTCATCTGTAAATTTAGACAATAGATCAGTTGCACCCTTTCCTGATTGGAATCCAAATTGGTTTTGGTATAAAACGTTGTTCTGTCTGTAAAACTGGTGTACTTGTTCAGATATGTACTTTTCAACGATTTTATCAATTGAAGAAAGCAACGTAATTGGGCGATAATTAGAATAGTCATCACGTTTCCCCTTTTTATAAACTGGTCTAACGCAGCCAACTTTCAGTTCATCTGGGTATACACCAGTTTTGACACTACAATTAATAAGATTAGTGAGGGCTGTTGAAATATCGTTTCCAACTGCTTTAATGTCGGATACTCGGATGTTATCTATACCCGAAATTATCTACCTAATAATTTTTTCGGGAACAAAGTACCTCATCCTTGTCCCATTCCAGCCCTGGGCTTGTTTTCTAGATATTGTGTAAGCTTGCACAGACAGCAGCAAAAAGATTTAATCACTTTTGACAGTTGCTGGACTTTATCACTATTGCAACAATAGTCAACGATCGTAAAAAGTGACTCCATATTTTTGGGGCTGGCTATACTTCTAATTCCAGTAGTCAGCTATAATCCTACTTCCTACTAATATTGTAAATGTGAAAGTGTGGATGTTTGGATATTTGGATGTTTGGATGTTTGTTCCTCAATCACGCAAAAACGGCTGAACAGATTTGGATGAAAGGCATGCACGTTGTCAGGGGTACAGAGAAGGACATAGGGTACTTTTTATCCCGGAATTTCCGTGGGAACTCCGAAATTACCGCAGGTGAAACCTCGGTCGTCTAATTGTTCGTGACCACGTTACATGACGATTCATTCCTTAGGCAATATTCTATAGAGATAACGGTTACAGACTGTCAACTTGGCTAAAGGGGCTCGTCCAGCCCCTTTAGCCAAGTTCATCTCTGTATAATCTGGAGCACAGGTATGTCAATTCTTATTTATTAACAACAGGGGTAGTATAGTAAGTAGCTGTTCCCCGCAGTTTCACCCGCGGAAATTTCGGAGATCCCGCAGAAATTCCGGGACACAATGTACCCTGTGACCTTTTCTGTATCCCTGAAAATGTGTATACAAAATTTCATGAGATTTCACTGGCGCTACTTTCACAGTTCCTGTGGGAATTCCGGAACAAAAAGTATCCTATGTCCTTCTCTGTACCTCTCACAACGTGTGTACAAAATTTCATGATGATCGGTTGAGCCGTTAAGGCGTGAAAGCGTAACAGACAGACAGACAGACAGACAGACAGACAGATAGACAGGCAGAGTTACTTTCACATTTATAATATTAAGTAGCAATTGTTGGATCTGACTCGACCGTTCTTGCTGTGAAGAGTGTGAGTGCTTTAATGTCAGCGAGTGTACAGTCTCGCCCACAGGGGGCCTCACCGGCGCCTGTTAGTCGCATCACGCCAATAATTAAACTATGTAGGTCGTACATACGCCCACAAAGAGACGTTGTGAGGCACCACCAGCCAATGAAGGCACGCCTCACCCCCCCATTTGTGTGATATACGTGAGTCCGGAGAGCGAACGGACTCGGCGGAGACGGCTCCAGTTTGACTGGACCAGCGAGTGACCTCGCGCACTCGACTCTCTTCTGTTCTTTGTTTAAATCTGTACATAGCTGAAATACAAGCCAGTTGATCACACAGGGTAGGCAGTACGCAGAGCTCAGCGGCAAATTGCTTTCACAAAATTCAGTCGTTGAAAGCGACACCTTCCTTAGCGAGCATCCGTACGATCGATAAAAGCGAGACTGATTCTACATTAAATTTTTGTAACACATTTGTGTGTTAATACACCTCCAACTCTATAAGATTTCTATAACACTTAGTACCTTCCACCCTTACTTACTTCTCAATCCTGTTTGTGCGTTTGTTACGCTTTTTCGCCTTCTTCTTCCTTTTTCAATATGGCAACAGACGCGTTGGATAGGTAGGCGCACTAATCCATGCCAATGTCAGTCAGAGAAACCGGTGGACAGTTTACAAAGAACAAAATATATTTGTTAGGTCAAAATATGAACAGATTTTTTTTGTCATAATCCCTAAGAAGAGGACATACTGGGCTTAGATAAAGTTCTATAAATATTAAAAACGACATTGTAATACAAAAGGGCAGGAAATAAGATACAATTTTTAAAAAAATGTGGATAATGCAAAAGAATAATCATCTTATTAAATAATATGTGTGTTGTTAGGTAATATTCATATTCTTCTTTATTTTAAGTATTTCTGTATAGTGTTTAATATATTCTATCAAATTGAGGCACACCAGATCAGCCAATTCTAACCGGTTCTCCTGTTGCGGGTCTGCTGGAAGAAATTCCAATTGTATGGAATAAGCATGACCCTTGTACATGTTTACTTTTATACTTTCTTTCTTTTTATGTTGTCCTTGTGTGCATTAATTGTTAAATAAATAAATAAATAAATAAAAATAAAGAGATGATTAGATTACAGTTTAATGTTACTATGCTCTATAAAATTACATAGAGCGATAGCTTTCATGCCATAAAGGCTCAAACGATCATATTATACGCGTATAATATTGCATACGCGTTTTCAGGGGTACAGAGAAGGGCATAGGGAATTTTTTCCCGGAATTCCCGCGGAACTCCGAAATTACCGCGGGGAACAGCTTCTATCGAAATAAAGATCAGACAGCTAAAATGTGTAATGCATAACAAAACTAGAGCAGGTTTTTTTCATTCGTTCAAACAGTCAGATTGCTTAACCGTCTAGCGTCTGGCATGGACAACTTGTTTCGTTTTTTTATCTCTGTTATCTGATATGGATATTGAAATACTCATATTTTTTGTCTCATATAGGTATATTATGATACTAATATTATGAAGAGGTAAAGTTTGTGGGTTTGTGGCGTTGTAGGGGTAATCTCTGGACTGAACCGATTTTGTAAACTCTTTCACTTGTACCTGCTACGGTAGTCCTTAGTGACATAGGGTACTTTTTATCCCGAAATTCCCGCGGGAACTCCGAAATTACTGCGGGGGACAGTTAGTATATTTCCTCAAATCTTTCCCGAAGCTGGGGCATAGGCCTACGCTAATGCTGGTGGAGTGCAGTGAACTTTTAGATTTAGGTCTGTCCTAACGCTTACAGTCCACCATGCTGCGCCAATATGGGTTGAGGATCTTCAGGGGATTGCTTCTAATATATATATGAAGGTTTCCTGATTATGTTTTCTTCATCCTTCAAGCCTTTGGTAATCGATTTGATTCGATTCTGATCGATCAGAAAATTACCATAGTTACAAGTCTGAAAACCTTTCTTCTCTATGAATAGGAGGCAACTATTAAAATTACTGTTGGAACCACCAGCACAAGTTTCTGTTGACAGATAAATTGGGTTTCTCCGAAAGGTTGTATATTTATATTCATTGCTCCTGTCACTAACTCAGATTAAGCCGAGTCCTCTTATAAGCTTTCGTTTAGTCTTTACAAAGCTGATTGGTAACAGAACTTGCCCTTTTTACAACTAAGAATTATATCTTTGGACATTCTGACAACTGTACATTCCGACAGTTTCGCATCGCATTACACCCCAGTATATATTTTGGATAGATAGATAGATTCTGGAGTATAAATTTATTTATTTATTGATTTATTTATTTAATAGACCCTATGTGTCCTTTTTTCTACCTGTGGCAACGTTTATGCAAAATTGTATGATGATCGGTGGTAAAAGATTATTATGTTCTTTTAATATAATTGAAGTAACAGAAAACACACTTTCGAATCGATCAGACCTGAGTTATCAACTAAAAAAGAGCTGATAATCTTCAAACTAAGAACACTTTTGATCAAATAAACAAACAAAAAGCTTTATCAAAATCAGTTCAGATCTTTGGGATCTCCGATGCCCCAGACAGATACATACACAGGTAAACACGTTAAATTAATAAAATCTGGACAATTACTTATAATACCTACATCTTATTTAGAATTATTACATATACATATCTTCTGTTTATCAGAGGGTGCGACGCAAAAGAGCCACAAGACTAAGGGCGAGGCTACAAGTAGCTTCCTAATACACTCAGCTTCAGAATCATGTAGCCACTTGACTGTCATTAAATCTTATGTCGATAGCAACAAAGTTCAACAACTGACAAAAGTGTTCACATATTTTCGGTTCTAACTGTAGGTACATGTGTACCTTAAATCCGAATACGTGAGAAAAATTAACAAATGTATTCCATTTTCGGGAGTTTATTCTCCGTGAATTGAAATGGAATTGAATATTGTGAAGGCAAAATTTCGAATTATAAAAGCGAATCATAATGAGTTCATGTAAAATTTGGAAAAGGTTCTACCAGCAAACAGTAAAAATATACACATACCTATCACCGCATAGTTCTAATGGGCTTATTACACTACCTCCAAATTAGGGAATCTAAATCAGATACAATTTAGGATCAGTGAGTGAGAAAGAGAGAGAGCGAGTGATCACACTACACTAAATTGTACCCTAAATCGACTACTCTAGGATACATTTTAATGTAGTGTGATCACTCGGTCACTCTCTCACTCACTGATCCTAAATCGGAACCAACTGTTCTATAAGCGTTTAAGAACCGCGAGATTATAAACTAAAAGTAAATTCTATATAGTGCTGAGGACCGATTAAACGCGTCGTGGTGGGTCTAGTATAGTATTATATAAAGACATAGTACATCGTTACATATTAGAAGAAGAAGAAGAAACTATCTAACTAATATTATAAAGAGGTAAAGTTTGTGAGTTTGTAAATGGTTTGTGACGTTGTATGTATAATCTCTGGATCTACTGAACCGAATTTTAAAATTCCTTTGCCAATAAAAAGTCACGTTATTTGTGAGTGTCATCGGCTATATAGGCTAACCTGGAATTTTTTCGGAAACTCGAGGCAGGCAATAACTAGTGTGACGTATACTTTTAAAAGATTTTTTTGACTATTTAAATAAAATAAAATTTTAAGACAACCACAATATCTTATTAAAGTTTAAAACAATCCATTTCTTAGTCTCCAATTTTATTTGGAGACTAAGAACGTCCTTAAGTAAGTAAGGTACTTACTTTTTCTATTTTATCGAAACATTATTCCAAATTTTATAAAATTACATAATATTATGCAACACTGAATTATAAATTCAGTTTCTTTTTATAAAAGCTAATTTACAGCGAAAGAACGAGCTGGAAACTGTTATCGAGATAAATTAAGGAAAAATACATTCCATATTAGTCATAAAGTAGGTAAAACTTTTAAATAGGTAAGCAATATTATGCAACGACATAAAAAAATATATTTGACAGTCGATTTTCGTAGCCAAATACTTATTCAATGTCATTTGTATTTTCAAAACGAAATGGCAAAGTTTCGAAGTCCTAAGTTTTATATAAGCACTTAAAATCTGGAGAACATCAAGTTTCTAGGCTTTCAAAGAGTGGAAGTTAAAGGTTGAATTTTTATTTTATTTTGTTCCATTTCGTTGCCTCATTGAAGGCGTGTTATTTAAGATTCACTTATTTATCTGATGTTTACTATCAAAAGACACGTTTTACAAATTATAGAGTGAGAGACTAACAACTAAAAATTTACTAACAAGTTTTTATATTTTTTTATATTTCTGTATATATGTTAGTTTTTAAGGTATTTATCTATGGGCCTATGTTGCCTAAAACAAACAATAAATAGGTAAATAAAAAATAAATAAATAATCTAATCTAATTTTATTAAAAAAAAAATAGAGTTGAAATCCAATGTTTTAATGAATTTTTTTTTTTTCTTTGGGCTAAGTTTGAAGGTGTTTTTTTTAACAATTAAAATGCTATTGTAACTCTTTTGAGGAAGTTAACAGAGTATCGGCTGGCGATAACCATTGAAATAATGTATTTAACATTTAACTAATCTAGCTTATCGGTTTGTTTTAATTAAAATGGGCACTAACCAATCAACGACTTTGGTCAATCATTCAACCGTTTACCAACCACTGGCTAGTCCCCGCAGTTTCACTCGCGTCAAATTCAGAATTCCCGCAGAAATTCCGAAATAAAAAATACCCTATTATCTTTTTCTGAACCCCTGACAATGTATGCAAAATTTCATGATCGTTGGTTGAGTGGTTAAGACGTGAACGGTGAGTGGTGACAAACAGACAGAGTTACTTTCGCGTTTATAATATTAGCACTTAGTCGATACCCGACATTGCTCGGGTTGAAGAACTAAATAGGGTATAGGGTATCAAGGGTAGGGTAACTTAGTCCACGTAACAAAAGCACCAATTTCATCGGTACCAAATATTTTTCGAAATTGTTTTTTTTTTGTTCACTTTTTTGTATGGCATGACTTGCTATTTAATGCCACTTTATTCTTATTTATGTATAAGTAGATTATAGGGTATGAAGTACACTTAATACATGATATCACAATAGGTAATGAAGTACACTTTATACGACTTGTGTAGGCTTTATTTATCGTATATAGGTTAATGAGTACACTTTATACAACCTTTATAGACTATGAAGTACACTTTGGGTGGAAGCTATGTCGATACAATCTCCTTAAAGATTAAACCCTCAATGTATTGTTTTTCAGGAGATATCGATAGGGAATTCCCTGACATTCGTCAATAAATAACTTTCCAAAAATCACAGAAATCCTAAACTACACGACCATTCCAAGTGTTTAATTACAGTTCAATTTGACACAAACCTAAGAACAATCGTCACAAGCATTAATATTATTACGAGACCGACAACAGCTGTTCATTTAATAAGAGAAGATAATATAAAAAAAAGACAATTGGATTTGACCACAAAAGCGTTTCTTCAAGGTGGAATCAATCGTCCAATAAAATCGCAAGCAAACCACAACGCAAAACTGCGGTTAAATTTTATAACTCCAATAATAAAGTAAATGCGAATTGCAACAAATTAATCCGCCTCAGAGAGTAGTACAACTGGGCAAGTGGAGTCAAAAATGGATGCCATAAAAAGAGTCACAGCCCACACATCAGTCCACTTTCAACTTTGAATAAAGATATTTGTCTCTGACTTCGACTTTTTGAGCTTATAAGCCCTTTAATACTTATAATATCATTGTTTGTAAGCCTAATTTCCGGATAGGTCTACCCACAGTATGTCGTCTACCCTTAGAATTTAACAAGGTACGGAATTTTGATGTGTGGTTGGATAAACTAATGACTATTATTATTATTAATATTTTAAGTTAAAACATGTTTTCTCAGGAAGTGAATTTATGCAATTCTTTATGAGAAATAAATATATTCGTATTTTAAGGATATGTAAGAATGAGAAAAGTGAAATGAAATTGTCTTGCATAAACCTACCGGTTAATTTTTTTTTATCCCTAGTTAGTTACCTATTTATAATAATTAATATTGTTGATGCATTTGTTTTTCACGATGTAACTTCTGAAAGAATTGGCCAAACGAGGTCTCAGGTATACATTCATGCGTTAGTTTTTTTGTCAAGTCGATGGTTGTCGATATGTTATAGTAGTTAGTACTTGAAATAATAACGAAATTAAAAGTCTGATTGCGGTGAGGACAAAGATTTGATTAATAGCTGCTAATTTTTCAAAAATAAAACTAAAATCACCAATATTTCGTCCAACCAAAAACATATTAGGAAGATTTGAAACTCGCAGACCGTAGAGAAAAAAATATAATATTAAGTTTTACGAGACAAATAAATTATATATTGCATTGTACCGTTGGTATCAACCTACACTATTAATTAAGCGTATTGATTTCACAAAAAAATACAATATCACTAGATAGACCGCAAAAAAAAACAACTCAGGCATCGCCACCGATATCCAATACGATCGCTCTAGAAAAAAAATAATAAAGCGAAAAGTTGTCTCGTCTTCAAAAGCTTTGTACACAAAAAAAGCTTTCGAGCTTTTAATCGATCACTGTCTACGGTGCTAAAACTTACGGTTTAGAGCCGATATCCCCGTCGAATGCGACTGCTTAAAGGAGGAAAACTAAGAAAAAAAAATACTACATCCCCTACACTAGCTGTTGAAAAAAAAACAACACAACGGCGACACGGAAACGAATTTCGAAAAAAAAAAATTAAGATAACTACATGGAGTCGTAAAATATCGAAGCGTCTATATACGACCGCTCGTTACGTCGCGTGCAAGCTACTGATCTAATTTCAAAACGTACGGCTGTGAAAGTGACGTAATGGCGGCGCCATGTTGCCCCCTCCCCCCCGCCGGCCCTCGCTCCACCGCCGCAGCGCCCCGCCACCCCCTAGGCCTCTCGGAAAAGTGCACCGACATAAAATACCTATAAGACGGTATTCAATTAAATTTTCAGCACTGAATAGTTTCAGTGGTGTGTTAAGGAATTTCGAAACCGCAAAATGTTGTGATGTCATCATTGAGTTTGTAAATTTTGCGCGAAATATCAAGCTGTCGCGTAGAACTTTGGCACCTGCTATTTACTTTTTTGAGTTCGTTTAAGTGCACAAATCACGGTTTTATGGGATACAAGTGTTAAAATAAGTATTTTAATTTTCTATTTTCCATAAAATAGTGTTACTGTGGTGAAATAGTGACAAAGTAACAGGTAGACTCTTATTATAAGTTGGTCTTATAAAAGTCTTTTATATCACCAACTCAAGTAGGTACTTAAAGAAAGAAAATCTAAGAAGTTGCAATTTCTCTTGTTCATATTAATTAAACTTATTGTTATTTAATAATTTATCAAACGATTATTTGGTGTATAAACACAAAATAATTAAGATAAGTTTGTAAATACTAGGTAGGTGTACAAAAGGTGGTCTTACAGTTGTTGTGCGATTTCTTCCAGGCAAGCTTTAGCATTTAAACGGACAGAATTAAAGAATAATAAAAAGGTTATCCCACCAAAAACGCATTCATGTAAAATGTTGCCAAGACGAGACCATAATATGACTTGTTCTGTCAAAAAGTTATCCGATCTCATGTAGAGCCAAGCTTCGAACTCTACACGCCCTAACTCTACAAGGTCTAACTTCACAAACTCTACACCTTAGTCAAAATATGTGACTTGGCCGTACCTTTACTATAAGAACTATTGTATAACAGCTAGTACCGATCGATATCATAAAGGGAAAATATTTGATTTTTTTTGTTTCGTAATGAATACTCAAAAACTACTCAACCAATTTTTTTTACTCTTTCACTTATAGGAAGCTACAGTGTTCCTGAGCGACATAGAATTTTTTTTTTTTTCAGAATTACCGCGGGAGCTCCCAAATTAACGAGAGTGAAACGGTGAAGGAACCACTATGCCATTTGTTACGTAAGTCTGCCGTTATTTATGCACGTAATATTATTTACAACGGACATCATTGAAGCGTAAATAATGTTACTAATATTCTGATATTTCTGATACATTATTCGAACAGACACGGCGCGCATCGAGCTAATTGATTATTCTAAACGAGACGCGTGATATGAATCATTTGAATAAACGTCAAAAGGGTAATGGATGCCATTGTGGCAACGACAATATGGCGGACGTACGTTCGGAAACATCTGGGAAAATAATTAGATGTTTCCCGCGGTTTCGAGCGCTCATTTCAGAGTCCCAGCGGGATTTCCGGGAGAAAAAGTGCCCTGTCCTTCTGCACCACGATAGACGAAATCGTATGAAATTTTGCATATAGGTACATACATTATACATTCATAATATGTAAAAATAAAATAAAAATACCTTTCCAATATTTATTTATTAATATAAAAAACGGACTAAAATTAAATTACACATGCCCGTCATAAATGACTAGTTCGTAAATCACAAACCGTTCTGTATTTCTGTATGAAAATGTAGTCTATATATATAAAAGAAAGTCGTGTTAGTTACACTGTTTATGACTCAAGAACGGCTGAACCGATTTTGCTGAAAATTGGTGGGGTGGTAGCTTAGAACCAGGAAACGGACATAGGATACTTTTTATCCCGGAATTCCTGCAGGAACTCCGAAATTAACGTCGGTGAAATCTCATGATATTTTGCATTCTTAGGTATACATTGTCAGAGGTACAGAGAAGGACATAGGGTAGGTACTTTGCATTCCGGAATTCCTGCGGCATCTCCGAAATTTCCGCGGGTGAAACTGCGGGGAACAGCTAGTTTATAATATTTTAGTCCTCTTCTTAGGGATTATGACAACAATCTTTCTGAATCTGATAATGTTCTGTCCTAACAATCATTTTAGTCTTTGTAATTATCCACTGTTTTCTCTGACTGACATATTGGCATGAATAATTGAATAGTGCGCCTACCTATCCAAGGCGTCTGTTTCCATTTTGAAAAAAAGAAAAAGAAGAAGTAAATTACAAACTTTTCCCACAGATATAAATATGTAGCTAGACAACTACATTCAAAGTAGAATACACTTGACAAAAATCATCCGTTAAATTATAACTAGAGCATGTTTCACCTAAGCACCGGATCTTTGGGGGAAGGAAGGTGGTCAATTTGCGTGTGAGCATGCCGCAGTTAATGAGGATACGGATGCTGTAATGTCAAGGTTGCAAGCCGGCCGCTTGGCAGTTTTAGGACGACAAGTTGGCAGCACTGAATCCACTTCAAACGGAGGAACTGTAAGTATTCTATACTAGCAGTTCCCCGCGGTTTCACCCGCGATAAGTTCAGGGTTTTTTATTTATTTATTTATTTTTATTTATTTATTTATTTATTTAGACATAATTATAACACCATAACAGCTATTCACTAAAGCGATGCTATAAAATAAATAATAATATTAATAATAATTACTAATTACTAATTGCCATCAATTGCTTCTACACACGCGTAAGCCGCCTAGCTTATGACTAGCTTTTCCCTTTTTTATGTAAAATCTACCGCAAAAGTTCCAAAGTTCGATGGAAATACCAAATAACGGGAGGCAGTGTTGTTATTCCTTACACCGGGCACACGAAAGAGATCCCGAGGGATTACCGAAACACATGCGAATTACGAGAAAAGCACCAGCTTCCATCAGAAATAATAATCATCGACATGTCTTCGGTTGACGGGCGTGTCATAAAAATGAACTATTTGGATGGATACCAAGACTGTTTTTATTTAGATCCTCAACTGAGATGCGGGCTTTCTATTGTGTACACTCTTTATGATAATACCCAACACAATAAATGTCACAATTTAATTTAGCGAGTGTACAATATTAACCTCCAGACAATATCACCGGCCACACGGAGCTGTCATGATGAAATGTAGATAATAATAATCATTTTAAATTTGTTTTGTCCCAAAATTTTGAGATTTTACGCTTTGTTCCAAGTAAATTGTTGCAAAGAGTAGACTGAGAGAGTGAGTTTCAATGATAGTAGTGAGTTACTACAAAGATTGAATAATGTCGGAGGTTTTCCGAGGCGGTACATGATGATCGGAGGACGTCCTCCGGAAAGCAAAAATCAAGATCAAAGAGATTCGTCGGGCGTGAATGTGGATGAAGTTATTTATGACTGTTTTTTTTTTTTTTCTTTTTCTCTTCAGGATGTTACAGAAAAGTGTAGTCATATTTGAAGATTGCGTTCACGTAGGTAATTTTCCGCAATGATTTTACACTTGTAACTGAAACGGTACCATGGTATTAACCTTTCTAAAATTAGCTGTTTGATGTAATTAACATGTCTCTGCAACCCAACGCTGATAAATTGCATCAAACGATCTTGAGCCTGTCACATGTAACCAGTTCACGACCAACCCAGTGATGTGACATGTTTATTTTGTTGCGGAAGTGATCGATGAAAATATTTTTAATTTGGTTATGAAAAGCTGAAGTAAGATTTTTGAGCTAAATACCACGGTCAAATGATTAATGTAAAATATTGCCAGGTTAAAATCTTCAAGTATGACTACACCTTTCCGTAACACCTTGTATATAGGTACGTAATATTGTCCAGGGAATGCAAATAGTTTAAGTTCAACTGCAGAAGCCTGTATCAGCTGTAGAAACCTATAATATGTAGGCACCGTGTAAGTTCGAGGATGAGATTTAATCGTATGAAACTTTTCCTTGTACTGAGAAAGGTCTTTAGTAGACAAGTGAACTTAAAGTCTGTCGATACGAGTGGGATCTGTAGCCATGCTACTATTGATAGGACTTTTTAGTTTTTGTTAAGATAAAACAAAGATTCATGCGGAAAGTTCTTTACACAACTACGTCGCGCGTCGAAGAGTTAAAGGTTCTTTTTTTTTTTCTAACTAATTAATGTCCATACTAATATTACTATGACGAGTTTAAACCCAAACCGCTAGACAGATTTTAATGAATTTTGGTATAGAGATAAATGGGATTTTGAAAATGGACATAATTATTAATATGCTAGGTAGGTACTTTTTATTCCGAAAAAAAAAAAGAAAAATACATAGATTAGATAACAGGTTTACCAACTACTAGAAAAGCCGAGGTTATGTATGTAAGTAGGTACCTACCTGTTAATTATTATCCATCTATATAAAAGAGAAAGGTCAGTGACTCACTGACTAAACTAAAGCTAAAAGGCATGAGGCGTCGAGCTATTCGTAAAAACGTATTTCAAAGTTCTCAAAATTAGTGTGAATGCGGGTGAAAACCCAGTAACAATAATTGAAACACAAAAACAATTGGGCATGTTAACTAATTTTTATTTTTTAGTCCGTCTTGTAGATTATTAAAAAATATTGGACACGTATTTTTTCTTTTTTTCCGTAATCAAAAAATAACGGCGATATATTGAGTTGAAATTTCGCGTGACGTCACTATTCTGACAGTTTGTATGGCGGTTTCAGCGGTTAGTGACGTCACGACCCCCTCACCCTAAACTTTAATGCGCTTTATCTCTGTATATTTTAATTTATTTGAAAAAGCAAAAAATACGTGTCTGTTTTTTTATTTTCTAACTGACGGACTAATTAGAACTTTGATTTTCAAAAGTAGTCCACATCCCTATTAAAGGTGCATGCATGAGCACCGCGAAGTTACGTTCGCGCCGGTAGTAAGGTGATTCCACCACCCGTGAAATTGCATTACTCTGCATGCACTAAATGCGGCTCTATGCCTATCAATTTTATGGCTTAGTTATTGTTATTATACCAATAAATTCCCATCTACTCTGGCATTGAAAATCATCAAATATGCAGGCCGGTGCTCTCAGAAACCATAGACAATGGAAGATGCTTCCAGTTCCAATCGCGTTTGACAGCATCCATCCTCTTGCCAAACGAGATGGGCAGAGATTCGACTCCCAGATCCTACTTAATATTATAAATGTGAAAGTGTGGATGTTTGAATGTTTATATGTTTGTTACTCAATCACGCAAAAATGGCTGAACGGATTTGGATGAAAGTTGGCATGTTCGTTGTCAGGGGTACACAGAAGGACATAGGGTACTTTTTATCCCGGAATTCCCGCGGGAACTCCGAAATTACCGTGGGTGAAACCGCGGGGCACAGCTAGTTAGGATAATAACAAGAACATAAAAAGTTACCACCATTAAGGTTTACTTAATTCATTCCAAACAATAGGTATATATTTTTCTCGAATGGCCGTACCTACTCTAACTAACCCTTTACAATCGACGCCTCTGAAGATAAAGTTAAATATACAACTTTGATTGTAAATGTAAAAAAATGTAAAAAAAATCTTTCTTTCTTCTTTCTTTCTTCTTTCTTCTTTCTTTCTTCTTTCTTTCTTCTTTCTTTCTTCTTTCTTTCTTCTTTCTTTCTTCTTTCTTTCTTCTTTCTTTCTTCTTTCTTTCTTCTTTCTTTCTTCTTTCTTTCTTCTTTCTTTCTTCTTTCTTTCTTCTTTCTTTCTTCTTTCTTTCTTCTTTCTTTCTTCTTTCTTTCTTTCTTTCTTTCTTTCTTTCTTTCTTTCTTCTTTCTTTCTTCTTTCTTTCTTCTTTCTTTCTTCTTTCTTTCTTCTTTCTTTCTTCTTTCTTTCTTCTTTCTTTCTTCTTTCTTTCTTCTTTCTTTCTTCTTTCTTTCTTCTTTCTTTCTTCTTTCTTTCTAGCTTTCTTCCTTTCTTTATATGTTTAGAATCGGTTCTGTAATTGCAGAGATCACAAACACAATTTGTCCATAAATTATTTAGTTACTATTGATATCCTGGAATTCCTGCGGGAACTCAGAAATTAATTTAGGTGCAGAAACCGCGTGGAGCAGCTAAAAGTGCCATAGTATGAGTAGTTGATTGAAACTGGCATAAACTCTCTGTCGAAACATATTTATAGTCAATGGTAGTTGATACATACCTACATTTATATTCGGTTGGACGGTTGGTGCAGACAACGAGGTGCTCCCTAGAGGATCGTCGGGTTGGTTATTGGCACGATTCTATATTCCGATCTCTTTGTACCTTCGCGCCTTCTCTTATGGAAAGCTAGGCTTCTTCAATGTCGAAGAACGAATTCAATTTCGGTACCTACTTGCGAGTTAGGATAATTTTATGAGGACGTAATAGAGCGGTAACTTGGGCGCGTGAGAATTAAGAGTGGCTCGTACATCCATCTTTTGATATGAACCATGAAATGGTCTATTTTGGAAATCGTATGGATTAAAAGTCGTCAATGGATCAAAAGTATAATTATATAAATATTATAGAAATTACATTTTAATTATTATCATATTTTCTACAGATAATTGCAACAACAGGGGTATAATCTTCTGTAAATATAAAAGCGAAAGGTCACTTACTCACTGAGTAAACACGAATTCTAGGAAACTACTTGAACGTTGAAGTTGTTTAGCAGATAAGAGTTTATGGAGAGTAGAAGTCACCTTAAAAGAGGTCCTGCGGGAACCACCTAAAAAGGATTTCATGGAGTTCCCGCAGAACCTCTCAAATTAACGCGGGTGATACCTTGGGGAACAGGTAGTAAAGTATATACATACACATACATAGATAGTAAAGAAAAACATATTATACAACAATTTGAGCGAAAAAAAATAAGAACACTAACGAAAAATTTCTGAGAGTATTCTACATCTATAGTAGGTTGTATATTCCGATCGAAAACGAAGACTGAACGAAAGTAGATCCTTCAGTCTAGTTTGTTTTGCAATTGATCAAATGCTGTAACTTGCATCCGTAGCGACCGATTTCAGCGACAGATTAACTGTTTTTGACAATTGTGACAGACGCCGCCATGTTGGATTTGTACATACGGCTATTACGTCGGCGGCTTGTGGATAGTTCTGCAGAATAGATTGCGTCATGGGAACAATTAAAACAACTTACAATCCTTATCCTTAATATTATAAATGCGAATGTGTTTATTTGATTGGTTGTTTGTTACGCTTTCACGCTTTAACGGCTGGTGTTGCAGATGTCCATGGGCGGCGGTAATCACTTACCATCAGGTGTACCACTTGCCCGTTTGCCCCCTATGACATAAAAAAAAACCGATCATGTCATTTTGCATACACGGCCTCAGGAGTACATAGAGCATTTCTATCCCGAAAGTTTGAAATTAACATGGAAAAAAATTAAAACCGACTTCCAAAAACACAAAACTAAAAAAGCTTAAAAATAAAAAGCTAAAAATAACAAAATACAGATATAATCCAAAAGACAAAAACACACGTAATATTATTATTGGTTTGTGCTACCACCGATCGGTTTGAATTCGGTGACAAGCCCGCTGGTGTCTGCCCACTTGGGTTGTTCTGCTCACGAAGAGCTGGTGGCGGGAGTCGACTTAGCCCATCTACCCCATCCATATTTGGCTTGTCACCGAAAAATCCAAAAATCGCTATAGGTGTACCTATAATATTTGAAGAGTTCCTTCGATTACTCCAAGATCCCATCATCAGATCTCGACTTGGTGACAATGGAATCAATTTGGGAGTATCCCCTTTCAAACAAAAAACAATTTTTGAAATCGCTCCAATCGGAACCCGTGAAATACGTATTATTGTTGAGTAGTTTCGATGACCATCTGTGGTCTTCATCATCAGTTCCACTTCTTCAAATTTTGCTTTCCAAAAGCAAATGAACGATTTACTATAAAAATACCCAAATCGCTATAGGTGTGCCTATAATTTTTGAAGAGTTCCCTCGATTTCTCCAAGATCCCATCATCAGATCGCGACTTGGTGGCAATGGGACCTAATTGGGAGTAAACCCTTTCAAACAAAAAAAGAATTTTTCAAATCGGTCTACCCGTCTTCGAGTAATTAAAAAAAAAAAAAAAAAAAAAAAAAAAAAAAATACATACAATCGAACATAGAACCTCCTCCTTTTTGGAAGTCGGTTAAAAAGCGGAAGTGAATTTCTTTGTTTGTTACGATTTCACTCCGTAACTACTAGACAGATCATCATGCAATTTTGCATACACGTTTTCAGAGATACGGAGAAGGAGGTGTTATACTTTTTATCCCGGAATTCCGGCGGGAACTCTGAAATAAACACGAGTTCAACCGTCGGGAGCAGCTAGTAACCAATATAACTATATGGTACAATTATTATACTATGTCATCTATCAATCAGAGAGAACGTAAATAAAAAACATACATACAATCGAACATAGAACATCTTCCTTTTTGGAAGTCGGTTAAAGAGTAGAATCCACGATTCTGTACATTGAATATTTTTACCAAAAATTGAGAGGGGTGATAAAAGAAGAGTAACCAAGCCAAAAAAAAGAAGATTTTTAAATTATTTTCTGTCTGTCTGTCTGTCTGTCTGTTCGCAATAATCTCCGCATCTACTGAACGGGTTGTCATGCAGTTTTCAGTAATAGATTAGCAAGTTTTCAGTAATAGATCTGGAGCAACATTAGGCTTTGTTTCATCGAAATAGGATATAGGGAAAAAAAGTTATCATCAGTTAAAGACTTCAGCGCAATGCAATGGTCGAAAGCTTCGATATAATGTTGCAATATAATGTTTTAGAGACATGCATTTTTTTTTCTTTTGAATTGATTTTCGCGAAGTGACAGTTTTAAGATGATATGATTATATTTTCTTTGAGACCAAAGAGTATTTAACCACTACGTTTTAAAAAGAGTGAGGAAAAACTAACATCAATGTCATTGCAAGGGTCGAAAATTCACGCGGGTGAAACCGCGGGCACCAGCTAGTACATAATATAACGATGTTTTATGAACGTATACAATGGACGCCCCTGGGCGCGCCGAGTGGGAGCGGCCCTAATGCGGCAGGGTGCGTCCACACGGAGCCGGACGTCAAGCGTCTGCGGCACTTTGCATTGTTATGGTTACTGAGCAAAGATGACGGTGTTGTGCATTTGCCTTATTAATGGGCATGTTGACTAATTTTTATTTTTTAGTCCGTCTTGTTGATTATTAAAAAATATTGGACACGTATTTTTTCTTTTTTCACGTAATCAAAAAATAACGGCGATATATTGAGTTGAAATTTCGCGTGACGTCACTATTCTGACAGTTTGGAAGGCGGTTTTAGCGGTTAGTGACGTCCCGACCCCCTCACCCTAAACTTTAATGCGCTTTATCTCTGTATTTTTTAACTTATTTGAAAAAGCAAAAAATACGTGTCTATTGTTTTTTTATTTTCTAACTGACGGACTAATTAGAATTTCGATTTTCAAAAGAAGTCCACATCCCCATCGTGCAACGATGTTTGCGTTTTTTTTTTTAAATTGGGGTGTGAAATTCAAAAATTTACTCTCGGCCGTCCATAACAGTGAGGTCGTTAGACCTCTGTCCGTTTATTGTTAAAAACAAATTTCCATAGGTACACAATCAATAACCTACTCTTCTTCTTCTTTATAAATAAGAATGAATGTTTGTATGTCTGTCCTACATGCGTTTCGAAACCATCGGTCCAATAACCAATTGTTGTGATGAAACTTTGGCGGGTTGTTCTGCCTGCGTCCACAAATGTTCCTGATCCCAAAACTCACGCGGGTGAAACCGCGGGCCACAGCTAGTATTCTATAAATGCGAAAGTAACAATTTTATTTGATTTCACGTCTCAACTACTCAACCGATGTCATTTTATGTGGGACCTCTGACGTACATACCTACTTGACTCTGTACTATATTTAAAAGTATTTCTTACAACTGTAATGAAACTGATTGATCTCACAAACTGTAAGTCATAATATAACATCAATTTAACTTTAGCTGGAGGATGATTGGTCTCTGATTAGGTATAAGGAGGGCTTCTCTAGTCCGTTGATTGTGATAAATTGTCCCCAGCCTCCCCAAACACCCCTTGACATTCTTCCGCTGATAAATTAATAAAATTGTCTGGGTTTTTTCTTTTTTTCAAAACAATTTCATCGTTATAGTTTTATTCGCTGTAAAAATGAAAATTTATATTAATCTAGGTACACTTAACACCAATATTGTAATAATAGGGATGCTGACGACTTTCGAAAATCAAAATTCTAATTAATCCGTCAGTTAGAAAATGAAAAATCATTAGACACGTATTTTTTTATTTTTCAAATAAAGAAAATACACAGAGATAAAGCGCATTAAAATTTAGGGTGGGGGCTCGTGACGTCACTTACCGCTACAAGCCGCCATACAAACTGCACTGGTCAGTAACGTCACACGAAATTTCAACTCAATGTATTGCCGTTATTATTTGATTACGTAAAAAAAGAAAAAATAAGTGTCCAATATTTTTTATTAATCTACAATACGAATTTAAAAAAAAATTAGTCAAATAGCCTATAATAAGTAATCTCTGGAACCATGTGCTTAAAACATTAAAAAAAACTCAGTTTGATGCGTTTATAGGTAATCAGCAGGGCAATTATGTAACTTTTGTTGCTATAAAATTTCAGTTTCAATCAGAAAAATAGTGATTTTGTGATAAATTTATCATGTTTAGGCAGCTTTAACTTTGAAGTACCTAATATGTTTGTTTCGGTTGAAATTATCGCCGGTGAAACCGCGCGAAACAGCTAGTAATTTATATGTGCCTTTGGTGACACGTACAGGTCACTAATACGTATTTATTTATTTAAACTACTTAATTTAAAGTGACTGGCATTATCTGCCAGTCAAACTTTTGGTAGTACAGAGCTAGTTCACTTGCGGTGCATTTACGTGTTACGTATAGGTATAGGCACGACGAATACTTTTTAAATCTTCAACCCCCTAAAGCTAAAATTCTAAACAAATCAGACCCATATTAATAAACTCTACTCAGCCTTATTACGCTCTCAAGTCTTTGTTTTGTCTTAATTTTCCAGCGCAATGAGTCAGGAATATCTTGAGAGCTACTTAAATTATTTTATATAAACACAGGGCTCAGTGCTGAAAGGTCAAGTTCAAACTATGAAAATTATTTTATTTTTTATTTTTAACTAGCCGTCCCCGCGGTTTTACCCGCGGCAATTTCAGCGTTCCCGCGGGAATCTCAGGACAAACTATATACGTATAAACCTTCCTCTTGAATAGCTCCGTGTACTTATTGGTGCAAACCGGATGAAAATCCGTTCAGTAGTTTTTCAGTTTATCGTGAACAGACAGACAGACCGATGTGGCGGAGATTTTGTTTTACAATACGCGACGATTTGTAAATGAAACCATAAAGTTGGCACCATTAATATATCTACGAGTATATAGTGTTGTCGAGTCGAGACAAAACGTAGTGCCTCTCCCACCCACTGGCCAATATTTACCCACAGTCTACAATAATATGGGGTGTGTAGAATTAATTAAATTATATTACACACAGAGAGCGCAGGTTGACGCACATTTTATGTCCGTAGTTTTAGTTTTAGTGCATGTTAGCACTGTCGTTATTAGACGTCGATCCAACAACGATAAAGTGCGACATGATTGTGGAAATAATTAAAGCATTCCCTCTGAAATGAGGTGCATTATGCCCCAAAGTGCGAGGATAATCTATACAATCCCTACAATATTATGAATGCAATTGTAGGTAAGTTTATTTATTTGTTTATTACGCCTTCACGGCTCGATCGATCTTCATGAAATTTTCCATACACATTGTCAGGGGTACAGAGAACGACATAGGTAGAGTAATTTTCTCGGAATTCCGGTGCGACCAGCTATTGTTTTATAATTTTAAGTTATATTTATGTAGAGACATCAAAGAAATATTTGATGTCTCTACATTTCTTAATAGTTCTTTAACAGCTGTCAGTTGAGCCAAATTAAAGCCAAATTATTCTACTAAATATCATCCATATGGAGCTCTTAAAGATCAACGTCAAACGAGCAGCAATAAAGTAAGTAGGTACCTATGTACCTATATTTGAATTTGAAACATCATTATGTTATTAAGACCGAAGTTCAAACTAAACTGACATAATATGCAAGAAGGTGGAGTTCAAAACAAAAGACTGCAAAGCTTAATCATCAATCATTCCTTTGCCTCGTCCGACGACATCGTGGAAAAAAAGCAAGGGGACTACCAGCATGATCGTCATTAGTTGTAATTAAACACGCAAACAGAAACTTGAACTTTCTTAAATAGCATACGGTTTAAAGCAAATTATGCTTTAAAATCCAAAGCCATAGAGTGAAAATTTAAATTGTCGTTGCTCTATATTTATTTTTGGTCCTCTCCGAGCTCTCGTCCCGTTGACAGATTCCGTTCATCGCTTCTGATTGGTTCTGCTGTTTGCCGCCGAAAAGTGCGCGCGAAAGACAAATGACGGCTGTCAAATTAATGTCGTTCACAAATTTGTTACATGACATTGTGGTAAGGTTTCCAATTAGCAAATTAGCATCGTTGCATAGGACTTATTTAAAATAAGTAAACAGTCAATAGGGATGTTGCCTACTTTTGAAAATCAAAATTCTAATTAGTCCGTCAGTTATAAAATAAAAAAAACAATAGACACGTATTTTTTGCTTTTTTAAATAAATTAAAATATTGAGAGATAAAGCGCATTAAAGTTTAGGATGAGGAGGTCGTGACGTCACTAACCGCAAAACAGCCATACAAACTGTCAGAATAGTGACGTCACGCGAAATTTCAACTCAATATATCGCCGTTATTTTTTGATTACGTAAAAAAAGAAAAAATACGTGTCCAATATTTTTTAATAAACTACAAGACGGACTAAAAAATAAAAATTAGTCAACATGCCCATTACCGTTGTTTATTATCAAGGTTCACAGTTGTATTTTGGAAGTGAGAACCAAATAATTAAACTATACTTGAGTTAAATTTCTCAAGTTTAACTGAGAGCAATCAAATTAAGGTTCTATATCTGTACCTCATTAGCAGGTTCCCTGCGGTTTCTCCCGCGTGAAATTCGAGGTGCCCTTATCAAATTTTTGTACCAGTTAAGTTAAGTAAGTAAGTAGTTAAGGTAAGTTAAGTATAGGAATCTTGTGATAATCCTATACATTCCATCCAAATCCGTACTACCGTTTTATTCGTGAGTCGTGACTAAGTCCCAGCTCCCAAGCATTCGAAAACTTATAATACCTATCTAAATTATAATTATACCAGCTGTTCCTCGCGGTTTTACCCGCGTTAATTTCGGACTTCCTGTGGGAATTCCGGGATAACGTATACGCCAAATTTTATGATGATTGTTTGATTACTTAAAATTAAGTAGGTAATCATTAAAACGACTCTGAGTGCGGCCGTAAGACGACAAGGCGAAAAGAAGTTAGTCGTTGGGATCTGAAACACGTAAACACATTTCTTTAGCTAGAAAAAATCTGTACAATTATAATAAAACTGTAGAGAGGTCAATTCTGTACATTGAATATATATTGAAAATTATTATTGGAGGATGAACGGTGATCGATACTGATGCCAAAGGTGCAATCAGTAAATTTTTGTCTGTCTGTCTGTTTGTCTGTATGTGCACGCATGGGTCAAAAACGACTGAAGGGATTTTAACCAAACCTGGTACGATTGTAGTCCATACTCCTTGGCAGGTTATCGGCTATATAACATAACGCTAAGACACATAGGAGCTGAGCAGTGACGATAAATTTGAAGCAAGTCGGACGAAAATGCGCTTTCGCATACGTTTACTCAATCACGCAAAAACGGCTGATCGGATTTGGATGAAATTTGGCATGCACGTTGTCAGGGGTACAGAGAAGGACATAGGGTACTTTTTATCCCGAAATTCCCGCTGCAACTCCGAAATTACCGCGAATGAAACTGCGGGGCACAGCTAGTATAAAATATAGGTTTTGTAGGCGACCGTAGAGGTTTGAAATCCATCTAAACGTTTTATTTTACTGACTTACCTCAGTCTGTCAACTGGAACACAGTCGGTGTATAATGTATATACATATAATATTACTAGCTGTCCCCCGCGATTTCATCCGCGGTAATTTCGGAGTTCCCGCGGTAATTCCGGGAAAAAAGTGCTGTAGTTTACGGTGATAAGCAGTTCCCCGCATTAATTCCGGAGTTCCAGCGGCAATTCCGGGATAAAAACTATCCTATCTTTTAAGTTGGGCTATATTATAAATGGTTGCAAAATTTTATCAAAATCCGTTCAGTAGTTTCGGAGTCTATCGCGGACAAACAACGTGACACGTGATTTACATATATTTGATATTAGTTATGGAGGTAATAAATAAATTGCCTACGCGGTGTTAAATCTTAATAGAAAATAAATGAATGGTGCGCAATGGTGGCTCCGATTTCTAATCACGCGTACAAATACCAAGTTTTGTGGACACGGAACGGAACAACTCATCGGTCACAGTGATAGGGTGACCATAATAAGGTTAGTTGTCACTACACAGATTCGAAGTTTGACAAAAAATCTCGAAAAATCCATCTATTGAGCAGCAAACAACATAATATTTTTTTCTTTTAAACCAACTGAAGAAGATAATACTTACACAATAGGAGAAGGCTTTAAGGAACTTCGAAAGAACTCGATATCCAGTTAGATCCCACTTCTTTTATTAGCGGAGCCGTCATTCGAATGCTTATCTTGTAAGTTTTTAGTTAATAAACTCGACTTTCTTTAACATTTTTATTTTTTTATGGTGAGACTATATCACTACACAGAATCTAAGTGTGCGTGGAAAGAATGTTTGTTTGAATTATTCCTTTTCTTTGTTTAAATACCTACATTTTAAAAATTATATTAATTGCAAATTAGCTGTGCCCCGCGGTTTCGCCTGTGGTAATTTTAAAGTTTCCGCAGGAATTCCGGGATAAAAAGTACCCTATGTCCTTCTCTGTACGCCTGACAACGTGCGTGCCAAATTTCATCCAAATCTGTTGAGCCGTTTTTGCGTGATTGAGTAACAAACATCCATACCATACATTAGACCCACAAAAGTATATACTTAGGTAATTTAAGAATCTTGAATGAAGCAATAGAGAGTCCATAACAAATTGAAAGCTTACCGCCGCACTCAGAGTCGACTTTAATAGATTACTTAGTTAAGTATAGATTTTTAAAACAAAACTGCCGCAATCAGACAAGTTTAATAAATTAACGTTAATTGGCATTTAACTAATTAAGTTACATCTCATTGAATGCCAATTTACATTAATTTACTGAACGTCTCTGATCGCGGCAGTTTTGTTTTAAAAATCTATACTTAACTAAGTAATCATTAAAGTCGACTCTGAGTGCGGCCGTTAGTGTAATATCCAACTCTCCAAGCGACAATTATTAAAATACTCCCGTGACAATACAATATTCTGGTCACTCTACGCCACAGCTGTAATCAAGAAAACCGAAATTTTGACGAATATTAATTTGTCGCAAGTTATTTCCGAGTTTTGGATTGCGTGTTCCACTGCCGTTACACAGACAGACACCCCCTGTGTCTTATATTATCCCCACTTTCCTGCATTCTTCAATACCCACTCTTGTGTCGAGTGAAATAAGAGCTACATTGCAACGACACGTCGACGGGAAGAATTTTAATCACACTGTAGAGCGATATCAATAAAAGGTAACTTTTGTTTTCTGATAAATTGGATTACTTAATTATTAAAAGCTATTCAGCTATTCGGTTGTGTTCGGTTATTGTTGTATTTTATGGTGCACCTACCTACCAAAGCCATTTTTTTTTTCAATACTGTAAAATTAGAACTAGAAGCGAGTTACTATGTACCGACCAACTTTGTAGATAAAACTGAATTGGAATCAAAAACGTTTTTTTTTTTATTTATTTGGGACCAGATGGCGTTGTGTGATGATGTCCAAGCATTACTATTATTGATTTCACAATTTTTACTATGACGGGTATAATCCTCATCCGTACCTATGTTATAAATACGAAAGTGACTCTGTCTGTCTGTTACCTTTAACGCTTTAACTACTCAAACGATCATCATGAAATTTTGCATGCCCGTCGTCAGGGGTCCAAAAAAGGATATAGTGTACTTTTATCCCCGGAATCCTCTCGGGAACTCCGAAATTAACGTGTTCCGAAGTACGACGCGCACTTGCAAGCAAGCGAGGAACCGTGGGCTAGAACGAAATTCCCTGTCAATGGGCATGTTGACTAATTTTTTTTTTAGTCCGTCTTGTAGATTATTAAAAAATATTGGACACGTATTTTTTCTTTTTTTACGTAATCAAAAAATAACGGCGATATATTGCGTTGAAATTTCGCGTGACGTCACTATTCGGACAGTTTGTATGGCGGTTTTGCGGTTAGTGACGTCACGACCCCCTCACCCTAAACTTTAATGCGCTTTATCTCTGTATATTTTAATTTATTTGAAAAAGCAAAAAATACGTGTCTATTGTTTTTTTTATTTTCTAACTGACGGACTAATTAGAATTTTGATTTGTAAAAGTAGTCAACATCCCAATTCTTCGATCGACACGGCAACTCTGAAACATCAGCCGACCCGAACCCGACTCAGCTACAAATGTTATATTAATCCCTATGCCAGCTCATCCATCAAACATTCGTAGGAAATGCTTCTATAAGTGTTTTCCTTCCTGACGGAGCGGTTCCAGTGACTGGGCTGTTGTGAATACGACCTTATAATGAGCAGCACGACTTGCAGGAATGTGATTAGACACCCTTATAATCATAATTTTATTGTGTTTATTGTGTTGGGCAATGGCATAATATTTTTTTTAATGGGGATGTGGACTACTTTTGAAAATCAAAATTCTAATTAGTCCGTCAGTTAGAAAATAAAAAAACAATAGACACGCATTTTTTTGCTTTTTCAAATAAATTAAAATATAGAGAGATAAAGCGCATTAAAGTTTAGGGTGAAGGGGTCGTGACGTCAATAACCGATAAAACCGCCATACAAACTGTCCGAATAGTGACGTCACGCGAAATTTCAACTCAATATATCGCCGTTATTTTTTGATTACGTAAAAAAAGAAAAAATACGTGTCCAATATTTTTTAATAATCTACAAGACGGACTAAAAAATAAAAATTAGTCAACATGCCCAATTCTGTATCAAAATTAATGATGGGAATTCATGTTCCTCGTAATTGACAAAATAGAAAAATAGTTAAAAGAATTAAAAAAAAAACTATTACTTTTCTTAAAAAAATGTTTTATTTTATTTTATAAAAAGTATTTTAAAAAGGAAGCGTAATTTTTGAAGCAATCAGCGCGATGTGAGCGCGATATGAAATTACTTATAATAGGTACTAATTTTGAGTTTTTTTGGTGGCGGTTCGGTCATTTATTTTCATGTCGATAAAAAAAATTGTTAAAAATTGATTTTGTTGTGTTATAAGGTGCTATATCGGACAATAATTTTTATAGTGACAGACATACCTAATATTTTGAACTTGTAATTTCTGCATGAAATAAATAGAAAGAAGGTGCAAAATAAATCTCTGACTACATTTTGAACGCTTTCTTATTAAATGTCCGTTTATCAATACGCAACTCCAAGGGCACCAAATAGCTAATAAGGGCAACCAAAACATATTAGACCAGTTTTATTTTTCCACACGTTCAATCGAAGAATTAGGCGGTACTGTTAAAGCTGTTTTTTTTTTATCGATTACTATTTTTAAATTATTTCCAGCCGCTTTCTGTAACGCAAAGTGGCAACCCACCGCAGACCGCGTATATTTCGTTAAAGCGAAGTACTTACTTACGTCTATGGTTGTACGGAAGTTTTTTTTTAATATCATTTTATGTTTTCCCGCTCGAAAGTAACCGACTAAGCGACACGTCTCGAAGAGTTGCAAAACTTATGTGGCAGTTGACGGGCTCCATTGCTCGTTGAGATGACGGCTGTTGGGATTGAAAAGCTTTGTTTTGTATTTATTTATTTAAAACTATAACGGTTTCACCCGCGGTAATTTCAGAGTTCCCGCGGGAATTCCAGGATAAACTATACGTAGGTAGGTATAAACCTATGTCTTCTTCGGGATTTTTAGAAATAGATATATTGAAAGAAAAGAAAAAAAAAGAAAAGAAAGATTTATTCAAGCAAGAAACACATACAGAGCAGCACAAATGAAAACAATTGATGAAAACCGCATGAAAATCCGTTCTGTAGTTTATGAGTTTATCGCGAACAGACAAACAGACTGACAGACCCGGTGGAGGACTTCGTTTTATGTATGTAGTGATGGTATTAGGTAAATATAAGGCAATATCCCACTGGTCGATTTTGATTGAAATGAACATAATTTAATAATATGTACATATAACTAATAATCAGAATTGTAGGATCAACCGCAATCATTTCTGAGTTTCCGCGGGAATTCCGGGTTAAAATGTACCGTATGTCCTTTTCTCTACCCCTGATATCCAGTATGCAAAATTTCATGAATATCGGTTGAGTAGTTAGGCGTGAAACTTACCTACCAAACAGTAAAAAAGTACAGAAAAGAACTTAAGATAATTTTGTACCGGAATTCCCGCGGGAACTCCGAAATAACGAGGGAGACGGCGGAGAACAGCTGGCATTTTAATTATGGAAAAAGAAAACCGCCTACCCTTAACTAGTACACCGAAATAGCTCCTTTTGATCGCGAGCAGGCGCGGGGCTGCGCACGCGTCGATCCTATCGATCGATTGATTTACACACACGTGCGAGTACCAAACGCATGACGCAACACCTACACACGAGCGAAAAATTTAAAACTTTATATCTTTACGAATAGAGACGATATTCTCTTCACCAAAATTATCCGTAAGCATTTTTTCTATCTAAACATTTTTGTGCAAGGTTCGAACATTCTAAAATGAAACTTATTGCTGTGAATTTAAGTGTATTTTTTAATATGTATAGGAAAAGCTTTGCGCTTCTTCAGCTATTTGTGTAAGATTAGTGTATTGTACGATACATTTTAGTTCTGAAACTGCTGAAAACATGCACCAGACGCTGAGTCTCCATTCTGGGTTGAATCTGGCTGCTCAGTATCCGCTTTGATTGGAAAAGACAGCTTTACGTTCTAAAAAAGTGCTACTTATCCTTACTTGGGATGCGAAAAGTGAGTTTTTTTGTTACGCTTTCACACCTTAACGGCTCAACCAATCACCATGAAAATGCATACACGGTTTCAGTGGAACAGAGAAGGACATAGGGTACTTTTTATCCCGGAATTCCCGCGGGAACTCCTTAATAAACGCAGCTGAAACCTCAAGACATTTTGCATACACATTGTTACGGGTACAGAAAGGGACATAGGGTACTTTTTCCCCGGAATTCCCGCGGGAACTCCGAAACTAGCGCGGATGAATATAGTATAAAACAGTTTCTCGCCGTCTGCGTCCGTCTTCGCTTCGATCTTTTAAACAAACGAATTTCATTGTAGTTTTCATCAATAGATAGAGTGATTGTTGAAATATGACGAGTAAGTTCAAGATGTAGGATGAAATCAAGCCGAGCTCTCAGCTTTCATCAAAAATGCTCCCGTGCGAAGCCGGGCCGGTCTCTAGTTAATTTTTAAAAGGTAGCCCCCCGCGGTGTCACTCGCCTCGATTTCGGCACTCCCTCAGGAAATCTTAGCATCGCGTCGGGATAAAAGTTACCTAGATCGATCTTTGAAATAGGATTCCAAGACCTAAATTGCTGGAAATACCCTGTAAATTTCGGCAGGTGACCTATCCACAAAATCAACTTCTTAAAAAATTTACGTAGGTAGACTTATAAAATGTTATGAACCATTTTTTTTTCTTCGGTTTGTTATTGTTTTCATTACAAACAAAATCTACATCACAGTAGGATATCTGCGTCTTAAAGGATCATTATTTAGGTGTCCAGTTGAATCGTTCTACAATTTTTCTTTAAGTTTTCTATACTTACTTCCACTAAATATAATAATAATAATATAATAATAATAAAATAATATAATAATAATAAAGTGGATTGTAGAGTAATCCGTGTTTGAAATCCGTAGTTAGGTAGATACTAAAACTTTGCTAACTGACTCCGGACTGACATTTAAGTCTAGATTCAGTTCCGAGCACTAGAAAGTGCCGCGGCTAAGGGCTGGAGAGTGGAATGACCCAGTAAACTTGAATTAAATCGTGACTTCCAAGCTCGGCCTGAGAACACAATCAATAACTCGACCCGTCAAACCATATCACTCCTTATCACATCCAAAATAGAGTCACAATTTCCGCGGCATACGAAAGCTCTCTATCGAATGAAAATTCATTCGCACATGAACTTACCAGCAGAACGTTAAGGTTCAATTCCCTTTGAATGAAGTTGAATTCCAATCGTACGAAACCGAAGTAGGAATACGTTTTATGTTAGTAGGAATTTCGCTCTTATTTCTAAGAATAAAAAATTGTATCCCTTTTATTGTACGAGTGTTTTATTTTTTTACATATTGCGAAACGTTGTTACGCGATATTGAACGTTGTTCTTTTGACTCGAAAGTTTATTTTTACTTGTGAGTTAACTTTCTACATTGCGAAGAAGATTGAAGTGTGGTTGAAGGGCCCTTGAAATCTTGGCGATGATTTTCTTTTTGTTCGAATTAAAAAAGGAGTCAGCAATTCGATGTAGGAATGTTTTAAGAGACGTATTCATAATGGTAATATTGAGTACACACTTATCTATCACTCAGCAGTTCAGCACCCAAAGTGGAGACACTACTTTGAAAAAGTCATATCCTTAAACATACCTACCTGAAATAACGTAAATATAAAGGACGTAAATACATTTTTTCTTTTATTAAGTCAAAGTAACGGTCAATTTTGAACTAAGACTGATTTGATTTGAACGGAAATGGCGTTTAGCGTTCTGGTTTCTAAGCCTTGTTGTACCTAATGTATGTGTAGGAAATATGAAGTATATAATGTATCTACCTACAAATCGTGTGGATATTTTATAGGACCGTTCGAAAAGTCGCGTTCATTGCCAAAAATGCGTGTCACTTCCGTTGACTTCACACGCGTCACTACTCACTTCCGTTGCATGCTATTCCACTCTCAATATCTCAACTCACCAAAAGAAGCGTAGCCTGTATACATTTCAAGCAAATCATGTATAGGTTTTTTTTAATGTCATAGGGGGCAAACAGGCAAGTGGTAGACCTGATGGTAAGTGATTACCGCCGCCCATGGACATCTGCAACACCAAAAGGCATGCAGTTGCGTTGCCGACCTGCAATGTTTTGTTGTTACAAATTTTATTTTAATAGAAAACAACACCTATTGTTTTATCAACGGGATGGTATAGACTATAGACTATAGAGTATAGAGTTATTAAGCGTGATTTGTTTCTTAATTATCAGACCGCGAGGTTTTAGTTTTTCCTCGGTTACCTGTGACCAACAATAGATCGGACGTGCGGGCCCGGTCACCGACCTGGTCACCGGGTCACATCACGGGTGACTGCACTCCTCGCCTTTGTTTTACACTATCACCTCACTTCATAGACCTCACTGTTATAAATTTGTTTAGCCCACTTTTTACAAGCCACCGCGCCGCGCGTCTGGTACTATCAATCCGCCATATTTAATTATTTAAAATAAATTATACTAGTGTTAGATTTATTGAATTGAATTAAATTGGTAACTATAAGTACCTAGATAATAAACAAATCCCCTAACTGATTTATTTATTCATTTCGGAGTTTTCGCCGGAATTCCAGAATAAACTATACGTATAAACCTTCCTCTTGAAATACTCTATTAGTGAAAACCGCATAATCCATACAGTAGTCTTTGAGTTTATCGCGAACAGACAGACAGACGGACGCGGCAGCGGACTTTCATATTTTTGTTGTTATAGACCTATTTCAAACAGGAAGGTTTTCTGTTGCCCTAGTACCCGGAAAACAAATTCTGGTTACTGTGACGAGAAACTCTACCATTTTTTATAGTTGCATAATTATGTGACAACTCCACAGATAGTAAACTCTATACTTAATTAATTGAATATTGCCCGTTACAATAAAATATAGCTCGTCATACAATAAATTAAAAAACAAAATAATAATATTACAAATAAAATAGCTGACTGTACCACAAATGAGACCACAAATAGTACGATCAACTAATTTATTTTGTAAGGACTGCAAATTTCCATTAACTACACGTTCTGGTAGTATCGTAAAAAACACTTTTTTCCGTGTAGGTTTGTGTGCATTTTTGTTTAATTCAGAAACTAGGTACACGACTGATTTTTGTCATATATGTATTTTAGTACTATACTGATATATGTAACGCCAGATGTGGCACAGTTTTCCTGTCTAGGCCAAGTGAAAAATATATTACTTTTCTTGTAAATAATTAAAAAAATACAATGTACAAAAGAGTTTTACCTCCAGGTTGTTTTTTTTTAAACTTACACAACATTTTCCCTCTAGTGTTGCCTTCCAGAGATTTATGAGAACTTCAGGCATACGCATTATATTACGCATCTATATATGAAAGTTTTTAAATCATTTTGTCCTTGCGTTCGATTGTATGATATTAGAAGAATCCACGAATAACAAAGAATAAAATCCTTATTCTTCGTCTATGTTTTTCATATTTAATTTATCTATAGAATTCCATAAACAATTTTCGTTTACTCTAAAATTACCTATATAGGTTTTCAGCTTAAATCTTATGTCATCTTCTTTATAAATAAAAATGAATGTTTGTATGTCTGTGTCCTCTATGCGTTTCGAAACCATTGGTCCGATTGTGATAAAACTTTGACGGGTTGTTCTGCCTGCGTCCGCAAAGGTTCCTGATCCCAAAACTCACGCGGGTGGAATCGCGGGGCGCAGCTAGTCCTACTAATATTATAAAATATGTGAAAGTGTGGATGTTAGGATGTTTGTTACTCAATCACACAAAAGCGGCAGAACGGATTTGGATGAAACTTGGCATGCCCGTTGTCAGGGGTACAGAGAAGGACATAGGGTACTTTTTATCCCGGAATTTCCGCGGGAACTCCGAAATTACAGCGGGTGAAACCGCGGGGCGCAGCTAGTCCTACTAATATTATAAATGTGAAAGTGTGGATGTTAGGATGTTTGTTACTCAATCACACAAAAGCTGCAGAACGGATTTGGATGAAATTTGGCATACCCGTTGTCAGGGGTACACAGAAGGACATAGGGTACTTTTTATCCCGGAATTTCCGCGGGAACTCTGAAATTACCACGGGGCGCAGTTAGTGTTTAATAAAAGACTTTTAGAATATAAAAAGTTAGTCTATACATATCTAATTAGAGTATTGGATTTCTAATTTTGGCGCAAACCGCATACTTAAAATCCGATTTCATTATTAAAATCTAAATTTACACCCTCTTACACCAGACTATCGTTGCTACGGTATCCCAATATAGCCGCCGACAATCTCCATCATAATTTTATATTTAAAAATCCGTCAGCTGCCAATGCTTTTGTTAATTTTGGCTTAGTTTAACGATCGACAGTAAATCGGCCATTTTGACGGGCCAGCCGGCGCGCGAAGGGACGGTCCAAGACGTCTGCGGTCGAGGTAAGGGCGCGAAAAGATGCTTTTTTTTAATGTCATCTGATTATGCAATAGTGCTCATTTTTTACTGGCGGAAAATTATTTTGAAGGGAGAGTTTGAACTTTTGATAAAATATATTTTTATAGAACAGAGCTTAAAGTTTACATAAAAAGCTTTTTCCAGTAAGTTTACATAAAATAACTGCTCTAAAGATATGTATGTATACATACAAGTATATTATTATATTAATTAATTTTTCCACGCAAAACTGTTCACGTTTTCACACCGACCTTTAAAGGTTATAATAGGTACTTACGCAACCTAATAAACAGGTACCTACATTAAAACTCCCCTTTTGATTGGAAAATATCGCACGCAACGATAACACTGCGCGCCAAAAATCGCAAAATGGCGTCTAGAAATGTCAAAATGAAGGCCACATCTTAAATGCCAGTAAACAAAGACACCCTTTCTTTTATGTTGTCATTTCAACAACAATAGAGCCGTTATTGTATAATATTTTATGAAAATATTACGGTTTCCTGTAAACTTTTGGAGAAAGATTAGATAAGTACTTACCTACCTTACTTATTTTCAAAATAGGTTCTAGGTAGTTTTGGAGTTCCCGCGTGAATTCCGGGATAAAAGTACCCTATCCTTCTCCGTACCCCTGACAACGTGTATGCAAAATTTCGTGGTGATCGGTTGAGCCGTTAAGCCGTGAAATTGTGACAAACAAACAAACAAACTCACTTTCGCTTATAATATTATTTAGGATTGGCTGGTGACTTTTTTCATTTTCTCGGAGATTTTTTTTAAAGAAACGAATATACATACATACAGAACAACACAAATGAAAACAATTAAAGAATAACCAAATAAATAATAACAAAATAAAGAATAATGAAATAAAACTAAACAAGAAACAATATTACGTATTGGGATATTAATTAAAAAAATATTGAAACGGGACATTAGCGACCTTCATGCTAAGTTTTATTTGTCTAAGTAGATAAATCGTTTTTGATGATTTGCGTTCAAATGAGAAAAAAAGACAAAAAATCGAACACCAAACAAATCTTGTTTTATACTAAAAGTTTTCCGCCGCATCTAGACAGACGGTCTGTCTGTTCGCGATAATCAAAAAGTACTGCGGGTGAAACCGCGTGGGATAGCTAGTTTTAACTAACTATAGTATTGCAATAAATTGTGATGTATGTATATATCATCTTATTGTATTGTCTCTATCTCCAAATAACTAAACAATATATCCTTTCTTTCGCTTACCTACATTCTTACGTATAATTACCTATTTTGTGGTGTGTGCGTGCTTGCCGCACTGCCCTGCTGCCCTTTTCAGGGCTAATAAAATGAACGCGAACACTCGTTATGTGTTTGTAACCGATTGGGTTACAAACACATAATATTATGTTTAATGCAAGTTACAACCTAATAACCTCTATTAGATAGGACAATACTTCGGTCTTATAAAAAGTAAAATTTCATTAAAAACGCCTAAATTTCACACCGTCCCAGACCTTTGGCCCAGCCTTTGCCTATGAAAATGTCAGTCCAGTCCCAACGAAATGTCAATCCTCGATATTCAACCGTCTTACAGAACTCCCGCCACGGGCCGCTGGCCACCCTAAGCGATGCTACATAAATCTATACTAAGTATTCCGCTGTCTGTGAATTCATTTAGCGTTGCAAAATTACAAAGTTGTAAATATGTATCTACCTATACTGTCTACCGATGTTTGCATGTTTTTATTTCGACATAAACCTTTTTATATAGGTACTTCTAGATACAGTACCCATCACATTTATTTAGTACTGGCTGTGCCCCCACAGTTTTCAAATGGTGAAAGAATTTTCGCAATCGGTAAACAAACAAACAGTCAATGTATACAACGTGTTAATGAATTAACCAAAAACCTGATACACCCCATTTAAAAAAATAAACAATAATATGATTAAAATATATTTTATGTCGAAAAAATTAATAGTTTAAAAGTTATTCAACATTAGTTTGGAGGTGACCTATCTACGAAATTTCAAGCGCTACGCCCGCGCCTACGTGTCAATGACCGATTCGATGTCCTTGCTGCGGGCGGCGTATGCGTCAAATATTGAATTATAAATAATTTAGATATGGGATAGTAAAAATGAAAAAATATAACCTATATTAAAACATGCTGCGATCGATTCGCTAGTCGATTCTGAGCAAACTACTTTCTAGTTTTCAGTTAATTCATTAACACGTTGTAGATATGTAATTCGATTCTTTAATGGAACTTTTGGAAGTAAATCGACACAGTTCGGTTTTGGATATTGAAGTTATCTGTCATATTATTAATCTAAACTTAACATAACCTAAAATTAATCTAAAATATATTATTAAAAGGAGTCCCTTTAGGCAAGGTTCCGAAGATACTGGCAGCGTTCCCCCTTTGAATAGCTAGGCTAATTCTTTGTGCGAGGTAGCTGCCAGCTCTTCGGTCTCCTGTGATGTCGACTAACCTTTTTGCTACATGGGGCACACTAAAAGTTTTGCACTTCTAGCTAATTGGAACTATTTGAATTTCGAATGTTATATTTTTTGAAATGTTGCAACCTTCTTAGTAATAAAAAAAAACAATTGGCGGGAAATCATTTGTCAATTGTTTTTTATCACACATCAAAGTTCTACGTACGCAACGAAAATGGAATTAAGTCGAAAAGATTTTAGAGCGATGATTTTTTATGATTTTAAAAGTTCTCTTTCTCCGCAAAACTGTGCCGCTCGTCTTCAAAATGCTTTTGGGAGAAAAGCACCTTGTTTGAGCACCGTGAGGCGATGGTTTGCTGAATTTGAGAGAGGTCGAGTTTCTTTACATGACGAATTTCGTGAAGGGCGGCCTTCAACTGCCGTCAACGAAAATAATGTGGCTACTGTTAAGCGGCTAATTGAAGAAAACCCACGGATTACCTATGAGACAATTCGAGGACTATTGAGGATTGGTATGAGCCAAATTCAGAAAATTTTACACGAAGAATTGAAAGTTCGGAAACTTTGTTGTCGTTGGATCCCTCATGAACTGACAGCGGAGCAGAAGCGGGCTCGCGTGGAATGGTGCTCACAGATGCTACTGAAGTACGACCACGGACATTCTAATGCTGTTTATGACATTATCACAGGAGACGAAACGTGGATTTATTGTTTTGAACCCGAAAAAAAACAACAATCTTGTGAATGGGTGTTTGAAAATGAGAACCGGCCAACAAAAGTGAGGCAGGCGAGAAACATTGGTAAAAAAATGATCGCGTTTTTTTTCTCAGCTACGGGTCCCATCTGTACAATTCCCCTTGAAGATCAAAAGAGTGTTAATGCCGAGTGGTATTCTAGCATTTGTTTACCCAGGGTGTTAGAAAAAGTTCGCGAAAGACGACCAAAAAGCCGCGTTCTCCTACATCATGACAACGCTTCTTCACACACGGCCAATAAAACAAAGTCCTTTTTAGCTTCCGAAAAAGTACAACTCGTCACCCATCCTGCACATAGCCCCGACCTAGCACCCTGTGATTTCTGTATTTTCCCCAAAATCAAAGATTTGATGAGAGGTTTCACTTTTACCAACTCTGAAGAGGCAGTGATAGCGTTCAATCAGCACGTAGAAAACATGCCTTCAGATCTGTGGTCCTCCTGTTTTAAAAAATGGTTCGATCGCATGAAAAAATGTTTAAAATGTAAAGGAGAGTATTTTGAAAAGCAATAAACATAATATTTTGGTTATAACATGTTGTTTTTTTAAGTTACGCAAAACTTATAGTGTGACCTACGTATTTCCTTAAAAAGCCTTATAGCGCTAGGACCCCACGGACCAAGGGTCTCGACACCGAATGGCACAAAATCATATTGGGCGTAGTACATTGCCATGTCGAAGGGTCATCCCCAATTGTCCCCAATTGTCACCGCCTCGTATCGGTATGGTGGCGGTGGTGAGGAGAAATTTTCGTATGCATAGGTATTGTTATAAAATGTCCCATTTGTCACGACTAGACTGAGAATGACCCATGTCAAAACATGATGGGACATGATGTTATCTAGGGACATCTTACCTAGGGACAGGTTCACAAATCACGCTTGACAGAGATATCGCGTGATTCGCGTGACGCTGTTAAAAACAAAATATAGACTAATTTCTCAATTAGTCTGTTTTTTTTAACCCTTTATTAAAGTCAGTTAAAAATATGAACTTGGTAGGTACCTAGTTGTAGCTAGAACGAGAAAACTTGTTTTTATTCGATGTAAGTAGTCTTTTATTATGACAATGATACAGACATGAATTCTGAATTTCCAAACATTTGTGGGTAGCATGAATAAAACAGACATTACAGTATTTTTTTTAACATAATTCCTTTGTTTGGGGGTCGATGCCCGGACTCTGTATAGGACTCTTTGCGTGTCGATTCTTTTTTTCATACAATTTAAGAGATAGTATTATATTACCACCTTTATATGAATAAAACATTCGTTTGAAGAGAAGGTGTAATCGTACTACAAGGTATTTTTAATAATTATACTTTTATTATTTTACTGCAGAATATCATAATATTTTTTAACTTAGTAGTCAAACTAGGCGCCTATCATCCGCTTTTATTTCGTAATTAAAAAAATCAAAACATTTAGTCCCTCAGTTATAGTAAAAAAATAATAGACACGTATTTAGGGACTAGGGACTCCCTTATCGTATAACATTGTTTTTTTTGTGTTTTATAAACGCTTTTTTCATTTTCATTTTTGCTTTTTTTTAATTAATGACAAAATAAAGCATATTAAAGTTTAGGAATCTCGCTCGTGATCACAATATAATCTATACTAATACTAGCTGCGCCCCGCGGTTTCACCCGCGTGAGTTTCGGAATTCCCGCAGGAACTCCAATGAAGTCTAATTTACTGCTTATAAAAACAGCTAATTATTAGTAAAAGTTCCGTCAATATCGGTCCAACAGTTTCGGAAATTCACCCGCGTGAGTTTCGGAATTCCCGCAGGAACTCCAAACTTCTTTTATATAAACCTTGTCTTGACAATAACGGCCACAAAAAAAAAAAACAATTATCCAATACTAAGCTATAAGCTTGTGTCGTGGAAACCAAGCAAACGTGTTATATACTACACATATTATTACATATATTTTTATACATAGGTACATATTAGATACATAATATGTATGCAAAACTTCATGATGATCGGTTAAGTAGTTAGCTACTTGTCGTGAAAGCGTAACAAGCAAACTCATACCTATTTGCATTTATAATATTAGCTAGGATTCGTGGATCTTGTCTAACATCTAATAATATTTATATTATTATTATGAAATCTTATAACTACGTACATCTGACTCACATAATATTATCTCACTAGGTTTTAGGGTGACCATAGCTGCGAAACTATTTGGGCTTTCTTAACTTTCTTTCTTTCTTTTTATCATAGTTTCTATTGAAATTATTAAAATTGTGATGAAAATTCTAGTGATTTGTCTGCAGGCGCACGAAGGTTCCTGATGATATATAGTTCCTGGGGGAATTTCGACACTCACGCAAGTACACCGCGTGCTAGTCTTCTATACATATAAAATGCTTTGTCTTGAATAACTGACTAATGGATCAACGCATATCCTAAACTGCTGATCTTAGAGACCTGAAACTTGGAGGGTGTGTTTTTTGTATGACATAGGCATCTGATAGGAAAGGATTTTTGAAAATTTAAACCCCCAAGGGGGTAAATAAGGGGTTGCAAAGTTTGTATGGAACAATTCCGCGGGAACTCCGAAATGGGTATGTTGACAATTTTTTTTAGTCCATCTTGTAGATTATTAAAAAACATTGGACACGTATTTTTTCTTTTTCACGTAATCAAAAAATAACGGCGATACATTGAGTTGAAATTCCGCGTGACGTCACTATTCGGACAGTTTGTATGGCAGTTTTAGCGGTTAGTGACGTCACGACCCCCTCACCCTAAAATATTGCGCTTTATCTCCGTATATTTTAATTTATTTGAAAAAGCAAAAAATACGTGTCTATTGTTTTTTTTAATTTTCTAACTGACGGACTAATTAGAATTTTGATTTTCAAAAGTAGTCCACATCCCTATTATCAAACATTGGTCACCCTACTCGCATACCAATCCAGTAAAATCATAATCGAAAAATCCTAGCGAACGTAAACATCGATAAGTGAATCGTTTCACATGGCACACTGGGGAGTTGGGATATTTGCTTGTCTGTCTGTCCGTCGGCGGTGGGCTTATCAGCTATAAGCGAACGTGTCAGCGTATGAACTGCGCTCGCACATGAAGAGCTCTACCAAGAATATTCATTTTATACTAACATAAGCTCGACCTACATTACGATGGCAGATTTTTTATATCAATTTTTTGCCTACCTACACTAGCTGTGCTCGCGGTTTCACCCGCGTTAATTTTGAAGATCCCGCAGAATTGTTCCATATAAATTTTGCAACCCCTCTTTTCATCGCCTTAGGGGTTGAATTTTCTAAAATCCTTCCTTATCGGATGCCTACGTCATACAAAGAACAAACCCTTCAAGTTTCAGGTCTCTACGATCAGCGGTTTAGACTGTGCGTTGATCCATCAGTCATTCAGGACGAAGCATTTTATATGTATAGATTTATTGTTAATATTTGTTTTTAAGATTCTAGGGTGCAGAGTGAGCGTTGATTGAAAATAAACAGGAGAACTTATGAAGTGCATTTTTTTCAAATAGCACTTCACATGCAAACACCCAGTTCTACTTGATCCGACCAGTGGCCACATCTTATAATTGGACGCAGATAAGCAATAACATGTTAACCCACAATATTAAGGTATTGATTCAGAACGCTTATTGAGAGTTACAAAACGTTTTTTAATTATGTGTTTACTTTATTACATTGTTTAGATACCAACAAAATGTTAAACAATAAAAATATTTTAAATAAAATGACGCTATGATTTTAAAACACAATTTACTCCAAATTTCTCCATGTGGGTCAACACACTATTGCTTATCTATGTCCAATTGGCCAATGGGCATGTTGACTAATTTTTATTTTTTAGTCCGTCTTGTAGATTATTAAAAAATATTGGACATGTATTTTTTCTTTTTTTACGTAATCAAAAAATAACGGCGATATATTGAGTTGAAATTCCGCGTGACGTCACTATTCTGACAGTTTGTATGGCGGTTTTAGCGGTTAGTGACGTCACGACCCCCTCTCCCTAAACTTTAATGCGGTTTATCTCTGTATATTTTAATTTATTTAAAAAAGCAAAAAAATACGTGTCTATTGTTTTTTTTTATTTTCTAACTGACTGACTAATTAAAATTTTGATTTTCAAAAGTAGTCCACATCCCCATTCATGATGTGGCCGGTCATTTCATGAAATAGTAGCATTTCATGAAATGCCCGTGTGGGTTTGTGACGTTGTAGGTGATAATCTCTGGACAGCTAGTCTTCAATATAACTGTCAAGGGAGGCTTTCTAGGGGGCTATGATGTTGCTAGGGTAGGCATGCCTCTTTCGCCTCTTATATACAAACACATGCTTCAAAAATTTAAAAAAATGAATGATAAAAACTTAAAAATGTAACACAAGCTGATTGTACAAGACTGTGTGGAGGCGAGCGACGCGCGACGGCAAAGGGGGGAGGTCGGCGCGTGCGCAAGGAAGCAGATGTCCCGGGTTCGATGTCCGATTTGGGCTGCGTTCGCGCCTCTTTAAAGGGGCCCGCGGCTGTATACAGGCTGCTCCTAATGTCATCATCATATTGTGATATTATGATAATGCTGTGACGTCAAATATCTAAGAGTTGAGGATTAACAGAATGACAGAGATGGTATTACTTCCCGTATGAAATGACTATATTGAGATGGGTTCTGAAATTGATGTAAGCGTCTAACAATTGCTTTTTTAATATCAATTTATTTTGAATCTACAAAATTCGTCAAAAAATAACATGGTAGCCAGGAAAATTATTATTAGATTATATCCACTTTACTTTGATCTTGAACTTTATAAATCGTTTTCTGAACAGAAAAAAAACACGTTAATGTGTTTTCCTTTTAAGCAATATCATAGATATAACCCAGATATGCGTACACTATATTATACATAGCTAAGTACGCTAAGTTATCTTCACTACATATTATAAAACAAAGTCGCTTCCCGCTGTCTGTCTGTCCGTATGGATGCTTAGATCTTTATAACTGCTCAACGGATTTTCATGCGGTTTGCACCAATAGATAGAGGGATTCATGAGGATGGTTTATGTCTATATTTTATGCTGGAATTCCCACGGGAACTCCTAAATTACCGCGGGGGACAGCTAGGTATATATAAAAATGAATTGCTGGTCGTTTGTCTCGCTAAAACTCGAGAATGGCTGGAACAGTTTGACTAATTTTGATCTTGAAATATTTGTGGAAGTTCAGGGAAGGTTTGTATTAAAGAAAAAAAAACATACATTCAATCGAATGCATAATGCATAAATGCATCCTTTTTGGAGGTCGGTTAAAAATTGGTACTGCCTGCAGGAATTCCGAAACTCGCGTGGGTGAAACCGCAGGGCCGAGCTAGTATTAAATACATCGTTTTAAATATGAGCATGCAGTAAAACTATTATTAGCCGGAACAAACAGACAGATTTTTTAATTAATTATTGTTTATTTTAAGTAAGTATACCTTTAGTAATGATTTGGAATTACAAATAGACACTTCAATTTTATTTATATGTGTAGATTTTGCGTACCTATCGAATTGCATCCCACTGTAAAACTCTTGCGTTTTATTTTTACTTTCAACGGTCTTGAAGTCGATTCTTTTGTTCTTACATGTTAGTATGCAGTAGATACGCATGATACGCTCGGAACCCTTATTCACTATGACCACAACACGCCGCGTCGGGATAACGCGCCACTAAATATTAAGTCTTTCCCTTTCGAATTGAGAGGCAAAGTACTATTAAATGGTCAAAATTCAAAATTAAGAGCAATGTTGCAGATTTTAACATTATCTTTCCCGAACCAAATTCAGAGGCGGCCAAGCAGGTGCACCGAATAGTAACTAATATTATAAAGAAAGCAAACTGGTAATTTAAATTAGTATTAGTACCTACTATAGATTGTATAATTGGACATAGATAAGCAATAGTGTGTTAACCCACACTGGAGAAATTTTGAGCAAATCGTGTTTTATAATTATAGCGGCATTTTGTGTCAAAAATTTTTCATGTCCAACATATTGTTACATATTTAAACAATGTAATAAGGTAAATATATAATAAAAAAACGTTCTTTATAGAACTTACTTATGTAACTCTCAATAAATCGTTCTGTAGCAATAACTTAATTTTCTGGGTTAACATCTTCTTGCTTATCTTCGTCCAATTATGAAGAAACCCCTTACAATAAAGATTAAAAAAGTCTTTCCCTCCTGCATCAAGGAAGTTTCACTTGGAAAACATATAAGTATTTACTTGTCTTATGGCATCTTCTTTATCCTCGCGCTGGCCCGTTACACGGCTTTCCCAATCATTCGGTTCCATTTTAGCCGTCGGTGAGTCCTCCCGACCCAGCCTCCTCAGATCCCGCTGGACACTCGACATCCGTGACCAGTGGTCTTCCACGTCCCCTGCTGTTATTCATAACTACGGAAAGGCACTTTTTCACGACAAGATCGTCCGGTCTTCGTACAGCGTGTCTTGTCGGGTCTTTAGTGTTGTGAGTGTTCCCACACTCACGACATAATGCTGAGTCAAGGACCATTTTGAGCGTGGAGACACACCACACAAGTGACAAAATATATTATTATTTCTTGTTTAGTTTTATTTCGTTTTTCATTGTTTTGTTTTTATTTTTTTTTTCTTTATTTCTTTATTTATTTTGTTATTCTTTAATTGTCTTCATTTGTGTTGTTCTGTATGTGTTCATTTGTGTTGTGTTTCTTCTTGCTTAAATAAATCTTTTTTTATCTTTATCTTTATCTTTTAGTCGTTTCCATGGACAAATTAAACTAGATTTAATTGGTCCATGGTCGTTTCGCACCGCGAGCGGTTCGGACTGCGGTATGAATCGCCCAAGTACGATTTCTGAATGGGTCGTTTCGCACCAGGATTTTCGCGCGGTGCGAATGACCCAAGGTTTCTTTTGGTATTGGTCAATTCGGACTACAGAGCGAAACGACTCAATACTCATATCGTATATCCGATTTCAATTTTAAGGATTACATTTATTTATTCGTACAGCCGATAAGAAAAGTGGTCAGTGAAAAAAGAAACAAAAGAAACTGATTGACTCAAAAGACAAATATAACATTTACTAATTAAAAAAATCATTTTTCATCACACTTGTTCGAAAAATATTTATTGGCGTTAAAAGATGGCGGGGGCAAAATAAATATTTGTCCCCATGGGACTTTTAGTTTCTCCTTCCTGATTGGTCCGCGTTCATGCTTCTGTAGATATAAATTTAGTACAACGTGTCTTATGGCATACAGAATATTAATTTCTATGGTATTTTGGCGTCTAGAGCGTTTTGGATCTTGTTCTGGCACGCGCGTTATAAACAAGGAATGTTGTTGATCATAGTGAATAAGAGCCCAGCAGAACACATGGCCCAGCTCGAAGCTCACACTTGCCGTACCTACTTCTGATATCTTTTCTAGTTCTATATTTCATCCTTGGATGTTCTTATATCTACATCTGTACATAGCTAGATACATTGATGCAGAAACTTCTATAGTTTTAACTAGATTCACAGTTATATAAATATCTTTACAAAAAGTCGCATCGATAGATAAAAACGACAAATAAAACGTACCAGTTGTAAAAAAAAAAACTAATCAAAATCTTTTCCATTTTACATTTCCAAAATAACCATATTTTGAAAGGATAGGTATGTTTGCGCCCCTGACTGTATATCTTAGTTTATCTAGAATATATAGGATATTAAAACAGCAGGTATACTTTATTCCTTACTAACTGGTCCCTTGTACTCACGTTAACTTCGGAGTTCCCGCGGGAATTCCGGCATAAAAAGTACCATATTATGTCATTCATTATGGAACACTGTACCTAACTGCAGCTTCCTATAAATGAAATAATTTTTAAACATAGGTAGTTTTTGAGTTTTTTCAATTACAATTTGTTTTTTTATAGTTACTTCGTTTTCTATCAGATGTTTGTTAATACTTTTAAAAGAGATAGAATATTTATTAAAAAGAATAACACGTGGATTACACTCAACGCATCTGCCGAACACCTGTTGCGCCCGCGCCAATTCAACGATCAAACCCTTTGAAATCGATAGTAAAATAACGACGCACATACATCAATAAGTAAACATACAAACATACATTTTTAGAACTTCATTTACAAAGGTTTTTCACTAACTTAAGATTGGTTGATGCCAAATACTAGGCTGAGGTCCTCAGTCCTTGGTATTGGCAATCCTCAGCCTCAGCCTGAGCAAGCATCAAATGATTTTGACCCTTTGCGCAAATTGACTTCTTGACTAAATTTTTTTTTATTCTGTCGTGTAGATTAGTAAAAGATATTGGACACGTATTTTTTTATTTTTTTACGTACTTAATCAAAAAATAACAGCGATTAGCGATACATTGAGTTGAAATCTCGCGTGACGTCACAACCCGGTGTAGTTTGTACGGGGCATATACCGAATAATGGCGTCACGAGTCCCCCACCCTAAACTTTGATGCGCTTTATCTATGTTTATTTTCATTAATTTATTAAAGCAAAAAATACAATATTATGTCTCTTATTTTTTTATTTTCTAACCAATTAGAATTTTGAGTTTCATACCCCGCAAAATACCCTATTATATGTATATATAAAAATATTAAATCTTGGACATTCTCACACCGCTATATTCCTATTACAAATCGAATTTTAGGTTCCTACCCCTCCACTGCACACTAGCCTTAAATAAACATTTACCCTGATCATCTGATACAAGATCACTCAGGTTCTAGTCCCCAAAAAAGGTTGTGGTCACGGCCACACAGCACAATATCTAAATTGCTGAATGGATTTTGAAGAATTTTTTACAGCTTGAAAGCATAATATATCTCGTTCCAAATCATGCGGTTCATTGTTGTTGATTTTGATCGCTATCTAACTAGTAACTACTATACTAACGTCGATATAGTCCACTTCGCGCATGTTATGTTTGTGTTGTCGACGCCAGGAGGGAAGCAGAGCGGCATAAAACAGATAGAATTTTTGCAAACCATTTTGTCAACATTTTTGTATTGTCGCAGTTGTAATATTTTGTGTTGGTTGACAAATAAATTTATTTTCTTTCTTTCTTTCTTTCTTTCTTTCAAATACCTACTCGCGACGCGTCTCGGATGGGAACGTCACTGGCCGTGGAATATCAGCCTTCCAAATCCAGCCACTATAGCAGGTTGCTATTGGCAACCACACCCAAAAGAGCGTCGGTACATCCAGCCACGTTATATCATAGAATAATCTCGGTCCAGGCGTTTACTGATTAAAATGTCCTTGTTGGCTCGCTAATCACCGTTGTACAGTAACCACTTTGTGCGCGGCGTATGTGCGTACAGTTGGCGACAAACTTGTCATCTATCTATACATATAAAATTCTTTGTCCTGAATGACTGATGGATCAACGCACAGCCTAAACCGCCGATCGTAGAGACCTGGAGGATGTGTTCTTTGTATGACGTAGGCATCCGATAAGAAATGTTTTTTGAAAATTCAACCCCTAAGGGGATGAAAAGGGGTTGTAAAGTTTGTATGGAACTATTCCGCGGGAACTTCGAAATTATCGCGGGTGAAACCGCGATGGACCGCTAGTCATACAATATAGTAAAACAGTTATTTGCCAAAAGTTAAAAAATATACCTATATAAAAGAGTAAAAGAACACAAAATAGAGATGTAATTCTTTTTTCTGACTAATCTTCGATGCCACTGAAAGATATTTGCATCCATAAAGTACGTCACACACACTTGTCACACAATGTCGCACTTCGTCGACCCCTACCTCCCCCTTAAAGTGAGACGTATCTACTGGCCCCGGAAGGCTCCTTAGCTTGGAGCGATATGATGTAGGTTAAGTATAGGCGTTTTTATTTTTTTCTAATTCTTTTAGAAAAGCCTATAGGAAAAAGAAATACATGGGTACTAGATATGATGCTTATTTGCGCCATTCAAAGGCTTTATAATTGATTTTCTATTAAATACCTTCGATCTTGGTTTATGAGTAACTATGTCATAGAAAAATTTAAAAATCTAAATTGCGATGATGCTATGATATTGCAAAAAACGGTGTCCATTTTGGCATCACGGAAACTATATACGATTCATATTAAATTTGATGCATGTATTACTTGTAAGAAATTTTGTGATGCCAAATAAAGTTATGTCTATGTCTAAGTTATGTCTATGTCTAAAAAACCGTGACATATTCGATTTTTCCTAGATATTTTATTCGATTACCCTTCGACAGAAATGAAAAAAGGTGTCAACTTAATTGCATAGCTGCCTGTACCCTTCACCATCACAATTAATGCGCTTTGTCCTTTGTTGTGCCGCTTTGACTATTATTTATTACGCCGCCTAGCTAGGTACAATGCCTGCTGACGCATTTTAAAAAGAAATCGTTTTGGAAACAAAATGGAAATATAGATGAATAGGCCATCCTTAGTGTCATCGCGTCGCTTAATAAGACAAGCAAGCTTTCAGTCAGGTCTAAAAGACGCTAGCTAGCAGCTTATTCAAACTGCCACTCCTCCAAAAAAGTAGGTAAATCAAAATTTAATTGATAGTAATTTATTTTTCAATATCTTGCACTGGCCACTCTGAAATCTGACCAATGTGGGATACGAATATCCATCACATTGGTATCGCATCGTCACATAGACAACCGGTAATAGATAGCTGATGAACTCTTTTTTCAACATCTTAAAAATTAACAATAATATTTTTCACATATAAGTACAAGTGTAACAATAGGTGGTCTTATTGCTCGGAACGATCTCTAAGTATTCAATAACTAGCTGTGCCACCCGGTTACACTTGCGTGATTTCCTAATAGACTTTCTTAAACCTTCCCTGAACTTCCACAAATATATCAAGGTCAAATTTAGCCAAATCGGTTCAGCCGTTCTCGAGTTTTAGCGAGACAAATAAACAGCAGTTCATTTTTGTATATAAATATGGGTGACTGGGTAGGTAATTAATAAATATCTATAGGTAGAAGTATTTTATCATAAAAATAAAAACAAGAACTGAATAAAGATTGCGAGCTGAAAATTAATTTTCGCTCGACGAATCATAAATAATTGTTGTCACGTGCTTTGTTTCTGAACAAACCAGGGGTCACAAACAGTTTAATTAAAAAAAATAGACCTACTAATCCATACTCTGATATTGTAAATGCGAAAGCAACTCTGTCTTCATTATTCTTTTATTACGCCAAGCGAAATCTAATTAAGCTGCTAACTTAGTTATATTCAACGAAATTCCTTTGGGATTTTTTTTAAACACCGGGTAAAGGAAACTGATCGTATATTGTTTTGTTGAATGTCGAACGAAACTTTTTTTTTTATATCTTGGTGCAACATTTGATACTTTTTCTTTAATATATTGTAGATTTCCCGAGTGAATCTGTACCTAATACCGGAAACGTTCCAGAAGAAATTCTGTAAGCTGAAGTGAAAACGCCATCAAAATCTGACTTGACTGTAAAATCAATCGATCTTACGTACTCAAAAAGAGAAAAGATTTGACTTTTCATATGTTTGTTTATTTGTTTTATTTATACTTAATGGATAAACTCAAAAACTATAACTTAACCTATTTTAAAAATTCTCTCACTTATTGGAAGTTATAGTGTTCCTGAGTGACAAAGGGTACTTTTTATCCCGGAATTCCGTCAGGAACTCCGAAATTACCACGAGTTAAACAGTGTGGGATCGACTTGTAAGTATACATATATATACATAGTAAAGTCAAACATTATTAAAATGAGACCGAACGTTGGTGACACCTGGTCAAATGTTTACACTGCACAGATGGGACGCACATGTGGAGGCGCGTGCTACCAACAACAGAGGCCGACTGAAACAGTGATAGCGCAGTGATTATATTCTCTTAGACTGATAGAATGGGTGACAATTGTATGATAGATATTAAAAAAAACCGACACCCGCGACACTCCATACAAGAGAACCGTTTCATCTCCCCACTACCACAGGTGGGCGGCTTGTGTACACACATGCAGGTGCGCGTGTGACGTAGAGAACAACGGAAAGAGAGTTCCAAATTTTATTCAAGGTGATATTTTCCAACACACACACACAAACACAGCAGGGAAGCTCGCCGAAACGTCGTGGCGGGACAGGCGCGGATCTTGGATTTGGTTGGGGGGGGCAATTTTGGTTGCACCACAATAGAAGTGACGTTCAACAGTAAAATTTAGGCGCTCATATTGAGAGGTGTCTGAATTGAGCTCATGTATTACACGCAATTGTTCATAGTTTTGAAAATGATATTTCTTTTTAATCAACTTTTGACCTGGCTTTAACTTTTTTTGTTTAAACGCAAGCTCGCGAAGATTTTTCTAATGTCTAAATAGAGTATCTTCCTACTTTAGTCTTCAAGGAGCGCAATTGCAACCCACTGCCCCCCGTAGATCCGTGCCTGTGGCGGGGCGTGGGGAGGCACGGAGTGCGAAGTGTGTCGATTCTTTGCGTAGAGTAATAATTACTATTCTTTGCCCACAGGTGGGGTAAAGGAAGGGGATCAAGATAGAGGGTAATATAGGGAACGCTGTAGGGGTGAAAGATTACGTTGTGATCAAAATAGACAGGAAATTTTAAATAGTTCGGTCACTTTGTAATGATATGACTGCAAGACGGTCCCAAGTGCCAACTATTTTTTTAGAACGAAGTTTTCTTTTTCATTTTCCGTCACGGCGTCATACGGCTGCTCTACAGCAGTGGTTCTTAACAGGTGGTCCGCGGACCACTAGTGGTCCTTGGAAGCATCTCAAGTGGTCCGCAAGCCATGCCTTGATCTGATCTTACAGCGTTAATAAAAACCAAAAAATACATCTGCAATCACCAGGGTGGGTAGGTGTCACCAACTGGGTGGTCCACGGCATAACGGAAATTTTGTGAAATGGTCCCCCGGACTAAAAGGTTAAGAATCACAGTGCTCTACGGAAATACAACTGTTATTTTTTCGAAATGAGTTTTTTTTTGCCCTTTTTCTTGGATAACGGACATAAACTCAGTTTAATATGGAAAAACTTCGTGTAACCAAGTGTTCTATGACGCTCACGCGTTTGTAGCTATAGGTAAGTAGGTACTGCAAGAGACAGAGGCAAAGAAATAACGAAAATTTTCAAAAATTGGTACACAAATACCTGTATGTCCGTATAAAGATAACATCATATTTGGTGTGATCTGAATCCTCAAAATATAGAGATGTAGGTAAAATATTATAAATCTTATCGATCTACTTATGTCTTATTTTAAATTTATTTATTCAGTTATCCACATCTATTTGAAAACTTAAAAAGCAAATCAGAAAAGGCTATTTCCTTATTTACATTTTATCGATCAAATGTATTCATCAAAATTTAATAAACACCAACCTCCTTACCGCACACCATTCCACAATCGATACTAGAATGTAATGTGAATAATTTATCGTTCAGGAATCGTATATCTAACGACATTTGTGTCTTCATTACAACGTAATATCGTAGATAAATAGGGTTGCCACATAACAGTTGAGGAGACCTATTTATGTCTGGATAGAGAATGATTTACCGATTCTAGTGGAACAATTTGGATCTATGGTTATTTATTGCAACCAACTTTATAGCGCATTTGAAATAGGTAAAATCAACGATAACATTAAATTCTAATTGGACATAGATAAGCAATAGTGTGTTAACCCACACTGGAGAAGTTTTGAGTAAATCTTGTTTTAAAATCCTAGCGCCATTTGTGTCAAGATTTTTTTATGTTCAACATTTTGTTACATATTTATACAATGTAATAAGGTAAACACATCATTAAAAAACGTTCTCCACCTCACAATAAATCGGTCTGTATCAATAACTTAATTTTGTGGGTTAACATGTTATTGCTTATCTGCGTCCCTATAGATAGATAGATAGATAGATGTTTTATTCTCTCTTTTAAAATTTACATTTAAATTTTATGTCAAAATATATATAAACCTTGCTAATAATATTATTACCAAAGTTAATAAAACTATAACAAAACTATTGTGTTAAAGTTTAACTAGACGTGATATGATATTTATAAACAACTAGCTGTTCCCTGCGGTTTCACCTGCGTTAGTTTCGGAGATCCGCGGGTATTCCGATATAAAGTCTTGCTTTAAAGTCGTCATATAATCGCATTTGGTTAGCCTTTAAGGATTATAAGGTTTTTTGAAATAAATAAATAAATAAAAATAAAAGTACTTACTTTACCCTAGATTTTTTTCTGTACTTACCTACAATTGACAACGTACCTACCTTTACGTAGTATAGGTATGCAAAATTTTATGTAGTTTCTTCCGCGTTAATTCCAAAATTCCCGCGGGAATTCCAGGATAAAAAGCAGCCTATATCCTTCTCTGCACCCCTGAAAACGTGTATGCAAAATTTCGTGGTGATCGGTTGAGCCATTTAACGTAACAATCTAACTCACTTTCGCAATTATACCTAGATATTAAGGATTGAATGTTAATCGATATTTTTTTCGGGGTGGTTGCTCAAAAGGTTTTAAATTATATGCATTCGTCGTCATCATAAACTTTAAGTGGCAAAAGGAGCTATAGAATGGGGTTGTATAGAATGTCTGAGCGTAGGTACTTAGTTGTTTACCAAATAAATAACTAAATTCTTCAGAAATTATAATATGATTACTACGACTTATTAAAGCATAAAGATTTCACATTAAAATCAGTGCATTAGTTTTGGACAAGAATGTCCACAAAAACTTCAAACTTACCGCAACAATACACATTCAACGCATACACCTTCTCCACTGGTTTGTCGGTTAGAAAATATACGGCAACAAAGTAGCAGCCCTAATTTGGTACGAGTAGGTGATTGTTTCGTTACCAAGGCATCGAAAATGTGAAACAAAAATATTCGGATTAGATAAGACAAGACGGGATAGTCCAAAATATCTTGGTAGTATTATTCTAGTTGTGGTTACCCTGAGTCACGGTAAATATAAAATTTGCCGTGCCTGAGTAGGCAATAATGGAGTAGCTACCTTGACATATTAATAATAATACTGAAACTTAAGTCTTTCACTTATTGACCTCCATGACACTACTTGTATATCGATCCAACTCGCCGGTATGTCGCAGCTTGACCGTAGGTATTAAATGCTCTCCTGAGGGGGCACCCTGGGTCTGATTTGTTTGCCTATGAGTGGATGGAACTCTTGTCTGTGTGTCTGAAGATTAAAGAGTTGAATGTAAGGCCTACTAGTATTTGTTAACCATTGTAATTGATCCTATATTTTATGTGTTAACATCTATCTATCTATACTAAATAAAAGAGTACCTAGAATCCGCGATTTTTGAATATTTTTACCTAAAATTGAGAGGGGTGATAAAAGAAGAGTATGGTTACTCTTCCAACAGCCCAGCCCAAAAAAAAAGTTTTTAAAATTCTTTTCTGTCTGTCTGTCTGTCTATCCGCGATAATCTCCGGATCTACTGAACGGATTGTCATGCGGTTTTCACTGGTAGATTAGACATAGCCTGGAGCTACATTATAGGCTTTGTTTCATTAAAATCGGATGTCGGGAAAATAAGTTTAGTTGTTGTATAAAAACCTTTCATGCGGGTGAAACCGCGGGGCACAGCTAGTAAACAAATAAAAAAAAACACTTTTCTCGATTAAATTAGTCACAGTTTACCTATCTCCCAAACTTTCAAATGTATCCATTATCCAATTTAGCCAATAGATATCAGACTAAACTGATATTATGGAGAGGTTAAGTTCGTAAGATAGGGGGGTAATCTCTGGAACTAATGATCCAATTGTAAAAATTCTTTCACTGATAGGAATACCTACCAAAATTGACGCGGGTAAAACTGCGAGAGATGAGCCAGTAAACACTAAACATTTAAAATAGTAATAAAAAACTAACAACAAGCCCATTCTTTACTAGCTGTTGCCTGCGGAACAGTTCGCGTGCATTTTGGAAGCGTTCATTAAACTTTTGACACTAGTATCTATGTTCAGAAGCGGGATAAGCGCCGGTGATCATTATAGATATGTATAACTATGAAGTTATTGTTGCACTGATACACACATGAAGTTATTGTTGCACTGATACTCTTCCATTTCTCACTTATTCACATACACAACAATAAGAACTGCCCAGCAAAAGAGAAGCGTTGCATTTTCACTTCGTACCTACTTCCGTTCGATTCGTAACAGTTCACTTTTTCTGTGAGATCCCGACGCCAAAACTAGGTACCTACGCCAAGAAGTAGGTATAGCTTCAAAACCCAGCTCTCCCTAGCAGCGGGGATTAGCCGGTGGCGAAAGATGGAACGAACGCGAATCTCCACAGAACAAAAAATAGCATAGAAGGGACATCAACTTAGTTTAGTATGAAAACAGATGAAAACCAGTGTCGCTAGGTGATTTTCGCACACAAAACTATTCATCACGCACTAAAACATTCATTACCTAACATAAAGAAATGAATTAAACGCTTTAATGGTCATGTTTTTACTTAGTCACTGTTTTGAAAATTAGTTTTGAGAATACTGTGGTAAATACTTGGGATGGCAGCAAAAGAAGTTTTGGGCAAGTTAGAGCATTCGCTTTAACTTCCTTTGCAACGGCGGCGCGCTTGCCCCGCCTACATGTCCTCTCTAGTTAATTTATTTGCTCTGTGCAAATCTCCATAGCCAAATCAATTCGCCAGCTTTCAATTTCCAACACCGAAATAGAATTTTATTATTTCGTGAAACACAACAAAGAGATTGGATTGGTGTCAAACGCCAGTTTTATTTATGACCCTGTAAACGGTCCCAACTTTACTTATAGCATAAAATAGGTAATATTTCGGGACATTCGTAATACCTACTTGTTGTAATCTAAGTTCTTTGTTTCCTTTGTTTGTTTTGTCACGATTGAAACTTTGAAAGGAGACGAGATCACCGACAGTAAATGTAATTCATCAATAGGAAGGGCAGATGTTGCATAACTTGTATGTGATTAGTCGTATACAACGTCCCTTACGGCCGCACTCAGAGTCGACTTTAATGATTACTTAGTTAAGTATAGATTTTTAAAACAAAACTGCCGCAATCAGACAAGTTTAATAAATTAATGTTTATTGGCATTTAACTAATTAAGTTACATCTCATTAAATGCCAACTAACATTAATTTACTGAACGTCTCTGATTGCGGCAGTTTTGCTTTAAAAATCTATACTTAACTAAGTAATCATTAAAGTCGACTCTGAGTGCGGCCGTTAAAGTTTTTTAATAAGTAAATACCTGTATCAATGGCCTTATGAAATGATAAGGCAATTAAAATCTAGTGAATTGATAGGCGAGCTCAGTGGTATTATCCACGGCATCTGTATGAAAGAACGGAGGTTCGAATCCTCGTTTATGACTATGATTCGATTATTATCTGCACCTTAGTTAACGCATCTACACGTCATAATTATAAAATGCTTTGTCCAGAATGACTGACGGAAGGATCAACGCACAGCCTGGACCGCTAAGACCTGAAACATGGAGGGTGTGTTCTTTGTATGTAGGCATCCGATAAGAAAGGATCTCTGAAAATTCTACCCCTAAGGGGGTGAAAAAGGGGGGTAAAGTTTGTATGGAATAATTCCGCGGGAACCGAAGTTATCGCGGGTGAAACCGCGCGGGACAGCTATAGTAGAACACTAAAAGAACGAATCGTCGTGTAACGTGGTCATGTTAAAATCTTCCAATCAAAAGTCCAGTTTCGCCTGACCACGTGACAAAACCGATTCCGTCGCTTAGTTTTGTCAACTTGGCTGAGGGGGCAGATCTGTGAACGAATTTAATTCAATTCAATTCAAATATTATGCTTTATCGCCCCAGGAGAGATAAAAAACTAAAACATATAATAGGTAAATACAGAGCAAAAGGCGGCCTTATTGCTATTAGAGGCAATCTTTCCAAAGCAACCGTAAAGTGATAGAGAGCTGTAGATAGAAACTAGAAACGGGTGCTAGAATTTAGTAAAGGATACGAGCTTTAAAGTCAAAGAAAAAAGCAAGTCGAAAGCTCGACCATCGTGCATCGATCGGTACACCAGTAGGCAGTACCTGCCGACCTTCTAAGCACGTGTAGGGTAATAGGTCTGCGCCCCAACCCCGAGGGACATTAAAAAATGCCGTTATTTTGAAACGGTAGGAATAATTTAACTCGGATAATAAACATTCTTTGTTTTGGACCTACGACTTTTAGAATAAGTTCTATACCATTTGGACGCAGATAAGCAATAACATGTTAACCCACAAAATTAAGTTATTGATTCAGAAGCATTTATTGAGAGTTAGGGAACGTTTTTTAATTATGTATTTACCTTATTACATTGCTTAAATATGTAACCAAATATTGAACATACAAAATGTTGACAAAAAATGGCGCTCCTACTTTTAAAACACGATTTACTCAAAATTTCTCCAGTGTGGGTTAACACACTATTGCTTATCTATGTCCATTTGAAAATTGTTCAACAGCTTTATCTATCAAATTTTTACTTTTTTACTAACCGGCTTTTATTAGCTTCATTAAATCATTTGTACCTAACAAACAAAATGTAGGTGATAAAATCTCAGAAGTAAATTTTAACCTACCTTTTACCTACTCGTATTGAAATGAAACTTTGTAGTTCGGACCTTGGAGCTGATCTGATGACGGAGTCAAGAGATGGATAGTGGAACTCTCCCTTAGTTAATAGAAAACTACTGGTTTTTGGGCTGCTATGATTTGTTTTGACGAGTCCTATATTGGGCTTGATGAAGAGGATCTGGTGATGGAGCTAAGACGTGGATAATGGAATCCTTCTTTAACTATACTTATTAGTAAATAAATCGGTTTTTTTAACTAAATAAGTAGGTACTTAATTCTATTTTTGCCAATAATTTACCATCACAAAATAGAGCTGTTGTTACCTAGATAGAACCTAAAAAGAATAGCTACTTCTATCGAAGTCACTTCACACTATCAGATATAGCTCGTCTAGTAGGATTCCCAGACTCGAGGCGTTGTGAGTTGCTCATCTAATTGGGCACAGCACGTGTCGAGGGCCCTCGTAGTTGACTTAAGACGCAGCTCTTATTCCCTGTATGTCGCAGCTAAGGACGCTACTCCGACTCCGATAAGACGGAACTTCCGATTGATATTACACCTCGAGTTCCGACTCCGACTTTGAATTTCAGGTTTTAATCGGAGATTAATGCATATAATGTAACTCCTCCCCAACCTAAATAATACTGTTGCCAATTATAGGTACTCCTTTATTATAAGGTTCCTATGGCGCATAGAAAAACTCGTTCTTCGTTTTTTTCGGCGTTCAGATTATGATGACTGATGCGTCAACGATTATTATCTTTATCTATAAATAATGAAAATTTTTATTTAAATATATATTTATATTTATGAAGAGGAAATATTTGATTTTTTGTTTGTTTGTTTGTTACGATTTAACTCAAAAACTACTGGACCGATTTCAAAAATATTTCACCAACAGAAAGCTACATTATCCTACTCAATGATCCTATCCTACATAGGCTATATTGTAATCCGGAATTCTCGCGGGAACTCCGAAATTATTGCGGGTGAAACGTGAAAAACACTAACTCGGAGTACCTATACTGATTTCGGAGTTCCCGTGGGAATGCTAGTTTAAAAATATCCTGTGTCCTTTCCTTTAGGTACCCCTGAAAACGTGTGTGCAAAGTTTTATGACGATCAGTTCAGTAAGTCGTGAAAGCATAACAAACTTAAACTCATTCATAACTTTAGGATAGGGTAGATGGCTTTAGAGTTTAGACTATCCTAATTCAAAAAAATTTTTGCGTGGATGATATTATTTTCAGTAAGAAAAAAACAGTTATTTAACATAATTTTTATTTATTTTATCACAATATATTAATACAAAAATACTTCCGTTTTCAATTGATTTACACTCCCGGGACGGTGTCAAGTCATAAGAGTCATCGGTCAGTTTTCAAGTGACGTGCTGCGTGAAAACTAGCACAAAAACATGGCTTTGCCCGCAATTCCATGACTTAATGAGAAAAACAAGATCAACCGATTCGTTTGTCTTGTCACTCGAAAATTCAATGTAATTAAATTCGTCATTCTTCTGCTATATCCTAGAACTATATTTTGTTAATACTTATAATATAATAATTGATCATTAATTTATTAAAATAATGTCAGATACCTACATAATGCTGTTTTGGTCGAACATGCTATAGGTGTACCGTTTAAAAATGGCCAAGATAAATTCAATTACAATACAAATAATACTTTTAAAACTAAAAATTATTTATTTAAATATAAAATATCTAATCATTAAGTTCAATTTATCTAAAACTAGCTATGTATCGCAGTTGCACTCGGGGTTTCCTCAGGAATACCTACACTCGAATTATACATACTCTTACTTCTACTACTACTACTGGAAGAAACTCTTTTAACGACTAGCTGTCCCCCGCGGCTTCACCCACGGTAATTTCGGAATTCCCGCGGGACTTCCAGGATAAACTATAAGTATAAACCTGCCTCTTGAATCACTCTGTTATGAAAAAAACCGCATCAAAATCCGTTGCGTAGTTTTAAAGATCTAAGCATAAATAGGCACAGACAGACAGCGGGAAGCGCTTTGTTTTAGTGATAACAAAAGACGCGAAAAAAGATTTTATTTAAACTATTTATTAAGATTCTAGGTCAATGTCTCAGTCACGCTTTATGTATCCATCTACGGGTTTTATTTCCTCCTTCTTTTTTATGGACTTTCGCATATAATGCATTTAGCCAGTTTCAAGTAAAATTAATTAGATCAATGTATTTTCTATTAAAACGCTTCGTTGTACGGTTTGAAATTGCAAGCCACGGTACTATAGCTTGCAAGTACTTTCTCGGAGTTCTTTGAGGAAACAGAAGATATCAGCTGGAAATGTCATATATCTTCTTGAGTAGATAAAAAACCGTCACTGTGAAAATTATTGTCCAACACAGCACCTTACAACACAACAAAATCCATTTTTAACCATTTTTTATCGACATGAAAATAAATTACCGAACCGCCATCTTTGATTACCGTCAAAAAACTCCATCCACGGGTTCTTCTTCTTCTTCTTCTTTTTTAATAATGGCGTCTATAATAATAATTTGCCAATAACAATGTTTTTTATTAAAAAAATGGGTTAGTCCCAATCGTCTCCGCCTCGAATGTCCCCCACCAATGGGATAATTTGTCACGCTTGTCACCGGTGACGGTGATATCTGCGTTCTACTACGATATCCCGTCGGCCATTTTGATCGGTACACCTATAGCACTATTTTATAGGTAAGTCATTATGTTATTAGTAGTTAGTCTATGTTAATTTGTTATGTTCATAAGGAGAGCTACAACGCCGTGGAGGTGACCGACTTCAGCCCGCGCACCAGGATCGTGGGCGGCAGGTCCTTGGTGAACTCGTCCAACACCTGCCGACGTAGAGGGCGTTAGCCACATTGAAAAATCATGTTCAAAACTGAACCACATAGACAATAGGGATGTTGACTACTTTTGAAAATCAACATTCTAATTAGTCCGTCAGTTTAAAAAATAAAAAATCAATAGACACGTATTTTTTGCTCTTTCAAATCAATGAAAACATACAGAGGTAAAGCGCATTGAAGTTTAGGGTGGGGGCACGTGACGTCATTAATCGGTATAAGCCGTGTACGAACTGCACCGGTTAGTGACGTCACGCGAAATTTCAACTCAATGTATCGCCGTTATTTTTTGATTATTGTGCTTATACAACATGTTAATGAATTAACTGAAAACCTGATACACCCCATTAAAAAAAAATAAACAATAATATGATTAAAATATATTTTATGTCGAAAAAATTTATACTTTAAAAGTTATTCAACATTAGTTTGGAGGTTGAGGTGACCTATCTACGAAATTCCAAGCGCTACGCCCACGCATACCGGGCAGAATTTTTTTGTTACGAGCGGCATACGCGCCAAATATTGTATTATAAATAATTTAGACATGGGCTAGTAATTTTGAAAAAATATAACCTATATTAAAATATAGTGCGATCGATTCGCTAGTTGATTCTGAGCAAACTACTTTCTAGTTTTCAGTTAATTCATTAACACGTTGTATACGTGCGATTGAGCTGCGAGCGCCTTCACAGGTTGCTTTCTTTTTGATTGATTTATTTTGGTCGAATTTTTTATTTTTATTTTAATGAACATGTTTACAAAGGTGTATACTTTCAACCCTGTAAATATTTGCAGCTAATTTTGTCACACCATATATAATTTCTATTCTTTAATGATAATATGGTTTTGCTATACATAGAGATATGAGTGCGTGCGCGTGTGAGTGCGCGTGTGCGTGCGCGTGAGCGTGCTCATGTGCGTGTGCGTGCGCGTGTGCGTGTTTGTGCGCGTGCGCGTGCGCGTGTACGTGTGCGTGTGCGTGTTTGTGCGCGTGTGCGTGAACGTGAACATGTTTACAAAGATGTATACTTCGAACCCTGTAAATATTTGCAGCTAATTTTGCCACAACTTATATAATTTCTATTCTTTGGTGATAATATGGTTTTGCTATAGAGATATGAGTGCGTGCGCGTGCGCGTGAGCGTGTTTGTGCGCGTGTGCGTGCGCGTATGAGTGTGCGTGTTTGTGCGCGTGTGCGTGCGCGTATGAGTGTGCGTGTTTGTGCGCGTGTGCGTGCGCGTATGAGTGTGCGTGTTTGTGCGCGTGTGCGTGCTTGTGCGCACCTTCAGGTACTGCTCGCAGACGGCTTGGCCGGCGGGCGGCGGCGCGGCGGCGAGGCGCGGCGGCGGCGGCAGCTGCACGAACGTCACGGCGGCGCCGTCGCTGCTGCGCTCCTTGATCAGGCTGTTCACCCTGGGGCCGGGGCGGGCACGGCACAGATAGAAGGGGCATCACCTCAGTATGTATGGGAACAGTGTCGCCGGATGATTTCCGCACACAAATCATCACGCACCAAAACATTCATTATTTATTTATTTATTGGTTTGCCAACAGATTTACATTATAAAATATTCTATAAGCTTAGTGAGTACATTACGTGCCACAATGCAAATCCAATTATAGGCAAACACGCCATGCACACACCTATAGTCTATATATTACATTAAATTTATATAGGTAAGTTTTACCTATTATTTATTTACGTACATTTTGCTTATTTTAGCGTAAAGAAATGTATTTAAACACTATTTGGTTACCTACGTCTTAACTTAGTTACTGTTATCAAAATTCACAGTTTAACTACCTTTCCAACCGTGGCACGCCCGCCCTGCATGGCCTCTAGTTATTATCTTATTTTTTCTGTGGTGACGATTAACACACAGCCACATCCTGGCCACTCCCCCCACTACTACTCACTTGCGCAAATAGCTGATGGGCACTGTCTGGTACATGGCGTTGTCGGCGTCCTCGCCCGCCCAGCGCCCGTCCACGTCCAGTTTGGGCCACTCCTTTATCTGAAAACGATAGAATATTTGGTTTGAAATGGTCAAAGTGCAGTGTAGTTTGTTTCGGTCCGACTCAGCGTCGTGTCGTGTCTGGTGATGTGTCGTGTGGTGTCGTGTGGTGTGCTCACCATGTGCGTGGTGGCGTTGATCCTCAGCAGCTTGAGCAGCTCCTCCAGCCGCTGCTCCGGGGGCCGCGCGGGGGCCAGCCCCCCCGCACTTGTGGCGTCGTCGCTAGATTCTCCAGCTGTCAACCACATCAACTCACTTTTACTTATCGCTCACATCCCCCTAAATTCTTCCTCTTATCCCACATCCTTCACACATCCCGTCATCATTCACATCCCATCACATCCTTATTACATCCCGCCACATCCTCATCACATCCCGCCACATCCTCCTCATATCCCGCCACATCCTTCTCACATCCCGCAACATTCTCCTGGTATCCCAACATATCTTCACATCCTACCGCATCCTCCTCACATCCCGCCACATCCCCCTCATATCCCGCCACATCCTTCTCACATCCCGCAACATTCTCCTGGTATCCCAACATATCTTCACATCCTACCGCATCCTCCTCACATCCCGCCACATCCTGCTCACATCTCACCAAATCCTCACTTCACTTATTACTCATAAAAAATGCCCCTCAGATCCCCCCACATGCTCCTCAAATCTTGCCACATCCATATCCCGACACATCCTCCTCCCATCCCGCCCCCCACACCCCGGCGCATCCTCACCTTGCGCGGGCGGGCGGCGGGCGGCGGCGTGCACGCGCAGGCGCAGGTGCTGCCAGCCGCGCGCCGAGCGCACCACGGCGGCGAGCTGCAGCGCGAACAGCCCGCGCACCGTGAACGGCTCCTCGCACGACGGCGCCATCGCCTCCACCAGCCACACGTCTATGTACTTCAGGCTGGGCGATTTGCTGCGACCAGACGACATCACTATCTTAGTGAACGATCGATCGACGTGAAACTAAATCCGTATCTTAAGGCATTGGATGGGAAGAAGCGACGCTCTTCGCCTCCCGCCCACTCTATCTACAGGTGACAGTGGTGCGGGTAAAAAGTAAATCGACTTGGCGGGGGCACTGCCGTGCCCCCAGATTTAAAATTTACGTAAATTTCTATTTTCTTTTCTTGGTTTGTTTAAGTACGCTATCGTTATAATAGACTGGGAAAAAAACTAATGCTAGTTCCCCCAATAACATCTGTTTTCCTAAATTCCACTTATCTCTATTAATATGTATATTATGTCTCTACTAAAATAAGTAACTCTGTCTGTTTGTTACGCTTTCACGCTTCAACGGCTCAACCGATCATCATGAAATTTTGCATTCACGTTATCAGGGGTACATAGATGGACATAGGGTAATTTTTATTCCAGAACTTTGAAATTACCGCGGGTGAAATCGCGGGGGTCAGCTAGTAAACAAGTAAACTCAGTGCGACCGGTCTGTTACCACTAATTATATTATAGATATATCTATATTATAACTTTAAACTGACAGCGTGCTGCTGAAGAGTTTGCTGCGCAGCTTCTTCTCTTCGGCCATAGCACTAGGAAGCTGTGAAGTGTGGATATTTTATGGGTGCTGTCATAATAACTGTAATTATATTGACGTCAAAAAGAGTCACAGTATGGGCCAAATTTGAATAAAGGATTTGACTTTGGCTTTGGCTCTGACTCACCGCTCGACGGCGGCCATGTCCAGCTTGTGGAAGTGGCGGCACACGCACACGTTCTTGCGGACGCACAGCACGTCGCTGACGACCTGCACGTACTCCAGCTCCGAGGGCCGCGGGTCCGTCGGCCGCCGCACCGGGAACACCACCTCGCCCGTCTCCGGGTTGAACGCGTCCGTGCGGTACGGGGACTGCGCGCTGCCGGCGAACGGTCATTTGGACATAGATGAAAGCGACACAGCAGTTTCCGGGTTATGAAAATCAAAATTCTATTCAGTCCGACGGTTTTATGATTAAAAAAAAAAAGTTTAGGAGTAGGTTAGGGCTAGGGCTCTTGACGTCATAACGTGCTTATAAACTGTAAACACGGCGTGACGTCTTTAATGTATCTCCGTTATTTTTACATTACCTACGTTAAAAAAAAATGTGTTCAATATGGGCGTGCGTGCGTGTGTATGTGCGAGTGCGTGACGTACGCGTGTGCGTACCTCTGCGTGTGGACGTGTGTGCATGCGTGCGTACGTGTGCGCACATGTGTACATGTGTGCGTACATAAGTGTGTTTGTATGCGCGAGTGCGTGACGTAAGTATGCGCGTGCGAGTACGTGCGTGCGTGAGGGGGAGGGGGGAGAAGGTAATTTAAGGGTATTCCGATATAACTGCGAGCACTGTGAGGTATGGCATCAATTTTGTATACTGCGAAACCGTTCCTTTACAGCATGGACCAATAAAACTAGAGGACTGACAATCGCCATACTATCGAGCGGGATTTCGAAACTAGTTCTAAGTAAGAGCACTAGACGGCGCCAAGAGTAACGACATGGAAAAAATTGAGCAAATGAAGCATCGGTGACTAAACCATTGTACATTTTTTTATTGAGTTTCTACTACTGTTTAATATTGAAGTGATACGGCTGAATACAGATGGCGTAAGTATCAACAAGTAATTTCATACAGTCATGTTTCCAAAGAAGTCAGTTTGTCACGCCATCTAGATTTAAGTAATACAGTATTTTCGTTTTTTTCCGAGTCACATTCGATAGTATGGCGATTGACAGTCCTTTTAGTTTTATTGGTCCATGCTTTATAATTATCTATACTGAGAACCTTTCCTCGTAAATGCCAGTGTTGACAGTACAAAAATGGCGACGATTATGACGTCATACTGCATACCTTAGGATACTGTGGCAGTATACTAGCAGCTATAACGGAACGAATTTCTTCTCAGTAAGACCACTGGTCATTGGTCGCAGCTTATGTCAGAACATACACTAAATTCTTCTTTTTCTTAGGCTATAGGATACTGTGTGTGCGTGTGTGTGCGTAACGCAAGTGTACATATGTGTGTTTGCGTGCATACGTGTGCGAGTGCGTGCATACGCATGTGTGTATATGTAAGTGTGCGTGTGCGTGTGTGTGTTCGCATGTGCATGCGTGCGTGCGTGTGAGCACGTGTGCGTGGTCGTGCGGCTCACTCTCGGAAGTAGTCCCGGTGCGGCGCCGTGTCGCGGAAGCCGAGCAGCACCGTGTCCGGCTTCATGGCGCCGAGCCCGGCCAGCCGCGCCAGGTGCGCCGCGCCCGCGCGCACCGACTCCGCCAGGCACAGCTCCACGAACGCCTTCACCTGGACCACGCCACGCCACGCCACGCCACGCAACAACGATATAACAACAACAACAATAGCCATGTTGCCCAAGTATGAACATCAAAATTATATTCAGTCCATCACTAATTATAAATTACTAGCTGTGCCCGCGGTTTCGGCCGCGGTAATTTCGGAGTTCCCGCAGGAATTCCAGGGTAAAAAGTACCCTATGTCCTTCTCTGTGCCCCTGACAACGTGCATGCCAAATTTCATCCAAATCCGTTCAGCCGTTTTTGCATGATAGAGTAACAAACATCCAAACATCTGAACATCCATCATCCACACTTTCCCATTTATAATATTAGTAGGACAATCTTTATACCTATTTAAGTCCCCCGCCGCGTCTATCTGTCTGTCTGTTAACGACTCAAAACCACTGAACGGATTTTCATGCGGTTTTCACCAATAGATAAAGAGATTCATGAGAAAGGTCAACGTATATAATTTGTCAAGGTTTTAGATAAATTGGTTGAAATATAATGATTAATCGTTGGACGAACTACTGGTACGCTTTCACGCGTTAACGACTCAACCGATCATCATCAAATTTTGCATACGCGTTGTCAGTGGTACGGCGAAGAACACAGGGTACTTTTTATCTCGCCTAAATTCCTGCAGAAACTCTGAAATTAATGATGATCGTGCACTCTACTCGCCTTAAGATGGTCGATCAGCTTGAGCCAGTACTTGTGCTCCTCGGCGAGCGGGTCGCCCGACCCGTCCAGCTGGCCCAGGCGCACGTGCCCGATCACGAACAGCCCGCCCTGCCGGCACACAAACACACAAACACAATAGAGATCGTCCATTAATCACGTGAGATTCGTGAGGAATAAAATCACGAAATATCACAAGGAGGGGGGGGAGGATATAATGAGATATAACGCACGATTTCTAAACCAAACAGCGGCGCGGCCTTGACTCACCGTTGCCGGGAAATGATTTCCGAAAAATCAGATTTACCGCCGCACTCAGAGTCGACTTTAATGATTACTTAGTTAACAAGCATTTAACAATATGTAACTTAATTAGTTAAATACCAATTAACATTAATTTATTAAACTTGTCTGATTGCGGCAGTTTTGTTTTAAAAATCTATACTTAACTAAGTAATCATTAAAGTCGACTCTGAGTGCGGCCGTAAGTATATAAGATAAGGTAGGTTAGGTACCTGTATTTAAAGCTAAAATGTTGAAAATCCAACATGTACTAAAAAAAAATACACGTTATTTTGAGTAATGGGGGAGGGGGTTGTCTAAAACCTCACCAGTCACCACATCATTATCACCAGGGGGGAGGGGGTGAAAAAGATGCTCAAAAACATCACGTGATTAATGAACCACTCCAGAATAATATCACTTCTCAACACACAAAGCTAGTTTGAATGCGGTAGTTTTGTTTTTAAAATCTTTACAAAAATCAAATTGTGTAATCATCAAAACGACTCCGAGTGCCCGTTACAAAGTCAATATCCTTCATTTCGCGACGCGAAACACCAATGGGTCACCTTCTTCTGATCGTTGACGAAGTCGATGAGCGGCGCGGCCTGGCGCGGCGACGCCACCAGCAGCAGCATCTGCGGCCGCCAGAACTTCACGTGCTCGCGCCGCGGGTCCAGCAGCAGCAGGTACTTGCGCACCTGCGCACGCGGCGCCGGGCGGCAGCGTTAGTTACACGATACACACAGATCAAAACACACAGATCTTACATGATCCCACAGTAAGCTTGCGCCGTGGAAACCAAGCTAATCCTACAAGTCCTACTAATATTATAAATGTGAAAGTGTGGATGTTTGGACGTTTGTTACTCAAACACGCGAAAACGGCTGAGCGGATTTGGATGAAATTTGGCATACACGTTGTTAGGGGTACAGAGAAGGACATAGGGTACTTTTTATCCTGGAATTCCCGCAGAAACTCCGAAATTACCGTGGGTGAAACTGCGGGGCACAGCTAGTAATAATAATAATAATAATTCGTTTATTTGCTGAATATGGTGGGTAAATTTAGATGTTACAATTCAACTGATCGAATAGAGTTACATATACATTATACTATAGATATATAAACACGCCCAGACTAGAAAGTGGAACCCTGTATTCGTCACACAAAGTTCACCACCAACGGGAATCGAATCCAGAACCTCTCGATTAGAGCATGGCGACCTACTGCGCCAATCGGGTCGCCAATCGCCAATATAACGCTCGAAGGTTGCTACATCACACCTGCCTTCCTAGCCGAATTGACATTCTACAATTGTTTATTATAAAACTAAGTGACGAATCTTCATGTCACTTGGACACTAAAGGTTTAGAGTAAGGTATAGTAAGGTAAGCTATAGAGTATAGTAAGGTAAAGTAAGGTAAGGTATAGAGTGAGATATAGTAAGGTAAAGTAAGCTATAGAGTATAGTAAGGTAAAGTAAGGTAAGGTATACAGTGAGGTATTGTAAGGTAAAGTAAGGTATAGTACAAGGTAAAGTAAGGTAAAGAGTAAGGTACAGCAAGGTAAAGTACGGTATAGAGTAAGGTAAAGTAAGGTATACAGAGATAAGGTGTGTGTGTGTGTGTGCGTGCCCCACCTGGTGGAAGATGAGCGCCTGGCTGAGGCTGCCCCACGTGGGGTCGGCGGCGGCGGGCGACAGCACGTGCAGCGCCAGCACCAGCGCGCTGCAGGCCAGCGCCGCGCCCAGCGCGTACAGCGGCCGCAGCGCGAACATCATGCCCGCGCAGCCCGCCAGCCCGGCCAGCGCGGTCGCCCACGAGAACTGCTTGAACGTCGGTCTGTCACACCGCACACCCACCCACATCACACCACATACATAATGATAATAAAACCGCACCCCGCCAGCCCGGCCAGCGCGGTCGCCCACGAGAACTGCTTGAACGTCGGTCTGTCACACCGCACACCCACCCACATCACACCACATACATAATGATAATAAAACCGCACCCCGCCAGCCCGGCCAGCGCGGTCGCCCACGAGAACTGCTTGAACGTCGGTCTGTCACACCGCACACCCACCCACATCACACCACATACATAATGATAATAAAACCGCACCCCGCCAGCCCGGCCAGCGCGGTCGCCCACGAGAACTGCTTGAACGTCGGTCTGTGACACCGCACACAAAACAGACTCGAAGCGACCTGGGCCTTTATTCACTATGACTAACCAACACGCGCCCCAAAAACACAATCCCAAACGTTCCAGACGTCAAAAAATTAGAAATTAGTTCTCTGTATGCAAAAAAGACACGTTTGTAAATGCTTTTTTTTTTTAAGTGAAACTTCGTCGAGCGCTAGGGAAAAATAATTTTTGCGATGTGTTATGGTATTCTATTGTAAAGAGGTAAAGTTTGTGAGGTTTTGGTTTGAGGTAAACGATTTAAAAAAAATATTACCAATAGAAATCTACGTATCACAAATGTGATATGTGTGATAGGCTATATTGTAACCTGGAACTCCCGCAGGATCTTCGAAATTACCGCAGGTGAAACCTCACCTGAAGTTAGGCGCGGAGGCGAGGTCGAGCCCCAGGCAGGCGAGGTTGACCGCGAAGTAGCTGGTCATGAACAGCACCGAGTTGACCTGCGCGATGGTGTTCAGCGAGCCGGTCACGATGCACAGCTGCACCAGGAGCCAGGAGGCCACCACCGCCAGCACCGGGTTGCCCGAGTGGCGGCGCATGGCACTCAGCAGGAAACCTGCACATTTTTTTTTTAATGTCATAAGGATCAAACGGGCAGGTGGTACACCTGATGGTAAGCGATTACCGCCGCCCATGGACATCTGCAACACCAGCAGGCATGCAGGTGCGTTGCCGACCTGGAACGGGGATGGGAACTGGCTTTCAAGTGGGGCTGCCGGAACACACCGTTAGGTTTTTGGCGACAGATTTGCAACTCGAAGGTGGTAGCTAGCCAGCCCCCACTAGCGAGCGCCCTACCACCACGCTATGGTTTCCTCGCGAGGTTTTCCTTCACCGACAGCTCAAGCTCATTGTTAGGGTTTGAACCTACGCCTTGCGGCGTTTGATCCAAACGCATCAACCACTGAGCCATCATCGCTGCTGTCGCATCACATACTATAAAAATAATAATCAACTTCAATTATGGAACCAGCCGAAGAATTAATACCTAAACCAAAACAAAAACGTGCGAAATTGTTTGAGTACCAAATCACTTGTGCTGTGTGGGCTGTAGAACGAAAAAGAAGAAGAGAAGCTGCGAAAAGATGTAATATTCCACGGAGAACATTAAGGAACCACTTAAAAACTGGCTCAATGGATAGAAAATCAGGTTGAGCGGCCACCTTACATATACTAATGTCAAGATTGATGCTCATAAGTGGATACTTAATTAATATTATTAAGTTCTTATTTTATTTTCTAGAATGTTAAGTTTTATTTAATCGTGTTTTATCTCTTAAATAAGAATAACTAACTTAGATAACACAACTTATTGACATTAACTTCAAGATTGAGGTTAATGTATAATATTTTATTTTGTATTAAGACTTGATTCTGAAGAAAATACCTAATATATATGTTAAAATAAACATAAGCCTGGGTATGGCCTTATTAAGAAACAGTGGTCAGAATAAAGCCCAGAGGATGCTTTTTTTTAAAAAGCTTATCGTTCATAGTGAACTTTGTTTTCTGAACCAAAATTATTATTATTATGTTGATTATTGAATAAATGATTAAATAAACTATTTTGTTTTATTTTAATATTCATAGTTTATTTTTTCTACTTAAAAACAAATAAGGTACCTTAAATGTGAAAGTGTGGATGTTTTGATGTTTGTTACTCAATCACGCAAAAACAGCTGAACGGATTTGGATAAAATTTGGCATGCACGTTGTCAGGGGTACAGAGAAGGACATAGGGTACTTTTTATCCCGGAATTCCCGCGGGAACTCCGAATGTACAGAACACAACATTATAACTAAGTAACTCCTGGTGGAGGCTCACCATAGATGTTGTCTTTGGCGAGCGCGTCCAGCACCCGCGACGCGCCGATCAGGTTCGACAGCCCGGCCGAGAACGTCGCTATCAGCATACCTGGTTATGAAAACACATACTGAATTAAGAATAGACTCGGACCAAACAAAAACTAAAGGCGGAACGCGTAGAACAAACAAGTGAAGCCAGGAAAAAAACACCATCGCCGTGCACGTACACAGAAACACGCACACACAAGAAAAAGACACCATACCTGGGAATCGTTGTGGCACTTTCCTAAGCACCACATGCATACGCAACCGGCTTCAATTTGTTGTTCGAGACGTTCCGTCTTTACTTTTTATTTGGTCTGAGAGAATAAAATAGAGGTTTATTTGGTACCAAAATTGAACACGACGACTGGTTGCTGGGGCAGTGAGGCTAAAGCGTTTTTCAGGGAATAGGGCGCAGATTACGGGAGAGGGGACATGATTCCCGCTCCGAAGCATTCCTGGTGCAGAGGCTGTCACTGGCAATTCAGCGCGGCAACGCGGCCAGCGTTATGGGCACCTTTGCTCCAGGAATGAAACGGGGCGGTTTATTTGACTAAAGGTCAGATTAAGACCTTGATAGTATAAATTATGAATAGTTGACACATTTTGTAATATGATTATACTTAAGAATTTAAAACATAATAATCTGAATTCATAAATTGAACAAAAACTTAATTAATAAGTAATTTTAAAACAAGGTAGGTACCAAAATGGCCGCCACTCAGCATGTGCTGTGGAACTAGTCCCACGACGCTAATTTTCAGTGGCTAAATTAACTATGTAAAAGAATAATAAATGTGTGTTTTCATCTAAATATAGTATCGTAAATGCACCGCCAAGTGAGCTCTCTGTACTATCTGAAGGTTGACTGTCAGAGAATGCCACTGTGGCATTAAGTTCGCCTTTTATACCATGATGTGCATAAAATTGAAATAAATACATAAATAAATGAATTACATTATACTCGGGGGAAACAGAAAAAAAAACACGCCAAAAATGAGAGAGAAGGGGAAACCTTAGTCTTAGTGAGGTTTCCTCATCCCCTCCTCTCCTTTTTCCACTTCCTCTCCCTCTTTCTTCCCCTTTCTCTTCCTCCTTCGCCCTAGTAATTGCTTCTCTCCATTTTCCCACCTCCGCCTCTATTTCTTTACCCCTGTTCTTTTTATAGCTACACTAGCTGTTCCCGGCGGTTTCACCCGCGTTAATGGCGGAAATGCCGCGGGAATCCTGGGATAAAAGTAAGTGACATTCAGAATGGTTCACGCCCACTGACTTTGTCTTCGTCATTTGTATGTGTCCCTGGATAAAGTATAGTAGTACATACAATATACATAGCAAATAAATTAACTAGAGAAGAAATGTAGGGGGGCAGGCGCGCCACGGTAGAAAAGGAAGTTAGAGCGATGCTCTAACTTGCCCAAAATTTATTTTGCTGCCATCCCAAGTATATTTACCACAATATTTCCAAAACTGTAACTAAGTAAAAATATAACCATGAAGCGTTCAATACATTTCTTTACGTTAATGAATGTTTTTGTGCGCGGTGAACAGTTTTGTGTGCGAAAATCACCCGAAGAGACTAGTTTTCATCTGTTTTCATACTAAACTAAATTAATGTCTATCTGTTGTTTTCTGTTATGATGTGGTAGTACATATGACGTCACAATGACGTCAGTGTGACATCCAAGCCAGCGACACTCCCTTGAAGCAAAAGCTAGAGTTACTATGGATTTATGCGCGAACTTCTTTACCAACTTTGGAATACTTAACCAAATTTCTATGACCGCGTCATATATTGCATTGGTATGGTTGGCACAAGATGCTTTCATAGATCGGTTCAGCGATTAGTACCTATGGAAGTGCGTACTCTTAAAACGTAGTGATTATTTGCTCAGTGGTGACATCAGTGTGACATCAGAGCGACAGCTCACCGACGGCGACGAACGGCGGCCACACGTTGATCGGCAGCAGGTACACGTAGTTGTTCTGCAGCAGGTCGCGGCTGCAGGTGGCCGCGGACAGCGTCGCCAGCGCCGCGTAGCACAGCGCCGTGCACAGCAGCGCGCCCAGCGTGCCCGCCGGGATGCTGCGCCCGGGGCTCTTCAGCTCGCCTGCCGGGACCGGAACGTATAATACTGTACTACTAGCTGTGCCCCGCGGTTTCGCCCGCGTTAATTTCAGCGTTTCCTCGGGAATTCCGGGATGGAAAGTATCCTATGTCCTTCTATGTACCCCTGACAACGTGTATGCTAAATTTCATGTAGTTTGGTTAAGCCGTTAAGGCGTGAAAGCGTAACAGACAGTTCGCATTTATAATATTATTAGTAGGGATATACTACGAGCTGTACACCAACGTTCATTGCGTGGTTGCCGCGGAAATTCCGTGATAAAATGTACTCTATGTCCTTCTCTGTACATCTGACGACATGTACGACAAACTTTATGATGATAGGCTGAGCGGTTAAGGCGTAAAAGCTTAGCAAACACACAAGCTCACTTTCGCGGGGGACAGCTAGTTAAGCTGTCCCCCGCGGTTTCGCCCGCAGTAATTTCGGAGTTCCCGCAGGAATTCCACCATAAAATATAGATGTAAACCTTTCTCATGAATCACTCTATCTATTGGTGAAAACCGCCTGAAAATCCGTTGTCTAGTTTTCAAGATCTAAGCATACATAGAGATCTACCTTCCTCCCTCTCTATCTCCTATCTACCTCCCTTCCTCTATCTCCATCCTGTCTTCCTTCCTTCCTTCTATCTCTCACTCTCTCCCTTTGCCGCGCTTAACCTCTCTCCCTCCTACCCTCCTGTGACCAAGCGCGATATTTTAAAGACCCCTCCTCCCCCTGAGAATGGCTCACGTATATATGTCCCTTATCCCCCCCCCGCCCCGCTCACCGCTCATGTTCGCGCCGGCCATGACCCCGGTGACGCCGGTGAACAGCACCCCGAACACGGAGGCGAAGTCCACGGGCTCCCCGTCGGTGGTGGTGTAGTCGCGCCCGTACTGCGGGTACAGGTTGTCGCGCAGCGTCGCCGCGCTCAGGCCGGTGTACTCGAAGTGGGTCGCATTCACCAGACTGTTGGTGTCGGGCTTCTCGATCTGCGAGAAAGAGCGACGTAGGTATGCTTTACATCGACAGAAATACAGAAAGGAAGAAAGAAAGAAAGAAAGCAAGTAAGAAAGAAACAATATTTGGTATCAAATATGCGGAGCGCACACATGAAAGATTGAGACAAAGAATCTTTATTTGGCACTAGCTGCTCCCGCCCGCGTTTGTTTTCGGAGTTCCCGCGGGAATTCCGGCACATAAAGTGCCCTCTGACAACGCGTATGCAAAATTTCACGATGATCGGTTGATCTGATAATGTGAATGTGTTGAACCCGCGATAGTGTGTTTTTTTATACAAAGAACACACTCTCCAAGTTTCAGGATCTCTACGATCAGCGGTTTAGGATGTGCATCGATCCGTCAGTCAGTCATTCAGGAAAAAGCATTTTACATATGTATACTTAGATAAAAAAGATATTAATAAATAGGCGGATTACCGTACTAGTGCGATGATAATAATTTTTAAATAGTATATTTCATTATAAGTGCGGAAAGCCTGTCATTGCAAAGAGTTCCGACAAATGTCTACCCGAGCCGAGGCGCAGCCGAAGGTGAGGGTTGACAGTCGGAACTAGTTGCAATGACGGTTCCGCACGTGTACTGAACAACTATTTTTAATACAGTTACGAAAAAATTAAGCAATTTAATAAAATATCAAAAACACAACAAACTCAACTAAGTTCGAACTGTGATCAAGAGATGGCGCTAGTCGTATTAGTAATGCGAAACGTATCAAAAAGTGTGTCAAAGTCGTGTCGCCATTTTTGACAGTTGGCAAAGAGAACGCACGAGTTCGGGAAAGGTAAACAAAAAGCTCGAGTATGTAATAGCCCACATCCCGAACGCTAAACGTCCCTGCAATACGCCACTTTTTGAGCAACTGTATTAAAAAAAATTTATCTTCTACTCCCACTGACCTCCGACATGGGCGTGACGAAGAAGCTAATGAACGAGCTGGCGAGACACACGAGCGTCGCGAGCCATATGGCGAGGTTGGTGCGCGCGAACAGCGACGCGCCCGCCAGCGACACGCCCATGCCGAGCGCGTTCAGCACGGAGCGGTACAGGAAGCGGTACCAGCCGTTGTCGGGCAGGCCCGCGCGCGAGCCTATCAGGTAGCCTGCGGGCCGACCGGCAACGTCGGGCAAACATGTGACAATCTATCACTGTCACCAGTGATAGCTTGTCAGGTAATAATGATAGCTTGTCAGGTAACAGTGATAGCTTGTCAGGTAACCGTGATAGCTTGTCAGATACCAGTGATAGCTTGTCAGATACCAGTGATAGCTTGTCAGGTAATTGTGACAGCTTGTCAAGCACATACCTACTCATCGACGCTTGAAAGGCAATCCTTCGTCAGCGACATTCAATAATTTTACAGGCGAATGATTAAATGAGCAAATTTAAAAAAATATATACATAATATTCACTTAATTTTTCAATCACAATTAATTAAAAGACACGGAAATGATTTTAATCCAAAAATTAAATGAACTTTTGTTTTTATATTTGAACTTGAAATCATCGTCCACCAAATTTACTCGATTTGATCTGACGATACGTAGGTAGGTATATAGATTTTCGACTTGACTGGAGGGTGGGGGGGGGGGATTCTGACACACACACACAAACACACACACAGGGCGAGCGAACCTCACCGTTGGGGCCGAAGTTCTCGACGAGCGCCTCCGTGCACGCCGAGATGCACAGCGCGCTCGACACCACGTTCGCGAGGAAGAACAGCGTGCCGATCGCGCCGCCGAACTCGGGCCCGAGCGTGCGGCTGATCATGACTGGCCGGCGGGGGCGCGTTAAGGAACGTTCGTTGTTTAAAAACGAAGACAAAAAAAAAGAAAAAGAAACATTTGCCGTCACGGAGCACCCGCCAAATGTGAAACGTCAAAGTTTACTGTAGAGATTATGGATACATATTATGCCTGCACTACATTATCGCCGATGATCGTTGATCGTGTGATCGTGTGATCGGCGATAATGTGGACACCTCAACGCGATCACAGAAGATTCCCTTTGATGCGTGCCCAAAAACCGACAATAGGGATGTGGACTACTATTGAAAATCTAAATTCTAATTAGTCCGTCAGTTAGAAAATAAAAAAACAATAGACACGTATTTTTTGTTTTTTTAAATAAATTAAAATATACAGAGATAAAGCGCATTAAAGTTTAGGATGAGGAGGTCGTGACGTCACTAACCGCAAAACCGCCATACAAATTGTCAGAATAGTGACGTCACGCGAAATTTCAACTCAATATATCGCCGTTATTTTTTGATGACGTAAAAAAATAAAAAATACGTGTCCAATATTTTTTAATAATCTACAAGACGGACTAAAAAATAAAAATTAGTCAACATGCCCATTCACGGGTCGCAGGCGATCATAGACGATGATGGGCGAGTACAGCCGAGATTATCGTGCTCGCGCATAATCGTTTGTACTCGGCGATAATATAGTGGAGGCATAACATAATAATTTATTCCGTTTTATACTGATAGCACTGGCCCTGAAATAACTTTCAGTATACTGCTGCAGTATCCGCAGTAGGCGGTATGACGTCATTTTTATACTGTGACCACTGACGCTTTCGAGGTAAGATGCTCTCAGTGGTTTGACCACGTGATCAACCTCTGACCAATGATTGGTCGAGGAGTGGTCCACAGCGTGACATGACAATGACATGGATAACATTACCTATACTGGCCTGCGCTCCGCTTTAAATAATAACCAGTATAGCTAACTTTATAGGAACGGCTTCGCAGTATACTGAAGTGACGTCATACCTTACAGTGCTCGCAGTGCATTTCGGAACATACCCTATAGATTTTAATTAGCTGTTCCCCGCGGTTTCACCCGCATTAATTTCGTAGTTCCCATGGGAATTCTGGAAACAAAACCCTATATCCTTCTCTTTACCCCTGACAACGTGTATGCAAGATTCCATGATGATCGGTTAAGGCGTTTAGGCGTGAGAGCGTATCAGATCACCACTAAGCGCGCCGGCCGGAACGTAGGCCGACCAACGACTACCGCCACTGTCGGTTCAACAAAAGAGGATACAGTACACCCCGCCGCCCTCCACCGCGCCGTTGGTGGATATGGCGCATATGGACGTGACCGTGAACACAACTATCAGGTACGCGAGCCCGAACTGCGCCAGGGTCACCAGGAGACCAGCATTGCCCACCAGGTAGCCTGCGAAAAACATTTAAAGTGCGTTTTGAGAACTAAGGACAAACAAGGAACCTATTCAAATATTCGATAACTCATGCCTTAATCTTCCTTACATATCTATACTAATATCATAAAGAGGTAAAGTTTGTGAGTTTGTGAATTGTGAGTTTATGACGTTGTAGAGGGTAATCTCTGGATCTACTGAACCGATTTTGAAAATTCTTTTACCGATAAAATGCTACGTTATGAGTGTGAGTGCCGTAGGCTATATTGTTACTTGGAATTCCCGCGGGAACTCCGAAACTACCGCAGGTGAAACCGCGGGGGAACAGCTAGTCATAAAAAACATACATACAAACTAAAGTCCCCGCCGCGTCTGTCTGTCAATCTGTCTGTCTGTATGTTCGCGATAAACTCAAAACTATCGAACGGATTTTCATGCGGTTTTTACCAATAGATAGAGTGATTCAAAAGGGAGGTTTATACGTATAGCGTATCTTGGAATTACCGCAAGAACTCCGAAATCATCGCGGGTGACTACACTACTTACTAAATGCGAATTTAATTTTATTTATGAGATTACTTGTTACGCTTTAAAATTAAGGCGAAACCGCGTGGACCAAGCTAGTAAAAATATAAATGAAGAACACTAATAAATCCTTACTATTTATAAAAGCGAGTTCGTTTCAAACAAAATTCCTCCTTTATTTTGTAAATGTACGAATCATACAATACACGTTTGAAAATAATAATAAAAATAAAAAACATACACAGACATATTGAGAGAACTTCCGCCATTTTTTTTCCGAAGTCATTTAAAAAGAATAAGCTATCGCAAAAAACTCGTGATCCTACAGCGTGAAGAGTTAATTAAAGGAAATAATGGATGAATCATTAGGCATTATCATAATATTATCGTTGTGTCTCACTGTTGGAAAACGGATGAATGGTGATTGTTTCAATGAGTAGGCGTTTTCACCTAAAATACAATACGAATACCTAAATACAGTCAACAGCCAAAATATTATATAATAATAATAACAATAATAATCCACTTCACAACACACAGATCTCCTTGATCCCACACTAAGCTATGAGCTTGTGTCGTGGAAACCAAGCAAACGTGGTATATACTACACATATTATTACATATATATTATACTATAGATATTTATATACACACCCAGACTGGAAAATGGAACCCTGTGTTCATCACACAAAGTCCACCCCCACCGGGAATCGAACCCGGAACCTCTTGATTAGCGGGCAGGCATGGTGACCATTGCGCCAATCGGGTCGCCAAATATTAATTCGGACTGTCGGTCGACTCGTTCGTTTCTATCAAAGATACAAGCTGTTTCCCGCGGTTTCACAAGCGGTAATTTCGGAGTTCCCGCGGGAATTCCGGGATAAAAAGTACTTTGTGTCCTTCTCTGTACCCTTGAAGTCGTATGTCCAAAATTTCATGATGATCGGTTGAGCACTTGAGCCGTTGAGGCGTGAAAGCGAAACAAACAAACAAACTCACTTTCGCATTAGCATTTGTCGGCGAGAGGGTAGTTTCGTTATCAATAACGTTTCCCGCCGACTAATAGCGGTTGTAGTACGTTCGTTCCTGTAGTGTTTGTTAGTATAATATATTATATCGTACATACCTACACACACATACAGTTCACTGTCTCGAGCGCACCGCGTCAGTAACACGAGAGCTAGATGCGAGAGTGGACGTGTAAAGTTAAAGTGCGTGACGAGCCTGTGCTACATACAATACAAGTGGCGACGAGGAAAAAAGGGTAAGTAAATGCTTCACAAAAGCTACAAAAACTCACAAATAAAAGTTTGATTGCAATATGAGACCGTTTAAGACAAATACCTCAATGATTATGAATTTATCAAAGCGCCTACCTATACAATATTAACGTGTACTGTTTACGGCAGTAACAAGAAGTGTGTGTTGATTATTTTTCTTGATATAAACAGAAAATGCTCCTGGTTTTCTTTAAACTCCAAACGATATGATAAAGCATCATCGCTAAAGTATCAACGAGGTCTTCGAAACGTCGTCAATTAATATTTTATCACGACTAATATTGGTTATATCTTTAAAATGTAGTAAATAATGATATCTTAAATATTTATGTTTGCTTACATAGCTCTTACACACTCTTATTAAAAAAAATAATAACATTGAAAAATAAATAGTAATAATTATAAAGAAGAGCGAACTGGGCATAGGTATTTGAGCTTCATTGTCGTCAGTCTATAGCGCGCAGCCACTCGGGCGAGACATCCAATACCCCCCGTTCCCCGCTACCCCTACCGTGTCGACGTTCGGCGCGCCGATCGGGCGTCAGCGCACGGTAGGTAGGTAGTTGAGTTATCCACCGCCGCGCCGGGTACCCGCTCAAAGGTCGAGCGCCGACACAATCGCGTACCGATACCTACTCTAATGATTAACCACTGTTTTGTTATTTGTTGATACCTGTAACGTAAAGTTTTAATAACTAAACTAGCCCATAAACTATAATCTCTGTAGTTTTCTCCCTTCGCTATACCTATGTTTAGAATTTCTCTCCATCGTGTTTGTTGCATTCAGATTCAATAATTGGGTATAATGGGTAAGAAAGATACTTGATATTAGGTATGTCGGTCATGGAGGTAGTTGATATCTCGTTCGTTGTATAATCGATAACGGAGCCGAGAATAATAGTTAGGTACCTACAAAATAAAAATAAAAACTTGACTGTTTATTATTATTTAACTACCCACTCCATTGTCATAAACCGAAACAAAGAAGTGGGTGTAAAATGAATTAAATAGCGAGTTCGGGTATTTAGTTACCACCATTAAATTGGAGTTTGGGTACTAGGTACCACCATTAAATTGGAGTTCGGGTACTAGATACCACCATTAAATTGGAGTTTGGGTACTAGATACCACCATTAAATTGGAGTTCGGGTACTAGATACCACCATTAAATTGGAGTTTGGGTACTAAGATACCACCATTAAATTGGAGTTCGGGTACTAGATACCACCATTAAATTGGAGTTTGGGTACTAGATACCACCATTAAATTGGAGTTCGGGTACTAGATACCACCATTAAATTGGAGTTTGGGTACTAAGATACCACCATTAAATTGGAGTTCGGGTACTAGATACCACCATTAAATTGGAGTCGGGTACTAAGATACCACCATTAAATTGGAAAACATTTGTTTCAGGTTGCCTCTAAAATACACAAAAACATAAAAGGCATGTCGAGTACAATACCGTTACCGGCCTTAGAAAAATTGGACCTAGAAGGCGACAATTCATCGCTAGCTATTAGGTGGGAGAGATGGAAAAGATCATTACTAATATATCTTGACGCAGCCGAAGTTACATCGGCATCAAGGAAACGAGCTACGCTATTGCATTTTGGAGGCCCGGGGATACAAGAAATTTTTGCCAATTTACCGGGTGCAAATGTTATTTCATCAGATGGTGTTGACGTATTTAAGATAGCCATAGAAAAACTTGACGAGTATTTTCGACCCAAACAAAGCAAAGTGTATGAAAGGCATGTTTTTAGATTGCTAAAACAGGAAGAAGGAGAGAAATTTGAGAAGTTTGTACTAAGATTGCGTCAGCAAGCAGAGAAGTGTGCATTTGACAAATTAGATGAGCATCTAATAGACCAAATTGCAGAAAAATGTAATTCGACGAAATTGCGTAAGAAAATATTGACTTTAGGGGACAATGCGACTCTAGACAAAATCATAACAGAAGCTAACACACTCGAAGTAGTGAGCCAACAGTTAGGAGACTACGAGAACAAAAACAAAAATTTGGAAATAAACTTAATTAAACATAATAAGAAATTTGGCACCGAAAAAAATTACCAGAACCAATATCAGTATAAGAAAAAAATTTATTGTAGTAGATGTGGAAGTATGGACCACGTTTCGAGCAATGTTAATTGCCCAGCTCAAGGAAAGAAGTGTCATTCGTGCGGGAAAATAGGACATTTTCGTATATATTGCAAGTCAACAAAAGGTACAACACAAAAAAGAAAAATATATGATTCCAGGAAAGGAGAAAATAATCAAGATAATCGGAAGAAACCAAAAACGGACAAAGAAATTGATTTTATCGAATCTGAAGAAATAGATTATGTCTTCCAAGTGAATGACGATGCTACCATAAAATGTACAATCGGTGGTATAAAAACCAATATGCTAATCGACTCTGGTTGTAGGTTGAACCTTATAACTGACAAAACTTGGGAAGAATTAAAAATGAAAAAAGTACGCGCCTTTAATCAAATAAAAAAACCGGACAAGACTTTACTAGCGTATGGCAGTAACAGACCGTTAACAGTCGAGGGTTCATTTGAAACTACACTCGAGGTCGATGGACGAAAGGAACTTTCGACTGTATATGTGATTGCAGGGGGTACTAGGAACCTGTTAGGTAAAAACACAGCAGTCCGGCTAGGCGTCCTGAAATTAGGCATCGGGATAAATCAAGTGGAGATAACACCCTTCCCAAAATTCAAAGACATATTAATAGAAATTCCAGTTGACGATTCTATAAAGCCTGTATCACAACCGTGTCGCAGAATACCGATTCCAATAGAAGAGAAGGTCAGCATGAAAATTAAAGAATTACTAGACAGCGACATAATTGAGGAAGTAAATGGACCGTCTAAATGGGTTTCACCTATTGTACCGATCATGAAAGGAAATGGAGAATTACGTTTGTGCGTAGACATGAGACGTGCAAATACCGCTATCATGCGAGAAAACCACCCTTTGCCGTCTATGGACCATTTTCTGCCTAAAATGAAAAAGGCCATTTTTTTTAGTAAACTTGATATAAAAAACGCCTTTCATCAAGTGGAAATTCATCCTGAATCTAGACACATCACGACCTTCATAACTTCCAAAGGATTGTACAGATACAAAAGGCTGATGTTTGGCATTACATGCGCACCAGAAATTTTTCAGAAAATCATAGAAAAGATGTTAATTAACTGTGACGGGGTCGTCAATTTTATTGATGACATTTTAGTGTTTGGGGACAGTGAAGAAGAACATGATACAAGACTAAAGAAAGTTCTACTGGTACTGAAGGAAAAAAACGCAGTGTTGAATAACAGTAAATGCATATATAAGACCCAAAACGTAAATTTCCTTGGACACCAACTTACTCCTGAAGGTGTCAAACCCCTCAACAAGTATGTTGAGAGCATCAACAATTTTAGAGTCCCAAATACCATAGAAGAATTACAAAGCTTTTTAGGACTTGTGAACTACATAAACAAATGGATACCTAACTTGGCCACGACAACAGAACCCCTAAAGCAGCTGCTGAGACAAAAGATGGGCAAAAGAGATAGTCTAAAAAAACTATGGACTGACATACAAAATAAAGCGTTTCAAAAACTCAAACAGATGTTAACGGATATACAGTCCTTGGGGTACTATGATGTTCATGATGCAACACAGGTGATAGCAGATGCCAGTCCTGTAGGACTTGGCGCTGTCCTTATACAAAATAATGCTGATGGACCCAGAATTATTGCTTACGGTAATCGAACCTTAACAGATTGCGAGCGCAGATACAGCCAAACGGAGAAAGAGGCACTGGCATTGGTTTGGGCGGTTGAACATTTCAACATATTTTTGTTTGGAAAGCCTTTTGTTCTGGTCACTGATCACAAACCGTTAGAGGTCTTGTTTGGACCTAAGTCAAAACCATGTGCTAGAATCGAACGGTGGGTACTCAGGTTGCAGTCCTACACATTTAAAGTAGTATACAAGCCAGGAAAGACCAATATAGCCGATCCCTTATCGCGATTATGCAACTACCCACATGATCCACCAGAAGGAGAAGACCAACATGTCAATCAAATAGTAGAAAACTCAAGGCCTATTGCTATACCAATGAGCAGCATAATTGTACAATCAGAAAAAGATCAGGAGATCTGCGCCGTAAAGAAAGGGATTTATCATAACGACTGGGACGATTCAGTTAGGAACTGTTCTTTCAGCGACAATGTAGAGATAAAATTCCATCTCTAGGCGAAATAAACTACAGACTAAACAACGATTCCGATATTAGAGATAGAGACAAATTACAAAAAGAAAAAGGAAAGGAGTATGGGGATAGAAAGCGCAAGGCAACTGAATCAGAGATAATAGAGGGAGATAAAGTCTACGTGAAAACAATGGAGAAATCTAATAAGCTTTCGCCAAATTTCAACCCTACGCCGCATATCGTAGAGGGAGCACAGAACGGCGACTACACAGTGCGCAATAGCGAGACAGGTCAAAGCTTCAGAAGAAACGTAGTGCATTTAAAGAAAGTGGAGGGCAAGTGGACAACTGTTGCACCTGACTCGACTTTAGATGAACAAAACCAAGAGCAGGATAAAGAAGACTAAACTGTTGTATTAAAACCTATTTGTGATTAATAGTAATTACGATTGTAATGATTAATAAAAATCTTGATAAGGAAGGGATGTAGTGTTTGTTAGTATAATATATTATATCGTACATACCTACACACACATACAGTTCACTGTCTCGAGCGCACCGCGTCAGTAACACGAGAGCTAGATGCGAGAGTGGACGTGTAAAGTTAAAGTGCGTGACGAGCCTGTGCTACATACAATACAGTTCCCCCGCTCCACTCCATTGCCCGACTCGTCTTTGTCAGAACTTGATATAAAATGCGGGTATGCGTAAGCCACGGTTCATTGTTACTTTGTGTTCGGTTCAGTGCAATTATAGTGTCGTATCAATCTAATAGTGATTACGTGTGCTGTGTCATCTAGTTGTTTCCAGAGGTTTGCTTAAGTCGGGAGCACGGGCAGTGGAGGTGAGCGTTCATGCATTGTAAAGGGGCCCCATTAAACCTACACCTGGGTCGCAAGTCCCAGGCACTGCTCCGTGTTCCCTACGGATATCTGGTATGCTGTATTATCTATAACTATGTTGGTGCAATTGCTTATTATAGTTCCATATTCGTATCCTATCATTATTTCCGACACATTTATAATTATAAGTAAGGTAAAGTATAGATTTATCATGATCACTCACCCATTCTGATGAATATAAGGGCGCTGAACATGGACAGCACGACAGGACAAAACACTCCGGTGAAAGTGCCCACTTTCTTCACTCCGGGCTGCTCCGAGCGGAACTCCCCGAACTCCACGTAACCTGCGCAGCGTGGCAATGCCCGTTCAGACAAGAGGGTAAGAAAATATAAATTCTATTTAGTCCGTCATCAGTTAGATACGGATCCGTCAACAGGTAATTACGGAGTTCCCGCGGGAATTCCAGGACAAAAGTACCCTATGTCCTTCTCTGTACCCCTGAAAACGTGTATGCAAAATTTCATGATGATCGGTTGAGCCTTTGAGGCGAGAAAGAGTAACAAAAACTAACAAACAAACTCACTTTCGCATTTAATAAGGATAGCAAGGATTCAAATTAATGAAAATATACTTAGATAAAGCGCTTCAAAGTTCAGGGGTGGGGATTCGTGACGTCATAACCCGCATAAACTACTCCGGATTGTGACGTCACGCGACATTTCGACTCAATGTATTGCCGGTATTTATTGAAAATGGGAAAAAAAGAAAATAAACGTGTCAGAAATTGTTATTAATTTATCTACAAGACGGACTAAAAAGTATAAAATCTAGTCAAATAGTGTATTGTGCCCTTTTTTTGACAATTTTAAAGACAGATATTGCAATCTGAGGCGGCAACAGAAGACAGAGTATGGCGTTTTAAAACTACTCCTTCAAAAAATTGTATAACACCGAAAATAACGTAGGTTCATAATATCTATGTATTTGTTTATTGAATGAATGAAATGAATGAAAAGCACTTTATTGAACACCACAAACAGTAAGTACAATAACAAAAAATTTAAAAACAGAAAGTATTAAGTGCCTCCAAATGGCGGCCTTATCACTATGAAGCGATCTCTTGCAAACTACCGGGCGGAGTATGAAGACATTTGTTACAATAAAGATAGTAGGTAGATGGTGCAGTAATATTCAAGTATTCAAGTATTCAAGCAAGTAATACAGCAAATGAAATCTAAAAAATTGTATAAATTATTAAATTTATTACGTTTGATGAAATGAATAAACAATAAAATACCTTGACAACACTTTTCACCCATTTCCTAAACTAAATAGCGTAGCTTACTTGACCACAAACACAATACGACTGATGTAAAAAATTATAAAAAATACAGAAAAATGCCAATAATCGAACTTGCGACCTTCGCAAACCTTGCGATGTGTACTTTATCAAACAATAGGTTATTGTTTACTGTTCACTGGCATTTGACAACCTTGACTAGGAGAAATTTACTTAGGTATTCGAAATATGATGAACTTTTATTTGAATCTGAACTCTAATTATAACGAGATAAAGTTCAAATCACTTTAAAAGATTACTTTTTTTTTAACCAATGAAACAGTATCTTTAAAATAAAGGTAATACGACTTATTTTAGAATGCCAAACAGGACAATCGAAAAGGACAATGCATTTAGGATGCCACACTTATTAAGCCACAAAAATACAAATTCTAAACACATGGCAATAGTTTTACAATGTACATTATATGTACTAAGTAATGTAGACTCCGTACCACTCTAAAGTTTTGCAATATCTATCTTTAAAATTGGCGAAAGAATCTTCTGGACACAATAGGCTATTTGACTACTTTTAGTTTTTACAACGTCATAATTATCCTACTATCTTACAAATATTGTAAATGTGAAAGTGTGGATGTTTGTTACTCAATTAACAAAAACGGCTGTATGGATTTGGATGAAATTTGGCATGCACGTTGTCAGAAGTACAGAGGACATAGGGTACTTTTTATCCCGGAATTCCCGCGGAAACTCCGAAACTACCGCGGGTGAAACCCACCGCGGGGCACAGCTAGAAAAAATATTGAAGCATATTTTTTCCTTTTTTTCGTCCGGAAACAATAACGGCATTGAGTCAAAATGTCCTGTGGCATCACAATCTGGTACAATTTATATGGGGTCATGCTCATGACGTCCTGAGCCCCGCCCCACTTTTAAACTTTAATATGCTTTATCTAAGTATATTTTCATTAATTTCAAAAAAAAAACTAATTATACTTGTGTACTTATATGTTCTTTTACTATCTAACTGACGGATTAAATAGAATTTTGATTTTTGTACCCTGGCAACATGTCTGTTAATGTTTCAACCCTTCATATTGTGATATAGAAAGTGTTAATGAATTAAGTGAAAACCTGATACACCTTACTTAAAAAAATAAACAATAATATGATACAAATATATTTTATGTCGAAAAAAATTATACTTTAAAAGTTATTCAACATTAGTTTGGAGGTGACCTATCTACGAAATTCCAAGCGCTACGCCCGCGCCTACCGGTTCGAATTTTTGTGCTGTGGGTGGCGTACGTGCCAAATATTGTATCATAAATAATTTAGACATGGGCTAATAAAAATGAAAAAATATAACCTATATTAAAACATAGTGCGCTCGATTCGGTAGTTGATTCTGAGCAAACTACTTTCTAGTTTTCAGTTAATTCATTAACACGTTGTATACAAAACACACAAGACTCAATATGTATTGACAAATAATCTTCACATAAATGTTTGCAGTAATGCAGGGATCGAACCTGCTGCACCCAGTGCAGCACTTAACTTTACTAACCACTGTACCAACGATAACGATACTATTGTTCAGTCTGATATTGGATTATGTAGGGAATATCACCTTCTCCATAGGATCTGGAGGGGGACGATCTTTGGAACCTCAATCTTATCCTGCTCAGTATTCCTGGTGGACCTGACCCGCTATTTATGCTGGGTGATAATGGATCTAGTGGGTCTGTCATGTTGGAAGCTGGCCCTGGAATACAATATATTACAATATGCAAGATTTGCAATTTGAAAATGGCTTCCTCTTCTATATTAAAAATAATTTGATTTTTTTGGTGGCATTAAGAAATTTGAAAGTGTTGAAAAAAAAAACAAATCCTTTATTTACTGACCAAATATAATAATTTAACAAAGATTTTGTTTTAGAATAAATTCTCAGTTACTTTTGCATGCATTATTTTTCTCTCTGACTTTGTTAGTGGCATTACTTATAAACAATTGTTTTATTTATGCTGTAAAGTTAGTTTGCAAACAGTTTAAAAACAAAAAACACCCACACCACAAAGAGAAATAATATGTAATTGTATCAACACACATTTTTATATTTAATTCGTTTCAGAAGTAGCCTTGAACACAAATAATAATTTAATAAACAGACACAGTTCGCGCTCAACTCACTTTCTCATAGTCTTAATGATTAAATTAGTTTAAGCTCCAAATTTTTTTTTACTTTTGTAGGTACTAAATAAACTTCTTTCTTCTCTAACATATAAAAAATTTGAACCAACACATTGTATGTGTTGTAGTTTTAACGGCAGTAATCAATTGAATAAATTGATAATAATAACATTAAAACTGATGAGTAAAATAAAAAATTACAACTAGCTGTAGACTACAGTTTTACCCACATCTATTTTGAATTTCAGTTTATTTTTTTTTTGTTTGCTTGTCTGTTTGAATGTGCTCAACAAATAACTGAACAGGTTTAATTAAGACCACACGTGAATTCCAAGTAGCTTTTATCTAAACACAAAAATCATATAGATGAAACTGCAGGCTTGAAAGCGTACAAAACCAAAAACCACAGTTTATCATAATTATTACTCACTCATAAGTATGTTATCTCCCATTATAATGTTACATACAAGCTTATCACAAGAAACGCACCACAATTACATTAATAAACATAACATTGTTGCAACTAAATGACAATAAGGATGTAAACAAAAACTGTATCAGCAAATAAAATTGTTTATGTGCTCAATTGACCTCATTGCTTCGAATTTCGATGACCTCATCGGATTAACTTATTATTCGAACTCCGAATATGAAAGTTGAATTAGGTATCTACATTTTAGGTATTTCTGTGCCGAAAAAGAATTAACTATAATAATATTTCGAAGCAAGATAAAATCCACAGTAGTACACAGCTAGGTATCGTGACGAATACTGGTTTTTCGTCACTATAGATACAATAGCGGATGCGAACAAAACAAACAAAAACTACTCAAGCTCTTAGCTCACCAGTCATTTTCACCTCGCAAAATATTTCATTTGTAAGTAGGTATACTTACTGTCAATTACGTTTCACATCATCATAAAATGTAAATATTTCATGTGTTTCAAACAGAAACTAACATGAAAGGAGATCAGTAAAACGTTTAGAGAATAAATTCAGTTTTAGCGTATTAAAAACTTCGTCCAATAAATCTAGCTCTCAGACACAAATTAACTAGAGTCCCTAGAGTCTAGACATATTATGTCTCAGAACAATAACAGATCTACCCAGAGAGAAGGTAATCAACTAATCACTACGTTTTATAGGAAGACCGAAGACGAAGAAATTAGAAAAGTTGAATTGACTTTTGAGTTTTGATTTTGACTTTTGTGTTTTGACAAAGTCAATTTAGCAAGGATCCGAACGAATGTCAGCATTTTTGCCATCTTTACGCGTCGTTCAATTTATTATAGCCCGCTGCTAGTTGCTACAGTTATTGTTCTGAGTTGCTACATACGTTACAGACGAAACACGTGAAATCGATCCGCTTTGCAAAACTTGAAAACTAGACAAGACGGAAATAGGCATCCATTTTCAGTTTGCTTCCTCTTGTGATTTTAATTAATTACATATCACTTGCTTAGCACAATAGCATTTACTAGTGCTAAGAATAGCTCTGGCCTCTGACTGAGCCGGGAGCCCATTAAAATCGATTCGAGCAATAGAATCGAATCAACGCGACTCAGCGTCATTAATCGACCCGATTTCAAAATATTTCTCAACTAGCTGTGCTCCGCGGTTTCACCCGCGTGAAACGTTTTTAAATAACAACTTCTTCCTTACGTCTGATTTAAATGAAAAACAAAGCCTATATTATGTTGCTCCAGGCACAGTTTAATCTACCTGTGAAAACCACATTAGGACAAACCGTTCAGTAGATTTAAAGATTATCCTGAGAAAATAGGCAGACCGACAAACGGACAGACAGAAAAGAATTTTAGAAACTTCTCAATTTTCAGTAAAAATATTCAATGTACAGAAATTTTACTCTTTTAATATTGTAGATCAACGCATCAAAAACTTTGATATAATAATGGTATGTTTCTTAACATTTCTCTAGTTATCTATAAAATTATCAACTGAGTAGCTGTTTGCCGCAGTTTCACCAGTGTTAACTTAGGAGGACTTGCGGGCATTTTGGGACAAAAAGTTCTTACACAGGATTTCCTGTATCCTTAAAACGTGAATGAAAAATTTCATGATGATCAGTTGAGTAGGTAGTTAGGGCGTGAAGGCATTACGAACAAACAAAATTACATTAGCATTTATAACAGTAAGGAAGTTAGGATTTGCTCTAAAGAAATGTCCTTTCTCCAATTAAGTTATAGTAAGTTTTACTTGCATACTTATTTTGAAGGGCTGATGCGTATTATTATTTACTAGCTGTCCCCTGCGATATTACCCGCAGTAATACTAATCAACTAATGAATTAGTTATGACGTCATGAGCCCCCACTCCTAAACTTTAATGCGTTTAGGTCGGTCGACGGTCGTCAATGAGTGGAGGACAGCGTGACATAGATGACAGTAAAATGGACTACGTTCCGTTTTAAACAGTAACCAATATAGAATGGAATAGATCAATCAATATAGCTTATAAAGGAACGGCTTCGTAGCTTATAATAAAATATCTTACCCAGTGCTGCCGTATTCGTAATAACGGAACATACCCTAATAGATCAATCCAGTCTAACGCAACTAGGAACAAATTAAATTTTGTTCGTGTTTAGCACTCATTTTTTTTTTTATTTTTTTTTTCCATGGCATCAAAGATGGCCTCACATGCTATTTCAGTCTTTTGTCTCTGAATCTTTCTTACAATCTGTCATCTGTTTGTCATGGCGACGCATGTTGTTATTTGGGAAAATAATTGTGTGATTTTTAAAAATTTTGTGTGATTTACGCTTTGAAAAGTGCAGTGTGACTATTAAAAACTATTTTCTTGTGATTGGGTAGTGAAATAGCACCGATTAGACGGTGTAGTACGTATGTAATTTGTAGAAAAAGATAGAGTCGACAAAATTTAAATAAAAGGAAATTTATCACGAAATTTCCTATAGATGAAGACCGGTAAGTACAGCTGGAGTAAAGTAATAAAGTATTTTGTTCTCTTCAGCTATCAGCAAGACTAAAATAATATACTATCTTTTTGAAATGAGAAAAAATATTTGCATGTTTGTAAACCATAGTGATGTAAATCTTCACTATCGACAAAGTGAGTCGATAAACTTTAATTAATGATGCTGTTATAGTGAATATTTTGGAATATTTTTGTATAGCTGCTGCGTATACTTTTTTCATTACTTACTGCAGTTTTCATTAAGTATTATGATCGTATTGTAATAAAGTGAACCTCGTCTTCTGTATAAAGAACTATATTATACTCTATCTTGTTTCTAAGTGTACTTGCATGATTGATAGATATTTTAATTTCAGATGTCGACAATGGGTAAAAAATATTGGAAATGATGACTTAGCTTACATTCCAATCGAAAAACTTCACGATATAAAATATGTCTGTGGAGATGTAAGGAACGAATGTCGGATACTTCTACCGATAGACATTTCTACCGATAATTTAAACAAGGCTCAACAAGGAGGCACTGCGAAGTAAATCATTTACTTTCCCAAATAGGTTATTTAATTTTGACATAAAATGTAAATGTAATTTTTAAAGAGAAAATAAATATCTATCTATCTAATAACATCATCATCATGACAAACTAAAATATTGGAATAATAATAAATAAATAAAAATAATAATTTATTGTTTCAATTTTACGACAAAATATGTTTTCCCCCGTTGTAGATTTAATTCACCTGGTATGAAGCCCACGATGCTTTAATGATAATTTATCGATATCGATTTAATCAGGAACTATATGTGGCCATCCCTATTGTTCTCGTTAATGTTGGTACCCATGAGTTATGAAGTATTTTGACATTTAAATTTTCGCTGTGTTGGTATTGCTGGGTCTGCTAAATGGATTCCAAAACCAAGTAAGGAAGTCCCGTCTCTTAAAACGTAGTGATTACCTTCTCTCTGGATCAATCGCTAACACCGTAGATGGAACACCGACCAGCCAATGACAAATATTTTAATTTTTCTTATTAGGTACCTACCTACCTACTACGCAATAACTGGTGCGTCAGCGTGCTCTTCCGAAACCAACAAAATCCTTGTTTCAATAACGCAACCGAAGCGTCGTCGGCGTTGCGATGATATCGGAACTCCCACAGCAGCAGCCAGCACGGGAACCAGGAATTCACAACACGATAATGTATGACACTGGAATGTACAGCACTGGAATGCGCGACACTGGATTGTACGACACCGGAATGTACAGCACCGGAATTGGTGACACCGCTCCTATTGGTCGATGAAATCACGCCTCCTTTCTTTGTGCTCGTTTACGTTACTTACCTAAATACTGGGTCAAGTTATTGTCAAATACGGCACATATATTTTATGTTAGATTTTTTGGTGATGATTATTAGGTTTCATGTTAGTGTTTATGCCCATTACGTTATTATGTTACAGTCTATAGGCAGGATAATCAAACAACGGACCACTCTATATATTTTACTGTATAGACTTAGAGTACAATACACTAAATCTGGTCCCTTAGTTTACACCTTATAATTATTATTTCCACGAGCTATGTGCCCTATACAGATTGTACAGACTATAAAAGTTACGAAAAGAAAGGAACCAAAACTGTATTAACTGGCGAACGGGAAGCGACTGGCGAGCGGTTAGCTTCGCCTGATTTACGTCACCTTTCCTACACCTATCCTATAGTAGGTACTAGTGTGGCGATGATGCCACTATAAGCTATTTATTGAAATAAGTAAAAAGTAATGAGAACATTACTATCAAGGCCACATCATGAACAGATTTCAAAGTAGTATACCCGACATTCTTAATTAGGTTAGGTTCTTACTGATGACCAGGTCTCGCGAGCCGAGCGAGCGTAGCGAGCGTGCCGCGGTAGCGGCCGGCGATGCGCTAAAGACAAAATAAGGTGACATTTATTCGATTAATTCTTAGGTGTGACCACGAAGTTTCGATATATTATGCAAAAAAAAAGAATATAACAAGTTGTAACAATTCATTAAAGTGAAAAATAATAATTACGTTACTAAATATTACACTTGGACTTGTTATTTGAATTTCCATCAGATTTTGAGACAGTAACTACTAACTACCTACTACCTGCATTGTATTGAATACTACTAAACGGAGCACGAAGTCGGCTAGGCCATGAAATCCGGTGTCGCCAATTCCGGTGCTGTACATTCCGGTGTCGTACAATCTCGTGTCGTGCATTCCGGTGTCGCCTTTTCCGGTGCTGTACAATACAGGGACTCGCCAGCACTACCAAAAAATTTGTTATTGGAACTAAATTAACCTACTTACTACTTAGCTTAGCAACAGCCCAACCTTCATAATAGATGATTCTCAAATCTCATCTAACTAATAGCAAGCAAGCTTTAACAAAAAATTAGTCTAACAGTTTTGATGATTTAGGGTTATTTAACTCTATACAAATGAAACATAATTGTGCAAAAAACGTTTATTTAATTCATATGGACTTGTAGTTTCTCACTATTTCTTGCATGGGCATTACACACTTTTGATCAATTGTCAATAATTTAATCAAGTCGTCAACTTATATACCTACTTTTACAATTTTTTTTATGCATTTTAACTCCAAGACTCATATTTAATTACTAAGTACCTATCTTTATTGTTTAATTACTTTATTCTGAAGAATAGTAGCACAGTTGGTACTAAACTGATGTTTTCCAAATTCCTGGTAACAATTTGACTTTCTGGTGGTGGAATATTTTCGAATAAGAAACATGACCTTAAAATAACTTATCATTAATTTACGTTTCTATAATCTATCTAGTGACTCCAGCATTATGATGCTATTTCCTCTGATTACCTGGAACAAAGTTAAAAATCTTATAACGTCTTTTGGATTTGTATGATCTAACAAATATGCCTGCACTTTTAACGTTATGATTCAAATTAGACCTGCCATTTTTGAGATTTTACAAGACTAATATACAACCATTGGTTACTGATACATAATATGTAAGTAACTATAGTTACTAATATATGACATCTATAAGTACTAATATTATAAATATGAAAGTGAGTCAGTTTGTTTGTTTGTTCCTTATGCTTTCACACCTTAATGGCTTAACCATGTTAATTTCGGTATTGCCATGGGAAGAAACTACACTAAATTATTATAAGAGTAGAATGTCTGTTCACACTTATCTTCCACACTACAGAACAGATTGTCATGTGGTTTTCACATGTAGATTAAGCTTAGCTTAGAGCAACTTCTAGGCTTTGTATCATTTAAATTTGATGTTGGGAAAAGAGTTGTTATATAAAAGTGTTTCACACGGGTAAAACTGCAGGGCACAGCCAGTCTATCCATACTAATATTTTAAACGCAAAAGTAACTCTGTCTGTTACGCTTTCACACCTTAACGGCTCAATCAATCACCATGAAATTTGGCATACACGTTGTCAGGGGTACAGAGAAGGATATATGGTACTTTTTAACCTGAAATTCCCGCGGTAACTCCGAAATTAACGCGGGTCGGTTTGAAATTCAAACTGATATCACCAAAACTTACCACCATGCCAATGCTTGTAGTTTGTCCGTCTTTGTGCTCTTCTACAGCCTCGTCCAGCACGAGATTCATGAATGGATCGAAACCGCGAAGCACACCCATCACCGAACGACCGGCGTTCAGTTTCAGGGCTAATTTCTTGTCCATAAACCTGAAAATGTTGACATTTGTTGCTTATATTATCTTGATATATTAAGATCATAACAAGTAATAAATAGGTACAATAGTAAAATCGTATTTTAATAATATAATTTTTACCAATAAATTTTAGGTTAGAGAAATGACGCTATCGTGTAAATATCGGACACAGCAAATAAGTCACTCACTTTTTCAATTCTGGAGGGTGTGCCTTTGACATTTTTTATTAATCTTATCAACTCTTGTCGGATGAAGCGTTTAGAGAAATTCGGAAATTTTTAAAATCAAAACTCAAATTATTTCACAATTTCCGATGGCGATGCGCGACGCGCGTTGCCGTTGGTACCTATTTGATTTGATTATTTTGACATTTGTTTGTCATTTTTGACATTCGGAGTCCTGACAGAAGAAATAAGTAAAAATTGCCAAATTAAAAAAAAAACTTCTAACTAAATAAATAAATAAAAGTCACGCTGCATGCTGTGAAAGGTATAAATCAAAGAAACCCTCAAAATATATGAAGTTTTGTTTATTTTATTTTTATGTTAGTTACAAAAATATGGTCGATAAAGCTTTTGGAAAAATCTAAAGCACTCTGCAATAATTTGACTGACTATTTTTTAAATAGATGAATATTATAAAATGCGCAAGGTTGCCATGATCTCAGTGTTCTGCAATGAAACTCCGCCAACTTCAAAAGTACGATTCCATCGAATTGTGTGAGCTAAGATCTATGTCACTAAAATAAGGTGGATTGTAGTCATAATTTCAACTATCAAACATTATAAACAAGACAGACCTTTCTTATCTGTGTGGAGGCGAAAATGTAAAGATGCAAATTTGCAGTATGTAGAGTTAACTCATCAAGTTAATTCTTTTCTCTTCTTTATGTTCTAATTAGTTTTGTGTCGTATAAGTTTGTGTTTGTGTACAATTAACCAAAATGGACGAGTCCGGTATCGACATGGGCTTCGATCTCGCATCTCTTCTTGCGAATGATTTCAATATCGATCAGAAGATATTGGAAGATCTAACGTTAACCCAGCAGCACCAAGACTTCATGTTCTACGAGTTGAAATCAAAAGCGGTGCCAAAGACAGAAAGGTGAGTGAATAAGTTTTTAACTGTAACACGTTGCATGGAAAGAAGTGTTACTGTATTATCGTGAATAATATTTTTGGCACGCTTATGAGGAACAAAATAACAATTTCGCCTAAGTCTGGCAGAACGCGCCCCTGGGCGCTGGACTTGGCAAATGCCCCAATTTTTACCATTTTGTTTATATCCACTTCAGTCTAGGTAGTGATGCAAACTTACACACACGGACCAAAGCTATTGTTCTTTCAAGATAAAAATAATATTTACTGGAATTTAAGGTCTTTATTTAGGGCTACGATGAATGATAATATAGAAGTATAAGATATTAAAGTATTTTTTTAACAATAAAAATACCTAAATAACTAAAACCATTATTTATTTTTGTCAGTTATTTTATTTTACTCTCAATCGAACGAAACCGTTTACGTTGAATTTAAAATAACAACCTAGCAACATTTTTAAAGACTCCAAAGGGCACGCACCCAGGGTCGTAAAATTATAAAAAAAATAACTGTTTGTAAGAAATGGTATGCAATTTTTCAATGTCTAATGGGTTCAAAATACAGAAGAAAGATTTTATTTTAATTAAAAACAATAATGTACATTATACCTAAGTGTTTAATCCTAGCATCGTAATTATTTGAATCCCATTTAACAGCTCAGACGAAATAAAAAGTTTTAACAGTAAGTTTTTGGCGGGACCCGGCGCCATTACTGTCATGCCATTATTTTTTCTTTTGGAAATAATGACAGTCTGTACGATTTGGTGTAGGTACAATGGAATGGATTTGGTAGGTACAATCGAAATTGATTTCGGATAGATTTTGTTGTTGTAGGTACCTAAGGGTTACTAAAACATGGGGCATAGTAAGTAAGAAAGGGTTAAGCAATAAAATAAACTGTTTTTACTATATACTGTTTTTATAACTAAGAACATACTGACTTAAAACACTTAAAACAATAAATATTACTAGTCCAAAACAGTGAAGGTCAAGAGTCAAGACTCGAGACAAAATCGTCTTGACTGTTTTGGCTAAGAATTCTGTGTAGCTAGCTAAGCTACTTACTACTTTTTAATAATATCCAAAATTATTTGGACATAGATAAGCAATAGTGTGTTAACCCACACTGGAGAAATACTGAGTAAATTAAAGTTTTAAAATTATAGCGCAATTTTGTGTCCAATTTTTGAAGTTCAATATTCAGTTACATATTTAAACAATTTAATAAGGTAAACAAGTAATTAAAAAACGTTCTCTAACTCTCAATAAATCGTTCTGAATCCAATAACTTCATTTTGTGGGTTAACATGTTATTGCTTATCTGCGTCCATTTAGTACATGGCATCTGCCGTATACTTCGAATCTTTGATAAAATTATCAACTATCGATGTTGTAACAACAACAAAAATATTGCACCGCTAAAATCACGTAATCTATAACTACCTACACGCTATAAATTCGCATCGATATAATATTTAAGTAGATCACTAGGTGTCAGGTGGTTCTTTTCCATTCTCAGTTATATACACGCATATCTACATCTAAGATAGGTACGACGCTTGAAAGCAAATTGTTATCGAGCAAAATAAAAACGAAATCTACGAAAGGCGTGCTCCTGCCGCCAGACAAATAATATTACTTTGTAACGTGGTGCTAACGCCCATGGAGGTAGTATGTTTTTTTTTTCATCTAAATTCAAAATTTATTTTTCTTGGGCGTCGGCGTTATTGTTTTGTTTTTTCTTTCGAATTTTTTCACGCTGCGTAAAGCAACTACGCTGTGATTTGTCTTTTAAATAAATTAAATGAATATATTATAATCTTAAATATTATATATTCATATAATATAATAATCTACTATATTATTATATTATATAATCTACAACTTAAATTACAAAAGGAAGCTGTTCACTAAACAGCTTCCTTCGGATATCGCAACTACTTTCTTCAACCTATCTACAATCTTTACTTGAAAACTGGATCTTCTGCTGTTCCTGTTCCTTCTTCCTCCTGATCTTCGCATCCTGGCCGACGCCACTGCAGCTTCGGACTCTACGTCTACCACGGATCGCGAAGGCCAGTGATTGTTTTGTATATATTTAAACTTACTCTTAGATTCTGTACTGATTACACAAAATTATAAATTTATGAACCGTGTTTTTCTCACGACCCGTTTCAACTTTAGTAACAAACTATTGCGCTGACTTTTATATTTATTAGACTAGCTGCTCCCCGCGGTTTCACCCGTGTGAGTTTCGTAATTCCGGCAGGAACGAATTTTTTCTAAAATAAAAGCAGGTAGCCTATAAGTTACTCCTTATAACAGCTATCGGCCAGAGAAAGTCCCATTAAAATCGGTCCAGGCGTTTCAGCGATTCGCCAGAACAAACAAAAAGGCAGACAGGCAGGCGAAATTTTTAAAAATTGATTTTTTTTTGTGTGTAAGTAGGTAGTAGGTACCTATCTACCGTATACACTTTCATCATGCATTTATTGAAAAGCTGTTAATTTGGAATTACAAGCAGACACTTTAATTTTATTTATACATAGAAGTAGGTATAGATAAATATACAATATACAGACTCCAACACTAAAGTTTTATTATGCTTCGGTATGTTGGTATAAAATGTAGATACTATCAAAGTTATAGGTATGCTATTCTACATCGTCTCACACAGCGTGTCTGATAATGGAATCAATGGATGCTGTTCACTTGAGTCGATCACCAGCAATTAACCCCGTCTGCGTCATGATCAAATCTCGTCAGAATTGGACAAGTAAACTAACGAGTCGACAAAAGGCATTTGTTTAGTCTTGAATGACCAATCACCACTTATTTATGAATTGGACACAATATTATGAAATATTTATAAGTATTAGTAATTACTATAAATAAGTACGAATATTAGTTTGTCTGTTACGTTTTCACGCTTTAATCACTAAACCGATCATCACGGAGTTTTGAATACGCGTCAAATAGGTATAAAAGGACGTAGAGTACGTTTTGCTCCAGAACTCCAAAATATAGTATTATACTAGCTGTCCCCCGCGATTTCATCCGCGGTAATTTCGGAGTTCCCGCGGAGGTTGCGGGAAAAAAGTACTCTATGTCCTTCAGTTCCCGAGGGAATTCCGGGATAAAAAGTATCCTATCTTTTAAGTTGGACCATATTATAAATGGTTACAAAATTTTATCAAAATCCGTTCAGTAGTTTCGAAGTCCATCGCGGACAAACAACGTGACACGTGATTTATATATATTAAGACTAGCTGTCCCCGCGATTTCATCCGCGGTAATTTCGGAGTTCCCGCGGAGGTTGCGGGAAAAAAGTACTCTATGTCCTTCAGTTCCCGAGGGAATTCCGGGATAAAAACTATCCTATCTTTTAAGTTGGACCATATTATAAATGTTTGCAAAATTTTATCAAAATCCGTTCAGCAGTTTCGGAGTCCATCGCGGACAAACAACGTGACACGTGATTTATATATATTAAGATTATAAGATAAGATTAAGAAGATTAAGATTATCTGTGATGCGGGTAAAACGATGAAGAACAGCGTAGTAACTTTTGTTGCTATCATAATATTTCATTTTCAATCAGAAAATTAGCGATTTTGTGATTAATTAATCATGTTTAGACAGCTTCAACTGTTGAAGTAGATACAGACTATGTTTATTTTGGTTGATTACTAGATATTGTAGGTGTCAAAACGTGCATATTGTAATCGCAAAACCGCCATGTTTTTGATTGCAACCGAAAAATGATAGAAACAAAGGTTACATAATAGCCCCTCTGCTGCTATCACTTTTTGGATTGCAATCGGAAACAAGGCGGTTTTGTGATAACATTTTGACACCTACAATTTCTGGCAATCGATCAAAATCAACATACCTACCTAAATGAAAAATTTTTGCTAGCTAAACATGATTTATTAATTACAAAAGTGCTAGTTTTACATAAACAAAGTCTCTATACCTACCTATATTATGTTTCCGATTGAAATTGAAAAATCATAGCAACAAGTTACTTACCTATATATTTGTTTTGCAGGTATAATTTTATTAAAAGACAAATATGTAGGTAAGTAGAAAAATTCTCACTACGGGTCTGATTGATCTAAATCATCGATCAGCGATTCAATCATGTATCAGCGATTTTTAAACACAATTTATCATAATTACGTGTCAGGAGTAGATAGGTAGTCGCATTCAAAATGTGTTGAAGAAATACTTTGATATTAGGTAGGTACACAGCAATATTATCTTAAACCGTCGCGTCGCAGTGTACAGGAAAACCAAGCTTGTTTTTGTTGCACTGGAAATAAGAAAAAAAAATTGAGAAACTAGCTATGTCCGCGGGTTCACCCACGTGAGTTCGGTATTTCCGCAGAAATATTTTTTTATCTTTAATACACACGCACCTTATCCTGACAATTACAAACACAAAAAAAATCAAGTGTTATTACTTACTACCATCTCCCACTCACAGCAAGAACCTTTATCTTGACGGGATTAATAAATTAATGCTTCACGTTTTTTGATGGGATTAAACAACTTTTTCGCGTGTCGTAACACAAACATTGCGGTTAAAAGTATTTTACCTAAAGTTTCTCCGTTAGAAGATAAATAAAGAGAAAAAAAAAATAAGACGCCTTTTATTGACATTAGTTTTGGTTAATCAACTCTCAAACAAGTGGATTGTTGTCACAGTTGATTGTTATTACCTAATTATTATTATACGTTGTTATATAAAAGTTTTTCTTATGAGATAACTCGCAGTTTGCCCTAGGATTAAGCATATGTATTGTGTATATGTAGATCAGTTTTTATCTCGCCACGATTTACATGCATGATTTGTCTTGGATCCGATCGAACCTTAATTGGCTTCGGCTTCGACTTCGACTTCGGCAACCTTCTTCCGGAAATATCACCTTCGGCCACACCATCGGCAAAGGCCGAAATGGGCCGAAGTTTTTGCTAAAACTGAAGGTTTCTAGCAAGGTCCAAAATTGGAAGACATTAGATGATCTTCGATTGATTACGATTTTTAGATAGGTACTTAGTATTTTTTAGATACTTAGTAATCAAATGTCTAGCTTCGGCTTCGGTCGAAGATTTCGACTTCTACTTCAGCCAAAAATCTACCCTCGGTGGGATACTAGATTTTGGTGTTCGCGTTTTAGACAACTTCAAGACAACTTCGAGTGACGCGCCGATCAGAAAATGAAATGGAAACGATTTCAGACTTAAAGCCTGTATGTACGTTGAGCATTCATTTGTCGATTTTGCGCCAGACTGCTATAGAATCGCATGCCGCTAGCTTCATCCAACATCTGGTTGAATACCTAATATCTATCCATCACTGCGTAAACAAACAACAACATGACTAAAGAGATTGAAATGTCTTTAAAGATCTTCACTGTTCGTTTACTCGTTTTTTACGCGTCACCGCTCTGCAGATAGTTTAGTCAATCCTCAGCCCTATTACGTACTGTTTGCAAATTACACTTATAACTTACACTTGTTCTTCTATGACTGACATTGGCATAAAGAGTGCGCCTACCTATCCAAGGCGTCTGTTGCCATATTGAAAAAAAAAAGAAGGAAAAGAAGAGAAAGTATTGTTTCAGGACACCCCAGGACATCCCAAAACTCAGGACAGGTTGGCATGTGTAATGTAGCGGGTGATCTCTGCTCTGAATATGGTGAAACGATTCTAAAAACTCCATAGAAAGCTAAGAGAAATAGGATACGTTTTAGAATTCCCGATATAGTTCCGAACCGCGAGGTAAAAGCTGGTTCTACTAAAAAAAAACCCCAATTTCTGACATAATTATCATCTCGTCCATCAGTTTGCGGAAACCGAAAGCTCAATCATCGTTTCGCAATCTTACATGCATGCTGTTTCAAACCCTTGAACTTGCTTTGCGCGTACGCATCTAAAATAGATCACACAATAATAAACAGTGCGCGTGTGCCAAGGGAACGCGCAGTGGAGCGTGCGCAGTCGCCGTCACAACATGGCTGGTTTGCTGATTATGTCCCGCTTTCAAAAAGTCCACCACTCGAAAAATCCAGCAGTACAAATACCATCCTTCCTAATAGGTAAATGCGAAAGTGGGTTTGTTTGTTTGATTGTTACGCTTTCAAGCCTCAACCACTCAACGGATCATCATGAAATCTTGCATATACGTTGTCAGGGATACAGAGAAGGACACAGGGTACTTTTCATTCCGAAATTTTTGCGGGAACTCCGGAATTATCGCCAGTGAAACTGCATGAAATTTTGCATACTATACTATACATGTTGTCAGGGGTACAAAAAGGATATAGGGTAGGGTAGGGTAAGTAGGTACATTTATCCCGGAATGTCCAAATAATGTGGGTGAAACCGCGGGGAACTGCTAGTAATCGAATAATTTTAGACTAACAAGCGCTTCAGAATCGCAGCAGAATTCAATGTATCAATGATACGAACACAATATCTTGTAAATTAAATAAATTGTAAATTAAACAATACTTCATTAATATTACAATATGTTGTAAAAACCATAAGCGTTATACTTTTCATCACTATTTTGTTTACTTTTAAGTCCGTCATGTAAATTACAATAATAAAAAAATATTAAACATGTGTAGCGGGAGCAGGATGGATGATATGGCTCGACCTACCAAAGGGGAAGCTTTCCGCCGGGCAAGGTGGTATGCCCGAGGAACCGCGGCTCCGACTGTAGATCGTTGGAGGTCATACGCAGCGTGAAAAGTTTGTTAGCGCGATTCAGGACTTCCATATAGCCAGTACTCGTCACTTCGTTGTAGTTCCTGACTTGTGGCGTAGGGGTCGCCACATTACTCCCTAGCCCGGAGGTCTGATAGTCTGAAGCTCAGTATTCACTATTCCCAATTTGCGCGTGACGTCACGAATTGGTACAGTTTATGGGGTAAATGACGTAACGAGCCCCCGCTCCTAAACTCGAAGGCACTTTATTATAAGGACTCTGCACTCACACCCGCGACGACGCTATATACGGCACCAGCGGAAGACCAGCTTTGGGTCCCTACGGTTCCCGGCTTATGCTGAGCTCAGGGCCGTCTTAAGTCTATTCTGTGCCGGGGTGCGGGACTCAGCCTGCGCCCTCCTTTTTTTTACACTGCAGCGTGGCACGTGACCGACGACACACACTGCAGTGTGAAAAGGGTCCTAGTCAACCAAGAAAACACAATACACGTAATTTTGATAATTTATTTATTTATTACTCTCAAAAACAAAATTAAACTTAAAACTTCGATTACTAAATATCTATTTATTACATGTACATACACATACATCAAACAAACTCATTTTTTCTTGCTTTTGAGCGTAATAAAAGTAAAACAAATATTATTGTTGATGACTATTTTATTTTTTCTTGCGCATACATATTTGTCGTAAGTAACAAGTATATAAAACTGTGCAATGTCGTTAAGTTCAATGAAATATCCAAAAGATCAGCGCTCGACAGGGGCCCTGGCTGAGCTGGTCGCGGTTTTGTTGCGCCACGCTGTTCGATGCTGTTTTTGTTAATATTTCCCTATGCCAGTCATACTGTTATTGTAACAAATAAAGATGTTTTTATTTCATATAATTTGTCATTAATTTGAAAAAGCAATCTTTGTATGTATATTACTTAACTATCTAATGGACAAATTTTAATTTTCGTACCTATCCTGCCACCATACCTATTATATGGGTTTGTACCTAGGCACAGATAATATAAGACCTAGATACCTACTATAGTCACAGTTGCTATGAATTCTTCCATTTAAGTGTTTTTAGCACTAAACTAAACAAACATATGACAGGATGACGTATTGTATTTACTTATTATATAATGAAGTGTGAATTGTTTTAATCGTGAGCGACTTCGCTCGATATCGACAAATTATTCAGATGGTGTTAATACAATTTTCGAGAACTCGTCGTGTTGTTGACCTCGCTACTGTGTTGTTATCACCACCTTTACATGGATTAAATTGGCGCCACTCGCTTTAAAAAATCATATCTTCAGGATGGTGCTTAATAAGTTAAGGCTACAAAAACATGGCCCTTACCTCCAGACCACACGCTTTAGGAATGATTTCTCCTAGTGTTAGGAATGCTTAATCTAATAAATATAAAATTTGTGGTTTGTTAGTACCTACCTATTATTACGTTTCTGGCCCCAGGAGAGCACGTCTTTCGTAGGTCGTGATATTGCGGGGGTGTCGTTGAAAGGGTTAAATTGCATGTTTAAACTGGTTCCGCTCACTTTAAAAATCATAACATCACATACACGATGGTGGTGCTAGTTTCATCCCAATAGGCCTTATTATTTTGCCTATATATTGCCTCACTATGCTCGTCGCCTTTTTCGGCAAGTCTTATTGTCAGTAGGTATATAGGTATATAGGTACTAGGTATACCAAATTCTACGTCCTATACCTGGAGACTGGAACTGAAGTGACTTAATTCGTATACTTACTCGTACCGTATATATTTCATCAAAGTCTGTTCAGCCGTTTCGAACAACCAGCCCAAAGCCCAGATATACAAACAAACCTTTTAAAATGATTGTTCATATTTTAATACCCCTGATTGTGTGATTTTAATGTACCTGGGATCTATAGGACGACTACAAAATTGGTTGTATAAATGTATACTTACATAATATTGATGTATAGGTACTTAATACAATGGGGATGTTGAATACTATTGAAAATCCAAATTCTAATTAGTCCGTCAGTTAGAAAATAAAAAAACAATAGACACGTATTTTTTGCTTTTTCAAATAAATCAAAATATGCAAAGATAAAGCGCATTAAAGTTTAGGGAGAAGGGATCGTGACGTCACTTACCGCTAAAACTGATTATATGATCTTTGGCTAAAACCGCCATACAAACTGTCCGTCAAGTGACGTCACGCGAAATTTCAACTCAATGTATCGCCGTTATTTTTTGATTACGTGAAAAAAAATAAAAAATACGTGTCCAAAATTTTTTATTAATCTACAAGACGGACTATAAAAAAAATTAGTCAACATGCCCATTATGACGGTTGCATAACAGAAGTACTTAGTACAGTAGTAGTGTGAATATGATTGATGCGTGATGAGTACTGATGAGTGGTGACTGATGAGTAATGCTCCATATTTTCTGTTTTTAACATAGTAATTGATTGATGAAATCGGTGAACTTATAGCTCTACCTGTCATTTCAAAGCTAAGTTTTCGTAGACAGTTTCCGTTCTACAGCTAGATTGATTCGCAAAGGATTTGACTACCAAAGTCAAAGAGTTTCCGCAAGATGGCGCTAAAATCTAAAAGAATTTGCACTGTGAAACTATAAGAACATATTTATTTATATTGAGCGTCAAGATTAGGGTAGTTTACCCTATATAAAATATATTTAGTTTAATCTTAAGTACTCCTCTTATAGACGAAGAAAAAGCTGTATTTCTACCTCTCTACCCTACCTCTAAGTTTCAAGTCCTGTACTTTTTGATGATAGACAGACAGACCAAAATACATTCTAAACCTTTCGGCCGCTTATATACTACGTCTACATAGGTACCTTTTTAAGGTTACGTTACTAAATTACGGTAGTAACTTTATTTATTCGTACCTATTAATCACAAAGCGAGGATTATTGTATTGATAAATTATTATTATTATTATTATTATAGAATCTTGACGCTTATTGTTCATCAGCCGGTAGACGTCAACATTCGAACAAAAACCTCTCATATATTTACTAATGTTACTATTATTATATAAAGTCATATTTGGACGCAGATAAGCAATAACATGTTAACCCACAAAATTAAGTTATTGATTCAGAACGATTTATTGAAAGTTAGGGAACGTTTTTTAATTATGTGTTTACCTTATTACATTGCTTAAATATGTAACTAAATATTAAACATAAAAAATGTTGACCTAATTGGCTCTACTACTTTTAAAACACGATTTACTCAAAATATCTCCAGTGTGGGTTAACACACTATTGCTTATCTATGTCCATTTGGGCCTCCCCCAAGAATCTCCAGGGCAACCGCGCCTGCAACACCCTCATCAAGCCAGTCTCCGTGAATTTCATCAGCTCTTTGGTCAATTTTGGAGGACTCGCGGGACTTATTTTTTGATTAAGTAAGTAAAAAATAAAAAATACGTGTCCAATATTTTCTATTAATCTACACGACGGACTAAAAAAAATTACTCAAGTAGTCAATTGATATATGATTCTTTTTAATTTTGATGCACGTGTCTACTATTTCTAAGGAATTCTCTCTGTCTATGACTAGTTAACTTTAAACAGTAAGGTCGATATTGGAACCGACGACCTTCGACCACATCATAGCGTCGCTACTGGGCAGATACAAGTGACATGAACTCGCATAAAAAATATGAATCACGTCGCAAAAAAAGCCTCCCGCATTCATTAGTATGTTGGGGCAGGGCTGCTACATTCTTGACACCGTTTTCGTGTCCTCAGAACTGCGCGAGTTCTTTACCATTTGGGGCACTCTTGCTGTTACTATAACTAAGTATCTACTGATATAGGTACTTATTTAAAGCATATTCTTAGCCACAGAACAGAAAATAACTGATAGAAGGGACATCAACTTAGTTTAGTATGAAAACAGATGAAAACCAGTGTCGCCGGGTGATTTTCACACACAAAGCTATTCATCACGAACAAAAACATTTATTAACGTAAAGAAATGTATTAAACGCTTTTTGGTTAAGTTTTTACTTAGTCACTATTTTCAAATATCAGTTTTGAAAATATTGTGGAAAGTATACTTGAGATACTAGTAAAAGAAGTTTTGGACAAGTTACAGCAAATGCTCAAAATCCTTTGCAAACGTGGCGCGCCTGCCTACATGTCCTTTCTAGTTAATTTGTCTTCTCTGTGGTCTCAACTACCAAGGCTATGTTTGTATGAAAGTGTTATTAGTTTTGAAGTTAGTTTATAATATATCTCGGTAAATAGAAATTTTGAGCCCGTCTTTTGAAATAACAAAACACGTAGGTACTTAATTCAGGGGTTTATGGTAATTCAACCTTTAGGATAAAAAATATGAACATGTGGAATCGCATTTGTTTTATTGGCGGTGGAAAATTCATAAATTCACTTGACTATTTTGTTTTAGACCGTTATGTAGATCAATAAAAAATATTTGACACGACGTATTTTTCTTTTTTTACGTAAGTACTTAATCAAAAAATAACGGCGATACATTGAGTTGAAATTTCGCGTGATGTCACAACCCGCGCGGTGCAGTTTGTACGGGGCTTATACCGAATAATGACGTCACGAGTCCGGACCCGAAACTTTAATGCGCGTTATCTATGTTTATTTTCATTAATTTGAAAAAGCAAAAAATACGTGTCTACTTTTTTTATTATTTTCTAACAGACGGACTAATTAGAATTTTGATTTTCATACCCCGGAAAATACCCAATTGATGCCATTTTTTTATATGTAAATATGTTTTTTAATTCCATCGTTAAGTATTATTTCTGTGATGAGCCTCTTTGTACCTATTGTTTATTGAACTTTTTTTGCATACAGTCCATCATTTCTGTAACTGCATAGATTTTATTAATTTTGCTATATATATGTGACCTTTGATGTGGGTTAACAGTTTAGCACTAATTTTACCGCCGAGTTTCCAGACGAAGTTGATGTTGAAATTACCGGATATGACTCGCCATCATAAATACTTACAACAGTAAACTGAACACGGTACTAAATCATCACAAAAGCAACTGGCCTGAGTTACTTAACAATTTAAACCATCACAAACAATTTTAATACTGATAATACACGTTTATACATTTGACGTAAATTGACTTTTAGCACCCGCCGTAAAACCGCCGATAGCCGCTAAAACCAGAGGTATAAGACTGAAAGTCTAATAACTTATTCATAGAAACTTGTGGATGACGCAGTTTATGTGTTAAAAAGAAATATTTGTCAAAAATTTTTTCATAGTAATAGGCTTTTTTTGGAAAACGTAACGCGTGTACGGAGTAGGTAAGTGGCGCTACGTTGTAGGTACAGTCAGTTGCAGAAATATATATGCACTTTAGACAGTCATTGAATCTTATTTCAATAGTAATAGAGTTCAAATACTGATCAAAATGTAGGTATAAGTCAGTGGCGAAGGTACCATAGAAGCCGATTCGCACCGGCTTCCCTTCAGACGCAACAACTCTCTCTACCGTAATTGAGAACGTCGTCAGGGGTACAGGGAAGGACTTTTTATACCGGAATTCCCGCGAGAGCTCCGAACTTATCGCAGGTGAAACCGCGGGGAACAGCTAGTAGTTTAATAAGTTGAAATTAAAGTAGATTTCCGGCTTCCCCCTCTCAATATTTCACCCTTCGCCACTGGTATAAGTACATATTGGTGCTGGTGACTGTACTCCTCCCATGAGTTTTAGGTACTATAGCAAGGCCAAACGGAAATAATCTACCGAACCGACCCAAGGATCCACGAAGACCAAGTTTCAACCCAAAAAGACGTCAGCCAATAAAAGTAATGACTATAAAATTATGCCGAATCCTCTTCTTGGGTGACCATTAAGTACTTTTTCATTTATCAACTTGGCATGTTTTTTGTCTTTTTCAGTTATAAAATAGGTAAGTACACGAGTAATAAATAACTTTATTTCTTAATGGAACTGACAGCGTACTTCTGGGGAGTTTGTTGCGCAGCTTCTTCTCTCCAGCCATGGCACTGGGAAGCTGTGAAGGGCGGATATTTTATAGGTGCTGTCATAATAATTGTAATGTTATTGACGTCAATTGGGGCCAACTTTGAATAAAAATATTCGTCTTTGACTTTGAAATTATGTATCATCAATGAAGAGATTCATAAATAAAGAAATTTAGGTAGGTACGTCAATCGCAACACGTTTTCGTAATAGTTGTTAGATATCGTCATAGGTAAACCGCCTCCATAGAATATTGCATGACGACCGCCAGCAGGCGAGATTCTCGCGCGAGGCTAGTTTCGGCTCGAGTAGACTAAAGCTGACTTCACATAGTGCGTCATTTGACGGATGATACGCGCGGCAAAAGACAATGGAGAGTTTTTGGCGGGAACTGAAGATGGCGGTTCCGTCTACAGGTTTGTTCTACTGTTTCTTCCGGCTAATATCCGAAACGGTTAGACCGATTTCGACGGGACTTTCACCGGCTGAACTGATGTTTTAAGGAACTTAGGCTACTATTAACAGAGTAGGCTAAGTTACTCCTTTTGGTTATAGGTTTTGCGCGAGTCACATTTTACCTCTGCATTGGACTCTTCAGACGGTTCGCAATGCTAGTTCATTTATGGCAATACATAGATACCAACATGAACTCAGTGACCACATGTCAGCCGTTAAGTCGTCCTATAGAACGATTTTCACAACAGAACGGATTCGACGCGCCGCCATGCGGAGGTGTGATCGCGCAGTGCGAACTTGTGTTCTTTTGCCGTGAAATTTTCAGATCGTGTGGCACTATCTTTAGTGGTTACCGTCAGAGATGTTATCTACGGAGTAGCAGTGACGTCAGTGAGCGCGTCACCAACTAATGTTGGTCTAATTTTACGAGTCCACGCACTCGCGCGGTGTGCCAATCCCGTGGTGAGCGGTTTTCGTATTATTTTCATAATTTATTATATACGTTAAATTTTAATACTGAATCGAAGGCGCATGGCAACATTCATCCGAACAAACATTATAAAATGTAAGTTTTGTTATGCTTTCATGCTTTAATGGTACAACCGATCGCATACACGTTGTTAGAGGTACAGAAAATAGGAATTCGAAATTAACGCGGGTAAAACACCGGGGAATGGCTAGTCGTTACTCGTTAGGTACTATAATATTAGGTACGACCTACGATGTACGTAAAAAAGCGAAACCGAAAAAGTCGGGCGTTTATATAAGTATGTAGTAGAAAGTTAAATCGGCGCTCTTGTATGGCCGTGGTGTGGCTTTTGAAGGAACTTAAATGTCATGTTATAATTAAGGTGTTTTAGAAAAAAATAACATTTCCGATAAAGTTTAATCAGTGATATTATAAAGCTATCACGATTTCGTGCACCCTTCTGAATAGTGTTCTAGCTATATAGATTTTTTTTATGTTTTTTTTTTTATATATAGACATCGTAGAGACAATAATTGTCTCTACAATGTTTATAGTTCGTTCGAACTGCATATTTTATGGCGCGTTGGCAACAGCCAGTGTGAAAAAGTTGTTACAAAAAAAATGTCTCGTGTAGAGCCGAGAGTGAACGTGCAAACCGCAAAATAAGGATAACGACAATTCCGGAAATAATACGTATTGAGTCACAAAACAGGATAGTGTAGGAGGTCATGTGATACAGTGCTGTTACAGCTGTGAAGTGGCTTTATCAGGCAACTAGCTATTTGCCCCGCGGTTTCACCCGCAGCAATCTAAGAGTTTCCGTGGGAATTCCGGAACTAAAACTACCTTATTTCCTTCTCTATTCTATTCTATTCTAAATATTAGTTTTTAGTCCATCGTGTTCGTGTAGGTAGACTGTAGATTAATAAAAAATAGGTGAACAATTAGTAATTTTTCTTTTTTACGTAGGTAATCAAAAACGAGTCGAAATGTCGCCTGACGTCACGAATTGGTTCAGTTTATATGGGGTTTTGACGTCACGAGCCCGCCACATGCACCTAAACTTTAATGCGCTTTCTCTAAGAAGTAGGTAATTTTCATTAATTACACTTATCAATTTAAAATACGTGTCTGTTATTGCAAGTTTGTGAGTGTGTATGTATGTGTGTAGATAATGTGGATTAAATTTATAATGGTGATGGCTTAAACCCTGAACAACTCATTCTTATCCCGAAGTCCTGAAAATTATACGAGTCAAATCCGCAAGGCAAAGCTAGTTAGTGTCTAAATATTACCTACCTGTTGCATTTATGATGGTTGTTGATGATCTCAATCGAAAACTCCAGTTGTAATCAGACACCATAGAGAACAAAGAGTTGCTCGATCCGCAACACGTGTGTTTACAGTACGCCCGAACTGGCCTAGGCATCCGCGAAGATTTATCGACACGTGTGCTTTCGCAGACTTTTATGAGGTACACAAGCTTAGGCGGGAAGGGGGTACCGAACCGAAAGCCCTAAAGTGATAGCACTCATAACTCTTAAGTGATAATGAAATTAAATTTCTTTATAGTATATAAACTTCTCGTGTCTGTAGCTCAGACGAATTTTATTTCGTCTGAGGTCTGTAGTATGTACCTACCGACGAACAATAGGTTTTTATTTTTATTTCTAACTAGCTGTACCCCGCGGTTTCACCCGCGTGAGTTTCGAGATTCCCGCAGGAACTATTTTTTTTTAACATCAGCTATCTCCCAGTTAAAGTCCCGTTAAAATCGGCCCAGCCGTTTCACAGACAGACAGATGGACAAAAATTTAAAAAGCTGTGTTTTTATTAGTTTCCATATATACTTTGAGCATTTAGTGAAAAGCTGTCAATATGGAATTACAAACAGACACTTAAATTTTATTTATGTGTATATTATGTTAGTTAAACAACAGTTGTAAATCGTGATTGACTAATGGGTAGGTAAAATTGTTTTTGTGTTTAGGTAAGCCTAGAGCACAATGCACTCAATTGATGATGAATGGAGGATCAAAAAGCTTGTACTTGTTTTTCATTTTTGAAAAAGTATTAAGTATACACTTTCGGCTCGGCACCCCCTTTTTGGCTAAGCTTGTATACAGTGCCGTCAATCATATCGTACGATATAAAGGGGTAGGTAAACGCGACTAAACTCCAAATGTAAGCTTGTATTAAAGACTGCGTGGACATATATATACCGACAGACCATGTCGCCGATGTAGATAGGTAGTACTTTGCTATTGCGATCAAGGTATCATTCCATAGAAGATAGACAGATATAATATGTATATTAACATAGATAGATAAAACACCATAGACACACACACCATAAATTAAAAAGAAACAATAAAAAAAACAATATTTTAAATACCTTTTGTGATACAATCGTTTAACCCTTTCACCACCATCCCCGTGATAACACGATCTATAAAGACGTGCTCCTGGCGCCAGACACGTAATATTACGTTACTATCAAACCACTGCAATGACATTTATTGTGATTAGATTAAAGATAGATATTAACTTATTAAGCATTCCCAACACTAGGAGAAATCATGCCTTAAGCGTGTTCATAACACGAATGCCTTTTTAAGGCTACAAAAATGTGGCTACAAAAGGGTTAACACCGTTTCACCGCCACACATTACTCACAGTCGTTATAGTTTAATCGTTCATGAAAATGATCTCCAAACAACAAAATGTGCACTACTACCCTGCCAGAATTTCATACTTGGTAGGGATAATCGTAGCTTCTATTAAAGTAGCAAATAAGTATCGTAACAAATAAAATAACAAATTCAAATTCGCATGTATGTCATAATTATTTAAATTATTTATTTTTATTACCTATATTTTTTAGGTTTCACATCAACGAATGTTTATTTTCATGCCAATAAAATATCCTATACTTATAACTGTAATCTTATCTCATTGTCAGTGCCTACCCCTCTTATGAGAGGCGTGAGCTCGCGCACAGAGACTAGACAGCGCACAGCGTCACAGTGCATTTAAAAGCAACGCAACAGGACCTTGCTGTGTTCGTGATGTAGATTCTAACGAATCCAAATCTTAATTTTAGCTCCAACTCTAACCGTCTGGCCGTCTGCCGTCGCAGTATCAATTAGTTTGGCTATTTTGGAGCGCGCGCGGCCGCGGCGCGCCGCCCTGGCGATGGCGTGCGCACCACCTGAGCTCACCGCGAATACAATACCCCAAATAAAATGCATCGTAAACAAGCTGCGGTGGACCGACGCAAACATGGCGTCCGATTGTCTGTTCAAAAATTTCGAATTTCGAACGGATGTAAACGGCCAGTGTCCGCATTGTTTATCCTGCAAGGGTTTGGCGAAATATTTTAAAAGCCTAACTGCCATCATAGTGTTTAAAAAGTGTAAGCACGTGTGACATTCAAATGTGGAATGTATTCGGTGAACTAGTGATGTGCCATATGCGGTAGTGTTGTGCGTGCAAGCAATTGTTTGTTTTGGACACGACGCGGTTGATTGAACGTAGGTAAATAATAATTTTGAAACGTTTCGCGTTTATAGTTTTTTTTTTACAAATGTTTTTATGACTTGGTTTCCGTCTCTTCTGTCAAATAGAGGTAGAACAACATTTTATTCATTTATAAAAATATGTAACATTATCGGTCAAATATACCTACAGTCCTTTTAGTAAACATCTGCTATAAGAAAGATCTACTATAAGTATAATTTCCAAAACTTTTTCAAAAAACCTATAAATAATACTTAATTATTTATACTACTTCCATGATCAATTGACCAATATTTTTTGGTTTTAAATGAGTAGGTCATTTTTTTATCAATCAACATTGAGTTTCTATCCTTATAAAACACACTATCTAAAGTCCGACTTATCGAAACCTAAGTACGAACAATTTTATCAAATTGATAACAGATACTATCGATATTTAAACATCATCTTTTAAAATAAGATCATCAGTTTTATCGAAAGAGTCGAGTGTTTTGTCGTTTCACTTGTATGAATAAGAAAAACAACTATTTTAAGAAATATTAGGTAAGCATAGTTAACTCCGAAAAAGCACTTATTGTTACTTGTTAGTAATATCAGATTACCAGTTATCTACACTTTAAATTTGTATATTGGGTTTGTATGCCTTTGAATAAATGATTATTATTCTTATATTATTATTATTAAATTCTAGGACTTACATATTTACAATAAGTAAGTCTTGTTTTAGTTTTTGGTAACTTTTTGACTAGTATGAAATTTGCTTAAAATACGATTTTAATACTAGCTGTCCACGCAGTTGATTTCGAAGTTCCCGCCGGAACTCCTATGTCCTTTTCTGTACACTGTACCCCTGACAACATGTAAACAAAATTTCATGAAGATCGGTTGGGTAGTTAAGACGTGAAAGCGCAATAGACAAACTCATCCTTGCATTTATAATATTAAGTTTTACGTACGGTTTTGTTTTGTTAATTGGCTACTTGACAAAAAAAATTTTTTTAGTCCGTCGTGTAGATTAGTAAAAAATATTGGACACGTATTTTTTCTTTTTTTACGTACTTAAAAAATAACAGAGATACATTGAGTTGAAATTTCACGTGACGTCAGAATTTGGTGCGGTTTGTATGGCGCTTATAATGAATATTGACGTCACGAGCCCCCCACCCTAAACTTTAATGCGCTTTATCTATGTTCATTTTCATTAAATTGAAAAAGCAAAAAATACGTGTCTATTATTTTTTTGTTTTCTAACTGACGGACTAATTAGAATTTTGATATTCATACCTTGGAGAATACCCAATTTCATTATGAAATTGCGCAATTTGACGACCGCCTTAATTATTAATTGAAAAACAAAGTTATCCTAGAAGGGTGTTCCGTTTTTTTCCTTTTGGGGTAACCTGTCTGATGTTTGTTCGCGAAAACTCAAAAACGACTGAACGGTTTTCACTAATAGATAGTGATTCATGATGTTTTGGTACCTTTACAATTCTAATTTGTCAAGGTTTTGTATAAATTATTTGAAATATAACGATAATTGTTGGAAGTGTCAGAAAAAGTGCATCAAATTTTGCATAATTCACCTTCATAGCGGTACAGAGAAGGAAATAGGGTACCTACGCTTATCTCGGAATTCCCGCGGCACTCCTAAATTAACACGAGCGAAACTGTGGGGAACAGCTTATGTATCCTACTAATATTATAAACGCGAAAGTTTGTAAGTATGTATGGATGGATGGATGGATGGATGTTTGTTACTCTTTCACGCAAAAACTACTGGATAGATTTAAATGAAACTCTACAATAATATAGCTTATACATCACATTAACACATAGGGTACTTTTTATCCCGGAATTCCTGCGGGAACTCTGAAATTAACGCGGGTGCAACCGCGGGGCACAGCTAGTGATAATAAAATTCTATGAACGTCCTCTGTTCCGATTCTAAATCTTTTAACATCCAACGCTATTCCCATACATGTCTGATTACACCAATCAACATCGGGTTGACCTCCAGTGTATTCGATCCATAGAGTTCATATCATCAACTCAAACCGTCTCGAGTCTTCAGTTTCCATGTGTAAGATTACACGCCGTAATTGGGGACTCGATGACACGCGATCGGCCGATGAGGTCGCATCATTCAAGTCATTTGTTTAGAAACATATTGTGTATGGTAACTACCAACTACTTATAATAGAGTAGTTTTACGGGGTATGAAAATCAAAATTCTATTTAGTCCGTCAGTTAGATAATAAAAAAATAATAGACACGTATTTTTTGCTTTTTTCAATTATTAAAAAAATGCAAAGATAAAACGCATTAAAGTTTAGGAGTGGAGGCTCTTGACGTCATGACGTAGGTATTATAAACTGTAGCACGACGTGACGTCACGTGACTTCATATATCTCTGTTATTTTTTCATTACTTACGTAAAAACTTAAAAAATACGTGTCCAATATTTTTTATTGTGTAATCTACAAGACGCGCGGACTAAAAACTAAAATTTGGTGGACATGGCCATTCTAATGAATGTGTGAGATGAATACAGGCTTCTACTTTCATCCCGGTGACACTACATACAAATGAACTGATTCAAGTACTTTAAGTGTCTACTAATTATCTTTTAATATCATCGCATTGTATCATATTATGCTTGCGAATAAATTAATTTTAACTTTAGCGGACAGCGATGTGGATCCAAAGACCGTTTTGCAATATTAATATGGACGCAGATAAGCAATAACATGTTAACCCACAAAATTAAGTTATTGATTAAGAACGATTTATTGAGAATTAGGGAACGTTTTTTAATTGTTTTTTTACCTTATTACATTGCTTAAATATGTAACTAAATATAGAACATAAAAAATGTTGACACAAAATTCCGCTCCTACTTTTAAAACACGATTTACTCAAAATTTCTCCAGTGTGGGTTAACACACAATTGCTTATCTATGTCCATATGCAGTTGACCCCGCGCGGTTTCATTCGCCTGAATATCGGTATTCCCCCGGGAATTCCGAGATAATAAGTATCCTATGATACATAGGGATATTAAGTAAATAAAGTAGGTACCTAAATAGAGATAGTACCTACATATTAAGTAGATATGGTATAAATTACGCTTTCTTGGAAAAACAAAATGGGTTTTTTTGTAGTAAGATATAGTTTTACTTTCCAAGTTATCTAGATAGGTATTATCTTAGAGGAAATCGGTTTTTATACAGATTTTTTTTATAACCCAATGTCATGTAGTGTCATATTCTGTTCTCATCACTTCGCTCTGTCGCCAAGAGAATTTATTATCTAACTATTTGTGCCCCGTGGTTTCACCCTTGTTAATTTCAGAGTTCCCGCGAGAATTCCGGGATAAAAAGTACCCTATGTGTTAATCTGATGTATAAGCTATATTATTGTAAAGTTTCATTTAAATCCATCCAGTAGTTTTTGCGTGAAAGAGTAACAAACATCCATCCATCCATCCATCCATCCATCCATCCATACATTCTTACAAACATTCGCGTTTATAATATTAGTAGGATTATCTGCATTTCCCAAACATGAAGACAGGAGTGTATTATAGATTACGAAAGAAAAACTATTTTTTCATTACTCATACTCGGAAAGTAGGTCTGAAGTTGCCTGAGAAGCGGGTCGAAAGTAACACTTTTCAGCCCTAGGGAGAATCGCTTTCAACTGACAGCTAGATACTGCAGAAACTGAAGATTTTTTTTATGTCATAGGGGGCATACTTCCTGGCCAGTAGCACACCTAATTGTTGATTTATGTAAAATAAAATTCACTCATTTTTTTCTTTAGCTAATTCCTATTTTTATTTTGACTTTCCTTGCATTCGTTATGAAAAGCACAGTGTTATCCTCGGGAGAAAGACTTATTTAGTCCCTCGATCTATTGGGGTTATATCTAAACCCCGTCTCGGGTCTAAATAAGTTACTTTCACCCCTAGGATAACAATGTACTATTATTGCGGTGAATGGATTCACTGACCACCGAATAAGGGAAATGCGTGAGTTCATTGTCCTTACCAATGTTCATGAAAATCCGTTCATGAAGCATTACGAAGTTGAAGTCACGTAACGGATGCGGTTATTTACAAAACGCAAACAGTCATTATCAAAAAATTAATAACGACCCGATTGGCGCAGTAGGTCATCAGTCCTACCCGCTAATCTAGAGGTTCCGGGTTCGATTCCCGGTGGGGGTGGACTTTGGGTGATGAGCACCTTCCAATCAGGCCGTGTTTATATAATAGTTACCTACTACTACTACTACTAGCTGTGCCCCGCGGTTTCATCCGCCTTAATTTAAGGAAAAATCCTACTAATGCAAAATATATTCCATTGCTACATAATTTTTGCGTATAACTTCCGTTTGCGCAGCGCACACAACGGAAGCTCTCAAAGGAAATAATTTTTCCCGTCTTTTGCAACTCACAAGAAACTCTATAGCTTTATAATGTTAGTATAGACTAGCTGCCCCGCGCGGTTTTACCCGCGATAGTTTCGAAGTTCCCGCGGACGGCAGAATTGTTCCATACAAACTTTGCAACCCCTTTTCATCCTCATAGGGGTTGAATTATCAAAAATCCTTTCTTATCGGATGCCTACGTCATACAAAGAACACACCCTCCAAGTTTCAGGTCTCTACCATCAGCGGTTTAGGCTGTGCGTTGATCCATCAGTCATTCAGGACAAAGTATTTATATGTATGTAGTTACGTAGATTTGTTTCGTGCGTAATAATGAATATTGAACGTTATCGGTCATATAGTACACACAGTGAATCAGAGTCCTGTGCATTTAGATTCGAGGAGGAAGGAAAAACCTTCATTATAACAGCTATAACCTTCATTATAACAGCTATATTGCATCGCCGTCCCCGTTTTTCCCGGGGTAAATTCCCTGCTTCTGAGAACGCTAGTGTTGGGTAGAGACAGTCTTTTGCGGACTGCACAGTGCACAGGCCACAGAGGATCAATTCTGCTAACGCTTAACGCAAAAACGCACTACTTCCTGCCCCGACAAAGGTCTTCCCATGTATTAATGGGCATGTTGACTAATTTTTATTTTTTAGTCCGTCTTGTAGATTATTAAAAAATATTGGACACGTATTTTTTCTTTTTTTACGTAATCAAAAAATAACGGCGATATATTGATTTGAAATTTCGCGTGACGTCACTATTCTGACAGTTTGTATGGCGGTTTTAGCGGTTAGTGACGTCACGACCTCCTCATCCTAAACTTTAATGCGCTTTATCTCTGTATATTTTAATTTATTTAAAAAAGCAAATAATACGTGTCTATTGTTTTTTTATTTTCTAACTGACGCACTAATTAGAATTTTGATTTTCAATAGTAGTCAACATCGCTATTATCTGTATCGATTCACTCAAAGCCCCTTTCCTTTGTTTTGCCGCTGACACGCTGACAAATCAAATGTAAAGGTACCTAGCTAAACCCATGTTATTATTGTAGTTAACGTTTTCCTTGTAATCGATCAGTCATTTATTTACGTATTTTCTTATTAGCCATTCCCGCGGTTTCACCCGCGTTAATTTCGGAGTTCTCGCGGGAATTCCTATAGATAAAAAGCCCCTATGTCGTTCTCTGCACCCCTGATGTGTTTGCAAAATTTCATGAACCTCACACTCGCATTTATGATAGTACTAGCTGTCTCCCGCGGTTTTACCCGCGGCAATTTCAGAGTTCCCATAGGGATTTCGGGATATAAAGTGCCCTTTGTCACTCAGGACTGCCGTAGCTTCCTATAAGTGAAAGAATTCTCCAGATCAGTTCTGTAGATTCAGAGATAGATATAGAGATACAACGTCACAAACTCACAATTCACAAACTTTTCCTCTTTTTAATATTAGCATAGATAAGGATTACGTCTTGCATAAAGCATAAATCACAGTTTCAATACGGCGGTGTGCCTTACACAATATACGAAGGAAGATCCTTACAGATCATAGAGGTAAGATAAATTTAATTCTGTGCTATGGATGCAAGAGCTGTGCGGTTTTGTCTTGCCGTTTGCGCGAGCAGAATTGACCCTCAATCGGAGACGTCACGTCATGACAGCGTCGCGCCAATCGCGGCCGCGCAGCCATAACCTCACTCCTCACTCAGTGTCATTTAGCACTCGCGCGCGGTCTAACGTCACGCCGCTGGCGCGCTTGTTTTCGCGTTGACGCCACGTGTTGCTGTGAGTAAATAAAACAGACAGATACGCGGTGGACAGCTCCGAGTTCGATATAATTTATATAACTAACCTATCAATTGGACTCTATCTAACGTCTGTGTTGTGCGCCCGATTGGATATTAAAACGAATTGGATTGCACCATTCTAAATCGTTGTACGGAGTTTTTCCGATGGTAGATATATTGCTGTTGTTATTTTTCTATTTTGTTTATCACAGTAGGTTCCATTGGTACCGGTGTTATTTGCACGGCACGTTTTGAATACCTAGGTACGGCGATACCGGGTAGTTGAAATAACGATGATAATTAAGCGATTGTGTGAGAAAAACTTATACAAATAGCATTCATGTAATCTTTTATATCGTGAAACTTAAACGGAACTTCTCAAAGAGTACGAGTAAAATTATTTTCATTACTTATACTTAACATTCTCTGCTACTTACTATTAAATACATCCGTATTTACTCTATTATTCTATTTACATAATAATTTGATTTATTTTATAGGGATATGTACCTTCTTTAAAACAAGGTTTGCTATTGCATTATCTGTTTTATATTCTCTATCACAACGACTACAAACTGGCTGTCAGTCGGTTACTATCAAGTCGTTACCTGCCATGAAATTCAATTGTTTATATTTAAATATAGCAAAAGGTTTTTTAACCACCTTGAATCTTTGAATAACTTTTATAGGATTTTTATATTTGAACAGTAATGGAAACCTTCAATTTTTGCAGATCACATACGGGTACGATCTTGACCTGATAATGAGTATAGCTGATTAACTCTTAATTAGTTAGTTAACCTTTTTTTAATTACCGTTGTTGCAAATATCGCCATGAATTCTTCTACAGTGTTCGCTTCAGATATTCTCTCTGTTTGATGGGACATATTAGTTATCACTAATATCAATGGCAGCTTATTCAGTTTTTTGGGGACGGCACGAAATATTTCGAACTCTTCTTGGATGATTAACCATGTGTAAGCCGCTACAGATATTAACCATAGAATAGTTAAAACTCTACCAACTTTAATGCACTGAAATCGAGTTCAGGTTTGAAAATCCTCAATTTTAAAAAAAAAAAATTATAACTCTGTTTATATGAGAACTTAGATAAGTATGCATGTACTTCATTTCGTTTCGACGCAACTGAATTATCTGGAACGCACCCAATAGGCACCTAATTATATTTAATTGAAAACTAATAAAATGGTTCACAGATCTACCTAGTATCTCTACTTACTATCTACTATCTCTCTCACTCTAAAATACTAGCTTTGTTATGCTTTTGTTTAGTCAGTTCATTATGTTCCTTTGAAAAACTGAAATGTTACGAATTCTCGTTTCGAGCTGGTAGCATTTTGTTACCGCACAGAGTTGGTTGTCTTTAAGGAAAACTGAAATATTACGTATTCTCGTTTCGAGGTAGCATGTTGTTACCGCACAGAGTTGTCTTACATTAACAAGTCCCGTGGTACTGATAGTAAATGTTTGTTTCCTACTTTATCTGCTGCATTTGGCGATGTGATGATTCATGATAGTGCATTGTCTGGTCAACTTGAACCTTGCGCAAAGAGCTGTATCTCTTCGATAACTCTAGAGTGTCATATCTGTCCAATAATTTAGAACATTTAAAATAATAATGTCGTTAATACTTAATTTCGTTCTTATTCTCCTTCAGTTGAGTCAAAAACTTGCAACAACAGTTCAACAGTTATTTAACACAATATTGAGCTATTTTTAATACCGAAAGTAAGTAAACATCGACTTTTTAGCGACAGTAGAGGGAAATCAAAACGATTCCAACGCTCGAAGTGTCAAAGCCATCTTTCTACCCATTTCATGAGGCATCGACTTTCTCTGGACAGATTTAATGTGAATTCTGTACAGCCACTGCATATTCCGTAAGCCTTCTTGCTGGAGGATTCTTAAAACTTTGTTTACTCTTGACTCAAACTAAGCACTCCTTTACTGACCTACTAACATATATGCGTTGTAACTTTCCATTACGAAGCTATCCACAGAAATTGATTCCACTCCTGATACATATAAAATATCAGAGCCGGGTCGAAGTTCGTTGGCCACTATTGTACTTACTTGATATCAAATATCCAATGAATACGCCCTATAATTAACTAGATTTTAGCCGCAGCTCCGCTCGCGTGGATATTACCCTGACGCCATTGCTGAGCATATATATATTCTTGTATTTATATTTAAAACCGTGGTAGTCATTGTAAAAACGCTGAGTTTCAACCCCTAGAGCTCACCCCTCGGAAATACATCCTTTTCTGTACTCCTGACAACGTATACCTATGCCAAATTTCATGTTGATCGATTCAATAAAATTAAATTCGATAGGTAATAACAAAAACAAGAAACAAAAAGCTCACTTTCATCTGGCTTTTCAAATTCAAATTCAAATATACTTTATAGCCCCGAAAGAAACACTAAAAATTAGACAATTAAAAGGAAAGGACAGAAAACAAAAGGTGGGCTTATTTCTAGAGGCAGTCTTTTCAAGGCAACCTTAAGGTAAGGTGGGAAGCGGAAGTTGCTTATATGTGCATAATACATGGAAGTATGATATAATATCAGTTAGGATATTGTATAGATATTTGCCAAAATTATTCCAAAAGATGGCACCACCACTCACCAGTCCAGCCGCCATTAAACTCAAATGCATTTGTTACACACCACAATAATAAGCTCTCCGTAACGTTTGATTAAGCTAAACAAGCGCCAATTAACGTTTTAATTAACAAACGCCGGTTTGTGGACGACTGGAGTTCTTTTTATCTATTTAATTTAAGTAGGTAATAAGTGTGCTAAACATCAAAATTTTGTGTGCCTTCTTTCTAGTAAACCGTTCTAATAATCTACACATTTATTTCTATATTTTTATACTAATTCGCGTATCGTAGCAAAAATTGAAACGTGGCGATGGATTGACTTGAACTTTTAACAGGTCGTTGCTTTTTTACCCAAGAGTTCTCACGTGAACGCTATTAGCTTATTTATCCAAGTATATTTTCATTAATTTGGAAAACCAAAAAAACAAACGTGTCTATTATTTTTTTATTATCCAACTGACGGACTAAATAGAATTTAGAAAAAAAAAAACATTAGTCAAATAGCCTATTTAAGGCTTGGATTATGATATACCTAATGTACGGTACTTGTATCTTAATATAAGCACAGATAATAATATGGACATGGATAAGCAATAGTGTGTTAACAAACACTGGAGAAATTTTGAGTAAATCGAGTTACAAAAGTATAGCGCCATTTTGTGTCAACATTTTTTTATGTTCAACATTTTGATACATATTTAAACAGTGTAATAAGGTAAACACATCATTAAGAAACGTTCTCTAACTCTCAATAAGTCGTTCTGTATCAATAACTTAATTTTGTGGGTTAACATGTTATTGCTTATCTGCGTCCATATAATAATGATTTAAATAAATAAAAGTTGCAGCTGATTTGCAAAACCGACGTCAGTGAGACCGCGGTCCGCGGAGGGAATAAAGGTTACAAAACTAACTGCATAGTTATACAATGATATGAGAAACAGAAAAGATAACAAGGAATCGTCGATGTTTTTAGAATTGTAATTAAGTTTTTATACACACATTAGTTCGTATCGATTAATTTTAATTGTTACCGAAATAATGGCGCCCGAACCCGTTTCGTGTAGTTTAAATGCATTTTAATCACCACTAACTCTGGTGTTTGGGATGAAATGCAAAACTAAATGTTTATTTACACCAGTGCACCAGAAAACCATACGTATACCTACAGGTTGTCCTGTAAATCGACGTCAAGCCAGAACCAGGTGATAGGCTAAGTCGTAACAGCTGTTAACAGAAAAATATAAAAATCTTTGCTGTTTTTCTATTTAAATTTTAAAAAATAATTTTGAAAACTTCATCGGCATTAACGTAATATTTTCTTCTGGACAGGAACAAATGGCTGTAAATTTTAAGCAGTAGTTTTGTGAGCACCGGGTTGTGACGTCACGCGAAATTTCAACTCAGTGCATCGCCGTTATTTTTTGATTGCGTAAAAAAAACATACGTGTCCGATATTTTTTACTAATCTACACGACGGACTAAAAAAAATTAGTCAAGTAGCCAATTGCACACTAGGTAATATGAATTCGTAAAAATATACTTGCAAATCGTTTCATTTTCCTTGCTAGTTTAATACTGGTTAGCTGTTTACGTTTACCTCGTTTGTGTCTTGGCTATCCTAACGTTTAGGGAACATCCTTTATCCTCATCCGTACTTATAGAATACATTTAATACAGTTAATAGAATACATTTTATTGGACCTGCACAGCTTACATTAACTTAGAAAGAAAAAAGCTGCAGTCTTATATCGGTATCATTAGACCAAAAAAATATGGTAGAAATACCTACATGATCACTTATTCACTACGACTAGGGCCCTTATTCACTATGACCAACAACATTTCTTGCCAATAACGTGCGTCCCAAAAATACAATCCCAAACGCTCCAGATGAAATTTATATTCTTTATGACGAAAAAAACGTAAATGTATTTCTTTAAAGTGACACTTCTTTGAATACGGGGGAAAAGCAATTTAAGATTGCGCCTTGTCTTAACGGGACGCATTATGGTCATAGTGAATAAGACCCCAGCATAATTTCTTGCTCGTGACGCTGCACGTCCGAAAAAAAAATTAAAACGCTCCAGAAACGCGACATGTTAAAGGCCCATGTTCACTATGACCGTAACACGTCGCGTTAATATAACGCGCCACAGAAACTGTCGTTAGCCCGTGGGCCGTGCTCAAAGAAGTTATACTTAAAAAAAATGCATTTACAATGCGTCTTGTGAAAGTGTGGATGTTTGGATGTTTGTTACTCAATCACGCAAAAACGGCTGAACGGAATTGTATGAAATTTGGCATGCACATTTTCAGGGGTACAGAGAAGGACATAGTTTTTATCCATGAATTCTCGCGGGAACTCCGAAATTACCCCTGGTGAGACCGCGGGGCAGAGCTAGTATCTAATATTTTGGGGTCTGGAGTGTTTGAGAATGTGTTTTTGGGATGTGCGTTATGGGCGTGGAATGTTGTTGATAATAGTGAATAGGGGACCGAGTTGTAGAGGTACGAGCCGTGCTTTCATAGGTACTTTCGCCAGAAGGGGTCATTATCGTCAATGATGTCTTCTTTTAGCTTAATACCTAACTATCATCACAAAGTTACTATTGTTTAAAATTAGCATTTCGTCCTGGTCCTTGCTAATGGACCATTAGCATGTTAAGCATTAATGTTATGCTAATTTATCCATCACTAATAGTTAAATATACCGGCTTGTGGACTGCGGACTGTGGAGTGGTTCGGCGAAAACGGCAAGGATATGTGCGCACGCGCGGATTATAATCGTGTTCGTGTTGTTACTGCACACATGCACACATGTAACTATAAGATTTTAGATAGTTGATTATCTTCTTAGAAGGTGACGTGTAATTGAAGTAGGTATGTACAAAAAAATTACACGTTCTAACTGACCGACTCATTCGCGTCCCCAGACCAAACCTTGTTTAGATTGTTAATTCGAGTATAAGCTCTAAGAATCACCAGTTCGTGGAAATTAGATAGGTAATGACACTAATAAAAGCGGCTACACACGGCTCTACAATCAGAGTCGATATCTGGAGTGATGTTGCCAGGTCGCCAAACCTAATAGCGGGGCAGATCAGCCAGTTTGGCCGGACATTTGGGTAAAAAAGCCGGACTTCCATTATTGAGGATGCACTAAACTATTGAGGATTATAAGATTAGTAATTCTCAATAATGTAGGGTGTCCGGCCTTTTTGCTGGCTGGTCTGCGCGGCTATTAGATTTTGCGACCTGGCAACATTACTCCCGAAATCCCGATATCGCCTCTGATTTTAGGGCCGTGTGTAGCCGCTTTAAGATATTTTGTTTGGAAGCACCGCTTACTTTTGAAATTGGTTCATGGGAATTGATGTTTTTAACCCCCGACGCTAAATACGACGGGGTGTTATAAGTTTGACATGGCTGTGCGTGTGTGTGTCTTTGTGTCTTTCTGTGGCATCGTAGCTCCTGAACAGATACACCGATTTTGATGTGGTTTTCTCCGTTTTAAAGCCAGTGTAATCGAGATGGTTCTTACTTCTTAGTATTGTTTCATTAAAATAATTTCAGTAGTTTAGGAAATATTTGAGTATACTTGGTCGGGGGTTTCCTGTCGGTTATGGCTGTTTTTTTTAATCGGTCTGAAAAACAAGTCAAGCTGTACAGTGTACCATTATAATACTCCAAGCTTTGCTCTCCTCGCTGCCTTTTGAGTAAGAGTTGAGTCTTTTTCCGAGGAGCTTTTCAGTACCTTATTTCATCACTGACAGTGCACACTAGTTGAAGAGTTCCGTTTTTAGATGTACCTTCAGTCCTTCACTGAGAAAAAAATTGTGGTTTGTTCGCGAAAATGCGCAGCCGAAAGTTCGATCATCAGAATTTCTGCTACCGTTGTTGTTCGGTTGGTCACCATATTTAGTCAATAAACTTTTCTGTAGTTTGCTCATTATTGACACCGTCGGTCGCTGTGCCTGCTGCAGCTGGTCACTGATATTGTGTCGCCAAAACATCTTTCGGGCTACCGAAGAGGTTCCGGTCTGACTGATTTCTCTCCGTGTACTCTTTCTTTATTCTTTTTTATGGACTTTAGCATACAATGCATTTAGCCAGTTTCAAGTAAAATTAATTAGGTCAATGTATTTTCTATTAAAATGCTTCGTTGTACGGTTTGAACTTGCAAGCCAGGGTACTATAATATCTTGCAAGAACTTTCTCGGAGCTCTTGGAGGAAACCGAAGAAATCGGCTCGAAATGTCATTATATGTATCTTCTTGAACATATAAAAAACCGTCACTGTGAAAATTATTGTCCTATACAGCACCTTATAACACAATAAAACCATTTTTTATCGACATGAATAGAAATGACCGAACCGTCATCTTTGATTCCCAACAAAAAACTCCTCCAACACTTACTGTGCTTACTGTGGGATCAAGTAGATCTGTGTTATGTGAAATGGGTTAAAAATAATAATTAAATACCGCGTCTAAGAATTCGTTGACACAGGGTGTCCTCTCTTTAACTCGGGCGGTGAGCGTAATTGTGCAAGTATATCCAGATCTTTATCAGCTGCATACGTGCAAGATAAACCTTCAGCCTTCAAACCAGTCGCAGACGTGTCCCGCTGCAGGCGATAGGCGTGACGGTGGAAGCTTCGCGAAGGCTTACGAAGGCAAACACCATGTGTGATTACTAACAGTCACACTGCGAAACTTACATTATGAATAGTACTTACCACAGAGCAAATAAATTAACTAGAAAGGACATGTAGGCGGGGCAGGCGCGCTACCGTTGCAAAGGAAGGCTCTAACTAGCCCAAAACTTCTTTTGCTGCCATCCTAATTATATTTACCACAATATTCCCAAAACTGTGATTTTTTAAAACAGTGACTAATTATAAAAACATAACCATAAAGCGTTCAATACATTTATTTACGTTAATGAATGCTTTAGTGCGTGATGAATAATTTTGTATAGGAAATCACAGGTGTTCATACTAAGTTGCTGTCCTTTCTAACTGTTGTTTTCTGTTCGGTAGTACTCACCCACAGTGCAACGTGAGCTTGTCTAATGACTAATCTATTTATTGTGAACCTGGCTGTCACCCGTGGTTTCGCCCGCCTTAATTTCAGAGTTCCCGCGGGAATTCCGGTATAAAAAGTACTTATCTGTAGGTACCACTCACAATATGTACCTATGCAAAATTTGATGATGATCGCTTGAGCCGTTAAGTCGTATAAGCGTAATAGACAGACAGACAGAGTTACTTTCGCATTTATAATATTACAGTAGGGATTAACAAAATGCGCTGTTAAAAATATCTGAAGTAAATAACCGAGCTTTTTAAGCATTTATATAACAAATATTTATATTTGACGATATTGAAGACAAACGTCGAACAAATCGTCAATATATTAATATATATAATTATTATTAAAAGAGAAACATCAACTTGACCCAATGCTTTTTCCTCTAAATCGTCAATTAAATAAATAACATTATTACAACAACATTGACCCGTTGCTATTTCCTCTAGTTTTTCCTCAAAAACCTGATTCGCAAATTCAACTGGTATCTTATCATTAATAAATAAATAAACATTACTATTAGGGATTAACTATGTTTTAACCATAAAAGTTAAAGGTTTTCCAGTTAATAAACATTTTTAGAGTACATAATATAAAATGCTTTGTCCTGAATAACTTTTTTTATGTCAGACTGACGTCACTGACTGACGGATCAACGCACAGCCTTAACCGCTGATCGCAGAGACCTGAAATTTGGAGAGTGCGTTCTTTGTATGACGTAAGCATCCGATAATAAAGCATTTTTGAAAATTCTACCCTTAAGACGATGAAAAAAGGGGCAAAGTTTGTATGGAACAATGGGCATATTGACTAATTTTTATTTTTCAGTCCGTCTTGTAGATTATTAAAAAATATTGGACACGTATTTTTTCTTTTTTTACGTAATCAAAAAATAACGGCGATATATTGAGTTGAAATTTCGCGTGACGTCACTATTCTGGCAGTTTGTATGGCGGTTTTGCGGTTAGTGACGTCACGACCCCCTCATCCTAAACTTTAATGCGCTTTATCTCTGTATATTTTAATTTATTTAAAAAAGCAAAAAATACGTGTCTATTGTTTTTTTATTTTCTAACTGACGGACTAATTAGAATTTTGATTTTCAATAGTAGTCAACATCCCTATTCCGCGGGAACTACGAAATTATCGCGGGTAAAACCGCGCGGGACAGCTAGTCGATATTAATTCTCATTATATTTTGTCCGAAATGCTCTTGTGTTATTTCGGAGTGTAATTGCATACTTAACGTACTCTTGATTGGTTCTGCAAATAAATTTTGAGAGCTGCAAATTCTTCAGAAAGCAGGTTATAGTAATATTTATATTGAGCGATATTCTTTAGATAATCCTTACTATTATAATGAAAGTGAGTTTGTTTGTTTGTTTATAACGCTTGCACGGCATAGCGGCTCACTCCGAAATTAACCTGTGGAACAGTTAGTAACTCTAAAATATATACCTACTAGTTGTGCTCCGCGTTACCTACCCGCGTACCCTATCTGTTAATCTGATGTATAAGCTATATTATTGTAAAGTTTCATTTAAATCCATCCAATAGTTTTTGCGTGAAAGAGTAACAAACATCCATCCATAAATCCATCCATACATACTTACAAACTTTCGCGCTGATAATATTAGTAGGACATAATACAATACTCGTTGTGTCCTGATGTTTTACCTGGGTAAATATCGGAGTTCCGTGCTTACCGTACATCTTTTCCTGTACCTCTGAAAACATGTATGCAAAACATGATAATCCTTACGTTAAAAAACAATCAAACTAAACCACATTCACATTAAAATATTAGTAACAACTACGTATATAAACGGTGTCTGACGGAATCAGCTATTTAGCACAAAGACAGAATATGTTTTGGAACCTCACATAGATCGAGGGTTAAGAGCTTCGTCAGCTAAACTTTCAACAATATAGTTATAAAATCTCCCAGCTAAGTAAATCATGTCGGCAGATAGCTCTGTTTGTTTTTGTTGAACGCCGCTAAGTTCTGGCTAGCGTCAGTGTATAAAGCAATTTTTATAGTTTTACATCGACACGGTGCCGATGTGATACAGACAATAGTATCAGGGATATAACTATAAACGGACGCAGATAAGCAATAACATGTTAACCCACAAAATTAAATTATTGATTCAGAACCATTTATTGAGAGTTAGGGAACGTTTTTTAATTATGTGTTTACCTTATTACATTGCTTAAATATGTAACTAAATATTGAACATAAAAAATGTTGACACAAAATGGCGCTCCTACTTTTAAAACACGATTTACTCAAAATTTCTCCAGTGTGGGTTAACACACTATTGCTTATCTATGTCCAAACATGACTTGGTACCCATTATTGCTCGTGTGGTGTGAGGCTCGCTGAAACCGTCACGGCCGGAAAAAACGTTATGCGCCATATTTGTTTACATACTTACATCATATTGTGTGAAACACACGCCAATATGACTTTATTGTGATGGATTTTAAACATATTTCATACGTGAGTGACATCGTCTGATTATTGCAATTTCGCAATAATTTTTTTGATGGTAAGTAATTGATAAGTTTGTACTTAAAATTTTGTTACATATTACAAAACATTACATTGTACCAAATCAACATATATTTTTTTTGTTTTTGTCCTATCCACCCAAGGTTGTCTGGAAGAGATCGCTTGTAAAATATAATAATAACATTGCCTTTTGTATGCCTTTATTTATAAGTTTGTTTTTTTGTTAACACAATAACATTATTTTGGTGTACAATAAAGACTATTCTATTCTACAAACAAAGGGGGAATTTTATGCCGGAATTCCAGCGGGAACTCCGAAATTATCGACGTGAAACAGCAGGAAACTGCTAGTAGGTAATCGATAAGGCTTGAAATTATTCGAACCGTTGGAATTACGAATCGATTAGAACCGCTCTAGATGCTAATTGCTGTTTAAAGCTTGTAATTATAACATTAGTGTTATCTCGATGATATAATAAATACATAACACCAGTATCACCAAGAAGTGGTATCAATTGTGCATAGTCGACAAGGGGGTGCCAAGCCGAAGGGGTTTAAAACATCACTTTTGGTTCAATTTACTAGATACTACGATGCAAGGAAAAAACACGCTTTTCTCAGTAGCTGTTCGTATAGTTATTTACATTACAGGTCACATAAGCACAAAATAGCCATAAAGACAAAATAATCCTACTAATATTAAAAATATATAATGTTTGTTACTCAATCACGCAAACACGGCTGAACGGATTTGGATGAAATTTGGCATGCACGTTGCCAGGGGTACATAGAAGGACATAGGCTACTTTTTATCCCAGAATTTCCGTATAAAACAGATGCGTGTATATTAGTATACTTTACCTATATTTCATGACGAGAAACTACTTAAATACCGACCTATTTTACAGGTGAAACGACAACGCTACCGTTTCAAATATTTCTTCTCACTACCCCAAAACATTTACTTAAAAGAAAAACGTTTCACATAAGTATGTTTTTTTCCCGCTACCAAAAAAGTTAAACTTTTAAAACTGGAAACTTCAATGTTTAACTGTCAGTGCTAGTAAAGAGCTGAGGGCTGGGTGCCCCCTCTTCGACTAATATCGTATAGTAGGTACACGTGGTGTGATAACGACGACGCGCATTGCGGCATCGTGTCATACACCGTCATCGAACCCGCACTAATTGATTACAAATTATACTACAGCTAGCTGTTTCCCGCGCTTTCACCCACGTTAATTTCGAAGTTCCCGCGGGGACTCCACGATAAAATGTACCCTATATCCTTTTACCTACCTCTGAAAACGTGTACGCAAAATTTCACGATGATCGGTTGAGTAGTTATAAGGCATGAGAGCCGAGAGGTAATAGACGGACAGAGGTTAGGTACTCACGAATTTCTTGTATATATGTTTCTATATAATATATATGTCGGCGTGAGGGTAGTTTCATTAAAAATAACTGTTGCTTCCCGCTGTCGATTAGCGGTTGTAGTAAGTTCGTTCCCCCGCTCCACTCCATTGCCCGACTCGTCTTTGTTAGAACTTGACATAAAATGCGGGTATGCGTACGCGATGGTTCATTGTTACTTTGTGTTCATATATATAATATTATATTACATTATATATATATCAGTGGTGAAGGTACCATAGAAGCCGATTCCCACCGGCTTCCCTTCAGACGCAACAACTCTCTCTACCGTAATTGAGGACGTTGTCAGGGGTACAGGGAAGGACTTTTTATACCGGAATTCCCGCGAGATTTGCGAACTTATCGCAGGTGAAACCGCGGGGAACAGCTAGTAGTTTAATAAGTTGAAATTAAAGTAGATTTCCGGCTTCCCCCTCTCAATATTTCACCCTTCGCCACTGATATATATATATACATATATATAATCTGTATCTCGGAAACGACTCCAACGATTATCATTAAATTTACTATGCAGTGGGTTTCGGGGGCGATTAATCGATCTAGCTAGGTTTCATTTGTAGAAAACTTCGTTTTATCCCCGTTTTCAGGAAATGAAAAATTTGTGTTTGTTTTTCTACTTAATAACAGATGGCGCTATACACAACTAGCGAAGCTCAGTGACCCAGATATTAATAATAATATTAGTTCCTATATGGATTAGACAATATAGACAATCCCCGTGATTTTACCAACGTTAATTTCGGGAGTTTTTCGGTATCTCCATTGTAAAAATGTAACGTAACGTTTAGGTACCATTTTCTTATAGTTCATAGGTTATAGTAAAAACGGGTTTCCGAGATTTCGTAATAGGTAGTTTTATAAGTTAGTGGTATTTCGCTATATACATATATTATACATATATACTAATAACTTATCGAGAGGTAAAGTTTGTGTGTTTGTGACATTGTAGGGAGTAATCTCTGGATCAACTTAACCGATTTTGAAAATTCTTTCACTAATAGGAAGCTAGTATAGTCCTGAGTGACATAGGGTACTTTTTATCCCAAAATTCCCGCGGGAATTCCGAAATTACCGCGGGCCTATCCTTATATCTGTACATTTAAATAAAATTCAAGTGTCTGTTTGTAGGTAATTCCAAATTAACAGCTTTTCACTAAATTAATATGAAAGTATATACGGTAGGTACTGACATAAAAAAAACAAGTCTGTCTGTCTGTTTGTTCCGGGTAGTCTCTAAAACGGCTGGACCGATTCTAAAAGGACTTTCACTGGCAGATAGCTGATGTTCTAAGGAATAACTTAGATTACTTTTATTTTAGAAAAAAAATAGTAACTCATGCGGGTGAACCCGCGGGGCCCAGTTAGTATAAAATATTAACAGAACGATATTATTGCTTCTTCTAAGTACATACTGGAGTTCACCTACCGACTATGTTTTTTTGCAGTTACAAAATCATCTAAGTAAACCACTAATTTTGGGCGTGTATAACCTCTAGTACTCAAGGTAGACTCCATACTGTGCTTTTTAATTAATTTGCCATGATAAAAACACAACGGTGCATTTAAACTCATGTGCATATGTTTCGCCTTCAACGGATCTGTGGACGCACCCTCACTGCGAGTTTTGCTACGATAATAGTCGGTAATATAAACTTTAATACGATATTTATATTGAATTTGAACTTTCGAAATGAGGATTACACTTGAATATGTATGCATAACTTTTATTGAAATAAAATATCTAAACTTAACTATTTCATTTTCCATTTTAGGGCTGCAATCAAGAAATTGCTTATTCGTTTGAAAGTCTATACAAAATTGTTCCATTTATAAACAAAATAGAGCTGTCCCCCGCGGTTTCACCCGTGGTAATTTCGGAGTTCCCACGGGAATTCCAGGATAAGATGTAGACACAAACCTTCGGCATGAATTACTCCATCTATTGGTGAAAACCGCATGAAAATCGGTTGCGTAGTTTTAAAGATTTCAGTATACATAGGGATAGACAGCGGGAAGCGCCTTTGTTTTATACTATGGTCTATGTAGTGATAAGTCTGTAACTTTTACTGTAATTGTGTGCTGGTAAATAAAAATTTATTTTATTTATTTATTTATAAGTTGTATGCTCACAAGCCAGCGGATGTTACTAACGATTTGCAAAACTTGAGTCTGTTATAGCTATTACATTCACGACAAACGGGTCGAATATATCGTGTGCATATTTGTAGAATACTGATGGTAGGGCCTCAGGCAGCCTCGAAATCCTTCACCTTAAAGAAACCGGGCCGCCGGCCGGTGCGCCTCGAACCATTTACGATATGTCATTTCTAAACCAACTCTGAACAAGTTACCATTGTTGAACAATAATTACGATGGCTTACATATCACCATAGACTGTAAATATGTTATTTCAACCAGGCCTTTGCGATCTGTGATGTGGCATAAAAAAATTTTCAGCAATAACAAAATTAAAAAATGAGAAATGTAGAGCGTTTCACTCTTTTCATATTTAGAAAGGAATTTTCAAAATCTGAAGTATCATGGTTTTTCTTTATTTGAAACTAGATATTTACCGCGGAAATTTCGGAGTTCCTGCGGGAACTTTTTCTGACACTTCCAACAATTATCGTTATATTTAAACCAATTTACACATAACCTTGACAAATTATATTATACCTTAAACAACCTCATGAATCGTTCTATAGCTATTGGTGAAAATCGCATGAAAATCCGTTCAGTCGTTTTTGAGTTTATCGCAAACAGACAGACAGACAGACAGACGCGGCGGAGGACTTTGTTTTACAAGAGGTATGCCTGAACTCAGATTTTCTAGGACTCTAGCATCCAAACCTGACGGCACTTTTGACTTTCTCCTTCCTTTACACTCACTAGGGGATCAGTGACTCACCATCCTCCATACTCCGTGAAAAAATAACATATTCTTAAACATATACCTGCCTGAGACATATATACAGACATTTACCCCCTGCTTCGTCGAGTCAATCACCCGCCAACCTAGTCCAGTTTAATTCTGCCGCATCGACCACCATTCATCTAATATTACTCCAAACAAAACCTATGTGTGTCAATGGATTGTCAACAACACATTACAAGTCAACAATGGAGTATCAAAAAACGTACGTGACCCACGAAAATCAATTTTACAATGTATATTGTTACATTTTCAAACTTTCCACGGTAGAGTTCACAGCGTCAACTAATTATTTAAACACCGGTTGCGCAAGCGCAAGTGATCGACACAATTTGGGACGCTGTTCGTTGTGGCGAGGCCGTCGAAAGTGGTGTTATTATATTGAACGCTCTCGATCCGTTTGTCTGTCCGCTGCTGACTACCTACCGGTACCCAGGTCAAGTTCTCAGGGACAACTGGGTGTCGTTAGCTTTTAACTGGCAGGTGTAAAGTGAACTTATTTAAATATGTACATACAATCACAGAGCAAATAAACTAACTAGAGAGGACATTTAGGCGGGGCAGGCGCGCCACCGTTGCAAAGTTAGAGCAAATGCTCTAACTTTTTGCGCTGCCATCCCAAGTATATTTATATGTGTATAGGTATATATATGTTTAAGTATTGAGTAGTTTATGTATTTATATAGTATAATTATATTGAACGCTTTGCCCAACCACCTGTTTCTGTGTATTTTTGTTTGTCCTTTCGCATAATTGGTGGTCTGGAAGAGATCGCAACTATGCGATAAGACCGCCATGCTTTCTCTAGGTGCTGTAATATTGTTATTTTATGTGTAATAAAGGATTAAATAAATATGTTTACCACAATATTCCCAAAACTTCGGATTTTGAAAACTGTGATTTAGTAAAAACATAATCATAAAGTTTTTAATCTATTTATTTATGTTAATTAATGTTTTGGTGCGCAATGAATAGTTTCGTGTGCGAAATACACCCGGCGACACTGGTTTTCATCTGTTTTCATACTAAACTAACTTGATGTCCCTTCTATCTGTTATTTTCTGTTCTGTGTATACAATATACATAATATTAATATTATGTTAAAAATATTATTATATTTCTTATTATTACTTCACAATATTGTTTTAAAATTGTTGTGTGTTTGTGTGTTGGAAGTTATTATTAGCTAGGTGTTGCTCACACTGTTCGATTCGAGTTTATAAGATCGTCAAGTAATGTTGAACTTTATCACAATACGGACCTTTTAATAATCCTTTCATTTATATGGGAAGCTTAAGTGTTCCTGAGTGACATAGGGTAGGGACACTTGTTATCCCGGAATTCCCATGGGAACTCCGAAATTAACGCGACCGAAATCATGGTTTCTGTTAACTTGGACCCCCTGTTTGGATCCAGGGGGTTATTTTGGGTTAATTTGGATTTTATGTCCAAATAGATCTTCATATTAAAGATGTGGGAATTTCGACTAGTATCTATTGAATAAACAGAAATTCGTACTTAAATCTACGCGGACATAGAGCGGTTTCGATTATATCGAAAAGAACTACAGCTGATACTTCACAGATATTTGGTTTCGTTTTCGAGGACGTTTTTGTATATCAACGTGTTAAAATATAATATTATTAAAATTAAAGATGGATCAAAAAGATAAGTCAGTACTCAGTAGGTAGGTAGTATGAATAAGATGGCAAATAAAACCTGAACACAGTGGTGCAGCTGTCGTTTCTAGCATAATATAAAGCAACAATAGATAGAAAGAGGAAATAGAAAGCTACACGTGTGACAGTAAATAAAATTGGACAGATAATATCAACTAGTGTTGCCACCTTTTTTTGGAAATATATTTCCGAAAAAAGATGCAAAAATATAGCACTTTTGGGGAATGCAGCGAAAAAAATTGTACATATTTATTTTTAATCATAATGTATCGGACACTCAGAAGAATGCTTTAGTTATTCTTCTGAGTCGGACAGCATTCGTCTACAAATTATTGATAGTTTGACAGTTGACGTTTTGTTGCTGCGTTCTTAAACTCCGGGAAGTTTCTAAACGAAACGCTGTGCTGTAGCCTGCGGGTGCGTTCCAGACCAGTCGCAATTAATATGAAAAAGCGCACGAGTTGAATTTGGGATAAAAATATAGTATTTTTCGTTCTACCTATATTATTTTTCTATAATACATAATATATAATAGTACAATTGACTGAAATTAACTGACTATATAATATAGTACGGGCGGCAACCCTAATATCAACGTGTCACCCCATACCTACGAACTTTGGGAAACCAACTGCGATTTTTCGAGATACCTATGTATCTACTTATAGCATTTTTATCTGTCCATGTGCTAAGCTGGGCCCATGATAGTTGCAGTGTCTCAATCACGAAGCTTGGAAGCTAGAAAAAACAAGCAAATAATGTGAATAAATGTATTTTTAGACCACCAGTGCCCTGTGTCTGGATGAAGTTAAAGGTCAGCGCAGATAAGGCAGAGCACTTTTCGATGTCACTGGACAAAGAACCGTATTTCCATTACTTTTGATTACAAAATCTAGCGCAAACATTAAGCTTCTCCTCGCGCAAACTAATACTTTATGTGCGACGAGTTCTGTACCTAAATACAAGTCAATACGCTTCTTAATTCAACGACATTGAAAAAAGTGCTCGAGCAGTGTTTTCCGCTTGATCTGCGCTGATCCTAAATGTCATAGTTGTATTGTAGTGGTAGCCAGCGAGAGCGAAAGGAAGTGCTTGAGCGGAACTAATTACGTCATTAACAATGCCAAGGTTAGACCGTCGCTCGTAAAGTAGTAATAGGTTGTTAGATACAACCAAAGTTCTAATTCACTCTGACCAATAACATTCCTTGCTCATCATAAACACACTCTCTAACACAATCGCAAACGCTCTAGATGGAGGGAAAAATCACAAATTAGTATTCCATATGTCATAAAACAAGTTGCCTATTTTGGGGTCGGAAACGTTAACAAAGCTTACAAAGAAGTTTTGTGATTTTAGTTAAATATACAACGTGTTAATGAATTAACTGAAAACTAGAAAGTAGTTTGCTCAGAATCGACTAGCGAATCGATTGCACTATGTTTTAATATAGGTTACATTTTTCATTTTTACTAGCCCATGTCTAAATTATTTATAATACAATATTTGTCGCGTACGCGCCGCCCGCAGCAAAAAAATTCGAACCTGTAGGCGCGGGCGTAGCGCTTGGAATTTCGTAGATAGGTCACCTCCAAACTAATGTTGAATAACTATTAAAGTATAAATTTTTACGACAGAAAATATATTTTAATCATATTATTGTTTATTTATTTAAATGGGGTGTATCAGGTTTTCAGTTAATTCATTAACACATTGTATAGCATATTTATTTCACAGGAAAACCATGTATTATTTCTAAACTTCCATTAACAGATAAAAAGAAGTCACGTAGTCCCTATACGTACAAACAAAACGACTTCTTTCTAATATACCTTATATGTAGATCTAAATTCTAACCAATGTGGACATGGAGTTTGACTCTACAAACGTTTAATCTCAACAGTAGCTATCCTGCTAGAAAGTGCCCTACCGCTATACAACTTCTTTGGACACGTGACGAAAATAATTTGGTGACGTGTTATCAAAACTTGGCATGTTATATATGGTCATAGTGAATCAGGACTAAGCGGAATACAATCTAAGCTAAAAACTCTACTACGCAAAGTTAGCCAGATGTAATGTTTTAAAAAAAAAACATAATATATACTATGTTTTTCGAGATGTTCAAAGTGGAATACTTTGTTTCTAAGTGAGACTATTAAATCATAAATTATAATCTCAGTCAATGATAATTGAAGATGTTATGTTAACATGATAGAGCTAAAAGTGTATTTGTATGTCTTATAAGGTAAAAAGAGCAGAAATTGATCGTAATCATAGACAATTAATATGTACTACAGTTTTTGTCTATGATACCCAATCGATTTGTCTCGAAAGAGGGTTACTCTTTCCCACTAACCCGTTATTGTGTTGTCAACTTGTTGTCTAGATAAGTAATAGGTAATCAAAGGCAATGAAGTTCCTTTTGACACGCCCGCACCACCGTCATCCTAACCAATTTAAAGTTTGATCACTGTCGATAGCTCCGTATTTAACCGTTAACCGTTTACTATGATTAATTAGTTACCAAGCACAACTACATCAAAGAATACTAATTATTGCTACATATAGAAGCGACACTCCGCCTCCCGCTGTAATCGGATCCCTCATCGCCACTAGTCATGACGTAGCAGCGAGCCTAGAAGTATAGCGCACGCACAACCTGCACGTCAGCACGTGTGAACACAAACCAGGCACTTGTAGTAGTAGTAGGGAGTTAAAACTGTTTACTTGAATGGAGTCGTTCACTTATTTATACTATTCAAGTTTTGCCAATTATGCATGAGCGACTTGCGACATTACAGAGTGTAAAAGAATAGAATATTTTTATTGCACAACAGACACACACACATACAGATTACACAGAGAGTTGACAAAATTAGTATACAATTTTTTTACAACTTATAAACCTAAATTTATAAATTTGTAATGGTCGCGGTGTGTAAAAGGGATTTTTTTGGCGGGAATCAAAGATGGCGGTTCGGTCATTTATTTTCGTGTCGATAAAAATGGATTGTGTTGTGTTATAAGGTGCTGTATTGGACAATAATTTTCACATTGACGGTTTTTTTTGTTCTCAAGAAGATTTATTTATTTATTTATTGATAAGATAAATGATATTATTTCGAGCTGATTTCTTCGGTTTCCTTCAAGAGTTCCGAGAAAGTTCTTGCAAGCTATAGTACCCTGGCTTGCAATTTCAATCCATACAAGGAAGCATTTTAATAGAAAATATTACATTGATCGAATTAATAATACTTGAAACTAGCTAAATGCATTATAAGCGAAAGTCCATAAAAGAGAAGAAAGAAAGGATATAAAAGGTTGACTATTGGTCTATGAATGACACGTTACCGTTACGGCTTACGTTTTGAACCCCAGTCTATATTCCCGTTCGTCCTTCAATGCCTGCAGAATTATAATTTTAATCAAAATAAAGACCGTGAAGTACAGATGCGGAAATCTGTTCAATCAGCAAAAAAAAAAATGTTTTCTTGAACACGAATTCTAAATAACTTATATTGTACTTCTGGTCAAATTACAACAAGATAATAACTAACAATTTTATTAGCTACTTAACCAAGCGGAGATTAACACAAACTTAATTGTTGTATGCTTAAAAAAACGTAATAGTCAATCACTAGTGATACGGGGTTGTCTTAAGGACGTTTGAGACAATATTTGACAAGCGAAGTAGGTAAATATCTAAATATTATGTTAAGTCAATTTTGATGAGTACAATTACTTGGAAGGCGTCTTTGACGACTAATTGTTGACTTAATCTGTTCTTTTGGTGTTTTTAGAAGTTTCAAATAGTAAAAAAAACCACGTCAGTGTATTGTAATCACCATTTTCGATAACATTCTGAAGTAACAACTGAAAACTAAACTATTTGAATTTTGTCGAGGATTATTATTGTATATTGTTAAAAAAAATTCAGGAAGATGTGAAAAAGAGTTTTTTTACTGTTTTTAAATCTTTGGAGACTGTAACAATAGAAAATGTTTGAAAAACTGTAAAATCACTGTATAAGGTCAACACAATCTTAGTTCTGAACAATTATTAAGTACTGAAAAAAAAAGCCACGATTCGCTCCAATTATTTATTCTATAAAACCAAGCGCCATTACATCAATTTGTTAAACTGTTTTCGCAACTTTTTTCTCATGGTTCTCGTTATTTGATAACTAGTTCAACAACTTTATAGATTAAACTAACGAATAACTTCGGGAACAACCGTAGTGTCCAGTTTTACTATTTACGATAAACGAACGAAAGTAGATGACAAGAGATGAGAATCTCAACTCTATGATGACGATGATCGCATTAGGAGTAACAATGATGCGCCAAGGCTAAACCGACGGAACAATGAGCCATATATTTCGCGGTTACAACGTATTCGAGATGACACCTCATCGACGAAACGTGTGTGGTCGGTATTAGGTTTTCTAGGAAAGGAAATGCCTTAGGGAGTAGAAGTAGGGCACTACTTTTAGCTAGTCGTTAATTTTGAATTTAAAGTCACAGCAATTGATATTCGGGTTAATAATATTTTTTTTTTTTTTTCAAATAAATATCAAGTATTTCGGAACTTTTGAGTTCAATTTTTGTGATGGAAAGGTTGAAATGCAGGCGAAGCCGCAATTTGGATTATAATAGTAATAATAATAATCTACTTCACAACACACAGATCTACTTGATCCCACACAAAGCTATAAGCTTGTGTCGTGGAAACCAAGCAAACGTGGTATATACTACACATATTATTACACATATATTATACTATAGATATATATATACACACCCAGACTGGAAAATGGAACCCTGTGTTCATCACACAAAGTCCACCCCCACCGGGAATCGAACCCGGAACCTCTTGATTAGCGGGCAGGCATGGTGACCATTGCGCCAATCGGGTCGTTATATTGTGGCCCTGTCGGCAGATCAAAGTTTTATTGTATTGTGTTCTGCCCTACAGACATAATGAAGCATCTGCCAATCGGGTCGTTATATTGTGGCCCTGTCGGCAGATCAAAGTTTTATTGTATTGTGTTCTGCCCTACAGACATAATAAAGCATCTACCTATGCCAAGACAACAACCCATTGGCCCCCACACAGCACATCCTTCTTCTTTACAAAATTTTGGGAATTTGTTATTTTTTGTAATAGTTATTTTCTTGTATCTTTTTGATGAGGACCGATAAATTTACACACTAAAGTCTTTGTTTAATACCGGAAACCGGATATATATCAAACTTTTTCAGAGCTATTGGAGTGGATAACGTATCATGAATGAATGAATGAATGACTTTAGTGTACAATTTATACACCACGTGATATAATTTCAATACAGCATAACTTAGTACCTACTGTTCATAGTATGTATTAGCGGTCTTATCGCTATAAAGCGATCTCTTCCAGACAACCAGGTGGAGGAGAAGAGTGAAATGCTTATACATTGAACAGTTGCTATCTTTATAGTTTTTCATGTAACTTGTAAGGTGTAAGTGATCGAGGCGCACGCCATTTCAGCCTTCAAACGACAAGCCGTGATGGATTGCTCTCAGTGTTATAACAATGGCAGCCTCCACGACCTGATAAGATAAAAGACAATTATCAGAAAAATTGTTTATCGAAGTTTTTCTATATTATTATCTACTAGGTATGTTATCTCCATCAAAAATATCATCTCATACGAGATACGAGTACATTTAGGCTAGGCATATTTTAGTTCGACGATATTTTTATTGCACAAAATACTATAACTTCGGTTCGCGAACGTTTGTACAGGGTGTTGTTTTAAACGAGGGACATATTGAAGCCCTCGATGATTGAGGCTTACATGTAACTAAATTAATTATTAAAAGCACGAATGTGAGTTTGTTTGTGTGTTTGTTACGCTTTCACGCCTTATCTATCTAATCGATCATTATGAAATTTTGCATTATATATTTCTGCGTGAGCTAATTTATAAAAACAGACGAATTATAAGAACCAGCCCCCTTAGTCAAATTGATATTTTACAATCGCTAACTAATACGAAACTAAGGAACGGCATCGTTAGGTCGTTAAGTCGATTTCGAAGCCATGTAAAGTATCAGGGCCTTTATTCACTATGACCGTAACTCGCCGCGTTAAGATAAGACTCCACAAAAATTGCTTTCCCCTCGCAATCAAAGAAGTTTCGCTTTAAAAAAATATATTTACAACGTGTGTTATGGTATACAGAATATTAATTCTACTATTATAAATGTGAAAGTGTGGATGTTTGGATGTCTGTTACTCAATCACGGCTGAACGGATTTGCACGTGGTCAGGGGTATCTACAGAGAAGGACATAGGGTACTTTTTATCCTGGAATTCCCGCGGGAACTCCAAAATTACCGCGGGTGAAACTGCGGGGCACAGCTAGTTTATAATACTTTGGCATCTGGAGCGGTCGTAATTGTGTTTTTAGGACGCGCGTTATGGGCAAGGAATATTGCTGATCATAGAGAATCAGGGCCCAGCACGTACTAAATCGTTATTCTAACATCCACCATCTTGTCGTTACCGAAGTAAACAACGAAAGTGGTAACCGTTAACTAGATTACTAAGAAAATTTTCCACATTTATTGCCGTCAGTTTCGCAATTTGTTTCTATATTATGTTGTCTCAAGAGCAAGCTTTAACTGAGTCCCTTATCATCACAGAATACACTTGACACAGCTTACGTTCAGTTGTTTACAAAGAACGCAGTAACATGAGTGCTGTACCGTCGCCAACAAAACTGCTAAAATATACAACGTGTTAATGAATTAAACAAAAACCTGATACACCCCATTTAAAAAAAAAAAATAATGTGACTAAAATATAAATTATGTCATAAAAATTAATAGTTTAAAAGTTATTCAACATTAGTTTGGAGGTGAACTATCTACGAAATTTCAAGCGCTACGCCCGCGCCTACGTGTCAATGACCGATTCTATATTTTTTTGCTACGGGTGGCGTACGCGCCAGATATTGTTATTATAAATCATTTAGACATGGGCTAGTAAAAATGAAAAAAAATAACTTATATTAAAACATGGTGCGATCGATTCGCTAGTCGTTTCTGAGCAAACTACTTTCTAGTTTTCAGTTAATTCATTAACACGTTGTATGTATAGCTGTAGACTGATTGGCTCGAGCGGGTTTATTCGCGACGCCACCCCTTTTCACCTACCCTTAAAGATAGACTGAAAAACAAAGTAAATCTAATATTTACATGTTTGTTTATTTTAATCTAGCAGATTGGCTGGAAGAGATCGCTGTGAGCTATAAGACCTTAAGTCAAGATGAAAGTGCCCTATCTCCTATTTATATTTTTAAGGATCCTTTCGTAGTTCCAGACTTTACCTCCACATACAAACTTACAACTAGACCTCTTTATAAGTGCAGATTGAGTATTGTGATCGCTAACTCTTGGCTGTCACGGTTTTCGTCATCACAGCTTGGTATTTTCATCATATATCAGCCGAATGACGTCCACTGCTGGACCTAGGCCTCCCCCAAGGATCGCCACAACGACTACTCTTGCACTTTCCTCATCCATTGGCGGCCCGCGACCTTCTCCAAGTCCTCGGTCTGCCTTGTAGCGGGTCTACCCAGGGCCAGGCCTTTCGGTTAGAGGTCGCTACTCTGGAGTCCGTCGTGACCTGAAGAAAAGCAGTCGCCAAGCTGCCGATTTGCACTCGCTGAGATGTCGAGCAACCCTAAAGCTAAAGTCACACTATTGCCAAGAGCAAAGAAACTCGCCAAGTGACTATCCACTATCAACTAGCTGAGCACCTACCTATAGGGGCGTCACTTGCAGAGTGGTCAGCTGCGATAGTATGTAATATGTCTGTTCACTGTTGACCAGAATTAGTCACTCGGCTAGTTTTTTGACTCTTAGCAAGCGAAGCTCTACAACGTGTTAATGAATTAACTGAAAACCTGATACACCACATTTAAAAAAATAAACAATAATATGATTAAAATATATTTTATGTCGAAAAAAATTATACTTTAGAAGTTATTCAACATTAGTTTGGAGGTGACCTATCTACGAAATTTTAAGCGCTACGCCCGCACCTACCGGCTCGGATTTTTTTGCTGCGGGCGGCGTACGCGCCAAATATTGTATTATAAATAATTTAGACATGGGCTAATAGAAATAAAAAAATATAACCTATATTAAAACATAGTGCGATCGATTCGCTTGTTGATTCTGAGTAAACTACTTTCTAGTTTTCAGTTAATTCATTAACACGTTGTATATGTAGTGTGACTTCGACGGATACTCAATGTGATTGATACTAAGCCCATGGTTAGTTCAACTAAATACAAATCCAAAGACCTTAAGAAAACGATGTTGATTGTCCGTCTGTACACAAATGTGACCGCTGCTGGTATCGTGACGGTACGTTTCGCGTGTTATTATAATATGTAGTACAACTAAACGCCACATACGTGACTGAATCAAATGGCAAAAGATAATTTTGTATTGTGTTTCGTATTGATTTTATTTATGGTTATTTTTATATGTATTTCAAAAAGCAATATTTGCGGTTTTCATTCAGCTCTGGACCGTTTAAATAGGTTTTATATCTACTACCTTTAAACGAGCTATTCTTGAATGTATATACATACCCTTTAGGTCAAGAATGACGCCTTTCCTAAAAGGTCCACTTTCCTAAAATGACTACTTTCCTACAATCACAATACCAACACTGAAGTGTTTATATCTAAATGCATCCGTATTTCCTTTGGTCACGGCATCACACGTGAACGGCTGGACTGATTTTGCTCACTCTTTTTTTGTTGTGTTTGTTATTGTAAGGAGAAGGAGAATAAAAGAAGTTTGAAGTTCCTGCGGGAATTTCGAAACTCACGCGGGTGAATCTCCGAAACGGTTGGACCGATTTTGACGGGACTTTCACTGCTAATAGGGATGTTGACGACTTATAACAATCAAAATTCTAATTATTCCGTCAGTTAGAAAATAAAAAAAACAATAGAAACGTATTTTTTGCTTTATCAAATAAATAGGGATGTTGACGACTTTTGAAAATCAAAATTCTAATTAGTCCGTCAGTAAGCAAATTAAAAATTATTAGACAGCAGACACGCATTTTTTTTATTTTTCAAATAAATGAAGATACACAGAGATAAAGCGCATTAAAGTTTAGGGTGGGGGCTCGTGACGTCACTTACCGCTTCAAGCCGCCATACAAACTGCACTGGTTAGTAGTTAGTGACGTCACGCGAAATTTCAACTAAATATAATAATATTATCGCCGTCATTTTTTGATTACGTAAAAAAAGAAAAAATACGTGTCCAATATTTTTTAATAATCTACAAGACGGACTAAAAAACCACTTGTCAACTAGCCCATTAGCTGATGTTATAAGGGTTAAGTTAGGCTACTTTGGAGTTCGTTCGCGAGTTTCGAAACTCATGCGGGTGAAACCGCGGGCACAGATAATATTATAATACTATCCGCGGGGCACAGCTAGTGTATTATAGAAATTATCACTAGATTTACTTTTACTTATTTTTTTTCGTAATGCACAACCTCAACCCGAATCCTTGGTTCCTCTTTCGATATTAGACAAACAAACAAATTGACCGAACACGGCGCTAACATTCAAAGATGTTCACTCGCTAATGCATTTCAGTCACGATATTATTCATGACATACTTTTTTTTTTACGAAAATATGGTGGAGTTTACTTATTTGCTACGTAGTGTTTTTGTCTAACCAAAGATTGTACAATATCTAAAATTAAGCGAAGAACATACCTAGGTGTATATTAAGTCTTGATACCATAATAAAATCAAATAGAATCATAATGAAAACCTGAAAACAGTAACAAAAAAAAGTTAGCCGCTGTGGGTATAGACGGGCTTTCAACTCGGCTTAAACCCGGTGCTTGGGTTGCCCGATAAAAGTTCGTTTAAATCGGGTTTAAGCCCAAGCATAGAGTTGGTTGTCCATCTAGTAGTCGCGAGACGTCTTTGCATCGAAATTATTTTGTTGATAATATATTAATGAACATAAAATCTTTGTTGGCTGTTGCCGAATATTCGCCTGTCTCGAGGTGATTGGTCCCTCCTTATTATTATAAATGCGAAAGTGAGTTTGTTTGTTACACTTTAACGGCTCAACCGATCATCATTTTTTTACACACGTTGTCATATCAGTGATACAGGAAGAAGGACATAGGGTAGTTTTTGTCCCGGAATTTTCGCGGCAACTCCGAAATTAACAAGGGTAAAATCTCATAAAAATTTTGCGTACACGTCGGGGATACATCGAAGGAGATAGGGAATTTTTTTCCCGGAATTTCCGAAGGAACTATGTACAGTGGGCCACATAGACAAGTATACCCGCCTTGTGAAATTTATACTTTTTGTAAAACGTCTGTACGACGTTTCTAATACAAGCGAAAAACGAGTATTGGAACTGCAAAAACGGCAACATATCCTACTAATATTATAAATGTGAAAGTGTGGATGTTTGGATGTTTGTTACTAAATCACGCAAAAACGGCTGAACGGATTTGGATGGAATTTGGCATGCACGTTGTCAGGGGTACAGAGAAGGACAAAAGGTACTTTTCATCCCGGAATTCCCGCGGGATCTCCGAAATTACCTCGGGTGAAACCGCGGGGCAAAGCTAGTAATGTCATAAAGACGTTTTACAAACAGCATAAATTTTACAAGGTGGTATATACTTGTCTATGTGGCCCACTGTACGTAATTACCGCGGGTGAAACCGCGAGGAACAGCTAGTAGGTATGTAATATGGACGCAGATAAGCAATAACATGTTAACCCACAAAATTAAGTTATTGATACAGAACGATTTATTGCCAGCTAGAAAACGCTTTTTAATTGTGTGTTTACCTTATTACATTGTTTAAATATGTAACAATATGTTGAACATAAAAAAATGTTGACACAACATGGCGCTATAATTTTAAAACACGATTTATTCAAAATTTCTTCAGTGCGGGTTAACACACTATTGCTTATCTATGTCCATATTATGTAAAACGAAACGTAAAACAAGCCTGTGTTCAAAAATCCCGCGCGCGACCTTCAAGCCCCGCGCGAAGGCGACCGCTCGGCGCACACGCTTCACACCGCAAATCGTACGCCCATTGTCTCCGTCATGAATATTGATCAGTTTACTAACCGTAACACTTGTGGTTGCTCACGTACAGACGGTGATGTTGACGACTTGTGAAAATCGAAAATTCTATTTATAGTCCGTCAGTTAGAAAATTAAAAAATAACAGACACGTAATATTTGCTTTTTCAAATTAATGAAAACATACCGCCGCACTCAGAGTCGACTTTAATGATTACTTAGTTAAGTATAGATTTTTAAAACGAAACTGCCGCTATCAGAGACGTTCAGTATATTAATGTTAATTGGCATTTAATGAGATTTAACTTAATTAGTTAAATGCCAATTAACATGAATTTATTAAACTTGTCTGATTGTGGCAGTTTTGTTTTAAAAATCTATACTTAACTAAGTAATCATTAAAGTCGACTGAGTGCGGCCGATAGGTAGGTACATAGATAAAAGGCATTAAAGTTTGGAGTGGGGGAACCGTGACGTCATTAATCCCGTACCTACCCGTAAGCCCCGTACAAACTGTACCGGATCGTAACGCTATACGCGAAATTTCAACTCGTATCACCGTTAGTTTTTGATTATGTAAAAAAAATATAATCAGCATTAAAAGTAAATAGTCTATATACCTATTATAATTTATATAGACTATTACTTTTGTATATGGACGCCGATAAGCAATAACATGTTAACCCACAAAATTAAGTTATCAATGCAGAACGCATTATTGAGAGTTATAGAACGTTTTTTAACTATGTGTTTACCTTATACATTGTTTAAATACCAACAAATGGTTGAACATAAAAAAATGTTGACACAAAACGGAGCAATAATTTTAAAACACTATTCACTGAAAATTTCTCCAGTGGGGGTTAACACTAGGGTTGCCACCCGTACTACATTATATAGTATCGTACTATATTTCAGTCAATTGTACTATATATTATAGAACAATAATATAGTACGAAAAATACTATATTTTTGTGCCTAATTCAATCGTCGCGCTTTTTTATACTAACAGCTGTGACTAATCTGGAAAGCACCCGCAGCGCAGCCCGGGGAATTTCAGAACGAAAGTCATACCCGGCAACAAAACGTCAACTGTCAAACTAGCATTAATTTGTGGATGAATGCTGCCCGATACATAAGGATTACAAAATATTTTTGTATTATTTTTTTTCCCTGCATTTCCCAAAAATACCAACTATATTTTGTCCATATTTTGTCCCTACGATTTTGCTTAGCTTTTAGCTTTTAGGTACTTTTTAATCAGTTTATCTCTAGAAGCGATCCCGTCGATGTAATAATGTAACACATAAGTCATTCGCGCGTTGCCATATTTGTTATTTTATTTGTTATTTTATTATTTATGATAATACAACTCAGCCGGAATCAGTGCCGCCGAAGCGTTGCCCGCGGCGCGACGTAGCGTGCGATGCGCTTGCTTTTGTCGAGTTTCGAGTTTTTCCGTTTTCATTCGACTACTTATTGTTTCGTTGATAAATATTATAGTACTCGATTGTGTGTTGTGTTCGGTTTTTGTTTATTTAATTGTCAAATCGATTTTGTCACCGTAAGTAAAGATTTAAAAGGTCCCGTCGATTAGTTTGTTTAGCCTACGATCAGTGTCCTTTTTGGATTTTGTTTTCGAATGTTTTTTATATCAAAATGTATGTAACTCGGTTAGTCATATATCAAAATCAAGTCTTGATAATTATGCATTTCATTTATATTAAGTACATATTATGTTGTTAGGATAATGTTTTATCTATGCTATGACCGATGTTAACAACTTATTTATTTCCTTAATATTGTCCTCAAAGTATTCATTCAACTCGTGACGTTATAGAATGTGTTTATTTTGTTTTTTATTTTTTTTTATGTTTTAATATAAAACTTATGTGAATCTGTAGTATGTAGTCGATTGTCTATGAACATTATGTGTATTTTATTTACTGTCAATTTCCGTGTACCGATCATATTAACTGAGAATTAATTGGCTTTAAAAATGATAATTTCTGATACAAACATTAATAGAGTACCTACGTATTGTTGGTAGTTGTGTTACAACTTTACAAGTCTATTATTTATCTATAATGAGTTTTATTTAACTTTATACGTTATTAGTTGCTATAACGTGTTAGATAAAAATGTCTTATGATGATAAAACTTGATACTCTATCGCAGAGGTTCCCATACTTTTTTTTCTCATAGACCACTTTAAACATTTTGCTGGATCTGGTGGACCCCCTGCAGCTATTACATTTACTAACTTACTTCCGAAACCCGAAAAAAGTATATGTCTATGGCAATCTGTGTTGTGGCTATTTTTCAATCAACTATGAGTTAAAAGTTTTCCAAAAAAAGGTGAGAATTTATATTGCTTTAATTATGCTGTGAGTGGATATCATTTAAGCTAAGTTTCAAGGTCAGTCTAAAAAGCGTCTTCATCCAACAGTTGAGGACCCCCATTTTTTTTCCACGCAAGCGTAGACCCCCGTCGGGCTCCCGTGGACCCCTGGGGGTCCGCCTGGACCACTTTGGGAATCAATGCTCTATCGGAATATACTGTCCGCTTTAGAACTACTATACAGTTGGCGGAAAAGGTACACAACTAGCTCTTCCCTGCGGTTTCACCCGCGGTAATTTCAGGGTTCCCGTAGTGATTCCGGGATAAAAAGTAGCCTATGTCCTTCTCTGTACCTCTGATAACGTGCTTGCAAAATCTCATGTTGATCGGTTGAGCCGTTAAGGCGTGAAAGCGTAACAAACAAACAAACAAACTCACTTTCGCATTTATAATATTAGTAAGGAAGGGTATCGGTGATTTATCTGTAGATATAAATAATAATTAATATACATAGATGACTTATTTAAAATTGTTCGACTGTGCAGTTCAAGTCACAATAAGCAAATTAATTTAAAAATAGACTTCTTCCTCTAAAAAAACTTATGAACCTTCGTCAAAACTTAACAACAACTATATTAGCAGTTTTTAATTTATTTTTTAATTAATAATAAAGTCAAGTTGTGTTTTGTCCGCATTGTGTTTGCTTAGTTCATCGAGACATATAAAAAGAAAATAAAAGGTCTGTTTGTAATTTCAAATTGACAGCTTTTTACTAAATGCATACGAAAGTATATACGCCACTAACATCAAATAATCAATTTTTAAAATTTTTCTCTGTCTGTCGGTCTGTCTGTCTGTTTGTTCCGGGTAATCTCTGAAACGGCTGGACCGATTTTGACGAGACTTTCACTGACAGATAGCTGATGTTATAAGGAGTAACTTTGGCTACTTTTTATCCCGGAATTCCCGCAGGATCTCTGAAATTAACGCGGGTGAAACCGCGAGGAACAGCCATTTAAAGTATAAACTATGCAACGGATTTTGATGCGATTTTCACAGTTATTAAAAGAACTTTTTGCAGAAAGTTTATAATTATATAATTATAGGGAGTGTCCGAGGGATTTCAGAAGTTCACAGTGATAAGGCTATTTGACAAAAAAAAATATTTTATTCCGTCCTGTAGATTCATAAAAAGTATTGGACACGTATTTTTTCTTTTTTTAAATAAGCAAAAAATAACGGAGGTACGTTGAGTCGAATAGTCGCGTGACGTCACAAGCAGTTTGTCCCCACTCTCAAACTTCACTGCGCTTTATCCAAGTGTGTTTGCATTAATTTAAAAAAGCAAAAAATACGTGTCTATTATTTTTTTATTATCCAACTGATAGACTAAATAGAATTTGAAAAAAAAAATATTATTAGACAAATAACACGTTATAGTAGGTACCTACATAGTACCTACTCTACTACCTAATATTGTTATGCAACTGAAGATAATAATTTATTGAGAATCTTAGGAATGTTATTAGATAATAAATAATTTTATTTTACCAACAAATTAATACTTAATTAGAAATAACTTGAATTTCAAAAGTGCTTCAGAATATTCACATTGTTTTTCTTTTGCCACTTTTTTATGATCGCATCGATTGTTCTTGAGGCATTTTTTTGCACTGTAACCTTGTCCCGCACTTCGCTGACACTCTTCACTGGTCGCGGATTCCATTAAATGCCTCCGAACTGGCACATTATCACTACCTATTATTCTTACATCAGTTTTATAAACGGTTTTAGGTTTTGAAGGCTGTGTAGTTTTGATGATTATAATCATTGTAATTCGGGCCTAAAATTTATTTATCGTCTAACTAAACTAACCACAGTCATGTAACGAGCGATCATAATTAATGACGTTTAGTAATCTCTAGTAATATTAGCAACGCTACAGTAACTCTGTCTGTCTATCTGTCTGTTACGCTGTCACACCTTAAAAGCTCAACCGATCATCATAAAATTTTGCATACACGTTGTCAGGGGTGCATATATGTACATACAAGTAACTTTTATCCCGAAATTTTGCGTACACGTTGTCAGGTATGAAGAGAATTACTTTTTATCTCGGAATTCCCGCGGGAACTCATAAATTAACGCGGGAACAGTTATATATATAAATGTATTTTCTTCTTCTTCTTCTTCTTATCACCGAAACGGTTGGAATCAGTTTGACGGGACTTTCACTGGCAATTAGCTGATGTTATAAAAAGTAAATTAGGGTAGGTACTTTGGAGTCCCTGATGCGGGAATTCCGAAACTCACACGGGTGAAACCGCAGGGCATAGCTAGTAAATAAATCAAACACTTTATTCAGTCTCTTGTTTAACATAATATTATGGTCATATTATCATGACCTGCGGAGCTAGGATGCGCAACATGATATGTTTATCGAACGAAAGATAAAATTGTCGACACGACAAATATTTGTGGGCGTCCAAGCAAAAAAGTGCAGTAATGGGGTATTGAGTTAAGACTAGATTCGTTTAAACATTTTTTACCACTGGTAGACAAAACGATATATTATGTCGACGAGAATCGATAAAATGGCTCGATAAAATTTTATCATATTGCGCATCCTAGCTCCAATGGAGCTGATCTGATGATGGAGTCGCAACCCCGTCGAGTTGGGACTCGTCTGGTTGGTCTTGACAAGGACCTAGTTTTTAGTTCAGTTTTATTCATATTTGAATTCAACATTGAAAATTTTTGATGATGGTTCTGTTAGCGGACGAGATTTGCAGCGTGGTGTTCACATTTTTGATATTATGTTCCATGAGAGATTACCTAACTATTTTCGTTTCATAGTGTGCTAAAGGATTATGGTTAGCACAATTTGCATTGACACTCGAACGCGTTTCAAAGCAAATAACCGCAGTGTGTTCAATATTTTTATATCTCACGATCGTCATGGTACATCAATTAACAAATTGTCAGCTATAACTAGTTTGCATTGTAATATCTTGCACTCTTCTGCATCTCAAGTACTAAGTATTTGACGACCCGATTGGCGCAATGGTTACCATGCCTGCCCGCTAATCAAGGGGTTCCGGGTTCGATTCCCGGTGGGGGTGGACTTTGTGTGATGAACACGGGGTTCCATTTTCCAGTCTGGGTGTGTTTATATATCTATAGTATAATATATAAGTATGTATAAGTAATTCTATGTAGTATATACCACGTTTGCTTGGTTTCCACGACACAAGCTAATAATAGCTTACTGAGGGATCAAGTAGATCTGTGTGTTGTGATGTGGATTATTATTATTATTAATTACATCAGTTACTTTCGCATTTATAGAATAGAATAGAAATAGAATAGAAAAAAGTTTATTTGATAGCATAAAAATAAAATTGGTACAAGCGTGAGTCTTAAACTAGTTTAAGTACTTGGTACCAAAATGGCTGCCACTCAGCATTATGCTGTGGCGCTTCCACGACGCTGATTTTCAGTGGCGACCGTAGAAGGGAGATGGCCCAAATGACACTATCAATAAGATCGTCCACAATCTGTATTTTTTAAGGTATTATTTCAAAAATAATTAAAAAGTAAAAATTAATAGGGATTAAACCAAACAAAATAACAACTAGTTTTGTTATTATCACTCGTGATAGCTTCGTCTATGTCTCGACCTATTCATTCCCTTCGCCGTCAGTCGTTCTAACTGCAGTTACTTCGAACAAATAGCTGTCATTACAAGAAACAATTGACTGTATTGGCTCATATAGTTGGCTCTTCTGTTTCGAGGACACGAACGGTGGACGTAATATCTGTACTATAATAAAAGAGTCGAGTCTGCGATTCTGTACATTGAATATTTTTAACAAAAACTGACAGGGGACGATAAACGAAGAGTATAACCAACCAGAAAAAAAGGGTTTTTAAAAATCTTTTCTGTCTGTCTGTCTGTCTGTTCGCGATAATCTCCGAATCTACTGAACGGATTGTCATGCGGTTTCCACAGGAAGATTTAGCTTAGCCTAGAGCTACATATAGGCTCAATTTCATTGAAATCGGATGTTGGGAAAAAAAGTTGTTGAATAAAAACCTTTCGCGCGGGTGAAACCGCGGGGCACAGCTAATTCATAATATGTATATACAAAGTACAGTCAGATTATGGTAAAGTCGAACTAAAATGTGGTGGCTACAGTAAAATGTGGTGATGGTGAAGAAACTTGTATAGGATTAGCTCGAATCTTGTATCGAAACATTCGCCCGGGAATTTTTTTAAGTCAGGCTGACGAGGTGGTTATAGTACGATAAAGCAAAGCAATTCAATTTGGGTCCTGCTTTTTGTTTACATTCCCATATTGTAGGACGTTGCCAGAAGCAGAAAATAATATTAGATATAAGCTTAATGAATATCTATACACTATTTCAAAATACAAGGATAAGTTCCATATAATTGACACTAACACTTTTGTTAGTAATAAATATAATTATTTGACAAAAGGTAGTTATTACCTTTCTCATAGTTTTAAGCGACAGGTAGCAGTTGCGCTATCATATTATTTTGAAATCTTAGCCAAGAACTTGGCTAATAATTATTCTGCTTCTATTGAGCAGTTATATGACATTGGTAACAATGACATTATGTATAGTAATAATTTTGACATACAATTAACACCTAACAATTTTGACATGCAAAATGATAATTTATTGACATCTAATCCTGACATACAATATGATGATAATTCATTGACATCACAATTAATTCAAAATAATTTAAATTAAATAATAAGACAATAGAGATGACCTCTGGCACTAATCTAATTAAGTTATCTGACATGACAAATGATTATTATTGTTTGAAAGGGAGTCCAAAGAAAAAGCATACTTCAAATGTTCATTGTATTAACCTGGTGCATCAAAATATATATTGTTTGACAGCAGGCAAGCAGCTGGAGCTGGAATTATTCATGAATTCGGAGAGTATTAGTATTATGTGTATTACAGAACACTGGTTAAGGGGGCATCAGCTCATGTTTAATTTCAGTAATCACCGGGTTGGTAGCTCATTCTGCAGAGTGAATGCAATACATGGGGGGTCGTTAATTTTTATAAATAAAAACCTTAAATTTAAAGAAAGGAAGGATATTGTATCTCTCTCTGTAGAATGTGTAATTGAGCTTGCCTGTGTACAATTAGAGCAATTCATTGTTGTTTGTGTATATAGACCTCCTTCTGGCGATTACACTTATTTTTCAGAAATTATGGATGTTGTTTTATGCAAGTTAAGTAATACTGGTAAGAAGTTGTTTGTATGTGGAGATTTTAATATTAACATTCTAGAAAAAACATTCTTGTCTTGTAATATTCTAAATTTATTCAAATCTCACAATCTTTTAAATTTATTTATGGAGCCTACTAGGATATGCACTACTACGTCAACCAGTTTGGATAATATTTATAGTGATGTAGTTCCCAAACACAAGAATATTATTAACAAATTAGACTCTGACCACTCTGGTCAGTTAATAAATTTTGAAATAATAAAAAACCATGAAACTAAAAGGAAAATTAATTATGTGCCGGTAACTACTGATCGCTTGGAGCGAATGCGGGTAGAATTGATTAATAACTTATCTTTTACACAGTCAAACTCAGATCCTAATTCCTTATAAAATTCTTTCTTTCAAACGTTTCACCATCATTATAACTCAATATTTAGTTCCAAGGTGATCACAGTTACCAACAGTCCAGCCTTTAGCGAATGGGCAACAGTAGGAATACACAAAAGTAGGCAAGTGTTATATGGGTTATACTATGAAAGGCAGTTCAATCATAGTGAAGAGTTTAAAGAGTATGTAAAATCATATTCAAAAATTTTCAAAACAGTTTGCATGTTATGTAAGTCCCATTTTATTAGTTCAAAGATCAAAAATAGTAATGATAAAATTAAAGCCACATGGAAAGTAATCAATGAAGAAACTGGTAAAGCTAAATCTAGTGACACTAACTTTAAGCTATGTGTTAATGGTAAAATCATTCAGTCAGATTTGGAAGTCGCGAATGAGTTTGAAAGCTTCTTCGCTAAAATACCCGTTTCTTTAACCAGCACTTTAGGCTCTTCCACCCCCGTTGCAGAGTCACTTCTTAAGGAAAATGTTCCAGAATGTTCTAATGAATTCAGTTTCAGCCATGTAAGTGTATATGATATCTTCAAAGTGTTTAAGACAATAAATCTTAAAAAAACAGCTGATCTGTGGGGGATTTCTGTTACTATTATAAGTTCATTAATTGATATTATTGCACTAGATTTAGTTGATATATTTAATAAATGTATAGACTGTGGTGTGTTTCCTGACCAAATGAAATATAGTAAAATAACACCTTTGTTTAAAACAGGTAGTACAACAGACCCTACTAACTTTAGACCAATTTCAGTACTACCCACATTTAGTAAAATATTTGAAAAGCTTATACTTAGCCAACTACTCGCATACTTTAATAAAAACGACTTGCTGCATCATAAACAGTTCGGTTTTACTCGTGGTCGCTCTACAACTGATGCAGGAATTAAATTAATTGAAAATATTTTTGAGGCCTGGGAGGAGTCACGTGATGCTTATGGAGTGTTTTGTGATTTATCCAAGGCCTTTGATTGTGTTGAGCATACAACTTTGGTCAGGAAACTACACTATTACGGAATACGAGGTGTAGCTTTGGATCTTCTTACTTCGTACTTGAGTGATAGGATCCAAAGGGTTGATGTCAACGGAAAACGATCACATGGTTCTGCAGTGGTAATGGGAGTACCCCAAGGATCTATATTAGGACCATTCCTGTTCCTTGTTTATATAAATGACTTACCTTATCTAGTGAGGGACAACCATGAGATAGTATTGTTTGCAGATGATACATCTTTAGTGTTTAAGGTTAATAGACAGCAATCGGCTGTAGACGATGTGAACAATGCTCTCTCTAAAATAGTACACTGGTTTAATGCTAATAACTTATTACTAAACCGTGATAAAACCAAATGTATAAGATTTGTGACAAAAAATGTTAAACAAGTAAAAACCAGATTACTGATTAATAATGAGGATTTGGAAATGGTCGATGAAACTGTCTCTCTAGGTATAACATTAGATGCAAAATTACAATGGGGCCCACATATAAAAAAGTTATCAGGTAGATTAAGCTCGGCGGCTTATGCTGTTAAGAAAATCCGTCAACTTACTGATATTAATACCGCGCGTTTAGTTTATTTTAGTTATTTCCACAGCATTATGTCATACGGCATACTGCTGTGGGGTAGTGCCGCGGATATCGATTCTGTATTCGTGTTGCAGAAACGAGCCATTCGCGCAATCTATAAGTTGGGCCCTCGGGATTCACTGAGAACTAAATTCAGCGAGTTTAAAATAATGACTGTACATTCTCAGTATATATACGAGAATTTATTATATGTTCACAAAAATTTAGTCAACTTTAAGAAAAACAGTGATTTACATAATCTTAACTTAAGAAATAAAGATAAACTCGCTGTGCCTAAGACTAGGCTCCATAAAATTTCTAAGTCATTTAAAGGACAATGTATACGCTTTTACAACAAACTCCCAAACGATGTAATTAATTTGTCAATTAATAAATTCAAGACGCTTATTAAACACAGATTATGCGATAAAGCATATTATAGTGTAGTAGACTATTTAAATGATACAGACGTTTGGGAATGAATTGCTCTATCCAATTACTATTTTTTGTTCTCCTAGTTTATAAGTAAGATCATTTAAAGACAGCCCTGCTGAGTTTCTTGTCAGTTCTTCTCAGCAGACGACGTATTCCGAACTGACGGTAATTTATAGTTTTAAGAACCTGCTGACGATTACAAGTGATTGTAACCAATCCTAAGTAATAAAGAGCTTTTGAATTTGAATTTGAATTTGAATTTGAGCTCATAGTACAAGAACTGTTTTGCATTACCTTTGAGTACAAAATTAGAAGACATCAAACGTAGTTAATACAGTCCAGTGATGTCAAAAAAATCCACAACACTGATTGGCGATTACAATTAGAAATACTGGAATTTTTGAAATGTGATTGCAGACATGCAAATAAATGCAAGATAAATTTAATTAAAAATAAAGATAAATTTAAAACATCGTGAGGAAACCATAGCATGGTGGTAGGGCGCTCTCTAGTACCCGGCTGGCTAGCTACCACCTTCGAGTTGCAAATCTGTCGCCGAGCACCTAACGGTGTATTCCGGCAGCCCCACTTGAAAGCCAGTTGCCATCCCCAATCCAAGTCGGCAACGCACGCGGCGGTTATCACTTACCATCAGGTGTACCACTTGCCCGTTTGCCCCCTATGACATAAAAATAAAAAATAGTTATTGATACTTATCTACAAAGGCTTGCAGTTAATTCCCAGGAACGGCCATGTGGTGGACTTTTTCTTCGGGAGTCCTTCATGTGTAACTTCAAATAAGTCGCAATCGGCAATAGATATTAGATTTCTTCTTCTAATGAAACTTTAATTTCAGATAACACCTACGTGTAGAATCCCCACCAATGTTCTGTTTCAGCACAAAATCACAGATCATATACTAGCTGTTCCCCCGCGGTTTCACCCGTGATTATTTCGGAGTTCCCGCGGGAATTCCGGGATAAGAAGCACTGGCACTCAGAAACACTGTAGCATTATATTGGTAAAAGAATTTTCAAAATCGGTTCAGTAGATCCAGAGATTACCTACCCCCTACAACGTGACGTCACAAACTCAATTCACAAACTCACAAACTTTATCTATACATATAATAGTACATTGTTATCCAAGGGGTGAAAGTAACTCATTTAGTGCCGAGACGGGGTTTGGCACCCGAGCGTAGCGAGGGCGCCAATAGTTCGAGGCACTAAATAAGTTACTTTCTCCCGAGGGTAACACTGTGCTTTTCATTACGAATGCAAGGAAAGTCAAAATAAAAATAGGAATTAGCTAAAGAAAAAATGAGTGAAGATTGGATAGTCGCTTGACGCTTTCCCACCTATTTCTTTTTCTTTGGCCGGCTACCTATTCAGCCAGTATTTTTTATTTACATTGTAGCGACCTAAATTATAATAAAGTCATCTAAAAAATATTTTCTTTAATTATTAAGTATTAATTAAAGAAAATAAAATAATATTATTTATATTTTAATTTATTAATTAGCTTAAGAAAAAATGAGTGAATTTTATTTTAATTAATACCTACTTAAACTTTACGTTATTTCAATTTTACATGGCGCTGGCTGTATAGAAAGTTGGAACATGGTTCAATAGAAATGTGAAAATAGACCTAGTTTTTTTTTAATAATTTGACAGTTGTCAGTTGAAAGCGATTCTCCCTAGGGCTGAAAAGAGCTACTTTCAACCCGCTTCTCAGGCAACTTCAGACCTACTTTCCGAGCATGAGTAATGAAAAATGATTTTTCGTGTATGACTGATGGATAAACGCACAGCCTAAACCGCTGATCGTAGAGAAATGAAACTTGGAGGGTAAGTTCTTTGTATGACGTAGACCTCAGATAAGAAAGAATTTTTGAAAATTCCACCTCTAACGGGATGAAAAGGGGTTGCAAAGTTTGTAATTATCGCGGGTGAAACCGCGCGGGACAGCTGCTAGTCTCGAGTTTTTGGCGGCAATCAAAGATGGCGGTTCGGTCATTTATTTTCATGTTGATAAAAATGGTTAAAAGTGGTTTTTGTTGTGTTATACGGTGCTGTATTGGACAATAATTTTCACAGTGACGGTTTTTTTGTGCTCAAGAAGATATATGACATTTCAAGCTGATTTCTTCAGTGTCCTCCAAGAGCTCCGAGAAAGTTCTTGTAGTCTATTCAGTACCATGGTCTACAAGTTCAAACCGTACAACGATGCCAAACGCTAATATGTGCATTTAACTTATTTTACTTGAAACTGGCTTAATGCATTATATGCGAAAGTCATTAAGAAGAAGAAAGAAAGAGCTAGTCTCTTTATAATATTAGTATAGATTATGTTGTGGCCGACTGTATGCGTCCTGAAATATGACGTCCACGACATAAAGACGGCTCGTGTAATCGTTCAATTAGCGCACCGTTTGTCACTTAATGCACTATATTCATGAGGCGTTTAACAAATTCTTTTTTTTTTTTAACATTCGCATCTTTGTCATTGTAACGACCGGCGACCGCGACCGCCATGTTGTACGTTCGAGATGTGGTTTTCAGCAAAATGTATGTGTTTCTTTACCAATCCGATGGAGATTTAGAAAGCTAGAGCTGCCTTCAGTAGGCTTTTTGCTGCATGAAGCAACATTGTTTGTGAAGTTTTATTGCGGAATTGTCCGAATATTAGTATGATTAATATAATAACTCGAATATGAAATCAAATTTTTGAGAATGGTATAATAAAATGAAAATGAAATGTAAAACCAATCGCCACCACATGGATTATTTTTAAGATTCCTTAATTTTTCAGCTCGATATGTGAGACAAACAATTAATTGTCCTATTAATGTTAAATACTCGTTAATTTTGAAATAAAGAAAATAAAATATAAAAAACTAGCTGCGCCTCGTGGTTTCACACGCGGTAAAATCGGAGTTCCCGCGGGAATTCCGGGATAAAAGTACCCTATGTGTTAATCTGATGTATAAGCTATATTATTGTAGAGTTTCATTTAAATCCATTCTGTAGTTTTTGCGTGAAAGAGTAACAAACATCCATCCATCCGTCCATAATTCCATACATACTTACAAACTTTCGCGTTTATAATATTAGCAGAATTTGAGAGCGTATCACACTTTGTATGGCAACAGTTTTAAAATGGCCACAAATATAAAAGTACTTGTCACGAATCGAGAATGATTGTGTCAGTCTCTTTATCTTAGCTTTTCTTTAAAAAATCATTTGAATTGAAACTTCGTCGACTTCGTCAAGTGGCGCTGTCATTACATCGTACAATTCGTATCGCTTATCGCCACCGGCTCGTGTTATCATATGGGGTTTAATATTGCGATTAGCCGCTGTCTGCAAGAATAAACCAGGATCAAGATAGAGCAAGGAAGGGTATTCAAACTTTTTGAAACTAGATATTCTCTGAGAAATAATCCGCAATAATGAACGACGAAACAAAGGCAAGCAAGTAATTTCATAGTGAAATTTTTCTTCATAATTAGTTTATATTTTAATCGACTTCAATAATGAATAAGTCTTGTTAAAACGCTTTATTTCCATAGTTGTGAACAATTAACAACAGGTTTTTTATTCAAAAGTGTCCGATTTAAAGTTTGTTTTTACTTTAGCACCGTTATACCTACGCGTTCGGAGGAACCAGCTTATATACATTCAAAATTTTTAAGTCTACCTGACAAATACTTCTGCCGTAGATATGACTTGAACCATTATGATATATAGAGAAAGAAAGAAAGAAAGAAAAGGCATTTATTTGGAAACAGAGACACAACACAATTATAATTATTTTATACAAACAAAAAATTTAATACATATGACAATATTATGAGTACAAATGACAGGTGTTTACGTGGTGCGTCCCCATGACCAAAACGGTCAATGCTTCAGCATGTTGCTACGAGTGCAGGCACTCCTAGCGCTGTTTTACAGTCAGAACCGGAGATTCGCAAATATAGGTTACCTGCGGCCATACTCTCATGCTCTAAAATGCTTGTTTGTACAGGATATAGGCTGCATATCGAATCAATCGAAGTTTGTGCACAAGTGCATTAACGTATCTACTCATAAATGTATCTATATTAAGGCAAAGAAAATGGGCCATATATGGGCTTATTATTATTCTTATATTGTTTGGCTGCAGTCAAACAAAATAAGAAGTTTCATTTGCCTTATGTGTTTTTAAAAACATAAATACCGTTAATATGCCGGGAAAAACAATTTAAAGAAGAAGAAGAAAATACATTTATTTCACCACAACACACAAGAAAAAGATATACACAATCAATGCCTAATCTAAATTTGTACACAATACACAATTTGTACGCAATCTTGCATGCTCTGCCGAAAGGGTCACCAACTCAGCATTATTCAAAACAATTTCCTTCACTATTCAAAACTGTACTAATTTTACTTTGAATTTTAATTAAAGAAATGTTGTATTATATACTAATGTTTTATTTCCTCGCAATCGAAGTGAAAAGTCTATAACTCGTCCAAAAAAACCATTTTCGTTTTGTGCACTCGTTGTAAAATCTACTATTTTCTCATTCTCATTTTACATTTTGTCACCGATGAAATATTGTGTGTTACGAAGATTGGAGATTTAACTGTTATGTCGTGACAAGCAGGGCCTTTGATATGTTTTTATTGTGTAGGTAAATAATTTGTCGAAATCTGCCTCATCTGGCTTCACAGTTCGACGGGTGATGATAAGATAACCGGTGATTTTTCGTGATAAATTACTTGCAATGACCTCGAGTAGGTACCTACATAAGTACTGAAACCAGTTGCTAACTTGTTTTGATAAATAATTATGCTTCTTATTTGTATGTTACGGAATATAAGCAATTGACATTGATACATAGAGATTACTATACAAATCCTAACTATATCCTACTAGTATTATAAATGTGAAAGTGTGGATGTTTGTTACTCAATCATGCAAAAACGGCTGAACGGATTTGGATGAAATTTGGCATGTACGTTGTCAGGGGTACAGAGAAGTATATAGGGTACTTTTTATCCCGGAATTCCCGCGGGAGGTCCGAAACGCGGGTGAAACCCTGGGGAACAGCTAGTCTTACTAATATAATAAATGTGAAAGTGTGGATGTTTGGATGTTTGTTACTCAATCACGCAAAAACAGCTGAACGGATTTGGATGAAATTTGGCATGCACGTTGTCAGGGGTACAAAGAAGGACATAGGGTACTTTTTATCCCGGAATTTCGAAATTACCGCGGATGAGACTGCGGGGGTCTGCTAGTATTTAACTATATCTTCGTTTTCTATGTTACGGTGCAGTGAGAACGATTGTATGAAACCATCCATGTTTCTTCTTGTCAATACATACCTTCAATCAAAAAACTGTGTTTATACATTTTAAGATTCTCCCAAAACTGAAACACAACGTGCAATTTATAAATTATAAATATTATCTCAAACAGCGTGAACAAATATACAAGTAACAGTTCCTCTGATAAAGAACGAGATGGCAAATAAGTAACGTTCCATTTCAGATGCGTTATGATAAGATAATATCATATCAAAGACAGAATAAACAATAGAGTTGCAGTGGTAGCCGGCTATTTTGATTCCGACCTAGTGCCATACTTAGCTTTTCACTGTATACTGTGTAGTACAAACAAAAAAAGCATCTCCTGATGAGGTAGTACCTAAATATGACAGATAGCAGAGTTAATCCAGAAAGCAAACAAAGGACGGCTTCTGAAAACCTTAGGTAAAATATTTGTAAAAAATGAGCAAAAGAAACTTACAAAGGATGTCGCAAGAAGTAACGGACGCATTTTATATCATGCCGCGGTTTCACGCGCGGTAATTTTGGAGTTCCCTCGTGAATTTTAAGTAAAAATTACTATTTTATAAATTATTTTATGTTTTCTGTGGTATCTGGCGTGGGCATTTCAATCTGATAGATTAATTGTCAAAAAATATTTGATAAGATAGTGCAATACGTTCTGTTATGATTAGATAAATAATTTATATACAGTAGCGGCGTTACGGTAGGGCGCGGTGGGGCGTCCGCCCAAGGCGCGGATCAATTTTCGAATAGTTTGACCAATTTGACTATTTTAACATTTTCAAACATTGCAATAATTATCGTATCACGATTTCAATCCTTATTCGCTGACCCATTTTTAGATCTAATTTGTGTTTATCATTCTATTAAGCGATAAGGTAGATTTCAGCTGTCGTTGAAATAGTCGTTTGTTTTTGTTTGTTTGTTTATTAATTACGTATACTTATTTTTAGGTTGACCTTGGCGCTGGTTTGTCCGACTTTATCTTTTGACCTGCAGCGTCGGCTTTTTCAAGCCAGTTTTTGTCTTTCCAAGATTTTACCTTCACAGTTGCCGCTTCGCTTTTAGTAATTATAATAATTCAATTACGTTTTGTTTTATTTGTTTATTGAATAAAATAAATAAATGAAATTTCACGCTATGAATTGTAGAGACTGGAGTGTATATGAAAATTTTTCGTTCTTCAAATTTCTAAGTTACCAGATAAATTCTTATACTAATAAGGTTGTCCAAATATTTTTTTGAATCATCAAGATAAGCATATTTATGGAAAAGAATTATCATTTGCATAAAACACTATACTCTTATTACCTTAGACTGATTCTTTTAAGAGTAGCGATAACTTATGTAAAGAAAAATATACCCACTAATTTGGGTTTTATTTACATATTTTTTTATATGTACAATATTTTGACATTTTATTCTTTGTACGTATGTATGATACGAAGCACCAACAAATATTATATTTAGCTATTGTTTCATCTGCGGTTTCATCTGCGATAATTTCGGAGTTCCCGTGGGAATTACGAAACAAAAGTAAAAACCCTATGTCACTTAAGACTAACATAGCTTTCTATAAGTGAAAGAATTTTCAAAATTGGTTCAGTAGATCCAGAGATTACCCCCTACAACGTCACAAACTCACAAACATTTGCTCTTTATAATATCAGTATAGATTAGGATATAGCTATAAAATGGTTAAGTACACAATATTATATTTTATACACATAATGATATTTTATTGTTTTTGACAGCAAAAAAGTTTCTGAATCGTACATTTTGATGTTTCTTAGTTTTAAAAAATAATAATATAAGTATCTTGACTATCTTGTATTTCTATTAAAAAGTTAATATACGTAGGTACATCGTTAAACGGGTGCACTTTTGGTTAGAAAGAATACATTTATTATGTACCTACAACAAAATTTTGGAGTAGTCAATCATGGTGTTAAATATATAGTAGAAACGAAAGCGCAAACGTACATAGGTACACTGCAAACCAAAGATATTGAAAGAGAATAGATTGACAATACGCTCGGCCGCTAAGCTTTCGGGTATCATTTAAGCTATCACCAATTTAATTAGTTTTGTGTTTCTTAAATAATAGGGTTTGTCCTCAAAATAGTAGATCTGTCACCAAAATGTAGTCCCCAAACAATGCAAAATCAGTTCCACAATAAATCACCTAAAATCCTGAGATATAAGGTCTAGTACCAAATAAATGTTTTTGTATGTATTATAATAGGTGTGTCCTAATAAGTATTTAAGCAAACTAATTTAAAGAGATCACCAATAAATCATATTATGTTACTAGAAAATTGCATTAAGTTCAAATAAAAAATTAGGGTTGTCATCATCGTTTCAACCAAAAGATTCTGCTACTTAACTAGACTCCCAAGGTTCTAAATTTCCACTGGTAGTATAAATTATATTTAAATAAAATTTTTAGCAGAGTAGTAAATAAAACGATTAAAGTCAAAATAATCAATATTTATTGTTTAAAATAATTACCACTGAACAATCAGCGCTGGTTTAAAATAGCTGGCTTATGGCTAGCAGAATAGTAGATAAAACACTTAATTAAAGTTAAAATAATCAATATTTATTCTTAAAAAACAATAATCACTGAATAATCAGCGCTGGTTTGGATTTCGAAGGGCGCCCCCTTTTTCTTTTCTGGCCGATAAGCACATTTTTTGCTTCTGGTGGGGGGTTGGCCAGCCTGAAGCGTATGGCTAATCCGATAATATGTTTGCACATATTATATTTCTTGTAAAACGCAGGGCAGTTGCATTTCCCATGCATCCAATCAATATTGTGCGGTAGATCCACTCTCCATTAGCTGAACCATTGGACTTTGTATTCATCAAAATCAGTCCATGTATTTTCAATTTGTCTCCGCCCCTTTGATCATTTTTTCATTAAAATTATAAATTGATGTATTAAATTCGTAACAAATACTATTAATTTAATATCTGAACGAAATAAAATGTTACTACTGTATTGGTGACAAAATATCAAATAAAAAGGAGTCGCAGTCAGGGATCGATAATCGATTTATTTGGTGACAGATCTACCATTCTGAGCACAGAGCTATTATTTAAGTAACAAAACTGTTATTATAAGAACGAAGTTTATATTCATGTAATGCAATATAATTTTATTTGTTATCGATCTCTTATTTTACACATATATTAACATTAATTTGATAATTCATACCTGGGAACAATTTTTGTTTATCTGAGAACGAAAATATTTAATGGCGATAGATCTATTTATTAGGTGATACAACTTGATGACAAATATAAATTTTGGTGATAGAAAATATAGTCCCCTAAGCTTTCTCCTTGAACCACGCAGCGGTCAAATGATCGCATGCTAACAAAATGCCGTTAGCTAGAGACTATTGTCTATAGACACCACTTGACGGAAAGCAATGTGATTGGCTATTCGAAATGTACTTACTACTTGTGGTGACTGGTATTTGATTGCGTCGCAACGATGCGATTGGTTTTTATTTTGATCATTCCCCCCGCAAAAATTGGCTGACGTGGATTGCATGGTAAAAGTGTGTATTGTTCGTCTATTCTCTCTATAATGTCTTTGCTGCAAACAATCAAAATTCCGTCGCCGCCGACGCTCTACATAAATATTTGACGGCGTAGTAAGTACATACAGACGCAAAAGTTTCACTGTGCCACGGTATCACTGATAGCACTATCTCTACTTAGCCCAACAATCAGGGCCGCATCGTACATCATCATTCATCATACACACGAAATCTTGACATTTTGATAACAGTTGTCGTGGCGCTTGTACAGGTTGCTGCTGTAATCTTTTATCGCGACTCTATATTATCAAGTCTTGATTTTGAACCGTGCAAAGTATTAGCTGTACCTATCGCTCCATCCATTTTAGTCTGTTATTTCTTTTTTAACAGAATGAAACATTTATCCCTGTGATTGTTTAATTACTTGACTTTTCAATCAATCGATGCATCGTTATCCGTTGATATAACTTTTATTTGATTATAACATTTTTAGGAATATTCAAATCTAGTTCGAACGTACTGAGTAGTGTATTGATTATTAATTAAACAAAGTCAAAGAGACAATTGAAAATCAAAACACAAACAGTTTTAAATCTAGTGGCGTTCAATAAATAACATCAATGAACTGGACAGAGTGAAAGAAAAAAATGTGTTTTAAAACTATAAGTGGACTGAGTTAGTGAAAAATGTCAGTGAGGTGACCCATGGACCGGCCAAATTTGGCTGTGCAGTTATCGTTATATTACCAACATTCCCATGCTAAAGATCATAGCCAAGGGCCCCGAGGAGCGTACCAAGGACATCTGCAAAATGACCAAGGGCCCTCGGAAAGTGAAACTAGTCATTGTAGTCAACAATAAGAAAGAGTAAGTAACCACTGCTTTTGATTACTTGCAACTTGATAAGGCATTTTCTTTATGGACGTGAAGAAAGACGTCGTTCTTCTATATGGTATTTCTATCTCCACCGACGATTACATGTCAAATGCAAAGCAGAAAATTCGTCTAAAGCTTCTTGATTGTAATCATTGTTCATTGAGATGTTATATATAATATAGAATATAATTATAACTGTAAATAAGATGCCTTAAATCTAAAATAACATTATAAAAATTTGTTGGAAATTCAATCACGGAATAGTTCTTGATTATTTAGATTTAAATATCAATCTGTCAATTTGAAACATTACATATATTTATGACGTATAGACTTTTTCCATGAGATACTTATTTGCTTATGCCTTCGTGCCTTTCTCCTAGCGGGGTAAGCAGAGTATGAGACTCCACCTACTATAATCTTGCATCTCGTCAAAATTTTTAATCCTTTCCATTCACTTTACTCTCGACCCTTAACGTTTACTTTCCTTAGGACGTCCTTGACCTGATATAGGGAGGTCTTCTTCGACTATCTCAATTCTTAATATTTTATTGCGTCCCAAGGCTTAATGCTTCTTGTTTGTGATGATCTTATCTATTATATAAAAATCGTTATCTTTTCTCTGTTCATCTTTTTGTGTAACTGTTAATTTCTCGGTATCTTTTTCACATCTTTCTAAGTTGACTAACATTATTGTCTGGTGTACCTACTCTATATTATTCTGATAAACCTCAGTGTAGTCTGGATTTCGCGAAGAACCAAATGCAGTGAAACAATTTTTATCATGTATCGTACCAATTTTGTACGCAAATACTTATATTGTTTTATATATTATTTTAGACGGCTGATATGTCTTCATCCATCATATTTTGTTATAGATAAAGCGTTTATGTAATATTAAGTTGATAAATGATACTGGTCATCAATTTAACATACTGACATAGATTTACATATTTTATATGCATTTGAATTAGGTGTTTTTTTTTTTTCGAAATCATCCCGTATTTCAACAAAATAATTATCTCATTTAAACTAATTAATTATTAGTCTCAAAAGTTTTTAAGTTCTACCACTATATTGTTTGTACTATAATTTAGAAGGGTGACACACTTTAGACGATTTTCGAAAAGGATATATTAATATTATACGAGCCGTACCCCGCGGTTTCATCTGCGTTAGGTGCGGAAATCGCGCGGAAAAAACGGGACAAAAACTACCCTATGTCCTATTCTGTACCCCTGATAACGTGTATGCAAAATTTCATGATTAATTAAGGCGTGAAAGCTAGACAAACAAACAAACAAACGACTCACATACGCGTTTATAATATTAGTTAGAATAATAATAATTATAATTTATTAAATATAGATTTTACAAAAAAAAACACATCTGCGCATAATTAAATACACCACAGTGCTTATACACACTCGACCGGATGCAAGCTATTATAGACCTACTACCGCATGCGATTAAGTTGATGTTGCGATAACGGAATTTGCATATAATGAATCCCTGAGCCGTTTAACGTTTCATTCATGATCATGAACATTCATTCATTGTTATTACAATAATATTTTTCATTAACTTATTCTCTATACCTACTTTAAAATACAGTAGTCGTAAAATTGACCGCGTGACTTGAAGATACGTTCCTTAGTTTTCCATAATATAGATTGAGAAAGATTGATTATTATTATTTATGGATTATCAACTTGACTAAGGGGGCAGAGGTGTGTACGTTCGAATACGGTGTTGCTGTTTTCTGAGACTCCTTTATATTTTTTTCATTTTACGTAAAATATTTAAAAACCGGAAGCTAACTCTCATCGATTTTGAATAAACCTTACTTAATCGGACGTGAAACGACACGTTCTTGACGTTGTCAAACTATCAGTCATGTCAAATTATGAAAATGACGTTGTGCCACTAAACGTCAAACTTTCGATCGATGAATTCAAATACGAGTGTTCCGACCCGCTCGTTGCAGAATTCACGTGAAATTGGAATTTCAAAAATCCTATTTCACGCGTCCACATGCGAATCTTGCGATTGCGTGCGCGAAAATCGATACGAGCGATTCAAAAATACGGCCTCGGGTGCAACTTTCGCAACCGTCGAATTACCAGTTTGACCCTCTATGTATGTACCTATCAATTGTCAAAACAAGTGCCGCACGTTTCGCAACCATCTCGATACACCGCGCACTCGAGCACCAAACCCATTGAGTATTTCGTCCACGTTCATATTTACTACATTGTTAACAGCCCGAGCTGCGCGCGCGCAATCATTCGTTGAATAATAAATACGATGATTAATATACCGACATAGTTTCGTGGTAGGTACTCACTCTGCCTACCTCAAAGAACAAATCTATACCAATTACCAATACTATAAAGAGCAAAAGTATGTGAGTTTGTGAATTTTTGAGTTTGTGACGTTGTAGGGGGTAATCTCTGGATCTACTGAACCGATATTGAAATTTTTTATACTTATAGAAAGCCACGGTAGTCTTGAGTGACATAGGGTATTATTTATCCCGGAATTCTCACGGGAACTCTGAAATTACCGCGGGTGAAACCGCGGTGGAAAGCTATCATAGCACAATTCATGCACTCCGATGATATTTCGTACAAATGAACTGATTCTAGTTACCCACAAGTACGGATTATCTAAAGACAAGTTTTGTAGGTACACTTGATGTGCGTGTGTGCGTATCGTAAGGTTGACAGCCAGCTGACAGTAACAGTAACTGTCAGCTGTCATTGAAAAATTTCCACAAACTACCACCAAACTTTCGCATGAAGTTGGTGGGGGGCGCAGAGTATCGCTTCTCTTACGTACCTAGTAAAGGTGCCGAATCGCGCGCACTCGCGAGTTTGATACGTGCGAGTTGATGAATAACTCGATATTCTGTATTCTTTGATTCGAGTTTGTGTCAATTTTAGAAACCAAACGCGCCATTTTTTGTTTTTCATGATGTTTCAATCAAAACTTCACTTAACGTCCGATTTTATTACATTGCTTTTCTTTATTTTCCAAGCCTCAGTTACCCATAAAATTGAACCGATGCGCAAGAGTAGATAAAGAGCCATAGAGCTAAAGTTATATAAAAATGGAGGCGTGTCAAAAAAAAAATATCTCTGTGACAAACGCAACTTGTAATTTCGCTTGACGATAGTACCTAAACCTTCAACCTTGAGACCAGAGGGACTTTATGTAATTTTTATCTCTATCATTTTTCGGTTGCAATCAAAAACATAGCAGTTTTGCGATTACAATATGCACTTTTTGACACCTACAATATCTAGAAATCAACCAAAATAAACATACCTACCTACTTCAAATGTTGAAGCTGTCTAAACATGATTAGTTAATCGCTAAATCGCTATTTTTCTAATTGAAACTGAAATATGATGCAACAAATTTTACCTACATAATTTCCCTGCTGGATTTTGTCCGTAACAATACTTAAGTAGGTACCTACGGAGATCCAACTAGAACCGTTTTGGGGACACTCACACAATATTTAGTCAGTCAGTCAGTCAGTGTTTGTGGTTGTCATAAGCGTAACGTAGCTCGCGTGTCGGACGAGTTAACACGCGATGACAAGGACAACAATTATCATTTTATATATATGTATATACTAGCTACGAATACATATAGTGATGTAATAACTTCACAGTTGGACGCAGATAAGCAATAACATGTTAACCCACAATATTAAGTTATTGATTCAAAACGCTTTATTGAGAGTTGTATAGCGTTTTTTATGTGTTTACTTTATTGCATTGTTTAATTATTTTTTTATTTTTTTTTTATTTATGTCATAGGGGGCAAACGGGCAAGTGGTACACCTGATAGTAAGTAATTACCGCCGCCCATAGACATCTGCAACACCAGAAGGCATGCAGGTGCGTTGCCGACCTGGAATGGGGATGGGAACTGGCTTTCAAGTGGGGCTGCCGGAACACACCGTTAGGTGCTTGGCGACAGATTTGCAACCTGAAGGTGGTAGCTAGCCAGCCGGGCACTAGAGAGCGCCCTACCACCACGCTATGGTTTCCTCACGATGTTTTCCTTCACCGACAGCTCCAGCTCATTGTTAGGGTTTGAACCTACACCTTGCGGCGTTTAATCCGAACGCACTAATCACTGAGCTATCATCGCACTAACCACTGAGCTATCATCGTAAATACCAAAAAACGTTTAAACATAAAAAAAATGCTGAAACAAAATGGCGATATGATTTTTTAAAAGACGATTTATTCAAAATTTCTCCAATATGGGTTAACACACTATTGCTTATCTATGTCCAGTTATGAGTAGGTACGATCCTTGGTAGTTATTTCTAAAGACGTCATATTTTATTATTTAACTACCTGTCCCCCGCGGTTTCACCATTAATTTCGGAGTTCCCGCGGGAATTGCAGGACAAACTATACGTACAAACCTTCCTCTTAAATCAATCTATCTATTAAAAATACCGCATCAAAATCCGTTGCGTATTTTAATAGGTACATAGAGACAGACAAACAGCGTGAAGTGACTTTGTTTTATACTATGTAGCACGCGTAATATGTACGCATATAGTACCTACAAGCTCTGTTTAGTTTGGGAGCAGGTTGTTCAAGGATTATTTATTATTATGTATTGTTTTTACTTGCAATTTGGTTACTACTGTAAGCTTGACGATAAATGGACGCAGATAAGCAATAACATGTTAACCCACAAAATTAAGTTATTGATTCAGAACGATTTATTGAGAGTTAGGGAAAGTTTTTAAATTATGTGTTTACCTTATTACATTGCTTAAATATGTAACTAAATATTGAACATAAAAAATGTTGACACAAATGGCGCTCCTATTTTTAAAACACGATTTACTCAAAATTTCTCCACTGTGTGTTAACACACTATTGCTTATCTATGTCCAAATCTATATTAATATTATAAATACGTAAAGTTTGTGAGGTTGTAAGGGGTAATCTCTGGATCTACGGAACCGATTCTGAACATTCTTTTACCAAAAGAAAGCCACGTTATTTGTGAGTGTCATAGGCTATACCTATAATTGTAACCCGGAATTCCCGCGAGAACTCCGAACTTACCGCGGGCGAAACCGAAGTGTTAGCACTTTTAGGATTTTATAGTAAACTAGCTGTTCGACCAAAGTGCTGAGTCATGGCTGAGTCCTATTGGTATCCAGCAAGCATCAACACAGCAAACGCTGGTCAATTGCTGAACTTTATTACTATTGCAATAACACTTAACTACTGTCAAAAGTGATTATATTTATTTAAATGACATTTTTATTATTTTTATAATCATTGACATTCTTACTATGATACTTTTATTATTATTATTTTATTATTGACGATCATATTATCCTCTGACATTTTTATTAGTAATATAACTATGAAATTGATAATGTGAAATAAATGATTCTATTTCTATTTATTTCCCATGCTGATTGTACAATGCGATTGGCCTATTTTAGCCTATTTTACAATCTCGAAGAGTTTCAATCAAGAAAACTCACCATATTTTGACATACAATGGAATTAAATCCGATTTTCATTATTATTAATAATTGTATTGTGATTATTATTTAAAACTATCGCTTATTTTGATTATTATTAGAGATATAAAAAAATCAATATTTTATCATTCATCAAAAAACTATCATCGTCCATCGACCACGTGATACCACAAAGTCGAATTCGACCGCGTTGTATAATGTGCCACCTGATAAATGAGAACACGGCGGTGTCATGGCGTTCGATTATTCAAATAAACGAAGTCCACTTCAACATGGAGGAATGATTAAGCGATAAACACACATGGGAAAATTTGCGGCGATCGCCGTTGACCGTGGCAGTGTGGATAATTGTGGTGGTGGTACACGGAAGCCGATGACTTCCCGTTGTTAACATAATCACATGCCATGTTGCCATCATGGGCAGTGGGCACAACACTACCCACAAGTTTTGAGACCTCCACTGACGGACTAGGAGGGGGGGCAGAAGGGGCGGCCCGCCCCGAACCTCCCGCGCCAGGGGGTTCCAAATTCATACCTCCATGATCTCCCAGATCAAAAATATTTTACCACAGATAATAATATACTATTTTATTTTGTCTTCGTTGATTACTTGAATACACCTCAAACGTCACAAAGAACCACTCCATCCGTTGTTAATTTTAGAGTTTATTAACGAATTAGGCACTTTTATAAACGCAAAACTGACCACGGAATCTGATAGTTCCTATTTTGGGACTGTTTAATGAAGCTTGACGGTAGGTTATTCGGTTGATCACTAAATATAAAACAAAGTCGCTTCCCGCTGTCTGTCTGTCCCTATATATGCTTAGATCTTTAAAACTACGTAACGGATTTTCATGCGGTTTTCATCAATAGATAGAGTGATTCATGAGGAAGGTTTATATCTATATTTTATCCTGGAATTCTAGCGAGAACTTCGAAATCGCCGCGGGTGAAACTGCGGCGGACAGCTAGTTAGAAAATAATTAAATAATTTTTACTCGAGATGGTAGTATTCAATTTTATTTTAATGTGACCTGAATATGAAACTTGTAAAATACATCACATTCTTAAACTGGGGGCCTCATTCAACTTTGCCGCCCCGGGCTGCCAAGTGCCAATAGGAACAGCGCGCGCAATGGAGGTTGAGTATGGCTGAGGCTACCATGGTTGCGCTTGCGACGACGATCGGACGGTTTAAAAGCTTTATGTTCGTCAATTGATTAAGCTCAAACTACATAATTCTCTGAGCCCCCATTGCCAAGTTGACAATCTATGAACGTTAATGCGTAGATAAATAAGGAACGAATCAGCCAAGCGACACTCCTTTGAAGCAAAAGTTACTATGGATCTATGCGCGAACTCTATGACCGCGTCATACATTGCATTGGTAAGGTTGGCATAAAATGCTTTCATAAGCAGCCGCCCGCACGAAAAAAATTCGAACCGGTAGGTGCGGGCGTAGCGCTTGGAATTTCGTAGATAGGTCACCTCCAAACTAATGTTGGATAACTTTTAAAGTATAAATATTTTCGACCTAAAATATATTTTAATCATATTATTGTTTATTTTTTTAAATGAGGTATATCAGGTTTTCAGTTAATTCATTAACATGTTGTATATTTTCCGTCTTTTATTTTGTACCTTTTATGTGGGGACCAATAGACTCTTTTTCTTTCTTTCTTCTTTCATGTCACGTGATCACGTAAAATCGTCCAATCGAAGTTCCAGTTAGGCATGATCACGTGACATGACGACTCCGTTCTCTATGCATTTAACAATTGACGTAATAAAAAGTAACTCAATTATCGTACAAATTAGTACGATTAACATAATAAAAAACAGGAAATACCTAGACATAGAACATTATATTCTTATCAACTAATAATTTGATTCTATGACAAAAAGATAAAATTAGTGATAGATACCGTACTGTACGGTACACGGAACCAAATTACAAACAAAATAACAAACAAATGACTGATTATAATGGATATTTACGTGTCATTAGATTGCACTTTTTCAAAACCACAATGTAATACTTAAAAGTTTTTTCCTAGCAAGATACCAGACTGTGCAGACGCTGTATTGATACACTACAAGACTAATACTTAATAAGTAATTGTAATCTCAAAGTCCTTGTTGCTACACGCTTTATCATCAATGAAGTCGGGTACATGTTCAAAAGCGTTAGTCACTCTAGAGGATTAGACGGAAAGGGGGTTCCAACCCGCGAGCGTTTCGCAGTAGCCGTCAAATTATAGGTATTATTGACGTTATTTGAAGTGAATTGTATGCTATCAGCAATTGGGTATTCTCCAAGGTATGAAAATCAAAATCATAATTAGTCCGTCAGTTAGAAAATAAAAAAATAATAGACACGTATTTTTTGCTTTTTCAATTTAATGAAAATGAACATAGATAAAGCGCATTAAACGCTGTGACGTCGGTTTGACGTCACGCGAAATTTCAACTCAATGTATCTCCGTTATTTTTTGATTACATAAAAAAAGAAAAAAATACGTGTCCAATATTTTTTACTAATCTACACGACGGACAAAAAAAAAATTTGTCAAGTAGCCAATTATGGCAAGTTTGTACGCAACGTGAATCAAATAATTACTTCCCTTTAAAAATTACGTGTGTCATCAGCAAGTAGCTGCACGTCGGAAGTTATGATAATGTGATGCTCATTGTCAACTTCATTTGCAACTATTGATATACTTACCTACTCATAAGATTTTTGATAGGATACTTTGGATACTCTTTCAACTGGCTTACCCCTCGCTGACTAATCTTCCAGAGGCTCCGTCATAGAAAGGTTACAGTAATTGACCCGCTGGGACCATGGGATGTGGATTAAAAATGCGGCAATTCGTGACAATACACTACGCGTGTCGGTCAATATGTACAAGCTATCTAATAATTATGTGGACCGGGGCCCTTAATTCTCTATGACCAACAACATTCCTTGCCCATAAACTCAATTCTCGACGCTGCAGATGCCAAAATATTATATACTAGCTGTTCCCCGCGGCTTTACCCGCGGAAATTTCGGTGATCCCGCAGGAATTCCGGGATACAAAACACCCTATGTCCTTTTCTGCTCCCTGACAAAATGTATGCAAAATTTCATGAGATTGCACTGGCGTGAATTTCGGAGTTCCCGCGGGATGTCCTTCTATGTACCTCTGATAACCGTTACGGCGTGAAATCGTAGCAGACAGACATACAGTTACTTTCGCATTTATAATATTAGCAGGGATATTCTGTATGCTATAAAACACGCTACCTACCTACCTACCTAGTTTTTTGAAGTGAAATTGCCATATTTTTTTGAAGTGAAACTTCTTTGAGCATGAGAAAAACGCACCTGCATGTCTTCTGATGTTTCAGATGTCCATGGGCGGCGGTAATCACTTGCTATCAGGTGTTCCACATGCCCATTTGCCCCCTATGACATTAAAAAAAAAAATTATGGCGCGTTATCTTAACGCGGCGTGTTATGGTAATTTGGAGCGGGATGAGTTGACTCAACAGCCATAGTGAATATGTATGTACATATTATATCTTGAATATCAATACCCTATGTCTCTGTACTCCACCTGGTAGCCTGGAAGAGATCGCTTTATAGTGTTAAGGCCGCCCTTTGCAGCTACTTAATACCTTCTGTTTTATAAGTTTTGTCATTATACTGATTGTGTTGCTCAATAGAGTTTTTCATTCATTCATACAGCTGTCCCCCCGCGGGTTTACTTACATTATTATCGGCTGTCCTGCGGGAACTGTATGCTCGTGAATAAAAAAGTATTCTACGTAATGATGTAACGAATAAAGTTTATTTCATTTCATTTCATTTCATTTCATTTCATTTCATTTCATAATGATGCCTCTTATCAGTGAAATAATTTTTAGAATCGGTTCAGTAGTTTCAGAGTTTATCACCTAAATCCAAACTTACTAACTACATATATTCACTAGGTATACATATGCAGGATCTGATTCCGTTCCAGATAAGTATTAATTTTGTTTTTTTTAGCCATTTTTCTACAGAATTTTTAAAAAGAGTTTTCTCCGTTACCTACATTACATGCCTACCTTGAAGCAGAGTTCGAAAGAAACAGTTGGTACCTACTTAGAAGCATCGCGTTTTTCATTACCTAATAGTAAGTAGGTAAGTAGGTATACGAGACATCCGACTGCAGATATAATAAAACTATCAGGTATAATTATGACTTATCAATGTGTATTGTAGGCAGGTATCTGTGTTTCTATGTATTTACTTCAACAAAATAAATGTGAATTGATAATGAACTCAAGGGAAATACCCAAGATTATTGGTGTCAAAATAATTATGGAAAATGCAACCTTGACAAAGTTGGTATTCGGATCAGTTTGGTTTATCAAAACGGCAAAAACGAAAGATGCATAAAAAGTATCATAAATATATAAAACTAGCCGTGCCCCGCGGTTTCACCCGCGGTAATTTCAGAGTTCCCGCGGGAATTTCGGGATAAACTATAGATATAAACCGTCCTCATGAATCACTCTATCTATTGGTGGAAACCGCATGAAAATCCGTTGCGTAGTTTTAAAGATCTAAGCATACATAGGGACAGACAGCGGGAAACGACTTTGTTTTATATTATGTGTATGTAGTGATATACAGGTTGTCTCGTAAATCGACGTCAAGCCAGAACCGGGTGACAGGCTAAGTCATAACTTAATAGAAAAACGTAAAAAAATTATCTTAAAAAAATAGTCATTTATAATAATTATAAAAATTTACACCCTACAACGCGGACGGTTCTTTAACTCCTGTTGCTACAAACCTTAACTTTATTCAATTTTCTTCTTATTGTGTAATCCTGAATAGTGTTTCTGAAAACTACTGCTAAAGATTTAAGTTTTTGCCAATGAAGTTTTCAAAATTATTGCTTTCGTCAGTCAGTCACCGTCCTTTTTTTTAAATAGGCATAGCAAAGATATTTATATTTTTCTGTTAACATCTGTAATGACTTAGCCTATCACCTGGTTCTGGTTCTTTTTATATATCTTCCTTATACACCCTGTATAAGGAAGATATATAAAATTTAACGCGTATTGTTTTATTTTTCTAACTAATAATATACATAGCTATATTTTGTTACGGGATACCCCTACGATTTGTTCTATGTAAGTATACATAATATCAATATTTGCTTGTTCGTTGCGAATCATCCAATTGTGATAAAACTTCGTCAGTTTATTGCTTGCACTTACTTGCGCTGAGCTCATAGGCTTAGTAAATTAGAGGTTTCTGCGGGAATTACAAAACTCACGCTGGTGAAACCGCGGGCGCAGCTAGTAGTTGAATAAAGGTCATCGTATTTTATGCAAATTTTCGACTTTAGCCCGATGTTTTATCTTAATATATTACGTGGCATGAATCGTCTACATAGATTTGTTGCGATGGGAAAGCCGGACACACAAACTGATTAACTTATTGTTAATATTTTTCACTAGGTTTCACCCGCGTTAATTTCGGAGTTCCCGCGGGAATACCGGATTACTTTATAGCCTATGTCACTCAAGGATAATGTAGCTTTCTAATGGTGAAAGAATTTTTGAATCGGTCCAGTAGTTAGTAGTTTTTGAGTTAAATCGTGACAAACAAACAAACAAAAAAACAAATCTTTCCTCTTTATAATATTAATATCGTACCTAAGCATATCCTTTATGATATCTATGCTTTTACTTGTCCAACGTGTTTCTATATGCGATATTAGTTGGTGTCACCTATTAGCGGTCAAGGTTCGCTAGTTGTGCCCATACAGGTGTACATACACCTATGTTAAATGATAGATTGCAATTGCGTCACTATAGGTAGGTACATACAAACAAAAAGCCACACACACACACACACACAGCCATTTTTAACAAGGTTTTTTTTTTACTATTTATTACGGAACCGACCGACGTCTTCAGTTCTCGGTATTTAAGTGTTTTTTACATAACAATTTTGTTATTAGATATCTACGGGCCGTTCATAAAGCGCGTTACACGTTAAGGAAAGGGGTCAACTGACTGTGACATTATGTGACAAGGGGTGGAGGTCTGTCGCCAAGCACCGAATGGTGTGTTCCGGCAGCCCCACTTGAAAGCCAGTTCCCATCCCCATTCCAGGTCGGCAACGCACCTGCATGCCTTCTGGTGTTGCAGATGTCCACGGGCGGCGGTTATCACTTACCATCAGATGTACAACTTGCCCGTTTGCCCCCTATGACAAAGGGTGGGCCTCTCCCACCGTGACGCCTAAGTTTTGTGAAGTCACATTCAAAAATCCTTACTATCCCTACTAGTATTATAAATGCGAAATTAAATCTGTCTGTCTGTCTGTTACGCTTTCACGCTTTAACGGCTTAACCGATTATCATGAAATTTTGCATACACGTTGTCGGGAGTACAGAAAAGGACATGGGGTACTTTTTATCCCGTAACCTGCGGGAACTCCGAAATTGACGCGGGTAATATCGCGGGGAACAACTAGTCTAATATACATCTAACAATTAGATGCCGGCTCCCACCCCTTGTCTCACAATGTCACACTTTGTCGACCCCTACCCCCTTAACGTCTGACGTAATTTACTGTCCAACTGTCAATAATCTGTCAATAAAAGCAATGTAGGAAGAAATCCACTTATGGACATATATAAGCAATAGTGTGTTAACCCACACTGGAGAAGTTTTGAGTAAATTAAAGTTTTAAAATAAGGAGCGCCGTTTTGTGTCAACATTTTTTATGTTCAATATTTATTTACATATTTAAGCAATGTATTAAGGTAAACACATAATTAAAAAACGTTCCCTAACTCTCAATAAATTGTTCTGAATCGATAACTTAATTTTGTGGGTTAACATTTTATTGCTTCTCTGCGTCCTTATAATAATAAAACAGTCAAACAAAACATATTTTTCATGCTGTCTGTACTCGTATAATGTACGCCTGTAATAGTCGGTTTGGAATCCTAATGAAATAAAGTAGGTGTAACATTAAAATTATTTTCGCGTCCTTTTAATTCGATAGGTAAATGACATTTTGACATTGAGTCTTGTTTGTGGGTTACGCTAATTTAAGATGAATCTAATTAAGGCTTGTGTAGGTACGCCCCCTTTATATGCCAGTGAACCTAATGCTTTCGCTGTGCAATTGTGCAAACAAGTTCGATGTATTTTCGTTTTTTTTTTGTTTGGTTAGTCATTTCGGTATTCATGCATGTAATTTATGTGTTTTAAATTCGGGACATGAAAAGTATATGGTCTACACTACTTTTTAACACTAAAATACTAAATTATTTAGTAATATATAGTAGTTTGTTAAAACGTAATTTTAGTGTTAAAGACAAAAACCAGTAGTAAAAGAAACTCGCGGGAACTCCGAAATTAACGCGGGTGAAACCGCGAGGAACAGCTAGTTTATAATGTTTCGATGGGGTAGTAGGGTACCATAGCAAAATTGTTCAAAACGAAACCCATATAATTTTATCATGTGAGTCCTTCACTACTTCTATCCGTCACAGATATTTTACTCGAAGAAATCGAAAACTATTGGCACTTTACTATACATAGATGGTAAACCTTTCAACTGGCTTGTTTTTTAAATGAAATCTTTTTAAACTACACAATACCACAGCATCTCGCTGTCATTTGCAATATGAACCTTGATTGTTATAACTAAGGTGCACTTTTCGTTTTTGCAGCCCGCCGACGTTCAAGACGCTGACGCCCACGTCGCGCACGCAGCTCAAACAGCAGTTGATGCGAGAACATGCGCAGGAGCAGCTGCGCAGAGAATCACTACAGGTACAGTACCACCGCTATGATAACAATCACCACAGGTACAGTGCGACCACTATGATAAGAAATAAGAATCACTGAAGGTACAGTGCGATCACTATAGGCACTATACCATAAGAATCACTAGAGATACAGTACGACCACTATGATAAGAATCGCTACAGGTACAGTACGATCCCTCTAAAAAGAATCACTACACTACGCAAAACATAATAATAATTTAAACTTTAATAATTTCACAAAATTAATAACCGAAATTGGGAGTAAATGTCAAAGACGTGAGTTGCTGTTATCTTGCAGATAATGTTTTATTCATACATGCAGTAAACACATACGTGTATGAACACTTCATCATGATTATGTTTGAACCAGGTATGTTCCCATAAGACAGTTACTTCGAGATCAAGATATCTACTCTACAAGTAACTTGAGCGTTATTAATTCAACCTTAATTTCAACGAAGTGTCTAGTCGTCCACTAAGCGGATTATTATTAGTCGTCCACGATCCACTAAACTATATAAATTCACAATAGAGGAATTGTAAATATATTGTAAATATATCACCGTATTGTAAATACAGTTAGATTAAAATAATCTTTCTCGCGAGATTGTAAACTGTCAAAAGATTGTGAATCGTAACATTCTGCTTACAATGTAATGCATTTAACAAATTATTTTTCTTATGGTTAGGTTAGGTTTGTACTGCTGACCGAGTCGCGCGAGCCGAGCGAGCGTAGCGAGCGTGCAGCGGCAGCGGCCGGCGATGCGCTAAAGTCAGTGTTACTTACGGTTCACGATCTTTTGACAATTTACAATCTCGCGAGATAGATTATGATCTAACGGCTATTTTATTTTTTGGAAAAATGGTATATCATATAAAAAGGTTTTTCAATCGGCGTGCAAATCTCGTAACAAAAAAAGAACGTTAGGAAAGATCAATACATTTTGCGTTTAGCGGACGATTATTATTCGTCCGTTTAGTGGACGACCTGCCTAATTTCAAACACGCGTTTCATCTAATCACACTGAAAAATGCTAGCACTATATCTAATTAAGTCAACGTCATGCTATGCTAATAATATTTAGTTTTACTCAAGGTTGTGTTCTCAACTGGGCGAATGAACTCAGAAGGACAGTGTTTTAACGGCTACACATACTGTTATACGAATTTCGTCTGAGTTCCTCGCTATGTTGGCTCGATGTATTTGAAATATCATAATTCCACTCACGTGTATAATTGTCAAACAGTTAATCCTTTCAAATAGGATTAGAAGGTTTAATTTCACAGTTAACTACGAGTATATGCAAATAAAGTCAATCGTGCCGACGACGGTGCGACTGTGTTTCTATCTTTATTGATAGGTAATTAAAAGATTGTCTTTCGTTGTTACAAGATAAACTTGAATGGTGACGTGAATGGTTTTTAGCCATAGAGATATTAACTACGTTTCAGTTATAACTATAAAATAACAGAAATCAAAAAGTACCTACCGTAATTTTAGTCCCATTTTCTAGTTATACAAATTGGCTACTTGACAAAAAATTTTTTTTTAGTCCGTCGTGTAGATTAGTAAAAAATATTGGACACGTATTTTTCCTTTTTTTACGTAATCAAAAAATAACAAAGATACATTGAGTTGAAATTTCGCGTGACGTCACAACTCTGTGCGGTTTATAATGGCGCTTATAATGAATATTGACGTCACGAGCCCCCCACCCTAAACTTTAATGCGCTTTATCTATGTTCGTTTTCATTAAATTGAAAAAGCAAAAAATACGTGTCTTTTATTTTTTTATTTTCTAACTGACGGACTAATTAGAATTTTGATTTTCATACTTTGGAGAATACCCAATTGCCTAAGTCTAAATAGATACAGCAACGCAAAGACATTATAATATCTAAATAGATAGATTTTTCTTTCAGATACAGAAACGCAAAGACATTAAAAGTGTCTTTGCAGGAATGTATATGAGCCATATATGAGCGCAATAAAACAAACGTTATTCTTTATTCTACAAGTAGGTATATAGGTACAATACAATGACCAAAATAATATTATATTTTATCTGTGGTAAACTAAGGTGGTAAAACAAAAAACGTGAGACAGCAAAACAACCAAACAAACACATACATTTATCTCACTCGCACACTCTACCTATCAACTTTATTTTTTTGGGACCATGTACTTTTTATCACAAACAATATTTTACACCCGAGTCACCTATATTTGCGAGATCTTATCTTTAGTACCTACCTAATACCTTTTATATAATATCTATTTCCAATAACATATATGTATATACTAACAGTAATTGCGATTCCGTCTGTCATACCTACTCTGAATCAAATTCTCGGCGAAACCTAATTACTTAATTAATTCTGCTATTGATTCACCTAATCTCATTACTCTTGTTAACTAAACTAATCTCAGGTTCCGTATTCCGTAACACCAGAACTTTCTCTTTGCAATTTTATCGCAACAATACCTCATTTTGCAACCTTATTGTACGCATTTGTCGCCAATACCAACCCGGTGACACTCCATACAAATACTTCCCACAAGCAAAGACGGCCGGCTCGTACACGTGCACACGTGTTGTACGTGTGTGTGTATCGTAACGTTACGGCGAGCTGACAGTAACTGTCAGCTGTCAATAAAAAATTTCGCATGTAGATTCTACACGTGATATTTGTTCACTGAAACTACCACCAAACTTTCGCGGGGCATGACGAGGCATGTAATTGGTGGGAGGCGGAGAGTGTCGCTTCTTAACGTGCCTATTAGAGCCAGTGCACACTATGCGACACGCGACAGCGACAGCTCGACGACTAGACGCGACGACAGGCTGCGGCCTACAATTTGCATATATTTTGTTCAAAGCTCCGCACACTTGGCGTCATAGTCGCAGAGTCGCAACGACAAGGGGAGTCGGAGCGCGCTCGCGCTCGTTCTTTCGCGATAAGGTCGGTGACAAGACGCAGAGCTGTCGCTAGCGTCGACGACAAGTCGTTGCGACAAGACGCAACGACTTGTTGCATAGTATGCGCAAGCACTTATATTAATACTAGCTGTGCCCCGCGGTTTCACCCGCGTAAGTTTCGGAACTCCCGCAGGAACTCCCTTTAGGGGGATGAAAAATAGATGTAGTCCGATTCTCAGGCTTACTGAATATGCATAAAAAATTTCATGAGAATCGGTCAAGCCGTTTCGGAGGAGTATGGGAACGAACATTGTGACACGAGAATTTTATATATAAGATTCTGTATTCTTTGCCATTACAATTACATGTAGTTCTAAGTAGTTACATCCAAAGCTGTCAGTATGATGTTTTAGTACAGCCAGTATATTTACTCTGAGGTACAGCTATCTGCCTTCATGCTTAACGTCGTTAACGTCATTTAAGCGATTATATCTTTCAATAGAAAAATTGTATAGTTTTATAATAAGGAAGTGTAATGCATGATTAAGTCTGTACCGAGTTGTGTTTTCTGATTAGATATACATAATTTAGGATACTAATCTTAATTGTTTGGCTAGATAATATGTGTTTAATAACATGTAATCTGTGTTGTGTACTTTCATAAATTAAATAAATAATTTTAAAATATAAGAATCAGTACTGAAACCACAGAGAAAAAAATACATTACATAATTATATACATACTTATATACCAACTATAATATGTCTGTATGTCTGGTATTAAATTAATACTAGATTCGGTTTCTAGAATATAGTCAGTTGATAGGTAAGGATTGAAAAAATACTCAAAAACTAGCACATTATTTTTTTTTCTTAGACATTTGAATTTGAAATTTTGAATAAATTAGATTTGAGAAAAAGCTTTATAAAAGTTCGAGTAAAAAAAAAACCGCTTTTAACTTGCTTGTTACATAGATCTTTATATGGTATAATTGTAAATTAAGATATTATATTAAATTGTAGAAAATTGACATTGATAAACATGAACTAAAAACTTAATTAGTTAAATGCCAATTAACACTAATTTAATGAACGCCTCTGAGTGCAACAGTTGTATTTTAGGAATCTTTACTTAAAATTAAGCTATTACTAAAACTACTTTTAGTAACGGCCGCTCTCAGAGACCGGCCCTAAGAGTAACGGTTAGTAATTTTATCTTTGGAGCATGATTCCAAAGAATTTTGAATTTGAAAGAGATGGAGACTGAGGACAAACAACTGCTGTGCATCAATTATGTCTAGCGCGAGTTACTAATTGTGGTTATTGTTCCAGGTACAACAAGCGGGTCAGTCCAAGAATGTGGAAGAGAAGAAGTCTACACCGGCGGAGGTGCCGCGGATCGTTCCTCACGTGGAATTGCCGCCTCAGGTGCTGCAGGTATGGAGATAACATTAAGGACATTTGAATGTCTTGTCAGAGAGTTCAAAGAAGTCACCAAGTAAAAGATGGTCAACAATAGCCATCATTATTGGCGCGCTGTGCCGCGCGGTTTCACCCGCGTAAGTTTCGGAATTCCCCCAGGAACTCCAAAGTAGCCTCATTTACTTTTTATAACATCCACTAATTAGTAGTGAGTCTCTTCAAAATCGGTCCATCCGTTTCGGAGATTCACTGGCGTGAGTTTCTAAACTCGCGCAGGAACTCTAAATTTCTTTGATAAGAATCTCCTCCTTACAATAAAAAACAAAACAATAAATCAAGGGTAATAGAGGTTATTTTTTATATATACAGGATGTCCCGTAAATCGACGTCAAGCCAGAACCGGGTGATAGGCTAAGTCATAACAACAACCTGTATATATAGATTGGTGGTGTTAAAGTTAATACGTCTGCAATATCGCTTCCAGGTGCGAACAGTTCTGGAGAACCCCACCAGGTATCACGTGATACAGAAGCAGAAGAGCCAGGTGCGACAATACCTCAGCGAATCCTTCCAACCACAAACACAGGTGAGTTGGTGCGATCGGATTTTCTGGTACAAACTTGAAATTCAGAAATCTACAGATTTCCATCTGATAAACTGAATGAAGGAAATTCAGTAAAATCTCCATTAACAAATATCCAGATAAATATCATCTCTTATTTGATACTATAACCGCCGCACTCAGAGTCGACTTTAATGATTACTTAGTTAAGTATAGATTTTTAAAACAAAACTGCCGCAATCAGACAAGTTTAATAAATTAATGTTTATTTGCATTTAACTAATTAAGTTACATCTCATTAAATGCCAATTAACATTAATTTACTGAACGTCTCTGATTGCGGCAGTTTTGTTTTAAAAACTTTCTGAGTGCGGCCGTAAGTCTATAAATCCAAACCAAGACCTAAAAGTCCTTAAAACTTGGCTATTAAAAGGTTTCTTCGTCTAATTCTAAATCACAGTCTCAGACTTCGAACAAGGTTATTCGATCTTCTCAGTAAAGGAAACGAAGCGATACAAAAGTAAAGTAAATTAAAGTCTGGCAGTATTACGTAGGAAAGAAACAGTTGTTCGTCATTTGAACGTGCTACTGGAGAGTTTGTTGCGCAGATTCTTCTCTTCAGCCATAGCACTAGGAAGCTGTGAAGGGTGGATATTTTATGGGTGTTGACGTCAAAAAGAGCCGCATTATGGGCCAAATTTGGAGAACTGATTTTGACTTTTTTTGTGTCTCATCAGGTAACCCCAGCCTCCCGATGCGCGCCGGTGCAGTCGGCGCCTGAGTTGGGAGCCAAACCACCTCCCTCACCAGATCACGCCTCATCATCTAGCCTGCTTAGTCCGGGACTGTGTTCTGTTGGAACTAATAATTCTGAGGCAAGAATTTAGCTTAGTTTTTATCATTCTTACTTAAATCCTCACCATGTGACCAATTGTGTAGAGTTGTATCGCTTAACATATTAACCGAAGAGCGATAGTTGCGTGCCTTTTAACTAGGCTGCACTAGATTGTCTATAACTGATATTTTAATTCCAAAAACTTTAAAGACTTGAAAACGCATAGAGAACTGGTTGTGTCCATGAAACATCTACTCAGAGGACTGCTCAAGAGTTGTTTTTGTTAATGTTCGTTTATTTAATTTTCAGGCAGATGAGTTCCTAGAAGACATACTGTCCCTGGATGGGGGGGCGGGTATGTCGTCGTCGGGGCCCCCGTCAGCCGCCAGCTCGGTAGCTGGAGACTGCTCCCTCCTCTCCGACGCTGATATGCACGCGCTGGCGAAAGATAGACAGAAGAAAGACAACCATAATATGAGTAAGTTACTCACTCATGATGAGCCTTCGACGTCCTCTTTGATGGAGCACAGGCCTACCCTAATGCTGAGTTTTTTTGGGCGATATCAGTCATCACACGGTTCGAATTGCTTCTATAGCCTATGGGCAAGTTTCCACACGACGCGACGTTTCAATTCACCTTTAACCCTGGATTCGTTAATTGTTCAGATAAGATCCATATGTGCTAGTCTATTATCCAACCCTTGCTCTTTAATTAAGAGACGGAACTTTGAACCATGCAGTAAGATGCAGAAAAATAATTTCAGTTAGAAATCACCTAAAGGTTTTCAGTTAAACCACTGTTGATCATTAGGTTTCTCCGTGTTATTATCCTCTGGCATTTCGAATATGATCGAAACGATGTTTAAATGTCTGTCACTCAATCACGCATAAACAAATGCCACGTTTCACTGAAAATCCATCCAGTGAGATGGTGTGGGAATTTCCTAAATCAACAGATTTTCTATTACATAGATGTATTGGTAATATATAATAGTATAGCTGTAGTCTATCACATTTTCACACACGTCAGAACTGTACCAACAAACTCCCAATTTCCAGTCGAACGCCGTCGTCGGTTCAACATAAACGACCGCATCAAAGAATTAGGGACGCTACTGCCCAAAACGAACGATCCGTTTTACGAAGTGATAAGAGACGTCAGGCCCAACAAGGGCACGATACTGAAGAGCAGCGTCGACTACATCAAGTGCCTGAGGGACGAGGTGACCCGGCTCAAACAGAGCGAGCAGAGGAGGAAGCAGATTGAGGTGCACAATAGGAAGCTGACGCTAAGGATACAAGTGAGGATAATGCTACTAATATTCCCGCGGGAACTCTGAAATTAACGCGGGTGAAACCGCGGGGCACAACTAGTGCACTTATATTTTTATTATTAGCTGTGGCCAGTGGTTTCACTCGCGTGAGTTTTGGAATTTCCGCAGGAACTCCAATCTTCTTATATACAAACCTTGTCCAGACAAAGACAAAAAAAGAATTATTTAATTTAGTGCAGTGGTTTGTAAGTTATGCGATCACATAACATTTCGGTGATCGTAATTTTTATTTATATAGATTCCCTCCAGTTTCGCTCGCACATTTCGGAGATTTCACGAGTAGGGAGGTAGGTCCGAAATAAAAGTAGCCTAAATTTTTTTCAGAAACAACACGATCGATATTTATCTTTACCAGTCTTTTTCTAGCGAGAAAATATGTGCAATTTTCTCAAAACAATAAATTATGAGTGTGCTTTGATTGTAAAACAGGGTGGGGGGAGGGGACACTGGATTACCACTTTCTCCCTTTATTCATTTAGAAGATGGGGGAGGGAGGGTCCGTTTTCTCGTCTCCCGTTAAATTTCAAGTATAAAGCTGTCATTGACCAGCTCAGAAAATGTTTATCTCACCCCACACTCCTGAAACCCTTTTTCACGTCACACGCTCAGACCAAATAAAAACTAAAGACGGAACGCGTAGAACAAACAAGTGAAGCCAGGAAAAAGACACCATCGCCGTGCACGTACACAGAAACACGCACACACTCACAAGAAAAAGACACCATAAATCCTAAAGTGAACTTTGCAAATCCATACGCTTTCCTAATCACCACATGCATACGCAACCGGCTTCACTTCGTTGTTCGAGACGTTCCGTCTTTAGTTTTTATTTGGTCTGAGGTCACACGTTTGTGTTTCAGGAGCTGGAGCGGCTGGCGCGGCTGCACGGGCTGCCCGTGGGCGGCGGGGGCGGGAGCGGGAGCGGCGCGGGGGAGGACTCCGGCGTGGAGTGCGCGGACCTGCCCGACGCGGAGTCACGGACAGAGCCGGCGCACGCGCAGGTGGGTGCCTCCACCTGAAACTAAACCTTGTAGGATACTTGGGGCGATTGCTAGAGATCGTGTAGCTATATATTATATTATATTATTATAATATATAAAGCTGGATTGCCACTCACTCATTGACATAATTGTTCTCCCAGAAGGAGCATCTCTAGGTTGATACAATGTATGGAACATGTAGAGGGGACGTTTCGGTGATTATGGGAAAACCTCGACATCTTCGATTCCTGCTTCTCATCAGGTAGCGAGTCGACTGCCCGCCGAAACTATCCATCGAAAGTGAAAACGTTTCTAACTAAATTTCATCCACACCTTGGGCAAATTTCAATAGTGTAACCTTTTTTTCAAAATGGCGGAAAAAAACATGGCCGCCGAACAAAATTCAAACTCGATTATCTCCGAAACTATAGGAGTCTGATGGGGGGTGCTCAAACAAATGTCATAGAGGTTAATGGGGGGCAACCGCCTGGCGTGGTAAAAATTCAAAATGGCGGATTCAAAATGGCGGCCGAAAAAAAAGTTGATCCGATCCGGGTGAGGTTCGGCGTCCGGGGGTTTTTGGGGTCGTTGATGCCGAATATCGAATCAGTTTTTTGATGGCGTCATTTTTCAAGATGGCCGCCGAACATTAGTTGTTTGTATGGGGAAATTGTTTCGGCCCTGGCTCGGAAACTATCGGCCGTGGGTATTGAAAAAAAATTTGTACAGTTGGTGGTGCACTATCTTCTTCTATCGGGATATAAATAATTCCAAGATGGCGGACGGATTCGAAATGGCTGGCTCCCAGAAGGAGCATCTCTAGGTCGATATAATGTATTTAAGATGTGGAAAGGAGGTTTCTGTGATTGTGGGAAAACCTTGACATCTTCGATTCCTGCTCCTCATCAGGTAGTGAGTTGACTGCCCGCCGAAACTATCCATCAAAAGTAAAACTGTTATTTACAAAGTTTGATCCACACCTTGGGCAAATTTCAATAGTGTAACTTTTTCTTCAAAATGGCGGAAAAAAACATGGCCGCCGAACAAAATTCAAACTCGATTATCTCCGAAACTAAAAGAGTCAGGTGGGGGGTGCTCAAACAAATAGAGGTCAATGGGGGGCAACCGGGCACAGGGCGACCAAGCCCCGCGAGCTGCTCGCAGCTCGCGCACAGGGCGAATCTAGTTCTGAGTATAAATGAGAAAAATCAACTAAAAACATAAAATGTACTCAACAAAGGGTTAAAACTTATTATTTTTTGAGAGTGTATTTTAAAAAAATGTTGAATATTATTTGTAGTGATATATATCAAGAAAAAGCATTGGATATAATATATCCGATATATTATATCGGATATATTTCATGATATATATCCTCGCACCCTGACTAGGCTATGGCTTCAAGAAAAAGATTTTTTTTTTTGCAGAAGCACTTCATTACTCTGGGTGCATGCGGTTGTTGTCAATATTACACATTCATAAATTTTAATTCTAATTGCAATTTGTGACATATTTCAAAAGTTATTACCTGCGAAATAAAAATAAATACTGATTCTGATTCTGAGTCGCTTATCATTAAAGAATGTTCTTATTCTCGCGTTCAGATTCCAATAATCTGATTGTTATGTTCCAGGAGTTGCTCCTCCCGAAGGCGGAGCCGGCGCCGCTCATGGAGCTGTCGGAGCCGCCTCCCGACCTGCTGAGGGACATGCCCTCGGTGGACTGCCTCTCGCCCTCCGACGCACTTGGTAACCTTCTCATCTTATCAAGTATTAGTTTCGGGAACTCTTTGTATTGGGGTGAAATCACATCGCACCACAATGGGCATGATGACTAAATTTGAATTTTGGAAAATATTGGACATGTTTTTCCTTTTTTTGCGTAATCAAATAATAACGTCAGCGAGTTGTGTGACGTCACACCTAGGTACACTTTATACTTAGTGATAATAATAATAATTCACTTCACAACACACAGATCTACTTGATCCCACACTAAGCTATAAGCTTGTGTCGTGGAAACCAAGCAACACGTGGTATATACTACACATATTATTACATATATATTATACTATAGATATATATATACACCCAGACTGGAAAATGGAACCCTGTGTTCATCACACAAAGTCCACCCCCACCGGGAATCGAACCCGGAACCTCTTGATTGGCGGGCAGGCATGGTGACCATTGCGCCAATCGGGTCGTCAAAAGTGATGACGTCGCAACTTCCCGCTCTTGAACATTAATGTGTTTTAACTATCCAGGTATTATTTTAATAATTTCGCAACGACAAGCTAGGGGAGCCGGAGGGCGCTCGTTCGTCCGCGGTGGAGTCGCGGCGACGAGACGCACGGCTGTCGCTTGCGTCGACGACAAGTCGTTGCGACGAGACGCAGCGACACGTCGCATGGCGTGACTGCGCAGGCGCTTAACGTGTTCCGTCTCTGTCCCCCAGCAGAGTTCCGGCACGCGGCGGACAGCCTGAAGCTGGGCGCGTGCTCGCCGCTGAGCCGCGACGAGGGCCTGTCGCTGGGCTGCCTCGAGGCGGACCTGTGCCTGGACGCCGTGCACGACGACTTCCTCGACCACAAGGACATCAAGGTACCTACCTGCCTACTGTCCTGTTTGGGAGGTCTCACCTCCGGTCACCTCTTCATCTCTTTACTGAGTAAATTAAAAATAATAATAGATAGGTTCTAAATCAAGCGATATACACGCCAGACTGTACTGATAAAAAAGTTATTTTGTACGGAAATGTTTTAGTCTGACTGTATCTTGAGTATTTAGTATTTCAATTACCAGATAAAAAAAAAATTTATGAGATTGCAACTAAAATATAATGATAATTATGATCACGGAATAATCATGGAAAAACAAAAGTTGATAAAAAAATATATTATTTGAATTTCAAAATATGGAATAATAATAATAACAATAATAATAACAGAATAATGAAATATAAAAAATAAAAAAAATTATAATAATAATAATAAAAATAATATTTATTTCATTAATAAAAGGAGTATAATTTTTTGCACATTTAATATGTACAGTCAGCTGCAGATATAAGTAAGTACTTTAGTCAGTCTTTGAACTTTATTACTATCGCAATGAGATTCAATGACTGTGAAAAGTGATTACAAATTTCTCCGTTGACTCTACATAGAGGTAGGATATAATTTTTTTTAATATGTATTTGTACATGACGTTTGCAGGATGTGCTTAGTGGCTGTTTTTTTTTAATATAAACTCCGTTTGTATACTTATTTATTTTGTTTCTGATAAACAAGTGAATGCATCGAATTATTTTTTTGTATTCAGCAAAGTACTTAGGTAGGTACGACTTAAAATTTAATATTTTTTATGGTTAAGCTTGTTTTGAAAAAAGAGAAAATGGGCATGTTGACTAATTTTTTTTTAGTCCGCCTTGTAGATTAATAAAAAATATTGGACACGTATTTTTTATTTTTTTACGTAATCAAAAAATGACGGCGATACATTGAGTTGAAATTTCGCGTGACGTCACTATTCGGACAGTTTGTATGGCGGTTTTATCGGTTAGTGACGTCACGACCCCCTCACTCTAAACTTTAATGCGCTTTATCTCTGTATATTTTAACTTATTTGAAAAAGCAAAACATACGTGTCTGTTGTTTTTTTATTTTCTAACTGACGGACTAATTAGAATTTTGATTTTCAAAAGTAGTCCACATCCCCATTGTATGTTGAAATTTTATAAATGGTATTAGAAAAACGAAATGTAAAAATATTTAAAGTTATTATGTTGTAGGTGAATGCAAAATTTTGTAAATTTAAAAATTATTGTAGAAAATTTTATACATATGATAAAAAAATTGTGAAGGTTGAAATTTAATAGTGATCTGTCTGTTTGTTGTTCAGATGCGCTTGTCCCCGTCCCCCGGGCTGCTGGGGGATGATACGGACGCGGTGCTCAACCTGGCGAATATCGAAGACCTCATGGACGACGACTCGCACAATCCAGTCACCTCAGGTAATTTAATCAGTTTAGTGGTGCATGCTAATATTATAAAGAGGAAAAATTTGATTTTTTGTTAGTTAAGACTTATGATTTAACTTAAAAACTACTGAACCCAATTAAAAAAATTCTTGTTCATACCACCTGCTCGATAATGTCCAATATACATATCACGCAATCTCAACGCAAAGGAACGTTTTTTTTTACAATAAGTTCTGGTGTCCCCAGGGGATCCGATGCTGTGCTCGTCGCCCACGTCGCAGCTGTGCCTCAGCGCGGTGGTCGCCGAGGCGGCCGACCGCAGCCTGGCGCCCATGCTGCAGGACGACTCCAGTGGAGGATACCCCACCAACCACAACCACGGTATGCCCACACTTGATGCTACTGGCAGTTTTATTTATTTTTCTCTTTTTTTCTCATTTACAATTATTACAATTTCAGTCGAATTGTACAATTTACAAAAAAAAAAAACAATAAGAATATCCCATAAGCCATGCAGTACCCAATTATTTTTCTGTCAAAATGATTGTTTTTTGAAAACGGAACGCCGCTCTTTACGTCTTTACAACGTTTCGCGTCGCTTGAATTCAAACCCGATGATAGTATCTTCTTATATTGGATTCGGATTGGATTGGATTGGATCCGGTCTTATATTGGATTTAAATCCGAAAACGGTAGGCAGAGTCATATAAAGAACATACATTATCTTTTAATAATAATTATGTATATGTAAATGTATGAATGTATTATCATTATGTTTTCATGTATATATTTTTATGTTGTTTAGTGCGCTTGTGTTATGGTAGATATAGAAAGTCAATATTTATATACATACTAGCTGTCCCCCGCGATGTCATCCGCGGTAATTTCGGAGTTCCCCCGGAGGTTTCGGGAAAAAAGGACTCCATGTCCTTCAGTTCCCGAGGGAATTCCGGGATAAAAACTATCCTATCTTTTAAGTTGGACCATATTATAAATGGTTGCAAAATTTTATCAAAATCCGTTCAGTAGTTTCGGGGTCCATCGCGGACAAACAACGTGACACGTGATTTATATATATTAGAATATATTAGATTTATTCTCTTTGCACGAGAGGTACAAATGGTGAACTTAATGCCCTGCGGCATTCTCTAACAGTTAACCATTGGGTTGACACTTGTCAGAGGTATGAAGGAAGGGGTGTGCAACCAAGGGAAAAATCGAAAAATAATAATATTAAAGTACTAATAAACTAAAACATAAAAATTTAACATAAAGATAATAAATATCTAATATATATAAATCACGTGTCACGTTGTTTGTCCGCGATGGACTCCGAAACTACTGAACGGATTTTGATAAAATTTTGCAACCGTTTATAATATGGTCCAACTTAAAAGATAGGATAGTTTTTATCCCGGAATTCCCTCGGGAACTGAAGGACATAGAGTACTTTTTTCCCGCAACCTCCGCGGGAACTCCGAAATTACCGCGGATGAAATCGCGGGGGACAGCTAGTATATATATATATTCGCGTGTGACATGCCGTGCCAGTGGGGTCGGGGCTGCTGTCGGACGCGGCGATGGGCCTGCCGGCGGGGCTGGCGCCGCTGGACGGGCTGCCGGCGCTGCTGCTGGGCGTGGGCGCGCACCACGCGCCGCACTCGCCGCACTCGCACCCCAAGCAGCACTGCTTCGACATGGACCTCGGCGCTTGACGGAAACCGGACGGTGCACGTCGGGGACTGAGGGCCAACCCACACGGTGCGGCGCGGCTCAGGTCAGGCGGTATATTACATACAAAAGTGCGTTGTGGCCTCACGGCGCGGCGCCGCGCTCGCGTCGGAGTCGAGACGGGGCGGGGAGGGGAGGAAGCGGCTCGCTGTTGTTTGTCCTGCTCTGTCACGTAGCGATAGGCATGCCTACTCTTTCTGTCGCCGCTGCGGCGCCGCGCTGCCCGTGTGGTCGCCCATGCGGCTAAGGGCTTGGGCTGCGGCGCCGCACCGCATCGTGTGGGTTGGCACTAAAGACGCTGTTGCGGAGGTAGTCTGTCGGTTTTTTCTTAATAATGCTCGTGTTGAGCAATAAAACGAAAACATTTTTTTTTATTAGGTAGGTCTAGTAAAGCTTGAATTTTAGAAAAGACAAAGAATCTTTATTTACAATATATTTATTTATTCAACCAAAAAACTACGATCATTACAGATTGTGATTGAGGTTACGTTTACAAGACGACATAAAACAATGAAATATACCTTAAATTATTGATTTTATTTCTCTTTTAATCTTTGTAGAATGTAAAAATGTCACAAATTACATTTTATTGAATTGGAACGAAAAAATTTGTCAATATTCTTTATCACAAGTTAAGTGCACGCTAGTGGTGTCTTTATAGACAAAAAGTGCAGTATTAAATTATTCTCTTATAAGTTTAAACCATTCACGTATTGTAAAGTTCTACGTCTATGCCCGTCGCCCACGGTATGGGTGACCATGATTTTCTGATATCAAAATAAGTTTCTATTACTTAATTAATTTACTTTTTTTAATATAAAAGTAAGATTGCGATTTGAGGTTTATGAAGAAATCGAATCAAAAATTATTGTTAGTATGATAAAAATAAAATATTTATATTTAATAGGTAAGTAATAAAAAAACAAAATGTCTTATGAACAAATTTGTTGAGGCCATAATGAATAGTAAAACGAGAAATAATGTTTAATAAATGCCAAAATCCAGATTCCTTTAGTGTTAAAAAATTACTGGAGAATGAATTTTTTATGAAAGTTAAAAAAACTTTTTAATATGTTTTTTTTTGTTATTTTTGAAATTCAAAACTAAAAATATCTTCGGTTCTTAAATACATGGTGTTTAATTAAACATAATATCTTACTTATTACAAAGTGCATATCATTACTGTGAGCATACAAATAAGTGAATTGAATTTATCATACTTTTCTTTTAGACTCTGTATATAAAATATGTTATAATTATTTACCTACTTGGTTTTTACTTATTTTAGCGTATTTTATTTATTTACTTTTAAGTATGTATTAAAAAAGTGTAGGTAAGTATTAAATAATGAAAGTCCGCGAATGCCTCAAGTGTTACACGCATCGTATTTACTTATTATATTATTAGACTGTAGATGCATATTTATTTTATATTATAATTATTTAAAATTGAATCCCAGTTAAATATTATACCTAATATATTTTCGTGAAATTTTACAAAATGTATAATTAATAAAAATGAAAAGGGAAAATTATTGAACAAAATATTGATATATTATGTAATACTAGCTATTCCCCGCGGTTTCACCCGCGTTAATTTCGGAGTTCCCGCGGCGATTCCGGAGCAAAAAGTACCCTATATCTTTCTCTGTATGCAAAAGAAGATTGTGCCGTAGTATATGAGCTCTGTTCCAAAACTTTATGTAGATGATTTATTTTAAGGTTATCATATTATAACAGCTGTTTCCTGCAGTTTCACCCGCGATAATTTCGAAGTTCCCGCCGGAATTCCCGATTACAATGTATAGCGTATGTTACTCAGGGATAATGTAGCATTCTAATGGTGAAAGAATTTTTGAAATCGGTCCAATACTTTTCGAGTTAAATCGTAACAAACAAACAAACAAAAAATCAAATCTTTCTTCTTTATAATATTCATATAGATCACTCCACTAATTATTTAGCGGTAATTTGAGCATAAATTTCGGAAATTAGTAAAAAATAAATGGGTAGATAGGTAGGTACTGTCGCGCGCAATTCATTTGTTTACATCTAGTAAGGATTTTATGTTTTACAGTTGACTCATTCCTTTTTCAACTCGCGCGCTATAAAATCTAGGATGTCTTGTAAATATGTTTGTTTTGTTTGATTTCTGAAACTTGGTGTAGTTGTTAGCTATCCTAATTGCAACGCCAGGAGTCGCGGGTTCGATCCGTGTTGTTTTTTTTGTCTGCGACTGTACCACGGAATAGCGTACGTCAGTTATTGTTCTTTGATTTAATCTTTTCAATAATTCTTCTGAGTTACTATGACTCATTAAAATATTATATATTACAATTTATTGCATGAGTCGTATGAAAACATGTTTACATAATTTCATCTAGGTATATAGACATGGGACCTAGACCTAGACATGGGATATAGACCTTCAAATCCTTGCAAATATAAATATAAATACCATAAAAATGTTCTAACAAAAACCAGCGATTGACGTCTTGACGACATTTTATTTTTCGTTGAAAAAAGAATTGATAAACTAGGAGTTACCTGATTTTATTAAATTCAAAAAAACGTTCAAAATTATAAAGCAATAGGTATTTTTGTGGCCAACCTAAATTGTAAAAATGAACAAAATTAGTAATAGAGTGTTATCATAAAAAAATATATTTTTACCTACCTAATTATTATTTTCCGATTTAGTTTTTAATGTAATTTATTTCATTGAACGGTGCTACCAGTAGTTTAAAGATTAAAGCAATAAATTTATATATTTCTACTATTATAATATTATCTATTGTATTTATGTGAATTGTAGGTATATTAGTATATAATATGTTAAAATCAGTATGATAAATTCGGTAAAAGTATTGATCTAAATTGTATACCTATCCACAGTTCCACACTTTCCTCACAAAAAAAAATAGGCGTCGCATTGAGAACCTCCTGCTTTTTGGGAAGTCGGTTAAAAAGTGTCGTCGATAGGATAAGGACGAAAAGACAAAACCAACTGTCAAATTGTTTTGCGGCTGCCCCACCAAAAAACAAAGTAAGTAGGTAATTGCAGCGGAATAACTTTTACAGGAGGAACAAAAAAACCCGAAATCGCTTTATTTAAAACAAACCTTCCATAATTTCACGATATTCTTAATTTTAATTTATCTAAAACAAAAAAAAAACTCATTTCGAAAAAGAATTCAGTTGCTTTGTTTTTCCGTAGAGCAGCCGTTTGATGGTATAAGCGAAATTCTTCTTTATGCATAGGACACTACGCTGATATTGAAATATACCAACATCATGCATATGCATTTGCATGATATTTTGTACGGACACTTTTGCGTCTCTGACTGTGTATATGGGTACTTACTATATCTGGGTAAAAGTGATTATTTATGGGGTCAACAAGTATAAAAGCAAATAACCTAATTGATCAATTTCAAATTTAATATTGACTGTACGTGTTTGTACATAAATATTTCACAAAAAAAATTATATTACCTACAAAAAATAAACAGTAAAACAAGAAACGTAAGATGCCTTAGACTTTTAACAACAAAAATTTTCATTGTTGGGATAAATTATGGCTACGTGATTTTATACGTGTTAATCAATTAACTGAAAACTAGAAAGTAGTTTGCTCAGAATCAACTAGCGAATCGATCGCACTATGTTTTAATATAGGTGATATTTTTGTCAATTTTACTAGCCCATGTCTAAATTATTTATAATACAATATTTGGCGCGTACACCGCCCGCAGCAAAAAATTCGAAAAGGTAAGCGCGGGCGTAGCGCTTGGAATTTCGTAGATAAATCACCTCCAAACTTAATGTTGAATAACTTTTAAAGTTTTTTTTTTTGACATAAAATATATTTTAATCATATTATTGTTTATTTTTTTAAATGGGGTGTATCAGATTATCAGTTAATTCATTAACACGCTGTATATTATAACTTTATATAATATACAATATACATATTTTAATATGTTAGATAAGTACCTACATCTTTGTATGTACTTTAGATTTTTGTAAATTAACTATACACCAAATAAAATCTAATGTACAAATTACAATGGAAATGTACAATGTACATTAAGAAAGATGTACCTATTCACGTATGATCACGGCCATAGGTGGTAAATCAACCCGGTGCTTTTGATGAAACCCAATGAAAGCCTACCAGTTTGGGTTTAAACCTGAGTTTAAACATCTACAATCACGGCATTATCTTACTATTGTTACGCTAAATACTTATAAATCTATGAAATCACGCAATAATAGAAAATAATATGTGTTAATATTTTGTGTAGTTATTTATGTATTTCTCTGAAACAAATCGAAGGACCACAATATTAACTGTCAACAAATCTACAAAGGACTTCTATACATAGTAAATATATACAAATATATTTTTAGATTCTATTTTACTACTAAATATATTTTGTAGATAGTATTTCTAATGATATAAAACCACAAAGTGCCTTGCTTGTAGTTCGAATTCCGAAAAAATGCAGATGCTAAATATACGTAAGTTCTTAAAAAAATACAATCTTTTTTTACAAAAAAAAAGTTGTTTTTTTTTTGTAATCAAAATTACCTGTAAGATTTGTTAAAATGCTAACTAGCACTTGATAAGGATAAATATTGTATTTATTGTTCATTAGTTCTTGTTTGTGATGTATTTTAATATGATAGATAATTTAATTGAAAGATTAATGATTACGGTTAAATTTTAAATTGTTATGTAATTTGTATTTTATAATACAAAAGTTGAAAGATATGCAAATTTTACTTTTAGAAGTTTTATTTAAGTACATTTTATTGTTGTTTTGTATTAATGTTAATATGTAGTACTGTTATATAACCGTACGATCGTGCTGTGTTACCGTTATGTATTATGAATTAAGTAAAGAAATTTATGTAAACTTACAATGTATATAACTCTTTTGCCTGTCATAATTTCTGCAAAATTCACTTTGCACCCCTGATCTTAAAATCTAGGTACTTGTTGTTTTCGTGATATTCATTAAATGAATTGATATTTTTCATAGATATTGGTGTTATAAGTTAAAGCGTTAAAAAAAATGGCAATTTTATTTTATTATTTCACCAACGACATTTTAGTGACCTTTTGCAAGACGATGTTTTTCATATCAATAATATTGCAATGAGAACAGAAACAAAAATTTTAATATATAAAATATATATTTATATAAGCCATGGCTTTGCGACTGTTTGAAAGAAATAAAAGTATAGAAATACAATTATAAAAAAATGTAATAGGTAGTTACTCTGTAATAGAAGTCAGTTCATGATTAAATAAATTAATATATTATGTGGGCGTCCACGTAAAAAGGTGCCAGTAGTGGGGTAATTCGGTATCTAGAATAGTCAATTGATAGTAAGGATCGAAAAAATATTCAAAAACTAGCAGTTTTTTTATCAGACATATGAAGTTGAAATTCTGAAAAAGATTGATTTGAGAAAAAGCATTATAAGAGTTCGAGTGAAAAAAATATCACATAGATCTTTATATATTTTTTTAGATTAAGATATATGAAATTGTTAAAAATTGAGCATTTATTAATAATAATCAATAATTGATAATTTCATTATTTAATTTAATTATTAAAATCGCGGACGCAATTTTTTCACCCAACCTTACAAAACCTCGCGTATCTCGGTACCTTTTAGCTTGGACGCCCACATATTTATTTATATCTTACCAAGGGTGGCTAAAATGACACTCAATAAAAATGTATCGGTGCCTTTACTACAAAGTATTATTGTTATTTATACGAATTAATGATAAAAAAAAATTAAGTATACAAACGCAAACTTTTGTGACTTATTTGAATACGTATTACCTATCTACTAAAAGGTAACTCAAATCTCGATAAGTCTCGAGGCTGCCTACTGAAAAAATAACGTTACACTTGGAATTTGTGGGATTATGGTAACTAAGTTTTCTAATCGAGTTCAGAATCGTGACTTATTCGATGACATGATGTTGTGGATTGAAAATATACAGATGTAGGTAGGTACATACGGCATTCATATGAAACATGTAGGTAGTGTTTTCAAATCGAAAAAATATTGATTGTGATTCGAGTACAAAGTTATATATATTTAAATAAAATAAAAAATAAAAAATACAAAGAATATTTTGATAAACGTGTTTTTTATTGATTTTCCCAAATATTTTTTTTATAATTTTCTGGAGACATTATTATCATCGAATATCTCTAACATAATGCTATAACGCTTTGTATAGGTACATACAGACAGATTGACACAAAATAAATTAACTAGAGATGACATGTAGGCGGCGGGCGCGCCACCGTTGCAAAGGAACTTAGAGCAAATGCTCTAACTTGCCCAAAACTTTTGCTAGTATCCCAAGTATATTTACCACAATATTCCCAAAACTGTGAATTTTGAAAACAGTGACTAAGTAAAAACTTAACCATACAGCGTTTAATACATTTCTTTACAATAATGAATGTTTTAGTGCGTGATGAATAGTTTTGTGTGCGAAAATCACCCGGCGACACTGGTTTTCACCTGTTTTCATACTAAACTAAGTTAATGTCCCTTCTATCAGTTATTTTCTGTTCTGTGCATACATATAATGTGTTCATACATAATATAGGTAATAATGTATGAACACATAATAATCATACTGGTATCCACGTCACAACAGCCATACTTGATCCCACACTAAGCTTGTGTCGCGGAAACCAAGCTAATGTGGTATGTGGGTACTACATATATCACATACCTACAATAATCTAATATATATAAATCACGTGTCACGTTGTTTGTCCGCGATGGACTCCGAAACTGCTGAACGGTTTTGATAAAATTTTGTAACCATTCATAAAATGGTTCAACTTAAAAGATAGGATAGTTTTTATCCCGGAATTCCCTCGGGAACTGAAGGACATAGAGTACTTTTTTCCCGCAACCTCCGCGGGAACTGCGAAATTACCGCGGATGAAATCGCGGGGGACAGCTAGTCTAATATATATAAATCACGTGTCACGTTGTTTGTCCGCGATGGACTCCGAAACTACTGAACGGATTTTGATAAAATTTTGTAACCATTTATATTATGGTCCAACTTAAAAGATAGGATAGTTTTTATCCCGGAATTCCCGCGGGAACTCCGGAATTACCGCGGATGAAATCGTGGGGGACAGCTAGTAATATATATAAATCACGTGTCACGTTGTTTGTCCGCGATGGACTCCGAAACTACTGAACGGATTTTGATAAAATTTTGTAACCATTTATAATATGGTCCAACTTAAAATATAGATTAGTTTTTATCCCGAAATTCCCGCGGGAACTCCGGAATGAATGCGGGGAACTGCTTATCACCGTAAACTACTGTCAGGGGTACAAAGAAGGACGTAGAGTACTTTTTTCCCGGAATTCCCTCGGGAACTCCGAAATTACCGCGGATGAAATCGCGCGGGACAGCTAGTTATACTATAGATATGTAAACACGCCCAGACTGGAAGATGTTCATCACATAAAGTCCACCCCCCACCGAAATTGAACCCGGAACCTCTTGATTAACAGGCAGACATGGTGACCTACTGCGCCAACCGGGTCGTATCTAAGCTATGGTCTGATTTTTCGACTGATTACTAGTAGGTCATACAAAACTTGGCCCATTTTATAATTAAGGAAAAAGAGACTTGCGTCAAATACTGAAATCAGTTGAAACAAACGACTATTTTTATGGTCAAAGATCTTTATCAATCTTTCTACAAAAAGTAATCGAAATGATACAAAAGGGTTGAAATCTATACTTTAATAAAAGAGTAGAATCCGCGATTCTGTACATTGAATATTTTTACCCAAAATAGGGGTGATAAAAGAAGAGTAACCAAGCCCAAAAAAAAGTTTTTAAATTTCTTTTCTGTCTGTCTGTCTGTTCCCGATAATCTCCGCATCTACTGAACCGATTGTCATGCGGTTTTCACAGGTAGATTAAGCTTAGCCTGGCGCTACATATTGTTTCATTGAAATCGGATGTCGGGAAAAAAAGTTGTATAAAAACCTTTCATGCTGGTGAAAGCGCGGGGCACAGCTAGTGTATAAATAAAATCAGAATAATTGTGGAAAAAAAGTTATTTATTTTGTAGAGACGCAATAATTTGTTGCAAAAAAAGTTATAATATTTAATACTCTTTCAAATCTTCATGTACCTACATAGTTTAGGCATTGTATGTAATGTCCGATACCATAATCCCTAATTTATATCGCAGCTAAGTCTCGCTGACCCAGTTATAGCTCACAAAAGAGCCCCAAACTAAAACTACAAATCAAATCGATACAACTTCACCGCACGGAGTTATTATTCAAATGTCGCACGCGTAAAAACTGCACTTAATTCGATGCAGCCAAAGAATAATAAGCGAGACTGGATGCAAAATTGCATTTTTCCCCTAAAAATTGGAAGTTGGCAATAATTATTTTTATTCATTCAAGCACTGGCGACACAATGGAGCGTTTCAAATTTCGAACGAAATTTGCGTTTTTGCATAAAAACGGCGCGTGCGCGCGCACTCGCGACACATTGCGGGCGCGCGGTGACCACGCGCTCGCTTCTTTATAGGACATCTCACTTTATAATATAGTCCTTTACGTGGTTGTGTATTATTATAATAAATAATATTATATGTATTGAAACATAAATAGACGTGAATAAATATTGCAAATTACGATAACATCGTACAATTTAACCAAATAAATCAATTATTATAATTAATTTATAAATAATTTGTTTACAGAAGTCAATAATGAAACATGCGTTTTTGATTGTCTCATTTGAATTCATTATTTATGTCATTACACATATAATAATATATAATAATAATACTATGATAAGGAAGGCTTATTAACCTGGTAAACAACAAGTTAATGTAAATGTTCTATGAACTTGTTACTACATTTAAGTTATATAAATGATAGGAAAATTTTTAGTCATATTATGGGGCCAAAAACAAGTACCTTGATTTAACTAAATCTGTTCACTATATTACACATGGGTGACTAACAGTAATAAAATTATTATATTGTTTTTTAAAGTTACAACTTTAACCATAAAACAAACTCAAAATTTAAACTTAATAAATATCTAATGAATAAAATCAATATATACTTTACTTTATATCTACAATAATATAATACAAATTATTATTATTGGAAGTCGTGCTTAATTTTAATTCTTATCACATGTTGTATTTAAACGCTTGAATTATTTTAATAAAATGCACAACAGTTTTATTGTCCTTATGAAACCACAAACTTCGTAAACAAGGCCTATAGTTGCTATCGGTATTATATTATTACTACGACTAACTTCGGCCAACCGTTTTCGCAGCGTGCGCAATGGAAGCTCTGAAATGGAATAGTTTTTCTCGTTTTTGCAACATTTTTCATTGTTACTCCTCTCCTATTGATCGTAACGTGATGATATATAGCCTATAACCTTCCTCAATAAATGGGCTATCCACCACAAGAAGAATTTTTAATTCGAACAAGTAGTTCCCGAAATAAGCGCGTTCAACCAAACAAATAAACAGCTTTATAATATTAGTAAGTATAGAAAACCAACAATAAACAATTGAAAAATAATATGGTAAATACGCTATTGTATTGTGGAAATGTACCTAATAACTGTGTACTAATATTATTTATATAAACTAGTGGTTCACCGCAGCTTCAGTCTTGTGAAATACAGGATTCCCTCAAAATTTCTCTCTTTCATGTCCTTCCTTGCAATGCAATCTATCTTCTTGCCAAATTTTATCGCAATCTGTTCATCGGTACATAAAACGTGAAAGATAACAGACAGACGCAAACTTATGTTACTTTTGCATTATTTGGTATAATCTGTTTTCATGAAATTTTCGCGATTTGTACAACATGATAGTATAAAATTATAAATTTAATTTGAATTAAATCGATTTAAAAAAAAACGTTCAAACTATTTTTGATCAGGATTTTATGGTGTTACAATTACATTTTACTTTGGCAATAATATTGCGATAGAAGCCGTCAAATCAATCTATGAAGATTGTATCAAAAAAAATAATACTTTACTAATAGGTATATAAGTCGACACATACTTTTATTTTAGTATCTGCACTTAATATAATTTGTCTATTTTATTTGTCACTAAGGATAGTAACCTTCTGAGAACTAGGCTTCTATATTCCAGATGCTCTTGTTTGGAATCTACTTGCTAAAATTTTTTTGAAAGCATTACTAATAGTTTGAGCATCTAAATAAATAAGATATAAACTTAGCGATTTAATAAAAAAAAGTGACAAATAATTTTTATAAAATGTCACTTTGTAAGACCACGATGGTCACCCTACTAAATGCATTGTATACTGCACCGGTCATTGTTAGTGGACAGATAAAAGGCGATACAGTTTCCAAAAAAAAAAACTTTTTTTGCAACGCAGATTTAAATGACCTCCCCTTCAAAATGAACACAGTGGCATTTGCATGGATTTTGTGTTCAATGAATACATTATACTTTTACTAGTATCGATATTATTACGGTATCGATTATTGACATAAAAATGGTTTAAGAATTTTTTTAATACGCGTCTTTCTATTCGCCTGCTCATCGGTTGTAATAAGACGAAATAAGTTTTGATATTGGTTAATTAGCATTTTCATCTAAAACAATCCTAATTAAAATTATAAATGCGTATTGTTTATTTGTTTGTTACGCTCTAACTACTCAACCGATCTGCATTAAGTCTTGTACGGACGTTGTCACGGCTACAGAAAAGAATATAGAGAACTTTTTATCCCGAAATTCCTGCGGAAACTCCGAAATTAACGGGGTGAAACCGCGGAGAACTGCTAGTAATATTATAAACTAGTTGTACCCCGCGGTTTCACCCGCGTTAATTTCAGAGTTCCCGCGGGAATTCCGGGGAAAAAAGTACCCTATGTATTAATCTGATGTATAAGCTATATTATTGTAAAGTTTCATTTAAATCCATCCAACACTTTTTGCGTGAAAGAGTAACAAACATCCATCCATCCATCCATCCATCCATCCATACCTACATACTTACAAACTTTCGCGTTTATAATATTAGTAGGATAGGCAAAGGTAAGTTCGTAAAGGATCTAGGGTTGTAACTTATAACAGCGCGGCGTTGTCAGACGTAGCGATTTCGGCGGGACGTCCCGATATTTAAATCCAAATTAAACGCCCCACGTGGAGCAGGGTCAATCCCGCTTTTCGGGGATAACTCGACCCTCAGACTCATTCCTCAGATTATTGTTGAAAACACTACATTTTTCTAATGAATTTGAAAACTTTTTGACATATTTTGATATTCGTTTTTTATAATTTTTTTATTCAGAAGACGAAGAACACAACTATGTACCTAACGATAAGGTAAATCTGATTAAAATATCATATTTTTATTAAAATACATTTTCTGTTACTTTAAAGTAATTTAAAACTCAAATGAACACATAGATATTTTAAAACATCTCTTTATTAGGGATACGTTTTTTTTTTACTAATGTCCCGCTTTCGAAAAGAATTTCGCTTTTTTCACTCAAAAAGTTTCAAAGTCCCGACTTGCCAAAAAATAATTTGACAACGCTGGGTTATAATCTCTAGAAATTCAGAAACGATTTTAAAGTTATTTCACTGATAGCAAGCTACAGTAGGTATCCGTGAGAGTTTCAGAATTTTAATTCAGAATAAATAAATACATTCTTATATTTAAAGGTTTTTGTGGTATTATAGGTTGCGATAATGATGAAAACTAGATTAGGCATAAACCTCATCCCACATTTATTTCTGTTCAGACAAACCTTCTTTTTCGAACTCCTAGAATAACCGAACCGGAGTATATCACTGTCAGCTGATAAATCACATTGACCTGTCACCTATCAACCAATATTCATTTATATTTATATGCTTTTTATCGTTTATTTTTTACGCGTATATTATACTCAGTTTCTAGAACGTACGTGAGGCCTAGATTCGAGTACTTAATGGTCGATTTCTTCAGTTTAGTTCAGGGTTCTTGTGAGTTATATTCCAGTGATGATGCAAGCAGCTCCTATTCCTTCAGCTCCTGTCTCCGAGGTTATTGATAAACAACCCTTGCTTGATGCGGCTCAGCCATCAGCGCCCAAGGTTCGGATTGATATTATTTTTTTATTCACTATGACCATAACACGCCGCGTTAAGATAACACGCCACTACAATTTTTTCCCTCGTAATCAAAGAAGTTTAACTTCGAAAATAGTACATTGTTATCCTAGGGGTGGAAGTAACTTATTTAGTCCCGAGACGGGGTTTCGGGGATGCCACTGTGCTTTTCATTACGAATGCAAGGAAAGTCAAAATAAAAATAGGAATTAGCTAAAGAAAAAATGAGTGAATTTTATTTTAATTAATACCTACTTAAACTTACGTTATTTCAATTTTACATCGCGCTGGCTGTATAGAAAGTTGGAACATGGTTCAATAGAAATGTGAAATTTTTTTTTTAATAGTTTGACAGTTGTCAGTTGAAAGCGATTCTCCCTAGGGCTGAAAAGGGTTACTTTCAACCCGCTTCTCAGGCAACTTCAGACCTACTTTCCGAGTATGAGTAATGAAAAATACATTTATAACGTTTCTTAGGACATACAGGATAATAATTTCTAATATTTTGGCATCTAGAACGTTTGGGAATGCGTTTTTGGACGCGCGTTACGGGCAAGACATGTTTGTCTGACCAGATTGGATAAGGGCCCTGCCCTCTTAGCCAAGTTGACAGTCTTTAATCGTTATCGCTATAGAACACTAAGGAACTTAACATCATGTCACGTGATCACGAAATCGTCCAATCAGTCGTCCAATTTCATGATAAGCTCCTTGCGATAACAATTAAAGATTGTCAACTTGACTATAAGAGGGCTAAATGAATGTCTGACTGATGAACTAAACGCCCAGAGCAAGTCCCTGGACCAAAAAACTTTGCACAAGGGTTCATCTTATAATGTAAGCCAATATGATATTAGAAAGGTTTATGGAAATTCAACCATCAGAGGAGTAGAAAAGTGCAAAGTTTGTAAGTACCTACTTTATAATTTCAAAAATAGCGGATAGATAGATTTGAAGTTATAGAGTCATACAAATCGGTATTTCGGCATTTCTCTTTAACTAAAGAACACGTCATGTTTATACATGACTTGTATGAAATAATATTTATGCATGAAAACGTGCATGATTGTTAATATAAATAACAACGGTTAAAAAGAATGTCAAAAACTTCACTGAATTTCAGCCAGAACCGCAGTCAGACCTCCTACAGGAGCTGACCTCCGTGGATAGACTGCTCATCACCAAACGGCTGCGTGTGAAGAGTGTCATCTTCCTACGAGGCAAGAAGAATAGGTTCCTTGTGAGGACACCCGACCAGACCCTGATCTATACCATCGAAGAAGATAACAGGTTGTGTGCCCCAAACGTAGATATAGAGGAGTAGAGTAGTATAGGTTCTAGAACCATAGATAGCTGATCAGAACTTGATTTATACCATCGAAGATCACAGGTTAGGTAGTGCCCCTAGAGTATAGACTATAGAGAGAGAAGAGTAAATTACTTAGCTAATACTGAGTTGGTGGTCCTTTCGGCAGAGCATGCAAGAAATATGTCTGTTGGTTTAGATTAGGCACATGTTTGTTTGTTTCTTCGTGTGTTGTGCTGAAATAAATATAGGTATTTTTAATCTTTATTTTTTCTTTATTTGCAAAGGGGTCAGAACTTAATTTATACCACTGTAAAAGCCAATTACCACTACTTGCTACCACGTGCTTGCTCTACCAATCAGTCAGGTTCGAAGTGAACGCACCCATATATTAGACGTCAATTTTAGTATCTCTCTACAGCTGGTGGGTCGGCTACTTCTGCTACGGCCTCCGTCCCCTCCAGCTGCGTGTCACCAACTCTCAAGGTGCTGAGGTGATGAGGATCGACCGCCCGTACGCGTGCACCTCGCGCATCCTCCCCTGCCATCTGCAAACGTTGCAGGTGTACTCCCCGCCCAGCGATCGGATAGGCAGCATCGAACAGGTGTGGGCGCCCGTCAGACCAATATATCTGGTCAAGAATAACAACGGTGATGAACTATTTTGGATCAAAGGTGAGACTGTTCATTACTCCTTATAACATCAGCTAATTAGCAGTGAAAGTCTCGACAAAATCGGTCTAACCGTTTTGGAGATTCACCCGCGTGAGTTTCGGAATTCCCGCAGGATCTCTTTACTTATATCAGGATTAGGAACCTTTGCGGACGCAGGTCGAACAATCCGCCAAAGTTTCATCCCAATCGGACCAATAGTTTCGAAACGCATGGAGGTCAAACATACAAACATTGATTTTTATTAATAAAGAAGAAGATAGGCAAAGGTATATTTTAATACAAGCATTTATATATTATTGTGAAGTGATCATCGTGTATACAGAACTACACTTACCTACAAAACTGCAATTCACAAGTTATCAAGCCGATGACTCATTACGTAATAGAGTCTAGTCTAGTAGCACAAAAGAAAAATTGTTGATTTTCCTCAAACATTCATATGTTGTTTGCTTTAGAAAATGAAATGACGTTTGAAGGTCTTCCAAACAGCTGAGAGCTGTCGTCAAATTTCCTAGGATTCTCATAGCGGTTGTGGGACGTCTTTTCTGACGACACAGTTCACACAAATCTCACTCGTCTGACGTGTCCCCAGCTCGCAGTATACCTTATTGTTTAGTTTATTAGTAATTCAATTAGTAATGCTAAAAAGATATTTGAACCACAACAGACAGATCTGCGTGCGGCTACCCACATAAAATTACGTGTAAATTTTGTTAAAAAACAAAACTATGATTCTCAGAACATTGCGCAACGAGCTTGGAGATTATCCTGACCTGTATGTAGACTGTAAAAGACGACATAACTAAGCGCCCAATGAAATATATTTTATTATACAATAAGTACTAGCTGTTCCCTGCGATTTCATCCGCGATAATTTCGGAGTTCCCGCATCGAATTCCCATTTATGATATAGCCTATGACACTCACAAATAACGTGGCTTTCTGTTGGTAATTTTTTTTTTTCAAAATCGGCTCAAATTAATTTTTAACATTAACTTTGCTATATGGTCCTGGTTGACGCCACTCTTTCATGCTAGGGTTGGTTAAGTTTCTTCTGCTGACCACGGCGCGCGAGCTGAGCGAGCGCTGCAAGCGTGCCGCGGTAGTAGCTGGTCATGTGCCGAAGGCAAATGGTTTATACAGAAATAGGAGGTCTACTTGGAAAACTACGTCCAGCGTTAACCTAAGCTCACCTAGCATTTCGGTGTGCTCTACATCTATCTATACCTACATATAAAATGCTTTGTCCTGAATGACTGATGGATCAACACACAGCCTAAACCGCTGGTCGTAGAGACCTCAAAGTTGGATGGTGTGTTGTTTGTATGACGTAGGCATCCGATAAGAAAGGATGTTTGAAAATTCAACACCTAAGGAGATGAAAAGGGGTTGCAAAGTTTGTATGCAACAATTCCGCGGGAACTTCGAAATTATCGCGGGTGAAACCGCGCGGGACAGCTGCTAGTCTTATCTATGGTTTGTCTATGGAGTCAGCCGCTATGGCAGTAAATTTAAAGTCGAAAATTAATGACTAGTACCCCATTTATCGCACATATTCAACCATTAGATGGAAGATCCCTTTCTAGAAAGACGGTGCTTTCGTCATAAATTAAGAACAATGCCAATAATAATCTGGTCAATAAATAGACGAGATGGTAGTTTTGTGTTGTGAACGGTGTCCAGGGCCGAGGGTGACACTCAGCTGTTTCTGGGACGTGCAGTTCCGGATATCGCGGGCGGACGGCACGCCCGTGGGCGCCACCTGCAAGCGGTGGCAGGGGCTGGCGCACGCGCTGTTCTACGCGCCCGTCACTGACCGGTACATCTATATATATAAAATGCTTTGTCCTGAATGACTGATGGATCAACGCATAGCCTAAACCGCTTATCGTAGAGACTTGAAACTTGGAGGGTGTGTTCTTTGTATGACGTAGGCATCCGATGAGAAAGGATTTTTGAACAACTCAGTCCCTAAGGGGGTGAAAAGGGGTTGCAAAGTTTGTATGGAACAATCCCGTGGGAACTCCCAAATTATCGTGAGTGAAACTGCGTGGAACAGCTAGTGCGACATAAGTACAGGGCCCTTATTCACTATGACCCACCGCGCTAAGATAACGCACCACAAAAATGGTTTATCCAACGTGCTCAAAGAAGTTTCACTTCAAAAAAATACATTTACAACGTGTCTTATGGCATACAGAATATTAATTTCCAATATTTTGGCATCAGGAGCGTTTGGGATTGCGTGATTGTTTTTGGACGCGCGTTATGGGCAAGGAATGTTGTTAGTCATAGAGAATAAGGGCCCAAGAGTAATTATGTTATTATGTGCACGTCATGCACGTCATCGTATAGTCTATATAGTTAATTCACGTATCAATATGTGTGTCTGTAAATATATGAAATTCCTACACATATTACGTTAGTCATAAGCTTGGTTAGTCATCTTTACGCATGTTAGACTTACTTGAATACTTGAATACAAAGTGACCATGATTGATTGTATAGTTTTATATATAACAACTAGCTGTCCCGCGCGATTTCATTTGTGAGAATCTCCTCTCCCTGTGTGACGTCACTTATTTTGCAATTTTACATCTAGAAAATGTTATTAAAACAGCAGTGCTGACAAAATCTTAGTTTGCCAGCAAAACAATTTACACCTTCTTTCCATACAGATAGAGTAGGAAATACGTTTCAGTTTTTCATTAATAATTTTTTTTAAGGCATTTTAACACACAGATTTTGAGATGTGACGTCACGAAACTTAGGACCCCTCCCACCAACTCCCACATTCCTTGACCCCCTACCACCACTTCACTGGCGTTCCTTCCATACAAGCCCAAAAGCCCGGCCTGCCTAGCTGAAGCTCTTGCTTGTGGAGTATCAAATATTTTAATAAGTATTTATACTTATACACTTTATTTATACTTATTAAAATACTAATATTCTGTGGCAAGTTTAGTTAGGCAAAACAGGCTTTTGGGCTTGTATGGAAGGACCGCCACTGCACCACTTAACATGTGAGTTGTGACGTACTTTATGGATGGCCCCTAAGTTTTAAGTCTGCATTCCATTTGGTCGCAGGTTCGGAGTAGCTTTCGACGTGCACCTCACTGTAGAGGAGAAAGCTTTGCTGCTGGCCACGACTCTACTCCTTGACTACATGTACTATGACACGTGATAAAGAAAGAATATTTGGACGTAGATAAGCAATAACATTTTAACCCACAAAATTAAGTTATTGCTTCTGAACGATTTATTGAGAGTTAAAGAACGTTTTTTAATTATGTGTTTACCTTATTAAATTGTTTAAGTATGTAGCTAAATATTGATTAAAAACACGATTTACTCGAAATTTCTCCAGTGTGGGTTAACATACTATTGCTTATCTATGTCCATTTATTATAATAATATCTGTGCTATTATGTTGATGCGTTATATTTTTTTATAATATTGTATGACCCGTGCCCTGGTTTTAATATTTTATGTGTATTGTTTATCTATTACTAGCTGTTATTATTACAATAATTTAAACAAAACCATTGTGTTTCTATTTTATCCACCACCAGTTCAACAGTCAACTCAGGAAGAGTTTAAGAGTAGTGGAGCCAGTAGAGACAAATAGAGTAGTAGAGTTGAGTAAAACAGTAGTCAAGTAGAGTCAGTAGAGCTTTTATTTAATACTAGCTGTGCCCCGCGGTTTCACCCGCGGTAATTTCGGAGTTCCCGCGAGAATTCCGGGATAAAAAGTACCCTATATCCTTCTCTGTACCCCTGACAACGTGCATGCCAAATTTCATCCAAATCCGTTCAGCCGTTTTTGCGTGATTGAGTAACAAACATCCAAACATCTAAACATCCAAACATCCACACTTTCACATTAATAATATTAGTAGGATTATGATTTTAGTGTAGTTCCAACGAAAAACGCCAAGAAAATTTTGTCAAAGTCGATAATTCTAATTCTATTTCTATTTTTAACCACTTCTTTGATCAGAGTTTTTAGTATAACATTGCATAGAACAGAACCTCCTCCTTTTGGCAGTCGGTTAAAAATACCATAGCGTAGTAAAAGACAAAACAACGATCTAATGTTTGAATATCAGGACAAAATTTACTCTCGTAAAAGTAACAATACAGACGCGATTAAAGTACGTTTTTGAATAATGACCATAAAATTGTACAAATAATAAAAGTCTACGCCAAAATGCACGATTGTCAGAACTACGCGAATATCAACCGTAATTGCACAAGTAATAAAGTTCTATATGCATCGCCCCGATACGGTTTCTGATTTTTATTATAATCAGGGGACAACGTCGTTATAGTTTAAATGCATTTTTCGCTTTTAATGACAAAAACTTTGTATTTCTCCCTAAAAATTAATGTCCTGCACACGACCGACCCCTATTTGCATTATATTTGAAAGAAAAAAAAACAATCACCTCCGTCTCTTTGGTCTCAGACGGCAGATGTTCGGTAAATGGCGCGAAATTTTGACAGATCGCGTAATTTTTAGCGCCAAACAAAAGCGCGAGGCAAAAATGTAAAAAACCAAAAATATACTAGACGTTTTTAGGTATTTTATCGAACCCTTTTTCCAAAGGATTGAATTCGATTACTCTGTCGGCATTAAAAAATACAATACGGTATATTATAGGAACGAGTGAAAAGGGGTTGTTTTTTTTTTACAGATTTTAGGAAAAAAAATAACATGTTTGTAATGTATGTAGGTCAGTGGGTGCTGGCAGTTTAGTGTAAAAAAGTTTTTCATTTTTTTTTTTCTACTCGGGGATAAATTGGCGCGCGCTCGTCGCGTGTCAGAAGCAAGGGTTTAAAAGCATACAGCCACACAACAATTGTCATTTATAGTTAGTGATTTAGTGATTTTTTAGTATTTTTTGTGTGTGACGAAGAAAAAAATTAAGAGTTATTTTCCTCATTCAATTTTTTTTTTTATAAAAAAACAGCATTGAGAATTATAAACAGAGATTTTGTCCAGATTACCGTCTGATGGATTTGATTGGACATTGTGCGGAAAAGGATATTTTTACAAAAATTTATCGAGGTATTTTATAAATTGACTAGCTGTTTCACCCACGCGACGCAAATCAAATTTCGAAGTACCCATGGGAATTCCGGATTACAATATAGCCTATGTTACTAAGGGATAATGTAGCATTCTAATGGTGAATTTTTTTAATTCGGTCCAGTAGTAGTAGTAATAATTGTACCTACGTCTATATAGACAACGGAATGACAACACAAAAACACCTCTAGCTGTCATTTGTTCTCATAATATCTTAATATATATAAATCACGTGTCACGTTGTTTGTCCGCGATGAACTCCGAAACTACTGAACGGATTTTGATAAAATTTTGCGGGAACTCCGAAATTACCGCGGATGAAATCGCGGGGGACAGTTAGTTGTCATATATATTTTAATTATTTTTTTTGTTTAATCATCTATACATATAAAATACTTTGTCCTGAATGACTGATGGATCAACGCACAGCCTAAACCGCGGGTCGTAGATACCTGAAACTTGGAGGGTGTGTTCTTTGTATGACGTAAGAAAGGATTTTTAAAAGTTCAACCTCTAAGGGGATGAAATGGGTTGAAAAGTTTGTATGAAACCGCGCGAGACAGCTAGTGTTTGTATAAAATTTGTAATTGTGTTCTGTCTCTGTTTCCAAATAGGTAAATGCCTTTTCTTTCTTTCTTTCTAAAAACGCGCCAAAAACTTCGTCACTCTAGTGTATTGATGGTCTATGTTGTCTATCATCGTCTTCGTAATATCAGCCGAAAGACACCCACTGCTGGACACGGGCCTTCCTCAAGGATCGCCAAAACGACCGGTCCTGCACTTCCCGCTACCAATGGCAGCCCGCGACCTTCACCGAGTCGTCGCGCGTCGGTCCATCTTTTAGCGGGCCTACCCACGCAGCCGCCGCGGCCTCCAGTTCGTAGTCGCCACTCGAGAACTTTCATGTTCCATAGGTCATAAATTTGACAAACCACACTTGTAATAACTGAACTAGCCAATAGAACTTTTAATCGATGGTAATTGAAGAGCTCTCCAAATTACTGTAAAATTTATAAATTTTACGGAAACTCCATAAAGCACCGTGTCGACCGCGGGGTTAAGTCGGCGCGATGTTGACACCGGCGCGCACGCCGGCTTAACCCCCCATCTCTCTTACAATGTTTTGCCATTATTTTTTTAACATTTAACCCATTTCTCTGCAATTTCACCATCATTTCCCCTAAAATGTCATTTGACAGATGCGCCCATACATAACAACCCTCCCGACACACGATTTTTAATGGGTGTCGTTTTTTTTTTTCGATTTCATCTAAAACGGGGATTTTTGTTGAAAAACTTTTTTTTAACGCTTTTTCCAAAAAAATCCAAAAGCTGACAGTTGACGCGGATATAATCTTTAATTAAGACTATTTCGGCGGGGACTTTTTGTGTAGGTTTTTTTGGGGCAAGTATAAAGTCGTAATTGTATGATTTATTTATTGATAGTTTTATGGGATTTAGAGTTTTTTTGACCTGATATTAGGAGTGCGTTTAGTTTCCACTCTAATCTACTGCTGTACTGCTAATGACTTTGTGGAGACGTTGGTGCATGAAGAACACCACAAGTGTTAAGTTCTAAATCTCTAATTCTTCCTTTTTGTCGCATCGACTCGTCATAGACAAATGGAGAAATCAGAGACTAAAGAGATGAATAAGTAGTTAAATGGTAATGGGCGAGACATTGGACGTAGGGATGACGGGCGGAAGGTTGGAGGGAGATCAAGGGTCGACCACGTCTTGATAGACTTGCTGCGAGGTGGAGTTCGTGAGGAGAGCTGAGCTCTGCTGGATCAGGGTAGCATAGGAGCGGGCGTCGTGGAGATCCTTTGGGAACCTTCTATAGAAGCAGGCTTTGGTCCAACTATGGCAGTCTAACGGCTGATTCTATTATGATGTTATTATATTTTAATGGTCACATACCGACATTAACTGGCATTTGCTAGCTGTTTCCCGAGGTTACCCGCATAATTTCAACGGACGGAACTTTCCGAGTATCTAACAGAAGGCATTTACGAGTATTTAATGGATTAAAGGATAAAAACGAACAATTTTTTTATTTTCTCTTCTGGGGCAATAAAGCATATTTGATTAATTGATTGATTGAAATAAAATGAAAACGCATGACAATTATTTGTATATTTAATTTATTGAATATGGTAGAAATGCTTCGTAGTAATTAATGGAAAACAAATACATAACAAACAGACGGATCTAGGAACATATACCGATCGTGAACGATCCATTTAGCAGCCAAATTCACTGATTCCCATTAAATTACGACAACAAGAAAAAAAGCCAACACCAATCCCGGATACTTCAATGAATAACTTTTATAAGTCCACGATTGGTATTATAATATTATTTTGTAGAAATGAAACACAGAAAAATTCACACTAAGCCAATGTTAATGCTATAAGAAAAATCATTTTAATTATTTTTTCATTTAAATTTGCAAAGTCAATAGAAGTTTACAACCGCAATAAGAAATGATAGTTTGTTGGTGGATACTGGATGGTTTAATTTTTTGAACAAGTGCCATAAATCGTTCACGATATAAGATTTGGCTTTCTCCTAAAGCCTGAATATAATTCTTTTTAATTTAGTAGGTGGTACTTAAAAATATATGAATCTAAAACAATGCGGTAGTCGTTGAAGTCTTTTCCATTCGAAAAAGTAGGTGTGTAAATTTAGATGCATTTTCAGTTGAATAAACATGTTTTTGATAAAATTTTAGGAGTTGCAATCTTTATAATTTTTGGTAAAACCAACTAATGGGATTTTATTAAAAACCAAATAGCAATATAGATGGAGGTATTTGTTATAATTTACCTATATATTATCTAAAACACATATTGTATTACTTTGAGATTTGAGTTATTTGATGAACTATGGCATGGAGCGCAAAAATAGGTACTGATGATTATATTTATGACTCCATGGACTTTTATGTAGAAAAAAAAATGTTGAAAATGTTGTTTAAATGAGCAAATGAAGTAGTTCTATGAATTTTGTGAAAAATTTTCACCTAATTAAACTGTAATGATGTCGAAATATTAATCTCGTTGTAATTATGTAAAGGCGACTTCAACTTCCGCATTGTTTAATATAATCATAACAATTCAATTATTATTGTAAATATTAAAATAATTTGACTAGATATTATAACACAGAAATTTTTACATCATAGTTTGTAAGAAAGAAATCGACACAAATTCTCGTTTCTTCGTTCTTTGCCAGTACAGTCGCACTTAAACTAAATAATTTTATAATTACAGGAATTAAACTGGCCATATTATTAAAAGATAACTAATTCATAAACAAGAAAGAGACAATCGGTTTTTTTTTGCGACTTTTATAGCACTGTCTCCTTGTTTTGCCGTTAAATTTTGCAATGTCCGGTTCACATTTTAATAGCGTCTGTAGACAAGAGTTTTAACTTATTTATGTAAGTATAAATAAGTATAAATAATAAAGTCGTATTCATTGTAATTGTGTAAAAATTTAATGGGTAATATTATAGACATTATTCAATTTCAGTAATGCTTTTCTGTTATTCTTTTCTAAGGTAATAAGTTAATTATTGTATTAAATTAAGAGAAGACTAGATTTTGGTATAACGACTACTGTTGACTGACTATTATATTAAATTAATTAACTAACTTAAAGCATTAACTATAGAGGATTTTAACGTTTTAGTAATTTAATTATATGACACAATTATAAATACCATTGAAATTGCAAAAAATATAAATATAAGATTTTCGATTAAATTAAGAAAATTTTGGTACCTAAAAAGTGCGACTGTGTATTCCTCCCTTCTGTTTTAAGTATCTGAGTGAATCGTTCTTTATATTTTATTTTATTATTATAATTCCTTTTTTCTAATAAAATAATTCCACTAACATCTATGTATTTCATTAAATTTTATTTATTACAGTAAATTTGTACTTATTTCGTGTTGCAAAGATAATAATAACATCTTAGGATTCATACGATTTGTACTGTTTTATTTATTTATTTTTAATCTATCGCCGTTTATCATAGACAATTTTGTTATTTTTTTTTTTTATAATCACGATTCACTCGAGACACGAATGGGTGCGTTGGAGAACACAAAAGAGAACACAACGTATATTATTGTTTCAAGTACAGTATTTTTCCACTACATCCAATGATAGAGATCGTCCGTTACGATTTGAATTCCAATTTTAAAAATTGTAAAAGTCTCCCTCATAACATTTCCCTCCTAAACTGTTGTGGTTCCAGAAATGTCGCCGTGCGGGAATTCAAATTGTATCGTGAATGATCAAAAATATCAGCACGCGTACATTTTATTTTCATTTTATTATTAATTTTAAAACGTTATTTTTTATATTAATATAATTTGTTGTAACGCAAGCGCACTTCTCGTCTGTGTGTGGGGCTTTTTTTCGGCATCACTTCGGAAGACTTGTAGGAAGATGGATTTGTGATTATTCTCTTTGTTCTACATTCGAATATTTTTTTTTTTGTTGATTGAAATAGTACGTAATTATTCAATTTTAGTTGAGTTAAAATTGAATGCTCAAATTTTCAAACATTAGATATTGCATTGTAAGTGTGCCTACAACAAAATTTTTGGATTACAACTTAATTCTTTACATAAAAAAAGGGGTAAATAACGTGGAACACTTGGTTAAAATAAAGTTTTTCCACATTAAACTGAGTCCGTTATAATACAAAAAAACTCATTTCGAAAACAATTACAGCGGTTTCCTTTCCCGTGGAGCAGCCGTATGACGCCGTGACGGAAAATAAAATTTCACTCCCATCCGTACCGTGCGATAAAGAAGTTCGTTCTAATAGATCTAATACCTATTGCATTCTAATTTCTAAGTAAAACCAAATGTAACGAAGCTCTACGAAATTAGTTTGAAATAAAAAAATAATGATTAAATTTTTATATATCCTAAATTTTATCAACATACAAAAAAGGCTGCGCTATTTTATATTTTGCGGTACGGAAAACTTGAAAAATTTGAAAACACGGTGAACCTCAATGGTTTGAACCTCAATGGTATCTCGTACAGCTGGTGAAGCTCTCACAGAGAGACGACAAGTGCGCGACTCCTAGTTTTTTTTTTGTTTTCATTTAATTTAAATTACAACTTACGTACATACATAGGAACTTTCTTTAGAAGCTGCATGGTTTATACAAGCTACCCCCCATACACTGAACTACAGTAATAAACCTGTTAAGTTTTAATTTACCACTATTAAAACTCCATAAATTAAACTCCTCTTGTCTGTTGTAATAGCAAGATAATAATTCCGAAGACGAATGTCGGGCTGCTCTCATCTCTATGGTGCTCTTTCACAATACAATCATAATTTCAACCGTAATAAATCAACCAGCAGTGAAATAACTAGGTACCATTGCTATAGAAAAAAAGTTAATTTGTACTAATATTATTGTTTCACCCAGATTCACAGTTCAAATGCCATTCAATCTTCAATTATGGCGTCTATCGCGGTTTATCGCAAATAAATTTTCAATGACAAAAGCAACTTTGTACAGTTAAATGAATTCCCCCAAGAAAAAACCAAAATTATTCTTCTGTGTAAAACCAGTTTCTTGATCAGCATTTAAAACAAAATTGTTTCAAAAAGTGGCCTCGAAATCGGCTGTCAATTTTTTTTCTGATGCAAATTCGATCTACGAAACAATCGAAAAGAACTTCACAAATTTCTTCAAAACTTTTTTTTTCGTGGATGTTCTGGTCTTGGGTAATTACTTTTACATCAATGACAGGCACTAATATTTTAAACGATTTAAAAAAAAACCTGAATCGGATATAACCAACCTCTTTTTTATTAAGTTTTAGTTTTTTTTTTTTTAATAGTTCCATAGAGATGATGCAGACGCGCATCGTCCGCTGTAACATAACTATTCATAGAATACAAATAATTGTAACTCGGCGCCCGGTCCGGCGAGCGTGGGGCCGACCCGGGCTGGGCCCGGAGAGCGCGCCCCAAACAAGGACCCGTATAGTGGCCGCACGAGGCGACACAACAAAAATGTACCGCCGGACCGGACTAAACACCACATATCTAATGAAATATTATTATTTTTTCTTTAACGCTAAAGTTTACGCTTAATGTTGATCACTGCCCAATGGTTAGTACGTATCTTTGTGCTATAAGTCACTCTTAGTTACAGACAACAATAAATAGATTCACAGCGCGGCGTCCGTCCGCGCCACAACCCTCGTTCTAACGTATTTCAACTACATAATTTGTACTTTAAGTGTAATAACTCCAAAATATAATATTTATACATTAACAGCTAATATAAAAGCTAACGTCGTGAGGTAGAGCGGTCGGTTAGGTCGTAGTAGGCAGGCACTCCGGCGACCCAGCGGTGGGCGAAAGTGGGCGGCCCGGCGCGGGCGTGGGCGCGCTCAGTGATCAACATCGCACCGGTGCTACGACGCTATCGTTAGTACATACTCACCGATAATAATACATTTTAAATAATAAATTACCACTAAGTTGTATTTCTTCTCCCGATCGAAATTAACATTTCATAAAAACACGGATCGACCCAACGGAACGTCGCGGAGAGACACAATAATAATAATAATAATAAATAATCAAATCTATAAGCAACGATTCATATATTATCACCCGTTCAATATAATTCTTAATATATGAAGTTAGACTCCGGGCGCGGGGCGCGCGGGGCGGCGGCGGGGGGGGGCTCGCGGGCGGCGCGGGGCCGGCGGCGGCGCCCCGCTTCCGTTACAATTACGTCTCATAATATTTTTTTCAGCAATCGCTTGAAGGCACACAGCGTTATAATGTAGTCAGTAGAGTTCAGCGATCGCGCCGGTGGGCGGCGGCGGTGGGCGCGCGCGGCTAGGCGGGCGTGAGCGTGAGCGTGACGGTGGCGCGGCGCGTGGCGCGGCGCCGCACCGGCAGGAACACGAGCGCGGGCAGCAGGCTCAGCGCGCCGCCCGCCTCCTCCAGCACGAACGGCTGCATCGTGAGCGGCGCGTGCGGCGCGCGCGGCACCGCCAGCAGCGCGCCCGCGCCGCCGTGCGCCGCGCGCAGGTGCGCCTCCAGCGCGCCGAACCCGCCCGCGCGGAACAGGCACCGCGAGCACGAGTACTGCGCGCCCGCCTCGCCCTCGCCGCCCTCGCCCTCGCCCGACCCGCCCTCGCCGCTCTCGCCCTCCCCGCCCTCGCTCGCCTCGGCGCCCTCCCCGCTCTCCGGCTCGTCGCCGCCCGCGAGGCCGGCCGCGCCCGCCCCGCCCGGCTCGCCCCCGCAGCTCTCCTCCGCCTCGGATATAGACTCCGCGAGCTCGTTCTGATGCAGCTGCTGCTGTTGGTGCTGCTGCAGCTGTTGCTGCTGGTGTTGGTGCTGCTGCAGCTGCTGGTTCTGCTGTTGCTGCTGCTGCTGCTGGGCGTGCGCCCGCTCGTGCGCGAACAGGAACGCCAGCACGTCCGTCGTGAAGGGGCAGTAGGAGCACGCGTAGGGCTTGTCGCGCGCGAGCAGCTCGAGCGGGCGTGGTGGTGGGGGCGGCGGCCGCGCGGGCGGCGCGTGCTCGGCCAGCAGGTGCGCCCGCAGCGCGCGCGGGCCCCGGAAGCGGCGCGCGCACAGCGGGCAGGGCTCCGCGGGCGCAGCGGCGGCGGGCGCGGGCGGCGCGGGGATGCCGTGCGTGTTGTGCTTGTGCACGCGCAGGAAGTACTTGCTGCACAGCTCCTTATGGCAGATGTCGCACGTGACGCCGCCCAGCTGCGTGCCGCTCTCCAGCGAGATGCCGTGCATGCGCTGCATGTGCGTGCGCATGAAGTACTTATTGCACAGCTCCTTGTTGCAGATCTCGCAGAAGCTGGAGCCGGAGGAAGAGGCGCGCCGCTCGTCCGGCAGCGGCGGGGAGGCGGAGGGCGCACGGGGCGCCGCGTCCGGGGGCTCCTCGGCCAGCCGCTCCGCCGCCAGCTCGTTGAGCTGCGAGATCATCGTCTGCAGCTTGCGCAGCTCCTCGCTGGCGGAGCCCGGCGACGCGAGCCCGCGCTCCTCCACGATCAGGTTGAGTGGGCTAGTCTGCCCGTCGCGAAGCGCCGCCTCCAGCTCATCCTCGCACTCCCGCTTCACCTCGGCCAGCTCCTCCGGATCCAGTGGCGGCGGCAGCGAGAGCGAGCGCGGCGGGGTGTCCGGCGGGAGGGCGGCCAGCGCCGGGGGCGTCGTGAGCGGGGTGCCGAGCGGGGTGAGTCCGCCGAGCGGCAGCGGCATCGCCGGCGGGGTCACCAGCGTCGGGGACCGGTCCCCGAGCGGGGAGCGCTGCGCGGGCGCGCCGTGCTTCCGCTCGCGGTGCGTGCGCAGGAAGTACTTGTTGCAGTACTCCTTGCAGCAGATCTCGCAGAACGCGTCCGGGTTGGCGACGCCCAGCCGCCGCAGCGCGTCGGGCTGGAAGCCGGCGTCGCGCGCGCGCCGCGCCGAGTCCGGGGACAGCCGGCGCGGGGTGCCGCCGGACTCCTCGTCGGAGGCGCGCCGCGGCGGCGAGGCGGGGTGCGAGGTGGGGTGCGCGGCGGGCGGGGGCGGCGGCTGCGCGTCGCCCCCGTCGTAGATGCCGTGCTTGTTCGCGCGGTGGGTCTTCAGGAAGTATTTGTTGCAGAACTCCTTGCAGCAGAGGTCGCAGTACGCCTCCGGGTTGAAGATTCTGGGCGGCTCGTGCCTCTGGAGGAGTCGGAAGGCGGCGAGGGGGTCGAAGGCGGGCAGGGCGAGGTCGCCGAAGGTGAGGGCGCTCTTGTAGATGTCGGCCATCTTGGCGTGCAGGTCCAGCGGCGGGGGCGCGGCGTGCTGCGGCGGGGCGCGCGAGGGCGCCGCCTGCTTGCGCCGCTTGCGGCCCGGGCTGCCCCCGCCGCCCTCCAGCTCCAGCTCGCGCTTCACCGCCGGCGCGACTGACATCGCGTCACCGCCGCATCTGGAATGCATACGAAATATATGATTAATTCAACTAGCAACTAGTTACGTAATTATACCCACTATTGCAATGATAATAATATGAACTAAAGGTTTAAGCTGCACTGTCGTTATGCTATAAAAATGCATTTAATCTAAATAAAACTCAATCAAATTGATTAGTTGATGAAATTGCTAATATATTATTGTATCTATCATTAATTAACGCCAACAAGACTTTCTTGTAGCTTTTTAAGAAACAAATGGTAGGTCTCCATGGTGTTAGGTATATATGTTTGCCGTATGATTTTCGTCGCCAATCCAGCTCATTAAAATTTGTACCCAACCTAAACATTTTTAATAACGGAATTATGTGAATGAATCACGCAATTTATTTATTTTCTCGATGAATAATAAAAACTTAATTATATTTTATTGTTTCCATTTCTCATAAAACTTTTTTATTTATTATATTTTCTGTGTAGCTCCATAATTTTACACAAAATATGTAAAGTTGTGAAAACTAATTAAACCACAGGAGGTATTACAAAAAGCTGGTAAAACTAATAATAAAATTGAAACTGTCGTAAATTTGTCAATCTTACTTATATAATATTTATAAAAGGTAAAAATTGACAAACTGACGATTATTATTGAGCAGCTAAAATCGTTGGATTTAATATAACTCGTAAGATTTTAAAATTTGTCAAACGCCAATTCAATAAACTACCAAAAAATCTTTTTTTTTTTCACCAATTTTCTTCTTCTTCTTCTTTATAAATAAAAAATATTTACTTTGCCCTGTATACGTTTCTAAACCATTGGGCCGATTGTGATAAAACTTTGGCGGGTTGTTCTGCCTGCATCCGCAAAGGTTCCTGATATAAAGACATGATGATCCTGCGGGGATTCCAAAATTCACGCGGGTGAGTTTCCGAAACGGTTGGAGCTGATGTTATATGGAGTAAATTAGGCTACATTGGAGTTGCTGCGGGAATTCCGAAACTCGCGCGGGTGAAACAGCGGGGCACAGCTAGTAATACTATAACAGTTAATGATAGTTATAATAATATTTCAAATCTGAAAAGCTGTTAATTTGGAATTACAAACAGACACTTAAATTTTATTTATGTATGTATAGATAGATGCAAATGCGCAGTTTATTGGTTTGTTTGTTATGCTTTCACGCCTCAACTACTCATCTAACTAACTGACGTTCATCATGATTCTTCTACACGTTGTCAGGTGTAAGGAAAAGACATAGGTTACTTTCCATCCTAGAATTCCCGCAGAATCTCTAAAACTAACGTAGGCGAATCCGCGTAATCCGAAATTGTCGCGTACGCCGCCCGCAGCGAAAAAATTCGAACCGGTAGGCGCGGGCGTAGCGCTTGGAGTTTCGTAGATAGGTCACCTCCAAACTAATGTTGAATAACTTTTAATTTTTTCGACATAAAATATATTTTAATCATATTATTGTTTATTTTTTTAAAAGGAGGTGTATCAGGTTTTTAGTTGATTCATTAACACGTTGTATACATATTTAATATGACTCTAGATAGAAACAAATTAGATATTAATTTTTCAACATATTTTGTCTTCGGCACACAGTAACACTGTAAGTCTTTACAATCAGCTAACATGTTAATATAGAGCTTTATTACACTTTTAGCTGTGCCCCGCGGTTTCACCCGCGTTAATGTCGGAGATCCCGCGGGAATTCCAGGATAAAAAGTACCCTATGTCCTTTACTATACCCGTGACAACGTGCATGCCAAATTTTATCCAAATCCGTTCAACTAATATTATAAATGTGAAAGTGTGGATGTTTGGATGTTTGTTATTCAATCACTTAAAAACGGCTGAACAGAATTGGATAAAATTTGGCATGCACGTTGTCACGGGTACAGAGAAGGACATGGGTCACTTTATACGGGAATTCGCGTGGGAACTCCGAAATTACCGCGGGTGAAACCGCGGGGCACAGCTAGTATGGTAATAATATAGAGCCGTATTACACTATTCAATATCTCATAAACGACTCTACTGAGAACCTACCTCTTTAAACTAAGGTCTAAGGTTTCCTCCTTCATTTATAATCAACTAATTACAAATGACTGCACTTTGAAATACACGAACATCATCAAATCACTACAACCACTCGACCACCGAGCCTCTACCTACGCCCCTTGAACAAGTCGTGAATGTATGCAAATGAATGTCAACTATCAACACTTCACAGATCCAAATGTCACAGACGTAAACATTTCGCGCGAATGTCAACTTTTGCGCAATTTTCGCGCGCGTGCCACACTTGCGCGCGCGTTCGTGACTGGACGGTGTTTTTAAGTAAAAACGTGTGTGTGTCTGGATCGTTTTTTGGGTGGAAAAATGTCAAAAACGAATCTACCCCACTCTACGCCGCCCTTGCGTGGTGTTGCTTGTAGCACAGGGGGCCGGTGAATTCGGCGTAAGAGCGGGGCTACATACACTGGGTATGCTCTCGCATCGGTGATGCCGTGTTTTTTTTTTTTTTTTAATAAAATAAAAAATAAAACAGCATTTTTAGTTTAAACTAGATATTTTTAATTTTAAATTACCTAGTTATTTCAAAGGAGAATTAAGGTTACAGATTTGATAATCTTTATAAATAAAAATAAATGTTTTATGTCTGTCCTCTATGCGTTTCGAAACCATTGGTCCGATTGTGATGAAACTTTGGCAGGTTGTTCTGCCTGCGGCCGCAGGGGGAGCACGGCTAGTATTATATTAAAATAAATAATAAATTTACCAAATGATTGATTTTTGTGTAATACTGGCATTTCCTTGCGGTTCCGGCCACGTGAAATTTGTAATTCCCTCAGGAACTCCCTGTCCTATATTGAAAAGTATACCACGGTAATTTGGATTAAATGAATACATATTTTATCTGTGTACACATCCCGATGCGTTAATGGGTTGACTGAAAATATCCAAATACCTTCAGAAACATTGGAATTTAAGTTTATGAGTATGAGAACAGGGCTCTTATTCATTATGACCATAACACGCCGCGTTAAGATAAGACGCCGCAAAAAATGTCTTTCCCTCGTAATCAAAGAAGTTTCACCCCAAAAGAAAATAGATTTTTACAACGTTTCTTATGGCTAAAATAAAGAATAATGATTTCAAATATTTTGCCATCTATAACGTTTGGAAATGCGTTTTTGGGACGCGCGTTATGGGCAAGGAGTTGTTTGTCATCCTACTAATATTATAAATATGAAAGTGTGGATGTTTGGGTGTTTGTTACTCAATCACGCAAAAACGACTGAACGGATTTGGATGAAATTTGGCATGCACGTTGCCAGGGGTACAGAGAGTTTTTTCAAGCAGGAAATTTTAGCAGGCTATATTTATAGTTAGTAGCATTGATGTCTGTGTTTCTGAACTCGATTTCAAAGAAAATAAACAAATTGTTGAAAATATCCAAATTCAAAGCATGTGAACCGTCCTTAACATCAAACAATACACACAATACTTTCCGAAAATTTGGAAACAGTATTAAAAGGGCGTCTCTTTGTCAAATACACCCATCTCCCTCCAGTGCGTTGACCCCCCTATCACTATCCCTGTCTCGGCTCGCATGACACCTCTCGTTCTATCAAACTTTCGTCTCGTTTCCATAATTTATGATTATTATGAGTTATGACTGTACTTTTGAGGATCCGGTATAAATTCCATTTATATTCGTTGGGCGAGAGAGGGACAGAAAAAGATATTTTTCTCTAAAAAGTTTCACCGAATGTTTTTTACCTCACACGAAATTACATTATTTTTTTTTGTCTTGAGCGCAGTCAAGTCTATGCGAAAACGTGTTTTTCTAGTCCTTACGTACCTTACGGAAACCTTGTTACTCTCTAGAATATGTTAAGAAAAATTAATTGCCTCTTGAAGTCTAATCGACTTACCTAAGTGCACTGTACTATCGTAATCTTATCTTAATATATATAAATCACATTTCACGTTGTTTGTCCGCGATGGACTCCGAAACTACTGAACGGATTTTGATAAAATTTTGCAACCATTTATAATATGGTATAAGATAGGATAGTTTTTATCCCGGAATTCCCTCTGGAACTGTAGGACATAGAGTACTTTTTTTCCGCAACCTCCGCGGGAACTCTGAAATTACCGCGGATGAAATCGCGGGGAACAGCTAGTCATATTTCAATTTAGATCTATTTTCGTTTAACAATTTCGTACCTTTTCTCGGCATTTAGTTACCGAGATATAAGAAGTTGTGTAAATTCGGGTAAAAAAGTTCGTTAGTTAGTTAGTTAACAATTGACACGTATATTTTGCTATTTCAAATTGATGAAAATATACTTGCATAAAACGCATTAAAGAGGGGCTCGTCACGTCATATGCAGGCAAAAACTGTGCCTGCTTGTGACGTCACGCGACATTTCGACTCAACGTTTCTCAGTAATTTTTTTTGCTCACGTAAAAAAATAAAAATACGTGTCTAATATTTTTTTATGGATCTACAGGACGACCTAAAAACAAAAATTTAGTCAACTAGCCTATTGAAAGAGCTTCGCCGACGTGACAACATAGTAAGGGGTTTCCACCACCCTGATATTGCATCCCTCTTAGTGCTCTGCAGGTGGTTCTATGCCCAAAAATGCTATGGATTAGTGTTAATTGTATCGTAAAGAAATTTCTTCCATTGAAGTGTTTTGATTTTATTCAGTGTATTTATGTAGACTCAGTTGATCAGTTCCCATACTAAGGCCGCGTTATCAATGTATTTGGTATCGATTTTATGTACAAATTGTTATTTTTATTTTTTTCATTTTTATCACCATCAAGTACAAGTACTTACCAACGAAACAAATTTAAAGATAAAAAAGTTTTCGGGGTACGATAAGCGAAATTAAAATGCACACCGCGCATCATAAATCATAGTATCGATTCGTTTTATCTATTCGCTATAGACATTTTTATTTGTTGTTATTATATGATCGGGCTCTTAGACTAGCGCGAGGTGAAAATATACAACATTATCTATATTATATACAACGTGTTAATGAATTAACTGAAAACTAGAAAGTAGTTTGCTCAGAATCGACTAGCGAATCGATCGCACTATGTTTTAATATAGGTTATATTTTTTCGTTTTTACTAGCCCATGTCTAAATTATTTATAATACAATGATTGGCGCGTACGCCGCCCGCAGCAAAATAAATTCGAACCGCTAGGCGCGGGCGTAGCGCTTGGAATTTTGTAGATAGGTCACCTCGAAACTAATGTTGAATAACTTTTAAAGTATACATTTTTTTGATATAAAATATATTTTAATCATATCAGTGTTTATTTTTTTAAATGGGGTGTATCAGGTTTTCAGTTAATTCATTAACACGTTGTATAAAAACATTTCATGCGGGTGAAACCGCGGGGCACAGCTAGTTCTTACATAAGTCCTCCGCCGCATCTCTCGGTATGTCTGTCTGTCTGTCTGTTCGCGAGAAACTAAAGACTACTGAACGGATTTTCATGCAGTTTCATAGATAGAGGGATTCAAAACGAAGGTTTGTATGTATAGTTTATCCCGGAATTCCTGCGGGAACTCTGAAATTATCGCGGGTGAAGCCGCGGGGGACAATTGGACGCAGATAAGCAATAACATGTTAACCCACAAAATTAAGTTACTGATTCATAACGATTCATTGAGAGAGGGAACGTTTTTTAATTATGTGTTTGCCTTATTACATTGCTTAAATATGTAACTAAATATTGAACATAAAAAATGTTGACAAAAAATGGCGCTCCTACTTTTAAAACACGATTTACTCAAAATTTCTAAAAATTTCTAGTGTGGGTTAACACACTATTGGTTATCTATGTCCAATTAGTCTTTAATATACACAAAAGCTTATATGCTTACTTCCCAACCTATATCATCAGATCATATTATCAGAAAACCTGTCATCTTATAATAACTTGGGTTGTTTCGCTTGACAACTTTTATCCTGGAATTCCCGCGGGAACTCTTCAATAAGTAATATGTTTTGTGATATTTTTTTTCTAGCTCTGTCAATTTTGCATTAAACAATACATACATTTAACAATAGGCTAGTTTCCTAAATTTTCTTTTTTAGTCCGTTTTGTAGATTATTAAAAAATATTGGACACGTATTTTTTTATTTTTTATGTAACCAAAAAATAACGGAGATATATCAAGTCGAAATTTCACATGACGTCACGCCTCGCTACAGTTTGTTCGCACGTTATAGCGAGCTGTGACATCACGAGTCCCCCACCCTAAACTTTAATGCGCTTTATCTATGCATATTTCCATTATTTTAAAAAAGCAAAAAATACGTGTCTTTTATTTTTTTATTATCTAACTGACGGACTAAATAGAATTTTGATTTTTTTACCCAGGAAACTAGCCTATTGCCGAAGCTATATAAAATTTTCGTGTACAAATTGATATTCCGTTCCGAATTAAAGTTAATAGAATTTTTCAACCCTTCAATTTAAAATGTTTGTGAAACACCATTGTTGAGTGCACCTGGTGAGCGCGGGGGCGCGGGCCGCGGGGTCGCGGGTTCTGCTCCCGGCGCGTGTGATTGAAAACAAATACTTGATGACACGAACGAACAGGGAGACCATCGAGTGGTCTTCGATGTCAACAAATCATAAAATATATATCTTTATTGTAGATAGGTAAATGGTTTAAATAAATACTGAGTCAATTTTAATTCAACAAATTCAACGTCACATCTGTAATTTGTAAATAGGGCAAAGTGTGTGTGTGACTGTGATAACCTAGGCCTACCATGCGGGCCTAGACCAGTTCATTGGACTTAAGACATACTTCCGACGTTTGTTCATCGCGATGTTTTCCTTCAATGAGCTTAATGTCTTTTTATATATCTTCTTTTTCTTAATATATAAATCACGTGTCACGTTGTTTGTCCGCGATGGACTCCGAAACTACTGAACGGATTTTGATAAAATTTTGCAACCATTTATAATATGGTCCAACTTAAAAGATAGGATAGTTTTTATCCCGGAATACCCTCGGGAACTGAAGGACTTAGAGTACTTTTTTCCCGCAACCTCCGCGGGAACTCCGAAATTACCGCGAATGAAATCGCGGGGGACAGCTAGTGTAAATATATGTTAGTTGTTGTATACGTATGCTGTAAATCTTTGTGTTGTGTCAAATAAAGTTTATCAATTAAATTCAATTCAAAAAAATAAATCTTATAGTTGTTTGACGAAACTGTGTTTTGTGGATTGTTTTATAAAACACTAGCTGTCACCCAGAACTACCGTAGCTTCCTATAAGTGAAAGAATTTTCAAAATCGGTTCAGTAGATCCAGAGATTACCCCCTACAACGTCACAAACTCACAAACTTTAGCTCTTTACTATTAGTATAGATTTCCGTAGCTGTATATTGCCGTATACTAGCTGAGCCCCGCGGTTTCACTCGCGTGAAAAGTTTTTATGCAACAACTTTTCTTCCCGACGTCCGATTTAAAGAAACAAAGCCTATACCTATAATGGGCATGTGGACTAATTTTTATTTTTTAGTCCGTCTTGTAGATTATTAAAAAATATTGGACACGTATTTTTTCGTTTTTTACGTAATCAAAAAATAACGGCGATATATTGAGTTGAAATTTCGCGTGACGTCACTATTCGGACAGTTTGTATGGCGGTTTTAGCGGTTAGTGACGTCACGACGTCACGATAAAGCGCATTAAAATTTAGGGTGAAGAACCCTAAATTTTAATGCGCTTTATCTCTGTATATTTTAATTTATTTGAAAAAGCAAAAAATACGTGTGTATTGTTTTTTTATTTTTTAACTGACGGACTAATTAGAATTTTGATTTTCAAAAGTAGTCCACATCCCTATTATGTAGCTCCAGGCTAAGCTTAATCTACCTGTGAAAACCGCATGACACTCCGTTCAGTAGATTCGGAGATTATTGCGAACAGACAGACTGACAGACAAACAGAAAAGAATTTTAAAAACTCTTTTTTTGAGGTTGGTTACTCTTCTTTTATCGCCCCCTGTCAATTTTTCTTAAAAATATTCAATGTACAGAATCGCAGATTCTACTCTTTTATTATAGTATAGATATACCGGTTTTTTGTTAAAAAATAATTATTATATACAATTTGCTATTGTGCGTCATCCGCGTAAGTTGCGGAATTGCCGCAGAACTACCTATTTTCGTTAATACAAACCTTCTCCTGACGTTTTTGCAAGACTAACGAACGGCATATTGTTTTTAAAAAGATATTTTTTTAAAACCTAAGTATAGGTACATAAATCATACATTGAAAACCTTATTTCCCGCAGTTTTTTAAGGATTCCTTCGGGAACAGTATAGTATAGAACCTTCGAAACATCTTGTCACATCAAATAGTTATAGAGACTGTGTGAATAAGAATCACCAATCGGTCGAGACGTTTACAAGTTACACGATCGCAAACAGATGCGCCAAAAAAGACCATATCCCGTTCATACGTAAACAAGTTTTGCCCAAAAACAATTTCGGTAAGGTCGCGCCAGAAATTATCGAATACAGTCACGTACTTAGCTTCCGACGGAATGGGGAGACTTACACAAAAAAAAAAAAAAATTCCTTGTCCTAGAGATTTTTAATTTAATAAATCGTATCTACTCTACACACGGCTCGCGGCGCGGCGGCGCCCGCATGTCATTTCACTGTCCATTATAAAATGTCAGCAGTAATCGGCCTTTATATTTTTTTTATTTGCCAACCCCCCTCGCCTGCCACCCGCCGCCCCCATCGCGGCCGCCGCCCCCCGCGCCGCCCCCCGCGACCGATATTTCAAACTTAACGACTGCGCTATAAAAAAAAGTACTTGAGACGGGAAATGAATCAACAGTGACTATAAGCGTCGGATGTTTTTGAAAATTTTATCCATACATCCAGACATATGTACATATAAATAAAAATGAAGTGTCTGTTTGTTATTCCAAATTACCAAGCTATTTATGCATATGAAATACTAGTTGTGCCCCGCGGTTTCACCCGCATTAATTTCAGAGTTCCCGCGGGAATTCCGGGATAAAAAGTACCCTATGTGTTAATCTGATGTATAAGCTATATTATTGTAAAGTTTCATTTAAATACGTTCAGTAGTTTTTGCGTGAAAGAGTAACAAACATCCATCCATCCATACATACATACTTACAAACTTTCGCGTTTATAATATTAGTAGGATCTGTACCTACGGTACTTACAATATTTAAGGTATTTTGATGTTGATATCAAATAAAGTATATGTCTATGTCTTACATAAAATAATCAATTACGTTTAAAGACAGACAGACAGAGAAAAAGCTTTTCTCTGTCTGTCTGTCTGTTTGTTCCGACTAATCTCTGAAACGGCTGGGCCGATTTGGACGAGACTTTCGCTGGCAGATAGCTGATGTTATAAGGAGTAACTTAGGCTTTATTTTAGACAAACAAATAGTTCCCGCGGGAATTCCGAAACAGCAAGTGCTTAATATAACCACAACTAAACAGTGTGCCGGAAACGTCTCTGCTTCTTCCTTACAAGTATGCAGCGTGAAGGTAGGCTTCTTTAGCTAAGGCGCTTACACCGAGTGCTTTAACAATGCTTCAACTTGAAAATAAGTTTAAAAAAATGGATATAACATTATGTATTTTATATAGATTATAGCTATCAGAGGAATAAGCTATCTGACTGTCCATTAAAGAATCTGTCCTTAAGAAGTTTTTGAACTGAATCATTTACGTTAAAGTTTTCTTATACCTACACTAGATCTAAGCCGAATCAAAATACACATGGATGTCTCGATATGTATACTCTATAGCTGACCCACGCGGTTTCACCCGCGATAATTTCAGAGTTCCCGCGGGAATTCCGGAATACAATATAGCCTATGTTACTCAGGGGTAATGTAGCTTACTAATGGTGAAAGAATTTTTGAAATCGGTCCAGTAGTTTTTGAGTTAAATCGTAACAAACAAACAAACAAAAAAGCTAATTTATCCTCTTTATAATACTAGTATAGATGACAGATGTACAATGTACATATGTATAAAGGCGATCGACATTTTTCACGGCATCATTCGGCCCATTGGTAAAGGTCATGTAAACCTTTGCCTCGGGCGGCCCTGAGGCAAATGCAATCATGGAGACACTGGCAAGTGTGGGTTTGCTTTGATATTAGTGTGAAATTGTTTTATTATACAATACATTTATTATTATAATTCATTTATTATTACATTTATTGTTCAAATTTGGTAAGAAACAAAAGCAGCCAATCAGAAATAGTAACTCAATAAATAAAAAATCAGTTTTTGGACCGTAGGCACTATCACTAAATATTATAAAGCAGTCCTTCACCGCGTCCGTCTATTCGCGATAAACTCAAAAACCACTGAACGGATTTACTAAACGGATTTTTGATAGAAGGATTCATGAGAAAGGTTTAGGAATATAATTTATCAAGGTTTTGTGTAACCTGGTTGAAATATATCGTTAATTGTTGGAAGTGTCGAAAAAGGACATTAAATTTTGCATAAGTACTTTTTGAAAGTACTAGAAATTGCCGCGGGTGAAACCGCGGGGGACAGCTAGTTAACACGTAAACTGTTTCTTCTTTATTAAACTACTAGCTAAGTCCCTCGGTTTCACCCGCAGTAATTTCGGAGTTTCCGCGGGAATTCCGGGATAAAAAGTACCCTATGTCCTTCTCTATACCTCTGACAACGTGCAGGACAAATTTCATCCAAATCCGTTCAGCCGTTTTTGCGTGATTGAGTAACAAACATCTAAACATCTAAACATCCAAACATCCACACTTTCACATTTATAATATATATTAGTAAGATGTACAGATTCTCTACAAGTTTTGATTCGGTTCTTTTTTTAATGACATATCGCGAAACGTGTCCATATGCAGGGTAGCTAACTAATCCACTAGCCCAAGGGCGCTGTGCTGGAAGAATGAAACATTTCACGTTTTTGTAACCTTAATAAGTTAAGGCTACAAAAACATGACCATAACCTCCAGACAGCAGTGCTTTAGGCATGATTTCTCCTAGTTTTGGGAATGTTTAATATCTATAATTTAATTTTATAAGTATAAAAGTCAGCGCAATAAAACAGGGAACGTAAAACACGGTTCAACTCTTGATACTTCGATCAGTGAATTACCTAACTAGATACTCAATGAGTATATTATGAATTTTACATACTTGAATTTTTCAATGATCAAATGAACTAGTTTGGCTTCCAGCTTAAATTAAGTAGATATAGCCGCTAATTATATTAAGCGAGGCTAAAAACTAATTTGCGTTTCTGTAAATAAATTAGCTTTAGACAGGCTTACGAATTATGAAGTACCTAGAACTTCCGCTTTTATTTCTGTTACGAAAACCATAGCTGTTCCCTGCGGTTCCGCCCGTGTGGCTTTGGGGATTCCCTCACAGTCCTCTCCCACCACATTATACTCTTCTGGGAGAAAAATTTGTTATTATATCCTATTCTTGAAATAAAGTACGAGAATATATTTTACGTAAAATATACTATGATATATTTCACAAAAGTCCATTCTTTCGTTTCGTATTTTATGGGTAACCTAAACAAACAGACATGAGTTTTAAAAGTTGTTGCTTTATGTTTAGATGATATACAAATTTCCTCCGGAATTCAAGATATCTCGTTATTAGATTGACACTCCAATTTTTTTTAAATTATCCTAACAGATTTAAACTAATTTTTTTTGGAAAACTACAAGTTTCCTGCGGTTACGCTCGCGTTTGAAAGCATCTATCACCGCCAAAGCCACTTTTGTGGTCACAGTAGGTACTTGCTCCACTTTTTTTGACTCAATGTTGTCATTAAACAGCTAACTCGTATAATTAATATGACTAAAAGCTGACAGACAGATATAACTTACAATTTATAGGTATATTTTATAGCAATGTTCAGACCCGCCTTCATCACAAATCCATCACATACCTAGTACAGACACAATATGTAGATATCTATATGTATACATAAAGGGTCTTTCAATAAGGACGGGTCGATTTTGACATGAAATAAAAAAGGCCGTGTGTGAGATTTTAACGATTTTTTTTTTTTATTTGAAAGAGCTATATATGCCATTATGTGTGGAAAATCACATCGTTTAAATGTCCGCCGCGGCTTCTCACGGTGGCACGAATTCGAGTTGTCCAATGTTCAACAACTCTGCCGCATAGTTCGGGTTGAATTTCAGCGATAGCCTGAGCTATGTTGACTTTAAGGGCATCGGTCGATTGTGGCTTATTGGTATAGACCTGCGACTTAAGAAAACCCCACAAAAAAAAGTCTAAAGGTGATAAGTCGCAGGATCTCGGTGGCCAATTCACGTCACCTCTCACCGTCTGCCGTAAAATGGGCGCAATGCACGTAACGTTTGCACTAACGAACACTCATTTTGGTAATACATTTTTAACATTTGGACGTGTTGCTCAACCGTGTAACTTGCCATGGTGATTTGGCATTACTAACTGAATAAAAAAATATAGGTTAGAAAGACGACGTTAAAACAACATGGCCGCCACAGGCTGCCAACATCGACCCGTCCCTATTGAAAGACCCTTTATATCAAGTTCATGACGAATATATGTCTCGATAGATTAAGTTAAAGAGTTAAGCAAATAACCAATCTTAGTTAATTTTAAGCGACAGATACGTACGTTAATGTACAGTGTTGGCAAGTAGCTATATTATACACATATATGTTAGGTATATTTATGTTACTATCCAGCCCGATATATCCCTGGCAGCCTCAATTTAGCGAATCGCAAGTATTATAAGTATAACAAACACATCTCTATATATTAATCTAATCACACTCGCTTTTCGTTAAGAATGTGTGCGTCTCCGTCTTTAATAATAACTGGGGGGGTTGCGAGGCCTGGGGGCCCGGGGGGCGACCGGCGGGGTGGGGGGCCCACCCACCCCCCACACACTAGTGAAAAAATATATCCAAAGGAAAACAATATTATAAATTGGACGAGGGCACGGCGCGTGTGTGCGTTCGAGTCGGATGGAACACATGAAATTGGAACGTATTTCGCTCATACATGCCTTTTTTATTTCATTTTACTTTATTTTATTTCGAATGTGACGTACTATTTTCAGTTTTATTATTATGTATGTGGTATATGTAGGGACATGTATGCTGTGTTATATTTCCCTCGTTACACTGGAATGTTGTAGCGGGTACCTACATGATAAACGTATTGATAGATTCACGGATGATGCAATATTGTATATGAGCTTTTTATACCAGTGCCTCGTTTAAAATTAAATTAGTGCCTACTACTTTTTGGTTACTTGAAGTCAGTTTCCCTAAATAGTTAGTTTTTAAGGACACTTTTTGCCTAGAAGAGGTTGTTGTTACGTACAAATAAGCTGAGAAATATTTGGACGCAGATAAGCAATAACATGTTAACCCACAAAATTAAGTTATTGATTCAGAACCATTTATTGAGAGTTAGGGAACGTTTATTAATTACTATGTGTTTACCTTATTACCTTGCCTAAATATGTAACTAAATATTGAACATAAAAAATGTTCACACAAAATGGCGCTCCTACTTTTAAAACACGATTTACTCAAAATTTCTCCAGTGTGGGTTATCACACTATTGCTTATCTATGTCCATTTACCATATTGACCTAACATATACATACATGGATATTATTACATCCTAACTTTCCTTTACTATTATAAATGCGAAAGTGAGTTTGTTTGTCACGCTTTCACACCTTAACGGCTGAACCGATCGTAATGAAATTTTGCATACACGTTGTCTGGGCTACAGCAAAAGACATACGGTACAATTAATCCCAAGAAGAAATCCTGAAATTAAAGTTTTATCTATTGAAAACCTGTATCTATTGAATGAGGGTTTCAAAAGCAATAAATAAACTAAGTGAACATATTATATTGCATCAATTAGTCCTTATGCGTTAAAGTGGTACAATTCCAAGCCGGAACCAAAGATTCTTCTAACGTACAATTAATTATTAATTATTTACAAATTAAATGTTTCCACAAACCATGTTCAATCGTTAATTACGTAGGTAGCTAAACAAACTGTCATAAAGACGCTATTGTACTAATGTACAACACCTAACATACCTACTCATATGAGAGTAATACTGGTTTTGCCGTATATTTACAGCTAGTTGTCCACCGCGGTTTCACCCGCGGTAATTTCGGAGTTCCCCACATGTCACTCAGGAGTCAGGACTACTTTAGCTTCCTATAAGCGAATGAGTTTCAAAATCGGTTCAGTAGATCCAGAGATTACCCCCTACGACGTCACAAACTCACAAACTTTTGCTCTTTATAATATTACTATAAAAGTATTGATAATATGTAGATGATAGTAAAATAATGGGCTAGTTGACTAAATTTTTTTTTTGTCCGTCTTGTAGATTAATAAAAAATGCTAGGCTTATAACTAGCGGTTAGTGACGTCACGAGCCCCCACCCTAAACTATAATGGGGATGCGGACTACTTTTGAAATTCTAATTCTAATTAGTCCGTCAGTTAGAAAATAAAAAAACAATAGACACGTATTTTTTGCTTTTTCAAATAAATTAAAATTACAGAGATAAAGCGGATTAAAGTTTAGGGTGAGGGGGTCGTGACGTCACTAACCGCTAAAACCGCCATACAAACTGTCAGAATAGTGACGTCACGCGAAATTTCAACTCAATAATATCGCCGTTATTTTTTGATTACGTAAAAAAAGAAAAAATACGTGTCCAATATTTTTTAATAATCTACAAGACGGACTAAAAAATAAAAATTAGCCAACATGCCCGCCCATTCGCTTTATCACTGTATATTTTCATTTATTGGAAAAAGCAAAAAATACGTGTTCATTATTTTTTATTTACTAACTGACGGACTAATTAGAATTTTGATTTTCCAAAGTCGTCAACATCCTTATTCTTGGACATCATCGACAGTGCCACGTCCCAAACTAAGCTTTTTAGGTGCCACACATCTACTATGCTTCTTCTAAAGAGTTAAGTTTGCGAGTTTGTGAATTGTGAGTTTGTGAGTTTGTGACGTTGTAGGGGGTAATATATGAACCTACTGAACCGATTTTGAAAATTCTTTCAATTATAGGAAGCTACGGTAGTTCCGAGTGACATAGGGTATTTTTTATCCCGGAACTCCCGCGGGAACTCCGAAATTACCGCTGGTAAAACCGCGGGGGAACAGCTAGTCTGGTATAATCCTTACTACTTACTCATTGATGTTACTAGTACAATTAGTAGTAAGTTCAACGGTTCACCCTTAACGGCTAAACCAATCATCGTGAAATTTCGCATACCCGTTGTCAGGAGAACAGGAAAGAGCATGTGGTACTTTTGTCCCGGAGGTCCCGTAGAAACTCTGAAATTGATTCGGGTGAAACCACGGTGAAAAGCTAGTATTATATATCAATTTCACCCGCTTTCCTGTACCCCTGACGACGTGTATGCAAAGTTTCATAGTGATCGGTTCAGTGGTTAAAGCGTGAAAGCGTGACAAACAAACTAATAAACTTAAATTCGCATTTTATAATGATATTTAATAGTAAGGAAGGACTAGCTGATCCCCGCGATTTCGCCTGCGTCAATTTCGGAGATCCCGCGGTAATTCCGAAATAAAAAGCTCTGTACCCCTGACGATATGTATACAAAGTCTCATGATGATCGGTTGAGTAGTTTAGGAATGAAAGGTAACAGACAAACTACTTCGGTATTTATTTTATAATAATATACCTATTAGTATGGATTAACATAGTTTCAGCATTGTCTGACACAACCTTTTTTTTGTGAATCCAGAAGCGATTTGTAAGAATACAGCGAGATGTAAACATATGGTACTGTCGTGCACACGAGCGTTAAAAAATTAAAAAAAAAACTTAAAAAATTTTTTTTTTTTTATACAAAGCAATATAATTCAATGAATTATTGGTTTCATAAATTTCACTAGGTAGCTGTTAAACGCTTTTTCACCAGTATTTCATATTTAATTTCAAAAACACCATAACTCCTCAAAAAACGAGATTCATCGCAACATTTAGTAGGTAGTTATGTCAAATTTAAACACATAATGGGCATGTTGACTAACTTTTATTTTTTAGTCCATCTTGTAGATTATTAAAAAATATTGGACACGTATTTTTTCTTTTCTGACGTAATCAAAAAATAACGGCGATATATTGAGTTGAAATTTCGCGTGACGTCACTATTCTGACAGTTTGTATGGCGGTTTTATCGGTTAGTGACGTCACGAAATGAACTTTTTATTTCAGAATTCCTCCAGGGACTCCTGAAATTAACGCGAGAAACAGCTACCTACTTTAAAATCGTAACAAGAAATGACAAAACGCGTCGAATTGAGAATCTCCTCCTTTTTGGGAAATCGGTTAAAAAACAAGAAGAAAATCCAAATTCTATAACTTTTCTTCTCACCTGTACACGACACTCCAGTCGCGGCGAGGGCCGCGAGGTCGGAGGGCGGAGGGACGGGACGGGCGGGCGGGTGTCGATCCATCTTGTTCTATCCACTACAATTTATTTGTACCACTGTGACGGATCTGTGTGGTCACTATTTAACAAGAATTCTTTCGCGCATTTCTTGTGTTCTTACATCAAAAGGAGAGTCGGTTTTTGTTTTCCAAATCTTGATAAAACTGTTTATAACATGCCGTTCCGCCCGCGGTTTTACTCGCAACATTTTCGTATTCCCTAGTTAACTAGCATCGAGATAAGAAGATTCCTTGCGTTGTTTTTTTATTTTTTTTGTGGAAAAACCTTACGACTAATGTAAAAAAATCCTTACTATTTATTATAAATGCGAAAGTAAGTTTGTTTGTTTCGCTTTTACGCCCTAACCACTCTATCGAGCATTATGAAATTTTGCATACGTTGTCGGGGGTACAAAAACGGACGTATAGGGTACTTTTTATCCCGGAATTCCCGCAAGACCTCCGAAATTAACGCGGGTAAATTTTGCATACCATGTACGTTGTCAGAGGCAAAGAATACAATGTAGCTAGGGTACCGGAATTTCCGCGGGATCACCAAAATCAACGCGGGTGAAACCGAGGGGTTCCGCTAGTAATTAAAGTTTAACAGAACACAGATGTTCCGATATTACAGACAGACGCTTCGACTTCATTTATATGCACTGTCTGCATATGGGCATAATCAAAAGGGTTTAAACTTAAAACCCGGTGCTTGGGTATTAAAACCCAATAAGAACCGTAAACACACACACAGAAAACTCAAGCACCGGTCAACCCGGTCGATTACTCATCTGTATACGTGGTCAATTTTAAAAGTCATTGAATCTTATTTTAATAATAATAATCAATGACTGAACAATACTACTGTATCCAAAATATACATTTTCACACCACATGCTCGACAATGCCGAATTATATGTCATGTAAACCTTACCGAAAGCAAGACATTATATCTCTTGGCTTTAGCCGGGTTATAATGTTCTATTGAATTTCATTATAACCCGCTGGTCAATAATGTGATTTTCACTTTCATAATTCTTATTGCTATGTCCATAATGTCTCATTTCGCTAAACAGAATGTGTTCTCAGCGGGCGCGGCCAACTCGATTTTCGAAGACCGAAGCCGTGGCCCACTAGATTCGCAGTGAGACGAACTTCATTTGTTTGTCAAATCGAGTAGGCCACGCCAGCTGAAAGAAGTGGCTATATAGGATCTACTAAGCCTGGTTTTTTATTGTCTCGCATTATGTGAGAAAAGTAGAGTATACACCACAGGGATAAAACTGTTTTTTTCTTGGGCGCTTGAATCCCTCACTGCACTCAGGACTCAATCTTAATTCCCTCCCTTTGGTCGGGAATTAACTTATAACACCCTCGCTGCGCTCGGGAGTTAAATTTGGAGTCCTTCGTTATGTTCAGGATTCAATGTAGCGCCCGTGACATAAAACAGTGCTTTATCCCCTTGGTGTATAATCTACTATTATATGCCTACTGAAAGACAGCCATAGGGTGAATCGTTAGGGCTAGTTTTCATATGAATTCCAATTTCCAATTAGTAGATATTTTTTCCCACTACAGCTGTTTTTATATTATTTCACCTTAAATACAAAATACCATAACTTTTTCTTATCTCGCTAATGTTAAAAAGATCATTTTAATCCATTTTTTCTATTAAATAAAAATGAAATAAGTACCTATTTTATTACTGAGGTGTTATTTAATAAAAACCAGTTAAAAAGTAAGAAATCATCTTTTGAAATTCGTTTGAAAACTAGCCTTAACTTTAAGCTAAAGTATGCCAATTGTTTCAGAAGCCTCGCAATTTCATGCAACTGATAAAAAAAAATCACGTTCGCTTCAAATGAAACGTGTGTATTGTTCAGAAATACGCAATAAACAACACACGGACAAGACAACCGGCTCGCACTAGCGGTGCTATAGCGGCGAGTAATTACCAAAAAGAGAAACGGTTTCTATCAATAAATAAGGATTTCCTTGATAGCTCCCCCCCTCCGTATTATACAATGTACGCACCATATTCTTTCCACATTATTGATTTTTTTTTTCACCATCCACCACGCCTCCCCCCCCCCGCCCGTCCCGCCGCGCGATAAGCAATACGCACGCCGCGTCGACGACGAGGTTGTCGCGAAATTATCGAAATCCAACAAAAGCATCCCGAAACGAAACTCGGCACAAGAAAACTAATAACCGGACTTTCGTCCGCCACCCCGCACCCGCACACACGCGCGCGCCGCCACATCAAAGTGGACACGCACGCACACACGCGCGCACACACACGCGCGGCAAACTCTAATTATATACGAACAGGCGAAAGAAAATAAAGATCGGGAAATTTTACAAGAAACAAGCGAGGGTAGGATGGGGAGCTGACCGCTCTCAGTCATTAAGCCTCCCCCCCCCTGCGGCCCCCCGCGCCCGCTCCCCCCCATCTTAGGGGGCTAGTTCTCCCCTTGGATGTTTAATAATATGAAGAATTGGAGATAATTTGCGCGAAACTAAATAAGAACGCCGGACGAAAACTAAAAGGTCGAGGGTGGGCTGATGAATATATACATACATACATACTTACTATAATACCTACTCACAGACCCACCCGCGGTAACTAGCCCCCGTGGGTAACACATAACGAAGTGTTTTATTTACTTATTAACGATGTTCATGATAACCTCGAAATTAAACTGTGCGGTTATTAGACTGACACTAACAAGCTAGACTAGACCTCAGGCGTAGAACTAGCGAACGAAATTTTAAAGTTTTCATGCAAATTTCAATAGATATTTTCCTGCCCTGTGAATGTTTTTTGTCTACTATAACTAAATTATAGAATGCTAATTTTTTTCTCAATTCGCAAATATAATAAAATTTATTAAAATAATTTTAAAAGTTTTTTCCGCGTAGATTTTAGATTTTCAATATCGGAATATTGGCAATATCGGAAACAAATCGAGTATTTTACTATTTAGGTCATCTATCCCTATTTAATAAATGCGAAAGTACTAACTCTGTCTGTCTGTCAGACTATTATCTATTCACGACTTAATTACTTAACCGATCGTCATTAAATTTCACTTACTTACACGTTGTTGGGGGTCCAAAAAACTAAACAAAAAATCACTGTTCTCGAGGAATAGAAATATGCTTGAAATAATCTAAATTCACGAGTGAAGTCGCGGGCACCAAATAGTCTGTGATATTTTAAATTACTCACGTCTTTCTGACTAACATTGTTTTTGTCAGCCTAGCCTAGCCCAAAGAAAGCCTAGCCCAAAGATATAGATTAGAGTAGATAACGCACGACATAAACGTGTTCGTAAAATTATATGAAGCCTTAAATGGTACAATCTCTTTTATGCTTCAAGGGTTCTTTCGGCCACGAATTTTTACAATCGGCAATACTCTGCAGCTCAATAAAGTATTTTTTGCCGACTTCCAAAAAGGCGAGGCATCTATTTTTCTAGTACAATAGGTATATTGAACCACAGTTAGCGCAGGCAGAGTGAAGCTATTACGTCACGCTTACAAAGCGAAGTACGTTTTATACGTATTCATGCTCGTGTGTGTATCACTGAAGGTAATTTCGCGCCATTCCACGAACACATCCATTGGTTGTGTATTTTGAATAAAACTATTACTGCAAAGTTAAATAATATAATCTAGGTATAAAACAAGCTTAATGTTTTTTTTTTCAGATCGATCAATTTTTTATGCTTATTAAAATAAGTATAACAATTTAATATGCATACTAGCTGTTCCCCGCGGTTTTACTCGCGTGAATTTCGGTATTTCCGGAGGTAAAAGTACCTTTTCTGTACCCCTGAGAACATGTATGCCAAATTTCATTGTGATCGGTTGTTTTATTTAGATAGTTAAAATATACCTTTTTAGGTTTTTAGTTTAAAAAATGTTAACGTAGCTTTCTTCTGTACAGAGATATAGACATTTTTGAACATAATTCGACGACTCCTTGCTTCAGCAACAAAGCAAACTACACTAACCTCACACAATAGATTTATTAGCGGCACGCCTATGGAAGAGAATATTGCGTAATCTATTCTTTATAATACATCTGTGAACAAGTTAGTCTTGTTGTTGATCATTTTTATATTTGAGTTGATTCATATTTCACCTAGCTGTTCGCCGCCGTATTTTCGTTGATGTCGCGCTAATTTCGGAGTTCCTGCGGGAACTCCGGGATAAACCGTCTGTACCCTAGCTTTTTTCTGTATCCTTGCCAACGTGTTTGAAAAAGTATGATGATCTGTGGAGGAGTTAAAACATGAAAGCGTAAAAAAGAAACTCACTTTCGCATATATTATAACGATAATTAATTTAAATATCTAACGGCCGCACTCAGAGTCGACTTTAATGATTACTTAGTTAAGTATAGATTTTTAAAACAAAACTGCCTCAATCAGACAAGTTTAATAAATTAATGTTAATTGGCATTTGATGAGATGTAACTTAATTAGTTAAATGCCATTTTACATTAATTTATTGAACTTGTCTGATTGCGGCAGTTTTGTTTTAAAAATCTATACTTAACTAAGTAATCATTAAAGTCGACTCTGAGTGCGGCGGTAATGGTACTTAATATTACAAAACAACACTATAACATACCGCTTTTGGTTCCCGCCAAAATCTCCATAGGGTTGTTAAAAAAATTATACGAACCTTAAATCTAAACAATCAAAGACCTAATAAATGCCAGATTTGACAGTTTTCTTTTTCTGCTCGCACAATATAGTTTTTAATTTAAGAACAGCGGCCAGTTCTCGTGTGGTGGCTCAAAATAATCCATATAAATTAGGGATTGAATGTTGAAATGAGAGGGGGTGTGTGTGGGCAGGCGTGGGGGTGGCGAGCGAGCGGTGGGGGGCGGGTGCTCGAACACTGTTAAACTAATTATTGCGAGGGGGCTGCCAGGGGGATAACTTCTCTAAGATTTTTCTACAACTGCTCTAAGACATCTCATTTTATCGAACCCACTTGACGTTTTCACGGTCTCAGTCGGGTTTATTTCGGAGTTCCCGAAGGAATTCCGTGATAAAAGTACCCTATGTCACTCAGGAATACTGTAGCTTCCTATAAGTGAAAGAGTTATTAAAATTGGTTGAGTAGTTTTTAAGTTTATCCGTTACAAACATACTAAAAATGAAATCTTTCTTCTTTATAATATTTATATCCATAATCTTCAGCGTCTTATTCGTAGAGAGTGCCTTACCACCATGAGGGTTCCTCACGGTCTTTTCCTTCACCGATAGTTCAAGCTCAAGATTTTAAAATTATGGGAAAAGTAGTGTAACTTTGTATTGTTTTTAACCGACTTCCAAAAAGGAGGAGGTTCTGCATTTGGCTGTATGTATGTTTTCTTTTTCTTTTTTTTTCTTTTTTTTAAGTATGTTCATCGATTACTCGAAGACAACCGTCTTCGATTTGAAAAATTCTTTTTTTGTTTGAAAGGACTCCCAAGTTGGTCCCATTGCCGCCAAATCGAGATGGCGTGAGTCCACTCCCGCCACGAGCTCGCCGTGAGCAGAACAACCCAAGTGGGCAGACACAAGCGGGCTTGGCACCGAATTCAAACCGATCAGTGGTAGCACAAACCAATTATAATATTACGTGTATTTTTGTGTGTTTGGATTAAATCAGTATTTTGTTATTTTTAGTTTTATAGTTAGCGATTAAAGATTTTTAGATATCGCGGTTGGTGTAGAGGTTAACGAACTTGCCCCTGTAGCCAAATTGACATTCTACAATCGTTATCGTCATAGAAAACTGGCTGACTACACTACGCCAGATGTCACGGGTTCGATACCCGAACCAGGGAAAAAGTGATGTAGGTAGCTACCTACATTTCTTTTTACCTTGACAGTTTAGTATACGTCATAAGTATGTATATATTTACATCAGCTTATCCTACCTCAGAGTAAATATACTACGTAAATGTGAAGGTGTGGATGTTTGGATGTTTGTTACTCAATCACGAAAAAACGGCTGAACGGAATTGGATTAAATTTGCCATGCACGTTATCAGGGGTATAGAGAAAAACATAGGGTACTTTTTATCCCGGAATTCCCGCGGGAACTCCGAAATTATCGCGGGTGAAACCGCGGGGCACAGCTAGTTTTAGATAAATATGTCAAAAATAAAATTTCATTTTATTTATTTAACAATTAATGCACACAAAGACAACATAAAAAGAAAGAAATTGATATAAAAGTCTGTATATCCAAAAATTGTTAGTTGCCTGGAAGAAATCGCCCTTAAGCAATAAGACCGTCCTTTGTTAGCTGTTTTATTTATTAGTTATGTTGATAATATGATTATGTATGAGAAAAGAAGTTAAATTTTTTTGTATTATCCGTAATATTGTCCTAAAGTCAACTGTGTCGAACTCTAGCTCTGTCCACATGACACAGACAAACGTCAGACCAATACGTACCTATACTGGGCCCTTATTCACTATGACCATAACGCGTCGCGTTAAGATATAAGGCGCTACTTAAATTGCTTTTCCCTCGGTTTCAAAGAAGTTTTACTTAAAAAACAACATTCACATTAAATCACAACGTTTCTTCTGTCATAAAGAATATAAATTTCTTATGTGTTTTTGCATCTGGAGCGTTTGGGATTGTATTTTTGGGACGCGCGTTATGGGCAAGAAATGTTGATGGTCGTAGTGAATAAGGACCCTACTTTAGTAGTTTACTATCTACGAGGAGGGCCAATAAAAAATAGGTAAGTCATTGCCTAATTCAGCCAATTATTGTGGACGACGGAAATTAAATGGGACTTTGGTACGCCCTTGAGTATATAGGTACTATATACACATAATAATCCTTACTATCCCTTAGGTAAAAAACACGAATGGAGTTTGTTGGTTCATCTGTTTGTTACGCTTTCACGCTTTGACCGCTCAACCGATCATCATGAAATTTTGCACACACGTTTTCACGGGTACTTATAGGAAAGGAAATAGGGCAAAGTGCTTGGGTTTAAAGCCGTCAGAAGCCCAGGCCACAGATAATATAATACTATCCCCAGGCTTTTATCGGGTTTAAACTCGGTGCTTCGGTTTGTTGCCCATCTATACATAGGGTAGAATTCCCGTGGGAATTCCGAAATTGGAGCGGGTAAGACCCCGAGGAACGGTCACGTAATTTCCTTATCCGTTATCAGAGGTACTTTATCCTTGAACTGTTGTTTTGTTAATCACCGCGGGAACTCCCAAATTAACGCGGGTGGAACTACCGGGAACAGCTAGTCTTATAGTCGCCTACTCACCTGGCACTGATATATTTGCCGACAGTTTATCAACAGTGGTTGCAAATGCCATTATGTTTCTAAGTCAATCGGACTATCTAACGCTGTAATCCATTGGGCACTTACCTGTATTTACAGTGAAATTTCTATAAATAAATAAATAAATAGGTACACTAGCTGTGCCCAGCGATTTCACCCGTGTTGATTTGAGGAAAAAACTAGCTAAATATTGTACAGCTAACCGTTAACGCAGCATACGTAATGGAAGTTCTCAAAACGGATATTTTTTACAGTTTTAGCAACATTTTTTATTGCTGCTCCGCTCGTATTGGTCTTAGAGTAATGATATATAGCTTATAGTCTTTCTCGATAAATGGGCTGGCTATCTAACACTGAAAGAATTTTTCAAATCCGACCAGTAGTTCCTGAGATTAGCGCGCTCAAGCAAACAAACAAACAAACTCTTCAGCTTTATAATTTACTAGCTGCGACCACGGTTTCACCCGCGGTAATTTTGAAGTTCCCGGTAATTTTGAAGTTCCCGCGGGAATCCCGGGATAAAAAGTACCCTATGTCCTTCTCTGTACCCCTGACAATGTGCATGCCAAATTTCATCCAAATCCGTTCAGCCGTTTTTTCGTGATTGAGTAACAAACATCCAAACATCTAAACATCCATACTTTCACATTTATAATTTTAATAGAAAGTAGGATTAGTATGGATTGGTCAGTCTACTGTACCTAAGGAAGTAAGGATATATTTATCGCATTTTAAAAATTTCAACTAAAATTAAACTTATATAATTATTATGTATAATAATAATATTTTAGATGACGCATAATGCTCATGAATAAAGCATGTAACGTCATTCATTCAAAAAGTATAAAAAGGTAAGCATGTTGGTTTAGAATTCAGTGAGCGATCTGTGTTCGAGCGGACATCAACAATGGCGTCCAAGTCTGTAATCCTAGCCTTGCTGGTTGTCAATTTCGCCGTGGTTTTGACGAGAGATATACGTTCAAACACGTGCAATTGTGATTTAATTGAAGATGCACCACAAAAAAGAGACGATCAAGATGTGAAATCGTGTGAATGTGTAACCGATAGAAAAACAATCACACCCGAAACAACGAGTGCCGTTCGAGAAAGGAGATCGATCAACATACACCGCAGGTGTCCGCTCGGGTACTCTTTAATATCGAGATGGTGTGTCAGGCGTCAGTCCATAATTAACAGAAGGTATCCATAAACCCAGTAGAGAAGAGAAGTTTTCGGTTGGGGTGGAAGTCGTGCCGAGTGGAAGCGTTAGTGTTCGTAGCTCTATTCACCATTCAGCAGCCATTTTGTTCATCCCAAGAGAGAAACCAGTTTTCAAGAGAGCACCGTAATTCGTCTCGGAAAACAATCTAACACATATAGTTTCGCTATAATAGTTGAAAAATAAGATGTATTTTGTTACTGAATCATGTGAACTAAAATACTACTATATATAAATACTAAACGAAGAGTGCAAAGCATTTCATAACAAAACCACATAAATAATTTATATGTGTATTCAAAGACATTCTATACAATAAATTGTGTGTATTAGTGACTGTGACGGGAAAAATCAATGACATTCTATGTATTGAAGGAAAATAATAATAATATGCCATCAAGCAACTGTTTCTCTTCTGAAAATTACTTTATTAGATAATATAATAATAGATATATTTATTTTTATTTAAAAACCTAAAATAAATGATATCATGATTTATCCAGAAAACAATATGCAAGTGGAATATTTTTAGACACAATTTTTTTTTTTACACCTTTTTTTTATTATTGTCTTTTATAATAATTTTATACTATAGCTTCTACTCTTAAAACTTTAATTAATCTGTTATGCTAATCGGAATGGGCGTTAAGCATCTTCCAGGATAAAAATGTTTGTACCCGAGTGTACCAGGATAAAGAATTAACAATTTTGCCTGAATATAATATATTTTATGCTTCATTTAAATTTCGCTAAAATCTTATTGACAAACTGGTAAAAGTTTTAGGTGGGTATTTAACAATATCACAGTAGCTACGGAGGGGTCAAGCCGGGTCTATTTTGGTTTTCCTTCGGGAACAGAACATAATTTTTACATACATTTTAATATTAAATATAATTTTATTGTTAACTAGCTGTGCCCCGCGGTTTCACCCGCATGAAAGGTTTTTATACAAGAACTTTTTTTCCAACCTGATTTCAATGAAACAAAGCCTATATGTAGCTCCAAGCTAAGTTTAATCTACCTGTGGAAACCGCATGACAATCGGTTCAGTAGATGCGGAGATTATCGCAAACAGAGAGACAGACCAGACAGAAAAGAATTTTAAAAACTTTTTTTGGGCTTAGTTACTCTTCTTTTATCACCCCTCTCAATTTTAGGTAAAAATATACAATGTACAGAATCGCGGGTTCTACTCTTTTATTATAGTATAAATAGAAGATAGATAGATTTATAGAAAACAATTAAAATGTTTGTGCTATGAGAATCATAAAGTTAGCTTTATGTGAATTCGTAAAACAATCGATGCCTCGACGGTGTCTCAAAAGAAAGTTTATTTCTTTAAATATTGGTGAAAACCGCATGAAAATCCGTTCAGTAGTCTTTGAGTTTATCGCGAACAGACAGACAGACACGGCGGAAGACTTTGTTTTATAATATGTAAGGTTATTAGCATCGTTTTAAATGTGTTATTCATTATTTATTAAATAAAGAATTTTTTATTGCTATCTGGAACTATGCATATTATTTCTCCTTACTCCTTTAGTTAAACCACCGGTACTTTTAGTCCCGGAATGGGGATGTGGACTACTTTTGAAAATCAAAATTCTAATTAGTCCGTCAGTTATAAAATAAAAAAACAATAGACACGTATTTTTTGCTTTTTTAAATAAATTAAAATATACAGAGATAAAGCGCATTAAAGTTTACGATGATAGGTCGTGACGTCACTAACCACAAAACCGCCATACAAACTGTCAGAATAGTGACGTCACGCGAAATTTCAACTCAATATATCGCCGTTACTTTTTTGATTACGTAAAAAAAGAAAAAATACGTGTCCAATATTTTTTAATAATCTACAAGACATACTAAAAAATAAAAATTAGTCAACATGCCCATTGTAAGTTTTAGTAACGTTGTATGTAGTATGTATGTATGCCCATTACCGGGGGAACTCCGAAACTTACGCGGGTGAAACCGCGGGGCACAACTAGTCCTATTATAAATGCGAATGTGAGTTTAAATGTGTGGTTGTTTCGCTTTCACGCCTTAACTACTCAACCGATCATCATGAAATTTTGACTACACCTGTCAGGGGTATAAAAAAGGACATAGGGTACTTTTTATCCCGGATTTTTTGCGGGAACTCCGAAATTACCGCGGAGAATAATGTTTATAAATTAGTAAATACTTAAATAAATAAGTAAATAAATAAATAGCTAGTAGGTACACCTATATCGCTAAAAGGTTTACGACAATCAGTGCGTAGGTACTTACATGCGTGAAAAACTATACGTAACGTTACGCGTAACATGTAACGTGTAACACCATTCCCAAAGGAGTTTCACCTCAAAGAAGTGAAAAAACAAAATTGTAAATGTAAACTATAAATAGCTGTCGCCCGTTCACCCGCGGTAATTTCGGAGTTCCTGCGGGAATTCCGGGAAAAAAGTACCCTATGTCCTTCTCTGTAAACCTGACAACGTGTATACCAAACTTTATGAGGATCGGTTGAGCGGTTAAAGCGTGAAAGCGTAACAAACAAACAAACTCACTTTAGCATTTATAATAGTAATGATACCGCGAACGAAGCCGCAAGCAACGGCTTGTACATATATAGGGTAAAACAATAACAATGTGACTAACTTTTGTAGGTACGTGAGCAAATAAGTATACCTTTACCTACTGGAAATTGATTAAAATATAGTATGTAAGACTAGTTGTACCCCGCGGTTTCACCCGCGTTAATTTCGGAGCTTTCGCGCGAATTCTGGGATACAAAGTGCGCTATGTCCTTCTTTGCACCCCTGATAACGTGTATGCAAAATTTCATGATGATCCGTTCAGCCGTTGAGTCGTGAAAGCGTAACAAACAAACAAACTCACTTTCGCATTTATAATATTAGTAAGAATAAGGATTATAGTCAGGAAGGAGGTTGAAGTTGCAACGGTGTTCAAACTTAACACCATTATAACTTTTACCTAAAAATATCTTAAGAGCTCGATCTAGAAATTTGAATAGAATTTTCAATTTCTATGAGAAGAACGCTTCCTGTTATAGTAGTGGAAATTCAGCACCCAATACAGGAAAATGCAGTTAAATTTTGTATGAAATTAACCTTGGTAAATCTTCATAGATTTCAACTATAATTCTATGGCTTATAGGTAAATCATGACAAACTCCTAAAGATCCCGGTACGTCTTACTTAACTAGGCAATAATTAGGTATACATATTTACAGTAAAAATAATTGCATCTGTAATAAGAAATTTTCAAGAATTTTAATTTTAAAATCTATCATACTCCTTACAGTCTTTTGTAGGAAGTAACTTTAAAGTCGTGGTTTAAATCAGCTATATTAAAAAAAAAAATTATAAATTAGATCGAAATGTATGAAACTCTGGATGTTTCATCTCGATTCCAAAGTTCGTCTTACAGGTATATTAAAGCTAAAGCGGTACTTAGTGATGAGCTTAAAAAAGACATATTTCATTCGAAGACAAAATACTTAACTCACTTTCACTCACTTCCACGCCTTAACGGCTCAACCGATCATCATGAAATTTTGCATACACATTTTCAGGGGTATAGAACAGGACATAGGGTACTTCTTATCCCGGAATTCCTACGGGAACTCTGAAATTAACGCGGGTGAAACTATATTTAATTTTGCAAACTACACATTGTCCAGGGTAGGTACAAAAAAATGTAATAAGTACCTACTTTTATATCGGAATACCCGTGTGGGATCTCCGAAATTAACGCGGGCGAAACCGTGGGGCGCAGTTAGTTACAGATACTTTCAAATAGATTCACCAAATACCACAGATAAAAGAACACATGACTATAGAGAGGCAATGTTGGTGGGGCAGGCAGGCGGTACGGTTGCAAAGCAAGTTAGGGCAAAACTTTCCCAAAACTTCCTTTGCTGGCATCCCAAGTATATTTTCCACAACATTGCCGAAACTGAATTTTGTAAAACCACTTAATTAAAACGTTATCAAAAGCCGTTTAATACATTTCGTTACGTCAATGAATATTTTTGTGCGTGATGAACAGTTTTGTGTGAGAAAATCACAAACGACAATAATATTCATAATTATTATGTTATCATACTATTTACTAAATAGATTCTTTCAATCTTCTACCTGTTATGTGCTACATGCAACGTTACTAAAACTTACAATGGGCATGTTGACTAATTTTTATTTTTTAGTCCGTCTTGTAGATTATTAAAAAATATTGGACACGTATTTTTTCTTTTTTTACGTAATCAAAAAATTACGGCGATATATTGAGTTGAAATTTCGCGTGACGTCACTATTCTGACAGATTGTATGGCGGTTTTAACGGTTAGTGACGTCACGACCCCCTCACCCTAAACTTTAATGCGCTTTATCTCTGTATATTTTAATTTATTGGAAAAAGCAAAAAATACATGTCTATTGTTTTTTTATTTTCTAACTGACGGACTAATTAGAATTTTGATTTTCAAAAGTAGTCCACATCCCTATTATTTATGACATCCCCATTGGTGTATTGGTGACTGCTACGCCAGGTGTCGCGGGTTCGTTCCCCATTGACCCTAAACATTGATGTCATGAAGATATTTAATTGGGCGGTTAGTATGTGTCATTATTATGTACTAGTTGTGCCAATTTCAGAGTTCCCGCGGGAATTCCGGGATAAAAAGTATGCGTTAATCTGATGTATAAGCTATATTATTGTAAAGTTTCATTTAAATCCATTCAGTAGTTTTTGCGTGAAAGAGTAACAAACATCCATCCATCCATCCATCCATCCATCCATCCATACATACTTACAAACGTTCACGTTTATAATATTAGTAGGATGAATTAACAAAAAAAGTATCTGCTTAATTTTGAATCAGGCACAAACATATTAAATACATTTAGAAGTCGGTTAAAAGGCAATAAACAATTTAAGCAGGAAAAAGGCACTGGAATGTTTATGTGATATGTCCCCATACACAGAACAGAAAATAACAAATAGAAAGGACATCAACTTAGTTTAGTATGAAAACAGATGAAAACCAGTGTCGCCGGGTGATTTTCGCACACAAAACTATTCATCACGCACTAAAACATTCGTTAACGTAAAGAAATGAATTAAACGCTTTATGGTTATGTTTATACTTAGTCACTGTTTTGAAAATTCACAGCTTCGTTAATATTGAGGTAAATATACTTGGGATGGCAGCGAAAGAAGTTTTGGGCATGTTAGAGCAATTGCTCTGCTCTAGTTACCTTTGCAACGGTGGCGCGCCTGCCCCGCCTACATGTCCTCTCTAGTTAATTTATTTGCTCCGTGTCCCCATAGCAGAAACTGTGACTGGTCAGTAGTGACTCTTAATATTTTTATGTTACTGGCACTAAATATTCTGTGGTCGGTTTAATTCTCAGTTCGAAAAAAATATATACGTAATTTTATACTTGACCGCACACGTTGCGTGCATAACCTAAAAAGTCTCGTGCGCTTCCGGCAATAAAGACCAAAATCGTTCCGCAATATTGTGGTATTTTAAAATTTTAAATTCGAACGATGTTCCTTTACTTTGCATTGCGTGACTTTTTATATGTATATGGCAAAGGCATACGCGAGATGCGGCCGTCACTCGGCACGTCATAGCCGCGTGTCCGTCCGGTCGCTCCCTCAATAAATGAAATTTAACAGAATGAGGGAAAAAAATCAATACGAACACTAGTATCGGCCACTATCGCAGCCCCTCTAATTTACTGCCAGCGATAAAAACAAAACTGGCCCGGTGTGTGTGCGACCGACCGCCGTCCACACAGACGCAGGTTGTGTCTCATATTATTAACTATTACAATATTCATGCCGCATTATGAACGCACCCTTATGTAACTGTACCGCCAGTGTATCATCGCATCATCAATAATTCCAAAAGTTATACCTGTGTACGATTGATTGTCTAATAATGGAATTCATGAAATGATACTCACGGATAGAGCAGACGTCAAATGTTCTGAAAGTTGAGCATCCTAGTGTGACGTGGCGGCGAGGTCGACGAACCCGGCGGACACACAGACAGTCACACAGTCCGCCATGTTGTTATTCAAACGTCAATCGTTTTTTTTTTTTTAATTTCCAATCCGCGAACTGTCAAACGCGCCCGCTCGAAACTTGGCGGCGAACTTAGAAAACGTGCTTCCCTATATTTGTTCGGATTAAAAACGAAATACTTTTATTATTTGCGGCTATAGGTATCTCTACTGGTATTTTTGTACTTCTTGTTTTGTTTCCGTCCGGCCGTTTCGAATTTAAAGTTAGTTTACTGTTGTAATTACGCCTATCTATAAACACTTTATTATTGTATAAAACGGTATAAAAATATTAAAATTATGAACCATGGAAAACTTGTAAATTAAAACGAAATATAAATATATATTAATAATAATAAAAACGTACAAGCCGCTCAGAGTGCGAGCGCCTACTGACTTAAAATTTTTGGGTATAAAAACATGCTACAATAGCCTCCGGAGCGCGCGACCGTTCTTGATACTTAGGGTTGGAATTTTCCGGATGTGACACAAAAATGGGAAAGTTACCTATCGAAATTGTTATTTTGTTGAATTTACTACACTCTTCGCAACATTGATGCAGTTAAACCATAATCTTAGACGTTTTAGTTTCGTTTAGACTTATTTAATCGTATTAAAGGTTTAAAGAAGAATTTATTCTCAAAAAAAGATAAAAATCGCTTACATGAGAATATAAATAAAAGTCTAACGGCCGCACTCAGAGTCAACTTTAATGATTACTTAGTTAAGTATAGATTTTTAAAACAAAACTGCCGCTATCAGATAAGTTTAATAAATTAATGTTAATTGGCATTTAACTAATTAAGTTACATCTCGTTAAATGCCAATTAACATTAATTTATTGAATGTCTCTGATTGCGGCAGTTTTGTTTTAAAAATCTATACTTAACTAAGTAATCATTAAAGTCGATTCTGAGTGCGGCCGTAAGACATTAACAAAATCGTCACATTAGTAATGGGTAGGAATCTCATTAACGTATAACAATCAAAGATCATAATATAATCACTACGTTATAACAATCACAGCTAAAAAGCGCCTGATTTGATTTATTATTTATATATTTAAAAAAAAGGTAAAGTTAGTAAATTTGGCCGTAAAAGGTAATCTCTGTAACTACTGATGCAATTCTAAAAATTGTTTCACTGATAGGAAGCTACAGTATCCCTGAGTAACGCGGAATACATTTTGAAGTTTTCGAAGAAGTTCCGTTTAAACAGGTGAAACTGGGGTATAGCAGTTTGTTAATTAGTAGTTTTACATCTTGAAATTATGTCTTAGAATAATAACTTTTATTCTAATACAACGAGTTCCCGAAGGGATTCCAAAGTAGACGAGAGTGAAACAGCGGTGGAACAACAGGTAGGTGAAAAAAAAAAGGTTTTCAAACTTGAAGTTGCATCTATGAAATTACGATTTTCCATCTACATTAACCGTTTTACAGATCTTTACAACTTTGAACACTTTCTACTTTTGACAGATATATGAAGAGAACCTAAATTAAATTAGGAAGTCTTATGGCAAATGCGAAATCTAGCAAAAGAAATACTGCCAAAATCACTTCTAAGTTCCTAACGCATGCGAACATCTTGTGCAAAATGCGAACTCAGAACTAGAATTGCAGAGTTATTATCGGTGGCAAATTGTGTGTTGTTTAAATATTCTCAGGTTTCAAAAACGTTGCTACAAGTCCTGAGGCTCACATGATTGCAAAAAGTAGGATCCAACGGGTATAACTCATTTTAGAAAACACCTTTACTAGGCGCTGACTTTCAAACGATATTTGTTAAAATTTCAAAACAATCCAACCATAGTAAGTTTCATTAATTGTTTTAAAGTCAATGTTCTCAGGACTTTAAATTGACCTGATTAATAAAATCCAAATCCGTAATGTGCAAAGTACCAAGACGCCCCGGGCGCGGTGCCCGCGACGCGTGTGTGCGTGTGCGAGGGGGCGAAGGGCGCGAGCCGGCGCCGGGGGGGTGGGGGGAGCGAAATTTTTCGTTTTTCGCCCACTTTTCCGTCCCGCTCTAGTTTTTCCTCTCCCTCATTTTTTCTTCGCCCGCTTTCTTCTTCCTAGTGCCCCACCACATGTGTGTCGGGCGCAGTACATGATGAAAACACAGAGACATCAAGTTGTTTTAAAGCTATTTCCGGTAGTATATTTTGTGATTGTACTGACTGACAACTGACAGCGTGCTGCTGTAGAGTTTGTTGCGCAGCTTCTTCTCTTCAGCCATAGCACTAGGAAGCTGTGAAGGGTGGATATTTTATGGGTGCTGTCTACTGTAAACTGTAATTTTATTGACGTCAAAAAGAGCCACATTATGGGCCTAATTTAAATAAATGATTTGACTATTGACTATTAACTATTGTATTTATTTATTTATTTCGACAAATGACTTAATGAAAAATGTGTGCCATATCAATGCACACATTTCGGATTATTAATGAAACTCATTGTTCCCCTTATATATAATACAGAAATAACTAATTTTTGACACAAGAAGATGAGAGTGAAACGAGCTATTAAAATATCACTTTTGTGTTTTAATTTGTTTTAGAAAATATATACAGTTACACAATAATATTATGTCTCAGTGAATATGAATAGATCACTTATTAGTTATTACATTTTCAATAGGTTTTCGGGGAATCAAATCACGAAGAAATGCACCGTTATTTTTTGCAAGTACCTACTCTACAAGTAAAAACCACATCATATTTAGTCCTAAAAAAAATGAGAAATGTCGTCAGAAAATCTAAGCAATACTTTGTGTATGGACTGAAATTAGTTTCGATAAAATTTACTTAATTCAGTTATGTTTTTTTAAACTAACTTTAACAGGCCAGCGACACTCCCTTGAAGAAGAAGTTACTATGGATTTATGCGCGAACATTTTTACCAACTTTGGAATACTTAACCAAATTCCTATGACCGCGTCATACATTGCATCTAGGTAAGGTTGGCACAAAATGCCTTCATAGATAGGTTCAGCGATGAGTATGAAAGTGCCAACTCTTAAAACTTAGTGATTATTTGCTCAGTGAACTTTAATACTATAGAACTAAACTTACAATGTTTTATCTGGTTGCCGCGCGTGGCCTACGCCTCGCACGGGGCGCCGCCCGCCTAGCTCCTCCACAGCGCGGCGCCTTGCCGCCCTACAGCGTGTTCCGTTCGTGTCTCGAGATGATTTATTCGGTTTATTCAATTAAAAGTTTCAACATAATAATTCTTAATTTAATTCGATTTAATATAACATATTTATTATTGAGTTTTTTTACTAACGGCTTCGTTATTTCAGTATTTTTGCGACTTTTTAAACACTAGGTGTTCCCCGCGATTACACTCGCCTTAGTTTCATTGTTTCCGCGGGAATTACGATCGGGAATGATGATCGTATGAGTAGTAACTTTTACTTTTTTTCCCGGAAAAACTTCTGAGTCCGAGCAAGGGGTGCATTGAAAACCAGCGCTGGGTGAACATCTGGATTAAGGATGTTCATCCAGCACACGCTGAATGCACTCCTATTGCCAACTGCCAATTTTTTGTTTATTTATTTGGATTGATTTAATTGGCTAAGTTTAATTTTTATTTTTTTGTACACCCTTTTGATGGCAATAAACAATTTTATTATTATTATTATTATTAGTTGAGGCGTAAAAAGGTAACAGACCGACAGAGTTACTTTGGTATTTATAATATTAATATGGATTTATTAAAATAGCTGAGAGGGAAATTATATTTTGAGACAATATACTACCAGCTAGGTACAATTAATTGTAACTTCATCCACAATTCGGTAGCTGACCAAAGGTAGTGTACAAGGGGTCACTTAATCTTGATCAATCATCAAAAACAACACATCACAGACAAACACAAAATTCTTAGTAACAATATAACACTAACATCTACAACGGCTATAGATGAGTCATCTATAATAACGGCTCACTCTTGACCAATTTTCGGGCAAATAAATATATAAATAGTTAACAATATGTCACACGAAACTATAAATTCACTTTTAAATATTATTTACTAGCTGTGCCCCGCGGTTTCACCATTTCACCAATTTCGGAGTTCCCGCGGGAATTCCAGGATAAACAGTACGCTATGTCTTTTTCTGTACCCCTAACAACGTGCATGCCAATTTTTATCCAAATTCGTTCAGCCGTTTTTGCGTGATTGAGTAACAAACATCCAAACATACAAACATCCAAACATCCTCACTTTCACATTTATAATATTAGTAGGATAACTGTAAAATCACCAGTTTCTTTTCTCTCGCAGGAGTTTCGGGAAGAGCTGTTAAATATCTACAAATATCTACTTCCTATCACCGCCTCTTACCGTGGGTTCACGAAGAAATCCCGAAATCCACGCTCCTATTTTATGACCACGTACAATAGGGTACTTGCATGATTTTTTTTCAGTCTATTTTAAAGATATATGACCTACTTAAACAAAGCAAGAAAAAGAAAAAAAAAATATGCATAAATTAATCAAATAGAGCGTTTCAAAGTTCCTACTTTAGACCTCACCGCCGAAGGTTTTGAGGTTGAACTGTGTCAATTTACTTCCAAAAGTTCCAGTAAAGAATCGAAATGCATCTTACCGATTCATTTTAAAGTAAAAAACTTCAGAAAATGGAAAATATGCGTTGACTGTATGCACTTAGTTTCTTTTGCCTTCTCTGAAAGAGGTAAATGTTTCCTAAAAAAATAAAAGTGACGTCATGTGTCAAGCTTGGCTGTGATTGGTGTTTCGTTGCAACGTTCCGTTTCACAAAATTAAAAGTTGAATATTTTGGAAACTATTGAAATTTTTTTAGTAAATCTTTCACGATAACGCTTTTCTAAGGTTCTATTTTTGAAATATTGACACAATTTCTAATTATAAATTTCATGCAAGTACCCTATTTATCCGTATTCGTAAAAATTTAAAGTTGAAACCACATCTCACCAAGCAACAACAATAAATTCCCGCGCGCACCCTGTAGACAGCGAGTGGAACTAGGAAACGAGGGGGTAAGTACACACGACCGCCCCCCCGGTCCCCCCTCGCCCGCCACCGGGGGGAGTACATGGCAAATACGCGAAAGCAATAGGACTTTTAAAAATTCTCCAGAAATATGATTTATGTGTTGACGGGAAGAACGCCTCCTTTCTCTCGCTTCAAGGACGTAGGCCTGATTCGATTTTTAAACCGCCCGGGCCCTGGCAGTTTCTCCGCTTTTTTTTTTCTCTCTCCTTATATTCCATTTTTAAAATTATATTGTTTTTTACATTTCGCTTTTGTTGGTGGCTTAAATTTTTCTTCCGCGCCGACCTCTAATTAATTTCGGAAGTCCGTATCGTCAACGTGCTGAAATAAATCACAGAGTGATTTCTAAAAGGTCGTATTTTGGAGCCTCGACTGGGCTGAACGCAACTTCTCAATAGTAGTTAAGATTCCTAACCCATAAAGTCTGGATATAAATACCTATTATTAAATGTGAAAGTGTGGATGTTTGGATGTTTGTTACTCAATCACGCAAAAACGGCTGAACGGATTTGGATGAAATTTTGCATGCACGTTTTCAGGGGTACAGAAAAGGACATAGGATACTTTTGATCCCGGAAACTCCGAAATTACCGCGGGTAAAACCGCGGGGTACAGCTATAAATTAAATAAAAGCAGAAACTGACTGACTGATCGATCAACGCACAGTTGAAACCGCTAGATCTAGAACCGTGAATTTTTGCAAAAATATTCCTCATGTGACGTAGGTATATGCACTAAGAAAAGATTTTTGAAAATTCAACCCGTAAAGGGGTGAAAAGGGGTTGCAAAGTTTGTAAGAGGGACAGCTAGTAGGTTATAAAAGTACATAAATTTTTTACCCCGAATCGAAACAAAGCAAAACATACGAAATTTGGTAAAAAAAAAACAACAACCTTGAGTAACCTTTCATCGTGACTTTTCGTGTTCCATACGAAAGGAAAAATAAAAATTATTAATACCGGAATGATTCTTTTTTTAAATCCGGGTCACAGATAAGATTGATGGAGCGCACCCATCTTGAGGGTGTTGTGTTCGAATTTTAAATTTGCTCCGCGAAGTTCGACTTCTCTTTTTTTTTTAATTTATATTTGTTTTTAGAGTAGGCGGCAGTAAGTTATTTAATTGATTGCTTTCTTAACCTTTTTGAATTGAAACTTCTTTGAGCACGGTTGTAAAATAGTAGGATACCTACACGCTTGGAATTTTTCGAGAGGTTTTCTATAAGATTGCGACGTTAGGAGTTCCTGAGGAGTTTCCGATATTCACGGGGGTGAAACGGGCGGTGTGAACTTATAATCAATATTCAATATTGTTAGACCCGGGTTGCCAGGATTGATCTGTGACCTGATAAAATTATGCTAGTACAGTAACAGCCGCGCTCAGAGTCGTTTTAATGATTACTTAATTTTGTAAAGATTTTTAAAACAAAATTGCCGCGTTCATTAAATTAACGTTAGTTAGCATTTTGCTAATTAAGTTTAACTTAGTAAATGTCAATTTACACTAATTGTATGTGTCTGAGTGCGGCAGTTTTGTTTTAAAAATCTTTACTTAACATTAAGTAATCATTAAAACGACTCTGAGCGCGGCCGTAAGAAAATGTAAACGTGCGGCAAATGTATTCAGTGTATGAATAATATACGTAACGTTAACGTTAAGCTGTATTCTTGTTGAATTCCGACAAACGTTATTCTTCCATACCCTATATAATATACTAGCTGCCCCCCGCGGTTTCACCCACGCTAATTTCGGAGTAACCGTGGAAATTTCGGGATAAAAAGTACCCTATGTCACTCAAGACTCCCGCAACTTCTTATAAGTGAATGAATTTTCAAATCAGTTGCGTAGATCCAGCTGATTACCCCCTACAACGTCACAAACTCACAAACTTTACCTCTTTATAATATTACTAATTGTACCTCGCGGTTTCACCAGCAGTAATTTCGGAGTTCCCGCGGGAATTCCGGAATAAAAAGTATCCTATGTCCTTCTCTGTACCCCTGACAATGTGCGTGCCAAATTTTATCCAAATCCGTTCCGCCGTTTTGGCGTGATTGAGTAACAAACATCCAAACATCCATACTTTCACATCCTACTTAATATTATAAACGCGAAAGTTTGTAAGAATGTATGTATGGATGGATGGATGGATGAATGGATGTTTGTTACTCTTTCATGCAAAAACTACTGGATGGATTTAAATGAAACTTTACAATAATATAGCTTATACATCAGATTAACACATTGGGTACTTTTTATCCCGGAATTCCCGCGGGAACTCTGAAATTAATGCGGATGAAACCGCGGGCCACAACTAGTTTATAATATTAGTAGGATGTATTATCAACTACTTCGCTTTAATGTGCGACGGTTTCTCATAACTACCAAATCTACGATTCATTAAAATCAGTCAAGCCGTTTCGGAGGAGTTCGATCAAAAACACCGTGACACGAGATTTTAATACAAGTTTTAGTCGTAAGACTAGAAGATTCAGGCTGTGTTCTTTTTAAATTCAGTTCCTAGGCTAGTAGGTACGTTAAGGTCCAATAACATCGCTGGATCATTGCATAATATTATTATAGTTGGTTTGTTTAAAATCCTCGAGCGTGTTATCGTAAATTACAGTTCTATATGGTGTACACTCAGCATCAAATATATGTGAACTTTTTTGTGATCGGTTGAACTTTATTACTATTGGAACTGATTCAACGAATTCACTATTCTAGCGTATGTTCTATCTTAAGTATTTCGATGAAACTAATTTTAAATTATAATTATAATAATCTTACACTAAACTATAAGCTTGGGTCGTGGAAACCAATCAATATATACTAGATACTATAAATACTACATGTTATATTTAAATAAAACCAGTAGTTCCGGAGATTAGCGCGTTCGACTAAACAAAAAAAAACTCTTCAGCATTATAATATTAGTAAGAGTATGTATATCTATAGATATAAAATGCTTGGTCCTGAATGACTGATGGATCAACTCACAGCCTAAACCGCTGATCGTAGAGACCTGAAGCTTGGAGGGTGTGTTCTTTGTATGACGTAGGGATCCGATAAGAGAGGATTTTTGTAAATTCGATTCGGATGAAAAGTTGTTGCAAAGTTTGTATGGAACAATTCCGCGGAAACTTGGAAATTATCGCGGGTGAAACCGCGCGGGACAGCTAGTAGATGTATAAAATCTTTAAAATACATATAAACGTGTTTATAAAATGTCGGTCAGTCGGACGCCACTTGGAAGAGTCCGGGGGTTCGCTTTATAGCAATTCAAATACGCAGCAATGGGCTGGGGCTGGGGGTGCTTTTCACCATGCGTGGCCACACAACTGGCGTACTTAGCCTATATTCACTATTTTACACACCGTTACCAGTTGCGTTACGAAAAAGCTTCACGAAAATTCGTGTAGAAAAAATACATAGACGACATGAGATGACTTGCGAGATGTGATATTTTAAGCTAATAAATTTCTACAAAATGAGACCGTAAAACATTGCGGTTTCCAAGCACATTATACATAATATATTTTATATTAGCTGTTCCACGCGATTTCATCTGACCCCCTTGTCCTTCTCTGTATCCCTGACAATGTGTATGGGAAATTTCATGATCATTGGTTGAGCCGTTAAGGTGTGAAAGTTTAACAGATAGACATAGAGACAGAGTTGCTTTCGCAATTATAATATACAGAAGGAAGGGATAGATACAAATAATAATAAACACTAACGGCCGCACTCAGAGTCGACTTTAATGATTACTTAGTTAAGTATAGATTTTTAAAACAAAACTGCCGCAATCAGAGAAGTTCAGTAAATTAATTTTAATTGGCATTTAATGAGATGTAACTTAATTAGTTGAATGCCAATTAACATTAATTTATTAAACTTGTCTGATTGCGGCAGTTTTGTTTTAAAAATCTCTACTTAACTAAGTAATCATTAAAGTCGACTCTGAGTGCGGCGGTAAGAGACGCAAAAAACTTCTGTTAGCATTTAAAGTTGCTACAAAAAAGTAAAAACTGACAAATTGATTTCGTGGCCCAACATCGACCAACCGAAGGTCGCCCGCCCAATTCGTGATATAAAGCGCAATGATAAACGTTTTGTAGTTTTATTCTTCACGCACACACAGACAGACAAACACAGTGAGAAGAAAATATATAATTACTATAGCTGTCCCTGTGGTTTCATCCGTGGTACGTACGGAGTTCCCGTGGGAATTTTGGATAAACTATACCTATAAATCTTCCTCTGGAATCACTTAAACTATTGGTGAAAACCGCATGAAAATCTGTTCAGTAAATTTTGGACTTTATCGCAAACCGACAGACAGACAGGCAGATGCGGTGGGGGACTTCATTTTATAATTATACGCATAGTGATTTTAATTTTTTACTATTTACCAATAACTAGCTGTTATTTTCGGAGTTCCCGTGGGAATTCCGAGATAAAAAGTTCCCTATGACCTTTTCTGTACAGCAACGTGTTTGTAAAATTTCATGATGATCGTTTGAGTAGTTAATGCGTGAAACTGTAGCAGACAGACAGACACAGTTACTTTCGCATTTATTACTATGGATCACAGTTTCTTTTTCTCCATAAAATAAGTTATAAAAACAGTACAATGCGTAGAGCTCTCGTAGCTCTACGGCGTAGACTCCTTCGTAGACCTGCATCGAAGACGTTTCGTAAGGTTCGTAACGACGTAGCTCTACGGCGTAGCCGTCTTCGTAGACAATAGGCCCGTATTACAAAGAGATTGACATCTCATGACGTCATGACATATAGTTATAATATATATATATATATTATATACTAGCTGTCATCCGCGGTAATTTCGGAGTTCAGGAAAAAAGTCCTTCTTATGTCCTTCTTTGTACCCCTGACAGTAGTTTACGGTGATAATCAGTTCCCCACATTAATTCCGGAGTTCCAGCGGGAATGCCGGGATAAAAACTATCCTATCTTTTAAGTTGGACCATATTATAAATGTTTACAAAATTTTATCAAAATCCGTTCAGTAGTTTCGGAGTCCATCGCGGACTAACAACGTGACACGTGATTTATATATATTAAGATGTATAATGGACACGTTACTTTTGACTACTCCAAGTATATAGTAACTTTTTTGTTCGCATCTCGTATCGGGATCCTGTTCAGAACTTGTAGTTACGTCACTTCTGGAACAACATTTCAAATTATTATAATTACTGCTGGCTGTATGTATTTGAAAAAAATTATAAGCAAATGGGCTTGATGACAAGGTATAAAAATCAAAATTTCATTTAGTCAGTCAGTTAAATAGTAAAAAAATAATAGTAGACAATATGTATTTTTTTGCTTTTTCGAACTATCGAAAAAATACTTAGATAAAACGCATTAAAGTTTAGGAGTGGGACGGACGTCATAACTAAGTATAAAGTGTACCTACGTGTGACGTCACACGGAATTTCAACTCAATGTATCGCCGTTATTTTTTAATTACGTAAAAAAAAACGAAAAATACGTGTCCAATATTTTTTATTCATCTACAAGACGAACTAAAGATTGAAATTATTGTATGAATACATAAATATATCAGATAATATATTAGTTATTTATGATACCCATAGTACAAGCTCTGCTTAGTTTTGGATCAGGTGGCGTTGTGCGACAATGTCCAAACGGTATTATTATTATTTTACTACCACTGCTTACCCTTTATGAAGTTATAGCAAGGGTATTTTTATTTTTTATATATTTATTTAAACAAAACTAAAAAGGAACATGGTGTTGATACACAAGTTACGTAGGTACTAAAATACATGTATATAAGAATTTAATGGTAGAAAGATTCTACTGTTATCACATTTTCTTTTTCTAGCATCGAAGTCCCAGAACCTTGCACGCGCCTTATTTTAAAACGCGAGCAATAAAACTCAAAAAAAAACTGTTACAAATAAATCAAAACGAAATGTTGGCTGACGAATCGCCCCAAAGTTCCGCGTCGCAACATATACATATATTTCTCTTACTCTAAAACTATCTACTATCTCGTTCCCCCCCCTTTACACCCCCCCACCTTATGCGAGTGTGTGTAAAGACATTCGCGCTACCCACACTGACGTATCCCCCGCTTTCCACGGTTCTAATTTTTGGGGAATTCGGGGCATATTCGTAAATATGAAATGGAAAAAATATTTCTACGCTCAAACCGAACTGGACGTTGCGGCTCGGGCGCCAAGGTTCTGTATCGTGCGGGTGGCGGTTGGAAAAAAAATTACTTCATATGTCGTCCTTAAGACGGAGCGCCGCGCGTTTCGTATGTATGTATTGAACAGAAGAGGTGTGGAGTCGCCGCGAAGTTGTGAAATTTTTAATCAAGATTTTAAAACTGACATCCTCACTAATATTATAAACGCGAGTTGTATGTATAGATGTATGGATGTTGGTTACTCTTTCACGCAAAAACTACTGAATGGATTTGAATGAAACTTTACAATAAAATATATTATACATCAGAATAACACAAAGGGTACTTTTTATCCTGGAATTCCCGCAGGAACTCCAAAATTAACGAGGGTGAAATTGAAATAACTATTGCACACTTCACATTGTCTCAGGTACAGAAAAGGACAAAGGGTACTTCCATCCCAGGATTCCCGCGGGATCTCCGGAATTAACGCGGGTGAAACCGCGTCGGGGTAGTTAAATAACTTCCAGCCCCGCCCGATATTCCCTCAGCTTGTTAAATACAAACAGAATGTACATTCTTGTGACGTGAAATCATTTCTTCGGTGTTGCATACTGTTGCAATAGAAGTGTGTGAAGTTATTAAAATTAGATTTGAATGTTTTTATTCTCTATGAAATAGTACAGAGTGGTAATGGTGCGCCGATTAGATAAACAAATATTTTATAGGACAACGGTCGAGTCCACAGACTTCTCTTTGCCACACCTAGCATATATAGCTCAAGCGATAGATATGCGAAGATATACTCTTATATAGACACATATATTATATTTCCTATATACGCAAGTTCCATCATTTATACTTTATTACTGTACACATGTATAAACAACTATTTATATACTATACAAAAACTCACAAAGTGTTTGTCTCTGTGTTGGATGTATGTGTGTAATACGTACATTATAATATTGCAGCTTCGTATGCTGGAATACAATGGGGAGTCGAATCCAATTAAAGATTTTCTTCTAATAAGAAATTAGGGGAGATTCGGGCGGATGTCGCTAGCGTACGTAAAAAGGGAATAGCTCTGTGCTAAGCCAACTCTTTTTTAATTCATTGTAAGTAGGTAATTGGATAGGAACTATATTTTATTGTGCACTAGCTGATCCCCGCGGTTTTGCCTGCGCGGGTTCCGGAATCGCAGGAACTTCTACACCGGCAATCTTCATGGACATACTTAGAACAACCCACAATCTATAATTATTTAAAAATGAATCCCTATTTCCCTTGGTCACGCATCACGCGTGAACGGCTGGACCAATTTCGCTAATCTTTTTTTGTTGTGCTTGTTATTGGAAGGAGAAGAAGAATATGAAAGTAGTTTTAGGTTAGGAACGCGGGTGATTCACCGAAATGGTTGGACCGATTTTGGCGGAACTTTCACTGCTAATTAGCTGATGTAATAAGGAGTAAATTAGGATGCTCTGGAGTTCCTACGGGAATTTCGAAACTCCCGGGTGAAACCGCGGGGAACAGCTTAGTTCATAAAAATCGGGGCATAGATTATTTCCTTCATATAAATTTCCAAAACTATTCTAAGGATTTTCCAAAAAAGATTTATAAAAAATGTACCTACAAACATAGACCTAACAATTGCGAACGCAACAAAAAAGAAATCTGCCAAGCAGTTTTCAAGCGATGCTACATTATACATGTGGCAATTGATTTTTAATAAAAAGACATTAAACTCATCGAAGGAACATCGTGATGAAACGTATTAAGGCACAATTCGAAAGTATGTTTTGAGTCCAATGAACTGGTTTATGCCCACATGATAGGCCGAGGCTTTCACATACCCTTCGCCCTATTTACAAATTACAAATAGTATGGCGATGAATTTGTAGAACTAAAATTGACTCAGTATTTATTTAAACCATTTACCTACATTCATTAAAATAATAGTTATTTTGACATGTTGATTGACATACGAGTATTTTATTTGAAATTAATTTAACGTGTTTACTGGTTTATCATAAAGCTATATTATACCCAGCGGTTTCACCCGCCTTAATTTCGGAGTTCCCGCGGGAAGTTCTAAAAAGACCCTAATGCCCTTTTTTGTACCCTATGTAGGCACCCTATGTACCTACCCTTTGTACTCCTGATATCGTGTACCTATGCATTTCACGATGATCGGTTGAGTCTATAATAAGACGTCAAAGTGTAAAAACGTAACAAAAAACTTTAAAATTAAAACGAGGGTGAAGCCACGGGAAAAGTGAAGAAAGTAGGTACCCTATGTCTTCTTCTTCTTCTTTGGTTTATGGCTTCGGGCACAGTACCCTATGTCACTCAAGACTACCGTAGCTTCCTATAAGTGAAAGATCTTTCAAAATCGATTCAGACGTAGAACCAGAGATTAAAATTAAGTAGGTACCTACCTACCTAATCATTAAAACGACTCTGAGTGCGGCGGATAGTGACAAAAACTGACAATTGTAATTCTAATTTCTTCCATATTCATAATTTATTTGGGTTTAAAGAACTTTATTACTCATTAAGAACAATGTAGTTCACTTACAATGAGTTTGAGTTGAATTTGAATACTTAAATCAATAAGTTCCAGCTATTCAGAACATTTAAGTTATCTTATCACTAATGTACATTTTAAGTTTGCTTTTAAATATATTTAAAGAGTTGCATTCTCTTAATTCAGTTGGTAGGCCATTATATAACCGTGCTCCTTCAGACATAATATTCTTCTGTCCATATCCAGTTCTATGTTTAAAAATTTTTAGCTTATTCGTGTTTCTTAAGTAATGTTTGTAATTGCACTTTGTAAATGTGAGTTGTGTATGTATTTTGTTTGTCAGAATTTTTTTTATAAGAATGCAGGTCGTATAGGTATATAATTGGTTTATATTGTAAAGTTTGGTCTTTTCATAGACCGTTTTAGTACTCATCAGGTAGTCAAACTTGAAAAGTGTTTTAATGACTTTATTCTGTGACCTTTGTAGACTTTGCAGATTTGTTTTGGCTGCACATCCCCAAACCTCCAGAAGATATTCTAGATGGGGTTTAACTAACGAGTTATATATTGTCATTCGTTCTTTATGCGGGACACAACCAACAATTCTGCGAAGTGCTCCATTTAAAGATGTTAATTTTGACCTGACATGAGAAATATGATCTTTCCAGTTAAGTTTGTCATCTAGGTATAGGTCAAGGTATTTTTCCACATGAGAACGATGAATTACTTCGTCATTTATTTTAAGGGGTGGGAATTGGATGATCTTTTTGTTTTTTGCTGCGAATAGCATATATGACGTTTTATTAATATTTATCGTTAATAAATTACTTTGACACCAGATATTAAATTTTTGCAAATCATTTTGTGCTTCTTTAGCGAGTTCTAAGAGGTTACTGCCGAAATAAAAGAGACAAGTATCATCAGCGTATAGTGTGATATGTCCTGTAAGTCCTATGTTGGATATATTGTTGACATATATCAAGAATAATAAAGGTCCTAATATCGATCCTTGTGGAATTCCACATGATATTTGTGTGGGTTCACTAGTATAAGAACCAATCTTTACAATTTGGTATCTATGTGTTAAGTAAGATTTAAAAATTTTGTGTGCTGTTTCCGTGATACCTATGTTTTCAAGCTTTTGTAGAAGCAGAGTATGACTAACTGTGTCGAATGCCTTTTTTAAATCAATGAAAATACCTAGACAATACTGTTTTTGATCCATACTAGTTTTTATTTTTGTTACAAGGTCGATTGTGGCAGATAATGTGTTTGACTGTTTTCTAAAACCATATTGGTGAGGAGTTAAGAAATTAAGTTTGTCTAAATGATTGTTCAAACGGTCGTAGATGACTTTTTCAAAGATCTTAGAAACAACTGGTAAAACAGATATAGGTCTGTAGTTCCCAGGATCAGTTCTAATTCCCGACTTATAGATAGGCGTTACCTTTGCTACCTTTAGACTGTCCGGGAAAATACCTTCTTTAAAACAAGTATTTATGCAATTTACGAGGTTTTTATCTATAAGGTTTTTAATACATTGGATTGATTTAATGTTTATCTGGTCTATACCCATGCTAGTGTTCTGGTTTAGATTAGATATGATTGCAGTTACTTCATCTTCCCTGCATGGGTCAAGCTCAGTCATTATAATATTAGGTTTTACATGTATATATGTTAGTATCAGTGATTTTGGTGAGTCTTGGGGATCAGGTCACACAATTGCGTACCAACCGAAGAAAATAAATCATTAAAAACCTTGCAAACGTGACCACCATTTTCTACAAGTACAGAATTGAGCAATAGTTTCGGTGGTGCACAGATGTCTTTAACCTTATTTACTACTAATGTATTTATTAGATGCCACATTTTTTTTGGATCGTTTTTGCAGCATTTGAAAGCTTTACAGTAATAGCTTTCTTTAGTATTCCTTATCAATGCATGCAGTCTATTTCTCTCTATTTTAAATACATGTTTAAAGCTTTTATTAATTTTTTGTTGACTCCAAAGCATATTTCTTTTATTTTTAAATTTATATTAATATAAATATTATTTTTAAATTGTTATAATATATTTAATCATTTTATGTTTTCGTTTTTGATACATTCGTATTAATGCAATTAAATAGGCCTAGTCTTTAATCCTAAGTTTTTCTAGCTCAGCCCATGTCGAGTTTTATGATTTATGCACAGATATGTACTTAAAATTAAGTAATCATTAAAACGACCCTATGAATTTGACACAAAAGCCGTTATAATTATGGCGAGATGTTCAAAATTTAATATATTTGCGCCATCTTGTAGATACTAGCTGCACTAACTGCAGCGTGAGGTAAGGTAAACTGGCTCATTAGGTACTGGTTGTATACGTCGTAGTTTATAATATTCTTTATAGGGGGCAGCTCTAATAAATAAAGAATATTTTATTTGTTTTTACGAAAAATCAGCGCTTGCAAGTTGCAACAACCATTGAGCATGATACCTACGTTAGTTTTTTTTATGTCTGCTACTATGACATTGGATTTATGTCACAACTATCAAAGATAATGACAAACAAGTTAAAATCATGTTAAAATCATAAAAATCAAAAACATGTACCTAGGTAACTAGATCCGATAAAAAGATTGGAAACAACAATGACGTTGCATAAATTTCGTTTAAAATCGACACCAAATGAACCTCTCGCCAAGCAACAGCAGCTATGTCATAGATTTTGAGAACGCAAAATGGATGTCGTGCCCTCGTAACGTTAGCATTGAATACCCCGGTCTAGCGTACATTTGCCCTTTAGAAACCATCGTTGTAGCCGAGAGAATAGACGCTCTACACAAAGTGATAGGAATCAACGGCGTTGGGTACACTATTTTCAATGATTCAGGCCAAAAAGTGTTTCTGGCGGTCCAGAAGAGAAGATGCAAGAAGTTTAAAATAAAAATCTTCAATTACTATGGCAACGAGGTGATGATAATAAAAAAACCGTTCAAGTTCTGCCTGAACAGTGTTCTCGTTTGGGCGCCACCGGGCAACTTCGTAGGCTCAGTAAACAAACTGAGACGATGTAAAAATACATTTCTCGTCAAAAATACAACGGGCAAACCAGTGTTGAAGATCAGGGCCCAAGACAATTGCAATTTGGTCTATGATATATTCTCAGAGGACGAAAAAGTCGGTATGCTGACTTCGACATGGCAAATATTGAGTGTGAGAACGTTTGCAATAACTTTTCCTGTTGATATGGAGTTTGGAAACAAAGCGATGTTGCTCGGAGCTAGTTTTCTACTCGATGCATTGAAGTGTTAATAAATAAACAGAAAAGCAGATTCAAATACATCTTTAATTTTGGTGTTAAGCTAAATAAGGTAACACCCACTTTTTTCCAGTGGGAACTGTAGACATAATATGTGGTGACTGCCTAAATTCTAAAAATTACGTGTTACAACCAAAATTTCCCCCCTCAACCAAATCCTAGATCCGCGCCTGAGGACATAGGGTAGATACTTTTAGTCCCGCAATTCCTGCGGAAACTCCGAAATTACTAACTCGATAATTCTGCAGCATTTAAATGTTTAATTAAAAAGGATCAAAAATTACTATTTTCAAAGTTCCTACGTTTAAAGTTTTTATTATCACTATTTTGCAACTTCCTATCGGATACCGCGTGCTAGTATCGACCATCGATGTATTTATCATTATGTTGGGACTTGGCAGATTATCAAATACCGCGAAAAAACGTTGAGTGGTAAATAAACTTCTCGGATCTCTTTTTTTCCTTGTAGGTACTTACCCACCTTGTCTTACGAACGGGTATTGGTAAAAAATACGTCAAGAGTCAAGATGCTCAAGTTTAAATTAAAAACATACATTCGTACGGAGAACTCGCCAAACCTGAAATAGCTATTTGATAAGGTTTAAATACCTTCGAACTTCGGGCTTCTTTGGAAACAAGGTAGCTTTTTCACGCGGATTCTCGTGTAACTTTTATAAAAACGTTGGGAAGCAATATTTTTACTAATATTATAAATGCGAAAATGAGTTTGTTTGTTTGTTACGCTTTCACACTTCAACGGCTGAACGGATCATCACGAGATTTTGCATGCACGTTAACAAGGGTACAGAGAAGGACATAGAGTACTAAACAGTGCTACAAATTGTGGTGATAAGACATTTCTAACCGACTTCAAAAAAAAAGAGGAGGGTCTCAATTCGACTGTATGTTTTTTTTTGTTTACTAGAAGACGGTTGGACTGATTTGGAAAATTCTCTTTTTGTTTGATACCCTATCAACTTGGTACACAATACTTTCAAGTTGGTCCCATTGTAAAGAAGCCAGGATCTGATGCCCGAAGCCAGCTCGTGTCTGCATGGTGGTGGAAGTGGACTTAGTCAGTCTACCAATTTGGCTTGGCACCGACTTCGAAACGATCAGTAGGTAGCACATACGTACATAGGTTATTTGTAACTTTTTAACTTAGGTACGCAATAATAGATATTAGATACCTACCACTAAGTATATTTTGCACGTTTTAACAATCAAATCGTTTGAACAATTTCGCATAATATGTGGGCTATATGTGTCCCGGAAAAGCCCTTTGATCTGGATTCTCTAGACTCTAGAGTCGAGAGGGACGTACTAGTTTCACCAGTATAGATGTTTAAAGTACCTACGTATATTTTCACTTATTTTGTAACTATAATAACGTGCTTAATAATATCAAACCACTTAATAACCGAGTCATATATGAGGTGGGAGATCTGCCACAAGATGGAGCGGCGAGCTGGTCAAGATTGCGAGGTCTAGGAGCGGTCGTCGTCGAGATCCTCGGAGGGAGCCTTCCGTCCAGCACAAAGAGTATATGTCCAGCAGTGGACTCTGAGGGGCTATTACGTAACTTTTGTTTCTATCATTTTTCGGTTGCAATCAAAAACATGGCAGTTTTGCGATTGCAATAAGCATGTTTTGACACCAAAAATATGTAGCAATTAAACAAAATGAACATACCTACTTCAAAAATTGAAGCTGTCTAAATATGATTAAATCGCAATTTTTCTGATTGAAACTGAAATATGATAGCAACAAAAGTTACAGCAATGAAAAGGCCTAATGTCATAAGAAATCTTAACACACATACACACAGTAGATATCTTTAATCGTTATAAGTAAAATGTGTCATAATAAGAATAATAAATTATAAAAGATTAATCAAATTTTTATCCTTATAAAAAAAAATTAATGAGTAGGTAGGTATCTCTCAGGTATTTGCAAATAAAGTTTCGTTGATAACAGACGTCTTTGGTTAAATCGTCGAAAGACGGAGGGCGCAAAGCGTCTTTTCCTTCTTCATAAAAGTCGTTATACATATAATAAAATAAAAATTCATTACCTCACTCACGGAAACAACGTTATCATAGACCATAGACGAAGACGGCGTTGAAAAACTCGCCTTCATGAAGACTGTGAGTACTATCGGATGTTTTTTTTTTATTTAAACTAGCTGGACGTCCACGATTGTGTGGTGTTCCCGTGGGAATTCCGAGAAGAAGTATTCTATAAGTGTAAAAAAAAAAATTGGCTAAGTAGTTTTTGAGGTTATCCATGACAAACAAACATAAAAACTTTAGCTGGTCTGCCTGGTCCCACGCGTTTTGCCTCGCCTTTATTTCGGAATTCTCCCAAGAACTTTATATCAGGATGAAAGTACGTTAGTACCTACCCTATCTCCTCTTCCAAGACCCTTTACGTGCGTCTGCGCGGCTGTGTAGGGCGGCGCCACAGCCACGGCCTTAACAGCGCGCGCCGCTGATATAATTATGTTTAGTTTTATTTCATTATTCTTTATTTTGTTTTTTCTTTATTTTGTTATTATTTAACTGTTTTCATTTGTGTTGTTCTGTATGTGTTCATTTGTGTTGTGTTTCTCCTCTTGCTTAAATAAATATTTCTTTCTTTCTTTTTTAACCGACTTCCAAAAAGGAGGAGGTTCTATGTTGTCCATTGCCACCAAGTCGGGATCTGATGATCGAATCTGGAATGGAACTCTTCAAAAGTTATAGGCACACCTATAGCGATTTCGGTATTTTTTATAGTAAATCGTTCATTTGGTAAAAGTTGAAGAAGTGGAACTGATGATGAAGACCACAAATGGTCATCGGAACTACTCAACAATAGGTATTTCACGGGTTCCGAATCGTTAAATTTAATATGGTTTCTAAACAATAGCTTTTTATTTTTGGCTTTTTAGTTTTGTGTTTTTGGAAGTCGGTTTCAATTTTTTTGTTAAAAATTATTTGTTTATTCTTTTTGTGGCCTACTTCTTAATTGTTGTCTACCATTTGTTTTCGCCACCACCGCCACCGTCGTGGCTGTGGCCAAGGGGTAACGATAAACGTTAATGAATACAATGAAGAATGTCTTTGATAGAATGTCTTTGGTCTGCGACGGAACGTGTCTGGGGCGCTCAATATCTGTAGATATAAATGGATCTTTATCAATTAAAAGTTACAAAAACATGACCGTTACCTCCATACCACAGGTTTTAGGTTTGATTTCTCGTAGCGTTGGGACTTGTGAATGCTTATTATCTATCATTTAATTAAAATAAATATAACAGTCAGTGCCGTGGTTTGTTAGTACGTTTCTGGTCCCAGGAGCACGTTTTTCGTAAAACTTGACACTACAGAGATGGCGGAAAAGGGGCTTTACTATTTCTACGTATTATGAACTGTTATGAACGCACCAATTCAAACCGGTCATTATTCTATTTCCAGACAACTATACCTACCTACACATAAACATATAAAACTGAAGTGTCTGTTTGTAATTCCAAATTAACAACTTTTCACTAAATGCATAGGAAAATATATAAGTAACTACGGTACTTACATAAAAAAAAAAGATCATTTTTCTCTGTCTGTCTGTCTATCTGTCTGTTTGTTCCGGCTAATCTCTGTAACGGCTGAATCGATTGTAACGGGATGGCACTGGCATATAGCTAATGTTACAAGGAGTAAGTTAAGCTACTTTTATTTTAGTAAAAAAAAAAAGCTCCCGTAGGAATTCCGAAACTCACGCGGGTGAAACCGCGGGCACCAGCTTGTAAGTATAATAAAACTCAGACGTGTCTACTTAGGTGCATATGTTTACATTGGAAGCATTAAAAAAATTGTGGGGGAGTGAGTTTAAGAATGTTGTTTGCCTTTTTACAAGTGTATGGACCCGATTGGCGTAGTAGGTCACCATGCCTGCCCGCTAATCAAGGGGTCTGGGTTCGATTCCCGGTGGGGGTGGACTTTGTGTGATGAACGCAGGGTTCCACTTTCTAGTCTGGGTGTGTTTATATATCTACAGTATAGTATAATATAGCTTGTATTATGTATATATAGTATGTAGTATCGTGTTGCTTGGTTTCCACGACACAAGCTTATAGCTTAGTGTGGGATCAAGTAGATCTGTGTGTTGTGAAGTGGATTATTATTATTATTACTATCAAGTAAAAACTACAAGACAGATTCGTATGAAACATGTCTGCAACCTAAGTTAGATAGGTAGTGCGGTGCCCTTAAATGTTATACAAGGGCACTTACAACAAGGAGTTGCAGTGGGTATCCCAAAACTACTGCCACTCAAAATTGAAATTGAAATACCTATACCTACGTACTGATCGGTTGTGCCGTTACGGCGTGAAAGCGTAACAAACAAACAAATTCACTTTCACGGATCCTCCTTAATTATAATACTAATAGATATTATATGGAGTTAAAGTTTATTTGTCAGTTTGTGAGTTGTGAGTTTGCGACGTTGTGGGGGGTATTCTCTGGATCTACTGAACCGATTTTGAAAACTCTTTTACTTACAGGAAGCTACGGTAGTCCTGAGTGACAAAGGGTACCCTTTTTATCCCGAAATTCCCACAGGAACTACGAAATTACCGAGGGTGAAACTGCGGGGGACAGCTAGTATTTTATAAGTAGACAGTCGTAAAAAAAAACCTGCTGAGTACTGAGTTTCTTGTCAGTTCTCTTCGGTAGAGGGCGCGTTTCGAATTGACAGTCATTCGAACTTAGTTCTAAGAACCTGCTGACGATTATCAGCGATTATAACAAGCTACCTATCCTAAGTAATAAACAATTTTTCAATATTTCAGTTATTATTCCTCAGTTTGGTGCTGGCGGTTGGCTCCACGTCGGTGTTGCCATACGCTGCCGAGTCCAAAATCCGAGAAGAGCGCAAGCCGCTCGCCAAGAGTGACGATTTGGATGCGTCCGAGACGCAGTGGAGTAGCAGCAGCAACTGGCATTACCAATCCAGCAGCAGCAGCAGTTCCAGTTTCAGCGGCAGTACGAGTTTCAGCGGCAGTGGCAGCTCACACCCCAGGACCGTCAGCTTTTCGCATCCTAAAACCGTCACCTTTTCGCATCCTAGAACCGTCAGTTCCTCGCGGCACAAAGGCGGTGGTGGTGGCGGGGGTGGAGGTGGCGGGGGAGGAGGGGGTGGAGGGGGTGGGGGTGGAGGTGGCGGAGGGGGTGGGGGTGGAGGCGGTGGAGGCGGTGGAGGTGGTGGGGGTTTAGTCACATTCAATGTTTTTTTTAATCATTAAAATAGGTAATTAAAAACGTTTTCAAATTTATTTTACAAGGTATTAACTGTTCCCCAGTGGAAATTCCCTGAGGAATTCTAAGAAGTAGGTATCATTAAAAGGCTACTGTAGCTTTCTATTAGTGGAATAATTTTTAGAATCTGTTCAATAGTTCCAGATACATCCAAACTTATAATATCAAAATCTGTTCAGCCGCTATGGAACGACCTTTAGTTTTTTATAACACTAACTTCCCCCTGCGGTTCCAGACCTTTCTCAGCTGACTTCTGCTCACTACCTAGTACCTACCTGTCAAATTTCAGCTTCGAAAGTCACGTTGTTTTCGTCCTTCGAGGTTTTTTTAGTGATTTTTTAGTGACGTTAGCTTTTACATATGGACCATATATAGACATAGATAAGCAATAGTGTGTCAACCCACACTGGAGAAATTTTGAGTAAATCGTGTTTTAAAATTATAGCGTCATTTTCTGTCAACATTTTTTATGTTTCATATTTAGTTACATAATTAAACAATGTAATAAGGTAAACACATAATTAAAAAACGTTCCCTGACTCTCACTAAATCGTTCTGAATAGGTAACTTAATTTTGTGGGTTAACATGTTATTGCTTATCTGCGTCCATATTATGTTGAGATCAGTGTGATAAATGCGGGGCTTATAAATAATCGCCGATTATTATCAATTATCACCAACGAAGCCGGTGAAAGTGATTAATTATGGTATAAACTGGTCGACCTCATAAATGTGATGCAAGGACCCGAAATCCTCAATTACCTCCTCAATTGAGGTTATATTTCTCATAATTGTAGATATTTAAGCCATGATATAAAATTAAGAATTGTTACTTTGAAGAATTGTGTAAAATAAGCTAGACTCAGCACGAGTTACATCACTGTAGACTGCTGTAGACTTACATAATATTTATCAAAATATACAAATTTAAAATAAACCTAATTACCTTGTAGCAGGTCTTTTATTTAATAATTTAGGCAAATATTAATGTAAAATGTTATTATTTAATATAAAATAAATGAATAGGTAAGTACCTACCTCAGACGAAATAAAAAGTCCCTAACTACCTATAAATTATCTCTTCTTTTTTTTTATCAAACATCAGGGTCTGTCTGTATATATTTGCGCACATCACGCAAAAACTACTGCAGTAACAAGCCACAGACCGAGCCTCTTATTTTCTTTTTCTTCTTCTTTTATTAAATGGCTTTAAAACTTATACTTAGTGGTTATATTTGATCAAAAATAGGATTTATGCCAGTTTTATATATTCTTTTAAATTAAAGCGCTAAGCAATACCTATCTGGTGGTAAGTAGGTACATTACAAGAGTCACAACTCACAAGATATTCGGTAGGTACGGGATTAATTACTTGCGTATTTCATTAATTATTATTTAATTATTATTATTTAATAAATAAAAAAAACATGGGTACCTACCTACCTAGATACTTATTGAATTTTTTTATTAATTTTTGTTGCGCTCGCGGTTCGACTGGCAGCAAAAGCCGGACAGGCCGGACGAAATAATATTTGGCCGGACACGTCCGTAAAAAAAAACCATGTAACTAAAATGCCTCATGTCCGAATGCTATAAGAAATTAGTAGTGAAATCTAATGAAAAAATATTTATGGAAGTCTTTCATTAGAAGTTCAGAACTATTGACAGAGACGTCTCACGAAATCTATAAAAAGTTCTTGGAGTTGAGATATTTTGATCGCACTTTATGGATTGTGTTGTGTGGTTATCTGCACACACTTGACCAAAACTAATCAAAACACGTTTCGTAGTAGCTGAGGTAGTAGGTACTTCTGTAATCTTGCGTCGTCGGTGGGGAAAACGTACAATAAAAAAACAATAGATGGCATGATATTAAACTTGTTTATTCTTTGAAGCTAGACTTTCACGTTCAGAGTTCGACTTTGGACAACAAAATAACCCGTAGCCTTTATTTATAGCGTAGCCTTCTCTCGACCTATTTTATTCTGCCTAGCTTCACATACTGTGTTGCCAGTATGATTTCCCAAAAAAAGACGGTTGGCTTTCTAAAAAGGTACGGTTTTTAACTTCAAGGTACGGTTGAAAAAAAAAGTGATCTAGGTAGTTCTTGCAGAAGTATCCCGACCCGTAAGATTTTGCAAAAATGTTGAAAAATGCTATAGTCTACTCATTACTCATATTCTACAGCGAAAATATTTTGTTGTTTGTCAAAAACTTCAGGAACGTACGCCTCCCTATCCAAGGCGTCTGTTGCCATATTGAAAAAAGAAGAAGAAGAAGAGGTAGCGCCAGTAGGCGCCAGTGCTGCAGTGGCGACAAGTGGGATTAAAGGCCCTCTACACGATCGCGATCGGAACCAACCACCAACAGAGGTCGTCTTGGTTGAGTTGATGTTTAAACCAATCGTGTAGATGTCTCTAGTTAGTCAGTCAATAGCTCTTCTGACGAGTCCCTGTATTGTACAGCACCGGAAAAGGCGACACCGGAATGCACAACACGAGATTGTACGCCACCGAAATGTACAGCACCGGAATTGGTGACACCGGAATTCAAATCCCAGACTACGAAATGCTGTACTGTGCATTCCGATGTCGTGCATTCCAAGGTGTCCGTTATCGGTACTCCGCGGATTGTATGACACCGGCATTGAAGACACCGCCATGCCCACATTTCAGTCCTGTCCTGCTACTGGCTAAGAATTATGACGTCTATTTGATGCTCCGTTTACTAGTATTAAATACAATTTTACCAAAGACAATGCAGGTAGAAATTAGTAATTACTGTCTTAAAATATGACGGAAATTCAAATTACAATCAGTCTAAGTTCAATATTACTAACGTAATTATTATGGATCACAAACTTAATGAATTTTTTGTCTTTAGCGCATCGCCGGCCACGACCGCGGCACGCTTGCTGCGCTCGCTCAGCTCGCGCGACTTAGTCACCAATACAAACCTTACCTGACCAATAAAGATGGAGTGCTCTTTGTCGATTACTAACAGTTCATGATGTGGCCACGACAGTTGTATTCTAATTTCTTTTTACTTACTCCAAAAACATATCCAACATAAATTGTAACCTATTTGATAATAACTTGACCCAGTATTTAGGTAAGTAATGTAAACGAGCACAAAGAAAAGGAGGCGTGGTTTCATCGACCAATTCGGTGCTGTACATTCCGATGTTGAACATTCTCGTCACGGTCAGTATTTCAATGCTCAATTTGTACGGGGCGGAATGCACGACACCGGAATTCGTGTATAGGACTTCAAATACGTCCCGTACAATACGGTGTCGTACATTCCAGTGTCGCGCATTCCAGTACTGTATCTCGGCTCTCGCTGCCAAGATAAAACGAGATAAATACAGTCTAGAGGCGTGCCTAGCTAGAGGCTAGTATTATAATTTTATTATCTGTGCTGTGCTAGAGGTTATTGAGTTGCATGTGGATTGTGTTGTGGACCTGTGGTGCCGTGTGGATTGTGGACCCTTGTTGCGCATTTCATTGCGCCAGTTTTGTGTTGAAGGTGAATGTGAATGATAGAGATGGCGACGCAACGAGAACGTGAAGTAATCACAGAGTTTCTTGAATTTTATTCAAATTGTCCCTGTCTATGGGATATTGGTTCTGATCAATATAAAGATCGGGATCGAAAAACCGAAGCCTGGGAATGCCTAGCAGAAAAATTACGTGAAATAGAACCTGATGCAAATGTAGTGAACGCAAAAAAAAAAATTCAGCATATGCGGACAGCTTACAAACGAGAGGAAAAAAAGGTAAGTTACCTATTAAATCATTGAAGTTTATAATATTATGACACCTAAATAAGTACCCACCTACCAATACTTACAATACTTTGCCACCTACTTACAAAGTAGTAACCAGGGCTGCCAGATCGTATATTTGGATACAAAATATGTTTAATCGGGCGGTTCATTGTATCCGCGAACATTCCGTATACACAAAAGAAAATATGCATGAAATGGAACGGAGTTCGCCTCTTGCTTTTTTTGAAATTGTCCGCTTGACGATTACTCTGTAATATGTCTACTGTTATCTGTATGTAAACATATTTTTATTCCATTACAGACGATTTATCAAAATTCAAAAATGTCAATTAAATACTAGAAAAGTAAAACTTGACAGATATCAATAGCTAATTTTAATTTTATATATTTCCAGATTTCAATATTGCCACAAGTCACAACTGCAAAAACTAAGAAATGCTATTATTTGAATGTGACCAGTATACCAAAGAGTAATTGATTCTCCTGTTCGATTTCATAAGTGTTTTATAAAACGAATCTTCATTGTAGCACAGGTCAGTATGTTAGTTTTATGATGTTTTATGAAATTATGAAGAGAAATCGATTTACAAAATGGTTATGTATGTTCCTATAATGCAACCAATTCGTATAATAGCAGATAAGAAACTGTATAGCGGCGATTTCTTTACTGGCAGCCCTGGTAGAAACCTAACTGAACAGATAATAATATATTATTATAAATGCTAATGTGAGATTGTTTGTTGAGTTTTCACAGCTTAACTCATAGCCATAAAATTTTGCATGTACACGTTATCATGGTTGCTCTTTATCTTGAAATTCTTGCACGGGAACTCCGAACTTAATGCGGACAAAACTGTTGGGAACAGCAATTATCTTAAATGGATGCTGACACAGACAATAAAGCAATAACATGTTAACCCACAAAATTATAATAATAATAACAGACTATAATAGTATAGAAATAATAATAATAGTAACTGGTACAGAACGCTTTATTGAGAGTTACAGAAGTTTTTAATGATATCTTATTACATGTTTAAATACCAACAAAATGTTCGACATAAAATTTTTTCGACACAAAATGACTTATTTCTCCAATGGGGGTTAACACACTATTGCTTATATATGTCTAAATAATCATAATATACCTACTGATATTATAAATGCAAACGTGAATTCATTTGTTCGTCATGTTTTCACCGCTGAACTACTCAACCGATCATCATGAAATTTTCCTTATTATAGGTACGGCGTCGATATGAAAAAGGGCATAATACCTATGTATTTTAATATTATAGTAGGTACTTTCATGATTTGCATGCCAGCTTCCGAGTGTGAAACTTTGTCACTGTACCATCCTAATTACCATTTTTGAAGCAAAAAAAGAATTGTTATCACTGCGGCGACCCCTACGGAACAAGTCACGAACTACAACGAAGCAACGAGTACAGAGTATATGGAAGTCCTGAATCGCGCTAACGAAGTGTTCTATAATGATGCTGGATTACCTATTATTAACTTTTAAAAAAAAGCCTTTCACTTACTTACAGATAGAAGAATCAAAAAAGGCGGGGGCGAAGAAGCTGCATGTGCCAATTTTGTGGTACTTTAATTTGCTAAGTCCTGTCTTCAACAACAGCAAGGATGAGGAGTCTAAAACTGGAGTTGACACAATATTTGCTAGTGATGAAGTAAGTTGGGTAAAATCGACTCGTAGTATCAGCCATTTCATTTAGTTATTTATTATTGTGTAATTTATTAAATACTAGCTGTTCCCCACGGTTTCACCCGCGTTTCGGACCTCCCGCGGGAAATCCGGGACAATAGTACCCTATGGCCTTCTCTGTACCGCTGATAATGTGTATGCAAAAGTTCATGATGATCGGTTGAGGTGTTGAGGCGTGAAAGCGTAATGGTAAGTTCACACGCGTGCGGTCAACTCTACATTCAACGTGCACATTCACATTCACGAGCGTGTAAACGGTACGCCCGAGCCCGTGAACGCGCCTGTGAACGTGAATGCCGCGAATCGGGCAAGTGTCGGTTTTTTGGCAAAGTTCAAAGGATGAATGTGCGGGCGCCCGGTGACTGTTTACACGCGCGCGGGCAGTCAGTCTGTCCCGCGCTTTCGCGACGAGTGGATCTTCATTCAACGTTGCTAAGAAAGTCGCTACGATCGGATATTACAATCGTTCATAATTTTGTTCCTTTTTCCAATAAAAATAAGTTAAGCCAAAGGATATGGCAGCAACAACACCGAGATCCTCGCTGCTCGCCATTCTGGCACTGACTGACACGACGGCGTGCGTGTAAACAGCTTGAATGTCCGCCGGCCCGGGACGGGCTGCATGCCGCGCAGCCCGCCAGGCAGCCCGCCGGGCTGCACGTCGCGCGTGTGAACGTAGCATAACAGACAGAGTTACTTTCGCATTTATAATATTAGTAGGGAATAGGGATTATTTTCTCCCTTATTCTTCTCAGAAAACGGTTTCATTATATTTATTTATTTAGCGGAACATAAAAAGGCAGAGTATAGAAATAATTACGTATATAAATATTAAAACAAATTATTATCAGGCATGAAGTAATAAACTAATATACATCTTTTAACATCGACTTTAAGAAGTTTTTAGTTAAATTTTATTAAAAGTAATCAAAATAAAAAAAAAAATCTCTAGTTTGTGAGAACACAGACAATGTTGCAAATAAAACTTGAATCACGAAGGGGAATTTAGTGTTAAAATCACAGTAATCTTTAATTTGCAACATTATTTGTGTGACCACAAATTAGAGAAAAAGTGTTTTTTATTATTATTATTATTATTTTAAATAAAATTTAATAATTTAATTACAAACTTTTAAAGTGTTAAAAGATGTATATTAATTTATTACTTCACGTCTAATTTTTATTTGTTTTAATATATATACGTAATTATTTCTATACTCTGCCTTTTTATGTTCCGCTAATTCTGCCGGTGTGTATAGTATGATTCAGGCATAGATAATATAATACTATACATTCAGGTGACTTCAGTTGTGAGGTTCTAGCTAGAACTTGGTATTTTTTATTTATTTACTCACAAAAAAGAGGTTCAAGGTTCAAGCACAAGTTTCTGCTCGGGACTCCTCCATATCTGACATACGAGCGCTTCCATTTGTACCCACATGAACGTAAATCCTGCTAATATTATAAATGTGAAAGTGTGGATGTTTGAATGTTTGTTACCCAATCACGCAAAAACGGCTGAACGGATTTGGATGAAATTTGGCATGCACATTGTCAGGGGTACCGAAAAGGACATATTATCCAAATTATATTATCCCAGAATTCCCGCCAGAGCTCCGAAATCACTTATTTATTTATTTATTTATTTATTTATTTGCAAGAATATGGTAGGTACATAGTTGGTGTTACTCTAAGATTGATTCAGCATATTCTGCCGTTGCCGGCGTACAAATGTCAACAATGTACAATAAAAAAAACAACGGCGTACAATGTTTAGCATAAAATTACAAAATTATAAAATTACAAAACTATTTTAAACAATTAATAACATACATATAGCCGAATACAGAACCTCCTCCTTTTTGGAAGTCGGTCAAAAACCGCAGGGCGCAGCTAGTCCTACAAATAATATAACTGAAAGCGTGGATGTTTGGATGTTTGTTACTCAATCACGCCAAAACGGCTGAACGGATTTGGATGAAATTTGGCATGCACGTAACTTAAGGCACTCACACCAAGAAATAACACGATACTAAACGTTCCTTTATATAGTCGAGGTTACATCCACTTCCGGTTGGTTTTCCAATAATAATAATGTTTCCCCACCATACAACTCACACATTGTTCTTGGAACGATTTTGCTGCCATCTTCCATTCATTTTCCGATGTAAGTAGGTAACTGAAAAACAAATAGTAATATCAAACAACCTTAATTTACTTTCAGGACACAAAACCTTGCCAGACTGAAAAAAACAGTGGAGCGATTAAGAAAAATACATATCGTCGTGAATTGAAACAGAAAAAACTGAAATTGATTAAAACGGCGCACGCGCTGGTGAAACGAAGCGAAAAAAAATTGAACACCTTCGGAGTTTATGTCGGGGAGCAGTTGGAGCAAATCGACAAATTACAACGTCAAGTGGCTGAAAAACTTATATCGGAGGTGCTGTTTCTAGCTAAAACACGAAACCTACGTTTTGATAGTAAAATCGAAACGCCCAGTCGTACTGATCGTTCGATGAATATGTCTCGTAACTCTTCTCGATCGCAATCCCCGTCACCTCAATTAATTGTGCCGTCTGAATTGTCACAGTACAGTGAATCTTCAGTATCACTACAAGACAATCCCGTTGGGTCGACGCCATCGCCACGGTACATTCGTCTGTCTATCTCACCCCAACGCAGCAACACATCATCACCACCCTCCACATCCCAGGTGGCTACAACTAAACGAGATAAAAATGCTAATGATACTTCATTATATTCTTCTACGCTCAACGAAAAAAACAACCGCAAAAACCATATCATAAAAGGAAATGTACGCACCACGTTAGCTAAAAGTAAACCTTCACTGTATACCGTTTCCACAAAAGAAAACCAAAACCAAATAAGTAGAATTATTGTACATGAAGGCCCAGCTAATTCACTTTTAGCCGACCTTTTAATGGATAAGAATTGAAAGCTAAATAAAATTATGATTTACATACTATAATTGTTTTCTTTAGAATCTTTTATATAACCTAGCAGGTATCAGGTATAATTTTTGAGAGAAATTAACGTAAGAATAAACATTTCAAATAACATCGCTCGAACTCGCGCAGCTCGCAGTAACTGATCAGTAAGTGAGAGAGAGAGAGAGAGCGAGTGATGAGTGATCACACTACACTAAATTGTACCCTAAATTGACTACTCTAGGGTACATTTTAATGTAGTGTGAATGTGTGATCACTCGCCCTCTCACTCATCGAATCATAAAAATGACTCGCGGGGCCCTTACGGCCCGGTAAACGGAGACGAGACGAGAAGAGATGATGTGTTTGAATACCCATTAGATTTCGTTATTCCAACATCTCTACATAATGCTACTGCTCCACCTGCGTGTTAGTGCGCTAATTTAGGCATTACGTAGATGTGGCCAACATTTTAAGGGGTTAACTTACTAACATTCCTGTACCAGCACTCTCCTGTCTCCCGCGCCCGAGACCTGCTCTCCTCCTTGCTCCTCAGCTCCCCGGAGTGTGATTTGTTTGTGACAGCGCTTGGGAGATTGATGATCGAGTGCAAGCGAATGTTAGAGGAAAGAATGCCTGTTATAAGTTCCTGTGTAAATATGTAAATAATAAGTAAGTTTTTGTTAGTATTTTTTTTCTTTTAATTCAAATTTTAAAATTGTTTTTATTTTAAAAAAAATGTTCCATTTTAAATATTAGAAATATGTTAAGTTTGTAAATTAATTATTTATTAAGCGCTATGGCTTACGCTGTCATGCTTTTTAAATTCAATAAATAAATAAATAAATTACCATGTTAGAAATTAACATCAACGTTAACGTTAACGCAGGTGGAGCAGTAGCATTAGTCTAGTTAATTTGTGCATCTGTCCGCTTAGCTTCGTTGAAAATGGACCAAGCGTAAGCGGAGAGATTAGAGATGAAACGGTAGGTATATCTAAGGATACTAAAATTAAGGAATTACTATGGTACAACCGTACACAAGGCAAATCATACTACGATAAGTAATGGACACCGTTTTTATAATAATTATCGATCTGGCAAAATTTAGTCATACCTATTAAAAGAATACATCGTAAATTTTAGTATCGGCAGTTTATTTAACAAAATTGTGAAATATAATATGCTTTCATTCTCCGTCTACGGTGCTTTGTGAACGCTTCAAACAAAGTCACGTGCATGACGCCAGAAGCACGGGTCTCGTATATCGTGATATTACGGGGACGGCGGTTATAGGGTTAATAGACTGCCGTTCTTGCCCATAAGTTGTGTCGGAAGTCGGAACTATCCAGAAAGTAGCTAGTATTTCACAGTTATATCGATCGGATTCGAATAATAAACATAAAATGCAACATTGTAGTAAGTATTACCACAGTTAGGAATAAAATACTTGTTTTTCTGGTTGGGGCAAGTAAACTTGCAGTCAAGTCAGTTTGGTGATCTAAACGTAAACACCTCGTCCTAATTTCGAGTTTTGACCAACTCAATTATCTGTATACCCACACAATTTTTGTTGTAACATTATTTTATTTGGACCCAGATAAGCAATAACATGTTAACCCACAAAATTAAGTTATTGATACCAGAACGATTTATTGCGAGCTAGAAAAGTTCTGTGGTAAATTACGGGAGCGTAAAATAAAAAATACGTTTTATATTTTTAAATCAAACTTTAGAACTTTTATTAACCCACCAGCTGATTATAAAATGTTCAACAAATGAATAAATTATTACAACTAATATTAACTATACATACTTATAATATTATCAGTAGGTAATCAATCAGTCTTTAAACCTTTGCGGAAAGGAAATGCTGTAGAAAAAAACTTAATCTCTATTAACCATCACAGGAAAATTAAACTTGACAAAACTGAAGGTAAGATCTTAATCGACTTCTTCAACAGTAGGTCCGCCGCCGCTGTTCGCTTGCTGGTACTGCTGGTAGCCCCCACCAGGCATTCCACCAGGCATCCCGCCGGGCATACCTCCCGCGCCTCCGCCGTGCATTTTGCTCATGATGGGCGAGCATACCCTCTGCACGTCCTTCAACTTGTGTTCGTACTCCTCGACCTCTGCCAGCGTGTTGTTGTCCAACCACCGCAGCGCCTCCTCACATTCCGACCGGGCTGTGCTCTTGTCTTGCTCGCTCAACTTGTCACCAGCGTCGTCCAACGCCTGCTTGACACTGAAGATGTACGACTCGAGCTGGTTGCGCGACGAGACCCGCTGCCGCTGCTTCTCATCCTCTTCCTTGTAACGCTCGGCCTCCGACAGCATCCTGTCGATCTCGGCCTGCGACAGGCGGCCCTTGTCGTTCTTTATCACTATGTTCTTGCTGCGACCGGTGCTGTTCTCTTTAGCTGACACGTTCAGGATGCCGTTTGCGTCCATGTCGAATGTGACATCGATTTTGGGGACGCCGCGCGGCGCCGGCGGGATACCGGTGAGATCGAACGTTCCCAGCAGGTTGTTGTCTTTGGTCATCGCCCGCTCCCCCTCGTACACCTGGATGGTGACGGCCGGCTGGTTGTCAGAATACGTGGTGAAGGTTTGCGACTGTTTGCACGGGATCTTCGAGTTGCGCTCGATTATCTTCGTCATCACGCCGCCCGCGGTCTCGATACCCAGCGACAGAGGCGCCACGTCGACCAGCAGCACATCCTGAATCCTCGAGTCTTGACTGCCAGTCAAGATGGCGGCTTGCACGGCGGCTCCGTACGCCACCGCCTCGTCCGGATTGATGGACAAGTTCAGTTTCTTGCCGCAGAAGTAGTTCTGGAGCAGATTCTGGATCTTGGGGATTCTGGTCGAGCCGCCCACTAGGACCACGTCATGAATCTGACCCTTATCCAACTTGGCGTCTTTGAGCGCCTTCTCCACAGGCTCCAATGTGCCTCGGAACAGATCAGCGTTCAGTTCCTCGAAGCGTGCTCTGGAAACGCGCGTGTAGAAGTCTATGCCCTCGTACAGAGCGTCTATCTCTATGGTCGCCTCGGTGCTCGAGGAGAGCGTGCGCTTGGCGCGCTCGGCGGCTGTACGCAAGCGGCGCAGCGCTCTCGGGTTTGACTTCATATCCTTTTTGTATTTCCTCTTGAATTCATCGGCGAGGTGGTTCACTAGGCGGTTGTCGAAGTCCTCGCCTCCGAGATGCGTGTCGCCGGCGGTCGACTTCACTTCGAACAGCGAGCCTTCGTCGATGGTGAGGATGGACACGTCGAAGGTGCCGCCGCCGAGGTCGAATATGAGCACATTGCGCTCACCTTTCAAGTTCTTGTCGAGTCCATACGCGAGGGCGGCGGCGGTGGGTTCGTTGATGATTCGCAACACGTTCAGACCGGCTATGGCTCCCGCGTCCTTGGTGGCTTGCCGCTGGGAGTCATTGAAGTACGCCGGAACAGTGACGACCGCGTCGCGCACCGTCGACCCGAGGTACGCCTCCGCCGTCTCTTTCATCTTCGTCAGTACCATGCTGCTGATCTCTTCGGGCGCGAACCGTTTCGTTTCACCTTTGAACTCGATTTGTATTTTCGGCTTGCCGCAGTCGCTGATCACTTTGAACGGCCAGTGTTTCATGTCTTGCTGGATCTTCGGATCGTCGAACTTCCTGCCGATGAGACGTTTCGCGTCGAAGACGGTGTTGCTGGGGTTCAAAGCGACCTGATTCTTGGCTGCGTCGCCGATCAGTCGCTCGGTGTCCGTGAATGCGACATATGAGGGTGTCGTTCTGTTGCCTTGGTCGTTTGCGATGATCTCCACGTTACCATGCTGGTATACACCCACGCAGGAGTATGTCGTACCAAGATCGATACCTATTGCTGGCATTTTGACGATTTCAAATCACAAAATAACACGTTAAAACTTCAATTATCGCTTCAATAATAAATAGTAAACTTCAAATCGCTCCGTAAAATTCTCCTCCACTTGTAGTTGTATTCGCTTTGTGTTTTCAAATAAGACTGCCGTTGCCGCGCTCGGCCGCTGCTTATATACTCGGCGGCAGATTGCCGAGAAACATCTCCATCTTGCTAGAACCGGCCAATCGGAGCGCAGCGGTCGTCGAATGCTCTAGGGGGCCGAGCGCGCCAGCCAATAGTAGAGCCGCATTCTAGAAATGTGTCATCGGTCGGGGTTGCTACTCAAAAAATTTCCCCTGTCATGGGGAGAAATGAAACTTAAAGATACCGATTACATTTTATTTTCGCAATTAGTACAATATAATTGTGGTAATTAAATATTTCGAATGAATAAATATAATAGTTATTTTCATTGTTATTTTTCTCATTTAAAATTTTTCTCTACTTGGATTTTATATGTAGATTAGATTAATTATTATTGTTCTATGTATTAGTTTGTGAGTTGATCTATCTATCTGTCTGTGTGTTACGCTTTCACGCCTTAACGGCTCAATCGATTATCATGAAATTTTGCATGCACGTTGTCAAGGGTACAGAGAAGGACATAGGGTACTTGTTATGTGAAACTCCTACGGAAGTAGTAGTAGTACTAGTACTTAAATAAACAAGTAAACACACTGTAATTCTTTACAATCTTTATTTTTAATAATAAATGAACATAATTTTCCCTCATTCACAGTTTAGTTAAAGATTTAATTTATTATCTATACTAATAATTATTATAAAGATTTAAGAGCCAAAGTTGAGTTTGTAACGTTGTAGGGGGTAATCTCTGGATCTACTGAAAAAATTTTGAAAATTCTTTCACTTATAGGAAGCTACAGTAATTTTGAGTGTCATACTTTTATTCCGGAATTTCCGCGGGAACTCCGAATTTCTCATGGGTAAAACCGCGGGGGAACAGCTACCTTTAAATCTAATGAACCGATTTTAAAAATTCTTTCACTTTTAGGAAGCTACAGTGATCCTGAGTGACGTAAGGTACTTTTTATCGTGGAATTCCCGTGGAAACTCCGGACATTGTGAGTTTATGGAGTTTTAGGGCGTTATCGCTGGATCTGCTTAATCGATTTTGAGAATTATTTCACTTATAGGAAGCTAAAGTGATCCTGAGGGACATAGGGCACTTTTATCTCGGAATTCCCGCGGGAACTTTGGAGTTTGTGAGGTTGTAATCTCTGGATTTACTGAACCAATTTTTAAAATTCTTTTACTTATAGGAAGCTAAAGTGCTCTTGAGTGCCATAAGGCACTTTTTATCCCGGAATTTCCGCAGGAATTCCGAAATTACCGCGTGTGAAACCGCGGGGGTCAGCTAGCAATTATTATATAAATATGCAACACAGTGAACACCTTATTAGGTTAAAATACAATAAAAATATTTTTATGTTTAAAATTACTTAATAAAATATACATATTACATAATATATAATACCTATGTAGTAAATACAGAGGCTATAAAATATAGTATATAATATTATGTATGTAACACATACAGAGCCTAGTAAAGAAAATAATTTACAATAGCAAGTTTTCCAAAATTCTGATTTCAAATTTGAATAAGTGATAATTTTAAATCGATTTGGCCTATTAATCGTTTCTTTCTAATTGATTTTTTATGTGTTTGTTTGTTTGTCTATACTAATATTATAAAGAGATAAGATTTTATTTTTGTGTGTTTGTTTTTTACGATTTATCTCAAAAACTACGGAATCGGTTTCAAAAATGTTTAAAAGTGCATCCACAGATATGAAACTACATAACCCTGGTGCTAGGATACTTTTTTGCTCCCGAGGGAGTCCCGAAATACACTTGAGTAAACTGTTAAGGAAACACTAGTAAGTAATATACTTAAAGTACTTCAAGGAATATTAAAAAAAATTTAAATAATCAAATAAGTAGAAATATATATTTATATTCGTAATACTTATAACTATAAATATTAAATGACTATAAACTATGAGCGAGTGAACTACTCAATACATAAATAGTTAACATTGTCGGTTAATTTTATTCTCCCCATAATTGGCAACACCAGGGAATCCTCTAGATCTCTCTAGACGCGTCTCGAATGTGTGCGAATATACGTTGATGTCAGCGACAGAGACAGCATGATAAATTTTAATATAGCTGGCCCGCTCGCACATATCTGTTTGTTTACTTTGTGATTTGTTATTTCATATTTTTATTATTATAACTTCGAGAAAGTTCGCGACATAGGTATATTTTATTTATAATCATCTTACTCATCTTTTTAATAACTCTCATATGTGAACTTTGCGAAGGACGAAGGTTACTGATTATTAAGTATGTTGGCACAAAAGTAGGTAGGTAGTACCTACCTACCTAATGAGACACTTATGAAAATTGAAAAATCGACACAATAAAATGTTCTTTGCAAAGTAGGTAGGTAGGTAGGTAGGTACCTACCTAGCCTATGTATTTGCTATTGACTATAAATAGTAGGTAGGTACATATGTTGTAGAACATTCTCGACCAATTCTAGACACTTTTGCATGCCATAAACTCTGAACTTACTGGGTAGATAGGTAGGTAGGCAATACGTGGATATATCCTTACTATGGTAGGTACATACATACCTATCCATTGAACTAATATTACAAGCGGGAAACTATACCTACCTACCTAGGTTATTTTATCCTAATTTCTAATACATATAGGTAGGTAGATTGTTGGTGAATAAATAAAAAGTTCTATTTCACGCGCTTGGCCTGAAATAGAACTTTTTTCGCCTACAAATACCTAGGTAGGTATAAAATGAGAATAATATTATTCCACTTTTCAAGATAATTATGGACGTTGTAAAATGCGACGTGGGTAGAAGATATTATCTAAACATGACATGAACAATAATAATAATTTTAGACATAGACATAATAACTTTATTTGGCATCACAAAATTTCTTAAAATTAAAGTTTATATTTTTGGACTAGCAGGTGGTCAACAAACGGCTCCAGATAATATTATCAATTACCTAATATATTTGATGATAAAATACTAGCTGTCCCCCGCGGTTTCACCCGCGCTAACTTTGGAGTTCCCGTGGGAATTTCGGGATAAAAATTACCTAAGGCCCGCCGCCCATTGTGACTTTTTGTCGACGTGACTTTCTGTCACTTATGAAAACTATACTGAGGTCACCGTATTGTCACGTCACCATAATGAGCGCACTCAGTATAGTTTTCATTGCACTTGACTAAGTGACAGAAAGTCACGTCGACAAAAAGTCACAATGGGCGGCGGGCCTTACCTATCACTTCTGCAGGACTACCGTAGCTTCCTAGAAGTGAAAGAATTTGTAAAATCGATCGGTCCAGTAGTTTTTGAGTTACAAACATGCAAAAATACAAAAAACAAATCTTCCCTCTTTATAATATAAGCTAAGTATTGATAATGCAAATGCAAATGTTTGTTTGTTATGTTTTCCCACCCTTAACTACTCAACCGACCATCATGAAATGCATACATACGCGCTTTCAGGGTACAGAAGCTCAGACGAAATAAAAACTCGTCTGAGTACAGAAGTATTTCAAATTGCTCCTTTTCATGAACAGAGGCTCGCATATTCCAGGAAAAAGGACTTTCCGGAACATTTCAAGATAATCGGGATCAATTTTAAAAAATCCAGAGATTCCAGAATATTTCCGAACATCCATCCCGTAAGAAGTCTATTGGTAGTCCAAAACCAACCGTCGTAGTGAAATACCAGAACATACTCAGACATTTCCAAAAAAATCTAGATTATTCGGAACATTCTAGAGCGTTCTAGTAGAAATCTTCTGTTTCACCCGTGTCTCCAAAACCAACCCCTGCACTCTGCAGCTGCAAACCGAAAACTTCATGCATGGGGAACACGCCATAACCTAGTACCTACCTACCACTCGTACCGGGACTTGTTTTTTCTTCGCTGAATCTCCGAAATCAACGCGGTTGAAGCCGTGAAGAACCGGGTTTTTAGACTTTTGAGGTAGTTGAGGTTCAGGTACCTACCACGTTTTGACTTATTTTGTTACATGGACCAATATAACTACTTACTTATATGTATATGTTATAATATACCAAAAAAATGACCGGTCAACCTTTTATTTTGTGTAACTATAGAGTATAGGTGCCTATCTACCTAATTCACGAGACTTAATTAGATCTAGGGTATTGTTTATTAAAACAAGTTTTTAAACTAGGAGGTATTTTATTAATTACATAAATAACTGTTAAGATACTGACAATCAGTCTTTAAATCATTAATCACTAGTCAACTTAAAACTAAAAGGAATGTTACACTTTAACGTTTCCTTCTCTTCTGCGGAGTTTTCGTTTCTTCTTCAACTTCATCCACTTGCCCGTTTATTTCTTCTTCCTCTGCATGTTTCCTTCTTACAGGACCGGTATGAGTTATGGGGACTGCCCTTTCTTTGCTGTTGCCTGATGTTTTTGGCGCAGTTATAGTTAGCACGCCATCTGTTGACAGCTTAGACGTAACAGCTTCTGGATCGCAGCCTTCTGGCAATGCGTAGCGGCGTTTGAACTCTCTGGATATGAACCCGTGCTCATCCTTTTTTTCTTCGTGTTTCCCTTCCACGACGACGTAACCATCCACGGTTTTGACGGAAACCTCTTCAGGAGCAAAATGTTGGACGTCCAAATTGACTTGAAACTTGTCTTTATCAGATTTAATGGTGGATCCGACGTCTCGAGCAGCCGCCGCGAGGTTCCTCCAAGGACGTGCGTATCTTCTCATGCGAATCACCGGCATTTCGAAGAAGTCTGCCAAATCGTTGTCCAGACCGAAAAGATCATCGCGTACACTTCTAGGTCGAAGATCATAATCCATCAAATATGGAATCAGCGCCATTGCTCGTTATTTTGAATGTATTTGTATTTTGTATGTATTGTAGTAAACTCAGTAGTCAGTCTCGGTACTCAGTAGTAAAATCGCAAGCAATCGTTTATAACAAAGTTCGCGATCTCTCGATGCGTCACTTCACAAGTAAATTCTGTTGCTAGGCGCCGACAGCGCTACTTTTATATGGCAAGCGGAATTTCTAGAAACTACGCGAAGTTTCGAGTGGTCCTCTAGTATTCGTATGTGTAAAGCCTTCTACTCGCCGCTAGATGGCGATAGTAGCCTCTAAAAAAAATGAATTGTGAATTTGTGATTCATCATTGAATCAAGGATACTTTTTTCGAGAATTTACTTAGATGAGTAATTATTAATAATCCAATAACAACTAAAAAATCAATGATTTAAAACCAGATAATTTTGCAAATAAAAGTTTCAGTAAAGGATAATAAGTACCTAGGTATCTGTGGACTGTGAGTGTGACTATATCGACTGTAAATTTTAATTTTAATTTTAATTTTTTTTTTCCTGATATATGTACCTACATAAATACCTAGGTATCAATTGTTAAATAGACGTAAAGCATGAAATATGAGTACATTTACTGAATAGGTAGTAGGTTCTATACCTATTACAAACAAAATATGTACCTACTATGAGCCTCAGAACGAATGAAAACGCATGCAACGAGTGTTAAAAAAATTTTTGAGAGGGACTTAGAGGGACTCACCCATGACCCAATAAAAAACTCACCTGGTGAGTTTCCACCTGTCAGGAACTTTAATGGTGATCTCACAGAGAGTTTGCAGTGCACCCAAACTAGCTGCATGCACGTTAAGTAGCCTTGTTGAGTAGTCACACCCAAGACAAACTTAAGTTTAAATAGGTACTAACTGTTCCCCGCGGTTTCATCCGCAGCTATTTCGGAGATCCTGTGGGAATTCCGGAATACAAAGTACCCTATGTCCCCCTTTCGCATTAATAGTAATGATAGTAAGTAATGATTTATACAAAACCTTGACAAATTGTGCTCCTAAACCTTCCTCATGAATTTAGATAGATACTTAGATAAATCTTTATTGTACACCAAACGAAAAAATATTTTACAGATTTTCTTAAATTAATACTAACAAGTATACAAAAGGCGGTTTTATTTATTTATTTATTTATTTAACAATTAATGCACACAAGGACAACATAAAAAGAAAGAAAGTATAAAAGTAAACATGTACAAGGGTCATGCTTATTCCATACAATTGGAATTTCTTCCAGCAGACCCGCAACAGGAGAACCGGTTAGAATTGGCAGATCTGGTGTGCCTCAATTTGATAGAATATATAAAACACTATACAGAAATACTTAAAAAAAAAAAGAAGAATATGAATATTACCTAACAACACACATATTATTTAATAAGATGATATAAATAATAACTTTATATACAATAAATAAATACATCGGTTTTATCGTTTAAAGCGATCTCTCTCAGGCAACCAAGGACAGGCAACCTTTAAGTGGACAGATTTATAGAAGAGAGGAAATATAAAATAAATAACGTTATCACATATAATATTACTAGCTGTCCCCCGCGATTTCATCCGCGGTAATTTCGGAGTTCCCGCGGAGGTTGCGGGAAAAAAGTACTCTATGTCCTTCAGTTCCCGAGGGAATTCCGGGATAAAAACTATCCTATCTTTTAAGTTGGACCATATGATAAACGGTTGCAAAATTTTATCAAAATCCGTTCAGTAGTTTCGGAGTCCATCGCGGACAAACAACGTGACACGTGATTTATATATATTACATTTTTTTCTTTTACCTTTATGCACATCATGGTACAAAAGGTGGACTTAATGCGATGGTGGCATTCTCTGCCAGTCTACTTTCAGATAGTACAGACTACAGACAGTTCACTTAGCAGTTGGCGGTGCATAGCATTTACGAGACAATCGATTTGTTGGTTATAATTATAAATCATTAACCAAAAATCATTAACAAACCGCATGAGAATCCGTTGAGAAGTTTTCGATGGAATATCAAAATACCCAGTTAAATAGTAGTAGGTACCTATCTTGTTTCCATGTCTTCACCACGACGCAATTCTTTACTATCCACAATTTATTCGCGAGTAAAAATTATTTCATCGACATTTATTTTCATAACATTTCGTTCTATGGAACTTTGACATTCTTTATGTCGTAGCTATATCAGGTAGAGAGATCCAACATTGTGTTTTTGTCGACAGCCCCTCTCAACTCAAACCCGTTGCACCCGTCGCGATGCCACCGACCGCGACCGGTAATCGGTATGCTTCATATTGTCAGTTGTCACAGTAATATTAGTTCAATGGTTGTCACAGAATAAATACTATTAGGTACAATATGTACCAAATGTGTGACTTTCGGTCACTTTTCAAAATTTCTGACTAAACAATCTTTAATTAGTAATTATTTATTTTATTTATTCTAATATTCTACTATCGATTTATTTTCTTTTATAGTAGTTTATTTTATTTTATATACCTACCTATCTATTCAGTATTCAAATATTCTACTATCGATTTACTTATTTTCTTTTATACTTAGCTTGTAGAGCTGTGAGGGCCTGTTTCTTTCTAAAACTAGCTGTTTCACGCGGTTTCACTCCATGTCCTTTTTTGTAGCCCTGACACTTTCCCTGACAATGTGTTTGCAAAATTACATGACGATCGGTGTCGAACGATTTTAGAATGAAAAGAAGACGGCCAAGTCCACTTCTTTTTCTTCTAATTTCTATATAGGTACCTACCTACTGACCTATCCTAAACAAAAATTTGGCGACTAAACTCCCACTTAAATAATTGTGCATTAGGTAGGTAGATATTATTATTTACAATTGAAATTAATTAAGTATTTCTTTATTTATTTTTCTTATTTTTATGTTTTTTTATCATAAACACATTTGGCTCATCAGTTTTGTGAACCTATTTTGATTTTTGGGAACTTGGCATCGACTGCACCAATCAGTTTGCAACACGGTTTGCAACAGCTGTGCAGTGTCTTGTCTATATTGCTGTACAAGTATTCTTATAACAAACACAAAGGAAGCGCAACGTGGTTGGGCATGAGTTGCAGTTTTGATTTTTGAATATTTGAATGTATTTACCTAGGGTAGGTAGGTACCTACTTAGTTTAAACATGATGTAGATACTTAATTATACCTTAAATAGACAAATTAAATTTACTTATCAGTGAAAGAATAGTTAGTAGTAGTTAGTAAAGTAAGTACCTAGTTAGGTACTTCCCATTGAATTCCTGAATGATTATGAGAGTTTTTATTCATACCTAGGTCCCTAACCTATAATAAAAAATTACAATCATTATAATATTAGATATTATTATTGTTATCATTTAATGTTTATAGAGACATAACCTAACCTAACCTAACTAAAAACACTCGAATTTCGTTTCCGGTGCCCTCCAAACGGTCACATGTGTTTTTAAAAATCAATACCTACCTAAAAAAGTGACATAAGTAGGTATTTTAGTTCATATAGTCATCTAATGTTATTTATTATTTAATAGATTTTTCTTTTCCAATAAGATCCATATTTCCAATTGGTTAATTTAAAAAATAACCATAAAATAAGTACGTTTCTCGAATTTTACAGTTCACACACACCAAAATAGTGTTTATGTGTGTGAAATATATTAATCAATACAAGCGCGTTCCGGATACGTATAGCGCTATATGTGGCGAGTAGAGGAACTTCACACCGGAAACACATAGAACTTTCCAGTCGGAGAGTCTTTTTGTTAAATTAAAATGATTTTTTGAATACAAGTTGTAAATTTGGTGATTTATTGGACTCTTAATTTATATTACCTTGTATATGTATTTATTTTAAGCGAAGTTTCATTCATAAAACGCATTTTCGGCTAGTTTTTGTGGAAGTTTCTAGAACAATCTGGAACATTCTGTGAACATTCTGACGTGATAAACTAGCGTCACAGTGTGACAAGTAGCGGTACTATTAATCTGAGCATGTGTCGATAACCTTTTTATGATTAGGTATATTAATATTATTTGTATTCTGACTATTATACTGTAACTAAATGAAATTCTAGATTCATCGATTAGAAAATATCCCTTTCATAATTATAAATCAAATCTCGAATTTCTGTCTAGAAGTTACATGCATTTTGCAATTAAACAAAAGTTAGTTTGGATTTTTCGCCGATTTCACTTATTTTGATTATAATATTATGTCAGTAATTTAATATAATATGTTTTATAAAATAAATTCTGATGGATCAAAATAAAATAATTCAAAAATATGATGTTGTTTTTTTGTATATTTGTTACGCGATTACTTAAAGACGGCTGGAACAATTCTTAATTTATCGATTTTTTTTTTCGTCCTTTTCAAAAGACGATATCGATAGATCAGAACTTTGATCAGAACTTCAATGATATTTTCAATTAATACTATCCAAAGGAACACCTAATTTGAGTTATCCATAATATCTGCAGCATTTGAGCATTTTTTAAATTTTAACTTTTGTAAGCAATGCTACAAAAATACAATTTAGTATCAAACTGAAAAACTGATTTTCTGAGATTTCATGACTGTTTCACCATATAATAATATATAATAATCCAAAACAAATCAGAGTTCTGGTCTTAAAAGGAAATATAAAAACACTATGATGTTATAATTATAATAAAAATAATAATCCACTTCACAACACAACACACAGATCTACTTGATTCCATACTAAACTATAAGCTTGTGTCGTGGAAACCAAACAAACAGGGTATAATTGTTAAACAACTATATCAGAATTCTTCAGTTTAAAATTAGTAGGTACCTAAAAACAAATAATATTTCTTATTTAAGTTTTTATATTGTGTATTACTAGAACACGGGCTACTATGCATTAGATTCAAATTTGGTCGTGGTTTTCTCCCGTTCTCGCAAGATTCTCGCGTGAATGTGGAGCGGGCTTAAGTATGTATTTACTACTATTTGTGCCCCGCTAATTAATTAGTTAATTTCAGAGTTCCCGTGGGAATCCCGAGATAAATAGAACCCTATGTGTTAATCTGATGTATAAGCTATATTATTGTAAAGTTTCATTCAAATCTATCCAGTAGTTTTTGCGTGAAAGAGTAACAAACATCCATTCATCCATCCACACATTCTTACAAACTTTCGCGTTTATAATATTAGTAGGATGTGAAATTTGCTCTGTCTATCTGTCTTACGCCTTAACGGCTCAACCAATCATCATGAAATTTTTCATGCACGTTTTATTCCGGAATTCCTGCGGGATCCCCGAAATTAACGCGGGTGAAACCGCGGGGAATAGCTAGTAATCAAATATTATGAATACTTTTTGAAATTACTTAGAAATAATGGTAAAAAATATATTTAATGGAATCAATGAATAACTGCAAAATATTATAATAAAACAAGTTTTTGCTCAAATTTTACATCACGCGTCTCATTGTTCTAGAACATGACCAGTCAGCCACATCGTGCGTTATTCTTTACCAAAGGTTGTAATTCCCTGGCACCAAGTCCAGAAATTTCTACTCGTTCACAGATGTCGCCCGCGCTCCAACCGGTATATAAGCAATCTGTCGAGCGATGCCCGGCGTTATTTGAGAAAAAAATTGGAAGAGCGAATCAAGTGCGATACGCTGCGATCTATTTCCATTTTCCACGTGTTCATATAACCACGCTGTCCTGTGTTAAGTGAAACTAGTGAAATTCTACATCCATCAAAATGCCTGAAGAGATGCAGACACAGGAGGTCGAGACCTTCGCCTTCCAGGCGGAGATCGCCCAGTTGATGTCACTTATCATCAACACGTTTTACTCGAACAAAGAAATCTTCCTGCGCGAGTTGATCTCGAATTCATCGGACGCATTGGACAAGATCCGCTATGAATCCCTCACGGACCCGTCGAAATTGGACAGCGGTAAGGAGTTGTACATCAAAATTATTCCTAATAAGAGCGAGGGCACGCTGACGATCATCGACACCGGTATTGGCATGACAAAGGCAGATCTAGTCAACAATTTGGGTACCATCGCTAAATCTGGCACCAAGGCTTTCATGGAGGCGCTGCAGGCCGGCGCAGACATCAGCATGATCGGTCAGTTCGGCGTAGGTTTCTACTCTTGCTATCTGGTAGCCGACCGAGTGACCGTCCATTCCAAGCACAATGACGACGAACAGTACATGTGGGAGTCGGCCGCCGGTGGCTCCTTCACCGTGAGATCCGACCCCGGTGAGCCTCTAGGCCGTGGCACGAAGATCGTCCTCCACATCAAGGAAGATCTATCAGAGTACCTCGAGGAGAACAAAATCAAGGAGATCGTCAAGAAGCACTCTCAGTTCATCGGCTATCCGATCAAGCTGGTCGTTGAGAAGGAACGCGAGAAGGAGCTGTCCGACGACGAAGCTGAGGAAGAGAAGAAAGAGGGTGAGGAGGATGAGAAACCCAAGATTGAGGATGTCGGAGAGGATGATGAAGAAGACAGCAAAGACAAGGACAAGAAGAAGAAGAAAACTATCAAGGAGAAATACACTGAAGATGAGGAACTCAACAAGACTAAGCCCATCTGGACCCGCAATGCTGATGATATTACACAGGAAGAGTATGGAGATTTCTACAAATCGCTCACCAACGACTGGGAAGACCATCTCGCAGTCAAACACTTCTCCGTTGAGGGACAGCTGGAGTTCAGAGCGCTGTTGTTCGTGCCCAGAAGAGCACCGTTCGACCTGTTCGAAAATAAGAAACGCAAGAACAATATCAAATTGTATGTACGCAGGGTGTTCATCATGGACAATTGCGAGGACCTCATCCCTGAGTACCTGAACTTCATCAAGGGTGTTGTCGACAGTGAAGACTTGCCACTGAACATCTCTCGTGAAATGCTCCAGCAGAACAAGATACTTAAGGTTATTAGGAAGAACTTGGTAAAGAAATGCTTGGAGCTCTTTGAGGAACTGGCTGAGGACAAGGAGAACTTCAAGAAATTCTATGAACAGTTCTGCAAGAACTTGAAACTTGGAATTCATGAAGACACCCAGAATCGGTCAAAACTGGCTGACTTGCTCCGTTACCACACATCTGCATCTGGAGATGAAGCATGCTCATTCAAAGAGTATGTCTCTCGTATGAAGGAGAACCAGAAACACATCTACTATATCACCGGTGAAAACAGGGATCAAGTAGCCAATTCCTCATTTGTTGAGAGAGTAAAGAAGCGTGGCTTTGAGGTTGTGTACATGACGGAGCCAATCGATGAGTATGTAGTCCAACAAATGAGGGAATATGATGGCAAGACTTTGGTTTCGGTCACGAAAGAAGGCCTGGAGCTGCCTGAGGACGAGGAAGAGAAGAAAAAGCGCGAGGAGGACAAAGTCAAGTTTGAAGGTCTCTGCAAAGTAATGAAGACAATCCTAGACAACAAAGTTGAGAAGGTTGTAGTCTCAAACAGGCTTGTTGAGTCACCATGCTGCATCGTCACAGCCCAGTATGGTTGGTCAGCAAACATGGAGCGTATCATGAAGGCCCAGGCTCTCCGGGACACTTCGACAATGGGTTACATGGCTGCGAAGAAGCACTTAGAAATCAATCCCGATCATTCCATCGTTGAAACGTTGAGGCAGAAAGCGGACGCTGACAAGAATGACAAGGCTGTCAAGGACTTGGTCATCTTGCTGTATGAGACTGCTTTGCTGTCTTCGGGCTTTGCGCTGGACGAGCCTCAGGTGCATGCTTCGCGCATCTACCGCATGATCAAGCTGGGTCTTGGAATCGATGAAGATGAGCCAATCCAGGTGGAAGAGACGGTGGCTGCTGCTGACGTGCCTCCGCTAGAGGGCGACGCTGATGATGCGTCACGAATGGAGGAGGTCGACTAAACTCTAATCTCAGTGATAGAATATATACCGCCTACTTTGATAAGTTGTGTATAATAGCCATGTTGTAATGGTTTGTGTTAGCGATTGTACCAAATGCTGTATGATTTTGTTGTGCACAGGTGTACAGCCAAAGACTGATTTTAGTTCAAATTCCAATTTTATTAATTAATAATAATAAATAAATATTATTAATAAATAAACTTAATATGTTACTTTTTGTTTTTATCTCATATACCCTGTGTAGTTAGGTATTAAAACCAAGAAAATAGGGATGTGACATAAGGAGAAAGAAAATTGATTAAGAATCGATTTTAGTTTTTTTTTTTAACATCAGTATTTTGTTAATTGAAAATTCTTTCACATAAAGGAAGCTACAGTGAGCTTGAGTGACAGGGTACTTTTTATACCGGGATTCTTTTTATTCCGAAATTGCTGCGGGTGAAACCGGGGACAGCTAGTTATTAAAAAAAACAATTGTAATTTTTTTATAAAGCATAGGTACCTAGTACCTATATTATCGATTAATATAAAAATCTATTATTTTTTTACATCCCTAGTCATTATCATTAAAATAGGACATATTCACGATATAATAAAGCTGCTTTCAGACTACGCTATACTATAGTGCCATAAAGTATAGCAAAGAAGGACCTAATGCTATACTATATAGCATGGCGTTCACATTACGCGATATTATCGCAAGCATTTATAGTATATAGCAAGCTCAGTTGACCGCGATCTTTGAAGAGTGTGCACAGTTGCACAGCACACATCATGATCGATACAATGGATTTAATACTGGATCTTGAAAGCTCATCGAGCGATGATGACAATGCGGAATTTGACACTATGGTTTGGTGGTTTCGCTTGCGGGACGGCCGGGGGTGAGGGAGGAGGAAAAGGGCGGCGCGTGATATAGCACAGCATGAACTCAGCGCATCGCACCAATTTTATAGCGTATAGTAAGCCAATAATATATAGTACAGTACAGTGTGAACGTGTCCATCGGAGCTAAGATGCGGCACATGACAAAATTTTATCGAGCCCTTTTATCGATTCTCGTCGACAAACTCGTACTTATATCGTTTTGTCTACCAGTGGTAACATGGCAGCAAAAAATGTTTGTATGGCAGAAAACGATATATGATAAAATTGTCGACAATCCCTAACATGCGGCACTTTTGAATGTATTTTTGTCTACTTTGTCGTTGTTTTCTCACATTTTTATCGTCGACGATTGGTGAGCGCGATAAAATGAAAATTCGTTCTTAATTGCGAATAACATGGTATTACTTTATTATAATTCAATCAGAATTCAATATTAGTAATATATATAATATTAATAATACGAAAATATTAGAAATACGAGGAATGAAAGGCGAAAAAAATGCAAAGTAGTAGTATTAAATTCAATTAAAATTCATTTATATCAAGAAAATAACCCATAAAATTTAACAAAAAGTATATTAAATAAATTAAATTCAGTAAATTAAATTAGATTAAACAAATTAAATTAGATTAAATAAATTAAATTAAATAAATAAATTGCATCAAATAAATTAAATAAAATAAATAAATTATATTAAATAAATAAAATAAAATAAATAAATAATATTAAATAAATAAAATTCAATAAATAAATTATATTAAATAAATTAAATTCAAAAAGTAAAATCTTCAAATTGATATTCTTAAAATCTATAAATTTCCAATTATCCCTGAGTAATATTAAACTGATATATAATATCTACTAATATATATTAGTATATATATATATATATATATATATATATAGTATAGTATGTATATATATAGTATAGTAATTCAAATAATTAAATTTAATATAATATTATATTAAATTTAATTTGAATTTCAATTAACATTAATTTAATGAACGTCTCTGAAAGAGTGCGGTAGATTTGTTTTTAAAATCTTTACTTAAAATCAAGTAATCATTGAAACGACTCTGAGTACGGCCGTTGGAATAGGAAATAGGATTTTCCTCCTGACACGAAGAGTTCCTGCGGGAACCCCGAAATTGATTCGTGTAATATAACAGGGGGACCATCAAAGTAGGTAGTTTATAAATTCTTCCCATTTATCTTATCTGCTAAAGCAATCAAACTTTACTGTAATTTTTTTGTATATGTATAGGTATTTTTTATTTATTTACCTACTTGCGACTGCCTTATGGCGTCTATCGCGGTTAGAAAAGGATTTAAGAACTTTTCTAAAATTGGTTAGGAACTATTAACTTTTAAGAAATAACCCGCACTGCGAAAATTATTGTTCATAAGCACAACAGAATCTACTTTTAAAATTGTTTTAATCGCCACGAAAATAAATGATAAAACCGCCATCTATGGTTCCTGCCAAAAACTAAATTTTTTGTCATTTCTTGTCACGGTGATAAACGTGGGCGTACAAGCAAAAAGGCTCCTTCTTCCGAGATATAAGACTTTTGTAAAGTTGAGTGAAAAAAATACTTCCGCGATTTTAATTGATTATATTAATAAATGCTCAATTATTTACAATTTCATAAAATACCTTAATCTACAATAATATATAAAAATAAAGCTTATTCCAGAATCACATGCCTAATAAAAAAATATGTGCCAGTTTTTGAATATTTTTTCAATTTTTACTATCAATTGATTATTCTAGATACCGAATCTAGTCTTAACTCAATACCCCACTATTGAACCTTTTTGCTTGGACGCCCACAAATATTTGTCGTATCGACAATTTTATCTTTCGTGTGATAAATATATCGTGGCACGCATCCTAGCGCCACATAACAATGCATGGTGCGCGATATTGTTGTACTATGAGCTATATACTATATGCTATTATATTATAGCGTAGTCTGAAAGCAGCTTAATACGTATTACGAATATTATTCTGATATTCCTATACTAGGGATGTAACATAGAAAAAAATCTCAAAATTGCTAAAAATAATCGATTAATATAAAAATTTATTATTTTTTCACGTCTCTAGTTTACTACTTACTAGAAACCTTATTCTACACTAGCTGTGCCCCGCGGTTTACCCGTGGTAATTTCGGAGTTCCCGCGGGAATTCCGACAAACTTGCAGAATAGTGACGTCACGCGAAATTTCAACTCAATGTATCGCCGTTATTTTTTGATTACGTAAAAAAAGAAAAAAATACGTGTCCAATATTTTTTAATAATCTACAAGACAGACTAAAAAATAAAATTAGTCAACATGCCCATTGAATAGCTTCGATGACCATTTGTGGTCTATAACATCCATAACATCTTCCACTTTTCCAAATAATGCGTTCCGATAGCAAATCAACGATTTACTTTCAAAAATACCCAAATCGGTATAGGTTTGCCTATAATAGTTAATTCCCTCGATTTTTCCAAGACCCATTGAGATCAGATCCTGACTTGATGACCCAGCATATCAAAGGGACCTTCTTGAAAGCATACCATTTCAGAAAATCAGTCCTACCGTCTTCGAATAACCGGTGACGGGTGAACAAATGAACATGCATAAACAAACCAGAGACATGACAAACAAACATACACACAGCTTGGCAAATTAGAGTAGAAATGGAGGCGCCACTGTGCTGTTGATATGGCAGAATTTTTAATAGTTTTATCTCAGAGTAATAAATATAGTACTTTTTATTCATACTTTTTATTCTTTTTATTCATTCTATCACTTTACACGCTATCAACTAGGTACTGTTTTTTCACCAGAAATTACAACAATCACGATCTTTTATGCTTTATGTGAAATTTTGTGAGAATGCCTTGTGAAACAAATTAGTTCCGTTTCTAGACTTTTTGCCAAGCTGTTACAGCCCAACCGAACACAGAACCTCCTCCGTTTTGGAAGTCGGTTAATAAAATAAGTTATGGGAAGTTTCGGAAATATCGTTTCATACAAAAAGTTACGTTTCCGTCTCGTCATATTTAAGCTTCTTGCGGAGCTAGGATGCGCAACATGATAAAATTTTATCGAGCCATTTTATCGATTCTCGTCGACATATTATATCGTTTTGTCTACCAGTGGTAAAAAATGTTTAACCGAATCTAGTCTTAACTGAATACCCCACTACTGCACTTTTTTGCTTGGACGCCCACAAATATTTGTCGTGTCGACAATTTTATCTTTCGTTCGATAAACATATCGTATTCGTGTCGCACATCTTAGCTCTCGCTCATCCTTGTCTCCTTTTTTTGGTAATGTTTACCCCTTTCGGAAAAGGCAAAGGAAACTTAGTCCATGCAGCCAATTCAGATTTCCTACAATTAAACGTCCTTGTCACCGTGACATAATATTTTGTATGATGCCTCCAGCACATGATCGCCGAGTACAGTCGATTATACGCGATCACGATGGTGTATAGACTCGCCAATCATTGTCTATGATGACCGGTTTTTGGGCACGCATCAAAGGGAATCGCTTTGAGGTGTCCACATTATCGCCCATCAACATGATCACACGATCAACGATCATCGGCGATAATGTAGTCTCAGAGTAAATATACATGTAGTGCAGACATGATTGACATGAAACTATATTTCCGAAAACTCCCCGTCCGTCCGGTCTCGTCGCGTACAAAGTTTTTTTAATGCCATCTATTGTTGTACGTAATCAATGCTGACTGAACAAGTAACAATATCAAACTTTTTCAGCTCCAAGAACTTTAAAATTTCGTTAGATGTCTCTCTGCCTCTAAATGAAACACTTCCATAATATTTTCGTTAGATGTCACTACTCGTTCCTTTTAGCAGTTATACCGCCGCACTCAGAGTCGACTTTAATGATTACTTAGTTAAGTATAGATTTTTAAAACAAAACTGCCGCAATCAGACAAGTTCAATAAATTAATGTTAATTGGCATTTAACTAATTAAGTTACGTCTCATTAAATGCCAATTAACATTAATTTACTGAACGTCTCAGATTGCGGCAGTTTTGTTTTAAAAATCTATACTTAACTAAGTAATCATTAAAGTCGACTCTGAGTGCGGCCGATAGTTAAATTGTGTTCCGACATTCAGAAACACATTGATTAATTTCTACACAGCGATTGCATCTTTATGCCTATAGACCCTTTTTCTCATAGACATGGATGTATAGACAGTGGGAAAACGAAATAATCCAGTTGCCTTTGCGATACGGAACACTTACATAAATATGTACCTACCTAAGTTTTAGCTCAGAGTAATAAATGGAAGCAGATAAGCAATAACATGTTAACCCACAAAATGAAGTTATTGATTCAGAACGATTTATTGAGAGGCAGAGAACGTTTTTTAATTATGAGTTTACCTTATTACATTGTTTAAATATGTAACTAAATATTGCGCATAAAAAATGTTGACACAAAATGGCGATATAATTTTAAAACTTTAATTTACTCAAAATTTCTCCAGTGTGGGTTAACACACTATTGCTTATCTATGTCCAAATATACTACGTTTTAGTAAGGAAGTCTTCTAAAGTCATTCCTCATTGTTATTAATTGTGTTGTTCGTGCGATGTTCCTTCACTAACCATTTATTTTTTTACTACCTAGCTGTACCCCGCGGTTTTACCCGCGTTAATTTCGGCCTTCCCACCCCACAGGAATTCCGGGATCAAAAGTACCCTGTACCCTATGTCCGTTTTTGTACCCATGACAACGTGTATGCTAAATTTCATGATGATCGGTTGAGCCGTTTTATAATAATCGGCTTTGTTTTAAATAATCGTATCACACATCACACTATGTGAAGTAATGTCGAACCTTTTTATCGCCAGTCGTGCGTCTTTCATCCTTGTACAATTGTTTTTGGCGGGACGTCATGGATGATGGATCTATGCACCTAAGTAATTAGAACCGGATTTAGAGATTGGATGCTCCTCAAGGACAGACTTACCTGTCAATCTATCCTCTTTATAATATTAGTACCTACCTATGGATAAAATAGGTACCTATACTTATTATGTTATTTTCGGTTCGGTTTTAGTTATTTTTTATTTTAGTTTTTTTTCGCTAGCGCCCCCTGGCGATTTGATCCCCTAGGGTGGGCTTTGTAAAGTGTAATAATAGCGCTTAAAGACTAATTTGTCAGACACCAATTTAGGAAATCGGAAGGTGTAATCGAAGTTAGAACAGTTGGTTCCGATTTAGGATCAGTGAGTGAGAGAGAGAGCGAGTGATCACACTACATTAAAATGTGCCCTAGAACAGCCGATTTAGGGTACAATTTATTGTAGTGTGATCACTCGCTCTCTCCCTCTCACTCAGTGATCGTAAATTGTATCCGATGTAATTCCTAAATTGGAAATCCTACTAGTCCTACTAATATTATAAATGTGGATGTTTGGATGTTTGGATGTTTAGATGTTTGGATGTTTGTTACTCAATCACGCTAAAACGGCAGAGCGGATTTGAATGAAATTTGGCATGCACGTTGTCAGAGGTACAGAGAAGGACACAGGGTACTTTTAATCCCGGAACTCCGAAATTACCGCGGGTGAAACCGCGGGGCACAGCTAGTAGTGTAATAAGCCCATTAGTGAGCCTCCTGGTAAATCCATCCTTGAATGTATTTACTTACCTACTTACGGTCACAGATAAACTCATCAGAGGTGTCTGCCGTCTAGTTTCAAGTAACTAATTATTTATTCTTTGCCAGACTATAACATGAGGCGCGATTCCGGTTCAGTATGTCGCTGACCCACACCATACGTCGGTCCATTAATTCGTACCTCTTTAAAAAGATATAATTCGCAACAACACAAAATAAATAAGTGTTCTAGCGATACATACGACGCTTTTGTAAATGAAAAAATAAAAGAAAATTAATTAATATTCGTCAAATTAACTTTAATTAAAACAGTTGGTGTTTGTTTTTTTTTATTATTGTTTTTATTAGATTAAGGTCAAATTTTAATAGGCAAAGGACACGTTCGTCGGTGCATGTGAGTATTGTGTGAACGTTTTTGATATTATCGTCATTATATTTAGGATATTTTAGTTTTGTAGGGCAGAGTTACCATCTATATCTAAAACCGCTTACATAGATTCGACAAAATACCAACGTGCAATGACTGTAGACTCGACTAGTTTTGCCATCGCTTGGCGCAAAGCTACGCGATTTTAATTTTGCTGTCAAAAAACCTGTAGTTTCTGTCAGTGGCTCAGATCAGATGTTGAAAACTTTATCAAATATAGCCTTAAAGTTTTGTTCATCATCATTTCGATTTTATAAACTTTAGGTAAGTACATAATATCAAAATTACAATGTAAAAACTATGTGAGTTCAAATTAGACTGATTTTGAGATGGTGGTCAGGTGACTTTGGAAATTTTAGTATTTAGGCCGTCATGTAGATTGTCAAAAAATATTGGACCCGTATTTTTTATCTTTTTACGTAATCAGAAACTAACGGCGATACGTTGAGTCGAAATGTCGCGTGACGTCACGATTTGGTACAGGGGGCTACGTAAAAGATACGTGTCAATTAATAATAAGAATTAAGTAATAGTCCCACAAAAAACAAAAATGTTGTAAAAACAGGCCAAGTTCCAACCCAACAAAGCATCCTTACAATTATAAATGAGAAAGTGAGTTTGTTTGTTTGTTATGCTTTCACGCCTTAACGGCTCAATAGATAATCATGAAATTTTGCATACACGTTGTTGGGGATACAAAAAAGGCAATAGGGTAGTTTTTATCTCGGAATTCCCGCGGAATCTCCGAAATTAACGCTAGTGAAACTGCATTAAATTTTAAATACTATAGGTACGTTGTCGGGGGTACCTACAGAAAAGGATATTTCCGCAGGATCTCCGAAATTAACACCGGGTAGGTACCTACAACTAGTAGCGATATAAAAATCCTTTCATAAAGTTTACCCCTTGGCCACACACAGTCTTTGCGGCGGCGGTGTCGGCGGCAAAAACAAATGTTGACAACATACCCAAGGAGCACCACAAGCTGTATAAAAGCTGTATTTTAGTTTGTTTTTATACCACAGGCTGTATAGTGAGGCTGTACAAGGGCTGTATCAGCGCTTATACAGCCCTTATAAGTAAAAATTGGGCCCATTCTTATACAGCCTAATGCGTTATTATGGCTGTTCAGTAGCTGTAGAAGTAAAAAATAGGCTGTAATATAGCTGCAGTGGAGCTGTAGTATGGTGTAAAAGGAAACCACAGGAATATACTTATCTTCTTATAAATGTCTTTAAAAGATAACGGTTCTTAATCGGTTTTTTAAGAGAATCACAAAGAGAAAATTTGTGAAACTTGTCAAATATTTCTATTTTAGATACATAAATATGGCGATCGATTAATATTTCATGCAAAATTATAAATCAAGTAATGATCTTGGACTTTTTGTGTGATAATTTGTAGATTCGACGTGCTGATTTAATTTTGTTGTGAAATTGTGTATGGTTTTGTTTCAAAATATTCACGCGCCCGCAATATAACCAAGATTAAGTAAAAAATATAACTAAAACGGGTAGTAAATTTTTGGTTTTGAGGTTAGAATAATATAATTTGCTTGAAAATACTGCATAATATTAGAGTACACTCATTATTTTAGCTGTCAAATTACGATAGCAGATGTAGCTATTGTCAAATATCGTTTGATTTGTATTATGTTTTGTTTTTGTTTATTCAAAAATGGCGATAAATATTAAACAGCCTAAAGTATATCTGGAGGGTATTATAGGTCCTGTAGCTTTACTACGCAGTTTTTAGATTCCATTGTACAGCTATTGCCTTTAAATAGGCATTATATTAGAATATATATAAATAAATAAATTTGTTATATTTTTATATTCTCTTTTAATCTTCCTTTTGACTCCACCGGACCTTTTTCCTTTTTTCCACATATTTTTATCCAGAATTACACGTTTATTTACTATTGCAAAGATAGACCACTGACAATAAAACAGACTAAAGCTGTACTATAGAATTAATTTATTATTATAGTGTTTTAACGTCATATTTGTCAGAAGTCATAAAACTCTAACACTTACAAGGGTGTATAATTACGCAATAATAATAGTTTTATAAAGGAGTTTGCATATACCATTATACAGAATCAAGTATAGAGTGATACCATATTAACGCATAAAGCTGTAGTAAGTAAGTGATCACATGCAAAATACAGCCTCTGTGCAGCTTGAATAATAAACATTAGCTTAAAGTGTCAAAAATTCTTAAAGTTTTAAAGTAGAGTTTTAATATTCCGTTTTAACACCTTTAGTTTACGTGAATTCTTTTATAAAGATTTAGTACAGCTTGAGCTGTATAATAACTGGTAAATCAACCTTATAAATATAGAATCTTTTCTTCACACCCTTGTACGTCTCCAAAAGAACTCTAAGTTCTATAAGTGCTGCATATTTGATGTCGGTAACGCCTAAGTGCTCCTTGGGATACGAAGTAAGACACAGCTATCAGCGGCGCGAGCTGTGGCCAACTTCTTATGTTGTCTACCATTTGTTTTTGCCGCTGCCGCCGCCGCCACCGCCGCCGCAAAGACAGGTCGGAGCTCGTGAATCGTGACGTTACTAACCGCTATAAGCCGCCATACAAACTGCACCGGTTAGTGACGTCACGCGAAATTTCAATTCAATGTATCGCCGTTATTTTTTTATTACCTACGTATCTGTGCCTAAGAAAAAAAGAACAAATACGTGTCCAATATTTTTTATTAATCTACAAAACGGACTAAAATAAAATAGTCAACTAGCCCATTAAACAATACAACACTATCGAGACTAGTCCTAGATGTTTACTTTTTAGTTCATTTGACTCCCAATGAGGTTTTTAAAATTTTTAAACTTTGTATTTGAACTCATTATTATCAGAGACAAATAATGCTGCCGTTCTATTGCGTTTAAAACCTCTATAAGTACTGTATAGTTGACCAATTTTGTTAGTGCAATTAGTCCCCTTTTACTAAAGCCATATAGCCATGAATACTTCAAGGCAGTCAACTTGTCCGTCTGTGTGACAAGCGTACCAACTACCAAGTACCAAGCAAATATAAGATAGCTGTTATGTAAAAGTCTTTATGTAAGGAGTATGTAAGTACCTACGATTTTTTCCCGCAGTTCAGCTCGCGTGGTTTTATGAATCGATTTCGATGAAACAAAGCCTACTTTTTAAGTAAAACTTTCAGAATAGATGAGTCAGAGGCAATAAATTTAATTATTTTCAATTTATAATTATTTCAACTTACCTAATGATAGTATTGTCTCTTAGTAATCAGTCCATTCACAAAGAAAATAAATTATACATAATTATAGAGAGGACATGTAGAGGGCATACGAGCCACGCTCGCGAAGGAAGTTACAGCAAGTGATCTATCATCTAACTTCTCCCAACTGTGCCGAATGTGGGGTGATAGAAGACGTACAACGAACGGATTTGAATGAAATTTGGCATGCACGTTGTCAGGGGTACAGAGAAGGACATAGGGTACTTTTTATCCAGGAATTCCTGCGGGAACTCCGAAATTACCGCGGGTGAAACCACGGGGCACAGCTAGTTGATTCATATTGGATTCATGTATAATTTTATCTCGTTTCAGATTACTCTACGATGGGACCTCAACCGATGCTTACATATAGAGTCATAGTCATTATTTTTTAGACAGAATAATATAGTAGCTAAACTAATTATTTTTTATACCAATTTTACTTTATACGAGTGATTGAACAAAACGCTAAAGATGGCGGACGAGAAATGCGATGAGAAGAAATTTACGCCGTTTTATCGTCAAGTAAGTTCTTTTTTTCTTCTTTTTTATAGACTTTCGCATATAATGCATTTAGCCAGTTTTAAGTAAAATTAATAAGATCAATGTATTTTCTAAAAAAAATGCTTCGTTGTACCTACCTACGGTTTGAAATTGCAAGCCACGGTAGGTACTAATAGCTTTAGCTTGCAAGAACTTTCCCGGAGCTCTTGGAGGAAACCGAAGAAATCAGCTCGAAATGTCTTGTAATAAGACAGACAGAGTTACCTTCGCATTTGTATTATTAGTAGGGATTTATTTTTGATTATATATTTAGTCTTCTTAGGCATACCCCGCAACATACATTATGATAATTTACTAAGCTTTTTTACTATCTACTACTCTATTTTTACTTTTTAAATTATCTCCACTTAAATTATCTTAAGAAATGTAGATTGTGGACGGTCTTATTGGTAGTGTGAAGCCATCTCCCTTCTACGGTCGCCACTGAAAATCAGCGTCGTGGAACTTAGTGCCACGGCATAATGCTGAGTGGTAGCCATTTTGGTACCAACTATTCTAGTTTAAGACTCACAGTTGTACTTATTTTATCTTTTTGGTATCAAATAAACTTTTTTCTATTCTATTCTATTCTAATATCTTCTTGAACACATAAAAAACCAATACGCTTGCATAACTTCCAAACGACATCACAAAATTGGAGAGTTCTTTTATTATTTGTGTTCGTCACTATCAGGACAATGTTTTCATAAAGAAGATTGGAGTTCCTGCGGGAATTCCGAAACTCGCGCGGGTGAATCTCGGAAACGGTTGGACCTATTTTGACGAGACTTTCACTGCTAAATAGCCGATGTAGGAGTAAATTAGCGAAACCGCAGGGCACAGCTAGTTTTTTTATGTATTGTTTATTATCTCGAATGTTTTTGATGAGGTACCAACGAACTCCTGTTCTTTCTTCCTTTCTCTCTCCAACCGCGACCACCTTTCTCACCCCCAGCTCCTGGCGGTGAGCGGTGTCGTGATGTTTATGACCGGAACGGGCACCAACCTGGCGTACCCAGCCATTCTGCTGCAGCAGCTCCGGCTGCCAGATTCTGCGTTCCACCTGGGGGCGGAGGTCGAGTCCTGGTTCGGTAAGTAATAGTAAGCTAAGTATATTTAATACTATATATATAATATTATAAAGAGCAAAAGTTTGTGAGTTTGGGATCTACTGAATCGATTTTGAAAATTCTTTCACTTATAAGAAGCTGCAGTGATCCTGAGTGACAAAGGGTACTTTTTATCTCGGAATTCCCGCGGGAACCCCGTAGTTTGTGAAGTCCTACAAACTCACATAAAACAAAGCCCTCTGCCGCGCCGCGTCTGTCCCTCTGTCTGTCTAACCCAAAAACTACTGGACGGATTTTCATGCGGTTTTCACTAATATTAACTAGAGTGATTCAAGGTTTATGCGTATAGTTTATCCTGGAATTCCCGCGGGAACTCCGCAATTATCAACGGTGAAACCGCGGGGACAGCTAGCACCTATAGATTACTTAACATTTTTTTTACCTATTAGTGTTTTCCATAGAGGCATGGTATGTTGAGGGCGGTGCTATATGGCATGACCATGCTAAGTGCTAACTAAATCTAAATTTGGTATGTGTCATCTGACAAACGAACATCCATTATTATTGTGTCAAGTGTACGACGCGACGTAGTCAATAAAAGTGATGGATGATGCAATATATATATTTTGTTTCTCGCTAATTCCCAAGATAAAATTATGTTATCTTAAACGGGGCACACCAACAAGTTACTTGCTGAAGAATAAATATGAAGCAATGAGTGATGACAAGGGTATAAAAATCAAAATTCTATTCAATCCGTCAATAGGGATGTTGACTACTATTGAAAATCAAAATTCTAATTAGTCCGTCAGTTAGAAAATAAAAAAACAATAGACACGTATTTTTTACTTTTTCAAATAAATTAAAATATACAGAGATAAAGCAAAGCGCATTAGAGTTTGGGATGAGGAGGTCGTGACGTCACTAACCGCAAAACCGCCATACAAACTGTCACAATAGTGACGTCACGCGAAATTTCAACTCAATATATCGCCGTTATTTTTTGGTAACGTAAAAAAAGAAAAAATACGTGTCCAATATTTTTTAATAATCTACAAGACGGACTAAAAAATAAAAATTAGTCAACATGCCCATTAGGAAGTTAAAAAAAATATAGACACGTATTTTTTGCTTTTTCGAATTATTATCTATACTTACATAAGTAGGTACATATAATATCTTACATATAAAATGCTTTGTCCTGAATGACTGATGGATCAACCGCACAGCCTAAACCGCTGATCGTAGAGACCTGAAACTAGGAGGGTGTGTTCTTTGTATGATGTAGGCATCCGATAAGAGTGGATTTTTCGAAATGTTACCCGTAAGGAGGTGAAAAGTGGGAGCAAAGTTTGTATGGAACTCCAAAATCCGCGCAAACTCCAAAATTGTCGCGGGTGAAACCGCGCGAGACCGCTAGTTGTCTATACTAATATTATAAAAAGGAAAGATTTGATTTTTTGTTTGTTTGTTTGTTACGATTTAACTCAAAAACTACTGGACCGATTTGAAAAATTATTTTACCATTAGAAAGCTACGTTATCCCTGAGTAACATAGACTATATTGTAATCCGGAATTCCCGCGGGAACTCCGCAATTATCGCGGGTGAAACCGCGCGGGACAGCTAGTTAATAATAATTTAATAAATCGGACACCGACTCGGCATAATACGCTGTGACTCTATCAACTTTTAAATTTAAACTAAAGAAATATCTATTGCTAATTCAAAAGGAGCTACCCATTGGTGGCAGAGTGTTTGCAACTTATGAGTCCAAGGGTATTTTCTGCAGTTTTGCTTTCATTGGTTATATTGCTCATATTTTAAGGTTGTGATTTGTATTTATTTGTATTTTCCCCAACCTAAGTTTCTAGATGAAATAAGTTTAGGCACGCACCTCGTTCCACATATTTACCGGCGTTTTAAATTTCAATTGTTAGACGAGCTAGGGCACTGCTGAGAATCGGCGCTGAGGTCTTCCACCATGCTGAGACAGTGTCCTTTTCAGCATCACACCACAGCACATTCTATGTGTAGGTACATATATTGGTATACGTTTTTATGGTAATTTGTAATTATAAATTTATATTAGTTAAGATGTATCAAATGTTTTATGTGCTGTGTTGTCTTTTTCTGAATAAATATGTCTATGTCTATGCGACAGCAGAATACTGCAGCGCTGGTTTTCAGCCGATCCCTAAGGAATGCGTATTTCTTCAACTCCAGCTTCGATCCTGGGCCTGGCTCTCATAGCGGGCATCCTGACCGCCCCGGTGTGTCTCCAGCGGCTGGGCAGGAAGCTGACGAACCTGCTGAGCACCCTTCCAATTCTGGGCGGGTGGGCGCTGCTGATAGCGGCGCGGGGGCCCACCGCGTTGCTGATCAGTCGGTTTATGCAGGTGAGGAGATGCGACGTGCGTCGGAACATACCCCCTTTCCTGCTAACCTGGGCGGCCAAGTTGACTGTGAATTGTTGATGTTATTGTCATTGTATAAAAATGAATTGCTGTTCGTTTGTCTCGCGAAAACTCGAGAATGGCTGGACCGATGTGAATAACTCTTTTTTTGTTAGGTTCGTAATTATCAGGAGGTTTGTATTAAAGAAAATTAGGAGTTCCTTCGGGAATTCCGAAACTCACGCGGTGAAACCGCGGGCACAACTAGTAAATCTATATAAAATTGAAGTGTCTTTTTGTAATTCCAAATTAACAGCTTTTCATATAAAAGTATATACGGTAAGTATCCATTACTTACTTAAAAAAAATAAATTTTTAAAATTTTTCTCTGTCTGTTTGTTTGTTCCGGCTAACCTTTGAAACAGACTATTTTTGCGGTACTTTTACTCGAAGAATAGCTAATATTATAAGGAGTAACTTAGGCTGCTTTCATGTTAGAAAAAAAAATTGTTCCTGCGGGAATTTCGAAACTCACGCGGGTGAAACAGCGGGGCACAGCTAGTAAATAAAATGCGAAGTTTCTCTATGATTATGGACAGTCACTGAGTAACTAACTAACTGACTTACCGCTTAGGACAATAAAAGAGCTGTAGATCGGCTCTTCGTTTCAAACAAAGATACACGACACGTCCATATTTCAAAGTTATTGGTATACCAGGTTACATAATTCGTCTGTCATGAAAAGAGAAACGTTTTTAGCGAAAATAACATTTGAGTAACCTATACATATACTATATTAAAGTACTTACCTACTGCCTTTCTGTCTAACATCGAACATAGTATTTAATTTATAATTTATACTAAACTACTACGGCTGCTACTAGCTGTGCCCCGCCGTTTTACCCGCGGTAATTTTGAAGTTCCCGCGGGAATCCCGGGATAAAAAGTGTCCTATGTCCTTCTCTGTACCCCTGACAACGTGCATGCTAAATTTCATCCAAATATGTTCAGCCGTTTTTGCGTGATTGAGTAACAAACATCCAAACATCCACACTTTCACATTTATTAATATTAGTAGGATTATGACCTCGAAAGCGAAAGTCTATTTTGAATAGGTTCTCATAACTCACTTATAATTACTCATAATGACTCATATTGTGTTTTTATTTATTTTGTTTCATTGTTCTGCCGGTTAATTGCAATAATACTAATTAGAGATAGAAACAAGGTGTGACTGGTTTTTTTGCTGGTCCCACACCTAATTAAGACAACTTCCTGTGCTTTGGGTAATACTTATTTCTTCTCGCTTGAACTAGTTATTGGCAACGGTCAATTAGGGCGGTGCTTAGCAGTGAGTATCACTATGAAGTAGGGTTGCCACCTTTTTTTGGAAAAATTATAGTATTTTTCCGAAAAAAGATGCAAAATATAGTACTTTTGGGAAATGCAAAGAAAAAAATAGTACATATCTTATTTATTTTCAATCATTAGGTATGTATCGGGCAGCATTCGTCTATAAATTATTGCCAGTTTGACAGTTGACGTTTTGTTGTCGCGTGCCTATGCGTTTCGTTCTGAAATTCCCCGCACTGCGCTGCGGGTGCGTTCCAGGCCAGTCATATGCAGTTAATATAAAAACGGTGATTGAATTAGTGATAAAAATATAGTATTTTTCGTACTATATTATTTTTCTATAATATATAGTACAATTGACTGAAATATAGTACGATACTATATAATATAGTACAGGTGGCAACCCTTCTATGAAGTAACCATCTTTCTAGGGGGGACACGTCTGTGGGGGCAATACGGGCTCCCTATAGAAGTGATCCCTCACTCACTCGCGCTAATTCCGGAGTGCCCGTAGGAATTCTGGAATATAAAATACCTTTAGTCACTCAAGAACACTACAGTATTCCTATAAGTGAAAGAAATTTAAAATAGGTTAGTTTTCGAGTCTATCCATTATAAACAAACAAGAAACAAAAAACGTCAAATCTTCTCTCTTTATAACATTGGTATTCTGTATAGATTTATACAACGTGTTAATCAATTGACCAAAAACCTGATACACCCTATTTAAAAAAATAACCAATAATATGATATTTAAAATATAAATTATGTCGGTAAAATTAATAGTCTAAAAGTTATTCAACATTAGTTTGGAGGTGACCTATCTACGAAATTTCAAGGGCTACGCCCGCGCCTACGTGTCAATGACCTACTCGATTTTTTTGCTGCGGGCGGCGTACGCGCCACATATTTTAATAAATCACGTGTCACGTTGTTTGTCCGCGATGGACTCCGAAACTACTGAACGGATTTTGATAAAACTTTGTATCTATTTATAATATGGTCCAACTTAAAAGTTAAGTTAAGTTTTTATCCCGGAATTCCGACGGGAACTCCGGCACTAATTCGGGGAACAACTAATCAATGTAAACTACTGTCGGGGTCCAAAGTAGGACATAGAGTACTTTTTTCCGCAACCTCCGCGGGAACTCCGAAATTACCGCGGATGAAATCGCGGGGGACAGCTAGTTGTATTATAAATAATTTAGACATGGGCTAGTAAAAATTAAAAAATATAACCTATATTAAAACATGGTTCGATCTAATCGGAAGTCGATTCTGAACAAACTACTTTCTAGTTTTCAGTCAATTCATTAACACGTTGTAGAATACCACCGTATTTATTGTTAAATCGGTTATTTTATAAACAGTGTTTTTTTTTGTAATTGCTCTCACCCCGATAACCTGAAGCCAGGAGGTCGATCACGCTATTTCGTAACAACATTATCAAACAAAACGAGCAACTTCGTATCGCATTGATTATGTAAAAGACTAGCAGTGCCCGCGGTTCCACCCGCGCGAGATTCGGGATTTTCGCAGAAATTCCAATTTTCTTTAATACGAACCTTCGCCTTTACAAAGAGATGAATTTTGCGTGACTTTAATCGTCCTCTCAAAAAAAATGAATATTTTCCGTTTTTGCAATATTTTTCCTTGACGCTATGTAGCCTTCTTCGATGAATGAACTATCCAACACAAATAGTACATGTTATCCTAGGGGTGAAAGTAACTTATTTAGTCCCGAGACGGGGTTTGGCCAATAGATCGAGGGACTAAATTAGTCTTTCTCCCGAGGATAACACTGTGCTTTTCATTACGAATGCAAGGAAAGTCAAAATAAAAATAGGAATTAGCTAAAGAAAAAAATGAGTGAATTTTATTTTACACATATCAACCATTAGGTGTGCTACTGGCCAGTAAGTATGCCCCCTATGACATAAAAAAAAAACTTGAGTTTCTGCAGTATCCAGCTGTCAGTTGAAAGCGATTCTCCCTAGGGCTGAAAAGTGTTACTTTCAACCCGCTTCTCAGGCAACTTCAGACCTACTTTCCGAGTATGAGTAATGAAAAATACTTTTTTAATTCGGACTAGTAGTTCTGAGATTAGCGCGTTCAACCAAACAAACAAATGTAAGCAAAAGACTTCTACAGTTAACGGAATATATATTTATTAATTATGCAACTCTCTTTCACAAAGATATACAAGCATTAGTTTTAGAACTCGCTACAACAACAAGGGAAAAGACCACAGATTAACTAGGGTTATCACTTTTATAAGAATTGTTGCCCGTTGTCTTCATGTCAGCGACATGGATACTAGGCATTTCGGACCGAAGGCACCGTTGCGCTGCACCGCCAAATGAATTGCCAACACAAACCAACTCGACAGCTTTATAATAGGCGTAGTATAGATGACGATTCAAGAAGATAACGATGGCTAACCTTTGACCGAACTTGAACGAACGTCAACATCTGAAGAATACATATAAAAAAAATATGACTTGAGTGGCTTTGACCGACTGAGGTCATATTCAGATATAATGTCATAGTTACGCTAGGAGTTCCCGAGGATAATTAATACATACGGTGTGAAGATTTCGAATGAAACTTCGATGATCCGTTGTTCATATTGTTGAATTATTAAATTTCGTTTTGAAACTTCAAAAACAGTCGACTTCGAAGTGTTTTATTTATTTACTAGCTGTGTCCCTCCTTCACCCGCGGTAATTTCGGAGTTCCCGCGGGAATTCCGGGATAAAAAGTACCCTATGTCTTTTTCTGTACCCCTGATAACGTGCATGCCAAATTTCATCCAAATCCGTTCAGCCGTTTTTGCGTGATTGAGTAATAAACATCCAAACATCTAAACATCCACACTTTCACATATTTTATAATATTAGTAGGATTTATTTATGATCGAGCCAATTATAAAAACGTTCAACGGTAAAATTAAGTTGATTAACTTGATTGAAATTGAATGTTGACATCATCTATCGTGTATGTATTTTTTATGGTTAAACAATACGATTTTCGATCTAAAATATATGTGAGAAGAGTTTAATTTGTGATAACCTTACCTCAATATGTTCGCATGCTAACCAATTGCCATCCGCACAATACTATCGCAGGGGCCAAGGGCGAACTGGCATGCTAGTAGGTACTGAAAAATTGTTGTGTAATCCAACGTAATCACTACAAGGTTCAACAATTCAACAATTAGTACGATACTAGTTATTTCCCGCGGTTTCGCTCGCGTTTATTTCGTAGATCCTGCGGGAATTCCGGGGTAAAAAGTACTAGTGTCCTTCTCTGTACCCCTGGCAACGTGTATGCAAAATTTCATGATAACCGGTTGAGTAGTTTAGTCGGGTAGTGTAAGCGTAACAAAGTACTTTTTGCGACACTTGCAACAATTTTGTGGTTATGGATTCACCCGCGAAAATTTCGAAGTTCCCGCGGATTGTTCCATACAAACTTTGCAACCCCTTTTCATCCCCTTAGAGGTTGAATTTTCAAAAATCCTTTCTTATCGGATGCCTGCGTCATACAAAGGACACACCCTCCGAGTTTCAGATCTATACGATCAGCGGTTGAGGCTGTGCGTTGATCCATCAGTCATTCAGGACAAAGCATTTTATATGTATAGATTGCTTGTTATATTCCAGGGATACGGGATGGGCATCCAAGCGGCGAGCGCGCCGGTCACCATAGCTGAATACACCTCACCGAAGTACCGTGGCGCCTTCCTCGCCACCATAGCGTTCTCGTTCAGCGCCGGGATGCTCGCCGCACATATCTTCGGCACCTTCCTCTATTGGAGACCAGCCGCTCTGGCCTGCACATCCTTTTACATAGCATCCTTAATCCTAATCTCGATATCGCCGGAAACACCGCCATACCTGGCCACGAAAGGACGGTACATCCAGTGCAGAAAGTCCTTTCACTGGCTCAGAGGATACGATATCGATTCCGAAAGGGAATTGGACATTTTGATCAAGACACAGAAGGATATAGCTAATCAGATTCCGTCTACAGCTCCGAGGTTGAGGGTTCTGATGGGGATCGCTAAGAAACCGGAGTTTTTCAAGCCGGCTCTGATCATGATATTCATGTTTGTGCTGTTCCAAATGTCAGGAATGACGGTGATCCCATCCTACACGGTGCCAATAATGGATGAAGTCACAAACAAATCTATAGATTCTAATCTTAGTATGCTCATTGTAGATATTGTTAGGTTCCTGTCAGCCATATTAGCGTGTATAGTAGTCAATAAGTATAAACGTAGAGCTGTTTTGTTTACTGGCATAACGATAACTTCGGTTTCATTGTTGATAGCCGCTATGCTATTGTATTTGAGGGATTTCGGTTATTTGCCTCCTAAGTACAATTGGTTACCGATGGTACCGACTTTGGTATATATTTTAGGGCAAACACTAGGCATATTGCCCATACCCTGGGCTATAGCTGGGGAAATCTACCCGCTCTCGTACAGAAGTTTAGGTAGTGGAATATCTGGTATGACTCTGTCGCTGATGTTCTTTGTCGTGGTGAAAACGGCACCAGCTTTAATATCCAAGATAGGTTTGAATGGTACTTTTTGTGTGTACGCGATAGGTGTTGTTATTTGCGGTGGGGTTTTGTACTATCTGCTCCCAGAAACGAAGGGGAAAACTCTCTACGAGATCGAATGCCATTTTAGAGGTGATACAGACGAAAGACCAACAGCCTTGAGCGAGAAAGAGGAGATGTTAGAATTGGAAAATATTGAAAGTAGATGATGCGGGGTCGGTGAAGAATTTAATAAGTAAACCTATATAATATACTACTTATCTATAAAAGATTTCCACCATCACGATACCATCACATACTCACTCATCACGATATCTCTGGAACCATTAGGCCTAGATACTTGACATTTGGTATTCCTTTCGCCGAGTAGAGGTCAGCTAAGAACGAATTTTACAAAGTTTCCGCGGGATTTTCGTAACTCACGCGGGTGAAACCGCAGGGCACAACTAGTACTAAATACATATTATATATATACAAGGTGGAAACAGTAAGTGCGTACACGATTATTTCATAAATTTGCAAGATATTGCATAACTTTAAAGTGATAGGGAATCTGCATCGATATTAGATTGATCTATAATATCATAACATTATTAGTTTATTATTATTATTATTATTATTATTATTATTATTATTATTCCTTTTTCTTTTCTTTTTTTTTCTCTCCTTCACGGAGGTGTTATCGTAATATGCGGGCCTCAACCAAGCATATTACGAGACAATGAATCAGTATTTTTAGCCTGACAAGGAGAGGAACTTTCTGGTTAGGCGGCAGGTATTCAGAATTGTTGCTTTTTGTATGACACTAATGAAGTACGATGACATATCCAACTTTTTCAAGCTATTGCTTAAAGTTTTAGGCACTACCCCAGTAGAGGAGATGACGATCGGGACAGTGGTTACAGTTTGTACTTTCCATTGAGTTTTAATTTCAATCGACAAATCTGTGTACTTGGCAATTTTCTCACTATATGTAGTACTTAAATTATGCGTATTGCATACTGCTATATCTATTAACATCACAGCATTTTTAATCTTATTCAGAACTGTCAAATCGGGCCTGTTGTAATGAATTGTTTTGTCGGTAATTATTGTTCTATCCCAATATATTTTGTAAATGTCATTTTCTAATACTGCCTGCGGTTGGTACTTATAATACGGAATACATTTATCTATTAGCTTGTATTGTTTTGCAAGGTGTTGATGCACTATTGCAGCTACTTGGTCGTGCCTGTGCTTATAGTCTGTTTGGACTATTGCTTTACAGGCACTGGTTATATGTTGAATAGTTTCGGAGGAACTGTGGCAGCGTCTGCATAAATCTGTCTGTAAGTCTGGTTTCCGTATGATGTACTTCTGGTAATTCCGCGTGTCAATAACCTGATCTTGAATAGCTATCATAAAAGCTTCAGTCTCCGGAAACAGCTCGCCTCGCCGTAGCCATGTGTTCGACGCTTCCTTGTCGACGTGTTGTTGCTGCAGATATTGGCGGTGTCTCCCATGAAGCGCTTTAGATTCCCACGAAGCTATTTTATCCTTTTTATCGGTAATTTGTTCATTACGCTGCGCGTCTCTGTCCTGAAGATTTAGTGGAGTGAGTTTTACGTCTGCAAGAGCTACTGTATTATGTAATGTAGACTCTTGAGCTCGTCTATAGAAGAATTGTCGGAGTGATTTGATCTGTTTGTTGTGCAAGTTAACTATATCTATTATACCTCTGCCGCCTTCAATTCTTGACAGCGTCAATCGCTGCACACAGGACTTTGGATGATGTTTTCTGTGTATAGTCAGTGTAGTGTTAATGACGCGCTGTAATCGTTGCAGGTCCGTTTGTGACCATTTTATAATACCAAATGTGTATGTCAACATCGGAATAGCAAAAGTATTTATGGCTTTAGTAATGTTGCGTGAATTGAGTTGCGAACGGAGTATTGAGTTTAGACGATGTTTAAATTTTTTTGTGATATCGGCTTTAGTGATTTTTTCGTGTATCTGCTTTGACTGCTGAAAACCTAGGTATCTATAGGCATCATTTTGGTCCATGGGTTCTACTCGGTCTCCTGTGTCTAGGGTATATTCATGTTTCTCTACAGTCCCGCGTCGCAATGTGAACGTCTTGCACTTGTCAATGCCGAATTCCATTCTTATGTCATTAGAAAATTCTTGTGTTACATCTGCAAGTTGATGTAGAGTCTTTTTACTACTACTGTATAACTTTATATCGTCCATATACATAAGATGGGTGAGATTATACTGATTTTGTCCTATTTTAATAAGAAATCCACTACAGTTTCTGTTCAGCAATTGTGAGAGCGGGTTTAATGCTAGGCAAAACCATAGCGGACTTAGTGCATCACCTTGAAATATACCTCTCCGGATTGGTATTTCTTGCGTAAGGATGGTAGTGTTGCCATTTGTAAGTTTAAGCTTAGTTCTCCAATTTTCCATAGTGCATTTTAGGAATGTTATTATAGTTGGATGGATGTTGTAATTCTTGAGAGTATAAATCAGCCAGCTGTGCGGTACAGAGTCGAAAGCCTTTCTATAGTCAATGTACATTGTATTAATATTTCTTTTACGGGCTAGTTTCATGGCAACCGAATCAATTATTAGCTGTTCTTTGCAACCTTGACTGTTTTTTCGACATCCTTTTTGCTCTTCAGCTAGTATGTTATTGGATGTGATGTGTTGGTATATAAGTTCAGTAATACAAGAAGTCAAGATTTTATAAATAGTTTGTAAGCATGTTATTGGCCGATATTTTGACGAATTTTTATAGTCTGTATCTTTAGGAATCATGTAAGTTATGCCCGTTGTTATATACTTTGGCATAAGGTCTGGAGACTGAATAAAGTTGTTTATATGGTTATGGAGCATGGGGTGAATGTTGGTAAATTTTTTGTACCAATAGTTATGGATATTATCTGAGCCTGGTGCTTTCCAATTGTGGGTTTTATTTAAGACATCTACGAAAGTTTCTACCGGGATATGTTGGAATTCCATTTGAGGTGTGCCGTCTGTGTTAGTTAATAGTGTTGGTAGCCACTTTGCTTCTTCGTTGTGTTGTACTGGGTTGGCCCATATATTGGACCAAAACTGATGTAAGGATTCAGCTGGAGGGGCATCTTTATTGTGACTATTATCAGTTGTCGCTCGTGTATCTATATCAAAGGTTCTATAAAACTGTTTCTCATTGTTAACAAATTGTGAATTTTGTTTCTTCCTCATCGTGCAATTTAAGTACCTTTTAAGGCGACTCGAGGCGGCGTTTAGTTTTTGTTTGAGAGTATCTAAAAATTGTTCATCGGTTATATTAGGTTCTTCGTGTTGCGAGTGTGTTTTGTATTTTGCTTTGATTTCTTCAACCCTACTTAAAATTTTCCTGCTCCTGTTACCCCTTACATATTGTGTCATTCTACCAGTGTCCCTTCTCAGGTCATCGATCTTCTTAATTAGTCTTTTTTGCCACGGCGGTGTTACACACTGTCTTCTGTTTCCAATGTCATTAATGTTAACTTCTCTAATTTTTGATCCATTGCAAACAGCTGATGTGTATGCAGCACAATAAACTATAGCTTGAGTTTCCAGAAACTCATGATCTATTGAGATATGGTTTGGTAATATCTCATTATTAATGTAACTAACGATATAGGCTAGCCTTTTAGAGGTTTTTTGTTTTGGTATGAATGGTCTTTGTATAGGGTCAGTATTTTTATATTTTTCTAGGATGGTTTTGAAAGTTTCAGTGATTTTATCGTTAAGATACTTATCTCTAAAATTGTTTGGATATGAGTTGTTGGTGACTGAGTAGTTTGAATTGACTGATAATTGAGCTATATTTTCTATAGCAGCATACTGAGTTATATCTGTAAAGGAGTGGTTTGTGTCATCGTTTGTACTTTGAGCCAGATAAGCTGTTTCATTTGCGTGTCTATATGGTTGAGAAATAATCCTGTTTCGTTCTACTTCTTCTTTTATTGCTTCCAATCTCTCTACTGCTATTAGTTTATTGCTTACTATTGCTCTTCTTTGATCAGCAATTCTTTGTTCTGACACGTGCGCTATTTGTGGGAATTGCTGCGTTATAATCGTGTGCAAAGGTTTACGGTAAGCAGTTAGATCCGCTTCTAAGTTTGTTATAGTGTAATACGTCTTCATGATAGCTTCGTTAACATCATTTGTCCATTTCTTTCTAGTTCTCGGCTCTGTAGTAGGTGTTTGTGGTGTCTGAGAGTAGGGGTTTGAGATGTTTGGCGGAGCTTGACACGTCGGCACTGCAGAGTTAAGAGCTGCCGATACTTCATCTCTTATGTTCTTTCGTACACTGTCTGGCAGAAGTTTGTTCCTAACTATTGCTCTACGTTGATCTCCAAGTCTCTGTCTTGTAATATTCATAGCAGGGAATTTTTCGGTAAACTGACGGTGTAGATCCTCCAGATAGCCTCTTTTAACAGTCTCTAATTTGGAAGTATAAAGATAGGTGCGCCATATGAAAGAGTTCATTTCTGCACTCCATTTTTTTCGCGCACGGGTCTGACGAACAGTGGGTTCAAGATCGTTAGCAAATGCTTCTTGAACAACATCTGACATCTCTGTAGTAGTGGACGTTGAGCGTGAAATTCCAAACATCAATGATGGTGTACTTGGTGTTTGAAATAGACAGGGTGATGATGGTAGTGATGATACGTGAATATCTTGATGATCCGGGCTGACCGTCATTGCTTCAAGGACGTGGTCACCCTTATGTTGCTCCTCCTCATCGTTAGCGGAAGTCGCGGCAAGATCGTGACTTCCCCAATCTTCTACATCAGGCTTCGCCTGGGCAGTGTTTTTAGTTTTTGATCTGGTTCTATACATGTTGTTCCCACGAGCAGCTAGGGACAAGTAGTCGGCCACGGCAGAGCCCTGCGTTCACCGTGGTGAAACTGGAGGTCCCCAAGTATCCAGAGTTCGCATACTAACGGCTAAACACCCCTTTAGCCACGCAGCCCTTGGCATATGCTGTTCCACCTTGGCTTGGGTTGGTATCTCTCTTAGTCTGGCTCCTAACCTTATTATTATTATTATTATTATTATTATTATTATTATTATTATTATTATTATTATTATTATTATTATTATTATTATTATTATTATTATTATTATTATTATTATTATTATTATTATTATTATTATTATTATTATTATTATTATTATTATTATTATTATTATTATTATTATTATTATTATTATTATTATTATTATTATTATTATTATTATTATTATTATTATTATTATTATTATTATTATTATTATTATTATTATTATTATTATTATTATTAGGATGGCCACTAAGTTCTGACACACTTAAGATTATTGTTTATTTTAATATACTTATTTTTATTGCGTTACTAGCTGTGCCCCGCGGTTTCACCCGCGGTAATTTGGGACTTCCCGCCGAAATTCCGGGATAAAAAGTACCCTATGTCCTTGTCTGTACCCCTGACAACGTGCATGCCAAATTTCATCCAAATCCGTTCAGCCGTTTTTGCGTGATTGAATAACAAACATCCAAACATCCAAACGTCCAAACATCCAAACATCCACACTTTCACATCTATAATAATATATTAGTAGGATTATAATACATTAATTTAAAATATATGCACCAACAAGCAATAGTTGGCAAAGTTTCAATTCCGCGCCTCCAGAACTCAGGGGCCTTTCTCTTGAAAAAAAAATGATTTAAGGCTGATTCCGATTTTGTTTGACTTGAAATTGAAATTGTATTTGGATGACGTCCGCCAAAAAGAAATTGGATTGTTTTCCTTGACGATCGAGAAATTTGATATATAAAAACTTTGATTCCTTTTCGATCTCATTTCGATTCGAGTTCGATTTGATCCTAACTCGATTGCATCAAGAGTATAATAATAATAATAGCCCACTTCACAACACACAGATCTACTTGATCCCAGGGTAAGATATTACTAGCTTGTGTCCTGGAAACCAATGTAGTACGGAATGCAGTATGACCCCAGGTTTCTGATTCTCGAAGAAATACTGCAGTGCGTTTTCGCGATTCAGAAATTCGGAAGAAGTTTTGCCGCGAAAACTTTTTTTGGTAGAGAGAAATACTTATGTTAAGACTCGCATGAAACTGTATTTAATTGACAATCATACGCACACAATATATCTAGTTAATGTAGGTACGAGAGCTGAGAAAGGACAAATACTGAACACAAGGCGATTTCTTTTTTTTGTGCATCATGCGATGCAACTTCCATATCACTTTAAGGTTTTTCAATATCTTTATAATTGTGACGAAATAATCATCTAGATAAAATTGTTGCCAATCTATTATATATGTATATATTATTATAATATTTGAACATAATTATTATGTACATAGAAAACGAGGAATACGTGGAAGCGTGGGAAAAGCGAGGAATATTGACGTCTAAGAGGCTGTGTATAAGTACTTAATACTTCTGAATATCTTTTTACGCCAGCTATAAACAAGAGCGGCAGTATTCAGCTTATAGTTGGACGCAGATAAGCAATAACATGTTAACCCACAAAATTAAGTTATTGATTCAGAACGATTTATTGAGAGTTAAGGAATGTTTTTTAATTATGTGTTTACCTTATTACATTGCTTAAATAAGTAACTAAATATTGAACATAAAAATCGTTGACACAAAATGACGCTTCTACTTTTAAAACACGATTTACTCAAAATTTCTCCAGTGTGGGTTAACACACTATTGCTTATCTTTGTCCAGTTATCTGTTGGGCTGGGCTAAACATAATAGATAATTATTTTATCCATGCCATCTTAATTGTAGAATCTCGATTCTCTGTGCGGGTACTTATATAGGTAAATGCATTAAAATGCATCAAAATAGATAATATTATACATGTTTTATTTTGACGTAAGTTACTTATTATATCATTGGTTTGCAATAGCAACTTTTTTACTTACCTAATGTAATAACTAGTTTGTATGTGGTAGGATTATGTTAATTATACTCATACGTGTAATTCCAATACAAATAATGTGATAAAAATATATTTATTCCTCTATATAATACTGAATTTCTTTACATAATTATCGTTGAGCTGCATCTTCTTCCCAAGAATTCAGGTTTCCCGTTTAGTGGTTGAGATGCATTCAAATCATCCCTCCTTAAACCCCTAAAGCCGTCCTCGATTTCTTGCAAAGTCTTATCTTTTGTTTCCGGCAAAAAGAACCAATTGAATGCGAGACAATATACCACTATTCCCGCGTAAAGACAATATGTCAAAGGCAAACCCGCGGTCACGTTTAGTACAGCGAAGCTCTTGACTGCGATGAAGAAATTCAATGATAAAGCAATAACACTGATACCACTTCCTAATCCTCTGTATTCCAATGGAAATATCTCTCCAGACAACGAATATGGTAGCGAAGCTATACCAACTGCCAAAGAAAACATATAGACCCCTATTAACAATATTGGTATCCAATAATGATTGGGTGTTATTAAATTTATCTGTTTTGCATAGACGTATCCAGCTTTTCCTAAATACGACAGCACGCAGAGAGCACCGGTCGAGAACAGCAAAGTTCTCCTTTTCAGTTTCTTCATGAGGAATACAGCTAAAATATTACTAACCAGCCTCTCTATATCCAAAGCCACCATCAGTAACTTCGCATTAGCATCGGCTCCGACCACTTGATGGATTATATCCAACGTGTACGCGCTAATTATGTTCATCCCAGCGAACTGCACCATTATATACAAATGGAACATGATCAGTATCGGCTTATAGAATTCAGGTTTTTTATACGTTTCGTTGAAGTATACGAAGGCACGCTTCAACCGTACTTGGACGGGTAAGGTTTGCCCGGCGACACTGGATTTCCTTATCATTTGCTGTGCGCATATCATGTCCTCTATTTCATCCAAATCCTGACCTTCCCCACGGAGCCAGGTGAAGATTTCCCTGCCCTCGTCGATGCGCCCCTTCGCTATCATCCACGACGGTGACTCAGGCGAGTATATTATCATCAGCAGACTTGTGAACGTGATCATTGAGCATATCAACGCTGTCACTTGCCAAGTGAAGTATGTGCCCAGCGCGTGGGTCACCAGCACTCCTACCGTTAGTGATAGGGAGACGAACGTGAGGAACACACCCCTGTTTTTGGGGTCGGTCATCTCCCCTATGATGATGGAGCCTAGTGGGCCGAGCATGCCCATTGAGATTCCCTGGAGCAGTCGCGCTGTGATGAGCCAGGCCACGCTGTCAGCTAGAGTCAGCACGAACCAGCCTGTCAGCATGGGCACGATGGTCGCCAGGTGCGACTTCTTCCTCCCCAGGCTGTCTATTGTGATGGTGATGATGAAGTTGCCGATTAACAGGGCGAATCCGACGATCGACGCTGAAAAAATTATATTTGAATTTGAAGTTACTCATAGCGGTTACTCATGACCAATCGCCGCGACTGTAAACTCTCTGTATCTCATAATTACTCTCAAATAGCTGATTCCTGAATAGTTATGAGTGATGATAGGATATTTTCACCCTGATAGAAAGAGTTCCTGAAGGAACTTCGAAATCATCGCTGCTAAAGCAGCTGGTAAAAGATAAGGTGATTTTCTGTTGTTTCCGTAATTGTAAGGATTAAAAGAAAATTAGGAGTTCCTGCGGAATTTTTGCATCTCGTACGGGTGAAACTGAGGGCCATAGCTAATCCTAATATTAAAATTGCGAATGTTTGTTTGTTTACGTTTTAATTACTCAACCGATCATCATGAAAATTTGCATACAGGTTGTCAGGGGTACAGAGGAGAACATAGGTCACTTTTATCCCGGAATAAAGATAAAAATATTAACTACTAGCCGTGCCCCGCGGTTTCACTCGCGGTAATTTCGGAGTTTCCGCGGGAATTCCGGGATAAAAAGTACCCTATGTCGTTCTCTATACCCCTGACAACGTGCACCAAATTTCATCCAAATCCGTTCAGCCTTTTTTGCGTGATTGAGTAACAAACATCCAAACATCCACACTTTCACATTTATAATATTAGTAGGATTTCAGTATAACATTACCACAGATAATATAATACTATACTAAATAAATTACCTATCGAGTAATCTAGCACGGAATATGCAACTATTATAATCTTAAAGCTACTTGGGGTTGCCTACCTATCCATGACTCCTGGCTGACTGTGGCGTGGATATGGGACTCCGGTCTTCGCAGACTGGGGTTCAGGATGGCCGAGTACCCGATGACGCAGCCGTGCCCGACTATGTTGATGGCAACACCGAGTGTTACAAATAACTGAAAAAAAAAACAGGCAAAAACCGAATAGAAATAGTATTATTTGTCCAATCCAGGCAATCAGTAGGATCAACGCTTTACTCAAACGAATTATTATTTTCATAAAATATGAAAATGTTACTCGTAGTTTAGTTGTTTGTTTTTGATTCATTGATTTTTCATCTTGAAATTTCACATACAGCACCAATGATATATAATAATGAAATAATAATCCACTTCACAACACAGATCTACTTGAGCCCACACTAAGCTATAAGCTTGTGTCGTGGAAACCAAGCAAACGTAGTATAGGTATAGGTACTACATATTATTACATATTATATATTAAACTATTGATATACTAGATGTTCCCCGCGGTTATAAATAGTGTAACTAACACGACTTTCTTTTATATACATATATGGATTATAAACACGCCCAGACTGGAAAATGGAACCCTGTGTTCTTCGCACAAAGTCCACCCCCTCAGGGAATCGAACCCGGAACCTTTCGATTAGCGGGTAGGCATGGTGACCTACTGCGCCAATCGGGTCGTCAAGAATAATAAAAGTAGCATACACGTTGTCAGTGGTACAGAGAAGAACATAAGGTAGGTACTTTTATCCTGCAGGAACCAGGTATTAAGGTATTATATTATAAAAAAGATAAGCTTTTTGTATGTTTGTAATGGTTATACTCAAAATCAACCTAACCGATTTTAAAAATTCTTTGTTTTTTAGTGATAGTGTTCCTGAGTGACATAGGGTACCCATTTTTTATCCTGGAACTCCTACGGGGACTCCGAAAATAGAACGAGATTTTGGGAGACCCTTATCCTGGTAGCAGTGTTGCGGAAATGTGTTCTTCATGCAAAATTGACCCTCAGCTAGAGTGGATTCTAGATTATATTTATCAGTTCTAACATTGATCCACAGATAGCGTACCTACCATAACATGACGATATTCCTGAGATAACTTTTCATTTCGTGTAGATAAATAAGAAAATATGCAATTTGACTTTCATATCACCTATAATAATCTATAGTCTATAGTCTATGTACTATATACTTCTATAGTATTACACAGCACCGTTGGTGTAGTAATTAGGTTAAACTGACTGCTGCGCCAGACGTTGCGGGTTCGTACCACGCATCAGCGTTAAACATATTTTATGAGTAATATTAGTGTTTACTAAATCAAGGTGTATCATATCATTTACATAAAAAGTACTATATCAGTTGTCTGGTACCCTTAGTAGAAGCTCTGCTTTGTTTGGTTGTAGGATAATGTCCAAGCCTTGGGCCTTATTAGGTGTATTATTTGTGATAGCCCAGCCTTTAACCTTATCCCTACTAAATCAGAGCCTTGAAACATCGAACTTATAATGTAAAAGATTTGATAAGATTATTATTTTGAGATAGCACTGCTCAACAAACGAGGTTAGAAATTAGACGACATTGCGACTACGCAAATTTTTACTTCGATATCTTTTAAAGGTTTCAACTACTGAACACAGATCTATTCTAACCTTATTGAAGCTGGTTACGATAGCGGCTGAGGCGGATTCATCAACGCACAGCCCAAACCACTGGGGCTGGAAACTCGAATGTTTGCACAAGGATTCTCTTTAAAATGTAACACAAGTTTGTTTTTGGAAATTCAACCTTTAAAGGAGTGGGGGAGATATTTTATACCTATAAATATTGTTAAGTTTTGAACTTAGTATTATGATATTTCAACACAATACAATACAGAGATCCTAAGGGAATCCCTAAATAACAGCCGTAAGACTTACTTGTCTCAACAAAGCCACGCGCTTCACTTTGCATTCGTTATGAGATAGTTCAGTCATTATTTTAATTTTTATTTTTAGATATCACAACATTGTTTTTAAACTTCGTTAATCTGGAAGATGTTTTACAGGAACACTTGGAAAAAGTCCATTTTGTTGTGTGGACACGCCGACTACACTTGTTACAATAAAGAGCGAAATCTTGAGGGATATTAATAGATAATAATTGATAACATGCCAAGTGTTTGCTGAGATTAGATTATGATTGGCTACTCCAGTACCCGTGTTGGCAAGTACCTTTATATAGACTGGTTTTTTCCCGCGATTTCATCCATGTCAGCTAAGTACACCGCGCCGTACACCCCTTTTATCTCCTTAATAAGGAATTAGGGATGCCATTCCGATGTTATCATTGAGCACTACAAAACCGAGCACAAAGGACGTCTTTTCTGCTTAGAACCAAAACAGTAGTGCAGAAATGTTATACTAAAATATTTTGTTTCTTCTTCTTATTGGCTTTCGCATATAATGCATTTAGCCAGTTTCAAGTAGAGTTAAATTCACGAATTAGTGTTTAGCATCGTTGTACGGTTTGAACTTGTAGGCCATGGTACTGAATAGACTACAAGAACTTTCTCGGAGCTCTTGGAGGACACCGAAGAAATCAGCTCGAAATGTCAGATATATTCTTGAGCACACAAAAAACTGTTACTGTGGTAATTATTGTCCAATACAGCACCATAAAACACAACAAAATCTACTTTCAACAATTTTTTATTGATATGAAAATAAATGACTGAACCGCCATCTTCGATGCCCGCCAAAAACTCTACAAAAATCTTATTAATGCACGGTTTTGCATTTAATGCACTGTTTGTTTTTTTAAGATATAAATTTACCACAAAGTTTTTATGTCTCCCATTAAGCTTAATCTAGTAAGAAAAAATAAATTTAGGCGACTCTATGAGTGAAATAGAAGCCAAAAATACCGTTTTTAGAATTTTTGTCTGTCTGTCGTCTGTCTGTATGTTTGTGTTCGTGCTACGCAAAAACTGCTGCACCAAATTGAATGCGGTTGTTTTGTTGTATTGCTAAGGGTCTAAATTAGATACTCATGTTACGATTTTTTCGAAATTCCATCTGGAACTCGAGATATTAAAAAAAAAAACACAGAAATATATGGATACGTACAATGAGGCGACCTATATTGCTGAAAGCAATTTTTTCACAGGCAGCCTCCTCCGGTAGAAAGAGATGTAAAAAGAACTCAATAACTGCACATTTAATACACCCGTGCTAATTTAGTACCCACCTAAGTAAGGTACCAAAACATCCACCAATCCAATAGTCCTTCATCAACGTCTACGGCGACCCATCTCTTCAGGTCGTTGTGGCTCTTTTTGACGTCAATAAAACTACATTCATTATGACAGAACCCATAAAATATCCACCCTTCACAGCTTCCTATTGCTATGGCTGAAGAGAAGAAGCCGCATAACAAACTCTTCAGTAGCACGCTGTCAGTTTTAAAGTTAAATTAATTATGTTACTCCTTATAACATCAGCTACCTGCCAGTGATTTTCCCATTAAAATCGGTCCAGGCGTTTCAGAGATTAGCCGGAACAAACAGACAGACAGTCAGACAAATTTTAATTTTTTTTTAATTTATTTATAAGGTACAAAACATAGTGCAAACTTTTATAGATACCAAATTATACCAAGTTACAATCAATCACCGATCACCGATGCGCTGGACTGACCAGGTGAAGGCTGCCGCTGATAGCTCTCTCTACGAGTGCTCTAGAAAGGCAGCGGTTCGGGAGGAATGGCGACGGGTTGTCAAGCGTGCTACCAATCCGGAACTGATGACCACGACCACTCTGTCAAGAGTGTAACGACTAAGAAGAAGACAATCAATCACCAGTCTACACCACTAGCTGTACACAACACTTACGAGAAAAAAAGGAAAGAAAAGTACCTAATTACATTATTATTAGTCAAATATCAAAAAGAACAGCCAATAACTAATTAAATAATAATAATACTGAGTATCTAATAATTATGTGAGTATCGTCTGGAGGTAATGGTCATGTTTTTGTAGCCTTAACTTATTAAAGCTACAAAAACGTGGCGGTGAAAGCGTGCATTCCGCTCAAGTCTGCGAGAGCCGCGATACGCCTACGCTAAAAATTATGCGGATTATACCTTCTCGTAGTATTGCCACTACTATGCACTAGTAGGGGTAGGAGATATAGTATACCAAATAAAAAAAAACAATTCATTTTGATATTAACTTACATGTTTATTTCTATTGATAATACAAGTTTTAAACTTAAAAATATTGACTCATCATAAAACGTTACCTATGTCGATGTCATCAGAACAAGGAACTTTAAAATTTGACATAAGTACTTACTTTTTTTTTTTGAAACAATTTGAATTATGATATAAAAAAACAATAGAAATGACTTAATTAGAGAAAACTTTTCAATTTAAAAAATAATAAATGCTTACAGTTATTTTACAAAATTTGTTTGTGTGTTATTATTGTGGACTTCCATCTCGATTTGTGTCTCTATTTGTAGAGAACATGAAATATGAGCTAAAGTTATACGCCTACTTGACTCTTAGTTGACTTTTCGTCACATTACAAATCTCCTTTCGGCCTTGAACATTTCTTTATCGTGACCTTTTGTTGACATTTTTATTACTTAGGTATAAACATGATGGTTCTGATGGTGCAACTGGTTCATTAAGTGGTTCCGTCAAAATAACATAATTTGAATAACATGTTAGAGAACTAAATAGGTAGTTACATAAATAATTAGAATATTGACATAAATGTCAGTGGGTTTACAAATATTATGTAAATTTACGTATACCATATTTTATACAAAACCACTGTTTTTATAAATTCGGTGATAGTTTTAAATAGCGTAATTAGGGCATTCTACAATAATGATTGTCCTTTTCGGAGTATATAGAGAACATTATTATAAATATATCTTTAGTAAGTCAGAGGCATTAGATATGTATAAAGAAGAATATAAGAAATATATATTATGTCATCTAGGAAAAGATTGGAATTTGGGAGAGGAAAAAGGGGAAATTTTTCTCTCTTCTGAGAGCAAAACGAGGGTTAGAAGATTTAGGAGATAGTTTGGATAAGGAGGAAGGACGTACAGGAGATGGATGGGATCTAGTTAGGACAAAAAATTTAAGGTACGGATGGTAAGGTTATAGGAGGTAAGAAAAGGTAAATAAAAATGGAGATACAAGAAGAACATCAACTAGAGTAGAAATTTTTAGGGAATGGACGGAATTCTGGAGAGAAAAAAGGAATTTATAAGAGATTGGTTGAAATGAGAACCGAAAAAGGAGGAAAAGGGTAAATAAAAATGGGGATACAAGAAGAATATCAACTAGAGAAGAAATGTTTAGGAGATGGACGGAATTCTGGGGAGGAAAAAGGAATTTATAGGAGATGGGTTGAAATGAGAATCGAAGAAGGAGGAAAACGGACGGATAACCAATATCCTTTTCCAGTCGACATAATATCAGGAATAATATGAGAAAATTGTACTTGTACATATAGAAGAAATAAGGAAATGCGTCTATTTTACTTGATACATGATTTTGAACCGAACATTTTAACGTTGCACAGTTACTTATAAAGATAAGATTCGAGACCTACTTATGTATTAATAGGGAAGTTAAATTTTAGTTACGCGTAAATGTGAGTTTTTGGCGCCTCCTTTGTATTACAGGTTGCTTCAATACAAATGATCTGACGTTCAATTGATCATTGACATTTTCATCAGTTATGGCTGGTTTACTTCCTTCATATCCTCCTTGGCCTGTACTCATTTCCAAGTCAGGTATTATTTCAGATTTGATCAATTCATGAAGGTTTTGATGCAAATCATTTAAATCGCTACCAGTACTGGTACCAGTAATTTTGTATTTCCTACTTATAACCATGTTTCTACCGCCGTTCAAAGAAGAGGTACTTGTAATTTTGGCTATACCTTCAGGAGACTCGGGAGTGTAAATTTCTGGCCCATCTTGTCCTTCATTAGAAATAACTTTAGTACCTGTTATTTTGTATGTTCTTGTTCTGCCACCACCAGTTTGGAAAGAAGTGCCATCTGGGAGATTAGATTCAATTTCCTCTGAAGGCATTTGAACGGTTTTAATTAGTCTATTAACATTTTGTGTAATAATTGAATCTGTTTGACCACCTACGGCATCGATACTAGGAATACCACCCGCTATCTTAAATCTCCCACCGATTCTAGTTTTGCCACTTTTCAAGAATGATCCCCCTGCCAGCTTGCTGCTGTCAATGATCTCTGGTTCTGCTGTAATTATGCCTTGAAACTCTGTATCAGAGTCTTCTCCAATATTCCCTGAAACTATTTTTGTAACTCCGACTTTGTATGTATTGCTGGGCAGTCCAGATGTACCACCAATCAACTGAGTAGTTACTTCACTGTCTTTGGATGTGTTATCTGTAACTAAAGTTCCTTCATTACCGATAGTCGCAGTTGTGACTTTTCCTCTAAGTCCGCCTGGTTTTCGTAAACTTAATAAAGGTCTGTTTAATTTTTGATTATTTGATTCTAGGGTAGTAATTTTATGAACTTCTAAACTGTCTGTTAAGCGTGTATCACTTTCAGGCTCATTCTCAATATTATTTTTTTGAAGGTTCCCTTCAGAGGAACTGCTACTTGGTGTTCCAACTATTCTAGTATTAACCCCAGCCACCCTTGTTCTTGCGCCAGACACTTTGGGTCTAGAAGGAGAGGTTTCCGTAATTTCGGACAAAGAATCTGTATTTTCTCCTGAGGTGGCAGTTGTTATCTTACCTCGAGCTTCACTTGTAACACGTAATCCTGGCAGACGTCTTCTTGGCAACTTAGTTTCTTCAATATTGTCGACTTTTGTGTGTTCGGATATTTTGGTCTTCGCTAAGTCTAGTGGTTCATCTTCTTTGTCTGAAGATTGCAAACCATCAAGAATAGGGACTGTTGATGTACCTGTTATTCTGCCTCCAAGGTTATTAATTTTGGCCTTATTAATAGTTATTCTAGATTTGGAGTCCACTGTTTTACTTGCACTTTCGGAGATATCAGTAATTTCAGAGGTGCCTCCAGACTCAGTTTCACTTGTCAATGTGATCTTTCCACGAGCTCTTCCTGGAGTTCGGAGACCTAATGGTTGATGCAATTTAGGCAGTATTGGCGATGAACCTGACTCACTTTTGGTTTGAGGTTTTTCTTCTGTAGATTTTTCTGTATTTTCGATTTCGAAAGAGCTTCCTGTTGTGTCTGTATTACCTTGAATAGTAATTTTCCCATGTGTTTTTCCAGGAGCACGAAGACCTGGTAATGGCCGTAACTTTGGCAGTAAATTTTGAGAGCTATTCTCCTGTGGTTCTTCAGGTACCTCGTCGGAGCTGCTGCTTTGTTGAATATTTATCTTGTGTCCATCGGTATCAGTAATGTCACTTGTTTCGATGGTAGTTGCCGTAACTTTAGGCCTGAGTCCTGTTATTCTAGGTCTACCAATTTTCGGTTTCATAATCTTAGAACCGTTTTCAATATCTTGTGTCGTAATATCTTTCGCGGTTTCTATCGCCTCAGTGGTACTAGTAGTAGCAGTGGCAATGGTAGCAGTGAGTCTATCATTAAGTTTTCCTGGATGACGAAAACCTGGTTTTCTTGGCAATAGAGATGGTGTGGCGTGATGTTCTTCTTTTTCTTGAGGTTCATCTTTGTGAGCTGTTGTCATCAAAAAACTCTCTTCCGTTACTTCTGTGTTTGGTTGGTCGTCAATTGTTTCACCAGGGATACTTGATGGAGTTGTCTCTATAATCTTTAATCTAGACCCAGGAATCCTTGATCGTCCACCTGGTATTTTCGGCTTTAAGCTTGTAGTTTCAATTTCTTTCCGTGTGACTTCGACTAAATCACTTGGTACTTCTGTGGTACTAGAAAATTTACCAAGAGGTCTGCCAGGAAAAGTAAGACGTTGGGGCTTCCTAAGAGATGAAGGTGTGGTTATTTGTAATTCAGGAGTTACTGCGACTTCTTCTTTGTCATCAGTTGATACAGGATGACTAACATGTGACAAATGAACAGGAGTATGTAACTGAGGCTCAGATTCAGTTGTTTCACTCATTTCAGAAATAGTTTCAGATGTTTTGGTTCTAAATCCATTATATCTTTGCCGAGATCCTGGTTTTCTATTGCCAATTTTTACCGAACTTTCAGTAATTTTAGATGTATTTTCGGTAATAGCTGACTTTTCGGTAGTGGCAGATGATTCTGCAGTTTCTGTAGTGGTGGTTGATCTTCCACGTGCCCTTCCTGGAGGACGTAATTGGGGTCGTTTACCAGAGGGTATTAGTTTTTCTGATGATTCAGAAGATTCATGTTCATTTTCAAGTTCATGGAGACCACTCGCTCTGGGGGTGCTTAAAGTGAGCGTAGTAGTCAAAGGAATTTCTGTTGTAGTTTTCAAACGTCCATGAAGCTTACCAACCAAGTGCAATGTAGGTAATTGTGATTCTGATTTTTCAACTGACTCAGTAGTAGTAGCTTCATGACTTAAAGTAACAATCTTCAAAATATTATTGCTCGAAATTTCATAATTAGTAAAGAAAACAGAGTGACTTTCATCAGTAGACGAATCGTCGTTGAAACCAATCTTAATTGGACTCTCACCACTAAAAAGTGTTTGTATCGAAACTGGGATATTCTTGTATGCAAAAACAATGTCTCCATTATGATATAGCGTTACCGCGAAGGTGAATGTTTTCGATTTGTCCTCAAGAAGATGTAAGTTTTCCCAAATTGCTGTAAACTTCTCGCCATCATCATATAGCTTTATTGAGGTAGGTCTGATTGTTGTAGGATCAAACTTCGCCCTTAAAGGAGCTATATAACGTGCTGGAAGTTCATTCTCTTCACCAGCATTCAAGTCGATGAATCCGTCACTAGATATTATAATATCGCGAATAAAATGGCCATAGAATGGGAAATCAAAACTGAGTTTCAAATGACGACGCGTATTTGTTCCTTCAGTTTGTCTAATTGGTCTTGATTTGGTTGCATCTGTCCAGAATTCATTGAAATACGTGGGGTTACCAATCAGTACAACTTTGTATACGCTGTACTCTGTGTATTCTAAATTGTTTAAGTTTTCTGTAGCTTTAATAATTTCATGAGTTTCTTGTTTGTGCTGGTTAAGCATAGTTTTCTCTGTCTTCCCGATTTCAGGTGTCATTTCGGTTTGGTCAGTTTGATCGATATGTTCAGTTGTGGTAGATATGGGTCTATTATGATTAAAAGTTGGTCGTTTCCTGCCACCTGTAGGTTTTGATGATTCTGAGGTTAGAGGTTTGCTCTCAGTGAATCCAGACTCAATTTCAGGCGTCATTTCGGTTACAATTTCATCGACATGTTCAGTTGTGGTAGATGTGGGTCTATTACGATTAAAAGTTGGTCGTTTCCTGCCACCTGAGGGTTTTGATGATTCTGAGGTTAGAGGTTTGCTCTCGGTGACTACAGACTCTGTTTCAGGCGTCATTTCGGTTACAATTTCATCGATATGTTCAGTCGTGGTAGATGTGGGTCTATTACGATTAAAAGTTGGTCGTTTCCTGCCACCTGAGGGTTTTGATGATTCTGAGGTTAGAGGTTTGCTCTCGGTGACTACAGACTCTGTTTCAGGCGTCATTTCGGTTACAATTTCATCGATATGTTCAGTTGTGGTTGATGTGGGTCTATTATGATTGTAAGTTGGTCGTTTTCGGTCACCTGTAGGTTTTGATGATTCTAGGCTTAGAGGTTTGTTCTCAGTGACTTCAGATTCTATTTCAGGTGTTATTTCACTTACAATTTCATCGATATGTTCAGTTGTGGTAGATGAGGGTCTATTACGATTATAAGTTGGTCGTTTCCTGCCACCTGTAGGTTTTGATGATTCTGAGGTTAGAGGTTTGCTCTCGGTGACTTCAGATTCTATCTTTGTGGATTCTGTTGTTGTACTAGTTGTTATTCTCCCTCTACCTTTGCCTGGTTTGTGAGTAGTTACTGCTGCTTCAGGTGCCGGACTACTCAGTGTCTCAACTGTTGGGTTTGAAGCGATTGGAAAATCAGATCCCATAACTATTTTCAAGACGGTGCCACTTGCAATATCGTAGTTTTTGAACAATGTCTGATGAGATTCGTCATCATCACTAAATCCTATCGTGAATTGTTCCACTAGTGGAGACGGCAAGTTTTTGTAAGCATATGTAATGTCTCCATTTTTAAAGAGAGTAGCAGCGAATGTGTAGGTCAGACTTTTATCATCAGATACAACACGTAAATTCTCCCAAACTGCTGTGAATTTCTCACCATCATCATATAGCTTCAACGTAGTTGGTCTGATTGATTTCGGGTCAAACTTACCCATTAAAGGTGCTATGTAATGTGCTGGCACTTCATTTTCTTCACCGCCGCTAAGATCAATAAAACCGTCACTTGAGACAGCTATTTTACGAATATTACGACCATAGAACGGGAATTCAAATGATAGAGTTAACTCGCGACGCGCGTTGTTACCTTCGGTATTTCTGATTGGTCTGGACTTGGTTACGCTGACCCAATGTTCGTTGAAATATTTTGCATTGCCAATCAAAACAGCCTTGTAGGAATTATAAACTTCATATTTCAGATTATCGACATCAATTAGTGGTTTAATACGTTCTTCTTTCACCGTTTTACTATGTGAATGTGTATTTTTTTCAGGCTTTGTAACCTCTTGCATATTGTCTTCATCGCTCTCTGTGTTTTCGGTTGCAGGCTTTCTGGTGTTTGTTGGCCTTCGTCTAAAACCTGATGGCTTAGATTGTGATACTGAGATTTGAGGTTTGACCTCAATATCTTCTGATTGAGGAATTTCTGTTGTGCTTGTTGGTTTTCCACGGAATCTGTTTGGGCGTGCAGGTTTTTCTGTTTCAGAAGTCTTATCTGTAATAGTTTCAACAGGGGTGTTTTCAACTTCACTAGGTGATTTAAATGTAGGAAGAAATTTCAAGATGTTTCCACTTCTGATGTCGTAGTTTTTGAATGAAATCAAATTGTCATTTTCATTTTTAATACCTATCGTGTACTCCTCGATTATCATTTGTAAAGAAGGTATGTCTTTGTAAGTAAATGTAATTTCTCCAGTCTTGTATAAGGTAACTGCAAATGTGAATGTTTGAGTCTCAGATTCCATCCAAACGTTTTCCCAAACAACAGTAAATCTATCACCATCGTCGTAGAACTTTATTGATCTGGGCTTTATACTTTCCAAGTTGAACGTAGTCATTAATGGAGCGATGTAATATGTACTTGGCTCATCCTCTCCTTTATCACCAAAATCAATAAAACCATCGCTTGATACCCAGAAGGAACGGATTTCGCGGTCAAAAAAGGGAAAAGCAAAGTTAAGCTTTACATTTCTGCGCGTTGCTTTACCACCACTCTGTCTGACAGGTCTTGATTTTGTTATGCTTGACCAGTAATCGGTGAAATATTTAGAATTACCAATCAGGCCAACTTTATAGGAATCATAAGTCTCATATTTTAGATTATCAACATCATCTGAAGCTTTTATTAATTCATGAGTCTCAATAGGAGTTTTCGACGTTTTAAGAGAGTCCTTTTTCGTTGTTTCGGTAATCTTTCCACGGAATGATGTAGATTCCGTATAGTCAACTGAAGTTTTATGTAGCTCTGGACTAAATGTTGATTGTATTAGTTCACTGTCTTTTGAATATTCTGTTTCATATTTTTCGGGTTGTCTCGTAACACTTTTACTGGTAGCAAAACTACTACTAGTTGTATATTTGACTTCATCTAGTTCGGACTGTTTCGGTGTTGTACTTAATGTTTCAATTGATTCACGGAGTTCATTAGTTATTGGACGTGGGGCTTGGGGTTTTGCGGGGATCATCAATAATTTCAATATGCTCCCACTGTTTATCGCATAGTTCTTAAAAGAGATTTGATGTTTTGCATTTTGGGTGCTGAAATGACTCAGTCCTATCTTTACAGTATCCTTTTCCTTTTTAATTTGTTGTATGGGGAATGGAATATTTTGGTATGCGAAAACGATTTCACCATTACTAAACAAAGTAACAGAAAAGGTGAAAGTATTAGTTCTGTCACCTTTGAGATGCAAATTCTCCCAGACAACAGTAAACTTGTCACCATCATCATATAATTTTACATTCTTGTCACTTGTATCCTCAAAGTCCGCTAGCAATGGTGCGATGTAATTGTTAACTTCATCGTGGTTGTCGTCACCAAAGTCTAAAAATCCTGCACTAGTCACAGTCAGATTGTGCATTAGACGATCATAAAATGGAAACGCGAATGATAAATAGACGGTTGTTTCGTATCCCAGTGGACTTTTCTCCCAGACTTGATTCAGTGGCGAAGATTGAACTGCATCATTCCAATAATCATTGAAGTACTCTGGGTTATAAATGAAGGCACTTTTGTAATAGTCGTATGTTGTGTATTTAGGGTTTTGTGAGTCTTTTTGAGGCCTGATTAACTCCTTAATATTTTCAGTTTCTTCGTAATCACTAAAGTCTGGTAACTCTGTTGTACTGCTGCTAAACTCAGGAATTTCATCGGTGGAAATTTGGGATTCTCTTTGTTGATCGAAGTCGGAAAATTCCGGAAGAATGGTCACCTTATTACTAGCGGGCGATAATTTATCTGATAGAGAAGGAGGCTCAAGTAACAGACCCGGTGATGGCGAGCTATAGTAATGGCTTGAAGTTGTTGTGATCAATCCTGGTTTCGTTTGGCTGCTAGACAACGTAATTGTCTCTGGATACGTCATAGTTTGTGTTGGATAGCGTTCATTGCTCGAAACTGCAAAAGCAGGTGTAGTTATATGCTCTGATATTTCCATAGAAGGTTGTCTATATGCATCATGGCCAGGCATTACAGTTGGTGGCATATTTTTGTTATATGCGTTATCGTTTGCATTTAGTTGATCTTCCAGTGGAAGAGCAATAATTGCCAGTATAGTACCACTGCTAATGTCATAATTTTTAAACAAAATTTCTCGAGATGCATCATAGTCGTTGTTTTCGTTGATATAAGTAGCGCTAATACCAACTTCGAGTTTGTCCCACACTGATTTTAAAGACATTGGTATATTCTTGTAAGCAAACACAATATCACCATTAGCATACAACATTAAAGCAAAAGTGAACATTTTGGTTTTGTCTTCTCTCAAGTTCAGATTTTCCCAAACAATTGTCAGTTTTTCGCCATCGTCGTATATTTTCACCGTATTCTCATTTATCGAAGCTTCGTCGAAGTCTGTCTTCAACGGAGCTATGTATTGGATAATGTTGCGACCATTTTGTAATACATAATCACTAAGGTCAACGAATCCTGCACCATTTACTGTAATATTGGGGATTATTATGTCGTAAAACGGAAACTCAAAAGATGGCTCTACTGTAGTCTCGTAGCCGCGTTGACCTTTGACCCAGTCATGTTTAATGGGTTTCATTTTAAGAATTTCCGCCCAATGATCATTGAAGTAAACGACATTACCAATAAAGATACTTTTATAGTACTTATGTGTTTTGAACTCGAATTTTAAATCATCTATGTTTTTTATAGGTTGCACTAATTCTTCATCCTCAGGTTCATTTGTCAGTTGGGGTTGTTTTGGTTCATTTGTACGATTTTTATTGGCACTATCGACAAGCTCTTGGAACTCTTCGAGGATATCTTCATTGTATTGTTTTTTATTCAGTAACGTAGCCATTGTCGTAACAACATTTTCTTGATGTGATTTTACAGTTGAAGGCAGTAATGGACTATTGGTGTAAGGTGTGTTACTTGGTGACAAACTGTCATCTTGATGATCTTGCTCTGTAAGCTCACCAACCGTGTTTTTAAAGGGCAAAGTGGCAGGACCAGGCGAAGTAAGTGGCTGTAATGTAGTGCGTTGATGTACAGGAATTTCAAGTAGTTTTAAGACTGTCCCACTTGTTATATCGTAGTTCGTGAAAGTTAACCAACGCGAGGGATCACTTAGATAGTCATCACTGATTCCTACTTTTACTAGCATTTGGCTGTCATAAAACGCTTGTATAGGAATCGGTATATCTTCATATAAGAAAACAATATCCCCATTTTTGTAAAGTATCACAGCAAAAGTAAACGGATTTTCTTTGTCTTCTTTTAAATATAGCTCATTCCAAACAACGACTACTTTAGTCCCATCATCGTACAATTTTACTGATTCATCGTTAAATAATTCGGTGTCAAAGTCAGCCATCAACGGCGCGATGTATTGCTTGACTACAGCTCCATCTTTTTGAATATGATCGCCTAAAAGTATAAAACCGCCATTTGTGATTGTAATATTTCTTAAAATATAATCGTAGAAAGGAAAATCGAATGTTAATTCAACATTCGTTTCAAACGGATGCACCGTTTTTTTCCAGGTTTGTTTTATAGGCTCTGCTTTTTTTGTTATTCCCCAGTATTGATCGAAATAAGCCTGGTTTCCAACAAAAGTACTCTTGTAAAAGCTGTGTGTTACATACTTTAGGTTTTTTAAGTCTGGTTCGGCCATTATAAAGTGAAAAGAGCTCTGGGGTTTGCCAACCGTTGAAGTGGGTTCTTTTGGTTCATCAGAAGTTAACTTTTGAGGTTGCGCTTCCTCAATCTGGTAACCGTTAGTAGTAGGTGATACGGTGGTTTGAGTTCTAGCCGATGTCAGAGTGTCTATTCTGAGGACACTGTTACTACTTATATCATAGTTGTTAAAAATCACTTCACTGGGCTTATTATCTTGCAGATCTTGGATTCCGACCCTGACTTGTTCATCCATTTCGTGAAGTAAATGTATATTAACTGGTATAGTTTTATAGAGAAATACTATGTTACCATCTGCATACAAAGTTACGCCAAAAGTGAATGATTTCGTCTTATCTGATCTTAAAACCATATTTTCCCATATAACGGAGAATTTTTCACCATCATCATAGAGTTTTATAGATTTTTCTATATCATTTGATAGATCAAAATCGGCTTTCAAAGGGGCTATGTATTTTTTAACTCTCTGATCTTCATCTTGCAGGAAGATGAAACCACCGCTTGAAACTTGGACATTGGTGAAGATGCGTCCGTTACTTACAAAATCAAAGCTGAGATCAACGGTTGTTTCATAAAACTTCAACCCTTTGCTCCAACTCACTCTGAGGGGATTCGATCTGAATATTACTAACCAAAATTCGTTGAAATATTCCACATTATTAATCAAAGCAGTTTTGAAATAACTATAGGCATTGTATTGCAAATTAGTTCGATCTGTGGCAGCACTTATTACATTATATGTTTTCTTAGGTACAAGCAGTTCAGGAGATGCTTGAGCTGATGCAACTAGTTTTTCTGAAGAGCCACTCGAATGTAATGCTCCCGAACTATTTTGAAGAGCCAATATCTTCAAGAATGTACCAGAGCCAATATCGTAATTATTAAAACTCACCTGTTGTAATGTTTCTGTTTCATCATTACTTAATTCGGTAAATCCAACTCGTACTTGATCATCTTTCTCATACAACTCTTGGATAGAAAGTGGCAAGTACTTATATATGTATATTATTTCACCGGTTTTGTACAGAATAACACCAAACGTGAATGATTTGCTCTTATCGGTACGTAGAGTGACATCCTCCCAAATCGCCGTAAACTTCTCTCCATCATCAAACAATTTAACTTTCTGGGCACTTGTTGCATCTTCAAAGTCTGCTAGCAAAGGAATAAGGTAGTGCCTTTTAGCGTGTCCATCCTGAATGTCATCACCAAGTAAAATGTAACCACCACTGGTTACGATCAGACGTCGGATTGGCTGACCATAGAAGTAAAATTCAAAGGATAGATCGACAGTAGTTTCATAGCGATATGAATTTGGGCGCCATATCTTTTTCAGTGGTTGACTTTCAAATATTGCCTCCCAGTAGTCATTAAAAGCTTCCAAATTTCCAACTAATACAGATTGATAAGAACCATAGTTCTGGTATTTTAAATTTGTCACGTCTTCTTCAGCTTGTATTAGTTTAGCTGGTTTCTGTGGTGCTACGCTAGGTCTGGGCTTAATTTGTGGCTCCGTGCTATAACTCTGAAGGGATAATATTTTAAACATTGTTCCAGTACTGATGTCATAATCTTCGAATAATATTAGGCGAGATTCATCATCTCCATCACTAAAACCAATTCTAATTACTCCGTTTTCGTCATAAAGTGTCTGACTAGAGTATGGAATATATTTGTAAAGGTAAACGATTTCTCCTGTTCTGTACAAGACTACAGCAAATGAAAATAATTTTGATCTATCACCTTTTAGATAGAGGTTGTCCCAAACAGTAATAAATTTCTCGTCATCTTCATACAGTTTCACAGCATCTTCAATATTCGATGCAATTTCAAAATTAGCAGTCAGAGGACTGATATAATGTGTACTATCACCGAAGGTAATGAATCCTCCGCTAGAGATTTTGAAATTGCGCAAGAAACGACCGTAGAATGGGAACTCGAAGTTAAGCTCAATATCAGTTTCGTAAAGATTGGATACTCTTCGCCAGTTTGTTCGTAACGATCTCAATTTGAATATACTGTTCCAGTATTGGTTAAAGTAATCTATATTGTCAATAAAAGCAATCTTATAGAAAGAATATGTTTGATATTTTAAATTTGAGATATCATGCTCACCTTTCAATAAGTTTCTCGTAATTTGAGTTGTCGGTAAAGTATTAGATGGTTTGCTTTCTTCTGGATGCTTATTTTCAAAAGGTATAGCAATTAATTTCAATATAGTACCGCTTGTGATGCCGTAATTCTTGAAGGATAATGTTGCACTAGATTGATCTTCCAAATACGAGTCTTGTATACCCACGTTGTAGTCACCGTTGGAAATGCTTTGCAATTCCACAGGTATGTCTTTGTACGCAAAAATAATATCACCATTTTTGTAAAGGGTCGCTGCGAATGTGAACAACTTACTTCTGTCGTCTTGAAGGTTCACGTTTCTCCAAACTGCTGTGAATTTCTCCCCGTCATCATAAAGATCGATACCATTTTGATTGTTCGTTCTGTTGTCGAAAGGTGCCATTAAGGGAGCAATGTATTGACTAGATTCCTGTTCACCATCCGTACTGCCTAGACCGATGAAGCCTCCATTAGTGATTGTGATAGTTTTTACAATGCGGCCGTGTATAGGGAAGCCGAAAGAAAGTGTGACGGTCCTATCCCGCCGACGAGTATTTTTTCGTCCAGGTTGCACAAGAGGTTTCGATTTTGTTATCAATGCCCAGTGCTGATCAAAATAATTAGGTTCACTAATAAAAGTGCTTTTGTAATACCTATGATTTTCGTATTTCAAATTTGATGGATCTCGTTGAGCTGTGATTTGGGTTGTTTTTTGGTTTGAGGTTTGTTCTTGTTGATTAGTATTTCCTTGGTAAGCACCAGTTTGGACAGAGTTAGAGCTGAACTGCGTAGTTAGAGGTTTAGCTTGAAAACCAGAGAAAATACCTTGGACTCCCGCTGAGGCAACGTTGGCAAAGTTAGCTGCGTTTGCGGCAGCCGTTGCAGCAGCGGTAGCAGCAGCTGTTGCAGCATTATTTACGTATTGGCCACCTCCGTATTGTCCTCCGGTATACTGACCTCCTCCGAACTGTGCCATATTGTATTGACCGCTTCCAAATTGACCTCCACTATAGAGTCCACCGCTAAATTGAGCGCCAGCTAAGGCACCGAAGTTGCCAACACCTCCAGTATATGCACCGGTTCTGCCCATATGATACTGTCCGTTGCTTTGTACTTGGATCGCGTTGCCATCGTACCCTCCACCGCTGTAGGCGGATGCATCGTTCACATAACCCGTATCCTGATGTACATACTGTCCATTATTGAATGATTGCACCTGACTTGGAAGGTAGCGATTTTTCCCTCTGGATCGTCTGATTCTCTCGATTCCTTGCGCACTTTGACCGGCCGATGTGCCCAAATAGATCACGGCTATTGTCAATAACACTGTCACTGATAACTTTGTCATTGTCACGTATTTGATTTGATTTAATTTTAATTATATTTTTTTAAATTTGTTTATCGAATTGTCACATAAAATCACTGAGGAGCTGCCCTCTTCGGCAAGCCATCGCGCGTCGAGTAGCAAAGGTCACTTATCGATTTGCATACCTTAAATCTCGCCTCTCCTTATAACCACGCGGACGCCGCTAAATTCATGAATTAATAATTCCGGTGTTGCCATACTGTTTGTTCCATTCTCCTTAAAAATACTATTTTATGACGTAGGTATATCATAATATATTGAGTAATGTGCGTCTTCAAATCACTCAGTTCATTTTCCTTTCTCAGTATAGACATATTATTTATTTATTTATTGCACATCCATTAAGTAACAAGGGTCTTAAGATAGTTAGTAAACAGTTCTTTATGGACCCTGTTTATTATTAGATATAACAACGTCCCACTATTGATTATATGAATGAACGAAATATTAACGGATTCAAATTCAAATACATATACTTTATTACCTCAGCAGAAACACAAAAAATTAACAAAAAAAATAGGTAAAAATGATAGAGCAAAAGGCGGCCTTATTGCTAAAGGGCAATAAGGGCAATCTTTTCAAGACAACCTTAAGGTGTAGAATCTTGCGTGAAATTTTAAAATAAGTAATTGTGTCAATATTTCAAAAATAGGGCCCAAGAAAGCTTAATCGTTCATTCAAAAAAACAGACAAACAACTCGTATTGTAATAAATTTAATTTGATACCAGTTGTGCCCCGCGGTTTCACCGGAGTTAATTTCAGAGCTCCCGCGGGAATTCCGGGATAAAAAGTACCCTATGTGTTAATCTGATGTATAAGCTATATTATTGTAAAGTTTCATTTAAATCCATCCTGTAGTTTTTGCGTGAAAGAGTAACAAACATCCATCCATCCATCCATCCATCCATCCATACATTCTTACAAACTTTCACGTTTATAATAGGTATTAGTAGGATAATAAAAAACAAGGACTGTGTGGTTGATCATAAGAAAAATCAACCAAATTCGTAACATTTTTATGCTCATATACTACTCGTAACTAGCCAAATCTGTGTAAATTTTACCCAAACAAGTCTTGCAACACCAAATTTATTCCTTATAAAGGTCAAAGAGTGTTTTAAAGATGTCTTATGCATAATACAACATATTAATATAACGCAATGTAGGATCGACTGTTTATTCTAATGGATCCTTTTGCCTAGATGCCTACGCTTGATATTTTTTAATACTTATGACTAAAACATCGTTGGTACAGTGGTTAGCTAATGCCGGCTGAACCAGTTGTTGCGGGTTCGATTACCGGGTCAAGGTAAACATTTGAGGTTATTCTGGGTCTAGTGTACCAACCTATTGTAAGTGTAATGCCCGCTCCACATAAATTAATTCCGGGATAAAAAGTACCCTATGTGTTAATCTGATGTATAAGCTATATTATTGTAAAGTTTCATTTAAATCCATCCAGTAGTTTTTGCGTGAAAGAGTAACAAACATCCATCCATCCATCCATCAAACTTTCGCGTTTATAATATTAGTAGGATTTACAAATAAGTATACATGCATATTACATCCCTGAAGGTTTAAATTACACTATCACAGTCGGTTTATATGTATACTAGCTGTTCTCCGCGGTTTCACCGGCGGTAATTAAGGAGTTCTCGCGGGAATTCCGCGACAAAAGTATGTGTCTTTCTGTGTCATCCAGACAACGTGTATCATAAGATTTTGCCCGCGTTAACATGGAAGTCCCCGCGGGAATTCCAGGACGAAAATTACCAACCCATCTCTGTATCTCTGAAAATGTGTGTGCAAAATTTCATCGTGACCAGTTGGGCCGTTAAGGCGTGAAAGCGTAACAAACAAACTCACTTTCGCATTTATAATAGTAAGGATTTGAATGAAAATGGCTTCCAATCATATGGGAGCACAGTATCCCCGAGTTGCCATAGGATATATTGGAGTTCCTGAGGAATGATCCTGTCCATCCTGATAAATATTATAAAGAGGTATAGTTTGAGAATTTGTGACGTTTTAGGGGGTAATCTCTGGATCTACTGAACCGATTTTGAATTATTTTACCAATAGAAAGCCAAGGTATTTATGAGTGTCATATAGGCCGGAATTCCCGCGGGCACTCCGAAATTACCGCGAGTGAGACCGTGGAGTACAACGTATATGTACTTACCGCACTTCAATTTTGCATCTCAAAAGAAAGTTACGAAACCTGCAAGTTGGTATTAAAATTGCATTTTTTTCCTATGAATAAATAAATTTAAATTGGAGCAAATGTCAAAGAAATTAACATAAATGATGACATTTTTTGTTGGAAACATTTCGTTCGGTCGGATGCAATTTTTAGAGTTTATTTGGTCCTTCTAAGAGCACGAGCAAACGTATTGTTAAAATTCTTATAGACTAGTAAAACTATAGCACCATCGAATTTAAACAATGCTCTTCTGAGATATTTCATTTAAAAAGTATCGGTATATAGTAGTTTATGTAAAAGACTTTTTTTTGTTTACTAGCTGTTGCCCCGTGGTTTCAGCCGCGTGAGTTTCGGAATTTCCGCAGGAACTCCCAATTTTCTTCAATACAAACCTCCTGATAATTACGAGCCCAAAAAAAAGAATTATTCTCGATCCTCACATATTATAAAACAACAACAACGACTCCGCCGCGTCTGTCTGTCTGTTCGCGATAAATTTAAAAATTACTCAACGGATTTTATATAATAGAGTGATTCGTGAGGAAGGTTTACACGTATAGTTTATCCTGGAATTCCCGCGGGAACTCCGAAATTACCGCGTGTGAAACCGCGGAGGACAGCTACTGATCCTACAGTCATAATATTTTATTTTGTCTTCAACTACATAGATAGATAATACAGGTTATCCTAGATTAGGCTCCAGATCTCCTACTTTCCTTAATTAAAACACATTTCATGTACTTAATTTGTGGAGATGAATAAAAAATGATTTGATGTACTTGTATTAAAATCTAACCTATCGAATTAACTACTTTCCTTTATCATTATCTGGATAATACAGTATAGTATTATATATATGTATCTGTGATAATACTTACACTAAAACGGTACATCGAGATTCCGCCCGCGGAGACAGCACTCCCTCGGGTGTGACCTCCATGTTACAAACTCGTATCAGTGAAGGAATTTTAGAATCGGTTCAGTAGTTCCAGAGATTATCCCTTACAAACAAACTTACCTTTTGATATAATAGGTGTAAATGTAGTTTTGATGTTAATTAATGTTATTTATAAAGATTTCGTACTAGGACACTGGTTGGGACCATCTTTTGAATAAACTCATTATAATAATGTTGTGGTCGGAATACTAGAAACATCGAGCTGTTATTTTTATTAGTTTCTCACAAATCAGGTCGCTCAAAGTCACATATTTGTTAGGACGTTTCGTCTCGCAATAATAAAAACAAAAAATAATAGTAAGTAGTCGCTTAGCAAGCTGTGAGTATCAGGATGTTTTGTCTCGCTCGTGTGGTAGGAAAATGAAGAGTAGAAAGACTAGGTAGAGAGAGTAGGCAAGTAGGTACAAAAAGTATGAGATATTTTTGTCACTATGAGGTGCCTTGGCTCCGGCCAAGCCTGTAGAATACGATACCTAATAGTCCGGCAGCCCACACCTTGTTTTCTCAGTGACTAATAATAACAGGCTGATTCTTCGTGAGTAGGTTCAGTTCGACGAGACGCCCAAGCTTTTCCCCTGAGAGAATTCTCGGAACGGGTAGCTAATGAAGTGAGCAGGTGAAAAACTTTCCGATTTAGTGGGGTGTTGAAATTGACTGCGTAACAGTAAGATTCTTTATTGAAATATTAAGATTATTGGATAATAAACCCAGAAAAATAATTGTCCTTCAAAATGGTTGGTTTGACTGGAGAATCCTCCATTCCGGATATGTACAAACAACGAAGTCATAAAAATTATTAATAACCGGCTAAATTTTATATCCAGCTTTGTAAATATTTGTATCAGATTAGTAAATGAAATGGTCACATAGTCCTACAAAGGTGGTGCGTTTTCCCAGTCCTACGTTTGGAAGTTGTCGATTCCACGGAACACTTTTAGCATTTTGTCGAACTGAACCTACTCACGTAGTTTCAGCCTGTTATTAGTCACTGAGAAAACAAGGCGTGGGCTGCCGGGCTATAATATTAATTCATAATAGTATAGATAAAAAAAAATTATATATCTAGCAAACCTCTTCTTCGAAATTTATGTCAACCTGTTTTTTAGAACATGAATAATAAAAAATTATGGTTTGTCTGAAAAGGTTGTGGGCACGACCATTCGAAAATTCGTTTTGTTTGCATATCGCAATAATATCTAAACTACTAAACCGATTATGATGACACTTTTGCGCTTGAAAGCATAAATCACGCCAAGTTCACTGGTATTATCCAGTCGACCCTAGCCTACCAACCTCAATTATAGTCGTGACTTGTGGCCATGCCCATTGCCCACCCTTTTAAACATATGTACATACTAGGCTGTGCCTCGTGGTTACCCGCGTAAGTTTCGGAATTCTCGAAGGAACATTTTTTTTCTATAATAGAAGCAGCCTAAGTTACTCAGAATATCAGCTATCTGCCAGTGAAAGTCCCATTAAAATCCGTCCAGCCGTTTCAGAGATTAGCCGGAACAAACAGACAGACAGACGGAGAAAATTTAAACAGTTGGTTTTCTGTCGTTAAGTAGACCTACCTATCGTAATATACTTTCATATGCATTTAGTGAAAAGTTGTTAATTTGGAATTACAGACACTTCAATACCTATATATGTATAAATTATGAACATTGCAATAAAAAACCTTGTAAAAACTAAAAAGATTGAACTAAGTAGTTGCAGGTAGGCTCATGTGTCGGATGTTAGAATACCTATCTCTATCTAACAAATAGATCTAAAGTCTAAACTAAACTTCTATATTTATTTCGTGTTCTATCCAAAGATAAACGTCTTAATTAACATCAAATCTTATATCTATCATAGTTAACATACCTAATTATATTACACGACAGTTTTCGTGAAGCCGCCTCTACAAGAGATATTTAGAGATAAGCGTATTTAAATAGACTAATTTGAATTAAGTTAATATTTAATTGGTAGGTGCGTTGCTTTTGTCAAGTACAATTGGCTAATTGACAAATTTTTTTTTTAGTCCGTCGCGTCGTGTAGATTATTAAAAAATATTGGACACGTATTTTTTCTTTTTTTACGTAATCAAAAAATAACGGCGATGCATCATTGAGTTGGAATTTCGCGTGACGTCACAACCCGGTGCAGTTTGTATGGAGCTTATACTGAATATGGACGTCACGAGCCCCCACCCTAAACTTTAATGCGCTTCATCTATGTTTATTTTTATTAATTTGAAAAAGCAAAAAATACATGTCTAATATTTTTTATTTTCTAACTGACGGACTATATAATAGGCTATTTGACTAATTTTTTTTTAGTCCGTCTTGTAGATTAATAAAAAATATTGGACACGTATTTTTTCTTTTTTTCCGTAATAAAAAAATAACAGCGATACGTTGAGTTGAAATTTCGCGTGACGTTACTAACTAGTGCAGTTTGTATGGCGGCTTGTAGCGGTAAGTGACGTCACGAGCCCCCACCCTAAACTTTAATGCGCTTTATCTCTGTGTATTTTCATTTATTTAAAAAAAAAAAAACGTGTCTAATGATTTTTAATTTTCTAAATTACGAACTAATTAGAATTTTGATTTTCAAATGTTGTCAACATCCCTATTAGAATTTTTATTTTCATACCCTGGAAAATTCCCCTTTATGAAAATTTTATATGTAAAATGTTATGACGTTATGATATTAAAGTGGATGAAAATACAATATCGCAATCGCAAAGTATACGGTTCCTTCGGGTTTAGGTTAGTTACACTACTACACTACTGTATTTCCAAATTTCCACTTTGTAGAGTTACTATTATTCCTTATGGCAATTAAAAACCGGGAAAAAAAATCACCCACTTGACCCGGTTTCCACCAAAGTGAAGAGAAGAGGAGACGGTGGATTTGGTGGATACCGGGCCTTGTTGTGGGTAAAGAAGCCTTCCCGCCCCCCGCTGCTTGAGTACCTCCCTCAGGTGCCTCCCCAGACCCCCCGTCAGAACGTTTCCCCACCCCGCTCACCGCACCCCGCCGCGACCTCTCGCCCTGCATGTGTGCACACGCCATACTACACACAAGCCGCAGTAGTAGTAGGCTGGTAATTGGTATATGTATACAACGTGTTAATGAATTACTGAAAAACTGAAAAACTGATACACCCCTTTTAAAAATATAAACAATAATAGGATTAAAATATATTTTACGTAAAAAAATTAATACTTTAAAAGTTTTTCAACATTAGTTTGGAGGTGACCTATCTACGAAATTCCAAGCGCTACGCCCGCTCCTACCGGTTCGAATTTTTTTGCTGCGCGGCGGCCGGCGTCGCGTAGGTACGCGCCAAATATTGTATTATAAATATTTAGACATGGGCTAATAAAAGTGAAAAAATATAACCTATATTAAAACATATTGCGACCGATTCGCTAGTTGATTCTGAGCTACTTTCTAGTTTTCAGTTAATTCATTAAGACGATCTATAGAGTTGATTCTCTTGTGTATATTATCATGTAAGGAGTGTGCCTATGGTTAGGCTCTACAAATCGTGCTCGACCCCAACTTTGGATAAACAAACAGCGACACAAAATTTACATAAACCAGATGTAGTAACCACTTAACTAACCATTGCAAAATTGCTGTTGATTTAATCGATACTTAATTCGATGTTACAATGTTTAGATTATACTTATTTACTTCACACGGCTACTACCTACGTTATCCAAAGTAGGGGTCATGGGTACAGCTCAGTTCACATTTATCTACTACCTTTAAACCAGCAAATAGCAATTCTTGTATTTTTTGTGGTCGGTTAGGTAGGTAGGTACTATTTTTTTAAAACTTCTGAAATTTTTGTTAAAAATATTCAATGTACAGAATCGCGAATTCTACTCTTTTCTTCTTTTTTTATGGACTTTCGCATATAATGCATTTAGCCCACGGACATGTATATATATCTGTGATTTAGCCAGTTTCAAGTAAAATTAATTAGATCAATGTATTTTCTATTAAAATGCTTCGTTGTACGGTTTGAAATTGCAAACCACCTTTCTCGGAGCTCTTGGAGGAACCAACAAAATCAGCTCGAAATGTCATATATCTTCTTTAGCACATAAAAAAACCATCACTGTGAAAATTATTGTCCAATACGGCACCTTATAGGTAAAACAACAAAATACATTTTTGAACATTTTTTATCGACACGAAAATAAATGGCTGAACCGCCATCTTTGATTTCCGCCAAAATCTCCCGAATTCTACTCTTTTTTTTTTCACTCTTTCATCATTATAATAAGTAAGTAGCATAGAACTGATATTGAGCGGGTTTTCTGTTCGTAAGTACCTATTTATTTTGCGAATACAATCATCAGCTTGGCGGGTTGTCGTCTATTTACTTAGTTAAATATTAAATGCGATAGTCCTGTCTTGACATTTAGGCGATCGGTAGTGACGAGTGTCGACCTTGAGAATTCGAAGCGCGAGTGGATTGACCACAAAATTTTAAACTTTTTATTTTAGTTTTATGTAGATATGCAAATCACATTGAAATTTTATTTACCTTCACATAGATGTGTGATTCCACCATTTTCGTGTCTCTCAGTGAGATCACAGACACATCAACTCTGTAAATGCCATACCCTTAGGTACCTACTTATTTTTAGCTTCTGCTTTACAACAAAAAACATACGCGCCGAATTGAGAACCTCCACCTTTTTTTGAAGTCGGTTAAAAAAGGAGGTAGGTATATAACTGCCTCTTAACAAACTCAATTAAGTAGGTACTTACCAACTATTAATACATTGTACCATCACTACATATTATTACAAAAAAACATACAGCCGAACATAGAACCTCCTCCTTTTTGGAAGTCGGTTAAAAACTAAGTCCTCCGCCGCGTCTCACTCTAATACTGTTGAAAACAGCATGAAACTCCGTTCAGTATTATTTTATCGCGAACAGGCAGACGGATAGGAGGACTTCGTTTTATTATAGTTAATAAACCACTACCTATTTTGTATATTTCTTTTTTTGTAAAGATGAATATAAAAAAATAATTCCCCAAGATTTGACTCGAGTTAACATCAGACGAAATAAAAAGTCTTTATTTCGTCTGAGGAGTTAACCTACTACGTACTAAGTATAACTGGACGCCGATAAGCAATAACATGTTAAACCACAAAATAAAGTTATTGAGAGAAAACGCTTTATCGAGAGTTACAGAACGTTTTTAACTATGTGTGGGTACCTTATTACATTGTTTAAATACCAACAAAATGTTGAACATAAAAAAATGTTGACACAAAATGGCGCTATAATTTTAAAACACTCAAAATTCCTCCAGTGTGGGCTAACACACTATTGCTTATCAATGTCCAACTACCTGTTTAACTCGAGTTCCCGTTATAATATCAGAATAAAAGGGTACCCTATATCACTCATGAACACTGTAGCTTGAAAGAATTTTTAAAATCGGTTTGGTAGATTTTTTTAATTTATGCACTATGAAGTATACCTACAACAATAAATCAAATCTCCTGTCATAATCTTCTTTAATATATATAAATCACGTGTCACGTTGTTTGTCCGCGATGGACTCCGAAACTACTGAACAGATTTTGATAAAATTTTGTAACCATTCATAATATGGTCCAACTTAAAAGATAGGATAGTTTTTATCCCGGAATTCCGGAGTTCCGGCACTAATGCGGGAAACAGCTAATCACCGTAAACTACTGTCGGGGCACAAAGAAGGACATGGAGTACTTTTTTCCCGCAACCTCCGCGGGAACTCCGAAATTACTGCGGATGAAATCGCGGGGGACAGCTAGTATAGACGAAGAAGAACTTCAGACAATTTGCTGTTCCCACCACCACCACCACCACGGTTAATCACGTGTATTCAAATGAGCCATTGCCGTGATAAAAATAAAATAGTTAATTATGACCTCAACCGGTCAAGTCTCCGACTCCAATTTGTGGTTTGGCTCCACCACTGAAAGTCACACTTCTTATAATCACAACATAAAAAAGTTGTCGTTGACTAAAGAGACCTCAGAAGAATTGTTCTGAGAAAGAGACAAGCAAAAGTGCTTGGCTTTGTGATTTATGATCTGTATTGTATTGTGTTGTCATGTCTATACGCTGACACGATTGACCTTCAACAACGGTTCGATCTAGACATAATAAATAAAATAAAAGTGTCTGTTTGTAATTTTCAAATTAACAGCGTTTCACTAAATGCATACGGAGGGTTTTATTTCGTCTGAGACGGAGGTATATAATATACGGTACTAACATCAAAAAATCAATTTTAATCATTTTTCTCTGTCTGTCTGTCTGTTTGATCCGGGTAATCTCTGAAACGGTTGGACCGTGGTTAACTGGACTTTCACTGGCAGATAGCTGATGTTATTAGGCTACTTTTTATCCCGGAATTCCGGTCCGGTCCGGTCTCTGAAATGGCCGCGGGTGTAACTTCGGGGCACAGCTAGTCAAAAATAACATTTTATTTTAAATATTTGACGTTTCAGTGGTCCTTTGTTAAAAGAATAAAATTAAAATGGTCGACTATGTCATAATTTCAATAATTCTCAGAAAAACTTTAAAAATATCCGTCAAATATTCGTAATTAATACCCACATTCTTGGATGATAGGTATTCTCAATTATTCAGCAAATCATAGAATGCAAAAATTATCAAAATCATATAATATGCTATAATATGTATTGTAGGTAGGTACAATCAAACGACAAAGTTTTTAATGTTTTGTTCTTTCGTTTTATTACAATATTCATTAAAAAAATTAAATTATACAGGCTGTAAAGATTACTCATCTTAAATAGTAATTAAGAATCAATTAATAATATTCGAACTATACAAGTTTACTTAAGTTGGTTTTTAACACTAAGAAAACGAAGTTAGATATAAAAATTAACAGCAATTTAAAATTAAATTTAAATACGTAATTATCTGACTGAAGAACTAGAGCAACAAATCACCCTACCCACTTCAATTGCAATTTCTTTACGGTTGTCTGGATGAGATCGCTTTGATATGACACTCGGCACTTACCTAAGTGAAAAAATTGTTTTATTTTCTTTTTTAAGGTCTGCCGTAAAGAACAGAGAACTGATATCTATCTATCCATTTAGGATGTGATAGCAAAACAACAAATCTTACTGCCCGATTTTGAACCTTACTACCTAGGTAGGTACCTATTTTTTTTTACTTTTGCTACCCTGAATTATATCCATTTTCATTCAAAACTAATCTTTTGCATTTTAAATAATAAATTGTCGTTATAGGAACGTTGTTTATAAAAATCACGTACGAAATTGTATAAATCTTTGATCACTGATGAATCAGAATTTAATAATTCAAGTCACGTATAATTCTCATGCTAATATTGACCAAATCTAAGAGAATTGGCTATTTTTCACATTTGTTCCTAACTAGGCACCTACCTACTTGTTTCACTCGAAAACTTTATCACGTATTACGTAAGATTAACCTTAAACTAATACGATAATATTAGCATACTTTTAAATCAATCCAGTAGATTTTAAGTTGACCAAAACACTTCGAATTACATGTACCTACTTACCTAGACAGGTTCTTAAAGTAAAAAGGTTTTAGGATATTTTATACTCGGATACTTTTTAAGGTCCGTATTCACTTATAATTAATTATTGCTAACTCAAAATAGGTAAAGATATTATCTGTGGGTAAGGTAAGCTGCCAAGTCATGGCCTTTTTTCATTATTGCAGTGGGCCTTTCTTCTATCATAAAATATTCAAATAAGTAGCGTTTATAAAATACATATGGACTTAAATTGTGTCGTTTTGGACACTGAATTTGTGTTTTTGAATTTTACCTACGTTACCTAGGAACTTTGGATTATTATTAGCCTCATTGTCAACGAAAGCGGACTCACGCATTTTCATTTATAACTTAAAAGTTCAGAATAGTAGTTAGGTATCCTAAACTTAAAATATTGAATAAAATACGCCAACTTTAGACTAGTTCGTCACTCGTCATATTGTTATACATAAAGTCACATTTCCTACAAATTAAAAACAGACCTAAGTATTAGGTTATACAAAAATTAAAAATTTACACATAAACATCTCTTATTTAAACTTAAAATTACAACATATTTATTGTAATAATTAGTAAACAATGAAATAAATCATACAACGATCAATTACAATAACGTTACATTAATGATTAAGTAGGTATTAAAAATGTCATTAAACTCATTAACAACTCAAAACTCAATAATCGGTGTAAGGTATGGAAACTTTTCCAACGCCATCTAGCGACACGGGCCGGTAATAGTCGCGCATTTCGCCCCAGCCTCGAGGCGCCACGTTGAAATTCGGCCCAGAGACAAGCGGCAAGCGCGGGCTCTTCGGCGAGGCATAGACATCGTTCAACTTCGTCGGCGCCAGAGGCACGGGCACGTCGACGTTCTGCACGGTTATGGTGGGCGGCGATACGGGGAACGGTTCTATTTTGGGCAGGCTGTTTGTAGAATGTTTCAGCGCAGACTTCGGGTATGTCTTCTGGTTTCTTAGACTGGACGGCGGGCGGTACGGCGTGTCGTGGCTCGCCACTGGCGACGGCGTGGAGCAAGAGTTGGATGTGTTGCGGCCTGGAATTGAAAGAACTCTATTGCACGGAGAGAAAAAGAATGTATTAGGTATACTTTACAAGCTGTTCCCCATGGTTTCACCTGCGTGGAAGTACCCGCAGGAACTCCGGGATAAAAAGTATCCTATGTTCTTTTCTCTGGCCCTGACAACCTGAAGTTCTATCACACTGTCAGCTGTCACTGAATAATTATCACATTCACATGTAGATTCCACGCATGTGTCAAACTTTCCTAGGAATTTGTCAAGAAACTTTCGCGGGGTATGAGGAGAAAAATTGGTGGGATGCGAATAGGGTTGTCACCTTTTTTTGGAAATAATAATATAGTATTTTTCCGAAAAAAGATCCAAAAATATACCTAGTACTTTTGGGAAATGCAGGGAATGTAAAATAATACACATTTATTTTTATATCGTGCATCATTCACCTACAAATGATTGCTAGTTTGACAGTTGAATTAGGGATTAAAAATAGTATTTTTCGTACTATAATATTTTTGTATAATATTTAATACAATTGACTGAAATATAGTAGGAAACTATATAATATAGTAATGGTGGCAACCCTAGATGCGAATAGTGTCGCTTTCTGTACTCTTTGTTTTATACTGATATTGAAAAGTAAGTACTGTAATATTATGATATTTGACCGTGCATAGTGTGCACTCGTCGTAAAAAACTTGTTGGTTCAAGCTAAAAGCGGAGTCAAGACGTTCTTGACTCTCGACATTATATTACTGTCAGTACTTGTCAGAAGCTTTCCGTAAACATTGAAAAATTGTTACTTTTTTTTCGTTAGGAATGACAGACATAATAGTGCGGTTTACCTCGGGGTTTATAATAGAATTGGTTGGTATTTTTCCTTAATTATTGCCTTCCTGTATGATTTTGGGTGTGGACACCGCGTTAGTTATGTAATATTTAGTGATAAGATTTTTAAGTTGAATTTGGGCTTAAACTAGGGTTGCCAACTGTACCATAAGAAGAATAGAATGGAATGGAATGGAATGGAATGGAATGGAATGGAATGGAATGGAATGGAATGGAATGGAATGGAATGGAATGGAATGGAATGGAATGGAATGGAATAGAATGGAATAGAATGGAATAGAATGGAATAGAATGGAATAGAATGGAATAGAATAGAATAGAATAGAATAGAATAGAATAGAATAGAATAGAATAGAATAGAATAGAATAGAATAGAATAGAATAGAATAGAATAGAATAGAATAGAATAGAATAGAATAGAATAGAATAGAATAGAATAGAATAGAATAGAATAGAATAGAATAGAATAGAATAGAATAGAACAGAACAGAACAGAACAGAACAGAACAGAACAGAACAGAACAGAACAGAACAGAACAGAACAGAACAGAACAGAACAGAACAGAACAGAACAGAACGGAACGGAACGGAACGGAACGGAACGGAACGGAACGGAACGGAACGGAACGGAACGGAACGGAACGGAACGGAACGGAACGGAACGGAACGGAACGGAACGGAACGGAACGGAACGGAACGGAACAGAACGGAACAGAACGGAACGGAACGGAACGGAACGGAACGGAACGGAACGGAACGGAACGGAACGGAACGGAACGGAACGGAACGGAACGGAACGGAACGGAACGGAACGGAACGGAACGGAACGGAACGGAACGGAACGGAACGGAACGGAACGGAACGGAACGGAACGGAACGGAACGGAACGGAACGGAACGGAACGGAACGGAACGGAACGGAACGGAACGGAACGGAACGGAACGGAACGGAACGGAACGGAACGGAACGGAACGGAACGGAACGGAACGGAACGGAACGGAACGGAACGGAACGGAACAGAACAGAACAGAATAGAATAGAAATAGAATATTTGATACCATAAAGACGTCTCGTTTCTAGCGCCTCAAAGAATGAATCCTATGATGAAATGTGCGATTGTCTCATTTTATTATCCATCATTTTATGGTAAACTCATAAACCGAACGGCTTTTTTTATTTGGACAAGTTTGGAAAAAAAAAATTACCGTACCGGTTATCTGTAATGACCATATTTCCTTATATTTTTATGGCAAACGCGCATCGAGATTCGAGAATTACTCTATAGTTTTTATTAAACTTACGTTATTTTTTACAATTGTAGCGATGCGATCCCCTTAAGTAAGCATTTCATTTAAAAATAATGGAACAAATGGCATTTACAAAACATAAAAAATGTATCTCAACCTGTTTGTATACAGTTTTGTTAAATAATTTAAGTAATAAATTGTACGCATTGAAGGCAAACCAGGGTCAAGGATGGAGTGCTTTTAATTTCCTTAATATTAACATAGTTGAGCGGTCGGTCTACAAAGAACAGTATAAGGGGAGTACTTAGACATCAGTTACAGGTTTCCAAATGGGTAGATAATAAGGCGCGTACTTTGGATATCTCGTTTGGTCCATCAAACCTGACGGTTACAAAATGTCAGCCGTATGTATGTATAAACCTCAGAACAATAAGGTATAAACAATGGATGACATATTATAGGTTATACAATTTGTCTGCGACACATAGTAGGTATACAAGGTGTAAACTGTAAGGATATCTAATCCAGGAATGCTGAACGGATTTGGATGAAATTTGGCATGCACGTTGTCAGGGGTACAAAGAAGGACATAGGATACTTTTTATCCCGGAATTCCCGTGGGAACTCCGAAATTACCGCGGGTGAAACCACGAGGCACAGCTAATAAAAACAAAATGGTCTTAGATATACGTATCATATAAATAAAAATCGCTCAATCCTCATGCAGCTCTCACCTCTTCCCTCATGGACCCACTTGACGGACCTCTTCTTTCTGTTCACGTACATGCTCTGGCCTCTGCTCATGTGGTTGCTGGAGTCGCTCAAGGACTTGGAAATGGTCCTGGCCAGGTCCATCTGCTCCTTCATGGTCGGGTGCACTCCTGGCACGTAGAATGCTGATGAGGCGAATGTTTTTTCTGAAAAAAAAAATTTGGTTATCTGATTGCAGAGAGCCAAAAGGGATGTTGCCGTGGTATGAAAATCAAAACTATATATTTTCCGTCAGTTAGATAATAGAAAAATAATAGACACGTAATATTTTGCATATTCAGATTAATGAAAATATACTTAGATAAAGCGCATAAAAGTTTAGTAGTGGGGGCTAAAATATGTCGTAATCTCGTATAAGGTGTACCAAAGCGTGACGTCACCCAAATTTCGACTCACTGTATTGCCGTAAGTTTTTTACCACATCAAAAAATACGACGTAAAAAAGGAAAAAATAGATGTCCAATTTTTTTTTACAAAGACACCTATTTTTGAATAGCCGGCTTGAATAAACAAGTATATGTATATGCAGTTCTGGTGACTTCAAAAAAACCCACTTACCAAATTTACGATCCTTCTTGATCAGATACTCATCGGCATCAGGCGCTGGAGTGAAGATCTTGTTCAGGTCCACCTCCTTGTCTCCCACGAAGATGGGCTTGTTCTCCAGATCCTCCTGGGAATTAGGGAACTCATCACATCTTGAGTCCATTTCCTTTTGGTAAGAAGACGAACTTAACGAATGCCAATGACTACATTGGTGAGAGTGAATGCCATTTCTGTAGAATTCCTTTCCTCAGGATTAATAATTACATTTTGAAATAGTCTCTCAGTAATATCTACTGAGAATGAGAAAAATATCATTTTTACTTTGGTCCTATAATATTTAATCCTTCGTAAAGATTTTTAAGTAGGTACAAATTATTATTAAAAAGGAAGGAGAGCCCAAACCGGTTGGGTCTAGAAATTTGTAATTTATCACAAAGTTTTCATTTATTATAGCTGTATAATGCTTTGTTAGGAGGTTTTTGGAAATTAAACATTGGGTCAGCTGTTTCAGTATTTTATATCATTTTCATCAAATACTGGTCAAAACAGGTGGTGTCTTTAGGGCGACTTTTCTTAAAATTATATTCTCATTTGTCACTAATGATTAAGTTTTATGATTTTTAAAAACTGCCTAAATATTTCTACAGGTTTTGTATTATACCTATTTGGGTACATAATAGGGATGTGGACTACTTTTGAAAATCAAAATTCTAATTAGTCCGTCAGTTAGAAAATAAAAAAACAATAGACACGTATTTTTGCTCTTTCAAATAAATTAAAATATACAGAGATAAAGCGCATTAAAGTTTAGGGTGAGAGGGTCGTGACGTCACTAACCGCTAAAACCGCCATACAAACTCAGAATAGTGACGTCACGCGAAATTTCAACTCAATATATCGCCGTTATTTTTTGATAACGTAAAAAAAGAAAAAATACGTGTCCAATATTTTTTTATAATCTACAAGACGGACTAAAAAATAAAAAAATAGTCAATATGCCTATTGTAAAACAATAACTGCTCTGCCTATCGTAATTTGGTTTAGATATCGCTATTTAATAATCCATTTATCCTTTGATCAGATAAGTTACAAATTCTAGTGTAAAGTCTAGGGTGATGTTTTGTCTGTGTTGTAATATTAAATATAATGTTACATACTGGTAGAATAAGTTGTACATAAGTGAGTTGTAAAATTGTACAAAAATTATTTTTATTATCATGAAGTTTGTATTATATACAAGTTACAACATCCATGGGAAGATTAACGATATGTATCTACGATTTCAAAATAACTAAAATTAGTATTTGTTTTTTTCTAACGCGCAAAAGTTGGCCAGAAATTAATGTAGGTACCTTATTGATCATATATTGCCTCAATAAATAATAAAACTTGAATAAAACTTATCTCATCTAAAGATAGGTGGAAAGATTTCTGATCAACCTACACATAAAATTATCACTACCAAGATGTTTGTTAACATTATAGATTTTAACAATATTAGGTAATCTGGCGCCGAAGCATTAGTTAAATCATTAAGTAACACATAATAAATAAATTAGGCATTAAAATAGGTAAAATAAAGCAATACACAAAAACTATGTTAATATAATACTGTAAGTAATTATTTACTATACTAGCTGTGCCCCGCGGTTTCACTCGCGTGAGTGTCGGAATTCCCGCAGGAAGTCCAAAGTAGCCTAATTTACTCCTTAGAACATCAGCAGTCCCGTCAAAATCGGTCCAACCGTTTGGGGAATTTACCCGCGTAAATCGGAATTCAGGCAGGAACACCAAACTCCTTTTATTCTCCTTTCTCCTTACAATAACAAACACAACAACAAAAAGAATTTGCGAAATTGGTCCAGCCGTTCACGCGTGACGCGTGATGACCAAGGGAAATAAGGATTCATTTTTATATTTTATGATTTAGACTTTTCCTATACTTATGCTTCTAAAAGCAGTCACAGTGATTTTTTTTTACAAATTCCCTTCACAATCGTTTCGATGAACCTAGGTACGAATGAAGTTAATGTGAATATACTACGGTCTGCGGTACAATCGTGTTCGTTGAAGCCACAGAAAAGATAGAATGACTCAGTTTAGTATCAAAACAGACGAAAACTATGGTATCGCCGGTCGATTGTCACACACAAAGCTGTTCGTCACGCACACAAATTTTGATTAACGTAATGAATCGTATAAAACGCCATTTAGTGATGTAAATACGCAGCTTTTTTGGAGAAAATTTACAGTGCTTGTAGGAAATATATTTGAGGAATGATACGTCAGTAAATAAAGGATTGGGGAGTTTGAGCGTTTGTATGTAACTGTGGCCTTGACCCGCCTATATTGCGTATCTAGTTAATATAGGTATTATGTACCTACTCTTTTCTCTGTGGTCTGCATCGTGACGTAAGAAGAGCACAGACAAACGTCAAATCACGATTTTTAAATTATCGAAACGATTTTAAATAGAATTTATTTTGAAAAAAAATATTTCTTTGTTTTTCGCCGTGACGTCGTTACGGCAATAAATAAATATAATTGCATCGGATTTTACTTTACCGTGCCTCTAGACAAGTAAAATAATAATCGAAGTATTGATTAAGACTTCAAAAACTATATTTCACAGCATCCGTAACTCATGCCGCACTAGATCCAGGGTATATGGTATGGTATATGCGGGTATATGGTTCTCCACACACTATTTACAACATAAAGAATTAAATACACAAAAAGAAATCAGATATGGAAGTATTATACAAAAATTGTCTTCAAATGAAAGTGAAGAGTTGATTTATAAATTGTGAAGGTACTACTAGCAACGTAGATGGTGGAAAAGTCATGGAGAAAAATAAGAATGCCTAATACTCTAAAAAAAACTTTTTCTAAAATATCCATCTTAGAATTAGGTCACAACGACTTCAAATGTGGACACAGACATATTGGTATTGGTATTGGTTATAAGGTTGAAATAAACTTATTTATTCTTTGAAAATATTACTCTCGAAAATCTACGGATATTACAGGAAAAAAAGTCAAGAATTTGTTCTTAAAGACACTTTGATGCTCTTTCGGGTTAGAACACCCTTTCTGCCTAACCCAGTCGTTGCTCCAGATTTCTTCCACCATGTTGCGCTGAGCCTAATGAATTCTTTTCTATGAAGTTGGAATGATAACTAATGTGTCTGCAATTTATGGTGTATTTGTGGACGGTGTCAACTCTTACAGCAGGGAGTTCCGGCACGGGTGGCACCACTATCGTCGCGTCTCGGGACGGTTCACCATCGTTCTGTATTGTTACAATTATTTGGTTAAATTTAAGTAATATACTTAATATTATTTAATATTTTCTCTCTTTTCTCTTTTTTATTAAATACTCTAATAACAAGAAGTATACAGGCTGAAAAATGGGACCGTGGTTCAATTGCATCGCCCTTAATTATAAAAATATCATATTTGGTTTCAAATTAATGAAAAGATAGAAATATTATGAGTAAAACGTCATTCAAAGTAGACAATTGGGATGTTTTAATGATCCCATAGAGTAAATTCTACCAAATGATAATAAGTTCTATTATAAGTTTTAGTCTCAGAAGAATAACTGTTTTACTTCTTTCTTTCTGACAACTAAAACTTGTAACGTACCTACTAGGTAGGTACATATTCTACCTAAAGTGGCTATATTAATTTCAGTGGATATTAAAAACTATTGACTTGGAATAAAGTGCAATATTGAAAAGCAATATCGAACGTCAAATATCTGACAGCTGCTGTCTTTTGGCGCGCTTCCAGGATCTCGCGCTGCCAAACATCGGTCGCAATTAATATTTAAGACTGACAACAAACTATAACGCGCTATAAACTCTACGCAATAAAGGCCAAAACTCTGAATCATTACTAATATAATATCTAATCCATCAATGTCCCACTGACTGTTAGGAGTGGATAGCAAATTAACCATGGAGTCATAAAAGTAAGTATGCATGTTCCAGAAGAGGACTGAAAAGTCTACCGAGCCAAAATTATGAACAGCTAAAAAAAGGTAAGTTGGAAAACGGAAGGAAACCTCGGAAGACCTATGCAGCCATTTCGCTTATTGCTGAGTATGCTAATGCCGTTTCCAATCTAACGGTTCTTAAAATTTTACGATGATAATTTGAAAATTGAGATACTAATACGGATGTGAGTTTGTTTGTACGCTTTCACGCCTTAACCACTCCAATGATCAGCAAGAAATTTTCCATACACGTTCTCAGGGGTACAGAGAAGGACATAGGGTACGTTTATCCCGGAGTTCCCGCGGGAACTCTGAAATTAACTCGGATAAAACTGCACTGAAAAGCCAGTCATTAATAGCTATTGATGTCTCTGAGTGCGACGGTAAAATACAGTTAAAATAATAATAAAACGGTGCTAGTCTAGAATAGCTTTGAGGCCAAGACCAGAGGATCGGCGTGCCAGCGACCGCGGGTTCGATGCCCGACTTTGACTTATTAAAAACACTTTACAATTGAATACTGAAAAGCTTTTCGTCATAGCTGACGCGTAGTTTATTGCCCTCAAATTAGCTGATTGGTAAAACTTCAATGATTTTTAAGAGTTACAGCAACCCTTTAGCAGACATTAACAAATCATCTTTAACGGTAGTCAACTAGAACTTCTATAAAGATTATGGAAATAGCCAGAATAAAAACCACAAAAACAATACTTAACCGTCGCTCGCCGATTGGACAATATGTACATATTTTTAGACGTCTCCGAAACATTAGAGAGACGTAAACAGGTTAATCTGTCGGCGCGAACTCAACTCCTAAATACTAAAGTTAAACTAAAGTTTTTCACACGAACGAAACTATTATGAAATTTCTAACCCGTTTAAAAATATTTAAAAAGAGATTATTGTAAAGTTCTCAATTGTAGTAAATAACCAATGATAATAATAATTAATTCGACATAATTAAAGAAGTAGATGGAGAGATTTTTATTACTAAGTAACATCGTCGTTGGCAAACTTTAATAATAGACGTCATCATTAAAGAAATAGAAGAAAAGGATACTACAGTTTCATAAACAGCTACGTCTTCGTTGATACGTTTTGATTCGGGTGCAAAGTGTTTCCCGTGGAAATCCCTAGTTTTATCCAAACCCTTTTGGTATTTATCATATAAATAGGCAATTAGAAATAATCAATAATATCAAAAGGACATAATTATCACGGAATTCAAGCGGGAACTCCGAATAGAAGTACAGCTAGTGTTTTATGTTTGAATACTAAGAATTTTGTCTAGCTTGTGCTTTCGTAGGACAAGCGTGATTTAGTTATCCCCAACACAGATCATTGACTAAGAGATATAATTCGTCACACTTATAGAACGAAAGGAAAACATACAAATTGGATTGATTTAAAAAGAATATCTATACCAACATATTTATTTTTCTTTCCTACTGGGTGTATTTCAGTTCTATTCCGTTCGTTCGTTGCTCTAAACTTCTGAGTGGGACGAACGGAAACGAACAGTAGTTTTTCTTTCACTTCAATTATCCCTCTGAAGGTTAGATAAACCATCTAAAATTTTAACTCAAAACGAATACAGAGAATGTATGTAAGAGCACCGACAGTTGGCAACACTTGGACGCTAGCCAGAGATCACAGAATGCAGTCATAAACAATGATACAGAAGTTTTCATTACAGAAAATAAAGTTTTATTTCAATGCTGTTATATTAATTGATTTGGCGTCTGATATATGAAGGACACTGCTGAACTAAATAAAATAAAAATTTAGTTAAAATTATACAAATTCCTAATAAAATGTTAACGATTAGTTAAGTAAGAATCCGTTGTTATTAAGAATTATGTTATTAGATACTATAATAAGACGTATTATGTAGAGGGACTAAAACTTCATAATGAAATATATATAATCATTTATATTTTTTTAAAGCTATAACTTTGTGACTCAAGAAACTTGACTTGCAGTAGATAAAGTAGGAAGCTAATTGGGAAGGTATTACCTGCTTAGTGGCTAGACAAGGCCATTTAAAATAAAAATGTGCTATTGATGAGAACTAAGTCAGCTTGTACATATAAACATTTGTCTGGATCACGGGCAACCTCACTTCTAGCAATTTCTAGGGTACTAACATTTGTGATACCTTCCGAATCTGTTACTGTATTGGTCTAAAAAGCATCTTATATCTCGACCACGCGCACAATATAAGCCACCTTAAATACCGACCAAAACTCAAATTAGTCAGTCATACCGACAACAATTGTATAAATAGTTGTTTACAGTTACAGAAAGATTTATTATGGCATCCATCGCGATGAGAATGTCTGGTTTTTTATTGTTTACTAAAAAAATATTCCATATATAAACACGATCTACGTATGTACCTAGCTATGAATTAGTCCATTTTAGTCCTTTTACACCAAATCAAATAAAAATTAACATGATACTTGTAACGGGTCCCAAAACAGCTCCTTGCGGCGCGAGCGTTGTTATCGAAGCCTTCACTTAAATCTAATTCGGAACATTTGCAACTTACCCAACTTACAGGGAACAACTTATAACTGAGGTTGGTTAGGAACTCCTTTTTCTTTGGGTCGTACATATCGGACGGTTTGAACCCCCTCTTCGTTAATAGCGAACTGTTGACACTCGAGCTGCTTTTTACGTCATCGAAGCTGTCTTTGTGCACGACTCGGTCGTTTATCTTGTGCATGCTTGACATTTTGTTGGATGAATACTGGCTTTCACTGATTGTCATCATCGTTACCGCTTATCTTATGACTTCAAGATGGTTCGATTTTATGATTCTACACACTGGTTTCGATTCTCTATTGTGGCGCGGGTAAGTATCGGTCGTTTGCGATACTGACGACGCTGACGTCACGGTGGCGAGCTTCGAACGATCTAAAAACGCTCTATGATTAATAACGGAGAAACTGGAACATGTGTAGTGTAGTGAACGTTAATTTTCCGTTTCATTAAACGCAGTTCAGTTGGAGTACGAAATTAGCTGTTGATTGTGACGATGTAAAGTGGAAAATTCGTTGGAAAATTCTGTTGGAAACGCGTAACTCTCAGTTGTGAATTGTAGAGAAATAAATTCGTACGAATCTGCGCGGTGAAATTTTTTAGTTTTTTTTTTAGTAATTAAAATATTGAATAAGGAGAATAATAGCACCAGTAAAGTAATAATGATAATAATACAACGATTATTATTAATAATATTAAAATAATTTCACGTAACACAGATCTACTTGATCCCAAATCTGTATCTTGTAAATGTAAACCAAGCAAATGTACAATACATAATATTATATTATTTATTTATAATATTATAATATGCCCAGATAGGAAAGCGGAGTATTGTGTTGATCAATAAATTATTGTTATATAGTTGTCTACTCAAATATAAATGTTTTCTCAAGTTTAAGACTGGACAAAAGCATTTTCCTATAGATATCACTTTTAAACAGGTATATTATAAATACAAATATGAATATATCTCTTAATATATATAAATCACGTGTCACGTTGTTTGTCCGCGATGGACTCCTAAACTACAGAACGGATTTTGATAAAATTTTGTAACCACTTATAATATGGTCCAACTTAAAAGATAGGATAGTTTTTATCCCGGAATTCCTGCGGGAACTCCGGAATTAAAGCGGGGAACAGCTAATCAGCGTAAACTATTGTCAGGGGTACAAAGAAGGACGTAGAGTATTTTTTTCCGGAATTCCCGCGGGAACTCCGAAATTACCGCGGATGAAATCGCGGGGGACAGCTAGTTAGATATAAATCACAATCGTTGAAGACCAGAAGTATCCCTATAGATAATGGATGTTTTATAAAATATTAGTTACCTACTTAGTTACACGAGGCTACCCACATATACGGGATTAAAAAAAAAAAACAATACCCACTACTGCGACCGAACATTGACGTCCGCCCACGTCCCAAAAACGACCGTCGATCAAAGAAACAAACAGATAAACAACAGAAAAGGGATCATTACAAATTTCAACCGCAGCTCGCAGTTAATTTACAATTTTCACTCTCCAAGATCAAGGTATAGGTAAATAGGCACAAACACGCGATAGCCACAAAAAACAACTGCAATAAGTACTGTAATCGTTTAAATAGGTACTGTTGTGTAGATAAATAAATAAATTATCGGATCAGACGCGTGTATTCTCCGCGAGAAGTTTTCGAACCAACTAAAATAAAGTTCTGAAAATGGCGTTGCGTAATACGCAGAAAAGCTCCGAGGAAAGTGTGTCCATCATTTTGAAAATTTTCACGGATTTTTAAATGAGTAATTTCTTCCCAAACGCTGGTGTAATTATTATTTTTGGGAATTCTGCAGGAAACTGTATAGTACCGAGAGATATCAGCATTCAGGGAAGGAAAATTCTGACTTTACAAAATTGCTCACATCATAATCTTCTTTGTACTTAAGTTATAAGCATACGATCGACGACGACGATATACTTATTATGTCAAAGTGAATAAATTATTGATACTGCTATGAGGATCAAACCGTCATTTTTATGAACCTACTAGCTGTGCCCCGCGGTTTCGCCCGCGGTAATTTCGGATTTCCCGCGGGATTTCCGGGATAAAAATTCCCTATGTTCTTCTATGTACCCCTGAAAACGTGCATGCCAAATTTCATCCATATCCGTTAAGCCGTTTTTGTGTGATTGAGTAACAAACATCCAAACATCCACACTTTCACATTTTTAATATTAAGTAGGATGGACAAACAAATACTATTTTGTATTTATGATGGAACTTTAACTCTAGTAGAACAAACATTCAGACCCTGACTATGTCCTTAACACGTCGCTCTATTTTGCCATCAATACCAATAGCACTTGTGATTTTGAATGTTATTGGGTCATAGTGAGTTTTAAGGCCCAGTTATAGAAACGGACGAACTCAGACCAAATAAAAACTAAAGACGGTAGATACGTCTCAAACAACGAAGTGAAGCCGGTTGCGTATGCATGTGGTGCTCAGGAAAGTGCCACAACTATTTCCGGGTACGGTGTCATTTTCTTGTAAGTGTATGCGTGTTTCTGTGTACGTGCACGGCGATGGTGTCCTTTTCCTGGCTTCACTTGTTTGTTCTACGCGTTCCGTCTTTAGTTTTTATTTGGTCTGAGCGGACGAATGGATATCCAACACTTTTTCGTGTACATGGTTACCCTAGTCGGTCCCAAACTCTGCCAGAGTCTAATTCGGTCCCGCGGGGCGAGGCGCGCCGCGACGCGCGCTATGTTTCGCCATCGCGCACACGCAGCATCACTCAACCGCTTGCATTACTAGTTTATCCTTTAATCCTCCTACTCTATAACGTAATAATTCCAAGTCTGGTCAAATTACGATAGTTTTACAGGTATGATAGCTGTTGTTGGTGCGTTGGAATCAAACGCCGCAAAGCGTAGGTTCAAACCCTAACAATGAGCTTGAGCTGTCGGTGAAGGAAAACATCGTGAGAAAACCAAAGCAAGGTGGTAGGGCACTCTCTAGCGCCCGACTGGATAGCACCCACCTTCGAGTTGAAATCTGTCGTTGGTATCCGGCAGCCTCACCTGCATGCCCTATGGTGTTGCAGATGTCCATGGGCGGCGCTAATCACTTACCATCAGGTTTGCCACCTGCCCCTTTGCCCTAAATGTATTTTAGTATCCACGTTGTAAACTTGCGGTTCAAAGTTACTTGATGGTGCTTTAGGTACCTACTGAGCAAAATCACACACGGAGCACTCAGCGTACCTACATCGCAAGACCTCTCCATACATTTCATTGCACATGAAAAAACCGCCATTGATAAAAACAGACTCTTGAGACAAAAAAGGCACATTAAATTTCGGTGACAAATAGGGCGTTTTATCCTAAGATCCTTTGATAATATCCATACAATAATTCCCATTTTTCACCGTTGGGGGAAATTCGAGGCGGGAACAAATTAGAATGATCCTAACAACTTTTCTTGCTGTGACGTAGCCGGACTTAGAAGAATATTAATATGGTTGGGCAGTAGATAATAATCCTTACTAATATTATAAATGCGAAAGTAACTCTGTCTGTTTGTCTGTTACCTACGCTTTCACGCCTTAACGGCTCAACCGATCATCATGAAATTTTGTACACATGTTATCAGAGATACAGAGAAGGACATAGGGTACTTTTTATCCCGGAATTCCTGCGGGAACTCAGAAATTTTCGTGGATGAAACCGTGGGGCACAGCTAGTAACCTATATAGAAAAATATTGGGTACTCGGGAACCACTGTTGCCCAAGGTTTTACACCACGTGAATAACGAACTCCCTCAGGAACACTTTGGAGTTCTGCAAAAAGTTGCAATCGTCACTTTACTAGGTACCTACCTATGCCTTTACAAAAATCGCGTATTAGATGCTAATGATTTGTCCGACTTCAACGCTCAGATTTAACTTCTATCCCGGAGATCCCGAGGGAATCCCGAAATCCAATATTTGTAACGCTACGGTAGTAACGCTTAAGACTACGTAGGTGGTAGGTGTACATAATCATGTTACGTCATACGTTGCACAAAAAGACGTCAATTATTATTGAAGAAATTCATGAGTTGATGCCAAAACGTTGTTTGGGCAATTTTTCAATACATTTCAAAGCGAATTCATTACTCATACATAACAATATTTTGTGTAAAGTCAGAAAACTTTGGTCCTCTTATAGCAGAATTCAATAAAAACCATGATAAAACAAATTTTGTTACCTACACATACATTATCTATACCACAGATAATATAGTTTATACATACAAATAAATAAAATTGAAGTGTCTGTTTGTAATTTCAAATTAACAGCTTTTCACTAAATGCATTCGAAAGTATAAGAATAAGGATAAATTTATTACCATAAGTTTTCTTTACATCGAGTGAATTTCGGATCCCGCAATATATACGGGACTTACATCAAAAGTTTAATTTTTAAAATTTTTCTGTCTGTCTGTTTGTTCCGGCTAATCTCTGAAACTGCTGAACCGATTTTGACGAGACTTTCACTCGCAGATAGCTTTTATAGCGATATTTTATAAGTAGCTTAGGCTTAAACTCACTTTCGCATTTATAATAGTAAGGATTACACCAACAACAATAAAGTGTTTAACGCACATGGAGACTACAGCAAATTAAATCGAAATTGTGACGCGCTTAGTTAGTCTTATCTACTGTTCTTTTTGTCTGTGATATACCTATTACCTACTTAGTCATTCTTTTTACTAATGCGCTTATTACACTTTGCAATTTCAGAGCACCAATTTAGGGCTCTAAATCGGGTACAATTTAGGGTCGGTTAGTGAGAGAGCGAGTGATCACACTACATTAAAATGTACCCTACAGCAGTCGATTTAGAGTACAATTTAGTGTAGTGTGATTACTAGCTCTCTCTCTCTCTCACTCACCGACCCTAAATTGTATCCGATTTAGAGCACTAAATTGGTGTCTTGAAATTGCAAGGAGTAATAAGCGCTTAACCCTACCACCGCCATCTCAAGTTATTTCAACTTAGATTGGTGACCTTCGGAATTTCGACCTTCAACACGAGTGGCGTAAATCCGAAATTTTGATTGAAAGATATACTTACCTAATTAATTTTATTTTGCAATTCAACTTATACAGGATGTAAGGTTGAACGAGGCACGTACCAATGGAACTCTTGGCACGTAACTCATGCTGTTTTTCTTGTGTTGTGCTGAAATAAATGTATTTTCCTTCTTTGTTTCACCACCACGTTTTTTAGCCTTAATAAGTAAGTCCATTACTCTCCGGTTCACAACTTCAAAATTAACGCGGGCAAAACACTGACTATCGACTAGCTCCCGACCCCGCTCTCAAAAATGACAGACTTTGCCCAGCAGTCAGCACATAACGTGTATGACGTCATTAAACACTATAATAGCGTGTAACCTCAACTTAATTAAATTAAAGAAAGGGTGTGAGAAAATAATACAACCAATTTTATTTAGTAATAAGTTAATATATTGCAATTTGTCATAGTATATAAACCATTGAATATAGTATTATATAAAAAAGCCGATCCGATTTTTGACTTAGAGGGAATGCGGCGACATTACAGTAACATTATACAGGGTGGAGATGGTGCACGCCTTTTTTTTTAAAACGTGTATTTGTAACTTTTATCGTTTAAATAACTAGAATTATTTTTAATAAAGATGTCTCATCGCACATAATATTTTAAAAGACAGTTCTCTTGGTTTATGATGTCATGATACTTAAAAATTATTGACACCTTAATGGCCTATAATTCTCGCCTGAAGCAAGTTTAAAAATTCATCAATGCATTTAATTTCCACCCTGTACAATTACATCTAACGTCTAAACACATGTGCGATTTTAACATAAAACAAAAAACCCCTGTCTTTTTCGCTCTACACAAATATTTGAATGCGTAAAAACACTGCATTGCAATGTAGCACTTATTGCTCGTGGCGTTAAAGCGATATTTGCGTGGGAGTTCAGTTAAAACGGCACTTGTTATAGACTTTATGGCGTTTTTTTATATTACAGTACAAAGATGAGTAAAAAAAATAATAGTGTAGCGTCGCTACAATTTTACGATTCTCATTTTTGCAGGGAAAACATGGTTATCTCATACAAGATTCAAAATTTCTTTTGTGGGCTGCAATCCCACAGCTGGGGCCTCCACATTTATCCACAGAGACAATCTTAAAATCACAGATTATAATTATGGAAAGAAAACTCCTATTGGCTAGGTTTTATTGATACACAAAGATTTGGTTTGATTACGGAATGCCAGGTTTAACTACCCAATGGATGTCTTAAGTCGGCGTCGTCGTTCTAACAATTACAGCATCAACTTACTCTTACCGCCGCACTCAGAGTCGACTTTAATGATTACTTAGTTAAGTATAGATTTTTAAAACAAAACTGCCGCAATCAGACAAGTTTAATAAATTAATGTTAATTGGCATTTAACTAATTAAGAAACATCTCTTTAAATGCCAATTAACATTAATTTACTGAACATCTCTGATTGCAGCAGTTTTGTTTCAAAAATCTATACTTAACTAAGTAATCATTAAAGTTGACTCTGAGTGCGGCCGTTAGTCGTGCAAGTATTCAAAGGAAACCACACCTTATCTCGTGGACTGTAGGTCTATTTTAAGTGACCCCGTGGTAGTAGTGCTTAGGTACTATCAAAACAGCATAAGTTTTGGAGTGACTCTTGCGATACCCATTGGGGAGTTAAAGATGGCAAGTAACATTATTTCAACACGCTCGTAAAAGAGATCTTATTGCACGGCTTTAAGGTTCATAACTCAGCGTTAATAAACAATCCCAGTACAGTTTCTATGCCTTTTTCTTTGCATGTGTTGAAAAATTTTGTATGAAAGTTTTCAAAGCTTTTCAAAGTGAAGATTATCTTTGAATGGTACGAGAATCTAATCCAAGACTACCATCAACCAATAAAAACACTTCGTTATTTAATATGTTTATTTGAGAAACGAAATGGACAACGCCCATTGGTCGAGAAACAATTAAATCTGTGACCGAGTGACTATTTCGACCAATCGGAAGCCGTTATTTTAAATTTCCATCGTACATCCACAGTTAGAGACGCAAATAAACTATTTCTATTGAAGTTTAAACTAATATTAGGGCCATTTTGTGCGACAGAAGAAAAAAAAAACTCGAATTATTACAATTTTTGTATTCCATATTCATATCCTACATACAACTAACGCACTTACTATATAGTAGCTATAAAGTACATATTAATAAAAACATAAATTAACTTGCATTTTTAAGCGATTACAATCAATGGTATTAAAACGATACAAAAAAAAAACAATTTTACATATTAAAGTATTTTAATGACAAAAAAAATAATTGTAACATTAATAAATTACAAGTGCAGGGAATAGTACATTTTAACCATAATTATAATATTAATTAATATTTGGTTCCTTAAGTTTTTTTTTTTTATATTATCATACATAACTTTAGGACTTGTACGAAATCGTGTTGTGCGAATTACAATAATACATCTGCAAAAGAATCAAAGACACACATATTAGATACTTTTTGTGATTATACGAGTTCCCGAGGAAATCCCGAACTCAGCTGTCAGTGAAAAACTATGTGGATTCTGAACACGAAATCTCGAAAACTACTTGATCTATAAAACTGAAATTTGGCATGCAGATAGTTAATAGATAGGAGACGTCAGCTAAGAAGGGATTTCACGGAGTTCCTGCGGGAACTCCTCGGTGCGGATGAAACCGCAGGACACAAGTAGTACAGAGTATATAGATAAGTATGATTAATTCTAGGTACTAAGAAAGTTCCAAGAGTAGGAAAAATAGGCTAGTCAACTAAATTTTGGTTTTTGGTCCGTCGTGTAGATTAATAAAAAAATATTGGACACGTATTTATCCTTTTTTTATTTACGTTATCAAAATATAACTGCGACATAATTGGGTCGAAATCTCGCGTGACGTCACGATCCGGTACAGTTTATACGCGGCTTATACCGGTTAATGACGTCACAAGCCCCCACTCCTAAATTGTATAATTAATCATTATTTGAAAAAGCAAAATATACGTGTCTATTATTTTTTAACCGACTCCAAAAAGGAGGAGGTTCTGCACTCGGCTGTTGTGTGTGTTTTTTTTTCTAACTGACGGACCAAATAGTTATAATTTTCATAAGCCAGCAACATGCGTAGAAGCTAGAATACGCTTAAAAATAGTTAAAAACAAACAAAAGTATGTAGAGTTGGTATGAAATAAAAAATTGTCGAACACTCACCGATTCAATTTAAACATGATACAGCGGCATCTACCCCAAGGAGAGAAGGGTGTAATGTGTAGTTTATCATCCTGTTATACCGTTTATAGTTATTACAATACCTATTATTAATATCATATATATATAATATTTAAAGTATGAATGTATATTATAATTATATATCCATGAACAATGTATCATTAGAGACGCGCAAACACACACACGCAAGCACACACGCACACACACACACACACATTGATACATACACATCCACACAATAGTCGCCACACGTACACACACAGATATACAGGATGGAAGAAAAGTCAGCGAGCAGTTTAATATTTCACGACCCGACACAAGCTTGGAATCGCCCACGCTTTTTCCAAACACCCTGTACATCTTTCTCCTTATACATGTAGGGTATCATTTTAACTTTTTATATTTAAATGCTTCCTTAGTTAAAAAGTAAACTACAGTTTAAAAAAAAATTAAATATACAGTAAATATAGCGATTTTTATTTTCTTTTTTTTTTCCAATAATCGTGTGCGCGATGTTTCGTCTGCGACCCTGTTTCGATTGTGTGAGGGGTGAAGACGTTTTTGTGCTAGAAAACGCGTTTTTCTTACAGTCAAAAAAAATAATAATCAATAGACGTTGAAATACGATGACAGTTAAAAAAAAAGCGCTTAAATTTAAATTTAACGTCGTCCACAGTTGAGATACGAACGCCTGCAAGCATTCCACGCTGTATATAAAACGGCCGGCGCGACCCGGCTCGAGACATCGCTCGACGCATTCGAAAACCGTGACCCTTATCGCGTTGGTAACAAGAGCGACAATTTCCGAACGCGCTGTGCGGAAAAACACCGCCATCTGTTGGCAGTGGACATTGATGTTTAAAATGTTTTTTTTTTTTTTTTAAAGTTAACAAAGCATTCGCTCACACCCATTCACGCACCGCGATAATGAAATAATTACTTTGTGCCCGCACCTAACGCGATTTATGACGTTCCATATACAAATATTATATTCACATAACAAACCGGCCGCCATCTTGCGTCCAACGGCGGCGGCCATTTTGTCAACTCTAAACGTCACGAGATCATTGAACGCTATTCTCACGGATATCGGTAGCTATTTACTAGCTGTGTTTGATGTGCGTGGCCGCCATTTTATGTACGACCGGCGGCGGCGGCCATTTTGTTCACTCTAACGCCACCGGGGTCGGTGGGCGTTGCGAGTGGGCAGTTTCTAACTGTTCGCGCTGTCTGGTTGTGTTAGTTGAGGTGGTGGTGCGCGGGTGGGGGGCGGGGTGGGCTGGTGGTGTGTGTGGGGGAGGGGGATGTTTAGTTCCAGATGCGCAGGAACGAGTCCCAGGAGCCGGTGGCGACGGCCATGCCGTTCTCCGTGACGCCGAGGCAGGACACCCGGTTGTCGTGGCCGGCAAGGATGCCTGGTGGAGAGAGACACAATTAATTCATCAATCGTTCGTTGATACACCGCCAAGACATAATATTACTCCCATGTTGATAATTATAACCACATATCGTTCACTAATCAACGACCACTCTACATGTTGTAGCTGCATAAATCTGATAAAACAAATACATAGTATGTATTTGTTTTTCTTCTATTTTATTCGATCACCTCTCCATTTCACCGGGAAAACTCTCACTAACACGCGGTACTGTTTCAGTTACCCGCTACAAGAATTTTGCATAAATGTATGTTACACGCTGTATTGTGTGGACAATTTTGTGATATATTTACAATTTTTATAATAACAGCAAACTTAACTTTTAGAAAAGTTCATTTCATGTGTACAATTAGCGTGTACATACACACTGATGACTACACCTTTCTGCAACACCCTATATACACTGTAGAATGTTGTGTTATACATGGTGTACGTTCACGTATTATACACGCTGATGACTACATCTTTCTGCAACAGCCTGTATACACTGTACAATGTTGTGTTATACACGGTGTACGTTCGCGTGTTATACAGGGTGTAATCAAAACGTCGCGTCGGGCGCAACTCAGCAACTCACCGGCGCGCTCGCTCTTCATGGAGTCCCAGACGTTGCAGTTGAAGTCGTCGTAGCCGGCGAGCAGCAGCCGGCCCGACTTGGAGAACGCGACGGACGTGATGCCGCAGATGATGTTGTCGTGCGAGTACATCGCCAGCTCCTGGTCGGCGCGGATGTCGAACATGCGGCACGTCGCGTCGTCCGAGCCGGTCGCGAACGCGTGCCCCGACGGGAAGAACTGCCGAGTCGCAAACACACACCTCGTACACCTTGTCTAAATCTTCTATGTCTATATCTATACTTATAATAAAAGTGTAGAGAGGGCAATTCTGTACATTGAATATATATTCAAAATTAATATTGGAGGATGAATGGTGATCGATACTGATGCCAAAAATGGAATCAGTAAATTTTTGTTTGTCTATCTGTCTGTCTGTCTGTATGTGCACGCATGGGTAAAAAACTACTGAAGGAATTTTAACCAAACTTAGTACGATTGCAGTCCATACTCCTGGGCAGGTTACAGGCTATATAACATAACGCTAAGACACGTAGGAGTTGAGTGACGATAAATTTGAAGCAAGTCGGATGAAAATGCGCTTTCGAGCTCTTATCCTCGCATAAGTTTACTCAATTACGCAAAAACGGCTGAACGGATTTGGATGAAAGGCATGCACGTTGTCAGGGGTGCAGAGAAGGACACAGGGTACTTTCTATTTCGGAATTCCCGCGGGAACTCCTGAATAAAAGTGCGCGCGAGCACCGACCGTGACCGCGTTGATGTCGCTCTCGTGGCCGGGGAAGGTCTGCTTGCACTGACAATCGCTTATGTTCGTGCGTGCGTGTGTGTATGTGTGCGTGCGTGCATGGTGTGAGTGTGCGTGCGTGCGTGTGTGAGTGTGCGTGCGTGCGTGTGTGTGTGTGCGTGCGTGTGTGTATGTGTGCGTGCGTGCATGGTGTGTACGTGCGTGCGTGTGTGTATGTGTGTGTGTGCATAGTGTGTGTGCACCGACCGTGACCGCGTTGATGTCGCTCTCGTGGCCGGGGAAGGTCTGCTTGCACTGGCAGTCGCGTATGTCCCACAGCTTGGCGGAGGCGTCGCACGCGCCCGACACGAAGGTGCGCTGGTCGGGCGCCAGCGACAGCGACATCACGTCGCCCGTGTGCCCGGTGAACTGGCCGCACTGCTGGCCCGTCTCGATGTCCCACAGCGCGCTGCATTCATAAAAAAGGGATGTTGACGACTTTTGAAAATCAAAATTCTAATTAGTCCGTCGGTCAGAAAATAAAAAAACAATAGACACGTATTTTTCGCTTTTTCAAATAGATGAAAATATACAGAGATAAAGTGCATCAAAGTTTAGGGTGGGGGCTGGTGACGTCACTAACCGCTATAAGCGGCCATACAAACTGTCCGGTTAGTGACGTCACACGAAATTTCAACTCAATGTAGCTTCGTTATTTTTTGATCACGTAAAAAAAGGAAAAATACGTGTCCAATATTTTTTATTAGTCTGACTAAAAAAAATTTGTCAACATGCCTAATCTACTGAGCAAATAATCACTACGTTTTAAGAGTCGGCACTTTCATACTAACCTTACCAATATGTAAGAAGCGATCAGGGGGATTTGGTTATGTATTCCAAAGTTGGTAAGGAAGTTATTGCATAGATCCATAGTAATTTTTGCTACAAGGCAGTGTCGATGGGCTGTACAAATCCAAAATTCAATTTAGTCCGTCAGTTGGACAGTAAAAAAAATAATAGACACGATGTATTTAAAAAAAAAAATTAGATAAAACGCAACAAAGTTTAGGAGTTCCCAGGAGGTCGCGACGTCATAGCTAAGTTTAAAGTGTACCTAGGTGTAACGTCACACGGAATTTCAACTCAATGTATCGCCGTTATTTTTTTGATCACGTAAAAAAAAAAGGAAAATACGTGTCCAATATTTTTTATTAATCTACAAGACGGACTAAAAAATAAAATTTAGTCATCATGCCCATTAAGAGTGTGTTCCGTTATAGGCTATTTGACAAAACTTTTGTTATTAGATTGTCAACTTGGCTAGGGGGACTGTTCTGTGATCGTACCGGCATACCACTGACGCTGCCAAGCGAGCACGGCGGCGGCGGCACTCACCAGGTCATGTCCCCGGAGCTGGTGAGTATCTGGTTGTCGTCCAGGAACCGGCAGCAGGACAGATAGCCCGAGTGGCCGGGCAGCTCGCGCGACACCCGCACGTTGCCCTCGCGGGTCTTCAAGCTGCGGGGGATGTAAGAGATTTGCCGTAATAATATATATCTTACTATAGTGTATTTCTTTCAGATACGTTAGGTTAGGTTAGGTCGTTACGTCTATTTCCCTGAACGTTCATTCCCTGAACGTCAATTTCCTAAAATATCAATCCGCGCGAGCCGAGCGTGCCGCGGCAGTGGCCGGCGCGACGCTAAAGACAACTATAGTGATGAATCACTCTTTGTCTTTGGCGCATCTCCGGTCGCTGCCGCGGCACGCTCGCTCGGCTCGCACGGCTTGGTCAGCAGTACAAACCTAACCTAGAATGATAGGTACTGTATAGGTTATAGACGGAGCATATTGTCTTACTTTTCTGCATTAATAACGTAATAATGAAGCATAAATGAATAATTATGTTGTCTTACATTACTTATCTATAGATGGAGCATAATGTTGTCTTACTTTGCTGCATTACTAACCTATAGATGGAGCATATGTTGTCTTACTTTGCTGCATTACTAACCTATAGATGGAGCATATTATGTTGTTTTACTTTGCTGCATTACTAACCTATAGATGGAGCATATTATGTTGTTTTACTTTGCTGCATTACTAACCTATAGATGGAGCATATTATGTTGTTTTACTTTGCTGCATTACTAACCTATAGATGGAGCATATTATGTTGTTTTACTTTGCTGCATTACTAACCTATAGATGGAGCATATTATGTTGTTTTACTTTGCTGCATTACTCACCTATAGATGGAGCATATGTTGTTTTACTTTGCTGCGTTACTAACCTATAGATGGACCATATGTTGTCTTACTTTGCTGCGTTACTCACCTATAGATGGAGCATATGTTTTTTTTATTTATTTATTTATTTATTTATTTAGACATAATTATAACACCATAACAGCTATTCACTAAAGCGATGCTATAAAATAAATAATAATATTAATAATAATTACTAATTACTAATTGGCATCAATTGCTTCTACACACATGTTGTCTTACTTTGCTGCATTACTCACCTATAGATGGAGCATAATATGTTGTCTTACTTTGCTGCGTTACTCACCTATAGATGGAGCATAATATGTTGTCTTACTTTGCTGCGTTACTCACCTATAGATGGAGCATATGTTGTCGAGGCCGCCGCACGCCACGTACGAGCACGAGGGCGCGTACGCGCAGGTCATCACCCACGACGAGCGCAGCGGGATCGCGTGCACCTTGTTGGTGGTGTGGCTGTCCCACACGATCAGCTTGCCGTCCTGGCTCGCCGACACCAGGTTCCTGCACGCAGCAAGCGAAGGGGCGACGACGACGGGTTAACACAAGGAATTTATAAGACACTCGCTGTTTCCCGCGGTAATTTCGGAGTTCCTGCGTGAATTCCAGGTTACAATATAGCCTATATTACTCAGGGATAATGTTGCATTCTGACGGTGAAAGAATTTTTGGATTCGATCCAGTAGTTTGTGAGTTAAACCGTAACAAACAAAAAATCAGTTCCCCGCCGAAGATCGATCACCAGCGTTTCTGCGACTGATGTTCGGATGGGCAACATATTGCGTCAGTAACCTCTTCTGTCGTTTGCACTTAATTGACACCGCACGGGGTCGGAAACAGTGCCCGCCTGCCTCATGTATTTTATTTAATTGTAGTCGTAACGAATAAACTTCATTTCATTTCATTGCATGTCATCAATTCTTCGGGTAACGATTTGGTTTCGGTCGCCCTCCCTCAAGAGGGAGCTCTTGGGTCTGATTGATTTCTCTTTGTGTAAAGCTGTTATTTGCTTAAATTCATTTTATTTATTACTAGCTGTTCCCCGCGATTTCACCCGCGGTAATTTCGGAGTTGCCGCGGGAATTCCGGATTACAATATAGCCTATACTAATCAGTGATAATGTAGCATTCAAATGGTGGAAGAATTTTTAAAATCGGTCCAGTACTTTTTGAGCCAATTCGTTACAAACATACTTACATACAAATCTTTCCCCTTTATAATATTAGTATAGAAGTATAGATAGACTTAATTACTTAAAGTTGGGACTGTGCCTGTGTCGTATAGTGTAGCGTGACTTACCTGGAGTCGCTGCCCCAATGCATGGCGTAGATCTTGGCGAGATGGCCGCGCAGCGTCCGGCGCGTGCGCATCTGGATGCGCCCGATCGGGTCCAGGTTGGCGGTCGCCTGCGCCAGCGACGTGTCGCACGCCGCCTTGCGAGCATCCTGTACATACACACACACACATATTGGTGCCACATATTACTTAGAAATAATGAGGCTGCATTTAAATTTGTAACACAGCTGTTAAGATATGGTTTCACCCGCGTTAATTTGCGAAAGCATACTTTTGTCCTACACTAAGTGAAGCTTGTACAATGTACATGTTACATACTTATGATACTACATTAAACACCGAAACCCCATTGTTGTCTACATAAATATTTAGTTTGATGCGGGAATCGAACCCGCGACACCTGGCGTAGCAGTCAGGTTAACCTAATACTACACCATAGTTATAGCTATGGTGTAGTCTAATCTATAGTTCCCTCTGGAAATTGTTTTTATACCTTCGCTATTTAAAGTATTTAGATTTTCGCGTTTTGAGCACATTATATTATGTAAATTACGCGGGACTTGAACGCGATGTTTTTTTATTACCTTCTTTGCCTGACGTTTCGGCTGAGTTGCATCACGCCGTGGTCACAGGCTGACTAAAGCTTCAGCTATTTAGCTGATTATACTAACAGTAACTGCGAAAGTCCAAACAATTTCATTGGCGAAGGTGAAAATCCCTACTAGCTCTGTCTGTCTTTCGATCTGTCTGTCTGTCTGTCTGTCACGCTTTCACGCCTTAACGGCTCAACCGATCATCATGAAATTTTACATACACATTATCAGGGGTACAGAGAGAGATATAGGGTGCTTTTTGTCCCGGAATTTCCTCGGGAACTCCAAAATTAACGCGGGTGAAACCGCGGAGCCCAGCTAGTAAAAAATAAAAGATGGCAGCACTAACTCGTATAGCATTCTTTAGCGTCTCCGCCTCCTGGCGTAGGCTGTCCAGTTCGTTCATGGCGCCGCTTCAAGCCTCGCTGACCAACTGACCCTGACGCTCGCTGACCCTTGCTGACCCTGAGCGCGCACGGCTCTGCTGCTGCGTCCACGCAACCGACCTGATGACAATGAGCACATAATATTATATAAAGGCACAACATATAAAGAAAGGACAAATGGACAAAAGGACGAATATAAAGCACATTATACCGTTAAAACTCTCTCGTGATAATCCCAACCAGCCCGGCGACAATTCACACAAATGAACTGATTCAAGTACTTTCCCACAAGTAAAGACGGCTGCGGGACGGTTCGTATATGTGTACACGTACGCGTGTGCGTATCGTGAGCTTGACAGCGAGCTGGCAGTAACTGTCAGCTGTCAGTGGATAATTGTCACTCGTAGACATGACGTGTCAAACTTTCCTCGGTCTTTACCAAAATCATTTGTGCGTTTCATGAGGAGGCCTGAAATTGGGAGGGAGTGTCCCTTTTTAATATAATCTCTATTTTTTATCCTAACAACTTAGTATTATAAATGCGAATGTGTTTTTGTTACGATTTCACGTCTTTACTACTCAAGCGATCGTCACGAAGTTTTGCATTAAATTTGTACCCACACAAAAAGGACACACTTTTATCCCAAAATTCCCCCGGGAACGCGGGTGAAGCTAGTGAGTTGTACTTTCGTTTCGTAAAGTGCCTAGTGCCGTTCCATCCCGCCAGTGGGCTTCGCGCCTTAAAATGCAATAAAAAACAAAGCATATTCTGAAAACCGGCCGCCGTTTGTGTAAACACAGCCTAGTTTTCCTTCGTTGCTTTTCAAATAAAGTTTATTATTAGGTGCATTGAGAGTTATCCCTCCTTACAGTCATCACTTCTTAGGAATACACTGTTCTATGGAATGATGTAAATAGACGTCACAATTTTATATTCTATCATGCTTTATTGTATCTATTTATTTGCTTATTTTCTACTGCACGTTCTTGTTGGGTTGTAAATTGTATGCTTTATTGTAACATATTTTTTGTTTTTTAGTTAAGACAATAAATCATATTATTTACAACAACGATCGAAGAATAAAAACAAGAGTTATTTACAAAGACGGACTTATCTCGTGAGGAGATCACTTCCAGTCAACCTTTGAGTAATCCGCAGTAAATATCGGAAGGAAAAGAGATGTTCTATGTATTTGATACCTATACTAATTGATTGCTGTCTGTGTAAATAAACCTCTAATCTAGACTATTGAGATGCCTGAATTTCAAATTAACAGCTTTTCACTAAATGTATACGATGTGCTTACATCAAAAAATCAATTTTTAAATTTTTTCTGTCTGTCTGTCTGTTTGTGAGATATCAGATAGCTGATGGCAGATAGCTGATGTTATAAGAAGTAACTTAGGCTACTTTTTATCTCGGAATTCCCGCGGAATCTCTGACATTAAAGCGGGTGAAACCGCGGGGCACAGCTAGTATGATATAAGTAAATTTTTTGGATCGATTTGTCAGTTCCCTTGTAAAATTAGGTACATAGCATATTTTCCAAGTCCATTTTAACAATAATAATAATCTATCTCGAACACAAAGCTATATCAAACGATAAATCTTCCTTGTTGGTACGTTGAATGGAAACTTCTAATAAAAAATGTCTGGCGTATAAGTAGTGAAAATAAATAAATAAATGGAACTAGGTACGACTAGTAATAGCAAGCCAGTTTAGCACTAGAGTGCAGTCAGCATTACCAATATGTAAACACTTTTTTAATACAGTTGCTCAAAAAGTGGCGTATTGCAGGGACGTATAGCGTTCGGGATGTGGGCTATTACATACTCGAGCTTTTTGTTTACCTTTCCCGAACTCGTGCGTTCTCTTTGCCAACTGTCAAAAATGGCGCCACGACTTTGACACACTTTTTGCATTGCGAAACGTAGGTTTCGCATTACTAATACGACTAGCGCCATCTCTTGATCACAGTTGGAACTTAGTTGAGTTTGTGTTTTTATTATTTTACTAAATTTCTTCATTTTTTTCGCAACTGTATTAAAAATAGTTGTTCAGTACACGTGCGGAACCGTCATTGCAAAGAGTTCCGACTGTCAACCCTCACCTTCGGCTGCGCCTCGGCTCGGGTCGACATTTGTCGGAACTCTTTGCAATGACAGCCTTTCCGCACTTGTAATGAAATGTACTATTTCGGTTTTCCATTCAGGTGCGTACTTTGAACTTTACCAATTTTGCAATAAGATTCAAAAACTGTCGAAAGTGGTTACATAATAAATTAATAATTATATAATATACTAGCTGTCCCGCGCGGTTTCACCGGCGATAACTTCGAAGTTACAGCAGGATTGTTCCATACAAACTTTGCAACCCCTTTTCACCCCCTTAGGGGTTGAATTTTCAAAAATCCGTTCTTATCGGATGCCTACGTCATATAAAGAACACACCCTCCAAGTTTCAGGGGTCTATGATCAGCGGTTTAGGCTGTGCGTTGATTCATCAGTCATTCAGGACAAAGCATTTTATATGTATAGATAATCTAATATATATAAATCACGTGTCACGTTGTTTGTCCGCGATGGACTCCGAAACTACTGAACGGATTTTGATAAAACTTTGTAACCATTTATAATATGGTCCAACTTAAAAGATAGGATAGTTTTTATCCCGGAATTGCCGCGGGAACTCCGAAATTACCGCGGATGAAATCGCGGGGTAAATTTACTACCTAATGAATTTGATGAACTACATTGTACAAGCCGTGCCCTGTCCCTTTCTTATTTGATAATTAATTAGGGCTCTTTCACCACACGGTTTTAGGATAGGCTCTTTAAGGTAATTCAGTGCCTTTGTCTTGAAAGAAAAAAAAAACAACTAGGATAGTTAGTGTAACTGTAACAACTATGAACTTACATAATTAACTAAAAAAAAAAAACCACTCTCATTATCATTAAGCTGACGACGAGTGGAACGTGCAGGGGATGCTCTCCTCTCGTCGCAGAGTATTGACGTAACAGAGGCCGAAGTAATTACGACACTCGCACAATGGACACTGACTACGGAGTTTTCCCCGTGACCGACACAAACGTCGAACGCTCGGCACGCGACAACCTTATTGCAACACACGTAGGAGCGAATACAGTGGGATTTCGCTGGGGACTTGTTGCGTTTATGTTCACAGTTATATTGTTAGCTCCTGCGTCTTTGGAAGATAATAAAATATAATTATATTGGTGACAATGTTCCTATTTGCTCACTTGGGTATTACTTCATAGTTCCCTATAAAAACGAAAAAAATATATAATTGGGTCTAGTTGAGAATCCCAAGGAAAAAGTGGTATATTTATTTATTTAACTGTGCTGTGCTCCGCGGTTTCACCCGCGGTAATTTTTGAGTTTCCGCGGGAATTCCGGGATAAAAACCCGATGTTCTTCTCTGTACCCCCGACAACGTGCATGCCAAATTTCATCCAAATCCGTTCAGCCGTTTTTGCGTGATTGAGTGACAAACTGACAAACATCCAAATCATTCCAAATATCCAAACAATTAAACATCCACACTTTCACATTTACAATATTAGTAGGATTAATTATTCGGGAAACTAACGGTGCACAAAGGCATAAAATAAAAAAATAAAAATCCTAGACCAAAAAGTTTCCACATACAGAGATAGATATATAAAGATATCAACAGAGGTTTACAACGTGTTAAAGATTTAACTGAAAACCTGATACACCTCATTTAAAAAAATAAACAATAATATAGTTAAAATAGATTTTATGTCGAAAAAATTTATACTTTAAAAGTTATTCAACATTAGTTTGAAGGTGACCTATCTACGAAATTCCAAGCGCTACACCCGCGCCTACCGTTTCGATTTTTGCTGCGGGCGGCGTACGCGCCAAATATTGTATTTTAAATAATTTAGACATAGGCTGATAAAAACAAAAAAATATAACCTATAATAAAACATAGTGCGATCGATTCGCTAGTTGATTCTGAGCAAACTACTTTCTAGTTTTCAGTTAATTCATTAACACGTTGTATATCTATGGTAGATTTGAGCATAAATAAGAGTGAAAAATGTATCGGACATCAGGTATTCCCATCTATTTCTAATATATGTTACAAACAAGTCGACCCTCTAGGGTTTCACTTGCGTTTTAATTTCGGTGTTCCCCTGGAGATTCCGGGATAAAAGTACCTACCCCGCGTCACTTAGCAACAGTGCAGCTTGCTACCACTGAATGAATGAAAAACACTTTATTGAGCACCACAATCAGTACAATGAAAAATTACTTATAAAACAGAAAGTATTAAGCTCCAAAGGTCGACCTTATCACGATAAAGCGATCTCTTCCAGGCTACCAGGTGGAGTATGGAGACATAACATTAAAGCAGTATTTAGGTAAGTGGTGCACAGCAGTTAGTAGACGACCCGATTGGCGCAGAGGTCACCATGCCTACCCGCTAATCAAGGGGTTCCGGGTTCGATTCCCGGTGGGGGTGGACTTTGTGTGATGAACACAGGGTTCCATTTTCCAGTCTGGGTGTGTTTATATATCTATAGTATAATATTATATAAGTAATTCTATGTAGTATATACCACGTTTGCTTGGTTTCCACGACACAAGCTAATAGTAGCTTACTGTGGGATCAAGTAGATCTGTGTGTTGTGATGTGGATTATTATTATTATTAGGTATACCTAGTCTTGAGAGAGTCTAGATATACTGACAATCAACATAAATGTTTGTTATTAATTTTATAACAGTTAGTTATAAAAAGCGATCATTAGGCAAGCGTTGACATTTAACATTAGGAGTAAATAATGTGTTAATTGTGACAAAAAAAAAAAAAAAAAAAAAAAAAATTATAAAAAATATGTTAGTGATGGTGAAATAGTTTTTAAAATTGTTTAAGTAGTTTTTGAGTTTATCCGTTACAAACTAACAAACAACCGAAAATTATACGTACATCTTTTTACAATATTAGCATAGATTTGGACTACGAGATAGTTACAATATGTTATTAACTCATTATGATCGCCAGTCGTTCGTTAACATGCGCATTCAAGGCACGAGGTGTGTACCGCACCCCACCTAAGTTCAAAATTTAATTCTTCCAGAACTATATCTCAGCTCATTGTCAGTGTTGACTCGTCAGTCAGTCACTTTCTCCTATTATATTCCAGTTAGTTACAACAGATTACACAATTGCCGCTGGTTCAACTTAATACCCATAACAGTCCACGATATAATATAGGCTAGTACAGTTAGCATCAAAAATATTTAAACACCCGCGTTAATTTCAGATAAAGTACCCTATGACCCCTGACAACGTGTGCAAAATTTCATCATGATCGGTTGAGCCGTTAAGCCGTGAAAGCGTAACAGAAAGACAGAGAGTCAGACAGAGTTACTTTCGAATTTATAATATTAGTAGAGAAGTTGGGATTTAAGGCAAATTTACGATTCCAATAAGACTCAACTATTATTAAAATTGTGAAGTAGTGAAGCATTGGCATAGCATACAGAAGTAGGTTATTCATTATAAGTACCATTTAATATTAATATTAGACCAGTATTAAACACTCAGTTATCCGGAGCGGTTGTTTTACTTTCTTCTCGCCTTACGACGTCCCACATCCCTACATGGCGACCCTGCCTAAAACGGGTGTGCGGCGCCGGGCGTATCGCGTATATTTACATAAAAATAAAAAAATAATAAATAAAATCGCGTAAAATAAATAATAAATAAATAATATAATATATCAGTTGCAGACTGTACAGTACAATGAGCTATTTTCACGCCCTACTACCATTCAGCTACCCGCGGCGGGAACGAAAATAATTTTCATAAAAGCTTAGGTACCTTACGCGGTATAAACAAATTAAATTTCCCGCTCGCACATATCCGTTCCGGTGGCGGAGTGAGCGAGATAGTTGTTAGCGATGCTGACAACGCGTTTGCCCGTGTTCATAATATTTTATTTGCATTAAATGTAGCGCGTGTAGGGTGACCATTGTGTTTATTAAAGTTGATACAAAGAAAAGAAAAAAGAAAATACAGTAGTTCATTGGTCAAGATACAAGTTAATAAACATTAAAAATGAGTTATAACTAATTTGACAAATAATGCGAAGGAGAAGGAAGGCAGTGCTGTGTGGGGGCTAGTTATAGGACTGTCTCAGCATAGATGCTTCATTGTGGAGGGGAAGACAATGAAACCCAGATGAACGTGATGAATCTGACATTAACATAATATTTACTAAGAATACAGACAAAAAATGTCCACATTTTTGTTTTAAACAGTACCAAACACTCATTTTTCATTGCCTGAATAAAACAAAGTTTTCTAAAAATGAAACCTAGCTAGATTGATTAAGTGTCCCGAATCCCCTGCATACTATATTTAATGAAAATCATTGGGAGCCGTTTCCAAGATTCAGATTATATGTATACATATAGGTACACATATATTTAAAGCTACCTAGTAGAAAGGCCTAACTTTCCCTTTCGATGTTTTTGATTTTTTTCCCAAAGAAATTTTCAAATTTACAAGAAAAGCTTAAAGTCGAAGTTTCGATGGGCGAAAATTGAATACTCAATGTAAGATTAGTACTACTTAATTTTATAAATTGTGTGTGGTGAGCCCCCCGAACTTGCCTGACGATTTCAATTTTCATTCAACTTCCGCGCCCGTAACAATGGGTGCATAAATGCAATGACAATCTTGAACACATACCCACACACAAATAAACAGATATGTATTGTCATGTGCACTGTACAGTGTACGTACAGTCCCAAACGATCACACAACATCGGATAGAAAATGGCACTTGGACACTACTGTATTATTGATTGAACATGTAATGAATATAAACAAAAAGGATTTCAATGAGTTGACACACATATTATTAATATCTATACTAATATTATAAGGAGGAAAGATTTGATTTGTTTGTTTGTTAAGATTCAACTCAAAAACTACTGGACCGATTTCAAAAATTCTTTAACTATTAGAAAGCTACATTATCCCTGAGTGATATAGGCTATATTGTAATCCAGAATTCTCGCGGGAACTCCGAAATTATTGCGGGTGAAACCGCGCGGGACAGCTAGTAACCAATATTTAAGTATTTTTTATAAATAATCACTGTTACAATTTGTTAAAATCTGTATCCAGGATCATGTATTTGATGAGATTCTAATAGGTTAATTTGTCACTTTATCTGTAAACAAAGCTAGAAAAAATTCCCAAATACCTACCCAGTATATTTTATTGTACTTAAAACTAACTACTCCCGTTTTGTGGCTCATTGTACTTCACCTAGGTATTGATTCACCCATTTACAACATACATTAACCATTATTCAGCATTGAACACAATATTATAATGGACATGAGATGTGCTAGCTCCATGCTAGCCCTCTAAATCAAAACACTTCTTTCAACCCATAAACTATAATAATAATAAAAGATCATAAGCTATTCCACAAAGAAATCCTTTATAAATGTGAGTTTGTTTCTTACTCTTTCATACCTTAACTACTCAACCAATCATCGTGAAATTTTGCATAAATACTGTCAGCGGCACAGAAAAAGATATAGGGTACTTTTAGTTTTATACTGGAATTCTCACAAACTCTGAAAAAAACGAGGACCAAACTGCAGGATCAGATAGTAAATAACAATATAAGGATGTGGGACAAGTAGTTATCAGCAGTTTTGGCTGCACAAATTCAGGACTATTTCAGTAACTTTTTTGATGTATTAGAATAAAAAAACAATGCTATAATTCAGATCTTTAAAATCCGAATCCATTTATTTTATATCCAAGCAATTAAGCAAGCAATTTGATGCAGCAAACTTCCCCAAAGTGGAAATTTTTCAAAGCAGTTTAACATGAATTGTATGACAATGATGACAGGTGAAAAAGTTTTGAAGCGCGCCAATGAATTATCAACGGTTTTCACACCTGCTACACAAACAAGGCCACAAACTACAAAGTGGCACATAGTTGTGAATTTTGTTGTCATTTAATATTTCTTCAAATGTTTTAAGTTATAAAAGTTGTGTTGCATTCCTAAACACATTTTGTACTTGATCATGTGTACATGTGTTTTAATGGATAGAGCTTAAAACGAAATATAAACAAACAAAAAAAATATATATAGTTTAAAAAAACATGATTTTATAGCTAGCCCTAAAGAGTAGAAAATAATATTGAAATACCTATGGTGAGTTAGTTTTATAGCAAGTTCACTAGCATAATATAATTAAAAACTTAACATTTAAATTAATTTGATTGTACATAAGAACAGGTGATTATGAATCATTTTACAAAAATTTATGTACCTAAAATCACTCGCCTGTAGACTTTACTCATTGTTACTCAATAAGGATTGTTTTTCTAGTGTTGATATTATGTCGACCCACACCTTGATTGACTTTATAGATCCCTGCTATGACATACATAATACTGATAATACACATACATAAGCTCATACCAGTCTCCCAGAGGGGTAAACAGAGCATATGGACTTCCACTTATGACAATCCATATGCAAAAACACCTTTTGAATGCCCACATTCACAATGCTTTCCAATTGGTTCCTATTGCTTTTAATTTTTTTGATTTTCTCACAATATCCTGTATAGGTAGGTACATCAATGAATAAATAAATTTACTTTCATGTTACAACATTCTCATGATAGTAAAGCCAGCCCATAGCTCCAATCTTAATGTTGAAGTCTTATAAAATACCTATGTTATTCCACAGCAAGCTATTGATGACATTGATGATTTAAAATTAATTACTGAATGATATCAGCATGTTAGATTACCTATCGAGTATCGTAATGGGCATAAAACGTCTTGCATTAAAAAAATTTAAACAGGATTGACTAAATATTACAGGCACAGATGGATAGGTACTTAGCAAGTGATGGAAAAAGCGGAAATTATCAGCGAACCTCAATGTCCTGGCCGTAGGCCTCGCTGTCTATGAATGTCTTCATAAAACTGGTAGGTAGGTACCTAGTGCAATTTATTGGAAGTTGGAACATTGTTTTAACATTGGCGACAAGATGGCTCGCCAAGTGCATTTCGCGGAGCATCTAAAACTTGAATAGAACAATAAAATACGTGACTAAAGATTAATCTCACTACTGAAACATTTATCAGGACTTAAAGGCGTTTCTCTTTAGTACCTACGGTGGACCAAGCCTATCGAACAAATTGAACATTTTTGCTCAGTCATACGTCATGTAGCATGAAAAAAGTAATAATGCACATGTCCAACACGAATTTTTAGACGTAGAAACGTAGAAAACATCGATTTACAACATTTAAATTAATTAAGTACTTTACCCTTCTGTCACCAATTTAACTTCGATCGTTTCTAAGCCACCTCCAAGTCGTTCTCTGGTGCTTCCTATACCACTATTAAGACTGGATTCTCACTTTTTGGCACATTTTGTATAAATCCAACAACACCACACTATAATCGAGGGTCAATCACTAGTTTTTGTCACGGATTCATCCACCATTAGCTCTTCATACACCTAAAGGCCTAGCCGGGGCTGGATCCTGTTCACTACGGCCATTTGCAAATTGCGTCAAAAGTTCCTAGAATCTGATTGGAAGGTTCTGCGCAAATGTATTTTGATGGTACAACGCCACCTATTTTAAATATAGGATACTATATTTTTTGACATTAGAGAATAAACTTTAAGTAAATGTAATAAAGTCGAGTTATCAATTCAAAGAGATAGCACTTACACATTTTCGATTTAGTGTTACTGGCACGAAATATCTTTAGCGCGAACCCCGGCACTGTGACGTAAAACTGGGCGTGAATCTAGAAAGCGCACAGTTCAAACTTACAAATAATTAATCGATATTAGTTGTAGTTTACTTGATTTAAAAGCAATATAAGGTGCAAATCGTTAAATAATATATTCGGAATAAGATAAGACTATTTTAGGAACAACATTTTTATTATATTTGAATAGAAATAACTAAAAATTGATATCGATTTTGAAGTCGTCGTCTACCGAACTACGTTCCGTTTTACACAAATTATTTAAATTGTTCACGATTCTTGAAATCATGATAGAAATAATATTTTATAAAAAAAAACTGGAGCTTAGTAATTGTTAGTTACGATTCCATTATTTTCATCTATGTCCGTAATTTCCTACATGTAGAAAAGGCTGCAAATTCTATTCTATTGTATTCAATTCTATAATTGAAACATTAAATTTAGTCTGCTTGTCGATCAGAAACTAGGTAGGTACTTCACCAAGGATTATTCAAATGCTTCATAATTCATAAAGAGCATTTTTTTATTAAAACTTGCTCTAAGCCTCTAACTTCTCTGTTATTCACTCTGTTAAGTCTCACGAGATTTGTTTCTAATCGCAGCTCAATGAGTCGGTATGGTTACCGAACGCATAACCACAGACGAATAGGATGGAGGGTAGAGTTATGGAGAACCATCTCCATGTATCAAAAGTGTTAAAATAGCGCCAAAAGTTATTAGACGAGAAACTTCCTCTTTTTTTACTTTTAAATTTACGCCCACTTGAGCAACTTTTTTACTCCACAAACATTCCCCATTATTGTTCGATTTTTTTCTAAAGTTTTACAACAGTCAAGAAAAAAAATTACGAAACGTTTCAAAAAATGCTGTTTTAGCAACTATGTACACTATAAATCTAGTACTTAAGTCACCAATCAAAGAGTGCCTATAATTCTCAGCTACAATAGGGTACTCGCATGATTTTTTTTAAGTCTATTTTAAAGATATATGGCCTACTTAAACAAAGCAAGAAAAAGAAAAAAAATATATGCATTAATTAATTAAATAGAGCGTTTCAAAGTTCCTACTTTAGATCTTACCGCCGAAACGCGGAATGACGTCACTTGTTCATAATTACGCCTTATTAATCTGTGATAGAAATGTCATTGTCGTATTGACAGGGTCATGTGACAGATAACTTCAATATCCAATTTATCCAAAAGCGAAATTAAGGTTGAATTGTGTCGAGTTACTTCCAAAAGTTCCAGTAAAGAATCGAAATGCATCTTACCGATGCATTTTAAAGTAAAAAAACTTCAGAAAATGGAAAATATGCGTTGACTGTATGCACTTAGTTTCTTTTGCCTTCTCTGAAAGAGGTAAATGTTTCCTAAAAAAATAAAAGTGACGTCATGTGTCAAGCTTGGCTGTGATTGGTGTTTCGTTGCAACGTTCCGTTTCACAAAATTAAAAGTTTAATATTTTGGAAACTATTGAATTTTTTTTAGTAAATCTTTCACGATAACGTTTTTCTAAGGCTCTATTTTTGAAATATGTATATTATAATAAATTTCATGCAAGTATCCTATTATTAACTTCACCAATGATATTCATTATCTCTAGCTACGCTAGCGCTACTGTAGTGAGTTATTGAGTTGCAATTTGCTAGCTACAGCTGGACACTTTTTCAGCTCGTTCCCCGTAAGATGGTGCAGGGTGCTCCTTACTTGGGGTATGTTCCGTAAACACTGAGAGCACTGTAAGGTATAACGTCACTGCAGTATATTGCGAAGCCGTTCCTCTAAAGTTAGCTATACTGAGCAATACTGGTTATTGTTTAAACGGAACGCCGTCCAGCATACTGTCATCCATGTCATTGTCATGTCACGCTGACAACCACTCATGTCAACCGACCGACGCGGTTGTGCTTTAGTTATTCTTCTGAGTGCTCGTGGACGGAGAACCGTCTACGTGAGTGCTTTAGTTATTCTTCTGAGCGGTTGACCAATCATTGGTACGAGGTTGATCACGTGATCAAACCACTTGCACTAAGAGTTAGACATAAGTCTTAAGTCTAGTTAATTTGTGCTAAGAGTACCTTACCTCGAAAACACCAGTGTTCACAGTACAAAAATGGCGACGATTATGACGTCATATCGCCTACTGCAGATACTGTAGCAGTATACTGAAAGTTATTCGAAACGAATTTCAGGGCAATTTCAGGGCCCAGTGCTCCCAGCGCACTGGGATGCTAACTGGCCAATGCTATCAGTAGGTACATTTCGGAACATATCCTTGAATTGCTAGAAGTGCTAGATTGACAGACATCTGACAGAAGACAGCTGTAGTGACAGCTGATTTAATTTCAGTTTTCACTTTTCAAACTTTTCATTCACAACGTTTGTCGTACACGGTGAGTGCGTATTGACTTTTTTTATGTGTACACAAAATATGTCCAAGGATTAATACAAATTTAATAGGTATTGCGGGTTAGTTGGTGTGCCGTACGTGACTTATTGCAATAAATATATACGTTCATTGGCTTTTATGTTCTCAAATTCCTACTTGTAATAGGGATTTGTAGAGACTTTTATCATTGACGACGTAATAAAATCGTAAACAAAACAAAGTTACGGAGAGGTTTTCCTGAATATTCCATTCATCGGTGAGTGATTTTGTAAATTAAAATCTCGTAACAGTGAAAGTTTATATCATGAACAACTAGTGCTGGTTTTATAAAGATATAACACCATTACTTTGCGCATTGCGGAGTTTTATAGATTTTAAACTTCCTTCAGTTGGGTAGGTACATTACCGATATCTTTTTTGCTACCTCTTTGTTTGGTGGGCTGTTGTTTACAACTTACCTACTTTAACTCCGTGCATTGACTCATTGTATAATTTGAATATTATTACATAATAGAAAAAATAATAAGAAAAAAAAACAGCAGACCGCACAAAATAGGCACCTAGGTACTTATTACATTATTGATTGTAAATTAAAGATTAGGTAGGTACTTACCACTTTATTTGCTAGAATTATCTGTTTCCCCAATTATATTATGTGTTAAAGGAAGTGTTTCCTTTGGTGATTTGTAGAATTACATAAGTATTAGGTACCTAGATACTCGAAGTCTATCTGTCGAATACATCAATGTAGTTACACAGGTGTATATTTCATGACTAGGTAGGTACATCATTTTCTAAGTGGATGTACATCTGCACAAGATTCATTAATTAGATTATGCCCAAAAATTGGCTTTTTTAAATTATGTAGTGTTTTTAAACTAATTATTTATTATTTATTCAAACGTGAAGTGAATTATTATTATTATTATACCTACGTAAGTAACATATCTCAAGTTACTAATACCTTTTTTTACATTGACAAAGACATTAATTACACAACTAGTTTTTAAACTTTGCTGTCGATGGGTTTCTAATTTATGCAAAAATCTCCTAAACATATTATTTGCTGTAAGAGAATCTCAAAGTGCAGAACTAGATAGGTACTTAATTATTTTAAACTAGCTGTCCCATGCGGTTTCACCTGCAACAATTTCGGAATTCCAGGATAAACTATATATTGTGTAACCCTTCCTCTTGAATCACTATTTGCTGTATCAAAATTGCTTTAGTAGTTTTTGAGTTTATCACAAACAAACAGATAGATGCGGCAGAGGACTTTGTTCTGGTATATTATGTTGTGTTAGTTGACATGTTTTTCATTTACATATTACTTATGTGTGAAAAGAACATAAAGTTTTAATTTAATTTTTCTTTGTGTTAAAATATGTCAAGTTCACTTATTATAACTATTTAACACATTACATAACAGTACTGATTTAATCACAATTACAATTAATAAATTATCTCAATACACCTTGAAAACTTTTTCAATCGGGTTACAGTCGCTGATTGCTGAGTTCTATCTATCTATAGAAGACAAAGTGAACCAAAGCAAATACTTACCTACAAAAATAATAAGTCCTTTACAATGTATAAACCTGAGGCCTTAGGCTTTTTGGACAGGTGTTGGCAGACACTATACAATGTCAATGCTGTATAAATGAATTTTCGTCATCTATACATCTATATCTATATAATAAAAATGAGTCGCCAAATGTGTTGCTAAGCGCATAACTTCCAAACGACTGCACCAAAATGGATAGTTGTGTTTTTTTGTGTTCGTTATTATCAGGACAAGGTTTATATAAAAGAAGTTTGGAGTTCCTGCGGGAATTCCGAAACTCACGCGGGTGAATCTCCGAAACGGTTGGACCGATATTGACAGGACTTTCACTGCTCATTAGCTTTTGTTATAAGGAGTAAATTAGACTGAGTTGGAGTTCCTGCGGGAATCCCGAAACTCACGCGGGTGAAACCGTGGGGCACAGCTAGTATACATATAAATAAAATAGAAGTGTCTGTACAATAGAAGCTTTTCACTAAATGCATATGAAATACAGTACTTAAGTACATAATATATTTTTTTTTTTATCTGTTTCTTGGTTCCGGCTAAGCTCTGAAACAGCTGGATCGATTTTAACGAGACTTTCACTGGCAGATAGCTGATGTTAACTTAGGCTACTTTTATTAAAAAAAAATAGTTTCTGCAGAAATATTCCGAAACTCACGCGGGTGAAACCGCGGGGCACAGCTAGTACAATACAATTTATAGTATCGGTACATAATACATACATAATTGAGTGTATAATAAAATTGTAATTCAGATTTAACCCAAAACACGATCATGAAAATACGAGACTTGATTTAATAATATAGAATTCCATATTATTTTGCTAAATATTAAAAAGCTAAGATTTAATTTACTTTTAGTTAAAAATAGTACAAGCCGTGTCCCGCGGTTTCACTCGGACTAATTACGGAGTTCCCGCGAAAACTCCGAGATAAAAAGTATCCTAAGATTATATTATCTGTGCTACGGGTGTACACGCCTGACAACGTGTATAATTATGCTTTCATGATGGTTGGTTCAGCTGTTAAAGCGTAACAAATAAACAAACAAATAAACTCACATTTGCATTTTAGTGAGACGTTGGTTCTAGGCCTTGCATGTTTCTCAATTTCTCAATATTAAAGTCTGCTGATGGAGAAATAATTTATTGCCGAGTGTCAGTAAGACATATTGCAATACTAAGTATACAAACAAATAAGAATAAAAAAAAATCTGCATTTAAAGAAAACATGTGTCAGAGGTGGTAGGTATGTACTTAAAAAAAATTACGTACGAGAAACCACAGTCAAAAGCTAGTCATGGCTAAGGTACTTTTCGTCCATCGATTACTTTTTCCCATCTGTAAATATGAAACTAGTTGACCTCACCGTGTTATTACTTTGTATGTCTTTGGGTCAAAGACTTATTACTTCTTAAAGTACTGTGACGGGAGCAAGATGATGTTATGGCTCGACCGCCACCAAAGGGGAGTCTTCCCGCCGGGCGAGGTGGTATGCCGGGGAACCGCGGCTCCGACTGTAGATCGTCGGAGGTCGAATGTACGCAGCGCAGTGTGAAAACTTCGTTAGCGCGATTCAGAACTTAGTACTCGTCGCTTCGTTGTAGTTCGTGACTTGTGGCGTAGGGGTCGCCACAGCACTCCCTTCCAAGACCGGAGGTCTGATAGTCTGAAGCTCAGTATTCTCGATTGTCACTTTTAATATCCCAGTGAGTGGGAGTGCATTTCTTGCTCCGTAGTAATTGTCCTGGGGATCACGACAAAATTGACATATTTATCATCAGCAGAATATTGGGTTCTGTGATACAAAAAAGCGAAGCGTTACGGCTCGATGGCAAGGTCGTACACCAAATGATTACCTATGCTCTGAAACAGGTAGCGCGGGTGTGTGAAAAAACCGGCGCAGGCGCAGCTTCACGCATACGTGACGGTTAGATGAACGTCGAATTGAAACTGTTAAAAGACCATAGGCGTAGCTAGCAGGGAGGGGGAGGGTGGTCAATGCCCACCTTAAAAACTTCTTTGCCCACCCTGGAAACTTTTTTGCCTACCCTAGGAACTTCTTTGCCCACCCTGGAAACGTTGACAGTATTGAAAGGTGTAATCGCTTTTAATTTAAAATTCTAGGAGAGGGTGGGCACTGGGCAGTGATTAAACAGGAAAGTGAATTAATGTGTTATTAAGTAATTTAAGTAATTTCCAGTTTAAAAATAACTAGCTATTAAAAATTAACTAAACAGTGCAACACAAACATTAAGTTTTTCCGCGTACCGAAAGATACGTCGTTATTCGTATAATATAACTAGCTGTTCCCCACGGTGTCACCCGCGTTGGTTTCGGAGATTCCGCGGAAATTCCGAGATAAAAGTACTTACCACCCTATATTTCTGTCCAGCAATCATGGCCAAGACGGTGTTGGAGCTGACCTGAATATGCATGAAAAATGCGCTGTGGCTACAAAGGTCGCAGCATATTATGCTACCCCTTTTAACAAGGTACTCATATAGCACTGCACATTTTTTTATTTACCTTAGTTACAGATAATTTGTTGTGTGGTGTAGGTACGTGTTTATTTTAGTTGAATAAAGTTGATCTTATCTTAAAGAAATCAAAATTCAAAAGCTATTTATTACTTAGGATTGGTTACAATCACTTGTAATCGTCAGCAGGTTCTTAAAACTATAAATTACCGTCAGTTCGGAATACGTCCTCTGCTGAGAAGAACTGACAAGAAACTCAGCAGGGCTGTCTTTAAATGATCTTACTTATAAACTAGGAGAACAAAAAAATTGTAATTGGATAGAGCAATTCATTCCCAAACGTCTGTATCATTTAAATAGTCTACTACACTATAATATGCTTTATCGCATAATCTGTGTTTAATAAGCGTCTTGAATTTATTAATTGACAAATTAATTACATCGTTTAGGAGTTTGTTGTAAAAGCGTATACATTGTCCTTTAAATGGCTTAGAAATTTTATGGAGCCTAGTCTTATCTCTCTGAACGCCCGATTTTAAAGCGTTGGAGGCCGGTGCCGAAATCGGAACCGGAGTTAATATCAATTGGAAGTTCCGATTTATCGGAGTCGGAGTCGATACATCGTTACTACGGAGTACAATGAGGCACTTGTGTGGCCGATCATACCCGCCCGAACTTGTCAGTGCAAACATTTATCACCATTTTATCACCTTTCTCCGGACACGTTTTCTCTTAAGCCTCGTGTTATCGGCTCTAGACGTGAGAACGGTTAATTTCTAAACGGGATAGGTGCTACCGGCAAAAGCGTTTTTTTATTTAGCATTAGCACTAACGCTATCGATGCTAGTTTTCAATTTGCGTTAAAAATCCGCAATTTGCGTTAAATCTTTCTCCGCCCTGTTTGATAGCTTTAATTTACCTCCAGCGCCACACTCTTGAGGCATGATTCCTCCTAGTGTTGGCAATGCTTAAAATCGATCATCAAATAATCTTACTAATATTATAAATGTGAAAGTGTGGATGTTTGGATGTTTGTTACTCAATCACGCAAAAACGACCAAACGGATTTGGATGAAATTTGGCATGCACGTTGTCAGTGGTACAGAGAAAGATATTGGGTACTCTTTATCCCGGAATTCCCGCGGGAACTCCGAAATTACCGCGGTCGAAACCGCTGGGCACAGTTAGTAATAATAATGAATATAAAACTATACAAGGACTGTATGTGCATTGTGCGTGTTATACAATATGGACATATTGTAATCTGTGTTGTTTTGATGGAATGTTTTCGGAACGTAGCCTACAGAAGACAAATTTGGGACAACAACAATGCCCTCCTTATTGTAAACGAAGTAGGTAGGTACTTGCAGAATGGCGGTTGGAGATAAACGGCGTTTGATTTAAACATATTTCTTGATATCTAATCGAGAAATCTCTCTTATATTAAACCATACATAAACCACAGATAATATGGACATAGATAAGCAATAGTATGTTAAACCACACTGGAGAAATTTTGAGTAAATTAAAGTTTAAAAATTATAGCGCCATTTCGTTTCAACATTTTTATGTTCAATATTTAGTTACATATTTAAACAATGTAATAAGGTAAACACATAACTAAAAAACGTTCTCTAACTCTCAATAAATCATTCTGAATCAATAACTTCGTTTTGTGGGTTAACATGTTATTGCTTATCTGCGTCCATATAATACTATACTAGCCTAAACCTTTCTCATTATTTATTTATTTATCCACAAATATACAATATGAGTTATATATACTAGCTGTTCCGCGCGATTTCATCCGCGGTAATTTCGGAGTTAATTCCGGGTAAAAAGTACTCTACGTCCTTCTTTGTACCCCTGACAGTAGTTTACGGTGATAAGCAGTTCCCCGCATTAATTCCGGAGTTCCCGCGGGAATTCCTGGATAAAAACTATCCTATCTTTTAAGTTGGACCATATTATAAATGGTTGCAAAATTTTATCAAAATCCGTTCAGTAGTTTCGGAGTCCATCGCGGACAAACAACGTGACACGTGATTTATATATATTAAGATTAGATTACTCGCCAACCTATAAATAGCACATCAAATCATGAATCACTCTATCTATTGATGAAAACCGCACGAAAATCCGTTCAGTAGTTTTTGAGTTTATCGTGAACACATAGCGCGGGAGCGACTCCATTTTGTCATTATTCATTTTGTACTATGTAAAGATGAAATAAACGTTTTTTTAAACAAAAATCACAGACGGCCTTTTCGCCCCGACACTGGTATTTGAACCGAGAACCTCTCGCGTTCGATGAACCCTCACTGAGTTAACTCGGAGGTGTCAGTGGTAAAAAAATTAACACTTCAATATGTAAATTTCATTTTTACTGTATATTGGTATACCGTATACCTATTTGTTTTCATATTATTATTCTTACTTCTCGGCACTTGATCTTCGCTGATGTTTTTGCCCCAAAGGTCGCGAGTTCGATATCCGTCAAGCGCAGAGTTCGTAATACAAAACAAAGCTATAGGTAATTCTCCGAACGAATTTCTTTGATGCTGCTTGCGGCAGAAGTCAACTGGTAGAAATAGGCTGTTTGTCAATTTGTTTATTTTTAGCCCGTCATGTAGATTCATAAAAAATATTAGACACGTATTTATTCTTTTTTCACGTAAGCAAAAAATAACGGAGATACGTTGAGTCGAAATGTCGCGTGCGGCGTGACGTCATAAGCAGGCGCAGTTTTTAGCTGCGTATGACGTTACGACTCGTGACGTCATAAGGGTGGATTTAGGTGCCCCCCAGATGGTATTTTTGTTTACTATGGAGACCATCACAGTACATACTTAGAAGCAAATCAAATTATCAAACTTGTTAAAATATATGAATAATATAACAGTCTTTCTGTTTCTGTCACATGAGTGTAACTCTTGTCTATTTCTGACTACTGTAATTGCGAATTTTGTTAATTTTTTTGTTTGTTTGTAAATTAAAAATAAAAAACATTTATTTTTTCTATTACTTTGATACTCTCATAAATCTTTCTATAGACATACTTGAACTTGTAGAAATAAACTATAAATATAAAAAATAAAGGTTATTTCCAACAGTTATTGTTAATTTTTTTGCCCGTCCGCCCTCTATATCTATCTATATCTATCTATACCTAAATATCCTGTATCCGCCCTTGGTTACGAGCCCCCACTCCCAAATTTTAATGCGCTTAATCCAGTTATATTTTCATTAATTTGGAAAAACAAAAAATACGTGTCCATTATTTTTTTATTATCTAACTGACGTAATTTAGAAAAAAGAAGTAGTCAAATAGCAGCTATCGTCACGCGTCCCGCAAGGCAAAAGCGTTATGCCCCCCTCCATGCAAATCGAGACGTTCGCTTCCGTCTTTCCTATCCCTTTCGTCTTTTTGAAGACTTGAATTTCAATAGGTTGTCAATACAGCAACCGAATAACTGATATAACTGCACATACGTAGGTACGAGTTTAATATTTCATAAAAAAAAAAAAAATTAAAAATTAAACAACGTCCGCGCACTCGAATCGTTCACGGGAAAACGTTTCGCAATTACAGTATCGGTTGCGTTGCGACAAAATGTGGCGGCGGCCTTGGTTCTCGTGCGTCGCCGTAAAAAAAAAAAAACTTAAACAGAAAAAAAGCGAATGCATTGTAACATTGCACTTAGAAGGTTGCAATTGCACGTCTATTGTTTGATGCGTTGTTATGAACGCCCATGCCGTGTGCGCACGACCTTACTTATCTTATGGACAAGACAGGTTATTATGTACAGATTGTTGAGGTCTAACTACCCATTTAAATTTAATAGCTCCATGGAAACCTTAGGATTATGTTTCTGCTGACTCTTTTGCTTCATTACATAATGGTCATATGCAACAACAATCACCCAAAACGCGTGTGCCTGTAAAAGACTTACAATAAATAGATGGTAATAAACACAAATAGTCTACAGTATATATAGTCTATGGTGCGACAGTTTATCTAGCTAGGTTCTTTTTTGAAAAATTGGAAAAAAATACATTTTTGAAAAAGACGAATAGAAAAAAAAAGAATGCGTGAGTGTCGTGGAACACTCTGAACGATGTTTCTGCGCCTCGTAGTTTCCGTGATATAAACTTTCGAAAATTTGACTTTCATCAGATTCCGGGTTGGGCGGGATTTGGTTAACCAATAAGCGCGCAACTTCTATGGCGCACCACGCACCTATGACGCCGTGACGGAAAATGAAATTATGCTCCCATCCGTACCGTACGATAAAAAACATCGTTCTAAAAACAAATTAAAGTTAAAGATAGTTAATAACCTATTTTTGCATTTCTTTTTGTTTCTATTTGGAAGTAGGTACCTGAGGGAATTCCGACACGCGGGCGGAACCGCGGGCACCGGCTAGTCATTAACACGAATCACATTAGTAAGCCATAAACGAGACTGTTGACAGAGGACGCTGACCTTTTCAAAAACAGTGTGCGCCAACGCTTCTAGAAGCCATTAGAAGGTTGCTGGTCGGCAACTGCAGACAGGCGAGTTGTCCGAGCGAGGTCGCGCTATAGCGTTGTAGTGACGGTCGAACGGCCAGCGACAGGTTAAAATTACGAAAAATCACCAATAGATTTATTGATTATATTATAGTTAAATGCGAATGTGAGTTTGTTACGCTCGCGCTGTCACTCCTTCACCTCCTGGGCCCTTATTCACTATGACCAACAACATTCCTTGCCCATAACGCGCGTCCCAAAAACGTATTTCCAAACGTTCAAGATGCCAAGATATTAGATATTATTATTCTTTATGCCATAAGAAATGTTGTAAATGAATTTTTTTGCAAGAAAACTTCTTTGATTACGATGGAAAGATAGTTTTTGCGGCGTCTTATCTATGGTCATAGTGAATAAGGACCCTGTCCTCATCACGTCACTCAGCCTGAACTTTCGCACAAACGTTGTTGAGGGCCTTAAGTAACTAACTGGTTGACTGATAATCATAAAATTTTGCATACATGTTGTCAGGGGTACAGAAAAGAACATAGGTTACTTTTATCCCGAAATTCCCGCGGGATCTCCGAAATTTAGGGGGTTGAAACCGCCAGGAGCGGTTAGTGAGTAAAGTTATACATATAGTAGTAATTTTTTTGTTTCCATTAATTTATGTTTCATAACAGTTACAAACCAAGGTAGGTGGTAGGTAAGGTCATAAGGATTGCTATAGTAGACAAGAAATGGCGGCACTGCGGCAGGTACTTGCTGACGGAACTCCCGCAGGAACTCTTTGTTTTAAGATTAAGATAAAAGCATCCCATGTTACTCAAAGATCAATTGGTTATCGGTATAAGAATTTTTAGAATCGGTTCATTTACTTACTTCTGATAGTACCTCCAAATCGGTTCAATCGTTCCAAAGAGAGGAGAGAAACGTCCAACCAAACTTAAAAACACGTTTTTTATAGGACAGACAGCGATGTATTCTACGAAAAAAATAAAAGGATTTTATGATTCAACTACATAGTAATAATCGGTTTCGATTTGATTTAACCCCAAATCGATCTCATCGACACACAGTAGTTAGTAGGTACAAATGCCCAATCACGGAATTATATTCTTACCTCTATGAGCCCAACAGTTTGTTGACGGGGAATTATTGCGCCATTTCAAAATGGCCTCCATTCAAAATGGCCTCCATTCAAAAGTTTCTCTCAAACTCAGCAAACTTTTAAGTTTTGTTATTTGTTTGCTGCGATCTACGAGCTTATAATATTTATACGAGGACTCAGGTTATTACAAATGCTAAAGCTAAATTAATATTTAGTAGATGTGCCCCCCTCAGTGTCATCCGCGCGACTTTCGAAATTCTCACAGGAACTCCTCTTTTAGACAAATTTTGTTTCAAATTGATTGAAACATTGTCGAGGTTTTGCGAAACTATAGGGATTGCAATTGAATGTTATAGATAAGAAGAATAAGACCAGCTGTTTCCCGCGGTTTCGCCCGCGTTAATTTTGGAGCTCCTGCGGGAACTCCTAGGTAATTTCACAAAAAAAGAACGGATTCAAAAGTTTCAGAGATTACTTACTCCCTTGCATCCAAACTCACACAAATACCTATTATATTATTGGGTACCTATAGACTAGCTGTCCCCACGGTTTCACCCGTGGAAATTTCGGAGTTCCCGCGGGAATTCCAGGATAAAATATAGATATAAACCTTCCCCATAAATCACTCTATCTATTGATGAAAACCGCTTGATAAGCCGTTGCGTAGTTTTAAAGATCTAAGCGTACATACGGACGGACAGCGACTTTGTTTTATACTATGTAGTGATGATGTAAGTATATATGGCGACAGCTAAGTTAACAACGTTCTACAAATGTTCAATGACCTCTTGACATTTTAGAAGTACTTTAGATAACACTCGCTGTTGAGTATTTTACTTATCCTAGCTCTCCGCTATAACGACCAGAGATCTATTCAAGAGCGTTCCACTATTTTCGAATAACGTTAGTCGAAAAGGGGTTACTACACCGGGAGCACTCGTAACAATCACTAAAGGATGCAAATCGTCTTAAAGATAATAATAGAAACGATGGCGCGTTCGTGCTGAACGATTTGATCACAATAATAATGCTTGGATACCATAGTTCTGTTTAGTTTGGGACCAGACGGCGTTGTGCATCCCAGCCTTATGTCTAAAAAACTAAGCAGAGCTTGTACCTACTGTCATGTTCAAGAATTTTTATTATAAAATCGAGGTCAAGTGAGCGAAACACTAAACGGTGTGTTCTGGCAATCTTCTCGGACATACGAACAACGAAGTAAATGCCGTAAGGGTTCTTTAGGTACAGAACCCTGGCAAAAAAAGTGAATTTTCAACCTGCACCCCCCTTTCTGGCTAATCACATAAATTGCGCAGATTTTAAAGCAAACTTAGCAAGCGCAGTCGTGTGCTTACTAAGTTAAAAGCCCCTTGCGCAACCAACATCTGTCCGCTCTCTGCCTACGACCTTACGCGTGCTTTTGCAACTCCTTATATTATATACATTCTCGACAGATCGCAGATCGTAGTACTGCATGTTGCCACTTGCCGCATTCGTTTGCGGATTCCTTCGGAGACTTCGGAAAATAATTATAATATCTACACATAATATAAATAACATACAAGTGACTGTAAAGTAAAAAAAAAGCTATGTAAAAGTAATAAAACAGACTGCCTGTCTGCCTGTTTGTTCAGATCATCTCCAAATGGGTTGCACCAATTTTGACGAGACTTTCACTGGCTGATGTTACAAGGGGTAATTGAGGCTATTTTTATCAGAGTTCCTGCGGGAATTCCAAAACTAACGAGCGTGAAACCGCGGGGCACAGTTAGTCCTAATATTATAAATGCGATTGTGAGTTAGTTTGTTACGCTTTCACGCCTCAACTACTTAATCTACGACGCAATACACGTTGTCAGCGGTACAGAAAAAGGCTTAGGGTTAAGGTACTTTTTATCCCGGAGTTCCCGAGGCCCTTTCGTGAAGTCGCAGGGAAGAGCTAGTAAATAATGATGCCCACAATAGTTATAAAGAATTGACGTCAAAAAGAGTCATACTTTAGCTATTTAGCTTCGATTAAAATCGACTTCAACTTGTTGTAAGAGTTTTTTTTGTGAGATTTGAAGTCCATTCATATCTTCTCTTTTGTTCCAGTCGCCAGCATATCGCAGCGTATAAGCGTAAGTCTTTGAATAAGTGCAGCCTGTGGGTAAACAAACATTCAACGATTGCTGGATAAATTATGACATCATTCATGACGTCATTCGTGTACAATACAATAACATCTTTCGGCATTTAATGGAGCCGCTACCTCTTGGTGTAGTGCATCAGGGCCCTTATTCACTATGACCAACAACATTCCTTGCCCATAACGCGCGTCCCAAAAACGCATTTCCAAACGTTCTAGGTGCCAAAATATTAGAAATTATTATTCTTTATGCCATAAGAAACGTTGCAAATGTATTGAACCTCCTCATTTTTGGGAAGTCGGTTAAAAAGAAGAGTAACCAACCACAAAAAAAGAGTTTTTTAATTTTTTTTCTGTCTGTCTGTTCGCGATAATCTTCGAACGTACTGAACGGATTTTCATGCGGTTTTCACAGGTAGATTAAGCTAAACCTGGAGCTACATATAGGCTTTGTTTCATTTAAATTGGATGTTGGGAAAAAAAGTTGTCATAAAAAAAGTATATTCAATGTAAAGACACGCGAATTTTGCTTTTTAAGATAATAGGGTACTTGCATGAAATTAATAATAAGAAATTGTGTCAATATTTCAAAAATAGAGCCATAGAAAAGCGTTATCGTGAAAGATTTACTAAAAAAATTTCAATAGTTTCCAAAATATTCAACTTTTAATTTTGTGAAACGGAACGTTGCAACGAAACACCAATCACAGACAAGCTTGACACATGACGTCACTTTTATTTTTTTTAGGAAATATATACCTCTTTCAGAGAAGGCAAAAGAAACTGAGTGCATACAGTCAACTCATATTTTCCATTTTCTGAAGTATTTTACTTCAAAATGCATCGTTAAAGTGCATTTCGATTCTTTACTGGAACTTTTGGAAGTAAATCGACACATTTCAACCTTAATTTCGCTTTTGGATATTGAAGTTATCTGTCTGTCAGTGTCACATGACCCTGTCAATACGACATTGACATTTCTATCACAGATTATTAAGGCGTAATTTTGAACTAGTGACGTCATTCCGCGTTTCGGCGGTAAGGTCTAAAGTAGGAACTTTGAAACGCTCTATTTAATTAATTTATGCATATTTTTTTTTTCTTTTTCTTACTTTGTTTAAGTAGGCCATATATCTTTAAAATAGACTGAAAAAAAAAAATCATGCAAGTACCCTATTGAGTGAGTGAAGCCGCTGATTTAAGTTATTGCGTGTTATTATTCGGTTCTTATAGAGCATGTATCCGTTTTTGCGTCACGCACGCGCTCGCAGGGAGTTGCTGGGTTGCGTAGATAGGATGTTGCTACTCGTTGGTCTGTAATTTCCACAATAGTTTCGTATTTATGGACGTCGATTAATAAAACACTAACTAACACCGCTTGCACTGACAGAGATGGACAGACAAACGGGCAAACGATTTCTAAAGTGAAAGAAGTTTGGTGAAAGAAATGAACTCGCTTCAGTCGCTTCTTAAGGCTACATAATGTACTTCAAAAATACGTTAAACCTAGATGTGTTCTGGCATTTTTTGGCAAAAATTTACCATTTCTAAATAACTTAAAATTTTCCTCAATAGGTTAGATAAGTAATTGTTCAAACAAATAACATATTTTTCATGTTAAGCAGCGATCACCTAGTAATTATGCAATCTTATATCTGAGAATGAGACACAATAAACGCCGACTAAATAAGACTCGGGGTAAACACGCATTTTTATCACATAAAATGTCGGGATCGAACCCGCGACACCTGGCGCAGTAGTCAGGTTTACTTACCACTAAACCAACGCAACAGTGCTGTTGCTTCAAATTTTATCGATGGACGAACAATCGATGCATAGTCAATAGTAAAAAAAAAAATTATCCTACTAATATTATAAATGTGAAAGTGTGGATGTTTAGATGTTTGGATGTTTCTTACTCAATCACGCAAAAACGGCTGAACGGATTTGGATGAAATTTGGCATGCACGTTGTCAGGGGTACAGAGAAGGACATAGACTTCTTATCCCAGAATTCCCGCGGGAAGTCCAAAATTACCGCGGGTGAAACCGCGGGACACAGCTAGTATTAAATAATAATTTAACGTGTGTCACTTGTATGTGAAATCTAGCCAAATGGGCATGTTGACTAATTTTTATTTTTTAGTCCGTCTTGTAGATTATTAAAAAATATTGGACACGTATTTTTTCTTTTTTTATGTAATCAAAAAATAACGGCGATATATTGAGTTGAAATTTCGCGTGACGTCACTATTCTGACAGTTTGTATGGCGGTTTTGTGGTTAGTGACGTCACGACCTCCTCATCCTAAATTTTAATGCGCTTTATCTCTGTAAGTATATTTTAATTTATTTAAAAAAGCAAAAAATACGTGTCTATTGTTTTTTTATTTTCTAACTGACGGACTAATTAGAATTTTGATTTTCAATAGTAGTCAACATCCTGATTATTATCTACAGAACTCGGCACCCATTTAGATCTCAATTCTTTTGTCGGCGAAGTCGACAACAACTACTATAGTATATGCTTAATACTGAACTTGTCTTCCATTTTTACATTTATATTTTTGATGGAATAATACTGTTAATGTATCTTACCAAAGATATTGAATGAGAATAGATTGACAATACGCTCGGCCGCTAAGCTTTCCCCTTGAACCACGCAGCGGTCGAATGATCTCATGCTTACCAAATGCCGTTGGCTAGCAGAGACTATAATTGTCTATAGATACCACTTGACGAAAGCGATGTGATTGGCTATTTGAAATGTACTTTGTGGTGACTGGTATTTGATGGCGTCGCAACGATGTGATTGGTTTTTATTTTGACCATTGCCCCGCAAAAATTGGTTGACGTGGATTGCATAGTAAAAGTTTGTATTGTTCGTCTATTCTCTTATAATGTCTTTGAGTCTTACCATAAAATAAATAGCCTTCAAGTTGGTCCATTGCGGTTTATAAATAAACGTATTTTATTTATGAATACTTACAACTTTTATAATTAACATAGCAATTAGCATACCTACTATAATGGGGTATATAGTAGTATAATTACAAGTAATTACCTCTTAACATGTAAAATAGGTTAGCTTTAAATAATTGCTCACCCATTCAGTAAAATTTAACGTTATCACTAAATATTATAAAACCAAATACTCCACCGCGTCTGTCTGTCTGTCTGACCGTTCGCGATAAACATAAAAACTACTGAACGGATTTTTATGCGGTTTTCACCAATAGATTGATGGATATTTCAAGGTTTTAATGTAAATTGGTTGAAATATTATGAAGTCAAGCCGCCTAAGCTTTCAGGGGTACAGAAAAAGATTATAGGGTACTTTTTTATCCCGGCATTCCCGCGAGAACTCCGAAACCGCTGAGAACAGCCAGTGTGATATGTAATAGATATTACATACATAATACTATAATAGATGTATTCTATCTGAGCAAGTTCAGTTGGCTACGAACTGGGCCCTTATTCACTATGACCAACTACATGTCTTGCCCGTAACGCGCGTCCAAAAAACGCATTTCCAAACGTTCTAGATGCCAAAATTTTAGTTCAACAGATATTATCCTGTATGCCCTAAGAAACGTTGTAAATGTATTTTTTTTAGAGTGAAACTTCTTCTTGGCGTGTTAACAATCTTAACGCGTCGTATTATGGTCATATAGTGAATAAGGGCCCTGATGCATCGTCTATGTGCAAGTGCAACTTTTATCGGCCGCGAATGCATCGCGTCGCGTGCACTCACGTGTTTGTCTGTCTGTGTGCGTGCTTCTGGATGTGTGTCAGCCATCAGCGCGACCCGCCGTGTTGCGTAACGCCGCTGACGTAACGCACGCGATGTAATGTGTCACGTGACCAGGGTTGCCAGGTGTGTGGCTTTGGCCGGACATATTTGGCTTGGACGCGTCCGTCCGGCGAAATATCTTCTCGTCCGGCCCGTCCGGCTTTTGTTAGGCCTTTTGTCTGGCTGCCGCGCGAGTCTAAATTCGAGCGCAAGTAAAGCATAATAGAAAAACATAATAAATATTTAAATTATTTCTAGTTATATCTAAGTTTAAATATGGGTATATAGTAACATATAATTATTAAATATATCAAATATTATACATATAAGTATTATAATTGCATAATGCATATATAATTATATCATATCATATATACTCTCCAACAATTTCGCAGGCGGAACGCTGGGGCTCCACTGAAAATCAGCGCTGGGACCACTACGGTCACAGCAAATGCTGAGTGGAGTCCCTTTTAGCAAAGCACTGCACCACATAGTTTTATTTATCTTTAAATTATTAAATAGTTGTTGCATGGTGTATGTGTTTACTTTGCTAAATAAAGTGTATCTTATCTTATCTTATCTTATCTTATCTTATCTTATCTTATCTTATCTTATCTTATCTTATCTTATCTTATCTTATCTTATCTTATCTTATCTTATCTTATCTTATCTTATCTTATCTTATCTTATCTTATCTTATCTTATCTTAAATAAGTACCTAATTTTTTTTGTTGGTGTTTTTAGAATATAATAGCTGTCCCCCGAGGTTTCACCCGCGGTAGTTTCGGAGTTCCCGCTGATAAAATATAGATAACTTCCCCATGAATCGCTCTATCTATTGGTTAAAACCGCATGAAAATCCGTTGCGTAGCTTTAAAGATTTAAGCGTACATAGGGACAGACAGCGGGAGGCGACTTTGTTTTATACTATGTAGTGATGTGCAGCTTTGAAAAAGCCATGATTATGTATTAAAAAGTTAAAACGTCCGACCAAATTAAGCACTGAGTTCTGCTTTTGTGTTTTCGGACCTGGCAACCCTAGACGCGGAGGCTGCATTGTGTTTGTGGTCAGAGCGGCCGGCGGCGTGCGCGCGCGCACACAAAAGATCTAGGCGCTTTCGTTTCGTTCCGCTTACGCTTGTTGTAAGGATATAGGGATGTGGTTATGTGCGTTTACAAATCTCGTTTTTATTGTTATCGAGTTGTCGGATTTCATTTTACAACTTAAAATTACATATTTATGTGTGAGATTCACGAATCTATCTTTATGTGGAAGAATGAAGACAATGTGTGATGATAATAATAATAATAATAAAAATTGTTTATCGCCATTAAACAAAATACAGACAAGAAAAGAAACATATCAATGATGTACAGTGTACACCTAATATTCTAATACCTATAACATAATATATTTTAGAAAATATACAATGGGCATGTTGACTAATTTTTATTTTTTAGTCCGTCTTGTAGATTATTAAAAAATATTGGACACGTATTTTTTTCTTTTTTTACGTAATCAAAAAATAACGGCGATATATTGAGTTGAAATTTCGCGTGACGTCACTATTCGGACAGTTTGTATGGCGGTTTTATCAGTTAGTGACGTCACGAGTCACGACCCCCTCACCCTAAACTTTAATGCGCTTTATCTCTGTATATTTTAAATTATTTGAAAAAGCAAAAAATACGTGTCTATTGTTTTTTTATTTTCTAACTGACGGACTAATTAGAATTTTGATTTTCAAAAGTTGTCCACATCCCTATTGTTGTTCGCAGCTCCAGTCGCGTCATTTTTTATACGGTGGTAATACTTCGGATTCAAATTCATTTTCGGAAGTTTTGGGTTCCGCTCGTCATATTGAGACCTCACGCGTCATTACAGTTACGCTTCTAATTACACTTCATTACACGGCATGATTGCGAAGTTGCGTTATGAGATAGTATTTTAGACAATCTTATACATCTTATACAACTAGCTGTCCCGCGCGGATTCACTCGCGATAATTTCGAAGTTCCCGCGGTATTGTACCGTACAAACTTTGCAACCCCTTTTTATCCCCTTAGGGGTTGAATTTTCAAAAATCCTTTGTTATCGGATGCCCACGTCATATAAAGAATACACCCTCCACGTGTCAGGTCTCCACGATCAGCGGTTTAGGCTGTGCGGTGATCCATCAGTCATTCAGGACAAAGCATATGTTATATATGTATAGATTGATTTTATGTGTACCTACTAATTACGAAATGAATCGTCCCCTTTGCATGTAAAAGTAATATAATAGATGGTCTGGTAATTGGTTATTTCTGTTTTCTAAACTATTAAAAACTAGAGAAAATACATGAGGGGATTTTGATTCTACTTGATACGTGCTTATATTGTTGGCGAACTAAGGTTTTAATTGTTTTGTTGGAACTGCTGTTTTAATTTAATCTTATCTTAAAATCGGTTTGGTATATTTTTTAAATTTATGCACTATGAAGTATACAAATAAACATACCTACTGCAATAAATCAAATCTCCTGTCATAATCTTCTTTAATATAATATAAATCACGTGTAACGTTGTTTGTCCGCGATGGACTCCGAAAATACTGAACGGATTTTGTAACCATTTATAATATGGTCCAACTTAAAAGATAGGATTTATCCCGGAATTCCCGCGGGAACTCCGGCACTAACGCGGGGAACAGCTGATCACCGTAAACTACTGTCGGGGTACAAAGAAGGACATAGAGTACTTTTTTCCGCAACCTCCGCGGGAACTCCGAAATTACCGCGGATCAAATCGCGGGGGACAGCTAGTAATTTATAAATGTAAAAATTGCAAAATGTGTGACGTCACCTTAGGGGGGGGGGGGGGGGGGGCGCTACAAACGTGACGTGAATTTTAAATTTAAAAATTATAGAAACTAGATACACGTGCCAAAGTACCTACATGAGCTTCCGTCCCGCGCATTTGAAAACTAGTGCTATTCAATTTTTAGTAGCCATCAATTTATTTGCGTGCGTCAAAGTACTAGTGAATTCATCTTTAACGACCTCAGCCATTACAAAACCGACGCCGGCTCTACGCGCGGTAACGTGGTCACGTTTATGTAAGGTCGTTTGAAACATGTACATACCTACATACGTATCCTGTCCGATAGGACATAGGTATAATTTTTATCAAATTACGTTAATTTTTGATGAATGTATTTAATCTTATCTCACCCTCTGGTTTATCAAATGATTCAATATGTGTTTCAACTATGCTGCCAAACGATGTGCGGTAAAAACTATTTTAATTATTAATGTCATCATCGTCCTTTTTTTTTTCGGTAAAATTTACCCCTTTCGGGAAAGGCAAAGGTATCTAAGTTCATACAGCCAAGTCAGATATTTATTCACTCTATGAAATCCTATTAAGATTTAAGACTTAGGTGGAGGTACGTAACTGTCAAAACACACGTTTAAAAAAACAAAGCAAAATCTTAATTTAGTTTTAGTACAATAGATTGTGTTTAATTTTTATGAATATAGAAATAGAACAAGAAAGATGGAAATCCATGGTGTTAGACCTACTCGTATTATTATTTTTGATGTCAGTTAATTGTAATATTGGTTCGCAACGAAGAAAATATTAAATCGATAATTAATTTTACAATCGATAAAATGTAAGATGGATTGTTATTTCATACTTAATTGAAAATTAATAATGACGTACGTTTTTATAGCACCATGATTAAGAATTAAAACTTGCTTTGTTTTGGTAATTTTTAAACTATTAAATATTTCTTTTTAACCCATGGTTGTTGGAACAGCTGTGCAGAAAATGTTGTGAATTCACGGGTTAAAGTATCTATGTTCAGTGTTATCGATAAAATGAACGGGGTCCCATCTCTATGCATCCCGCTTATGACATCTTACGTAAGTGACGTGTCTTTTCGCTTTTGTTTTTCTTATAACGTAGATACTAACTATGCAATATTTCCCATATAGTTAAGTATTTATAACATTATTTATACATTTAATTTTGTTTAAAGGATTTATCGTAATACATAATATATCAACACTCACTACATACCTATTATAAAACAAAGTCCGCCGCCGCGTCTTTCAGTCTGTCTGTTCAGGTCTGTTGGGGATAAACTCAAAAATTACTCAACGGATTTTCATGCGGTTTTCACCAACAGATAGAATGATTCATGAGAAAGGTTTAAAGTATATTATAAGTATTCTATGCCTACCGCTCACTACTCCTTGTTATAATTATGTTCGTATATTCTCATGTAAGTGATTATATATTAATCTTTTGAGGATAATAAAGATTCTTAAACCATAATTATAATTTGTCAAGGTGTCGTGTAAAGTTGTTGAAATATAACGAGAGTGAAGTGTAGGAAAAAGCCTACGTTGCGTTTTCAGATTTACAGAAAAGAATATACTAGGCTGCTTTTAATGCCGAAATTCTCGCGGGAACTCCGAAATTAATACGGGCGAAACTGCGGGGAACAGCTAGTGATCTGTACATATAAATAAAATTTAAGTATCAGTTGCTTTTCACTAAATTCATATGAAAGTATATACGGCACTTACATAATTTTTTGTTTTTTTTTTTTCAATTTTTGTCTGTCTGTCGGTTTGTTCCGACTAATCTCTGAAACGGCTGGACCGATTTTAACGGCACTTTCACTGGCATATAACTGATGTTATAAGGAGTAACTTAGGCTACTCGACTTTTATTTTAGAAAAAAAAAATAGTTCCTATGGGAATTCCGAAACTCACGCAGCCGAGACCGCGGGGCACAGCTAGTATAATAAATAAATATAGCGGATTAGGATTATAATGCTTTGTGAACGGTTTTTGTTTTTGTGTTAAAGTTAACATTGTTCAAGCGATACTACGTTATTAAGTAGTAGTTATAGCGGAAATCTCGAAGATAAAGTATTGGACATTGAACCTAGAGATAAATAAACACATTATTTGTCACGGTATCTGTGTAAATTTGTTATGAAATGAATCATCGTAACTAGGTACTTCTATCCTACTAATATTATAAATGTGAAAGTGTGGATGTTTGGATGTTTATTGTTTAGATGTTTGGATGTTTGTTACTCAATCACGCAAAAACGGCTGAACGGATTTGGATGAAATTTGGCATGCACGTTGTCAGGGGTACAGAGAAGGACATAGGGTACTCTCTATCCCGGAATTCCCGCGGGAACTCCGAAATTACCGCGGGTGAAACCGCGGGGCACAGCTAGTATAATATAATACATGAAAACTGCGTATTTGTCTGGAAACTGTATTTTTAAACTAACTAGCCTCCGCAGTTTTACCCGCATTAATTTCGAAGTTACCGCACGAATTCCGAGATGAAAAGTACCTTATGTATTTTGCTCTAGCCCCGAAAACGTGCATGCCAAATTTTATCCAAATCCGTTGAGCTGTTTTTGCGTGATTGAGTAACAAACATCTAAACATCCACACTTTCACATTTATAATATTAGTAGGTATAGTACCAATATAGTCTCCAAGTAAAACAGACAGGCGGAAATGAGAATCAAAGGACGAAATTATATGGAGAGCACCCCATATAATTTCGTCCTTTGATTCTCATTTCGGCCTATCTGTTTTACTTGGAGACTATATTGGCACTATGGTTTGGTGGCTATGGAACCCAATTGAATAGAATAGAATAGAATAGAATAGAATAGAATAGAATAGAATAGAATAGAAAAAAGTTTATTTGATACCATAAAGATAAAATAAGTACAAGCGTGAGTCTTAAACTAGAATAGTTGGTACCAAAATGGCTACCACTCAGTACATGTAATTATGCCGTGGCACTAAGTTCCACGACGCTGATTTTCAGTGGCGACCGTAGAAGGGAGATGGCTTCACACTACCAATAAGACCGTCCACAATCTGCATTTCTTAGTTTGAAAAATAATTTAAAAAGTAAAAATAGAGTAAGTAGATAATAATAAAAAGTAAAAAAAAATCAACACATTAAAAGCTAACCGCCGCACTCAGAGTCGACTTAAATGATTACTTAGTTAAGTACCTAAAGATTTTTAAAACCAAACTACCGCAATCAGACAAGTTTAATAAATTAATGTTAATTGGCAATTAAGTTACATATCATTAAATGTTAATTAACATTAATTTACTGAACGTCTCCGATTGCGGCAGTTTTGTTTTAAAATCTATACTTAACTAAGTAATCATTAAAGTCGACTCTGAGTGCGGCTGAAAGTAAATTATCATAATGTACGTTTTTTTTTGTATAATAATATAATAATAATAAAGTTGTCTAGAATTACAAATTTATGGCACGTCCGTCCATACGAAGTGCGCACACGTTTAGTGTTTTAGGTAATTAACGAGTCATGGACGCCAACGGTGATATATTCTCAATTTTTTTATATTTTATTATCAAAATAATTCACATAGGTATAAAATATCGATGTGACGCTGTCGGCAACTACATATATAAATCTTATTTTTTGTCTTATCCACTGTGATACCCATTATAATAATTCACTTGGTTTCTTTTTTGAGGCGCAAATTATTATATCTGATGGTAAAAAAAATGAAAATTCTGCGTCCACGGTTTAAGTTCGATCTAATCTACGTAGCACCACAGATAATACAAATACTATACTAGGTAGCACGCGGATAGAGAAAAAGTATTTTTGTCTTTCAACTGGACTTCCTTCTTGTATCAATTTACATATAACATATAGCTGGTCCGAACGTTATCGATAATAATATAATGACCCATAAAAAACCTGATTTGTTATACAGAATGTTGTTTTGGTCAGCAACGCGCGTAACGGAGGTAGTAATATAACTAATATGGGTTCTAAAAAAATATAAAAAAAAAATATTTTTTATAATTCGGAACATTATTTAAAAGAAAATCTCTGCACAAGATATCTAAAAATGTTTACATTAAATGGTAATTGGTAAAGCCTTAGCGCGTAGACTAGAGCTACGACATCTACGCGCTACGAGCAGCTACATCGCGCGTCGCGTCGTCGCCGGTACCTACTTAGGTAGGTACCTACTTTTGCACAAACGTTTTACCTATTTAGATCACGGTAAGTAAACAACACATTTTAGACTCTCTTTCCCTCCATACTTTACTGGGCTTAGGACCGGCAAAGGAACTGAATAATTTAGAAATTATTAAATTAGAAATGACATTTTTATCCATTAATAATATCCATTAAAGTTCTATGGCGCTGTTATTAAGTACCTTTGGCGTATTTAAAAAGGTGAACGAACTTATTTACAATCATTAAACGTGATTTACAAATTATTGATTACACATAACACGAGGTCTTCTAAAAGTTTTTTTTATTTACACTGATTTTACGTTAACGGTTTATCTGTTCAGTGTCTACCGCGTTGCGCGATGCACACAGAAGCACGACATCGCAAATTGTCTTTTAATCACGATAAAACAGTTTCATTCTTCGTAATCACTTCTAAAGCGTTCAGTATCTCTTGTTTTAATGTGTCGGCGTATTCGTCATGCGTACCACTTTACGTCACCCCACAAATAAAAGTCCAATTGAGTTAGATCGGGTGAACGTGGTGGCCACGGTATGGGTCCACCTCTTCCTATCCAACGATCACCAAACTCCGATGTTAAATGGTCAATGCCAAAGCTTCGCCCAGCATCCCAGGTAGGTATTCGCGCGCGGCTGCGCACGAAAGTAGGTATTCAAGGACTGCATCTTGAACATTAAGAGGGAGCCCAGATTGACCTCTACCTGTTGTGTGACGAGGTGTAGCGAATGTTACCCATTCCCTGAGACTAAAAACAACAGTCCTTATGGTGTAACGAGTTTCACTTGGACGAGTTGAAAACGTCGCACTCCACTCGGCCACACTATTCGCTTCATCTTCGCTATTACTAAATACTCAATAAATCGTAAATTTCACTATTGGTTAATCCTGCGAACGACCGAGCCATTTTAGCATAGAAACAACGCACGCGCAATAGCCGCGGCTGTGGGAGGCAGACTGGCTGGCGCCTGGCGCTGGCCGCTGGCGCTAGCGCCGGCGGGCGGGGGTGGCACATCGCCGCGCCCCCCGGCCCCCGCCGCCCGCCCGCCCCGCCGCATTCGCCCGCGTTCCCACCGAGGCGGGGTGTATGTAGGTACTATGTACGTAGGTACTATTGCATGCCATATGATGCGCGCCGCGCCGCGCGGTCAACGACCGGTAGCGTAGGCTCGCCCGCTTGTATAAACAAAATAAATAATTTTTTCGGATTTTCCTTGAAAAAATAATTATTTTTTTTTATATTTTTTTTGACATCAGTATCGTTAGTACAACCACCTCTGTGACGGGCGTTGTTGACCAAAACAACAGCTTGTATAACAAAGTTGTTCTTTTTATTGAAATAGAAATAAATGATTGCCAGAATTCACATTATCATAATATTATTATGAGAGGTACTAGCTGTTTCCCCGCGGTTTCACGGAAGGAGTTCCCGCGGGAGTTATGTCCTTTTCTGTAGGTACTCGTGACAACGTAGTGAGTGGCGAGACTTTTTCCGATACTATCAACATTTATTTATCGTTATATTTCAACCAATTTGCATAAAACCTTGACAAATTATGTGAAAAAAAAGAAACCAGGTTTCACCCGCAGTAATTTCGGAGTTCTCGCGGGAATTCCGGGATAAAAAGTACCCTATGGCCTTCTCTGTAGCCCGAGAACGTGTATGCAAAATTCTGTGGTTATGGGGGTGGGCGATGAACCGCGGGGCACAGGCCACAGCTAACTAGCTGTTCCCCGCGGTTTCATTTGGAGTTCCCGCGGGAATTCCGGATTACAATATACTCTGGGATAATGTAGCTTTCTAATGGTGAAAGAATTTTTTAATTCGGTCTTGTAGTTTTTAAGTTAAATCGTAACAAACCCGCAAACAATCAGACAAAAAATCAAATCTTTTCTCTTTATAATAGAGAGCATAGAAGTAAAGAAGTAAACTAGTAAAGTTAGTATAGAAGTATAGATACAGAAAAAAACTATTTGCATATTTAACATTTGGTCTTAGGTGAGGTGTGTTTTCTTATACCTCACATACTGTGATTCATTTTGAAGTTTATTTTTATCATTATGAGTGTTTTTTAACTAAATATAGCTCGCCATATATTTTGTGATGTGCAAACTTAATATTATAAATGCAAATGCGAGTTTGTTTGTTTGTTGCACTTTCACGCCTTAACTGCTCAACCGATCATTGTTTTGCATATACGTTGTCAGGGATACAGAAAAGGACTTTGGTCATTTTTGCGTCACGGAATTCCTGCGGGAACTCCAAAATTCACGAGGGTTAATAAGCTTATGGATTCCTCCCGAAAAGGTAGGCAAAATATATACTAACTAGCTGTCCCGCTCGGTTTCACCCGGTTTCGGAGTTCCCGCGGGAATTCCGGGATAAAAAGTATCCTATGTCCTTCTCTGTACCCCTGACAACGTGCATGCCAAATTTCATCCTAATCCGTTCAGCCGTTTTTGCTTGATTGAGTAACAAACATCCAAAAATTCACACTTTCACATTTATAATATTTGTAGGGCTACAAAGAGCTAAAGTTAGTGAGTTTGTGACCTTGTAGGGGTTAATTTTATTTTATAACTAGCTGTGCCCCGCGGTTTCACCTGCGTGAATTACGGAATTCCCGCAGGAACAAAATTTTTCTAAAATAAAAGTAGCCTAACTTTACTTCTTATAACAACATCAGCTGTCTGCCAGTGAAAGCCCCGTTAAAATCGGTCCAGCCGTTTCAGAGATCAGCTGGGACAGACAGACAAAAAAAATGTTTTTTTTTTTAATGTAGTGTGTGTGTAGTATGCATTTAGTGAAAAGCTGTCAATTTGGAATTACAAACAGACACTTCAATTTTATTTATAATTATGTAGATGTGTACTTAGATGTAATATCTTGGTAAATAATGTTTTTTTATGGCGAATGTGCTAGTAAGGGTCATAATAAACAATGACAGCAGTAAAAATGTCAATATTACGACGACGTGTTTAAAAATGAAACCTTCACCTTTTCACCGCCATCCCTGTAATATTACGATCTACGAAAGACTAGCTCCCAGCGCCAAACACGGAATATTCCGTTACCAACAAACCACTGCACTTTTATTTATTTATTTACTAGCTGTTCCCCGCGGTTTCACTCGCGGTAATTTCGTAGTTCCCGAGGGAATTCTGGGATAAAAAGTACCCTACATCTTTCTTTGCATCCCTGACAACGTGCACACAAAATTTCATGATGATCGTTTAAGGCGTGAAAGCGTAACAAACAAATAAACTCACTTTCGCTGCATTTATAATATTAGTAAAGATTTATGAAAATACACAAATCTGATTACGTGTACTTATAGTACCCGTACACACATATATCTACATAGTCCTTGTAGTTTTATATTTGGACATAGATAAGCAATAGTGTGTTAACCAACCTGGAGAAATTTTGAGTAAATCGTGTTTTAAAAGTAGGAGCGCCATTTTGTATCAACATTTTTTATGATCAATATTTAGTTACATATTTAAGCAATGTAATAAGGTAAACACATAATTAAAAAACGTTCCCCAACTCTCAATAAATCGTTCTGAATCAAAAATTTCATTTTGTGGGTTAACATGTTATTGCTTATCTGCGTCCATTTATATGATTAACCGCCGCACTCAGAGTCGACTTTACTTAATGATTACTTAGTTAAGTATAGATTTTTAAAACGAAACTGCCGCAATCAGACTAGTTTAATAAATTAATGTTAATTGGCATTTAACTAATTAACGGCCGCACTCAGAGTCGACTTTAATGATTATTATTATTATTATATTATTATTATTATTATTATTATTATTATTATTATTATTATTATTATTATAATTATTATTATTATAATTATTATTATTATAATTATTATTATTATAGATTTTTAAAACAAAACTGCCGCAATCAGAGACGTTCAGTAAATTAATGTTAATTGGAATTTAATGAGATGTAACTTAACTAGTTAAATGCCAACTAACATTAATTTATTAAACTCGTCTGGTTGCGGCAGTTTCGTTTTAAAAATCTATACTTAACTAAGTAATCATTAAAGTCGACTCTGAGTGCGGCGGTAAGTTACATCTCGTTAAATGCCAATTAACATTAATTTACTGAACGTCTCTGATTGCGGCAGTTTTGTTTTAAAAATCTATACTTAACTAAGTAATCTTTAAAGTCGACTCTGAGTGCGGCGGTAAGAGTCGTTTTAATGATTACTTAATTTTTAAATGAAGATTTAGAAACTCCCCATAATCAGAGACGTTCATTAAATTATTGCAAATAAATTTTTTAATTAAAATTAAACGAGCTTTTCATCCTTAAAATTACTATATTAGACTTATAAAATGTAGTTGGGCAATTCTCACGCAAATTGTTGCACACGAGTAGCCAGGGGTCCGTATACGACATACCCATTTCCTTATTTAGGGACCATTGTCAACTCTTGTTACGATTGACACAGACAGACAAACACAAATATTCTACTGCGCTTCATTTTAATATGGCTTACTAGTTGTTACCCGTGGTTCCAGCCGGATTAATTTCGAAGTTCCTGTGGGAATTCCGGGATAAAAAGTAGGTACTTTTGGTCCCTTCTGCACCTACCCCCGACAATGTGTATGCAACATTTTATACCTAACTAGCTGTCCCGCGCGGTTTCACCCGCGATAATTTCGAAGTTCCCGCGGAATTGTTCCATACAAACTTTGCAACCCCGTTTCATCCCCTTAGGGGTTGAATTTTCAAAAATCCTTTCTTATCGGATGCCTACGTCATACAAAGAACACACCCTCCAAGTTTCAGGTCTCTACGATCAGCGGTTCAGGCTGTGCCTTGATCCATCAGTCATTCAGGACAAAGCATTTTATATGTATAGATTATTTATGTATGACCGGTTGAGCAGTTAAGGCGTGTAAGCGTAACAAACATACAAACAAATAAACTCACATTCGCATTTGGAAATAGATAAGCAATAGTGTGTTAACCCACACTGGAGAAATTTGGAGTAAATTAAAGTTTTTAAATTATAGCGCCATTTTGTTCCAACATTTTTATGTTCAATATTTAGTTACATATTTAAGCAATGTAATAAGGTAAACACAATTAAAAAACGTTCCCTAACTCTCAATAAATCTTTCTGAATAGGTAACTTAATTTTGTGGGTTAACATGTTATTGCTTATCTGCGTCCATTTATAATATGTAATTTATTGGTTTATGTTATGTCCATGGGCCATGATGACGTGTATCGGTACCTACTTTGAATGGAAACGATATCGCAATTCGGCTCAGTGCCACAGTCAGTGGTCGGTTCAATTCGGCAGAGGGCGCGCGGTTTCTATCGCTGGATCCGTCCATCGATTATTATTATTATTACAATTTTATTATAATATTAATTGTACAAATATCAGCTGCTCAAAGTGTAAATAGTTTTATCATTGAAAAGAAAAATCCGTAATATTTTTGTGTCCGATAAGACGTGTCGTAGTGGATTGTGGTTATTATTTTTAAAGTGCCTACTTACCTACCTATCTTTTTTTTGGTGAACAATCACAAGTTACTATTGAATATAAAAAAAAAAATTGCGTAAGTTTTTTTTTAATTCTCTATTAATTTAATTTTAGTTTGCAGCACAGAAGTACCGGTAATAAAACCACTGTTAACCCGTACTATGATTTTAGTCGAATTGTAACGAAATTTTAACACTCATGCCTACCTATTATGTTTATTTGAAAGTTGGTAGCGAGCAGGTACTTTCTAAAAAAACACATCGTGTTCTTTTTTTTATAAGTGTGTCAAATTTGGGAGTAATGACAGCTCGATGCCTCGATGGCGCGTGATTTTCGAAAGCCCTCGCTTTGCAGCCGAGATGATTCTAGATAACTCCCCAATTGAGATCTGCAGATAAAGTCGGCAAATTATATCCGTTATACCTAATTGCAATTCATGTTTACATAGTTACTAATATCTATATATAAAATGCTTTGTCCTGAATGACTGATGGATCAACGCACAGCCTAAACCGCTGATCATAGAGACCCGAAACTTGGAGGGTGTGTTCTTTGTATGACGTAGATATCCGATTAGAAAGGATTTTTGAAAATTCAACCCCGAAAAAAAAAAAGGAGATGAAAAGAGGTTGCAAAGTTTGTATGGAACAATTCCGCGGGAACTTCGAAATTATCGCGGGTGAAACCGCGCGGGACAGCTAGTATATTATAAATGCGAAAGTAACTCTGTCTGTCTGTTTGTTACCATAGTACCCAACCGATCATCATTAAATTTTAAATACTCTATGTAATTTTAAATATCTCCATGTTCAAAATGGGGACACTCACGACATAATGGAGTATTTTTTATAGGAAACTCCTGCGGGAACTGCTTAATAAACGCGTATGAAACAACGGGTAACAGCTGGTCGTATTATAACAAACCAATAAACTAACTTTCGCATTTATAATTACCACGAGATATCGTCGGAGCTGATTAGCGCGCCACAGTTCCACATCCTTCGCTGGCATCATCAAATATACAAATAGTCAAATAGTCAAATCATTTATTCAAATTAGGCCCATAATGTGGCTCTTTTTGACGTCAATAAAATTACAGTTTACTGTACAGCACCCATAAAATATCCACCCTTCACAGCTTCCTAGTGCCATGGCTGAAGAGAAGAAGCTGCGCAACAAACTCTACAGCAGCACGCTGTCAGTTTAAAATTATAACTACTGGTATATTTATTTATACTGGTATATTTTCCATAATATTCCCTGAACTGTGAATTTTGTAAAAATTGACAAACAATAAGTAATAACGTAACCTAGGGTTGCCACCGCAGAGCCAATAAATTAATTAGAGAGGACATGTACGCGGAGAAGGCGCGCCACTGTTGCAAAGGAAGTTTAAGCAAATGCTCTAACTGGCCCAAAACTTCTTTTGCTGCCATCCCAAGTATATTTCCCACAACATTCCCAAAACTATGAATTTTTAAAACAGTGACTAAGTAAAAACGTAACCAAAAAGCCACCCGTCGGCACTGGTTTTCATCTATTTTAAATTTTCGTACTAAACTAAGTAGGTGTCCCTTCTATCTGTTATTTTCTGTTCTGTGGTTGCCACTCCCAAATATAGAAGTCCGGGATTTTAAGGTGGAAACACCAGGACACTTAAAAACAGGGCTTAAAAACAGGACGCGGTATTGGTATTAGAGCACGAGCAGTAGTAGTTAATAGGTAGGTATTAACAAATAAATTAGAGATTAAATAATAACAGTTGTAATTTTTTGTGAAAATTCAATCGAATAAGTCTTACGACTGGAGGCAGTAGCAATAATAATAATAATAATCCACATCACAACACACAGATCTACTTGATCCCACAGTAAGCTATAAGCTTGTGTCGTGGAAACCAAGCAAACGTGGTATATACTACTTAGAATAACTTATATATTATACTATAGATATATAAACACACCCAGACTGGAAAATGGAACCCTGTGTTCATCACACAAAGTCCAGCCCCACCGGGAATCGAACCCGGAACCCCTTGATTAGCGGGCAGGTATGGTGACCTCTGCGCCAATTGGGTCGTCAGTAGTGGGTGCGTGAATTTTAAAAACAGGCCACTTTAAAAATCCCAGCATGCTATTTAAAAAGTATCCAGGACACCCGAGGACGCCCCAAAAATCAGGACATGTGGAAAACAGGACGGTTGGCAACTATAACGTAACTAAATGTCGTTACCTTACATTGCCTTACGTTAATGAATGTTTTCGTGCGTGATGAATAGTTTTGTTTGCGGCAATCGCCCGGCGACACTACTCTCATTGGTTTCCATACTAAACTGAGTCGATGCCCCTTCTAAAGGTTCGTTTATATCTACTGACATTGAGCGTGCCAGACACGTTCCGTCGCAGACACCGACAGACACCGTTTTTTTACATCTGAGCGTGCCAGACACGTTCCGTCGCAGACACCGACAGACACCGTTTTTTTACATCTGAGCGTGCCAGACACGTTCCGTCGCAGACACCGACAGACACCGTTTTTTTACATCTGAGCGTGCCAGACACGTTCCGTCGCAGACACCGACAGACACCGTTTTTTTACATCTGAGCGTGCCAGACACGTTCCGTCGCAGACACCGACAGATACCGTTTATTTACAAATGAGCGTGCCAGACACGTTCCGTCGCAGACACCGACAGATATACAAATGAGCGTGCCAGACTCGTTCCGTCGCAGACACCGACAGACACCGTTTTTTTTTTACATTTGAGCTTGCCAGACACGTTCCGTGACTGACGCGGACAGACACGCCACAGCCACAGATACATACAGACATGAACCGCGCAGACAAAATATTCTTTCCGCGAATACTGGCCCGTGTCTGTGTGTCTGTCCGCGTCTGCGTGGCCGTGCTATACAAATTACAATAGATGTGAATACGTTAATACGCACTGTATAGGAGAATATTATCCGTATTCGTAATTTATAGTTCTAAGAACCTGCTGACGATTACAAGTGATTGTAACCAATCCTAAGTAATAAATAGCTTTTGAATTTTGAATTTTTTTTGTATTTAATCTGTGACGGAACACGTGCCTGGCACGCTCAATGTCTGTGGATACAAACGCACCTTAATATGTATCTGTTCTGTGGTTGACATGCATCGTCGAGAATCCTTTGAGAGGTCGAGTGACCTTGAGACTCATGCCTACGTGACTATGGACATTTGCTATGACGAACCTTGTTTTTTTAAATTAGGTATCTATTTTTATTAATACGCTAATTGCCGGCCGATCCTCCGCGGAGCGCAGTTCCGAGATTTTATCTTATAAGTACACACAAAATAACAGCTTTTTGCTAAATGTTTGTGAAAGTAGGTACATAATATAACATATACCTATGGTACTTTAAAGAAACAATTCGTATGATTGTTTGTGTTTGTCTTGTGAGTATGCCGGTTGGTTTCGGTTCTCCGAAATGGTTGGACCTATTTTTGCGGGACTTTCACTGGCAGCTTCAGCTAAAACCTAAACCTAACAAACCTCTTGAAGGACAGACATTATAATGCTGAGTTGGTGACCCTTTCGGCAGAGCATGCAAGAGATATTATCTATGTTTCTTTAGATTAGGCACTGTTGATGTTTGTTTCTTTTTCTTGTGTGTTGTGCTGAAATAAATGTGTTTTCTTCTTCTTCTTCTTCTTCTTCATAATACTATATCCAGTAGTAACCTCACGTGTGCGTTACGAACGATATGTTATTAATAAAGGATCATTTGGTATTGATAAAATTTAAATTCTTTATTAATATGTATAAATATTGCGGCATAACTTCTAATAGAAATATCAAATAGTTGCAACACAGAAATTCCTAGAACCTCGTGTCTTTGCAATAGTTAATTTATTATTAACAACATACCATAGCTAAACGTTTTTGTTCTACTTTTTTATGATTATGTAATTTATACAGGTGATTGGCGAATGTGCGCAAATTTTGAGTATTAGCAAGTGCCCCTCGTTTGCTGGTTTCCACCATAGTATATAATAGATGTTTTTTAATTTATTTTTAACTAGTAAAGGTCGGATTAATGGCAAATCAAGGTTAGTATCATAAAAAAATACTATATTGCACGAGAAACATTGTTGAGATTCTATCACAAATAATTTATTTATTCATTCTTTATTGCACGCATAAAAGTACAAATGGCGAACTTGATGCCTTGCGGCATTTTCTACCAGTTAACCATTGCATTGACAGAGAATTAAATAGGGTAGGGTGTGCAATTAATACCTTATTAAAATTAAACTTATAGCTACACTAGCTGTTCCTCGCGGTTTCACCCGCGGTAATTTCGGAGCTCCCGCGGGGATTCCGGGATAAAAAGTATCCTATGTCCTTCTATGTCAACGAGCATGCAAAATTTCGTGATGATCGGTTGAGCCGTTAAAGCGTGAAAGCGTAACAAACAAATATAAACTAACAAACAAATAAACTTAAAAAATACAGAAATACTCACGGAAATAAAGTAACAGTGATAAAGAATAACAAAATAATCAATTTATATAAAAAAAAGTAGATAGCTAAATTGTTGCTAAGCGCTAGGTTCGAGAGCACATTATACGAGAAGTTATCACGTGACATTCTGTATAATGGGCGACTGTGAGAAAATTTTAAAGAGAAAGGTAAATAATAAGCGGTGATTATGTGCAGTAACTTGGCACGAGGCAACTTTCTACACGTCTGACCGGATGTGGGTTAGGAGCAGAGCGCTGGTAGCATTTTGCGAAAAAAAAAAAAAAAAGAAGTCTGTACGGTGAAAGCTCGTCTTGTCGCGCCATGTTTTTTGTTTGCGTTCGAAAACTCGCGTTAACCGACGTTCCCGCATCAATGAAGATTGTCAAGACTGTCATAATGAGACGTAGTAGCATATTTAATCTGTGATAAGTACCCTGGGGCCTGGTACTGGCTCCCGGCTTGTGAAGCCATTTTCAAAAGCCCCTGCGTAAATAATACTTTTATTATCATTATCATAATTAATAACCGTTTGCATGGTAGATGCAAAATAATAAAATTCACTTTATATGATGCTTTTTAACTTTTTTTTTTTTGTAAGTGGAGACGACATAGCTATGGTACTAATGGTACTAATATAATACGATTATCATTTTATTAGTTACATAAGGCAAAAAAGGTACTGTTCATCCTCATAAAGGTACTGTTCATCCCGATATAGAGTTCCCGAGGCAATTTTGAAGGTAAACAAGTAGGTACTTAGAATTATAATATCGGCTCCATCGTTTTACACATGAATTACGTTTAACGAGTGTCAGATAACTTCAAAAAAACTCCTTAAAGAGTACCTACCGTAAAAAATAGGGAGTTAATTAAGTTTTTTTAACATTTATATTTGATCTACACAGACGACGTGCGACGTCAGATTTAGAAGTTTGAAATACCAGTATTAGTAATGAATAGATATTGTGGTAAAGTAACTGTCAGTATAATAATAAAAAAAAAACACTTTTTTAACGGCATATACTCATCATTACCGAACGAAGGTCAGCCATGCGCGCGCGCAAATCTCGTGACTCCGGTTCGACTTATTATATGGCAGGCTGTCGTGAGTTTTGACCTCCTTTTTAAAAATATTTTTTGATGACGAAACTCGACGTTCTAGTCTTTTAAATAATAAGTACAAAACTAGTTTGATGGAAGGTACAGAATGTTTCGACGTTCGATTAGTAACCACTATGTTTGTGGTGGATATTAGATAGAATAGAAAAGTTAGAGTAAAGAGTCTAAGAGACTTTTTTTTGTTAAATTTACCCCTTATGGGGAAGGCAAAGGAATCTAAGTCCATATAGCCAGTTCGTTTGGTTTTTTTTAAGAAGTTTTTTTATATTGAAATACATCGGTGAGATAGAATACTCTGTAGGAAGTTGGAACCTCCCAGCGAACACCCTATTTCATCTTATTTCCCTGTTTCCACACCTAATGGATCACTATTACGTAAACACCACGTTTACACAATATTAATCACGATAAACTAATTTGTAAACAAAGAAATAAAAATGACGTCCATTTTGCTTAAATGCCGCCAAAAGTTCGTCGTGCACTTATCGTGCATCAACATTTAGTTTACTAGTTGAGAAATAAAAATCCTATGCGACTTTCCCACACACAAATGAACGAGTTACTTATAAAAAATGCCCAAATCGCTATAGGTGTGCTTATAATTTTTGAAGAGTTCCCTTGATTTCTCCAAAATTACATTATTAGATCCCGACTTAAACCCTTTCAAACAAAAAAAATATTTTTCCAAACCGTTCCAACCGTCTTCGAGTAATCGATGAACATACATTAAAAAAAAAAAAATACAGACGAATGCAGAACCTCCTCCTTTTTGGAAGTCGGTTATAAAGATATACGAGAAGAACAAAAATTTATAAAATAGCAATATTACTGCCTTCCGCTATTTTAATGACAGTGGGAATGTTCATTGTTTGTTATACTCAGATTAATTAACATGATACCAGGCACAGTCAATAAGAATAATATTTGCAGAAGCACCGCGTGACGTGTCATCATTATTTCCATTGTCATATTTTGGGTTCTGTAACCAAATAGTTATGTGCCTGCGCACACTGTGCGACTTGTCGCAACGACTTGTCGTCGACGCAAGCGACAGCTGTGCGTCTTGTTGCCGCGCCCTCACCGCGAACGAACGAGCGCGCTCCGACCGCCCTAGCTTGTCGTTGCGACTCTGCGACTCTGAAGCCAAGTGTGCGGAACTTTGAACAAAATATATGAAAATTGTAGGCCGCAGCCTGTCGTCGCGTCTAGTCGTCGAGCTGTCGCATAGTGTGCGCTAGCTCTAAAACGGAACTCCAGCAGTTTCATCATTCCCTCTATTATGTTTGTAAGTCGCAGCCATTTTACTGTTCGTCACGCACTTGGCCGGTTAAATTGTTACTCAGATTCAAATTGAAATAGCGATTTGCAAAGCGTTGAAATTATCAGATGATACATGAGTACATGAACCAACGTCTCTCTCACAGAGAGGTAGGTAGAGAGTATGGTCCCCCACTTGGTCATTACTAAGGAGGTTAAGGGGGGGTCAAGCTAGTATAAACATAAAATATGTTAGTTTCTCTGTGGATGACTCATTTTATCGTTGTCTTTTTTTTAACAGCCACAGTCAGTTATCTGTTGGTGAAAACCATCGGTAAATGGGGATGTGGACTACTTTTGAAAATCAAAATTCTAATTAGTCCGTCAGTTAGAAAATAAAAAAAACAATAGACACGTATTTTTTGCTTTTTTAAATAAATTAAAATATACAAAGATAAAGCGCATTAAAGTTTAGGGTGAGGGGGTCGTGACGTCGCTAACTGCTAAAACCGCCATACAAACTTTCAGAATAGTGACGTCACGCGAAATTTCAACTCAATATGTCGCCGTTATTTTTTGATTAGGTAAAAAACGAAAAAATACGTGTCCAATATTTTTTAATAATCTACAAGACGGACTAAAAAATAAAAATTAGTCAACATGCCCATTATCCTCAATTATTCGTACCTACAGTCAAGGCAATTACGTACTTATGGTAACAACTCAAGTACACACATCAAAAGTGTCTAGGGATCAAGTACATTTTAGAGAATTGCCGCAAATTGGGATTATTATTGTAACTTTTCTGGATCCTTATTGAAATTTTCTATTGAATTTCACCATTTAAATAAAGAATTTTATTCAAATTTTGTTTAAAATTTTAAAAATAACTGTCATTAAAAATCCCTATAAAAGCGTGTGATGACGTTTTTACAAAAACATTACAATTTCTGCATCGTAACTGAAAAAAATTGCATCGGTATGGAGCGACGACATCATATGCCTCGAGAAGAGATGTTGAGAGCCGTTGGAATGTTGGAAGCTGGCGCCAGGCAACGCACTGTAGCTGCTGCTGTTGGGACAAGGCAAAGCGTCATAGTCACCTATGGACATGCTATTGCATCACGGGCAGTGTGGCCGAGTGACATGGAGGGCGAACTCGCATCACCACTCGAATACAGGACCGGTATATCCAGAATACAGCGCGAAGAAATCGTACCATGGCCGCCATGGTGATAAGTACGAGGCTCCACAGCGCTTCAGGCTTACTGATAAGCGATCAAACCATACGTAATCGTTTACGAGAAGTGGGTCTGTGGTCCCGAAGGCCTCTGAGAGTTCCACCAATAGCGCCTCGCAATCGTAGAGCCCGTTTACAATGGGCTCGCGAACACAGTAATTGGGAAGAAGAAGACTGGCGTGGTTTTTGCTTTTCCGATGAATCTCGTTTCGGTATGAGGTCGGATACAAGACGTGCATTGGTTTGAAGAAGCTTTGGACGTCAAGAACGATTGAAATTCTGTCAGGAAGTTCACCCATATGGAGGGAGAACCATTATGGTTTGGGCCGGTATTTGGATCGGTGGAAGAACCGATCTCATTTGGATCAGGGGCAACCTTAATGCTCAGATTTATGCGACGAGGATTATTTCAGACGTAATCATCCCTTTGCGAAGCCAGTTGGGTGATTCGTTTCAACTTATGCACGACAATGCACGTCCATACACTGCTGGAATCGTAACACGCATTCTTGCCAATGCTGATATCAACGTCCTGCCGTGGCCTGCTCAATCACCAGACTTAAATCCTATTCAGCACGCATGGGATATACTCCAAAGAAGAGCTTTGCCGAGTATTGACGCCGTAAATACCGCACAACAACTTTTTGATTTGTTACAAAGAACGTGGGTGGCCATTCCTCAAAGTGATTTTGATGAACTGATTTTAAGCATGCCAAATCGCTGCGAATCTGTGATTCGTATCAATGGAAGAAACACAGAGTATTAATTTGTTTAGTCATTACAATATAAGTTTCAAAATCCCCTGTTTTTGCCTTTTTTTGCTATTTTATTGTCGACTTGGAATTGGTTCAATTTCTCACAACTTACAAAAAATGAAATTTTTCTTAATTTATTTAAAATGTGGGGATGAGTTGTTATTTTAGATATGGGAAATAAGGTAGGCGCCAGGCGGCCAGTCCAGAAGATTAAATTAGATTTAAATTAATTGAGTTTCGTTTTATAGCAAAAAATGTTCTTGATCCCTAGACACTTTTGATGTGTGTATATTCGCAAGTCTTTACCCTTTGGCCTGTGTTGCACTCTAATGATTATAATAATTTTATGGTTCATTTGCGATTCGCAATACCTTACTATTTGCTTCTGTCACAGATACACCCCTTGTTTACTCGCTTGTTAATAAAGTGTAGATTTTTTCACAAGTTAAACAGTGCTAATAAATATGAAGTAGGTATTAACTAACGTGTAAGTGAAACATTGTTTTTCTTATTTTAATCTAGGTCTGTTTTCTAGACGGAAAATGAAGTCATATCGACTTTTTTGTTAAACGTACCAAGAGTTAAGAGTTTTTTTTTGTTTGTAGAAATGTTGCCTTTCTCAATGTACACCATATCCTTTGTGACTTAAATAAATATAGTAGTAACAAAATAATTCTCTTGTGAATAAAGATATTCTCACATAGTTACTATACTCATGATTGTGCTTCATAAAAAAATAATATATCGACTCCCAAATGCCATTCAACCGTGATTTCTGTTCGGTCGTAGTGTCCGTCGCGTCGTTAAGATCTATGCGTAATCTCATCAGCAGCAGGATTATGGTTACAACTAGCTGGTCGTCGCAGGTTCGCCGCCCGCGTTAATTTCAGAATAGGCTAGTTTCTTGGGTAAAAAAATCAAAATTCTATTTAGTCCGTCAGTTAGATAATAAAAAAATAAAAGACACATTTTTTGCTTTTTTAAAATAATGGAAATATGAATAAATAAAGCGCATTAAAGTTGTTAGGGTGGGGGACTCGTGACGTCACAGCTCGCTATAACGTGCGAACAAACTGTAGCGAGGCGTAACGTCATGTGAAATTTCGACTTTATTTTTTGGTTACATAAAAAAAAATACGTGTCCAATATTTTTTAATAATCTACAAAACGGACTAAAAAAAATTTAGGAAACTAGCCTAGTAGGCAAAAATTCTTGGACAAAAAGTACCCCCATAACCTTTTCTGTACCACTGACAACGTGTATGCAAAATATCATGATGATTAGTTAGGTAGTTAAGGTGTGAAATCGTATCAAATAACGTAAAACAAGTTTTTCGCCTCTTTAAGTCGGTTATTAAGCAATAACACATCAACGCTTGTAGTTCAATGTCGTTGGTAATGTCAGAAGTTTAAGAGTCAACCACTCAAATTGGTTTTTTTACAAGGTCTCACAACGTAGAGAGAAGAGCAATTAGTTTTGTTTAGAAATTTTAAACTGCCAATACCAAATAATCTGTTATTTACAAATTTGTGACGTTATTAGGCTTTTTCGAAGATATTCTTTAGTTTGATGTTTGAATACTTATTATGGTTACTTGAAGGTCGTCTAAAAAAATGGCTGTTCAAATAAAACGTCTTACTTTTAAGAATTCTGCCATACGAGGAAAAAATAGCCGGAGAACATTGTCATGCAATTAGTGAAGGATGTATTTAGTTAAGGGAAACAAAGCAAACGCGCTCACTTCTTATTTACAACTTGTATATATGTATATAGGTTCAAATCATACAGACTATATTACACTCATGATGCAAAATTGAAAAGCATTACGGATAGCTATTGAAGTTTTCAATGAACTTTAACCTCAGATAAAGATCTTATAGCGTTCGTAACATCGTTATGTAGACGTGACACGTGTCCTCTATAATATACTTTAACACCGCAAGCGAAACGTTCAAAACCAGATTACTTCAATTCGATGTATTGTTTAAGGCTTCGGATTACGTGCATCACGCTTCCTGGAGCTAAATCATTGTTATTTCTTCCTTTTTCCACTCATTACTCGCTGTATGGATTCCTATTCGTTGGTGTAGGCTGTTGTGGCTGCGGCGTGAGTCACTCGAAGGTCAAGGCACGCGCTCGCGCAGTGCGCACACGTGCGGTGCACCGCAAGGAGGCTATTTAGGTCACTTTTGTTTATGGTTTGCTTTGTGGTAGCTACAAGATTTTGTGGTTGTGTTGTTTACGTCTTTTTTTCTAAATGAAATTTCTTTACTATTGGAATAAAGTTGTTACGCGTTACGTTAAATATCTTTGAGTTTTCCATTAGTCTTGTTGTTAATATGATAGTGTTGTAACATCAAAAGTCTTGCGCGTGTTCCACTAATATACCAGTTTTTTTTTGTTTGTTACCCGGGTAAGGCGTGATGTGAGTCAGCATCAGAAATATATAATCACTTTGATAAAAGTGTTAACGCATAAATTATCACGCTGGCTGTATTTCAATTTCAATCTGAAGTCAAATCCAGCCATGTTCATCTTTGTCTTCAGTTCTATAAATGGACGCAGATAAGCAATAACATGTTAACCCACAAAATAAAGTTATTCATTCAGAACGATTTATTGGGAGTTAGGGAACGTTTTTTAATTGTGTGTTTACCTTATTACATTGCTTAAATATGTAACTAAATATTGAACATAAAAAATGTTGACACAAAATGGCGCTCCTACTTTTAAAACACGATTTACTCAAAATTTCTCCAGTGTGGGTTAACACACTATTGCTTATCTATGTTCAAATATTATTTAACCCTAGAAAGATAATCATATTTTGATGTACGTAGAAGATAATCATGCGTAAAATTGACGCATAAGTTTTAAGTAGTAGTAATGTGATTTTTTATTTATTGATTTAAATAAACTTTACCAGTATTATTTTTTTACACTCTGATAAAATGATAAATACCATAATTAGTATATTTATATTTATTTATTATATAAAAACAAGACCGAACCATAAAACGTCTTAAAAAATCACCAAAAATTTGGAATATTTTTTCTTTTATCACAAATAACTTTTTTTTCCTAATTATCAGCCATTTTAAGTTATTAACTCAGTAATAAAGACATTATATATATCAAATCCTTCGATCCCTCTTTTATATCAAACACTCGTCGATCTGATCTAGTTTGTACGCCATTTAGAATCAAGACGGCTTTTGCTGCTAGTCACTTTTGCTTTCTGGGTCCCTTAATTTACAATAGAGTAAATAGGGTTCTATTAATATATCCCCTCACAATGCGAGAGCTAAAAAGTAAGGTTTCTAAATGGCTTGGTTCTCTCTCCTATTTAGAGACGGAGAACCTCTTGAAGGTATAAGCCATATTACATACTATATCGTAGGTATTATAGCTCTACATGTATATTGATAACCATTTTACTTTAAAATCATGTTTATAACTAATTACATTTTTTGTCACTGCCGGGTGTTAAGGACTTAACGTTTTCTTCCTGTTTTGTTTGCCTTGGATTCTATAAGTACTTAAGTTTTAGGTTTGGACTGTTGTAATCGCGCATAGATTTTATTGTATTGTTATTTCTGTCAATCACCTTGTATAGCATAGTAATAAATTCTTAAATTAAGTGCAAATACTTAAAATAAGTTATATCTTTGTATAATAATTACGAGGGAGAGCGTTAATATCTGCAACACAGTTTTACACTAAAGCAGGTATTAACGTTCCAAACCATTTTTGTACATATTGCTTTTTTCCAATAAAAGAATTTTATTATTATTATTATTATTATCAAATGATAGGAACATACAGTTATATTCCAATAAGTCAGATACAACTTGCTTCCATATCTAGGTATATTATGTTGTCGGCAAATAGATTTTTTTGCATTTTCACGATGCATTTGCCTTTCGTCGTATTTTTTCCTCACTGCTGTCATCATCAAGATGCCAATCAAAGCACGGATTCATTCATTCTTGCCACGAAATGTAGCAACAAACATAGATTTCCGTTCCAACGATATCTCGGTATTAGTCCATCTTACAATTTCGATAGATATTATTTCATAAGTAAAAAAAAAAAATAATCTTGAGAGGATCATGTACATGTCGGACTCCTTTGACATCTAACAATATTCAGTGCTGATATTCTGCTACGTCTTGTGACCTTCAAAGTCGACCAGCAACCCTTGCCTCTAACAGTCCGCTTTGGCAAGTTTAGTATTCGATGAGAAGCCGAGGAAGAAGCCAGTTGCTGAATCATTTCTTCGTGTAAGGGTTCGTTTCTGCTGGACGTCACCTTGTCTTCTCTCTCCTTAGTCATAAAACCTTTTTCGAAGTCACTCTGCACGTCGTCTTCACTCTCATGTCCTCACAGACGGCTTCGTCATCACGCTCTAAAAAAACGCTCAGGATTCGATCTTCTCCCAAAATTCTACTGTCCATTATCGCATTATTTTATCAGGATATCTACGAAAATATATAAATAATACATAAAATAAAGTAACAAGTATCATCAGATAAATAAACAGCATGAATGTCTATTTAGGTCAAAATCTCAAAAATCACTTAAAAGATAATCATGCGTCATTTTGACTCACGTGGTAGTTATATTTCCAAATTGATGACACTTACCTCAGTGAGACATGCGCCTCACGGAAGGTCTAAGCAACGTGAGAGATGTCCTAAAAGCACAGCAACAGATTCGAAAAATTAAAAACGAGAGAGCAATATTTCGAACGCATATGCGTCAATTTTACGCAGATTATCTTTCCAGGGTTAACGGATTCCACGATTATTATAAAACTAAAAAGCACGTGCTCTATGCAAGTTGCTATGCTGTGATTACGTTTTTGTCACTTGTTCTATTAAATGTATCTATTGATTATAAGGAATTATTTATCTTTAAAATTTTATTGATTAGATATTTCTTATCATAAAACTTGGTAAGTTCAAATCGATTTATTTTTTGTATATCAACATAATTAGCATTGCGTATGTGCGATAGTTGTACTAATCTGTTGACATTATTGAATAATTACAAATTGCGTACTTGCTTATTAGAATTATAAGCAAGATTTCATCAATATGTATTTCGCAGTAGGTACGTTGTCTGTGTTCATTTCATGTGATGGGGATCGCAATTTTTGTAGTGTTTCATGGTAATAGTGAAACAGAGTCCGGCCCTGCTATTATGCTATTTTTTATCTACGACCAGCTGGTTTCACCCGCGTCAATATCGCAATTCCCACAGGAATTCCTCAAGTATCTGGATTAAAGCTTTCTATCTCCTAACCCAATATCAAAATTATTCCTAACTATACATCAAATAGGTGTTTCTCGCGCGGTTTCCCCCGCATGAATTTCGATTTTCCCACGGGAACTCTTCTTTAAAGGCTAAAAGGTATCCTATGCCACTCGGGAACACTGTAGCTTCCTGTCATTGGAAGAATTTTTTGAATTGGTTCACAGTTCCAAAGATTCCCTATATTAAAACTTATCAAATATATAACTCAACTTATTTATAATAATTATGTAAATATTACTTAGTTAATTTGTCTTGAGCAACATCAATACAATGAGAAAATTTCAATTAGCAAGCTATAAAGACTTTAATATTCTCTCTACTAATGCTCTAATGGTTGTTTTGTTCTGCATTGTGTTGCGCACGCGACGTCTTCTGGCTGGTCGCTGTCGTAAAGTGAATTATACACCCTATTGTCATTGTTTTAAAGTGCTTTTCGATTTGTTCAATATGATTTATGATATTGTCGACTAATCATTAGATTATAAGCACTATTATTTATTTACTAGCTGTGCCCCGCGGTTTCCCCCGCGGTTATTTCGGAGTTCCCGCGGGAATTCCGGGATAAAAAGTACCATAATTATGTCCTTCTCTATACCCCTGACAACGCGCATGCCAAATTTAATCCAAAACCGTTCAGCCGTTTTTGCGTGATTGAGTAACAAACATCCAAACATCCATGCATCCATCCATACATTCTTACAAACTTTCGCGTTTATAATATTAGTAGGATCACTCAATATATCCTTTTTACTGCCCGAGGTCTACTACAGCGATGATAGCTCAGTGGTTACTGCGTTCGGATCAAACGCCGCAAGGCGTAGGTTCAAATCCTAACAATGAGCTTGAGCTGTCGGCGAAGGAAAACATCGTGAGGAAACCATAGCACGGTGGTAGGGCGCCCTCTAGTGCCCGGCTGGCTAGCTACCACCTTCGAGTTGCAAATCTGTCGCCAAGCACCTGACGGTGTGTTCCGGCAGCCCCACTTGAAAGCCAGTTCCCATCCCCATTCCAGGTCGGCAACGCACCTGCATGCCTTCTGGTGTCGCAGATGGCCATGGGCGGCGGTAATCACTTACCATCAGGTGTACCACTTGCCCGTTTGCCCCCTATGACATAAAAAAAAAGCTATTTACTAAGGACGATTCAAGTGGCGAGATCTTATGTCATTGAAAGAATCGAGTTAATTTTTTCCGCGTAGCAACCATTGGTAGGTACTCGGCCCACAGTTGAATCGTCTATCTATTCATTCCGATCAAGTCTTTTTTTGTTCTTTAGTTTTGATTAACAAACTACACAGAACGAATATTTCTAACTAGCCGTGCCCCGCGGTTTCACCCGCGGTAATTTCGGAGTTCCCGCGGGAATTCCGGGAAAAAGTACTCTAAGTATGTCCATCTTTGTACCTACCCCTGACAGTAGTTTACGGTGATTAGCTGTACCCCGCATTCGTTCCGGAGTTCCCGCGAGAATTCCGCGATAAAAACTATCCTATCTTTTAAGTTGGACCATATTATGGTTACAAAATTTTATCAAAATCCGTGCAGTAGTTTAGGAGTCCATCGCGGACAAACAACGTGGCACGTGATTTATATATATTAGACTAGCTGTCCCCCGCGATTTCATCCGCGGTAATTTCGGAGTTCCCGCGGAGGTTGCGGGAAAAAAGTACTCTATGTCCTTCAGTTCCCGAGGGGATTCCGGGATAAAAACTATCCTATCTTTTAAGTTGGCCCATATTATGGTAAGTTCACACGCGTGCGTTCAACTCTACATTCAACGTGCACATTCACATTCACGAGCGTGTAAACGGTACGCCCGAGCCCGTGAACGCGCCTGTGAACGTGAATGCCGCGAATCGGGCAAGTGTCGGTTTTTTGGCAAAGTTCAAAGGATGAATGTGCGGGCGCCCGGTGACTGTTTACACGCGCGCGGGCAGTCAGTCTGTCCCGCGCTTTCGCGACGAGTGGATCTTCATTCAACGTTGCTAAGAAAGTCGCTACGATCGGATATTACAATCGTTCATAATTTTGTTCCTTTTTCCAATAAAAATAAGTTAAGCCAAAGGATATGGCAGCAACAACACCGAGATCCTCGCTGCTCGCCATTCTGGCACTGACTGACACGACGGCGTGCGTGTAAACAGCTTGAATGTCCGCCGGCCCGGGACGGGCTGCATGCCGCGCAGCCCGCCAGGCAGCCCGCCGGGCTGCACGGCGCGCGTGTGAACGTAGCATTAGGAATGGTTACAAAATTTTATCAAAATCCGTTCAGTAGTTTCGGAGTCCATCGCGGACAAACAACGTGACACGTGATTTATATATATGTATTAGATATCTAGATTATACTATACATAGAAACTTAATGATGTTTTTTTTAATATTAATTACATACGCTGATTAGAATATTATACGATATAACGCGCTACATGCTAAATGCCAATGTGTTTGTGGTTCACTTTTCTTATACAAATATTTGTTTTATTTTATTTTTATATTCGTACCTACTACGAAGTTGTTATGTTGTTTTTTTTACGTCTTTATTTTTACATCTCACGAATGAGTTCAGGGCCCTTTATATTCTCTATGACCAACAACATTCCTTGCCCATAACGCGCGTCCTAAAAACACAATTCCGGTAAATCCAGATGCCAAAATACATATTAGTAAGTAAGTAATAAGTTTATTTCTTAAAAATTAATTAGAAAATTAGAAAATTAATATTTTGTATACCATAATACACGTTGTAAATGAGTGAATCTTCTTTGATCGCGAGGGAAAAACATTTTTACACTTTAAATAATGCATTTCTACGACGAGTCAATCCCAAATAATGACTATTTATTTATTTATTTCACAAAATTTCTCACAGCTTTACACTCAACTATATGTTTACGAGATTATTCTAATATTCATAACCGACTTTATATATTATGTAGCTCAGAGTTGTATATTACGTATGTCGTATATTAATTTGTTTGTTGTTTTGAATGGCTCACTTAATATGTCGATTAATGTCATTTAATTTCTATAAACGTATGAAATTGCGTTTTCTCGGAATTCGAGTGACTTGTTTATCACTTTTCTAATGGGCATGTTGACTCATTTTGTTTATTTTTTTACGTAATCAAAAAATAACGGCGATATATTGGGTTGAAATTTCGCGTGACGTCACTATTCTGACAGTTTGTATGGCGGTTTTAGCGGTTAGTGACGTCACGACCCCCTCCCCCTAAACTTTAATGCGCTTCATCTTTGTATATTTTAATTTATTTAAAAAAGCAAAAAATACGTGTCTATTGTTTTTTTTATTTTTTAACTGATGGACTAATTAGAATTTTGATTTTCAAAAAGACATATTGTATACTATATTAAATATTTTAAATATTATGTAGTATACCTAATGTACCGAACTGATTTAATTCAAGAATACACAGAAATTAACGTAAAATAATTCTACTTTAACTTTTATATAATTTTAGCCACAGCGGCACGGGGTAAAAGAATTTTTTAAGTTAAAATTATTTTTGCACATTAAGGTTTTTTGCAGCCCTCGTTACTTCGCGTTACTCGTTAGGTTAGACACGGGGCTTGTAATCGCTTGGTCGCCAGTTCGATTCACGGTTTCTCTAACTTCTTGCTGTTTTTTTGTCCGTATATACTGTATTGTATACGTTTGTGAATGCATGAAATTCACAATGTTTTTCCTTTTTTGTTACAGAAAAATGGACGAGTCGGAAACAGCTGCAACAAATTGAACATCATAATCGTTTATTATAACAATAACTATAATAAAGTGATTAAAACATATTCGCGTACCTAAATCGAGCAGAAGTAAATTAAAATTAAATTTTATCTAACCCGTGATCCGAATCCAATTCAATACACCAGATCTATACGTAAGATCCGTGCAACTGATCTCTTTTTTATAAATATACGAATAATAGACGTAAGAATAAAAAAATATATAAGACGATATTCTAAAAACGATTTTAATTAAGAAGATTAAAAGAAATTATCCACTATGCCAGCGATATTAACGAAAATAAGAGAGCAAGCGTCAAGAGTGCAGCTTCAGCCGTCGATAGCGGTAGGAGTCGGGGTCGGGGTGGCGCTAGCGGCGTGCGCGGTCTACGGCACCAGGGAGAAGAAGAAACCGCCTCCGTGCCACAACAACAACAACAACAATTATAAGGTAAGATCCGGCTCGAAGGACCATTACAACGGCACCAGAAATAAGAAAAATCCGCCTCCATGCCACAAAAACAAACAATATAAAGAAAGATCCGGCTCGAAGGATCATTGAAACCGTACCAGAAAAAAAACTGCCTCCGGGTAACAACCAGATCTGGCTCGAAGGACCATTAAGGCCTGGCGCTAGCGCTTACCGACGGCACGGCATGGGAGGGAATTTTTCGGTGGATAATAAGTAATGATATACATACCTTAATACTATGATATTATAGATGAAATTCCAATGATAATAGTCGTAGCTACAGACTCCATATTACTTAACTGATAGGCATTAAAATAATGTCCAATTCGTATTCAACAATTTCAGGTGGCAAAAAATGGTAAACTCCAGTCCATAGACGATGGCGCGCAGAATGGGACGACGGCGTGCGGGGGACGGTGCGGGGCGGAGCAGTGCGCGCTCTGCCGGGGGGAGGTGGACACAGACAACAAACAGAACATTGTGAGTCGCGGTCACTGACCTACAGGGGGAAACTAGCGAAAAAAAACACCAAAATTGACAGCAAATTTACTGCAGAATTTTCATCAAAAATGAGTATTTATCTCTAGTTTTCTCCTATCACCTTATCAGGCTAACTCTACTTTTTTCTTATCAGCCCCCTTAGCCAAGTAAGCAAATCCCTAACCACCTGACATGACGATTCGTTCCTTAGTTTTCTATGCGTTAACGATTATAGACTTTCAACTTGGCTGAAGGGGCTGGCCGTCCATTCTACTATAACGTGGATCGCCACCCTGTTTTGCTCTTGCTTTGTCAAGGCCATCCCCTCACATTCGCCGGCCGCAACGGTCGGGAGGCTTCATAGTTCCTATCAAAGCGAGAGCGGAGTCTCTTTTAAGAGGCTTAGAACAGAGGAGAGAATCATGACTCTGATAAACCTACTATATTTCCAGGAGGACGCGGATGAGACGTCATCGGTATCCTCGACCGAGCACAGCCCCGGCCTGAACCTGGAGTTCCTGAAGCAGCTGGTCTCCCTCGCCAGGATCATGATCCCAGGAGTGCGCAGCCACGAGGTGGCACTGCTCTCCGTGCACACGCTGTGTCTCTTCTCCAGGACTTTCCTGTCCATCTATGTTGCGTCTTTGGAAGGGTCTATTGGTGAGGTTTTATTTAATTCATCGTACATGCACCAGGACTTTCCAGGGTCTGTGTGCGCTTTCTAAATTCCTCCTAAGTATCCTTTAGTATTAATTGTTAATTATTTTTAGTCCCTATGACACATACAGGCTCTTGTAGCCTTTGCTATGCTTTGAATAGTTAGGATTATACTGACAGCATGCTAATGGGGAGTGGTTGCGCAGCTTCTTCTCTCCAGAAATAGCAAGCTGTGAAGGGCGGATATTTTATGGGTGCTGTTATAATTATTGTAATTTAATTATTTTTTTGCCAATGAATTTTATTGACGTCAAAAAGAGCCAATCTTGAAGGAAATTATCAAACTACGATTTCAGGATATTCTATCTAACGTATTTTGAACTTGTATCTAACGTTCTTTTAACTTCTAACGCACCTTCACCTTCTTTCTTTCAACATCTTTTTAACGTGCCTTCAACTACTTTCTAACGTACCTTCAACTTCTTTCTGACGTGCCTTCAACTTCAATTAATCAAACATTCTTTGTTGTCACCAGAAACCAAAATATAAAATACAATATGGTGGGGAAATACTGGCAACAAAACTGGCCTTCTCTTCTTCTTTTTCTTCTTTCTAACGTACCTTCAACTTTCAAATCTTTCCAGTGCGGCACATAGTCCAGAAGGACATGAGGAAGTTCGCCGCGCTGCTGCTGCAGTGGTTCGGCATCGCGGTGCCGGCGACGTTCATCAACTCGATGATCAGGTACCTGGAGAGCCGGCTGGCGCTGGCGTTCCGCACGCGGCTGGTGGACCACGCGTACAGCCTGTACTTTAAGAACCAGACCTACTACCGGGTCGCCAATCTGGATGCGAGGATCGAGAATGCAGATCACAGGTACGTCTGTCTATCCTACGTGTATCTTCTGTCTATACTAGGATATCACTAGCTGTTCCTCGCAGTGATTCCGGGATAAAAGTACTATCTTTTCTTGCGGGAACTTTAAAACTAACTCGGGTGAAACTGCGGAGGACAACAGCTAGTTTGTAATATACTAGCTGACCCCCGCGGTTTCACCCGCGGTAATTTCGGAGTTCTTGCAGGAATTCCGGCATAAAAAGTAACCTATGTCACTCAGGATCACTTTAGATTTCTATCTAGAATAAGTAGATCCATAGATCACAACCTCATAAACTCCGGAGTTCCCGCGGGAATTCCGGAATAAAAAATACCCTATGTCACTCAGGATCACTGTAGCTTCCTATAAGTGAAAGAATTTTCAAAGTCGGTTCAGTAGATCCAGAGATAGCTGTTCCCCCGTGGTTTTACCCGCGGGAAATTCGGAGTTCCTGCGGGAATTCCGGAATAAAAAGTACCCTATGACACTCAGGATCACTGTAGCTTCCTATAAGTGACAGAATTTTCGAAATTGGTTCAGTAGATCCAGAGGTTACCCCTTACAACGTCACAAACTCACAAGCTCACAAACTTTTGCTCTTTATAATATTTTTAGTATAGATGTTAAAAACCCCCATTCATTAGGTCTCAATCGATTATAGAGATTATACAGGGTGTAAGATACATAATATAGGTACATAATGTATGAGACGGCGCGTGCGCAGGCTGACGGAGGACCTGTCGGTGTTCGCGCAGTCGGTGGCGCACCTGTACGGCTCGCTGACGAAGCCGTGCTTTGACCTGCTCCTCATCGTGCTGACCCTCGCCAGCTACTCCAGCAAGATGAAGGGGAACATATTCATCGGTAAGTATAACTACGCCGTGCGGCGGGCGCGGGTCCAGCCCCCAAATCAAAAACACATCTCTAATATTTTTTTTTATAAATCTGCACGACTGACTGAAAACTGAAATTTAGTCAAATAGCCTACTAGTGTCCTGTCACAACGTAACTAGTGATAGTGGTGTGTGCTGTCGCTGCTGTGTGTGTGTCTGACAGTATCAACTTGAATGCCCCCCTACGCCGCACGCGCACCCTGCACGTGTGCACACGAGCTGCCCGCGTGCAGTAGTTGAGGGGAGTTGGATATATTACAAGCTGCCCCCGCTGTAGTGAGGGGGAGTTTTAATGTGTCACAAGCCGCACGCATGCAGTAGTGGGGGGACTCAGGATGTGTTACAAACCTCAAGCCGCCCGCACGCAGTAGTGGGGGGGGGAGGTGGATGTGATACAAGCTGCCCGCACGCAGTAGTGGGGGGGGGGAGTGGAATGCGTTACGAGTGGAGTGTGACGTACTGTGGTCGGTGGCAGGCCCCAGCATCGCGACGGCGGTGATCTGCGTGACTGGCCAGCTGCTGCGCGCGCTGAGCCCCAAGTTCGGCGCGCTGGCCGGCGAGGAGGCGCGCATGAAGGCCAACCTGCGGCACGTGCACGCGCGCCTCATCGCGCACGCCGAGGAGGTCGCCTTCTACGGCGGGCACAAGGTACGCGGTGTATACGTACACGGTGTATATTTACACGGTGTATACGTACACGGTGTATACTTACACGGTGTAATGTACACGGTGTATATGTTTTCTGTACACCAAAACAAAAAAAAAAAACATAATATAGTATTACATACAAGAGCCGGCTTTATCGCTTAAAGGGATCCTTCCCAGGAAACTTACAACTAGCTGTTCCCCGCGATTTCACCCGCGATAATTTCGCAGCTCCTGCGGGAATTCCGGATTATAATATAGCCTATGACACACACAAATAACCTGACTGTCTATTGGTATTGTATGGTGGTTTTAGCGGTTAGTGACGTCACGAGCCCCTCACCCTAAACTTTAATGCGCTTTATCTCTGTATATTTTAATTTATTTGAAAAAGCAAAAAATACGTGTCTATTGTCTTTTTATTTTCTAACTGACGGACTAATTAGAATTTTGATTTTCAAAAGTAGTCCACATCCCCATTAGGAAATATAAAATGTATAAAGAGTTAAGGACAAAAGCCAGTATTGACTCCTATCTCCCCGTCGGGCAGGTGGAGCTGAGCCAGCTGCAGGGCGCGTACCGCGAGCTGGTCGCGCAGATGACGTCCGTGTTCAACAAGAAGCTCTGGTACGTGATGCTGGAGCAGTTCTGCATGAAGTACGTGTGGTCCGGCACCGGCATGGTGATGCTCGCGCTGCCCATCCTCACCGGCACCAAGGGGGGTGAGTGGCTGATTTATTACGGTCGATTAATTGGGGAGTTGCCGCGGGAGTTCCCCGATGGAAAGTGTACTATGTCACTCGGGAACACTGCGGCTTCGTGTATGCGAAAGAATTTTCAAAATCGGTTCATCGGTACTAGTCGATCGATCTCACGCGGATTCGCACTCGTTAGTTTTGGAGTTCCCGCGGGAACTCCGAAATAAAAAGTACCCTATGTTCTTTACTAGATCGCCGACAACGTGTTTCGTTACGATCGGTTGTGTAGTTAAAGCCCCAAAGCGTACCAACAAATAAGCAAATAAATCCACATTCGTATTATTCACATTATTAATATCGCAAGGATTTGTCAAGTTACATAAAAAGTTTATTATTTTTTGTTTCTATTAAATTTTTACTACATTTGTTGCACGTTGTTTTAACCTATTACAAGAAGTCCTCATGCGCGCGTGCTGTATAATATCAAGGCGTAAGGTATTGGAGGTCATACTGATATTAAAACCAACCGATCATCATGAAAATCTGCATACACTTTGTCAGAGGTACAGAGCCGGACTTAGGATACTTTTTATCCCGGAAATTCCGCGGGAACTCTGAAATCAGCGCGGGTTAAACCGTTAAAACATAAATGAACACGTGCAGGCTCGTCGGGCGACGGCATCAGCGCGCGCGCCGAGTACATGACAACGTCGCGCAACCTGCTCAACTCGGCGGCCGACGCCATCGAGCGGCTCATGTCTAGCTACAAGGTGCGTCCGTCGCTCACTTACTAATTCATATCTGGGCGAAAATGTGCCACTCGTAGTTAACTGACCGCTGTTAGACCCGTGACACTACTTCCACTACTGCGTACGGGCGGCTTGTAACCCATCAAGACCCTACTACAGCGGCGACAGCTTGTAAGACATCCAACTGCGCTCTCACTACTGCGTGCGGGCGCCTTGTAACACATCCGGGCGCCTTGTAACACATCCGGGCGCCTTGTAACACATCCGGGCGCCTTGTAACACATCCGGGCGCCTTGTATTACAGCGGGGACAGTTTGTAACACATCCAACTCCCCCCACTACAGCGGGGGCAGCTTATAACACATCCAACTCCCGCCTACTACAGTGGGGGGCAGCTTGTAACACATCTAACTCCCTTCAAGGCTTAAGTACTGCACACATTCAACTCGATACTTACACACACCGCTGTTGCCTCTAGCCTCACCGCTTCGTCCCGGCGGGGCGCAGTCGGCGGATTGTGGGGAGTGTCACGGCGGGTTATGGGGAGTGTCACGGCGGCTTGTGGGGAGTGTCACGGCGGGTTGTGGAGAGTGTCATGGCGGGTTGTGGGGAGTGTCACATCTTTTTTGAAATAAATAAATAAATAAATCTTACATGTGTTACACATTTTGCTTGTTCTCATTCCGGTCGTGGTGTACGCAGGAGGTGGTGACGCTGGCCGGGTACGCGGAGCGCGTGTGGGACATGCTCACCGTATTCGGGGAGGTGGCGCGCGGGCGCTGCGTGCGGGCGGTGCACGTGCGCGCCGCGCCGCCCCAGCCCGGCGCCTTCCAGGTCACGTTCCGCGGCACGCAGCCCGTCGCGCTCGGTGAGTGTGCGCCTTGTTGGGGCGGGGAAGTTTCCTGTAAGGGCGGGGAAGTTTCCTGTTAGGAAGGGAAGTTCTCCGTAAAAGCGAGGACGTTGCCTGTAAGGGCGGCGAAGTTTCCTGTAAAAGCGGGGATGTTTCCTGTAAGGGCGGGGAAGTTTCCTGTAAAGCCTGTCTTGTTTTGAATAAATAAATAAATAAAGGCGGGGAAGTTTCCTGTAAAGGCGGGGGAGTTTCCTGTAAAGGCGGAGAAGTTTCCTGTTAGAACGTGAAGTTCCCTGTAAGGTTGAGGAAGTTCTCTGTTAAAGTGAGGAAGTTTTCTATAAGTTCGAGGAAGTTACCTGTAAGGGCGAGCAAGTTTCCTGTAAGACCGGAGAAACGCTTCGTAAGGGCGAAAAAGTATATCTTGCTTAACAGAGATCTCTAAGAGTGGGGAACTCTATTACCACTGCCACACGTAAAGTAGTAGTATGTATAGTATAATCTGTCCTGCAGGGTCCATATCGTACACGGACGACCTGTCCATCCGGCTGCGCGGCGTGCCCATCGTGACGCCCGCGTGCGACGTGGTGGCCAGCGGCGTGACGCTGGACATCGCGCCCGGCACGCACCTGCTCATCGTCGGGCCCAACGGCTGCGGCAAGTCCAGGTCGGTGCCCGACGGTCGCGCTGACGCTGACACTAAACCTGACGCTGCCACGAACATTGCCACAGACTCTGACACTGCCACAAACACTGTCACAGACTCTGACACTGTCACAAACACTTTCACAGACTCTGACACTGTCACAAACCTGTCACAGACTCTGACACTGTCACAAACACTGTCACAGACTCTGACACTGTCACAAACACTGTCACAGACTCTGACACTGTCACAAACACTGTCACAGATACAAACAGACACTCAGGGATGTTTGCTGTCGCTGCTGTGCGAGAATTGGACAATATCGACTTGAATGTCTCTCTCCCTCCCCCCCTCCGACGCTCGCCCCCCGCCCCACGTACCTGCACGTGTGCACACCGGCCGTGTGCCGTGCGCAGGGTCGGTGTGTGCAGCGTGTAATGTTGTGTGACGTCTCCGCCCTCCGGCAGCCTGTTCCGCATAATCTCGGGGCTGTGGCCGGTGTTCGGCGGCGAGCTGCTCGTGCCGCGGCCGTGCGCGTGCGCCGCCTGCTCGGACGAGGCCGCGCCGCCCGCCGCCGCCGCGTGCCGCTCGCGCCCCATCATGTTCTACATACCGCAGAGGTACGCCCGCCCTCGTCGTGTCGGACGAAACACGTCTGGAAAGCCCCCCCCCCCCAGTATTGCCACAACACACGTCATCCAATGGTGTGCCGCGATTTTCACCAATTTGTCGGTCCACTTTTTAGCCTCTCTTCTGAACTGATATTACATAAGGAAGAGATTTTGTGTCGGGTTTGTTTGTTTGTTACAATTTAACTCAATAAATACTGGATCGATTTAAAAAAATTCTTTCACCATTAGAATGTTACATTATCCCTGAGTAACATAGGCTATATTGTTACCCAGAATTCTCGCGGCAACTCCGAAATTACCGCGGGTGAAAACGCGGGGAGCAGAAGTGTAATTTGAGCTGTTTTACAGCAGCTAAGTAATTTTTAAAGGGGCCAAGAAATACCATATCCTGAAAGACCCCTTTAAACTGTAGTATTATTAACGCGGGTGTTTCTAAGGGAAACAGCTAGTTTTAATAATATCTTACTTGGCCGTATGGACTTTATTTCCTTTGCCTTCCCTTGAAAGCGGTAGACTTTGAAAAGAAAAAATCAACAGCAGTACATATCGCAAGGGTTGCCGATAGCTACTTTTAATAAAATGTGACATGGCCGTATGAACTATATTTCTTTTGCTCCCGAAGTAAACTTTATTAAAAAAAGAAACTAAACAGCAGTGTTGTGTGCGCCTGTGCGCCGGGGCAGGCCGTACATGTCGCAGGGCTCGCTGATCGACCAGGTGACGTACCCGTCGCGCACGGCGCGCGGCGACGCGGCGGCCGAGGCGCGCGCGCGCCGCATCCTGCGCGCCGTGCGGCTGGACGCGTGCGCGGCGCGGCACGGCGGGCTGCGCGCGGTGCGCGACTGGCGCGCCACGCTCTCCGGCGGCGAGAAGCAGCGCATGGCCATGGCCAGGATGTTTTACCACCGGTGGGTGGCGTGCGCTAGTGCACTTGTACTTCCACCGTGTATATATGTACATACATCACGTTCACCGTGTATAATTTTACATATATACACGTCCACCGTGTATATATGTACATACATCACGTTCACTGTGTATAATTTTACATATATACATGTCCACCATGTATATATGTACATACATCACGTCCACCGTGTATAATTTTACATACATACATGTCCACCGTGTATATATGTACATACATCACGTTCACTGTGTATAATTTTACATATATACATGTCCACCATGTATATATGTACATACATCACGTCCATCGTGTATAATTTTACATACATACATGTCCACCGTGTATAAATTGACATACATAAATGATACAATCAGCAGCAGTAATATGGGAACACATATTTCCGTTGCTGACTGTGCACGAAGATGCACTGTCACATACATGTAGAGGAGGAACTCTCCATTGAGATATAAAGACTTGCAAACATTAAATTATTATTTTTATTTGTTTGTCTTGTCGTGCAGACCTGTATACGCGCTCCTGGATGAATGTACCAGCGCCGTGTCAATGGAGACCGAAGTAGTGATGTACGAGGAGGCAGTCAAGGAGGGGATCACTCTGCTCTCCATCACCCACCGGCCCAGCGTGTGGTGAGTCAACCGCCCTGACCATCACCTGACCATCACTTGACCATCACTTGACCATCACTTATGTAACGAAGCGACACCACGTAGCGGCGATAGCGGTGTGCGTTGCTGCTGTGTGTGTCGGATAATATCGAGTCTAATGTTAGCGCAGGTGAAACCGTGGAGCACAGCTAGTGTATAGTATTATTGACAGACGTTAAAACTTAGAAAAAAAGACCCCGATTCACTCTGATCATAATATGAACCCTGCTTTACATAATATAACTCGTCACCACCACCACTTTCATATATACTATATACATATATATAGTATATACTTATAGTATAGTATATATATAGTATATACATATAGTATAGTATATATATAGTTTAGTATAGTATATATACCACGTTCGCTTGGTTTCCACGACACAGGCTAAAGCTTACTGTGGTATCAAGTAGATCTGTGTGTCGTGAAGAGGATGGATTGTTGTTTGTAAATTCATTCGTTTAGCAAAGTGCCCATACTCAGGATAATCACATTTTATGTCCGCTGATGGCGGGGATCGAACCCGCGACACCCGGCTGCTGGATCCGGTGCTGTCGCTACTTTCTTTTAATTTAAATTCGCTCGTGTCCGACAGGAAGTACCACTCGCACGTGTTGGAGTTCGACGGCGCCGGCAACTGGTCGCTCCGGCCGCTCAACCACGACGCGCCGCCCACGCTCACTCCCGCGCCCGCGCTCACTCACACGCCCGCGCCCACGCCCACTCATACGTCCGCGCCCACGCCCACTCATACGTCCGCGCCCACGCCCACGCCCACTCACACGGCCGCGCCCACGCCCACTCCCGCGGAACTCAAGGAGAGCGAGCCGGCGTAGCTCCCACACTAGCACATGCGCGGCGGACCTTCGTGTGGAAACAGTCAGTTATATCAGAAGATCAATGACACACCAATCTTTTTTAAACCGACTCAACAGAAATGTTTATCTTTTTAATACGTAATATTTCAAAGGTAATTTTTGTAATGTAGTAAAAGAATAGAAATAGAGTGAAATCCGCTTAGATGGTTTGATCGTTGGAAACTTTTGGACGAAAGTAGAGTTATGGAGAAAGTATAAAGTAATTGTATAGAGATTAGAGTTTTACTGAAATGTGGTCTATATTCTCAGGATCGGGTTAAAACGATGATTTTTTTTTTATATTATATGCATGGATTGTTAATTCCTAAAGCATAGAGAATATCTACAGTCGATTTTGATACAAACCAAAACTGATTTTAGAAAATTCAGTTATCCTAACTTGGGACAGTCATCTATGACGAGAAAGAATAAGAAAAACACATCCTGTATCACGCCTAATTCTAAGAGCTAAGTAATGTTAAATGACGAATTAAAAGGTCTCAATTTTATTAGAAAAATATTATTTAATTTCTCTAACATTTTTTTATGTATACGTCTAAATATAGCTAAAAGAAGAAATAATCATCATTCCATAGTCATACGTAACACTAACAAGATAATTCGCCACTAATTTCATACGATTATTCGAACTTGCGTCATCTACTCTTAATGTATACATACATATATTGTATATATATCTGTGGTATTAGTACGAGATTATATTATTTGATTTAACCTTAAATAAGGAATGTTGATGACTTTTGAAAATAAAATTTCTAATTAGTCCGTCAGTTAGAAAATAAAAAACAATAGACACGTGTTTTTTGATTTTTCAAATTAAAAAAATTAATTATACAGAGTTAGAGCGCATTAAAGTTTAGGGTGGGGGCTCGTGACGTCACTAACCGCTATAAACCCCCATACAAACTGCACCGGATAGTGACGTCACGCGAAATTTCAACTCAATGTACCGCCGTCAATTTTTTGATTACGTAAAAAAAGAAAAAGACGCACCAAAAAAAAATTACTCAACATGCTCATTTCGTAGTTTTCTATAATATTGATTTTGTACAGAAACGTAGGTAATTTAAACTATAATTAAAATATTGTGATGTATTTTTTGTGAAATTATTTTTTACCTGAGAATGGCAAGCTAGATGTTAAATTTATACAATATCATAATCAAACTTGAACTTTATGCGCTGGATGTTAAAGTTCATTTTTAAAACGCGAGATTTTTATCATGAAATTTTAAAAATAAGATTTGTGGTATGTTAGGACCTGCTGGACCAGCAGTGGACTGGAGTGTGCTCGATGACAGCGTTGATCCAAAATTGAGGCAATTAGAAAAAAAATATATAGTTTTTAAGTAGGTTTACTGTAGATTTTGAAAGTTATCATTCTTTTGCCTCCATAGAAATTATAAACAATCGATAGAAGATCGAATTAATTAAATAATAACTAATCGGTTGAATTATGTCGCTTGCAATCTTTCTAAATTCGATAATAATTAATTAATTATGTACTTTTTTGAGTTATCGTAAAATCTATTATACCTATATAAAATAATTTGATTTAACAAAAATTGATTTGATTTGATTTTCGAAATATTTTTTAGATACCTACCTCTTTTTTTTTAATCAATCTATGGAAGGCATATAGTTGTAGCTAATTGTAATAAATCAGTAATTAGAGCAGTTAGCGTAGTTTAAGATAATTTTAATTAATTAAATATGAGATTATATCAAAGTGGCTGTTGATGTTACCTATTTTTTTTTTGTATAACTTTGTTTTGATATTTAATTTTTTTTAATTTTAACAATCATAAAAGCATATCGGTGGAATGTTATTTTATTAGGGTGAGTTGGGGCGAGTCCGGTCAAGGGGTGCATCTCTCCTCTCTCGACGTACATAAATTTATTTTATAATGGACTAGCTGTCCCCAGCGGTTTCACCCGCTAATTTCGAAGTTCCCACGGAAATGTTCCATACAAACTTTTCAACCCCTTTTCATCCCCTTAGAGGTTAAATTCAAAAATCCTTTCTTATCGGATGTCTACGTCATACAAAGAACACACCCTCCAAGTTTCAGGTCTCTACAATCAGCGGTTTAGGCTGTGCGTTGATCCATCAGTCATTCAGCATAAAGGATTTTATATATATAGACTAGCTGTCCCCCGTGGTTTCACCCGCGGTAAAATTGTAGTTTCCGTGAGAATTTCAGGATAAAAAGTACTCTATGGCACTCGAAACTACAGTAGCTTCCTGTTAGTGAAAGAATCCAGAGATTACTCCCCCTACAACGTCACAAACTCACAAACTTTACCTCTTATAATCTGCGGTAATTGCGGAGTTCCCGCGGGAATTCCATGATAAACCTTCCTCATGAATCACTCTATTGGTGAAAACCGCATGAAAAGTCAAAGTTCAGTAGTTTTTGAGTTTATCGCGAACAGACAGACGTTGTTTTATAATATGTAAGGATAGGTACGTTGATGTGAATATCCTGCACGGCAAAGTTTTATCATAATCTCACCAGCCGTTCAGAGACAAACATCCTTGTCTCGTGGCGGGACTCGCCCCACTTCGTATGTAAGTATATTTTATTATATTTATTACCATCTTCCTACTTAGTTTTTAAGTTAAACGAACTTATGTAAATATCTGTAATCTTGTACATATGGTGTGTAGTTGATGATGTATTAAACGGGGTTTTTGTATATTATATACACATTTGTTTTATTTACACCGTTGCCTGGCAACGAATCTATGTATCGACATCAAAAAGAGGTGAATTCGATTTACGTACCCGACCCCCGTAATGATGAAATTGCACAATATTCGTGTGATAAATATTAAATTGTGAAAAAAAATAGTACATTGTTATCCTAGGGGTGAAAGTAACTTATTTAGTCCCTCGATCTATTCCCTATAATACATATCATAAACCCCGTCTCGGGACTAAATAAGTCTTTCTCCCGAGGATAACACTGTGCTTTTCATTACGAATGCAAGGAAAGTCAAAATAAAAATAGGAATTAGCTAAAGAAAAAAATGAGTGAATTTTATTTTACATAAATCAACCATTAGGTGTGCTACTGGCCAGTAAGTATGCCCCCTATGACTTAAAAAAAAACTTGAGTTTCTGCAGTATCCAGCTGTCAGTTGAAAGCGATTCTCCCTAGGGCTGAAAAGTGTTACTTTCAACCCGCTTCTCAGGCAACTTCAGACTTACTTTCCGAGTATGAGTAATGAAAAATATTAAAAAGTCCTACTTGTCCTAGATAAACATACATATAAACTAACATAAAATATAGACTTGTGGGCCTAAATAGGTGGGATTTAATTTCGAAAGTGTATTACATGCATTTTCTCATAAATGTATTGCATTACTCGTGTTAAGGTCTAGTGAATGAATAAGCGTCTTGCCTAGTTTGGATCCTTATTCGCTATGACCGTAACACGCCGCGGTGAGATAACGCGCCACAAAAACTGTTTTTTCATTACTCATATCTACTCGGAAAGTAGGTCTGAAGTTGCCTGAGAAGCGGGTTGAAAGTAACACTTTTCAGCCCCAGGGAGAATCGCTTTCAACTGACAGCTGGATACTGCAGAAACTCAAGTTTTTTTTATATGTCATAGGGGGCATACTTGCTGGCCAGTAGCACACCTAATGGTTGATTTATGTAAAATAAAATTCACTCATTTTTTTCTTTAGCTAATTCCTATTTTTATTTTGACTTTCCTTGCATTCGTAATGAAAAGCACAGTGTTATCCTCGGGAGAAAGACTTATTTAGTCCCTCGATCTATTGGCGCCCTCGTTACTTTCACCCCTAGGATAACAATGTACTATTCCCTCGTGCTTAAAGAAGTTTCACTTCAAAATGTTACATTTACAACGTGTTTTCTAGCATACAGAATATAAATTTCCAGTATTTTGGCATCTGCAGCGTTTGGGATTTTGTTTAGGGATAGGCGTTATGGGTACGGCAATGTTGTTGGTCATCTATACTAATAGTTTGTGAGGTTGTAAGCGGTAATCTCTGGATCTACTGAAGTCAGACCAAATAAAAACAAAATTCAAAATTCAAAAGCTATTTATTACTTAGGATTGGTTAGGATTGATTAGGATTAACTAAAGACTTAACGCGTAGAACAAGTGAAGCCCGGAAAAAGACACCACGCCGTGCACGTACACAGAAACACGCACACACTTACAAGAAAAATTAAAACCGACTTCCAAAAACACAAAACTAAAAAACTAAAAATAAAAAGCTAAAAATAACAAAATACCGATTTAATCCAAAAGACAAAAACACACGTAATATTATTATTGGTTTGTGCTACCACTGATCGGTTTGAATTCGGTGACAAGCCCGCTGGTGTCTGCCCACTTGGGTTGTTCTGCTCACGAAGAGCTGGTGGCGGGAGTCGACTTAGCCCATCTTCCCCCTCCATATTTGGCTTGTCACCGACTTCATACCGATCAGTGGTAGCACAAACCAATAATAATATTACGTGTGTTTTTGTCTTTTGGATTAAATCGGTATTTTGTTATTTTTAGCTTTTTATTTTTAGTTTTTTAGTTTTGTGTTTTTGGAAGTCGGTTTTAATTTTTTTGTTAAAATTTTGTTTATTTCTCGCTTTTAGGTGACTTAGTTCATAATTTCTCTAAGTTACAATAGCTTAATGTCAACTGCTCATCACCTTTTACAAAATATTGCTTTTCCCGACGCAGGGACGTTAATTGTTGAGGAGTTCTCCTAGTACATCACCATCAGTTCCACTTCACCACATACATTGTGACGGGCATAAATTGTTTAGAAACCATATTAAAGTTAACGATTCGGAACCCGTGAAATACCCATTATTGAGTAGTTCCGATGACCATCTGTGGTCTTCATCATCAGCTCCTCTTCTTCAAATTTTGCTTTCCAAAAGCAAAGAAACGTTTTACTATAAAAAATACAAAAATCTCTATAAGTGTTCTCATAATTTTTGAAGAGTTCCCTCGATTACTCCAAGATCCCATCATCAGATCTCGACTTGGTGACAATGGAATCAATTTGGGAGTATCCCCTTTCAAACAAAAAAAAAATTTTCGAAATCGCTTCAATCGGAACCCGTGAAATACGTATTATTTGTAAGTTGTTCCGATGACCACCTGTGGTCTTCATCATCAGTTCCACCTCTTCAAATTTTGCTTTCCGAAAGCAAATGAACGATTTACTATCAAAAATATTCAAATCGCTATAGGTGTGCCTATAATTTTTGAAGAGTTCCCTCGATTTCTCCAAGATCCCATCATCAGATCCCGACTTGGTGGCAATGGGACCTAATTGGGAGTAAATCCTTTCAAACAAAAAAAGAATTTTTCAAATCGGTCCAACCGTCTTCGAGTAATCGGTGAACATACATAAAAAAAAAAAAAAAAAAAAAAAAAACATACATACAATCGAACATAGAACCTCCTCCTTTTTGGAAGTCGGTTAAAAAGACACCATACCTTTTAGTTTGAGCCTCTCCCGCTAATGGAGGTGACGCAATAATTAAGTTAGAAAAAATGCCTTATTCTGTCGTCAACGGTCAACTTAGCAAATCCATACACTTAAGCACCACATGCATACGCAGCCGGCTTCACTTCGTTGTTCGTGACGTTCCGTCTTTAGTTTTTAATTGGTCTGAGCTACTGAACCGATTTTTAAAATAAAATCACTTATAGGAAGCTGCAGTGATCCTTAGTAACATATGGTACTTTTTATTTGGGAATTCGCGCAGCAACTCCGAAATTAGGTACTGCGGGTGAAACCGCAGGGGACAGCTAGTAGAAAAAAAGGGTCAAGGCGGCCCTGTATGATGCTTTGCTCCAAGCTTTATTATTACCTATTGTTGTACATTAAATCCATGTGTTCACTAGCTATCGTGCTGCGAGATAGCACGCAATTTAGCGGAATAGTTGGCTGATAATGGCGACAGATAACGTGGAAGCATGACAAGCCGTAGGTACATATCTGACTTTTTTCCAAACGTCCCGTGACCCGTGACGACTAGCTGCCATCACCGACACTTCCGTGTGATAAATCACATGCGATAATTACGTTTTCACTTCTACTGAAGTGGCTCAAACATGTAGGTTTTGCTGCCTGAAATCAGCGAGCAAAATGCGATTTTGCTCATTGAGTGAGACAAAGTAACTTTTTAATTTTTGTTTTCAGAAAGCCGCGAATATCTTATTAAGTTTACACTCTATCTCTTTCCCGCCATTAGAAAGAGAGAGAGAGACAAAGACCAGCCCTTTCGAAGTTCCAATTATGAATTCGACCTCAAAGACAAACACGTTCGGAAATTTGTACCTACTAAAGAAAATTTGCAAAAAGATAATTATGTCTTTTAATGTAATTTATTGAATTTTCAACTTATTGTTGTATTTAAACGAAAATAAGTATTTACTGCAAATAAAACTGATATTTAACCTGTAAATATTTATTTCTAGTTTCAATAATGTTACGTAATATTATATCTCCTAAAGTGTTCTCGCTGCTGAAGTGAAAATTTATGTGTGTTACACGAGAGCAAAGTTTTTTGCATCTCGTGCCTTTGAATCCCTCGCCACACTCAGGATTCAAAATCAGCACTCGCAGCAAAAAATGACTTTGCTCTCTTGTTGCACAAATAACTATTTCCCAATTGTAATTAGCTAGGTCCCTACCTAAAGGCTATTTGACTACTTTTTTTTTCAAAATTCTATTTGGTCCGTCAGATGTTAAAAATATGTATCATGGACACGTATTTTTTGCTTTTTCAAACTTATGAAAATATACGTGGATTAAGGGCATTAAAGTTTGGGAGTGGGGGCTCGTAACGTCATACGCAGCTAAAAACTGCGCCTGCTTGTGACGTCACGCGACCTTTCGACTCAACGTATCTCCGGTATTTTTTGCTTACGTGAAAAAAGGAAAAAATACGTGTTTAAATTTTTTTATTAATCTACAGGACGGACTAAAAAAAATAGTCAAATAAGCCTATTCTTAGCGATCTATGCTAGTATAATATTCTTCTATTGTAAATTACAAGCCGCTTTCACCGCCATATTTTAGGGTTAAAGAATCTTTATTTCTTATAAGAAACATTATAGTTCACTTAAAATAAGATACAAAGAAGTAGACTATAATTAAGGTTGTGACGTAGGTACATAAGATTTTTTTCAGTTTATATTTGTACGTGTTTATGTTATCACATTTTTTAATGTCATTAGGTAACGTGTTGTACAGCTGCGCTCCCTCAAATAATATCGTTTTCTTTCCATAATTTGTCCGTGCGTTAGCAATTTCAAGTTTATATTTATTCCGAAAAGTGTATGTATGTGGTTTTTCCTGTAACTGTAGGTTGGATTGGATAGAATTTGTTGTGATATTTTTGATTAAGATAAGAGTGCAGTACCTATGTATAAAGTTGTGCAAGATCGAGAATTTTTATTTTTGTATATAATTGTTTGGTTGGAGTAAGAAAGTGGTAGTGATTTTAGTAGCCTCAACTTACCTCCAACGCCAGTACACTCTTTGGGCATGATTAGGTAGGTACTCGTCCGGTCGCACTCAGAGTCGTTGTAATGATTACTTAATTTTAAGTAAAGATTTTAAAAACAAAACTCATTCAATTAACGTGAGTTGGCACTTAACTATAATTAGGTTCAATTTAGTTAAAAGCCAATTAACATTAATTATTGCTTAAAATCCATCATTTAATCTAATCTAACAAATATAAAGCTACAAGGAATGTTACTACAAGGACATGTACCTAATCTGAGTTGTGTACTTTAATAAATAAAATTGCAATGGTTAGTTAGTAACAGAATATTACGTGTCTGGCGCCAGGAGCACGTCTTTCGTAGATCGTGATATTACGGGCATGGCGGTGAAAGGGTTTAAAAATCTCTGATTGGAAGCTACAGTGTCACCGAGTAGCTTAGGATGCTTTTTTGTTTTCGAGGGAGTTCCGAAATAACTCAGGCCGTTTTGGGGGTATAGTAGGTACAAGCTCTGCTTAGTTTGGGACTGGTAGATAATGTCCTAGCATTATTACTATCTACTATCAATCAACTTCTTTTTAAATAAAATATCTCAGGAGACAATTAAGATTTTTATGACCGGTAGCGCTAGTTCTGCCTACCACTGGTTGAGGTTATAAACCATAACCGCTGTTAATGAACAAGTTGATATTTCGCCTGGTCATTACATGGCTAGGTACCTATAACCAGTGCCTAGGTATACGTGATTGACGACACAACCTTGGCGTCATTATCTATAATTAAGATTTGCTTTTAATTAAATGAAAATAAACAGCAAAAAGTATGTTTTTATCGCCAGAGTTCGACGCACTAGAAAAAAGGTCCGCTAGGTGAACTTCTGAGATAGGTGGTTTTTGAACTAGAGGTTTTTATAAGTTGTTTTTGTATTATGCCACTGTTTTCCAAAGAAACTTAGCTTAAATACCTATTTACAAACAAAACAAATGTTTATTTCTAAGGGCGTAGATTAAAGGGTGAACTTTGATCTTTAATCAGGTAAAATAAGTAGTGAAGTACATAAAATATAATGATATAACGCTTCAGATGGTGAAAATGATTCATATACGACTATTTAATTTAAAAATTTAATAAAATGAATAAATCTCTTGCTATAATTTATAATAAAAATACCTTAGAGTATTATAAAATTTACTTAAGATGGTATAAATAAAAAGGATTTTGCAAGACTATAACACCTTCAAGAAAATCTGTCACCGAGCATCTGGCGGTGTGTTCCGGCAGTCTCACTTGAAAGCCAGTTCCCATTCCAGGTCGGCAACGCACCTGCAAGCCTTCTGGTGTTGCAGATGTCCATGGACGGCGGTAATCACTCCATCAGGTGTGCACCTGCCCTTTGTCCCCTGTGACATAAAAAAAAAAATTGACATCACTTTTTTTGAGCTCACAGCATTACTTGCTCGATGTAACTATTTTTTCGTGTGTCTGTCTGTATTGTAAGAATGGTACCTACCGGTTAGTATTTTTTTATATATTTTTTAGGTTAATGGAAAGCTGGTATAGTATTATAGTATCTGTGGCTAGACTAAAAAAGTGAAAATTAAGTAGCATTGTATTTTTCAAAGAATTTTTATAATCTATTTTATTTTTCAAAGTAAGTTTTCTTTAATTCTAACCGCCAATATAGATTTTTAAACAAAACTGCCGCAATCAGGGACGTTCAGTAAATTAATGTAAGTTGGCATTTAATGAGATGTAACTTAATTAGTTAAATGCCAATTAACATTAATTTATTAAACTTGTCTGATTGCGGCAGTTTTGTTTTAAAAATCTATACGTAACTAAGTAATCATTAAAGTCGACTCTGAGTGCGGCGTAAGACATTCAAAATTATTCGAACTTAGTAGCGAAACTGCGCCGTAACAATTAAAATTACTATCTAACATTTAAAAAAAAACCGCAATGGGTGTCGCTACGAATGTGAACAGCCGGGTATCGCGGGGTCGCGGGGTCGAGTCTCGCTGCTGTGAAGGTCCGGGGACCATCACGGCCCCAGCGCGTGCGCATGGCGTCACTGTAGGTAGCTAACACGTTTTGTGTTGGAAAGAGCGAGAGTATGGCTTTCGATTTCGTTTTTGCCACATACATACCTATAATTGGACGCAGATAAGCAATAACATGTTAACCCACAAAATTAAGTTATTGATTCAGAACGATTTATTGAGAGTTAGGGAACGTTTTTTAATTATGTGTTTACCTTATTACATTGCTTAAATATGTAACTAAATATTGAACATAAAAAATGTTGACACAAATGGCGTTTCTACTTTTAAAACACGATTTACTCAAAATTTCTCCAGTGTGGGTTAACACACTATTGCTTATCTATGTCCAATTATCATGGTGCGTCATATGTAAGTTAAATAATAAATATACTAGCTGTTCCCCCGGTTTCACCAGCCTTATTTTTGGAGTTCCCGCGGGGATTCTGAACTAAAAGGTACCCTACGTCCTTCTCTGTAGATTGCCCCCGACAACGTGTATGCAAAATTTCATAATGATCTCTTTTTTCGTCCACTAAACGGTAGAACTTCCAAAAACCACATGCGATTTATGTGCAAAAGAAGTGTAGTGCAAAGTTTAGAGTTTTCTGTGCCACTGATAATGTGTAGGCAAAATTTCATGATGATTGGTTGAGTAATTACCTAAGGCGTGGAAGCGTAAACAAACAAACAAATGACATACTTCATGTAGGTACTTAATTATAACTAGCTGTTTCCCGCGGTTTCCCCCGCGTTAATTTCGGAGGTCCCGCGGTAATTCCGGGACAAAAGTACCCTATGTCCTTCTCTGCAACCCTGAAAATGTTACGCAAAATTTTATGATGATCGGTTGAGCCGATTAAAGCGTGAAATCGTAACAGACAGACAGACTGACAGAGTTACTTTCGCATTTATAATACATATTAGCAAGGATAATTAGGATTAGGATAGTGTAGACCCCAATTAAGATTTTGAATCGTCTCTTTATGCTTTTACCGTATAGAACAGAACAGGTATATTATATTTTCTGATGGTTTCTACCAGATGCCGTATTAAGTAAGTCAGTTTCATAAGCCACGGCGGCGCAGCCGCGGCATCCATTAATTTGTATGAAAAGAAAATAAACAAAAATAAACTAAAATATGCAACAATCTACATGTACTTGACCCATTAGGAGGGCATTGGCACCCGGTTTTCGCGAGTATTATTCATATTTACCTAATAGGGATGTTCTACGTTAATCAACAATCGACGTTAGTAATCGATAAAGTTTTTTTTTTATAGGTACATATATTCAAAACACCGATTGATTGTTTGATTCACACAAAAATACCTACATACGCGCTTCTATGCATAGTTATGTGAGTTTCAAACCTATTATTACGGAAGCAAAATTAATTTACAAAGTTGGTAAGTAGACTTTGTTAACGGCGATACTTCCAAATAACTTACGTGTTACCTATTTACTACAGGAAATAATGACAAAGGAGATAGAAAAAAGTCAACATAATATTTCGTCAAGAGGTATAGGCACACTGCACAGGTAAGTTTCTAGTATCGGGGGTCAAATTAGCACCGGTCGCCCTAAGATATTTCATAGAGAAATAAATAGCAGAATTTGTAAAATGGGCTAGATACTAAATTTTAGATTACTATTAGATGTGTCCCGCAGTTTCACCCGCGGTAATTTCAGAGTTCCCGCGGGAATTTCGGGATAAAAAGTACCCTATGTCCTTCTCTGTTCCCCTGACAACGTGCATGCCAAATTTCATCCAACTCCGTTCAGCCGTTTTTGCGTGATTGATTAACAAACATCCAAACATCCAAATATCCAAACATCCAAACTTACACATTTATAATTTTAGTAGGATTAGGTATAATTATACTTACAAAATAATAACTTTTAATTATTTTACTCTCTTTTACATATTTTCGTGTCAATTTAATTTTTTTATAGCGGATGATGCGGGGACATTTTGAACCATGTAAGAGCCGTTAAACATTGTGAACTATCGATAATGTATTTTTTTGCAAACAGGTTTCAGTGTACAACATCGATACAGGTTTATTGGACATCCCTAACACTTTCTCAAGACATTAGTGAACAAAGTGCATTGAACTTTTGATAAAAAATATAATATCATAATAAATAAAATCGGTGTAAGTAATATTAAGTAGGTATGTGTTGTCTTACCCAGAGAGAAGGTAATCACTACGTTGTCTTACCTATTTGTAGACACGCTATTAAAAATTTCTATCGCACACTTGGTTGCTAAGCAATCTTGTATCTGAAAATACGAACCATCTACATTCGAAATTCTTTACTATTATAAATGCGAAAGTAAGTGTGTTTGTTTGTTTGTTACGCTTTTTGTAAAGTCCTATAAAGTATATAAGGACATAGATAAGCAATAGTGTGTTAATCCACATTGGAAAAATTTTGAGTAAATCGTGTTTTAAAAGTATAGCGCCATGTTGTGTCAACATTTTTTATGTTCAGTATTTAGTTACATATTTAAGCAATGTAATAAAGTAAACACGTCATAATTAAAAAAACGTTCCCCAACTCTCAATAAATTGTTTTGAATCAATAACTTAATTTTGTGGGTTAACATGTTATTGCTTATCTGCGTCCATAAATACTAAACGTCCAGACTAGCATACGTGCGACACCTACGGTTTAGGTTGGCCGTTGGGTTTCACCCTCGACAGGTTAAACTTTTTTTTTTTCAAAATTGGTTTCATTTGGTCATCCCAAAACTATGGTATATCTAGTTCTGTTATGTCACCCAAAGTCTGGGTGAAAACTCTGATAAGTTTAGTGGAAACCTATGGTTGAGTGTTTTACTGTATGTGCAATTAAACTAGATAATGCTGTGACATTATCCTGTAAGTACTATTTTTGCCGCTTAGTAGGTATCGAAGCAAAAACTAGTCCTCATCATGTTGCCATGGTCACTATCCGACTAACTAACCGTCAGAGACGCAACTTGACTACAAAAGAGGTCAAACTCATTAAACATAATATAACTTAGGTACTATCGACCGAAGCTGATTATTTAATTTCACCAAAACCGGATTCTCACATGACGACCCGATTGGCGCAGTGGTTACCATGCCTGCCCGCTAATCAAGAGTGTCCGGGTTCGATTCCCGATGGGGGTGAATTCATGTGATGAACACAGGGTTCCATTTTCCAGTCTGGGTGTGTATATGTATATCTATAGTATAATATATATGTAATAATATGTGTAGTACATACCACGTTTGTTTGGTTGGTGGTTTGGTATCCGCGGAAGACCAGCGTTGTGGTTTGCGCCACAACAATGCTGAGCGGAGACCTTTTTTGGTATAAATTAATGTATAAAAAAAATGTTAACTAGTACTAAGATTTTTACCAAAATAAACTTTATTATTATTATTATTATTATTATTATTATTTCCCTTTTTTCTCGACTTTATAAGTCGGTGTTTAATGGATATATCTCGTCCCGAGACAATCAGGAAAAAAGATATGTCCCCAGAAGGTTATGGTTTTTTTTTCAAAATGTATAATATAATTGTATGTATGTGTGTGTAGGTTATATGCATGGACTTTCTAATTATTATTCATCTGTTGTGTTTTGTATGCAATTTGTAAATACTGAGTCACCGAGAACCTTATTGATGATGGTCGTGGAATGTAGAGCAGCTTGTTTCTGTAATATGCTGATATTTAACATAGCCTCCAATTTATCACAATACCTGCTGCTACTTTTTGCTACTACTCCTGTCGCGCCTATAACAATGGGAATAATTATTGCTTGAGTGTTCCACAATCGGCTAATTTCTATTTTGAGTGGGTGGTATTTACTAAGTTTTTCAATTTCTTTTGCACCGATGTTGTAATCTGAGGGCACTGTGACGTCTATTAAGTATGTTATGTTATGTGCTTTGTCCATGTAAACTAAATCTGGTCTATTATGAGTGATGGTAATGTCAGTCTGCAGCGGTATTTCCCAAAGTATCTTTGCAGTGTCATTCTCCTTAACTTGTGGTTCTTTAAGCTCCTCTTTCCACCATTGTTGCGCCACTTGTATGTTGTGTTTTTTAGCGAGGCACCAGTATACATATTGGACCAAATTATTATGCCGTTTCATGTAATACGTTCCGGTCAATTTACTGCAGCCCGATATAACGTGCTGTATGGTTTCATCTTTTTCAGCACAGATCCTACATTTTCCGTCTATGTTCCTGTTTAATATATCTCTTTCTAGCTGTCGCGTAAATATGGCCTGATCCTGCATAGCAAAAACACTTGCCTCTAAGGTAGGGGCTACTGGTTGTTTTTTCATCCATGTAAAGGAGGCTTTTGTATCAATATTAGCTTGATCTAACACCGTCTTTGGGAATTGTCCATGCATATTTTTACTTCTCCAAGTCTCATTCTGCTTCTTAGTTATGATTTCCTTTATTTGTTCATCTGTATAGGCCTGTGTGTGTGATATATGTAGTTCTCTCTCTATTTCTTTTGCATCCTTTACAATTGAATATTTCTGTCTATTTTTATCATGTTGTATTATTGCTTGTGTCAGGTAGTCTATGTCAGAGTGAAGATATCTACTGTACTTAATTATTTGTTTTTTATACATTGATTCTATATTTATCAACCCTCTTCCTCCATGTTCAACAGGCAGATACAGCCTTTCTACATCTGCTTTCTGTCTATGAGCTTTTTTAATGGTCAGAAGTTTTCTTGTCTTTATATCTATTTTTTTTATATCACTGAATTTAAAGTTGAATTATTATTATTATTATTATTATTATTATACAAGCTTATAGCTTACTGTGGGATCAAGTAGGTCTGTGTGTTGTGAAGTGGATTATTATTATTATTATACATTTCGTCGTCACGCATGATTCTGGAACGGAATACGACCGCGCGATACTGGCCGCTGGTACTTACCGAAACAGTTTTTAAGATACCTCTGGAACTTACCGAAACAGTTTCCAATGCGTTGCAGGGCGAGTACCTATACGTATATCACGCGGTTGGCTTATGGGGCGTTCATTTGTACTATTTAAACTACCTACTAGCTATTAATTATAACGCGGTTCCGTTTCGCGTTCTTATACATTTATTTGTATTTTTTTTATTAGAACTAATTTTTTTATCGCACGGCACGGATGGCTAGGATTTCATGTGTGAAAGAAATTTTCCGTCACGGCGTCGTAGGTGCGCGCTTATTGGTTAATATGGTTTTTGAAACGATTTTGTTATTGGTTGCTTATTGGTTTTTTTCTTTTTCGGAAACTACCTATAGGTACGAGACGCAGAAACTTCGTTCTATCCGAGTGTTCCACGACACTCACGCATTCTTGAGGTTAACTAAAAAGTTTGTTCCTATATCAGTTCCAGTTGATCTACCCTCAAACATTATGAATTTAATATATTTTTTTAGATTAAAGTATAAAATATATAATAATATTTTGGACACACACTGCCCGAACAGAACCCGATTCTGAGGTAAGATAAAGTTTACCAAAGGAAATTAAGAAAAAAGGCATGAAAATATCAAAGAATTATAAAAAAACTAACAGACAGACAATACCATTTTTATAAGCTCGTGTCGATAGACTTTGACCCCGGACTCGTCTGTCGGTAATTCACACCATTGTCCATTATGTGTGACTATTATGGCGTACGATAAGCGCCGGGTATGCACATGGCGTAGCATTGAAAGAAATGCATGGACTTTGTACTCAATGCAGTTGCACCTCTAGCACTGCATATATTATATTTATGAACCTATTGTTGCTAAGTGATGACATCGTCTGTTTGTTTATACGGTATAGGTAATCTACCATTAATTATTTATAATTGTCCATTTAATCTCTCATTTTTATTGTTATACATAAAAATAAAACAATTTCTATATTGAAATTTCCAGCACCAGATGATTGACGAAATTTGTAAAGAGATTAAATAAAAACGAATCGATTTAAGACAAATAAAACAAAAGTTTTTTTTAATATACAGAAGTACCAACTCGTGTCTTTCGCTATACCCCTGACGCGTACCTATGCAAAATTTCATGGTGATCGGTCGAGCCGTCATGGCCTGAAAGCGTACCTAATAAACATAAAAACTCACATTCGCATTTATATTAAGTCAATTAATTACTTGAGGCGTCGGATCCGATTCCCTCATTCACGATGTTTACAATCTCGCTTGCACACCGCAGCAAGCCTAATTCATCGAATACGTAAGTAGGTATATACTTACGTATTTATCAGAACGATCAATATCATCGGATCAAAGAACGAGGGGGCAGATCGCAGTGTTTCGGAAAGAATATTACCAATGCAAAACCACTAACCAAGCTTTATTAAGTAAAACACATTTCCGTATGTGAACCAAAGTACCGAAATACGTAGGTAGTTCAAGTGGCAGTGGGCAGGACACATCGCTCCAAGAACTGACGGTCGGTGGAGCAGGAAAATTCTCGAGTGGCGACCACGTCTTGCGTGCCGTGGGTAGGCCCGCTACACGTTGGACCGACTCGGTGAAGGTCGCAGGCCGCCATTGGATGCGGGATGCGCAGGAGCAGTCGTTGTGGCGATCCTTGGGGGAGGCGTGTCCAGCAGTGGACGTCTTTCGGCTGATGACGATGATGATGAAATGAAATTAAATTAAATAAACCTTATTCGTTACGACAACCGTTCATATGCAATTACAAAAAGAAGCACAACCAGCGTGTCGCAACAAAAAGGCAACCAGCTCAGCATAAGTCTGGAACCGGGGGGCCCGACGCTGATCTTCCGCTGGTGCCACACGTGGAGTCACGGATGTGAGCGAAGACAGAAAACTTAAATTATGATGATGAAGCACATTTCGTATTGCGCTAATTATTTCAACGGAAAGCATTTAAACTTTTCATTTGAAGATTCGTTGGTGAAGTTATTTATTTATTTATTTATTTATTTATTCTTTATTGCACAGTGTGTACAAATGGCGAACTTAATGCCTTGCGGCATTCTCTACCAGTTAACCATCGGTCAAACCACCGAAAACGAGCTAAAATTTGACGAAGTTCCATACCAGATCCGTTAGATTGTAGGCACCTATGCCATCCGCGGTTTAATTTCGTACAGAACTCCCTATTTTCTTAACTATTGAGCAAGTTATTTGAAAATAGTTACTAGTTTTATAAATACAAAAAAAAATTGGAAACTAAAAGCACCTTATCAATACCTTTGCGATGATGAACGTGTCAATGTTAGTGAAGGATTGGTGACGTCATCAATTAACCAAATATAAAAATACGTTGGAAAAAAAAGGCGTGTTACAACCTCAGACCAAATAAAAACTAAAAACGGAAAGCGTAGGACAAACAAGTGAAGCCAGGAAAAAGAACCACGCCGTGCACGTACACAGAAACACGCACACACTTACAAGAAAAAGACACCATACCTGGGAATCGTTGTGGCACTTTCCTAAGCACCACATGCATGCGCAACCGGCTTCACTTCGTTGTTCGAGACGTTCCGTCTTTAGTTTTTATTTGGTCTGAGGTTACAACTTTTACATTATCCAATACTACCGTTGAAAATATGTTCGATCGGCCCCAAGAGCGTATCTTGGCTTCTCTCTAAACTAGTTTGACAAACCAAATGGAACTGAGCTAAACCAATGCCTAAATATAATATCTAGTATATTGAAGAGATGTAAATTAATGTAAATAATTATAATTAACCTACGTCTCCCGCTATCAAAGCTGACACAATCATCTTAGTTATTTCATCAATTAAAATTTTAGTAAGTATGTATAATAATTATGATACAATAAAAACTAGGAAAAAAAAAACGCGCACATTCCATTACCGATTATTATCAAATACATACTTACAAGCATTTTGCAATGTCATCTATAAAAATGAATCTCTATTGCCCTTGATCACGGCGTCACGCGTGAACGGCTGCACCTATTCTGTCCACTCAAAGGTTGCCTGGGAGAGATCGCTTTAAGCGATAAGGCCGTATTTTGTATACCTTTAAGTTAAATGTAAGAAAATTTGTAAATACTTTTTTTTTAGTTTGGTGTACAATAAAGAGTTATCTATCCCGCAAATTTTTTGTTGTGTTTGTTATTGTAAAGAGAAGATACTTATGATCTGTTTGGAGTTCCTGTGGGAATTTTGAAACTCACGCGGGCGAATTTCCGAAGCGATAAGACCGATTTTGACGAGACTTTCGCTGCTGTTACAAGAAATAAGTTCCTTTGGAGTTCCTGCGGGGATTCCGCAACGCACACGGGTGAAACCGCGGGGCACAGCTAGCTGGCTAGCTAGCTAGTACAGCGTTCATTTTAACTTTAAGAGGTTTTGCGGAAAGGATGGACAAGCAAGCTGGGAGCATTTTATCACTGATGTTTGATAATAAAGTGTGTGTGTGTGTGTCTTGTGTGTGTGGTAGGAAATAAAGGTAAAGCACCTACACTAAACATTAAAAAACATTTTTTTATTTTATAAAATGAACAGAAAAATTTGCATTCTGATGTTTTTTATTGAACCAGTGAAATGATGAAATAAATTTTAACATGTATTTTATTCATATCTATGAAATGAGTCAGGCAATAAAATTAAAAATAGATTTCTTTAGAATAACATGTCTATTTACAGCTAAAAATAATATTACTGTAGGTACTACTAATATTACTGTGCAGCTAATTAGAAATTTACAGAAATTTTCCTCTAAGAAAAATTTGGTATCAAGGGTAGTTTTCCTTCATTCACTGGCTTTTTCCTTAAATTCAAAACTGTATGAAGATGTCAAACGAAATATACGCCGTTTGGAACTCCCCCGGGCCAATATCACGCGGGTCCATTGTTCAAGAGCGCGCGGCCGCTATCTGACCGGTGACCTGCGACACTCGCCGCGCATCGGCGCCGAGTCGGTATCGGAGACGCGAGGAAACCACGCGCGGAACCGGGTGAAGTCGCTCCTAAGTCCTACCGCCGACCCTCGAGGGAACATCCGTCTATGACTATATCTACCAGGGTCCATCCGACCGCATTCAGTGGACCCGTAACTACCGCGGACACCGCACGCCCGCGAGCGCACCACTGCAGCACGATGGCGAGAATATCGCGTGTGTTTCTAGTCTTTCTGCTGGTCGCCAAGTTGGACTGTGATAGTTTGGAGGAAGGCGCCGGGGCGTGCTCCAACTGTGCGAACGCCGACCTCAGCGTCACCGAGCTGACCGAGGCGAGGATCTCGTTCGTGAAGCAGCAGATCCTTAAGAAGCTGCGGCTGAGCAAGACGCCCGAGGTGCAGGTGGACAGCCTGCCGATGCCGGTGGCCGAGGGTCGGACGCTGAGCCAGAGCACGGACAAGCCGTCGCAGTTCGACGACTACTACGGCCGGACCGAGCAGAAAATAATTTTCCCCGTGGAAGGTGAGGAAATCCGTTTTTCGATTGTCATCTAAAGTAGCTATTGTCTACGTTTTTCGTGTGAAATTCTTTCGGGCACTATTTGATACGGTAGTTATATAATCGATTTCAAATTTATATAACTGTTGTCTTCTCTCGGGGACTCTTCAATAGAGAGAATGTTTATTTGTGAGCTGTATGAACGAAGTGAGTGTTCGCGTGATATCGATGTTCAAAGAGATTTTTTATTTAAATTTACGCAGTGAATAAAATTCTCAAAATCCTACAGTGTAAAAAAATAATTGTATTTGCACCAAATTGTATTTTAATACAATTAATTATTCATTTCCAACTTTTTAAATTTATATAAAACAAATTATTCATACCTACTTTGGGAACACTCAATACCTAATGTAGAGATATAAACGTAGATAAGATTTAATTTTTATTCCGCTTACCTTTGATTAAAAGATCGTTAAGTGAATAGATCAAATTTTTGGCCATGATCAAAAAGTGCGGAATATTGTCCCTAAAATACAGAGCGAACATATAATTTTATATTTTCAATACACGTGCTTCAGTCTGTTTAATATCGCTCTATTATGTAAAGAAAGAAGAAAGAAAATAGATTTATTTCAGCACAACACAACAAAAAGAGACAAACATAAACAAAACAGTGTGTATGTAATTAATACAATATAGGGACATCATTTCGTACCTTTTTGGCCATAGCCAAAAATTTGATATATTCACTAACTATAGCTGTGCCCCGCGGTTTCACCCGCGCGAAAGGTTTTTATACAACTTGTTTTCCCGACATCCGATTTCAATGAAACAAAGCCTATATTTAGCTCCAGGCTAAGCTTAATCTACCTGTGAAATCCGCATGACAATTCGTTCAGTAGATTCGGAGATTATCGCGTACAGACAGACAGACAGAACATAATTTTGAAAACTCTCTTTTTTGTGGTTGGTTACTCTTTTTTTATCGTCCCCTGTCAGTTTTAGTTAAAAATATTCACTGTACAGAATCGCGGATTCTACTCTTTTATTATAGTAATAGATATTTAATCGGCCTTTTAGTCAAAGGACGGCAGTTATACCTACTCTTGTCTAAAAATAGTAGTCGACTGTTTCCCAACGGTCGGAAAATAGTAGTCGACTGAATCCCAAATAGAACCTACTTTGGGCATGCGATGCAAAATACTTCAAAATAGTTGTGAGCTGCGGATCTAACCACTTGGGTTTCGAAACTTCTGCAGAAACTCCCGATTTGCTCTAATGCCAACCTTGTTCTAATCATGAACACAAAAAATTTTAACAAAAAAATTAAAACCGACTTCCAAAAACACAAAACTAAAAATCTTAAAAATAAAACGCTAAAAATAACAACATACCGATTTAATCCAAAAGACAAAAACACACGTAATATTATTATTGGTTTGTGCTACCACTAATCGGTTTGAATTCGGTGACAAGCCCGCTGGTGTCTGCCCAGTTGGGTTGTCCTGCTCACGAAGAGCTGGTGGTGGGAGTCGACTTAGCCCATCTACCTCCTCCATATTTGGCTTGTCACCGACTTCATACCGATTAGTGGTAGCACAAACCAATAATAATATTACGTGTGTTTTTGTCTTTTGGATTAAATCGGTATGTTGTTATTTTTAGCGTTTTATTTTTAAGATTTTTAGTTTTGTGTTTTTGGAAGTCGGTTTTAATTTTTTTGTTAAAATTTTGTTTATTTATCGCTTTTAAGTGACTTAGTTTGTAATTTCTCTAAGTTGCAATAGCCTTATGTCAAATGCTCATCACCATTTAAAAAATATTGCTTTTCCCGACGCACGGACGTTAATTATTGAGGAGTTCTCCTGGTACATCATCATCAGTTCCACTTCACCATATACATTGTGACGAGCATAAATCGTTTAGAAACCATATTAAAGTTAACGAATCGGAATCTGTGAAATACCTATTATTTAATAGTTCTGATGACCATCTGTGGTCTTCATCATCAGTTCCACTTCTTCAAATTTTACTTTCCGAAAGCAAATAAACGATTTACTATAAAAAATAAAAAATCGCTATAGGTGTACCTATAATTTTTGAAGAGTTTCCTCGATTACTCCAAGATCCCATCATCAGATCTCGATTTGGTGAAAATGGAATCAATTTGGGAGTATCCCCTTTCAAACAAAAAAACAATTTTTGAAATCGCTCCAATCGGAATCCGTGAAATACGTATTATTGTTGAGTAGTTCCGATGACCATCTGTGGTCTTCATCATCAGTTCCACTTCTTCAAATTTTGCTTTTCAAAAGCAAATGAACGATTAACTATAAAAAATACCCAAATCGCTATAGGTGTGCCTATAATTTTTGAAGAGTTCCCTCGATTTCTCCAAGATCCCATCATCAGATCTGGATTTGGTGGCAATGGGACCTAATTGGGAGTATACCCTTTCAAATAAAAAAAGAATTTTTCAAATCGGTCCAACCGTCTACGAGTAATCGGTGAACATACATAAAAAAAAAAAAAAAAAAAAAACATACATACAATCGAACATAGAACCTCCTCCTTTTTGGAAGTCGGTTAAAAAGAATAAGGAATATTCAAGTCAGTCGAGCTATTTTAGATTATTTTCGAGAGTATTTTTAAGAAAGGACATTGGACGTTCAGGAAAATAAGTAGAGCCACAGATAATATAATACTATAGGTAGAGCTAACGATCAATGGAAAGTTGCCACTGAAAATAAGCATCGTTGGTACCAAATAAACTTTTATTATATTCTTCTTATTCTAATTTCGGTTGGATTTCACATTTTTGTTTCGAAAAGTTCCAAAACTTTGCAACAAATAAATTGTTTTAGATTCTGCACTGATTTCCTTTTTTTATATTGTATGTTTATTTTCAATATATTAATAGGTACACTTACCTGCCTACTGTCGTAGTTATAGGTTACTGTGTCATTTTTATGTTGAAATTTGTGTTAAATCCTATGTTTATTGAGTTGCAATATTTTGCAGAGTGTACTCGCACTTTGAACTCTATTAATAGCAATTACTAAGTTGTCACGTTTTATTTCTCGAGAGAAATGGACTTTGATATACTACTTGTACATTATATCGTGTTCTACTTAATTCAGAACACCTGCATCGGAAGAGAAGCGAATAAATATTTACTTTTATAATTTCAAAAATAATATTTTTTTACCATCATCTTTGCCACAAAACAACGTCATAAATTAGTGCAGCGTACTGTAATTAATTAAAATTCTAGCTACAGTTTTCTATTGTTTTTAAGTTATAGTTTAATTTTGTGTATTTTTCTAGTTTTTATGCTTACGAGTAGGTACGTTTATAAAACTAACTTGCTAGCTAGGTAACTTTTACATAATGTATTTTTTTTAATCATATTTGGTCGTAGTTATGCAAAAATGTTCCAACCCACGGGTAGGTACTAAATTGGTTAAGTAGACTCATACCAAAAAATACACTGTTAGTCAATAAATATATTATATTTCAACAATAAAACCTACAGTTGTTAAATATTATACTAGTTAAAATAAAAAAATGTACCTCTAAAACAAAAGAAATTGCATTTATCTCAATTTTGACCATTGTGGATTGGAACATTTTTGCATAACTACGTACATTTATTTTACGGTCTTTATGATATACTAGCCGTCTCCCGCGGTTTCACCCTCGGTAATTTCCATTACCATTAAAAATTAAGGTTCCGAATTTCGGGATAAAAAGTTCTTGTGTCACTCAGGACTACCGTAGTTTTCCATAAGTGACCGAATTTTCAAAATCGCTTCAGTAAATCCAGAGATTACGGCCTACAACGTCACAAACTCACAATTCACAAACTTTACCTCTTTATAATATTAGTAGATAGGTAGGTATATTCTATCACATGCTAGTTCATTAAAGAAAAACTTTTTGACTAAATCATTTGTTATCATGATAGAAATAGATATTATTAGTTTTACCTACATGTGCCAAAATCGACTAAGTATATTAAGATAGGTTAGTCTTACGCAATTCTGGCTAAGCAAAATACAAAACTGTACCACTCCCACCTCGATAAAGGTGTGCCCACATATTTCGATAGTAGCATACTCTGTCAAGTCGATCGACTGTCTCAACTGGGGTATGTGTGTAGAGACCCTTATAGATGCAGAACTTGTGCGGAGGTTATCAATGTCATTTAGGTAGGTAAGTGCTCACTGCTCACGGTTCTTAGTCGAAATTGTGTTTACAATCCTATCTCCATATCATTAGGGGTCATGACACGCGGAAACAATGGCGATATGGCCGCATCGTGGCCGGTCAAGTGCGAGTCGAGCTGGGGGCCTATAACTCTGCACATCAAAAGCATATGATCGGATAAAACTGATCTTTAACACTAAAATTACTTTTTAACAAACTACTTTTTAAAAAGTAGTTTGCCGGATGTTGAGATCCGATCTGCTTTTCATATTCAGAACTATCATCTACTCTAGTAGTGTTATTCTAACGTTACATTACATTGCAAGAGGTTTAAACTGGCTGGCAGGTTTAAGGCTGGCTTTTATAGGGTTTAAACCCAAGCACCTGGTTGATGCCCATCTATAATTGCGAGTGATTTTCGATATCGTATATCCGTGTTAAAATAAAAATATGGGCGAAAATAATCACATTTGAACATGTTTAATAGTTAAATTATTAAGAGACGCAATTATTACAGACCTGTTGATGGTCCTAAATAAATAAATAAATAAACATTTTGGGACTATTTGAAAGTTTAAGATTACGAAATGCAATAAGTATGAGGATACAAGCCAGCTGAAAACTTCTATTGATGTTACAACCTCAGACGGTTACAACTTACAACCCTCTGAATTCTCAAACACGTATGTATAGCTTTATGTCATGTTTATATCACACCAAAGTGTTTTTTTTTTACATTTTTTCGTTGAAATTATGAATAAAAGTAATTTACTATGTATTTACAAAAATTGAGAATTAAGTTTATATATGTAGTAACGTAAATACTAAATATTTTGGTTTCACAGCGTGCATCACGTAATTTTTATCATTCATTTAATTAGTTGTAGGTACGCGATTTATCTCTAACTTAATATATACCCACGGAGCTGATAAAATAAAGTTTTTGTAAATCTGTAAATACCTATATAGAACATGATTTATCTAGTTCCGTAAACTCAAGTTTTAAAAACAAAAGCTCTTTTTCGCAAAACACATTTGAATGGGGATTGGGAAAAATTTTAGCCCTACTGGAGCGCGGGCTTGTACCCTAACCACAGATAAAATAATACTATACTCCCTAACCATGCACTACGTGGGCGTAGTATAGGGTTGTCGCCTTAAAAAAAAAATAGTATTTTTCAAAAAAAAAAACTGTAAAACATTTAATTAATAATTTATATTTTAACATACAAAAAAAATATAAAAAATATATCTATTTTAGAATTATAACCAATAAAAAATTCATATTCTAATTTATAGTTCCAGTACCTACTTCAAAGGCTTATTTTATACTAATATACAGGCAAGGCTATATATTATATTAGAAATAACATTTTTTGACAGTGTTTATCGAAGAAGACTACGATGCGTTTGAACGTCGCAATTCTGAAATACCTATCTGAAATTACTTAAAAAACTCGTAAAACTTGGCTCTATTTTTAATGAGGCATTGGTTAGTTAATTAAGTAAGAAAAGTTCGCTATTGATAAGCTCGGCCTTTTGACACAAAACCAATTAAATGATTTATATTTGGAACTGGCTTTTGACCGCGGTTTTAACCGCACCATTTTCGAAATTCTCTCACGAATTAATGAGAAAAAAAGTGGTCTTACAATTTGCATAAATTGGTTATCATTCAATTTTGACCCTAACTTTGCAAAACAAGGTCGATTTCATTGTGCGCAAGAAATATGCACAAGTGAAACACAACCTAAAAGCGGCTACACATGACTCTAAAATCAGAGGCGATCGGGAGTACTTAATTAATGTTGCCAGGTTGCAAAACCTAATAGCGGGACAGATCAGTCAGTTTGAGCGGACATTTGAGTAAAAAGGCCGGACCCACATTATTGAGGACACACTAATTTATTGAAGATTATAAGTAATCCTCAATAATGCAGGGTGTCCGGTTTTTTTGCTGGTTGGTCTGTCCGGCTATTAGGTCTTGCAACCTTGCAACATTACTCCCGATATCGTCTCTGATTTTAGGGCCGTGTGTAGCCGCTTTTATTTCGTGAATTTTGAGTTGGATGCACTAAACTCATAGTAGGTATATCTGGGTCCAATTAAGGTTGGATCGTTGGATAACTTTCTTGATTTCCCAGCGAGATGCGTTTTCGTTTCGTTATCGTTCAGCGACCGTTGCCGTGTCTTTTTTGGAACGAAGTTCCTTACGGCAGGCTTGGAGGGGATAGGGATTTTGCTGCGCGACCGAACTGAAAAAAAATGTGATAGTAAAACCGTACGAAAAAATCCGTGGAAAAAAGTGCGTGGAATATAGTATATTTCATTACAAGTGCGGAAAGGCTGTCATTGCAAAGAGTTCCGACAAATGTCGACCCGAGCCGAGGCGCAGCCGAAGGTGAGTCGCAACACCAGTTGCAAGTATACTAACAATGAGTGGTGCAGATTCAATCTACTCTTTAGTGCAGGGTGGCGGGCTACTACCGTACATAGCACTAAATATTAAGCATAGATGGCGCCGAAGGAACTTCGTTCCTACCTGGTGTCCCACGACACCACATCATTAATTTTATAAAGAAAAACTTTCCGTCACCATTTTTAATATAATAATAAAGAGGATAATTACTCTACAATATTATTACTATGGAACACGAGATAAGTGGCAATAATAACAATAAACAATAATAAACTTGGACTGAATCACGCGGCGAGCGAGTGCCGTGTTTCGGGAGAGCCGCTCGTGCGATGTCACGGTGCCGGTGTCTATCTAGCGACCTCTTAATCTTAACGCCACACATATTATGGAGTATGTAGGTACCTACATAATTATGTCAATCAATTTAAGTCAAGGAATGAATCGAACGTTTTTATTACGAAACGTAGTTTATGGCACCTATTAGGTATTATGTATAGCCTGCGGTTTCACCTGCGGTAATTACCGAGTTCCCGCGTGAATTCCGGGGTAAAAAGTACTCTATATCCTTCTCTGTACCCCTGACAACGTGTATGCAAAATTTAGTCGCGATTGGTTGAGCCGTTAAACGTAAGAAAGTAATTTTTCCGACTCTACAATATTATTGTCGTTATATTTCAACCAATTTACACAATACCTTGGCAAATTATATACCCAAACCTTCCTCATGAATCACTCCGTAGAATGGTGAAAACCGCATGAAAATACGTTCAGTAGTTTTTGTCGCAAACGCCGCGGAGGATTTTGTTTTATAATAATAAGTGAGTATGTAATTTAGTAGGTACCAAAATACAAAGCGCTGTGGTGCAATGCTGAATTGAACAAATCTAATAAAGTCGGTTAACAAGATTTATTTGTAAACAATGTTTATTTTTATCGATGAACATGAAAGGTAATAAATAATAATATATTATTATATATATACTACTAGTATTGAAGAAGGCGCTATACAAAGTAGGGTACGAAGTACGATCTAGGTGGCAAATATTTTTTGACCAAGCACTGATAATGATGTGCACTTTTAACATTTGTATTTTGTATCGTGTTTCGTTTCGAATCTAACTTCGTCGTAACCTCACCGGGTTAACAAATAAATAAACATACATCTATACATACTACTAGCTGTTCCCGCGGTTTCACCCGCGGTAATTTCGGAGTTCTCGCGGGAATTCCAGGTCACAATATAGCCTATGTCAACCCAGGGATAATGTAGCATTCTAATGGTGAAAGAATTTTAAAAAACGCGTTACGGGTTATATTTTAAGTGCAATAAATAAACTCGAAGTTTCAAAAGCGGGAAAAAAATCAGTTCCGTTGATCCAGAGACCTGAAAAACTCAAAAAGTTTGTGAATTTGTGAGTTTATGACGTTGTAGGGTAATCTCTGGATCTACTGAATCGATTTTGAAAATTCTTTTCCATTGGAAGCTACTGAGTGACGTAGGGGAATTCCCCGGGAACTCCAAAATTTGCGTGGGTGAAACCGCGGGGGAATAATCAGCTAGTATTATATATAAATAATAAAAATAAATCATAGTAGATGAGTACAGTATTTTTTTAAACCTACTTCAAAAAGAAGGTTATCTATTCGATCCAACCAACCTCAGTACCCATTAATGTATATTATACAAGGTGTTACAAAAAGGTGTAGACATAGTTGATTATTGTGCTCACGTTATCATCTGCAACGCTTTCACTCAATAAACAGAACCAGAACCTACGATGAAAAAAACTACCCTAAAAGCATGATTTGTCTTTATTAAATTGTCTGAAAAAAACATCAACGGTGATAAATTGTAATAAACGACTTGAACCCGTCACCTGTAAGCGGTGTATGACCTATACCTAGTGATGCGACATGTTTATTTTGTTGCGGAAGTAGGTAGTCGTTAAAAATATTATTTCTCTCGGTTGTGAGATTGTAAAGTAAGGTTTTTGGGCTAAATACCACGCATCAAAATATTTAGATCACGATCTTGAAATATGACTACACCTTTTTGTAAAATCCTGTTTATTTACGTATGTTTGTCCGCATATTTCTCAGGAACTAGAAGTCAGATTGCAATTATTAGTCAGATTGCTTACTTATACTATTTAATTGTTAGGTTGGTGCCAGTCCATAAATAGTAACTTAACTAACTTCAAAATTATAGTAGGTAGTTAGCGTAGGTACCTACCTACTGTTTGTTATTTTTCCCTTTTCAATTTTGCGGTTTGAATGAAAATGATAAATAATTTTGCACACGATGTCAGGGGTTACAGAAAAAATCATGGGGAACTCCGAAATTAACGCAGGTGAAACCGCGGGTAACAGCTAGTAAATAGATACTAGTAATGAACATCAGCGTTGACCCCGTGCTTGATGGGCCAAGGAATCACCTCTCAGATCGTACATATAAGTAGTTACGAATATAATAAAATATAGGATGATCTCGATTCCCGTTGCTTTAAATCTAAAAAAGGCATACTTACTGGAGTTTTAAAATCCAAAATTTTATTTAGGTAGTTCGTCAGTTAGTTAATAAAAAAGTATACGTACCTACAACATATTTTGCTTTTTTAAATTGATGAAAAAATACATAGAAAAATCGTATTAAAGTTTAGGAGTACACGTACATGTAAAGTGTAGATGAGGTTTGACGTCACGTACTTTCGACTCCGTATCCCCGTAATTTTTTATTACTGAAAAAGGAAAAAAAATACCTCTCCAATATTTTTTATTTTTGTCAGTGACGCTGTTCTTCTACTTCTCCCTAGTTGATGGTACCTAAATGTCGAAGCATATAATCAAAAGCGAAATAGGACACGGAATATGAAAATCGGTTTTGGTTTTTGTCCCCAGGAGAATGCCTTACTACCGGTCGGTATCCATCGGCGTGCCTCCAGTTCGAGCTGCCCCCCGACATCGAGCCTGAAGAGGTCACCGTGGTGGAAATGTGGTTCTACAAGGTAGGTAACCTACCTATGTAATGACCAACAAAGCTAGATCAAGTCATTCAAAGTAAAAAACTTTTCTCAACTGGACACATCCTTTATTCGCGGCTGATGAAGCAATGAAGCAATAAAAAAGATTGAGAATGCCAATCAGTTCTCAATTCTAATTACGTCTCCAAGGCCATCGACGCCTACTATCATCAGGTCAATGTATTAACAATCACAAGTTCAATGCAGCAAAACAAGTTTTTGAGAGTCAATTCTATTAAACACTCCTGGAAAATCTCTGGTTTATAAGCAGCAACATATTGTGACATCGGAAATACACTCAGACCAAATAAAAACTAAAGACGGAACGCGTAGAACAAACAAGTGAAGCCCGGAAAAAGACACTACGCCGTGCACGTACACAGAAACACGCACACACTTACAAGAAAAAGACACCATACCTTTTAGCTTCTCCCGCTAATGGAGGTGACGCAACAATTAAGTTAGAAAAAATGCCTTATTCTGTCGTCAACAGTCAAAAAATAAAAAACAGCATGGAATCACTTATCATCAGTAAGTAAACTTAGCAAATCCATACACTTTCCTAATCACCACATGCATACGCAACCGGTTTCACTTCGTTGTTCGAGACGTGCCGTCTTTAGTTTTTATTTGGTCTGAGAAAATAGAGAACGAAATTCTATTCGATATTTGACCGAAATGCCTCTTTCCCCAGGAACCGGATCCAATGGACGAGTACAATCAGACGTTTGTGATCTCTGAAGCAGCCCACTGGGACAGCCAACAGCAGTTCAGGAACACCAGGCCCATCGCCATCAAGGAGACGGACATCGCCGAGGGGTGGGTCAGGGTGGAGCTGGCTTGGGCGTTCCGGGTCTGGCTGGAGAAGCGGGAGAAAATGCACACGCTGCATGTCGCCTGCAGGACTTGCCAGGTTGGTTCCTGATGATGTGCTGGCGTTTCAAAATAATAACGTAGATCCCAAATTAAATAGTCGATCAACCGTCTCTAAATTTTTTTTTTTGGGCATCTTCTTTGTTCCTAGGTATACGAGTACGTATATTTTATGCCATCTGTTTTATGGTAGGTATGGTGGTAGGGCAATTTCCAATGCCCGGCTGGCTAGTTTATGGACTTAATGTCTGAAATAAAGATTTTATTATTTTTATTATTAAGTTGAAAATCTGTCGCCAAGCACGTGACGGTGTGTTCCGGCAGCCTTATTTGAAAGCCAGTTACCATTCCCATTCCATATCGGCAACGCACGGCCGCCTTCTGTTGTTGCAGATGTCCATGGGCGGCGGTAATCGCTTACCATCAGGTGTGCCAGCTATGACATAAAAAAATAATTTGCTAAATCTTTTCTAAGTGGGTTATATCCTTTTATAAACAAACTCTACGTACAGTATTGATAGTTTAGAAGATTCCAGAAGATCGCGTTTGGTTTCTACTAACAGATCATCTTATAGCAATACCGTACCGAAAGTTTTAGGAGTAACAAAACTGTGGTAACTAACAAAAGCGATTTTTTTCCTCAGTTGCGGCGCGCTCCACTCTCCTTCCACGAGAAACACAGGCCGTTCCTTGTGCTGTACACCAAATATGCGAGCAAGCATCGACGAGGGCGGGCCCTGGAGTGCGACCCCACCACCAGCGAGTGCTGCAGGGAGCCGCTATACGTCAGTTTCAAAGCCCTAGGCTGGGACAGCTGGATCATCCGGCCGGCTGGTTACCACGCCTACTTCTGCAAAGGGAGCTGTGCTCCTATATCAGCTGTGACCAGAACTAATAACAATCACAATCATTTCTTAAGGGTAAGTTTTGAACGAATAATATTATACGCGTATTTTGTTATTAGGTGGGTACTCAGCGATGGATGCCACGGTTTTTGGACGCAATGATTGACTGAATCAAATGCTTCGGTTAAATCAAAATAAATTCTGAAGGCTGCAATTTTCGTCATACAATTTTTATTACTCCAACGCATCTGTGTGCTTCAAAAAGCTAATAAACTTATTTACATATTTACCCTAAACTTACCCTAGGTAGGTAGATAGGTACATCATAATACGGCTGCTCTATGGAAAAAAACCAGCGGTTGTTTTTTTTTCGAAATGAGTTTTCTTTTTGTATTTTGCCGCTTTTCACGCGTAACGAACTTTGCTACATACTCACAAAAAGACTTTAGTCTAAGAGAAATTAAAACTAAGAAAATCCTTAGCTATGGAAGATTTGTTTTAAATAAAGCGATTTCCGTTTTTTTGCTCCTCCTGTAAAATTTATTGGGCTGCAGTTACTTTGTCCGTAGGGCAGCCGAATAGTGACAGTTCCATTCAAATCACCTTTTATCTTTAAAGCACACTCGATTTGTGCGCGGAGTGACTTGAAAATACTTCAAACTCTGTATTTTAGTCTGTCTGAACAGCTTAATTCTGCTTGAACGTCGGTTTGTGCTTATTCTATATTAAGTTAATGCCATCATTTATTAACCAGTCCGTTTTTGTCTCCGACAGAAATTCTTCTACTCCGTCGATAATCGGATAGAGTTCAAGCCGTGCTGCGCGCCGACCACGTTCAGCTCGCTGCAGCTGCTGTATATGGACTCCAACAACACCGTGACGCAGAAGACGCTGCCCAACATGGTGGTGGAGTCGTGTGGCTGCATGTGAAATTATACTAACCTCGTGTTATGGTGATTTTTATGGACATTCCACCGAAAATGTTAATCGTTAGTCCTCACTAATATTATAGGTACCTAGGTAAATGTGAAAGTGAGTTTTTTTGTTTGTTACGCTTTCACGCCTTAACGGCTGGAACGATCATCATGAAAGTTTGCATGCACGTTGTCAGGGGTACAAGGAAGGACATAAGGTACTTTTTATCCTGGAATTCCCGCGGGAACTCTGAACTTATCGCGAGTGAGACCGTGGGGAACAGCTAGTTTGTATATAAAGCGATAGTTTCATTCCAAATTGTTCGAAACCGAAGCACAAAAACGACAGTTGTGTGCGTGAAATGTAGAAGTTAGGTATGAACTCATGTGGTTCCACGACACTTTAATTTCCATATCTTCGCGTGCGCTGAAAGCCGTTCTACACCTATTTATTAATGTAAGTTGTAAGATTTTCGTGCAATTCGCGCAATTTGGAAAAAAAGAGCTCAGAAACTTGTCAGAAAGCATAAATAGTTTTTCAGTGCACTGACTAAATTCAATTTCTCACACATACAATTGAGAAATCTATGATTTTGGACTTTGTGATAATTAGTTATAAGCAATTATATTAGTAAATTATGTTGTTAGACTTGTGATTTAGAATAGGTGAAAATAACTCCGATTGAATTACAATATTTTTTTGTTAATTTCACGACAACAGCCCCCTTAGCCAAGTTGACAATTTGCAATCGTTAACGCGTAAAAACTGAGAAACAAATCATCACTTCACGTGATCACGTAAAATCATCCCATCAAAGTCCATTTTTGCGTAACCACGTGATATGGTGATTTGTTTCTTAGTTTTATATGTGTCAACAATTATAATTGTCAATTGTAAAATTGTCAACTTGGCTAAGGGGGCAGATAAATTTTTACTCATTTGCGAGTTTGATAGAGGCGAATAATTTTTTTTAGTACTTATACGGTCTACTTGTACATATAAACCTATTACCTAATCATTTTTTGTTGTGTACGTTTGTATGAATAATTGTAAAGTAATTCTAACTGTAAAAAATAATAAAATGACTTTAGTAATAGTATATGGACATAGATAAGCAATAGTGTGTTAACCCACACTGCAGAAATTTTGAGTATCTAAATCGTGTTTTAAAATCATAGCGTCATTTTATTTTAATTTTTTTTTGATTTTTTTTTATGTTTAACATTTTGTTGATATTTAAACAATGTAATAAGGTAAACACATATTTACCCTAAACTTACCCTACAAAAACGTTTTATAACTCTCAATAAAGCGTTCTGAATCAATAACTTAATATTGTGGGTTAACATGTTATTGCTTATCTGCGTCCATATAAAGAAAAGAGGTTCTGATTTGATAATAATATTATTCGTTAAATAATATATTACTTGTGGTTATAGACAAAATCCGTATTATTTCGTATCTTTCGTAATTTCAATAGAAACATTCTAAAAAAAATTTACATGGTGTATTCCAAGCTCTAGATGGGTGGGTAATCTGCTATAACATGAAAAACCCCGTTATACCCTTACCGGTTTATTCTCTGGTATCCTACTTAAAATTAGAATTATTATTAATGTGATTTTATATTTTTTCATATTCTACATATCGTAATATTAAACTGGAAACAGTTTTTTTCTATATACTTATTATATTTGTGCTATAGCTAAATTACTACAAACCGAATTTAGGATTTCTTTCTTGTTGTCAAATAATAATTATGAAGGTTCGTTAAGATCATTATCAAAGAATAGGTAATTAAAAAGTAAGTGTATCTATGGTTTTTGTTCTATTTCTGATAATAGCGAATTTTCTTTTGAAATGATTACTCTTCAAACATTTTTTATTATAAACAAATGCATTTATATGTATGTGTGTAATATTACTAGTATAATAAACAAGATTAAATACAAAAAATTATATAGATTTTAAGTAGGTATTAACTTTTGGCGTTGTTCAAAATCATATTTAACGCCAAAATATCCAAGTTATAGGATAACGACTCCTTGTTCGTATGATAAATTATCAATTTCTAATGTTAAGTAGTTAGGATAATTGGATTAATTAATTTAGTTTTTAGTTATTAAAAAGTGTGTTGTAAAAATCTCAGTTTTCGTTTTCGACGACCAAAATTGTTCCTATAATATTAATATATAATTATAGTTTTATAGAATAATATGTAATAATAAAACAATTATTATGGTAGGTACTTACTAATTAATATACACAATTCTGAAGTTACGGGTAAAACTCGACAGAGAGAATTCAAAATCGCCTAACTTCTGTAAAATGTGACAGAGAAATCCAGTTAAAAAATAAAACCGATCGTGGGCTTCAGTCACTAGTTTTTTCGTAACGTTTATTTTGTTTATCAGAGCCATCAAGATTTTTTTTTATTGAACTAGGTATAATATAATGTCGCTGCGCGTGCGAATTCGCGTAAGAGCAGTTTGTAAATACCGCGTAACAGTAAAACGCGCAACATTCAATTAAGTGACTGCACAAAATGTAAGCCAACTACGAGTAAATTAACGTTTTTTTTCAATAAAGAAATTTGTAAAGAACAAGCTGTTAAGTTCATTTGGTAATAAGAATTGAAATCGCCGAGATATTAAGTTTTTTCTTCCTCCTGTCAAAAAGCAAATACGCGGTCTTTACAAGATGCTCTTACGCGGATTCGCACGCGCAGCGTTTATTATGGTATTATGGGATCGACCTGAAATAAGATAAAAAAAAATTGAATAAGTTTTGTAAGAAGTCTGTTAAATTATCTGTAGGTTGAAAAACCAGTGTTGTACTTTTTTGTCTGATTTTTCAAAATGCGTACTTAAAAATGTTTGAAATGGCCTATTATTATTATTAAAACATGTGCAACGCGTGCGTACGCGTCTACTGTACAATGCATAAATAAAAAATATGTCGATCTTATTAACACGATGTATCTTTTTACCCACATTTGAAGCATACTCTTTGCTGTTCCCTGACGCGCCATGCAGCTGATATTTTACTATTCCATGCATACTTTAAACGAAGAGAACAATTTAAAAAAAAATCTATCGATTAGTTACATCGCATGATAACTACATATGTGTAACAACTTCTCATAGAGCGTCCTATTAGCGTTCAACTGTGTTCAGAGTTGCTACCATGAGACGGTCGGTAAAGCATCGAAATGCCTCTCACCAAATGCATTTCGATGTAAATAACTCCAGAAGAAAAAAAAAACATCTGATTTGGCTGTATGGACTTAATTTCCTTTGCCTTCCCCGAAAGCGGTAACTTACAAAAAATATTATTATCTACTATGATACTTTAAAATATGGAAAACCGTGCCCGCCATCCATTTTGAAAAATAACGGATATTTTGCGCATGGTTAACGAATATTTTAGGTCTCAAAATAGGAGATAGGGTACCTACTTCCACTCTGATTATAGAGTTCCTGCGGGAGTTGTAAACACGGTTGGCACCGCGGGGCAACAGCTAGTGTCAAATGAAATCAAACAGTACAAATTCAACTGGACAACATTTATTTTCACTTTTAGACATCGATTAAAAATACATCTATCGTCGCAAAATCAACTCGAATAGCTGACAAAATTGGTGTCAGATATAATAATATAATTAAATTACGTAATATTCAAATATAATAATTAATTAATTGCTTACTTAGTAACTATTATATGAACATAAATACAACTTCAAAACCGTTATCACTAATTTCAGCACTAATGTTTTAAATTTAGTGAACACCGAGCTAAATTTTCTATACAATCGACTATTAAGGCTATACAATTAAGCGGTTGGCAAATTACTGACGGTTTTGGTCAACTGGGAAGTGTATTTAGCAAAAATATAGTAAGTCTGCTACTTATGGTCAGCAAATATATAAAAGACTCGTTTTTGGCGCATCACCGCTCGCTGCCCGGGCACGCTCGTAGCGCTCGCTTCACTAGCGCGTTGCGGTCTACAGTATCTATACACATAAAATACTTTGTACTGAATGACTGATGGATCAACGCACAGCCTAAACCGCTCATCGTAGAGACCTAAAACTTAGAGGGAGAGAGAGAGTGTTCTGTGTATGACGCAGGCATCCGATAAGAAAAGGTTTTTGAAAATTTACCTAAGTGGATGAAAAGGGGTTGCAAAGTTTGTACGGAACAATTCCGCGGGAACTTCGAAATTATCGCGGGTAAAACCGCGCGGGACAGCTAGTAAGTATTATATAAGTACATATACATCCTTGTTTTGCATTTCATTATTTTTATTTATTGCTGACCATAACATTGAGCAACCATTTTTTCTCGCTTAATAAATATTTATAAATGCGAATAAAAAAATTTACTTCCAGTTTCCCGACTACTTAATTATGATTGTTAAAATAGTTTTGTAAGATTTCCTAATAATAATACTGTTTTAGACATCAGTCAATGAAGTATAATAAGTGAGAAATAAATAAAAGATCAAATTAAAATATATACATAGTTCGTATACAATTTGAGATCTGCTTTGATTTTGGGCCTTGGTTTTTTAATCGACACTTGATTCAGATTTTAGACGCTGCGGTTTCCGATTCACAAGCTAAAACTCTAGCACTGAAATCAGTATACTAAATATTACATAGGAAAAGATCTAAAATACAGAACAACAATATAATTATTGTATCACACAATAATGTTAACCTAAATAAAAACAGCTCGCGCTACAAATAAATAATTACTGATTAATTATTTATACAAAAAACAAATCACATTTGAACAGTAAACGGGGATGACCAGATAGTAACACTCGAGTTTACGTAATTAATAAATAAATATCACATCACAGAATTATTTAGGATACAACAACAGCTCTAATATACGAATTCACTAAAACATTTTTAATTCACTAAAATGAAACTAAAATAAATAAAGCCATCCACGAATTTTATTATGTTTGACTTTTGATGTCAAGGTACAACGAGGACATGGTATAAAAATAAAAATTCTATTCAGTCCGTCGATTAGATAGTAAAAAATATAAGAGACACGTATTTTTTGCTTTTTAGAATTAATAAAAAAATACCTGGGTAAAACGCAGTAAAGTTCGGGAGTGGGAGCTCGTGACGTCATAACTAAGTATAAAGTGTACCTAGGTGTGACGTCACACGGAATTTCAACTCAATGTATCGCCGTTATTTTTTAATTACCCACATAAAAAAAAGGCAAAATACGTGTCCAATATTTTTTATTAATCCACAAGACGGACTAAAAATGTTTTTTTTTTGTCATCATGCCCATTGTACGATTGGCCCGTTCACGGTCTGCATTTTGTGTGATACCAAAGAATATAGAATATCACAAACACTGACCGACTGACTGACTAAATACGACACAAAACGGTTTTCGTCTTGTAAGTTTACACGTATTGTGCGTGTGTGCCTATCGCAAGCAGCAAGCTGACAGTAACAGCTGTCAGCTGTCACGCTGTCAACGAATAACTGTCAATGTGGATTCGTACATGTGGCGAACTTTCCTCGGTCTATACCAAGGTCATTTTCGCGGGGGATGAAGAGGCATGAAATCGGTGGCAGGCGGAGAGTGTCGCGTCTTCAAGTAGCGTACATTAGTATTATAAAGATCAAAGTTTGTGTGTTTGTGACGTTGTAAGGGGTAATCTCTGGATCTACTGAACCGATATTGAATTGAAGTGATCCTAAGGGTGATAGGGTACTTTTTATTCTGGAATTCCCGCGGGAACTCCGAACTTTTCGCGGGTAAACGGGGAACAGCTATCTCTAGACCGATTGAACCGATTTTAAAAAATTTTGAAAATTCATATAGGAAGCTAAAGTAATCCTGAGTGACATAGGGTACTTTTTATATCGGAATTCCCGCGGGAACTCCGAAATAACCGCGCATGAAACCGCGGGGGTCAGCTAGAATTCTATATTCTTCGGTATTATAGGTACAAAACGCCGGCAGTTTGTAAACGGGCGAACTATACAATATACATGGATTTTTATATGGTTCATTACGATTTTAACTAATTTTCAATGATTCATAAATACATAGTCGACATTTAGTGTAAATTTCATTTCTGATGCGTCGAATCGATGGCACACTTTAGTTAACTAGGATTTCTATTCGCCGCACTCAGAGTCGACTTTAATGATTACTTAGTTAAGTACAGATTTTTAAAACAAAACTGTTGCAATCAAACAAGTTTAATAAATTCATGTTAATTGGCATTTAACTAATTAAGTTACATCTCATTGAATGCCAATTAACATTAATTTACTGAACGTCTTTGATTGCGGCAGTTTTGTTTTAAAAATCTATACTTAACTAAGTAATCATTAAAGTCTACTCTGAGTGCGGAATTTAATCATTAAAAATAGCTTACAAATGTCGCCTAGATTATAATCCTAGACTAACCTAACTAAAGCTAAAATAAACAACACTTTTGGAATGATTTGGACAATCACAAGCCTTGAGAAGGAATTTGGTAATTATATTATGTACCTAATAATATACAGATTGTAAAATAACATTTCTCTAGCAATACACAATAAATTTCGTAAAAATATAATACTTTTAAGATTTTTCGTAAATGACGCATTGATACGTAATAAAATTAGCCTTAAGCGATAAAGAATGACGAAAATTATAAATTAATAAAATAACTATACATATTTTTTCAATAATTTCATACATAGTAATTTGTGCAAAGTAATTTGTATAATTAGATTTTGTGAATTGGGATAACATTATAAAAAATAAAATAGCACCTTTTTACGTTGTGATTATACACCTAACTATAGATGGGCAATCAAGACGGGTAAAACCCGGTGCTTAGGGTTTAATCCCCATAAACGCCCAGGTTTAAACCCAGACACCGGGTCGATTGCCCTATCTATACACCTAACGTTCTAAATGTATAAAAATAGCAAGGTACACGACTCAGTTGTGTACTTGGGAGTATTATTGTTGCTTTGTAATCATTTCATTTTACGTACAGACATACATACAAATATACATATACTTGAATATAATTCCGAAAGTCATTATTATACGTACAGATTGATAAACAGATTATTTAGAAATGGAAACTGACGAGTTATCCTTAAATTTAATTTCTACTTTATCATTATTTATTTAAAAGTCGTTTTGGTATTGTCTTTTAAAGTCCACTTTATCTAATTTTAAGAAACACCATTCTAGTTTAAATATTGTTTAACTCATCTATGAATGAATTTATTTTGAAAAGGACAAATAGGTGATCTCTCGAATGAGAAATTATAATTATAAAATTGATTTAAATTAGACTCTTCAACTGGTCACAGCCCTTGACGATAGCAAAATAAATTTATAATTTTTTTTTACCGATTCGTTGTGGGACTCAATATCGCAAATTTCTATCTCCACGGCTCTTGCCGAAGAACGAATATTTCGTGAAACGATTGTCGTGCCAAGTGCCATCCAACTAATGACACGCCAGGTGTGCCTTCAGCCACGTGTACTATAAGGTTTCTTTTTTAATTTCACTGGTTGTACGCTTAAATACGTGCTCCGAACCGCGCCTGTCTTAGGGAGTGTTCAAGTACTACGTAACGAATTTGGAGGGTAGGGGTATCTCGTATAACGTTACTATGCGTTACAGGGGCGGGAGGGGGTGTTTGGACTGTGCGTTACTTAATTTTTTTTTTTTAAATAAAGTATACTTTTTTTATATCTATCACTTTACGCCACATAACTGTGACGTAAAAATTGCGTTACGTAATACTTGAACGCTCCCCTGCAGTTATATCTACTAAATAGTCTATTTGGCGATTTTTTTATTTTTAGCGCGTCCTGTAGATTCATAAAAATATTAGACACATATTTATTATTTTTTTACTTAACCAAAAAATAACGAAGTCGAAACGTACGAGTCGAAATGTCGCGTGACGTCACAAGCAGGTGCATTTTTTTTACCTGCATATGACGTTACGAGCCCCCACTCCTGAACTTCGATGCGCTTTATCTAAGTAAATTTTCATTAGTTTCAAAAAGCAATATATACATACCTACGTGTCCATTATTTTTAATATCTAACTGACAGACTAAATAAAATTAAGAAAAAAAATTAGGCAAACCCATTAGTCAAGTCCAAAATAGGCATTTTGGAGGGGGTCACGTAATAAATAAAATATGTGGAGTAAATTAGACTTCATTGCACAATACACATTTTGAGTCATCATGACCCCTTACCCCCCCGACCGCGCCTGCCTTGCTACATCGACAGTGCTATCAGCGATAACGGAACATAACGTACACCCCTCCCCCCGCGCCTGCCTTGCTACATCGACAGTGCTATCAGCGATAACGGAACATAACGTACACCCCTCCCCCCGCGCCTGCCTTGCTACATCGACAGTGCTATCAGCGATAACGGAACATAACGTACACCCCTCCCCCCGCGCCTGCCTTGCTACATCGACAGTGCTATCAGCGATAACGGAACACACCGTCCACCCCTCCCCCCCGCGCCTGCCTTGCAGTATATCGACAGTGCTATCGGCGATACCGGAACATACCGTACGTACACGTCACTGGTCGCCGTCGCACTTGGCGGCGGCGGCGGTGGTGGTGAGGGCGGCGGTGTCGCTGTCGCAGGGCGGCGCGGGCTCGGCGCCGGCGCCGGCCGCGCGGATGACGAGCGGCGCCGCGCCCGCGGGCGGCTCGGGCCGCGTCGCGAGCGTCAGCGCGCCCGAGTTCACGTCCTCGATCGCCTTCCGCAGCTGGAAGCCGTGACGAGTGGTTGTTATTTATTTTTCATTACTCATACTCGGAAAGTAGGTCTGAAGTTGCCTGAGAAGCGGGTTGAAAGTAACACTTTTCAGCCCTAGGGAGAATAGCTTTCAACTGACAGCTGGATACTGCAGAATCTCAAGTTTTTTTTTATGTCATAGGGGGCATACTTACTGGCCAGTAGCACACCTAATGGTTGATTTATGTAAAATAAAATTCACTCATTTTTTTCTTTAGCTAATTCCTATTTTTATTTTGACTTTCCTTGCATTCGTAATGAAAAGCACAGTGTTATCCTCGGGAGAAAGACTTATTTAGTCCCTCGATCTATTGGCCAAACCCCGTCTCGGGACTAAATAAGTTACTTTCACCCCTAGGATAACAATGTATTATTACATCTCTCATATTCGGTAAGTAGGGCTTGTAGGTGACCAATTAGCGCTCTAGGGTAATAATGTAACTAGAAAAGCCCTAGGGCGGTAAGTAATAAAAAAAAACTCTTCACTTTTTCAAAAAGTTCGCGTACCTACATCTAACCATCATACTGGCAATAGACATCATGCATTCAGCCCAATGACAAAAGAGGTCGCTTCACTATTCAGCCTTGTCTTCGTATGAGTATAATAGTCATAAATTTTAAATATCGAACAGCGAAGCTCAATTTCGTTCTAAAAAAAATGTTTTATTCTTTTTTTTTCTCTTCTTTTTGGACATGTTTTTTTTGTTTTGTTTCTTGTAATGCCGGTTTTTTTCTACTTACCTCACAATCGAGATGTAAAGCAGAGTAGCTCAAGAGTCGGGCGTAAGCATGCCTTACAGCCCTTGGCTACTAATCTACTATTCATACCACCTGCTTGATTATGTCCAATTACATATCACGCAATCTCAACGTGAAGCAAGGCATTACATCCCAACCCAAGAGAGGGAGGTAATGTTGTATAAAACTCCCAAGGGAGTAAAGTGATTTGACTTTGGAACGTTATTTGTAGGAAAACTCTTAGCGTTTTGTTTTCTTTTTATGTGATCTGCCTGTGGTGGCCAGTTCTATTTTCGAATAAACCGTCTACCCGTGTGAAGAGGGTTTATGTCTCGCAGTAAGCATGAAAAGTAGAGTATGCACCTCGAGGATAAAGCCTGTCTTCGTCACGGGCAGCTTAAACCCCTCGCTTCACTCAGGACTCTAATTTTCTTTACCGAATAATAATAATAAATACGCACCTCTTTGAGCGACACGACGCCTATGAGCCTCCCTATGGCGGTCACGTACGCCCTGCTCACGCCCAGTGTTGAAAACAACGAGTGGACCTGGAAATAATAGTAATGGGGATGTTGACGACTTTTGAAAATCAAAATTCTAATAAGTCCGTCAGTTAGAAAATGAAAAAAAAACAATAGACAAGTATTTTGTTGCTTTTTCAAATAAATTAAAATATAAGAGATAAAGCGCATTAAAGTTTAGGGTGGGGGGGTCGTGACGTCACTAACCGATAAAACCGTCATACAAACTGTCCGAATAGTGACGTCACGCGAAATTTCAACTCAATATATCGCCGTTATTTTTTGATTACGTAAAAAAATAAAAAATACGTGTCCAATATTTTTTAATAATCTACAAGACGGACTAAAAAATAAAAATTAGTCAACATGCCCATTTTTCTATAGAAATAATGTCACAGTTTAGTAAAGAATAGCTGTCCCCCGTGGTTTCACTCTCGGTAATTTCCGAGTTCCCGCAGGAATTCCGAATTACAATATAGCCTATGACACTCACAAGTAATATGGCTTTATATTGGTAAAAGAATTTTCAAAATCGATTCAGTAGATTTAGAGATTACCCCCTACAAACTCAAATATCTCTTTGTAATATTAGTATAGATATAAAATTTTAGCATATAGTAATTTATTTTTGCAAAGTATTATTGTTATTTTATGAGAATAATAAAGTACTTTATAAAATAAAACAAATTAAAAAACATACATAATTTATTTAAAAATGGGAATAATTTTTTATTCTTTTTCAGAAAACTGAGAATGGCGGCGATGGTGAGTCTCAAAAAGTACACGACGAGGATGGGATTCGAACCCACGCGTGCAGAGCACATTGGATTAGCAGTCCAACGCCTTAACCACTCGGCCACCTCGTCTTGTGGTGAGGCTCGCGAAATAAGGCATTTTACTAGACTCTAGCATTACAATATTGCAAGCAAGTGCATTGAATTTAATTATCAATACATATAAAAAAAATAAAGTATCTGTTTGTAAATGTATAATATGAAAGTATCCGTATATATACGGTACTCACATAATTACATAAATAACATTTTATTTTATTTTAGTCTGTCCGCCTGTCTGTTTGTTCCGGCTAATCTATAAAACGGCTGGACCGATTTTAATGGAACTTTCAACTGTAGATAGCTGATTAGAAAAAATAATAGTTCCTGCGGGATTTCCGAAACTCACGCGAGTGTAACTGCGGGAACCCGCTAATTTTTTCTATAGATATTAATTTTCGTGTTTCTTTTTTTTGAAATCGACAAACGAAACGAAAATTTAGATGGTACTAGTAACTAGCTGTTTTAGCAGGTCGTATTTTGGAAAGTTACTATCTATGTATGTGACTATATTTGAGTATTCCCAAAAATATTTTTTTTAAAGTCGGTATTATAAATAAAAAAGCAGTTTATAAGTATCAATTTTTGGGAATACAAAAATAAAATTGATCTGAGTTGGAACCTAATATACTGCCTTGCGGTGCTCCATATACAAAATATTTTTTCCATTAGTTTTAATACTTTGTTTGGAACTATCCAATGCCTAATTTTGGAAAACAATTTATTGCCTTTATATATCTTAATAAACAAATACACAGTTGCATATAAAGTACACAATTCTTGATGATAAATATTGTAAAAGGCAATCGGAATAACCAAAACATCTGTGTAAACAAAATGCAATGTATCCTTACTAATATTATAAACCCGAAAGTTATATATATTATGTATTTGTTCACCTTTAGTAGCGAGGTCCGCTCGACCAACTGGAAGGGCGCAGGGTCGATGTGGCACATGTACAAAGTGTCATCTTCGTAATCGGATTCATATGGGTGCTGAAAGAAGAAAAAGAAAAAGTTCATTTGTGTGTATTTTAGCTGATCCCCGCAGTTTTGCCCGCGTGCATTTTCGAGTTCCCGCGGAAATTCCAGGATAAAAAGTAACCTAGAACTTCGTTCTCTGTACTCCTGACAACGCATGTGGACTAAATTATTTTTTAAGTCTGTCTTGTAGATTAACAAAATTTCATGATAATCGGTAGAGCCGTTGAGGCGTGAAAGCGTAACAGATATACAGACAGAGTTACTTTCGCATTTATAATATCTATTATGTATAAAGAAATTAATTTACAAGATGGACTAAAAACTAAAATGGGCATGTTGACTAATTTTTATTTTTTAGTCCGTCTTGTAGATTAATAAAAAATATTGAACACGTATTTTTTCTTTTTTACGTAATCAAAAAATAACGGCGATATATTGAGTTGAAATTTCGCGTGACGTCACTATTCTGACAGTTTGTATGGCGGTTTTATTGGTTAGTGACGTCACGACCCCCTCACCCTAAACTTAAAGTTTAGGAGGGTGCGGTTTATCTCTGTGTATTTTTATATTTTATTTTAAAAAGCAAACAATACGTGTCCGTTATTTTTTTTATTTTCTAACTAGGGGCTAACTAGAATTTTGATTTTCAAAAGTCGTCAACATTTCAGGCCGTTAAGGCGTGAAAGCGTAACAAACAAATAAACAAACAAACTCACCTTCGCATTTAAAATAGCAAGGATTAATAGGTATTTTTTTAAATTGGGAATTTTTCATTCTTTTATTTGTAATTACATAATATTCTATCAGGAAAGTTGTATTTGTATCAAGCGCACAATCATATCGTGCACTAGTCGATCTCACATGGTTTCGCTCGTGTTAATTCCGAAGTTCCCGTGGGAATTCCAGGATAAAAAGTGCTCCATATCACTCAGGAACACTGTAGCTTCCTATAGTTGAAATCGGTTAAGTACTCGTAGTTTTTGAGTTTGTCCATTACAATAAGAAACATACTTACGTACAAAAATCTTTTTCTCTTTAAAATAGAGAGAATAGAGTAAATCCTTAAAAGATCATACCATATCCCTCTTCCTGGCGATCTGCAGCATCCTGTCGAAGTCTATCTCCTTGGCCATCTCGAGCTGCTCCCACGCCTTCTGGTCCTCGGGGGACATGTCGCACACTCTCTCCCTGGGCTGGAACAGGACCAGTTACGACAGTATGAGAGTCAAGGTTTATGTGAAAAACAAAGCAAATTTCATGTAGCTTTGAACGCAAAAAAGTTACGTTATATGTTTATTGCTTATTCCAGCAGTGGATGGATGCAAGCTGAAGAAGAAGAAAAAGAAGGAAGAGGAGGAGAAGGAGAAGAAGGAGGAGGAGAAGAAGAAGGAGGAGGAGGAAAAGAAGAAGGTGCTCACCAGCTGAACTTTCTTGTAGATGGAGGGGCTCCGCGGCAGCTGGTCGGGCAGTCCACCTTCCACGTCCTGCAGCAGCGTGGACCGCTTGAAGATCGCCTCGAACGCCGCGCGGATCCTGCGCACGCGCACCGGGACTCGCATTATTTTTGCAATGTCCAATAACAATTATAGCAATAACAGATATTCCGCCCTAACAATACTTAAGTCATCTAGACTTGTATGAGTAATACGAGTAATATTACTCGAGTGATATCATTCCAGGTCCAGAAGGTGATGCAACATCACCCATTACGCGAGGGAAACAAACAGCACACCAGCACTCGACATCTACTTGACACTCGACGGCTCACTCAAAGATACTACGTTATATCTCAGACTGTTAATGATTTTGAGATGATGAAAAGAAGGACTAACCTAGAATGGGTGGGGCAGTGACCTGGTCTGTGTAGAGCACTGATCGAGTCTGGATAGGACAGTGGCCGAGTCTGTGTGGGGCACTCACCTAGTCTGGGTGGCGCATTAACCTGTTCTGGATGGCATCATGACCTGGTCTAGGTGGAGCACTGACCTAGTTTGGGTGAGGCACTGACATAGTCTAGGTGGGGCACTGATCTGGTTTAGGCGAGGCACTGACCTAGTTTGGGTGGGTGCACTGACATAGTCTGGGTAGGGAACTAACCTATTCTAGGTGGGGCACTGAGCTAGTCTGGGTGGCGCATTAACCTGGTCTGGATGGCGTATCGAGCTGGTCTATGTGGGGCACTGAGCTAGTCCACGCGGGGCACTGACCTGGTCTCGGCGCCGGTGACGGTGGTGTAGACGCAGGGCGGCGCGGTGGGCGGCTGCGGGCCCAGCGGGGAGCCCAGCCCGCGCGTCAGCGTGAACGAGTTGGTCTTCTTCAGGATCGACTTGGGCCGGAACAGCTGGCCCGGCGCTGCGGGCACCACACTTCATTAGAGGACTCACATACAGACATTCGAAGAAATTGTTCAGTTGTTCAGGTGGTCAATAAAGCTAATTTTAATAGGTTATTTTTGTAGCTTGTAGGTTCCCATCCCCATTCCAGGTCGGCAACACACCTGCATGCCCTATGGTATAGCAAATGTCCACGGGCGGCGGTAATCACTCCATCAGGTGTGCCACCTGCCCCCTGTGACATAAAAAAGGTGTCCCAACTCACAAGGCAGCAGGCCGCCCTGGTCCTTGGTGGTGAGCGAGGAGCCCCTCGTCATGCCCGAGCCCGGCACCTGCAGCATGTCGGGCGCCGGCGTCACCTGCGGGGCACGGGCGGTCAGTGGTCACGTGTGGGGTCGCCTATTAATGACGTGAGGCTCGAAAGGGGGGAAACACGAAATATCACAACAGAGAAGGAGATAGTGAGGAGGTAGTGAGATATCACGTGTGTTTATATCTTTTCGGCGAAAGCGCCTCGCCTCCTCGAGTCGCTTCGCCTCACCTCGATCCGGGAGGGGCGGCGCCCGCGCTGTCTGGCATCACCTCGATCCGGGAGGGGCGGCGCCTGCGCTGCTTCGCTTCACCTCGATCCGGGAGGGGCGGCGCCTGCGCTGCCTCGCTCCACCTCGATCCGGGAGGGGTGGTGGCCGCGCTGCCTCGCGTCACCTCGATCCGGGAGGGGCGGCGCTTGCGCTATCTCGCCTCACCTCGATCTGGGAGAGGTGACGCCCTGCTGCCTCACCCCACCTCGATCCAGGAGGGGCGGTGGCCGCGCTGCCTCGCATCACCTCGATCCGGGAGGGGCGGCGCCTGCACTGCCTCGCCTCACCTCGATCCGGCAGGGGCGGCGCCCACATTGCCTCGCCTCACCTCGAACCGGGAGGGGCGACGCACGCGCTGCCTCGCCCCGGGCACTTCACCTCACCTCGAACCGCGAGGGCGGCGCACGCACTGCCTCGCCTCACGTTGCGCTGCCTCGCCCCCCCGGGCACTTCACCTCACCGTGAACCGTGAGGGGCGGCGCACGCGCTGCCTCGCCTCACGTTGCGCTGCCTCGCCTCACCTCGCGGCGCTTCGCCTCACCTCGAAGCGCGAGGGGCGGCGCATCGCCTCACCGTGCACCGTGAGGGGCGGCGCACGCGCTGCCTCGCCTCACGTTGCGCTGCCTCGCCCCCCCGGGCACTTCACCTCACCGTGAACCGTGAGGGGCGGCGCACGCGCTGCCTCGCCTCACGTTGCGCTGCCTCGCCCCCCCGGGCACTTCACCTCACCGTGAACCGTGAGGGGCGGCGCACGCGCTGCCTCGCCTCACGTTGCGCTGCCTCGCCCCCCCGGGCACTTCACCTCACCGTGAACCGTGAGGGGCGGCGCACGCGCTGCCTCGCCTCACGTTGCGCTGCCTCGCCCCCCCGGGCACTTCACCTCACCGTGAACCGTGAGGGGCGGCGCACGCGCTGCCTCGCCTCACGTTGCGCTGCCTCGCCCCCCCGGGCACTTCACCTCACCGTGAACCGTGAGGGGCGGCGCACGCCTCTGCCTCGCCTCACCTCGCGGCGTTTCGCCTCACCTCGAAGCGCGAGGGGCGGCGCACGCGCTGCCGCGCCTCCTCATCGCGCCGCCGCTGCTCCGCCTCGCGCAGCCACAGCGCCGCCACCTGCAGGCGCCGCTCGCGCCCCACTTGGTTCTCGATCACCTTCACCAGCTCCCAGCGGTGGATCGAGCCCAGCAGCACCATGGAACTGGGGCTGTCCACTAGCGGGAAGCTCTTTATCGTCTATTCAGGAGATATTAAGGAGTTTAACACATCTAACAGCATCATAAATAAGGTAGACTAATAAAATATAGCAGCATCATAATAGGCATGCTGACGGGGCATGAAAATCAATTCAAAAATATTACTTATTTTTCAAATGAATGAGACTATACTTGCAATTAGATAAAGTGAACTAAAGTTTAGGAGTGGCGACTCGTGTCGTCATTTTTCGATTGAAATTTTGTTTAGGCTCGTTTTACCTTGTTTTCTTTGAGCAGATCCTTGAGCTGCTGGAAGGTCATCCTGTTCCAGATGTACTTGACTTCTCGCACCATGAAGTCCTCCACGCAGATGTCGTACATGCCTGGTGGACACCAAATATGATAGCCCGAATCAGATAACATAATACTAAACTATAAACATAGTAATAAATTACAGGTACTCTACTGACACCAACATAGATCTAGTCTATGGAATGGGCGCCATTTTATCCCATTCCTCGATTCATCCTTGTATTATAAACTATTTATGCTCCCGGAATCCACGCAGGAACTCTGATAAAAGTAGTGCCGACAAAAGCAAAAAAAAAACAGACAAAAAAATTTTAAGAATTGGTTTTTTGTTGTAAGTTACGTTTAATACTTTCACATGCATTTAGCAAAAAGCATGTGGACGTATTACGTGTATAGATAAGTGAAACCACGGGGAGTAGCTTGTATCTGATGAGAAGTTGAACCTAATCGTTCATTCGTTCCTATCGTTTCTCTAAAAACTAATTATTTTAATTACATATTTTTTTTTGTCAAAGATAAATAAATTTATACAATATGTTATAGGTAAATTAGCTTGTGTGAAATGCTAATTTCACTAACTTTCAAATTAATAAATAATTAAACAGTTGAGTAAATAATGTGTGGGAATCTGTATACCTAATATAATATTATATAATGATGTGACTCGATAATTAGCTATGCACAGCAACAAGACGAGGTGGCCGAGTGGTTAAGGCGTTGGACTGCTAATCCAATGTGCTCTGCACGCGTGGGTTCGAATCCCATCCTCGTCGAGGTCGATTTTGTTACTTTTTATTACTCTCCAATAACACTAAATCATTGTCTCAGTGTTGTTTTTGTTTCGGCTGTGTGACGTTTCTTGACTCGGTTCACATTTTTTTATTCTCCCAGTATATACATAAGTACGTTTTTTTTTAAAGTAATATAGTTTCCATTACTACTATGTACCTATTTACAAACTGTGAGTTTAGAATCTATAGCATTTAAAATAAAATAAAAACCTTTTAAATTAAAATAAATATTCCGGAATTCCCGCGGGAACTCCGAAATTAAGACGGGTGAAACTGTATATAATTTCGCGTACTACACGTCGTCGTCAGGGGTACAGAAAAAGATTTAGGGTAGGTACTTTTATGCCGGGAATTTCCGCGGGATCTCCGTAATTACCGCGGGTGTAACCGCGGGGAACAGCTAGTATAATAATCTCTACTAATAATACCTACTAATATTATAAAGAGGAAAGATTTTATATTTTGTTTGTATGTTTGTTTGTTTGTTACGATTTAACTCAAAATCTACTGGACCGATTTCAAAAAATTTTTCACCATTAGAGAGCTACATTATCCCTTAATAACATAGGCTGATTATAATCCGGAATGCCCGCGGGAACTTCGAAAGTAACTCAATTATAGCATATGCTCACGGCTGGCGGAGGAGAGCAGGTCCGGCAGGTAGGGCAGCTTCTTGATGAGGATGATGCTGTCGAAGCACGAGGGCTGCAGCAGCGAGGCGGTCGCGTTGGCGGCCAGCACCGCCGCCATGGTCGGCAGCAGGTGCGTCATCTGCGGGGGCGAGGGGCGAATACAAATAATGTAGAAAAGTAGAAGTTTATCTGTCTCCGGCCAAGCAAAAAGGTACCGGTTCTCGAGCATTTAGTTTCCGAGATGCATAGGAAGTTTTGTAAAGTCCCAACTTTTGTCGCAGTCGATACGACACATTTAAATCAGCGGAGCTAGGATGCGTAACACGATATGTTTATCAAACGAAAGATAAAATTGTCGACACGACAAATATTTGTGGGCGTCAAGCAAAAAAGTGCAGTAGTGGGGTATTGAGTTAAGACTAGATTCGGTTAAACATTTTTTACCACTGGTAGACAAAACGATATAATATGTCGACGAGAATCGATAAAATGGCTCGATAAAATTTTATCGTGTTGCGCATCCTAGCTCCGCTGGTCAAGCCATTCGTCCTCAGTCGCCGCACAGTGTCGCCGCACTCACACTATTAAAGAGATATTTATCAATAGGGTACTTGCATGAATTTTTTTTTGCAGTCTATTTTAAAGATATATGGCCTACTTAAACAAAGCAAGAAAAAGAAAACAAATATATGTATGCATAAATTAATTAAATAGAGCGTTTCAAAGATCCTACTTTTGACTTTACCGCCGAAACGCGGAATGACGTCAGTAGTCAAAAATTACGCCTTATTGATCTGTGATAGAGATGTCACTGTCGTATTGACAAGAGTCATGTGACACTGACAGACAGATAACTTCAATATCCAAAAGCGAAATTAAGGTTGAACTGGGTTGAACTGTGTCGAGTTACTTCCAAAAGTTCAAGTAAAGAATCAAAATGCATCTAGCCTATGCATTTTAAAGTAAACAAGTTCAGAAAAAGGAAAATATGTGTTGACTGAATGCACTTAGTTTCTTTGCAGTGAGCAAGAGGTAAATGTTTCTTATAAAAATAAAAATGACGTAATATGTTAGGCGTGGCTGTGATTGATGTTTCGTTGCAACGTTCCGTTTCAAAAAATTCAAAGTTGAATATTTTGGAAACTATTGATAATTTTTTTGGAAATCTTTCACGATAATGCTTTTCTAAGGCTCTATTTTTGCAATATTAACACAATTTCTTATTATAAATTTCATGCAAGTACCCTAACATCTAAAACTGCTTATTGAGTAGTGGGGCGCGTCATTTTAGTTTAGATAAGCTCCACCACGTTTGCTTGGTTACCACGACACAAGCTTAGTGCTGGATCAAGTAGATAGATCTGTGTGTTGTGATGTGAAATATTACTATTATCATTATTTTTTCCTTTTGAAAAGCCTACATGTCCTATTTACTTGTAAGTCAACCGGGTGCTTGGGTTTTAAACCCCCGGTAACAGCCAGCCCTTTGAACCCGAAAATGGCAGGCTTTCATCGCGCAGGTATTCGTGCCAGGGCCCTTATTCACCATAACACGCCGCGCTAAGATAAGACCCCGCAAAAACCCTCTTTTCCTCAAGTTTTCCTGCAAAAAGATTGACGACGTTTCTTTCGTCATAAAAATAATATATATAAATTTCTTATATTTTTGCATCTGGAGCGTTTGGGATCGTGTTTTTGGGACGCGCGTTATGGGCAAGGAATGTTGTTGGTCATAGTGAATGAGGGCCCTGTCTTTCTATTTACTTGTAAGGTATTCGTGGGCGCGAGCCTCACCTGTCCGGTCATCTCGAGCACGATGACGATGGTGGAGACGGTGTGCGTGACGGCGCCCGTGAACGCGGCCGCGCCCACCGTCGCGTAGCCGCCTGCCCAGTGGCGTCACGTCACAAGTCACCACGTACAAACATTTGTATTAGTAACTATTTAGCTGTTCCCCGCGGTTTCACCTGCGTTAATTTCGGAGTTCCCGCGGTAATTCCGGGATACCCTGTACCCCTGTGCATGCCAAATTTCACCCAAATCCGTTCTGCCGTTTTTGGGTGATTAAGTAACAAAAAAAAATTATGTCGAAAAAAATGTATACTTTAAAAGTTATTTAACATTAGTTTGAAGGTGACCTATCTACGAATTCCAAGCGCTACGCCCGCCCCTACCGGTTCGAATGTTTTTGCTGCGGGCGGCGTACGCGCCAAATATTGTATTATAAATAATTTAGACATGGGCTAATAAAAATGAAAAAAATATAACCTATATTGAAACATAGTGCGACCGATTTTAGTTATTTCCACAGCATCATGTCATACGGCATACTGTTGTGGGGTAGTGCCGCGGATATCGAGTCTATATTCGTGTTGCAGAAGCGAGCTATTCGCGCAATCTATAAGTTAGGCCCTCGAGATTCACTGAGAACTAAATTCAGCGAGTTTAAAATAATTACTGTACATTCTCAGTACATATACGAGAATTTATTATATGTTCACAAAAATTTATGTTACTTTAAGAAAAACAGTGATTTACATAATCTAAACTTAAGAAATAAAGATAAAGTCGCTGTGCCTAAGACTAGGCTCCATAAAATTTCTAAGTCATTTAAAGGATAATGTATACACTTTTACAACCAACTCCCAAACGATGTAATTAATTTGTCAATTAATAAATTCAAGACACTTGTTAAACACAGATTATGCGATAAAGCATATTATAGTGTAGTCGACTATCGTTTGGGAATGAATTTATCTATCCAATTACTATTTTTTGTTTTCCTAGTTTATAAGTATGATCATTAAAAGACAGCGCTGCTGAGTTTCTTGTCAGTTCTTCTCAGCAGAGGACGTATTCCGAACTGACGGTAATTTATAGTTCTAAGGACCTGCTGACGATTATAAGTGATTGTAACCAATCCTAAGTAATAAATAGCTTTTGAATTTTGAATTGAATTTTGATTCGCTAGTTGATTCCGAGCAAAATACTTTCCAGTTTTCAGCTAATTCATTAACACGTTTTATAATGTATACATATACAACTCACCCGGCAGTATCTTCTGTATGTGACCGCCGTAAGCGACCCCCAGCGGGCAGAAGTAGTGCATCAGCTCGCCCGTGAAGCGGCCCAGCGACGCGCCCATCTTGAACGCGGGCACGAAGATGCCGGCCGGCACGGGCAGCGTGCACGACACCATGCTCAGGAAGTACTTTTGAAATTTTATTTCATTTTACTTTATTTGGAAAGTCAACAGCTACAAAATTATAATGAACATTTGGACGCAGATAAGCAATAACATGTTAACCCACAAAATCAATTTATTGATTCAGAACGATTTATTGAGAGTTAGGGAACGTTTTTTAATTATCTGTTTACCTTATTACATTGCTTAAATATGTAACTAAATATTGAACATAAGAAATGTTGACAGAAAATGGCGCTCCTACTTTTAAAACACGATTTACTCAAAATGCCTCCAGTGTGGGTTAACACACTATCGCTTATCTATGTCAATTTGAGTGTAAAAACAAAAAAGCCGATTACAGATTTTCGCACATAAGTAGTGGAATAATAAAAAAAAACATCAATTGCGCAATACGCAGCAGCAACGTGCATAGTGGGAACTAAGTCCGACTATGTATTATTTTTTGGTTACAAAAAACGAATTTTCTAATACTCGCCTCGCTGACTCACAGCTAGTGTTAAACAAATCAAAGTCATATTCTTTGGATAATTTGTTGAAATTGTCACTGGCTCGCCACATAAAGGAGTCAAAATCAAAATTCTAATTAGTCCGTCAGTTAGAAAATAAAAAAACAATGGACACGTCTTTTTTGGCTTTTTCAAATAAATTAAAATATACAGAGGTAAAGCGATTAAAGTTTAGGATGAGGAGGTCGTGACGTCACTAACCGCAAAACCGCCATACAAACTGTCAAAATAGTGACGTCACGCGAAATTTCAACTCAATATATCGCCGTTATTTTTTGATTACGTAAAAAAAGAAAAAATACGTGTCCAATATTTTTTAATAATCTACAAGACGGACTAAACAATAAAAATTAGTCAACATGCCCATTGGTAATTGTTAGTTATTCTTTAGTGAGAAAGACGGTGACGGTGAGTCTCAAAAAGTACACGACGAGGATGGGATTCGAACCCACGCGTGCAGAGCACATTGGATTAGCAGTCCAACGCCTTAACCACTCGGCCACCTCGTCTTGTTGGAAAGTACGAAATAAGGTGCAGGTAATTAATAAAATCAACAACATTTACAATAATGTTTATTTACTCAGTTGTTTTAGTTTTTGCAATTGCATTTTACTCGATCGACCATATTTAAATATGCATTTTTTGTACACGTGCCTTTTCATATTAGTACCTACACAGATAAATGAGAAATATTTTTGCCAAAATTATGTAATCTATTAAGATTTCCAGCAAAAAGTGACACTACGATAGTAAAAAACTGCCATTACTGAAGGAGTCCTTCAAGGGAGCATACTTGGACCACCATTTGCCAATGTGTAACTAGAGTAGAGATTATAGACACTCACGATAGAGAAGAAGTATATGACTAGACATCCGAACAGGTTGACCTCCTGGGTCTCCCAATGCGACACTTCCGCCGCTTGGGCGGTGGTCAGCTCGTCGGACCAGGTGAAGTTGGCGAACAAGGATAACACCTGGAAAATAAACCAGTAATCCTATCAGCAAGTTTACTAACATCCTCAACTGGGCACTCCATAGTCCATAGAAGCAACTGAGTAGTTCGTGAGATACGAGTATATTAAACTTCTGATAAATAAACAAAATTTTAACAAAAAAATTAAAACCGACTTCCAAAAACACAAAACTAAAAATCTAAAAATAAAAGGCTAAAAATAACAAAATACCGATATAATCCAAAAGCCGAAAACACACGTAATATTTATACACACGTAATACGTATATTGGTTTGTGCTACCACTGATCGGTTTGAATTCGGTGACAAGTCAAGTCCTTTTTAGAAGTCGGTTAAAAAACGCTTTCAACAAAAATTTGTTCTAATGTACCTACGTATGTCGAGTAGTTTTGGATATTTGTTTCAACCTTCCACTACGTTAGTATACCCTACACTGAGTTAAAGGCACTTCAAAGTGGTTTTATTTTTTTATTTTTTTTTCTCCAAATACCTGCTCCTGGTTATTGAGGTCGGCCGCCATGTACTTCCCGATGCCCGGCGGGAACAGTATGGACATCACCGCGAAGGTTATGAAGCCCGGGTATATGAAGCGGCTGGGGGATAGATAATAAAAATAAATCTTCAAATAAATCTTTTGTTTTTTAGCGTAGTTATCGAAGGGAATATTTAAATTTATAATATATTTAAATTTATTTAAAAAACGTTTAGATACATGCTAGATATAGCCCGTCTACCCTATTTCCGAGCGGTCCAACCCGCTAGGTTAGGTGAGGTTTAAATAGCGCCAAAGAGCGCGAGCTAAGCAAGCGCAGCGAGCGTGCCGCGTCAGCGATCAGCAATACGCTAAAGCTTTTGGAGTTCATACAATAATACACATAAAGGGTATGTTCCGTTATTACGGATAGCACTGGCCCAGTGCCCAGTGCTCGTAGTGACGAGGTTCTGTTATTATTTTTAGTATACTGCCGCAGTATCCGCAGTGGCAGTGTGACGTCATAATTATCGCCATTTTTGTACTGGGAGCACTGGCGTTTCCGATGTAAGGTGCTCTCAGTGGTTTGATCACGCGATCAACCTCGGTCAATGAGTGGTCGACCGCGTGACATGAAAATGACATGGATGACAGTATTTATATATGTTTTGGCAAGAAACAGATCTTATTTTTTACAATATTTCGTATTACTATTGTGGCGACCCCTATGCCACAAGTCACTACAACGAAGCGACGAGTGCTGGCTATAAGGAAGCCCTGAATCGCGCTATCGAAGTTTTCACACTGCGCTGCATATATATACGACCTCCGACGATCTACAGTCGGAGCCGCGGTTCCCCGGGCACATCACCTCGCCCGGCGGGAAGCTTCCCCTTTGGTGGCGGTCGAGCCATATCACTTATCCTATATCACTATCCTGCTCCCGCTACACTATGTTATAGACTATGACTATTATTATAGTATTACAGGACTGCGTTTTAAACAGTGACCAGTACAGGGATCTTTATAGAAACGGCTTCGCAGTATACTAAATTGACGTCATACCTTACAGTGCTATCAGTAATAACGGAACATATCCCAAAATATATGGACATAGATAAGCAATAGTGTGTTAACCCACACTGGAGTTATTTTGAACAAATCGTGTTTGAAAATTATAGCGCCATTATGTATCAACAATTTTGTACGTTTAACGTTTTGTTGGTATTTAATAAGTGTATGTGTGTATCAATAACTAAATTTTGCGGGTTAGTATTGTATTGCTTATTGGCGTCAATGTGTGCTGTGGCAGAAAAGTAAAAAGAAAGACAAGAATAATTAAGTATGTGGTTAAATACGAACCGTTATCAATTATATATTTTTTAATACAGTTGCTCAAAAAGTGGCGTATTGCAGGGACGTTTAGCGTTCGGGATGTGGGCTATTACATACTCGAGCTTTTTGTTTACCTTTCCCGAACTCGTGCGTTCTCTTTGCCAACTGTCAAATGGCGACACGACTTTGACACACTTTTTTGCATTGCGAAACGTAGGTTTCGCATTACTAATACGACTAGCGCCATCTCTTGATCACAGTTGGAACTTAGTTGAGTTTGTTGTGTTTTTGATATTTTATTAAATTTCTTCATTTTTTTCGCAACTGTATTAAAAATAGTTGTTCAGTACACGTGCGGAACCGTCATTGCAACTAGTTCCGGCTGTCAACCCTCACCTTCGGCTGCGCCTCGGCTCGGGTAGACATTTGTCGGAACTCTTTGCAATGACAGGCTTTCCGCACTTATAATGAAATATACTATATTTATTCGTTTGTGTGTTCACTCACTTCATCTGCAGGAACTTGCTGAGCGCGGTGGTGTTCCTCATGAACAGCACGTACTGCCGGTGCAGGAACACCCACAGCGCCGCCAGCAGCCCCGCCACTATCCTGCGCACGCGCACCGTCATCACAAACAGCTATTTAAAAACTGGCCGCGTTAATTTCGGAGTTCCCGCGGGAACTCCGAGACCAAAAGTACTCTATGTCGTTCTCTGTACTCTTCATAATGCGTATACAAAATTTCATGATGATCGGTTGAGCCGCTGAGCCGTGAAAGCGTAACAAACAAATAAACAAACAAACTCACTTTCGCATTTATAATAAGTAAGGATTTGATTTGTTTTTTGTTTTCAACGATTTAACTCAAGAACCATGGGACGGATTTCGAAAATTCTTTCTTACCATTAGAATGCTACATTATCCCCGAGTAACATAGGTTATGTTGTAACCCGGAATTCCCGCGGGAACTCCGTCATTACCGCAAGACTAGCTAGTTTTGGCATAATTGGGTAAAAAATAGAGCTTTATACCCCCTAAATGTCTTTGGGCTATCTTAGGGAGCGTTCGAGTATTACGTATCGCAGTTTTTGGAAATTTTTGACTCTCCTTTCCCCCATGTCACGCGCCGTAGCGTTTTCTATACTCCTCCTCACTCCCCTTATAAAATGTTACGTAACCAAGTCGCTAAAATAATTTTATCGTTTTAATCGCGTTGTTACTTTATTTATTAACATTTGAAATGTCTTGTCTGATGTCTCCTCCCCCTGCCGCCCCTGTAACGCATCGTGACGTTGTAAAAGCCCCCCCCATATACGGTGTAGTGTAGAGGGCGCCACTCACCCGAGCAGCACGAACACGGCAAACTCCTGAGGGTCGAAGGGGAAGTCCTGCGGCAGGTGCGTGGGGAACAGCGGCTTCACGGTGGGCGTCGCGCCCGACCACACGGACAGCAGCCGGAACATCTGCACACACGGAACGTCTGCACACACGGAACATCTGCACATACGGAACATCTGCACACACGGAACGTCTGCACACACGGAACATCTGCACACACGGAACATCTGCACACACGGAACATCTGCACACACGGAACACCTGCACACACGGAACATCTGCACACACGGAACATCTGCACACACGGAACATCTGCACGCACGGAACATCTGTACACACGGAACATCTGCACACACGGAACATCTGCACAAACGGAACATCTGCACACACGGAACATCTGCACACACGGAACATCTGCACACACGGAACACCTGCACACACGGAACATCTGCACACACGGAACATCTGCACACACGGAACATCTGCACGCACGGAACATCTGCACACACGGAACATCTGCACGCACGGAACATCTGCACGCACGGAACATCTGTACACACGGAACATCTGCACACACGGAACATCTGCACACACGGAACGTCTTTTTTTTTTTTTTTTTTTTTTTTTTTTACGTGAGGAGGGGAAAATCCCTTATGGACCCCTGCCAGCCCGTGTCGGCAGGGAGTGTCCGACTCACACGGACTAAAAACCCCTCCTCCAGGCCACTCGCGTGGCGACTGCCCGGGACCATGTTCATAATTCGTCAAGCAGCCGCCGAGTGTTACCTTATGGTTCCCTCGTGCGTTTTTCTTCCTCACGTTCGTAGGCCTCTTTTTGTTTCATTATCGAGGTGATGAATGCGTTGACTTGGTTCCAGCATTTTTCGCTACTAAGCATCACCTCGATAAAATTTTCCTTGGATAGTTCTGTCCCAAGCTCTCTTTTAGCCTCAGTACGGTCCCGTGAAAATTGAGGACAAAAGAAGATGGTATGTTCGGCGTTGTCCTCCTCCTCGCAGAACCAACAGACGCACGATTGTGCCTTGCCAATCCTTTTTCGGAAGTTGTTGAAAACGCCATGGCCTGAAAGACATTGGGACAAATAGTAATTCAAGGACCCAAAACGGCGCCCATGCCACTTTCGCACGTCAGGCATGATAACCCTAGTCCATGCGCCCTTCCCGGGTTCGCTCCACTCCTCTTGCCACTTTTCAAGGGTTCTTCGTCGGAGAGCTGCTTTCGACAGCTCTTTTTTAAGGGAGAGCTTGTAGGATCTACAAGATTCGTCGATGACTAGATGGATTGGTATCATGCCTGAAATAGCCATCGACGCCTCGTACGAGACCGTTCGGTACAAGCAAGCAACCCTAATTGCTGCTAGTCTGTAGCAGCCCTCCATCTGCGACTTAGCTGTTCTATATTTGAGGACGTCACTCCATACTGGTGCTGCGTAGCACAGAACGGATCTAACAACACCCGCTAGCAGCTTCCGTTTAACTGTTCTTGGTCCATCTATTCTTGGCATGAGCCGGCCGAGCGCCTGGCACCTGGTCACCGCCTTAGCCGATGTAGCCCTGATATGAGGCAGGAATGACATGGACTTGTCAAGAAGTACTCCCAGGCACCTCACCGTGCTGGTGGGTTGGATTCTTTGACCCTGCACAGTGAAGTGAAACGGTATGTGTTTCCTGCGACCAGTCACTACCATAGCTTCCGTTTTCTCAGGCACCAGCTGGAGCCCTCGCCCCTCCATCCAGGCTCCGACCCGCTCCACTGCTGCGTTACCCTTCGACATAACACCTTCCTCGTGCTTGGCTGAGACTATTAATGTTAGGTCGTCAGCAAAGCCTATGATGTTGGTTCCTGGCGGGAGGCGTATTCTCAGTACGCCGTCGTACATTATATTCCACAACAGTGAAGCCAGAACAGAGCCCTGCGGAACGCCTCTTTTTATTTGTACCCTTACAGATCCGAGTTGGTGATCATACTCTATAGTTCTGTCCGTGAGGTACGAGCCTATCAATCGGACAAGGTAGGGCTCGATTTTTCTTTCCAGGAGTTCTGCCATAATGAAGTTCCATTTCGCTGAGTTGAAAGCATTTCGAACGTCCAAGGTGATTATGGCGCAGAACTTACGAGTACACCGCGTCCCCCGCCGAGCACGCTCTACGGCCCCACATATAGAACACACGGAACGTCTGCACACACGGAACATCTGCACACACGGAACATCTGCACACACGGAACATCTGCACACACGGAACATCTGCACACACGGAACATCTGCACACACGGAACACCTGCACACACGGAACATCTGCACACACGGAACATCTGCACACACGGAACATCTGCACACACGGAACATCTGCACGCACGGAACATCTGTACACACGGAACATCTGCACACACGGAACATCTGCACAAACGGAACATCTGCACACACGGAACATCTGCACACACGGAACATCTGCACACACGGAACATATGCACGCACGGAACATCTGCACACACGGAACATCTGCACACACGGAACATCTGCACACACGGAACATCTGCACACACGGAACATCTGCACACACGGAACATCTGCACACACGGAACATCTGCACACACGGAACATCTGCACACACGGAACATCTGCACACACGGAACATCTGCACACACGGAACATCTGCACACACGGAACATATGCACGCACGGAACATCTGCACACACGGAACATCTGCACACACGGAACATCTGCACACACGGAACATCTGCACACACGGAACATCTGCACACACGGAACATCTGCACACACGGAACATCTGCACACACGGAACATCTGCACACACGGAACATCTGCACACACGGAACATATGCACGCACGGAACATCTGCACACACGGAACATCTGCACACACGGAACATCTGCACACACGGAACATCTGCACACACGGAACATCTGCACACACGGAACATCTGCACACACGGAACATCTGCACACACGGAACACCTGCACACAACGCACCGCGCAACCTTGATAGCAACACAACTAACAAATAAGGGGCCATTCATAAAGTACGTCACACGACAAGGGGGCAGTAGGGGCTCGACGCAGTGTCACATTGTGTGACAGGTGGTGAGGGGTCGCGAGTTTGTGACGTCACATTTCAAAATCTTATAGACGTATATCTAAGTGTCAATATGCGAAAATTTTTATACTATTCACGAATAACATAAAAATATTTCCAACCTTATCCGCGCGGACATAAGGTGTTAATTTGTTTTTCTGGCGAACTATGGTTTAAATTGTTTTGTCGGAACTGCTGTTTTAATTTTACTATTTCTAGATGTAAAATTGCAAAATATGTGACGTCACACTAGGGAGTGGGGTATCACAAATGTGACCAACTGTGACAAGGAGGAGGGAGAAGTCAAAATATTACGAAATTAGTGTGACGTACTTCATGGATGACTTTATTTTGTTTATTTATTTATTTATTTATTCATTCTTTATTACACAAAAAAGTACAAAAGGCGAACTTAATGCCTTGCGGCATTTTCTACCAGTTAACCATTGGCATTGATAACAAGTTTATTCAGTTCAGAGAATTATTCAGTTCGCCATTAGCAGTGTATAAGCGACAATAAATGAAAAACTATTTATTGCCGAAAAAAATAAAAATCATGTTTTGGAGCACACGGGCGAAACCGCTGGGCACAGCTAGTCGAAATACAATTTTTAACAACGCCTTTTTTTATCTTTTTTAGTCATGTAAATCATTATTTAAAAAAAAAAACCGCCACTCACAATCGCACTACAGCACGCGGCGAAGAAGCCTCGCCAGTAGTTCCTCACGGCGAAGTATGTTGTCGTTACTTCGATTGAAAACAATACGCCTACAAAAAAAAAAAAACAACAAAATTTACAGCTTTTCTATAGCGATAACGTTTATAGTAGACTGTCAACATGGCTAAGGGGGCAACCCTCCGCCAACCCAGGGTCCTGACAACCAGTCCAGGTTATAAGGGGCCGAATCGTGGGAAAAGTAATTTTTCTTTGTTATTCACCTGCTTTATACCTGTTTATTTTGTCCCTTTTTATTATGCACCTTTTATCTTTCAATGATACACTTTTTTTAAATGTAATTTTATCAAAATAATTCGGTTAATTTTTAATGATCAAAATTTTTGTCAATTTTTAATAATCAATCCATAATCAATTAAATTACTTATTGTAATAAACGGTTTTAGTTTTAAGCATGCTAGGGACACAAGTGAAAAATTTTAGTCGGACGAGTGTAATCTGTTTTGTGTTCTAAATAAAAAAAAAATAATAAAAATAATCTTTTTTTGCTTTGATGGCTAAGGGGGCAGGTTAGCAGCCGGCTGGGCCCAAATCGATGCGATTGCTCACCCCCGACGGGCGCGGCGAAGCACGACGCCACGCCCACCGCGCAGGCGGCGGCCAGCATCTCGCTGGTGCGCGACTCGTTCGCGTATATCCCCTGGAAGGTGGTCACCAGCTTGGACAGCAGGCTCGCCACCATGGACGCTATGTGCACCGACGGACCCTGGGGATGGGAAATGGGGTACAAGAGGTCAAATATCGGAATCAAATTCTCTAGTATCATATTCATAGAACCAACGCTTGTTATCATAGGCTATTTGACTAATTTTTTTTTAATCCGTCATGTAGATTAATAAAAAATATTGGACACGTATTTTTTCTTTTTTTACGTAAGCAAAAAATAACGGCGATACATTGAGTTGAAATTTCGCGTGACGTCACTAACTAGTGCAGTTTGTATGGCAGCTTGTAGCGGTAAGTGACGTCACGAGCCCCCACCCTAAACTTTAATGCGCTTTATCTCTGTGTATTTTCATTTATTTGAAAAATGAAAAAAAAAAAAACGTGTCTATTGATTTTTAATTTTCTAACTGGCGGACTAATTAGAATTTTGATTTTCAAAAGTTTACTCTGGGGTTCTCTTGATTGTACCATCGCTTGTTTCATCCGTGGTCAGATCGATAGGACCATGGACCTGCGGTATCCTCACCTCCTTGCCCAGCGGCAGCCCCGAGCCGAGCGTGGCGGTGAGGCCGATGACCTTCGATATGAGAGCCCGGTACGTGAGGTACTCCTTCAGGTGGACTCCTCGGAGGATGGTCTTCATTTCCGGTATACCGGAGCCTGGAGATGATTACACTATTATACGATATTTGGATATCTCTGGATATCTTTTTGAAGAAATATCTTTATTTAGGAAACATTTATAATTATAGTTGTGTATTTTATTCCTTGCAGATTTACTCGTATAGTCTTCTTTCGGTGCTATAATAAGAGAAAATGAATGGAGGTTGCAGTGAAAACGATGGGCCTACAAGGCTTCTATTGGACTACGTCGTACGACCTGCCACAACGTAATGGCGAGTTTAGAGGCGCCCTCCCCCCCGCCCATGGACATCTGCAACACCAGAAGGCATGCAGGTGCGTTACCGACCTGGAATGGGGATGGCAACTAGCTTTCAAGTGTGGCTGCCGGAACACACCGTCAGGTGCTTGGCGACAGATTTGCAACCTGGAGGTGGTAGTTAGCCAGCCGGGCACTAGAGAGCGCCCTACCACCATGCTATGGTTTCCTCACGATGTTTTCCTTTACCGACAGCTCAAGCTCATATGCAGGAGTGGTGGGAAGTTTGATTGGTTTACTTGTGTCTTCAAGAAAGGTGTCCAGGTCCAGGTCTTACCGATGCTCTGCGCGGCGACTATGTGCACGAAACCGGCTGAGAAGAGTATCAGGCACACCGGCAGCGAGACCCAGGCCACGTACTGGCTGAAGGTGGACGTCGCCAGGTCTTTGTACATCCACATGCGAGCTGCAACCACCGACAGCGAGGTTATCGTCTGTCCCCAACAAAAGCTAAACCACGATAGAGCTATATTTATATTGATACTTACTAGCTGTGCCTCGCGGTATCTCCCGCGTGTCTTTTCAGAATTCCCGCAGGAACTCCAAAGTAGCCTAATGTATAGCTGACATTATAGCTAACTAGCTGTGCCCTGCTATTTCACCCGCGGTAATTTCAGAGTTCCCGCGGGGATTTCGGGATAAAAAGTACCTTATATCCTTTTCTGTACCCCTGAGACAACGTGCATGCCAAATTTCATCCAAATCCGTTCAGCCGTTTTTACGTGATTGAGTAACAAACATCCAAACATCCACACTTTCAAATTTATAATATTAGTAGGATTAGCAGTGCAAGTCCCACCAAAATTAGTCACGTCAACGCTTCGGGTTTGCTTTCCTTTTTGCAATGTCACCGAGTTTACTAGGTACCTTATATCATTTCTACTCACCAAAAATCCACTTCAGGGTATGCATGCAACATCCAATTAGTTATTACAATTAAACCAACTACAAATTGAGCGGTTTGGTTTAGTTTTAAATACTAAATTATTTTTATCAGACCTTATTATTCGAATGAGTAGAGAAGAAAAAGTAAACACAAAGGAGCCCTGCGAGGCTGTAAATTGGTCAAACTAGGTTGTTTGAATTTTCACGAGGAGGATGGCAAGACACAATTTCTCTAGTAATCGGCGTAGGTATTTGTATGATTCTGAGATAAAAAATTCTGAGAGTGCTAAATATACCAGTATTGAAGGATTTTATCCTATTACCAGTACAATATGATCTTTAAAAACGAGACCACATCTTTCTGTCACGCCCTGTATAGAGAGACTAGAGAGCATAATTTTATTTCCACGATATTAATATTTCATTGGATCAAGTAAATAGATCAATGTTGTGCTATTGTGTAACTATACATTGTATTGCTAAATACAACAACATATTTTTACAGATAACCTCAAAATAATTTACAACAATATATTTTTTTATGTTTTATTTAAGGTTGGCCATCTTATGTGTATTCTGCTGAATGTGACAGCGAAATGAGAAAGTAATAATGATTAAAAAAAAATAAAAAAACAATTATATAATGCTGGCAATAAACCGAATCTGATCCTTTAGCTACACACGGCAATTTATTGCTGGTTTTGCTTTATATACGGCAATAAAACTTATCTAAGTAATGTTTAACGATAATAATAAAAGGGTATCATTTAAGCTATCACCAATTTAATTAGTTTTGTGTTTCTTAAATAATAGGGTTTGTCCTCAAAATAGTAGATCTGTCACCAAAATGTAGTCACCAAACAATGCAAAATCAGTTCCACAATAAATCACCTAAAATCCTGAGATATAAGGTCTAGTACCAAATAAATGTTTTTGTATGTATTATAATAGGTGTTTCCTAATAAGTATTTAAGCAAACTAATTTAAAGAGATCACCAATAAATCATATTATGTTACTAGAAAATTGCATTAAGTTCAAATAAAAAATTAGGGTTGTCATCATCGTTTCAACCAAAAGATTCTGCTACTTAACTAGACTCCCAAGGTTCTAAATTTCCACTAGTAGTATAAATTATATTTAAATAAAATTTTTAGCAGAGTAGTAAATAAAACAATTAAAGTCAAAATAATCAATATTTATTGTTTAAAATAATTACCACTGAACAATCAGCGCTGGTTTAAAATAGCTGGCTTATGGCTAGCAGAATAGTAGATAAAACACTTAATTAAAGTTAAAATAATCAATATTTATTCTTAAAAAACAATAATCACTGAATAATCAGCGCTGGTTTGGATTTCGAAGGGCGCCCCCTTTTTCTTTTCTGGCCGATAAGCACATTTTTTGCTTTTGGTGGGGGGTTGGCCAGCTTTAAGCGTATGGCTAATCCGATAATATGTTTGCACATATTATATTTCTTGTAAAACGCAGGGCAGTTGCATTTCCCATGCATCCAATCAATATTGTGCGGTAGATGCACTCTCCATTTGCTGAACCATTGGACTTTGTATTCATCAAAATCAGTCCATGTATTTTCAATTTGTCTCCGCCCCTTTGATCATTTTTTCATTAAAATTATAAATTGATGTATTAAATTCGTAACGAATACTATTAATTTAATATCTGAAGGAAATAAAATGTTACTACTGTATTGGTGACAAAATATCAAATAAAAAGGAGTCGCAGTCAGGGATCGATAATCGATTTATTTGGTGACAGATCTACCATTCTGAGCACAGAGCTATTATTTAAGTAACAAAACTGTTATTATAAGAACGAAGTTTATATTCATGTAATGCAATATAATTTTATTTGTTATCGATCTCTTATTTTACACATATATTAACATTTATTTGATAATTCATACCTGGGAACAATTTTTGTTTATCTGAGAACGAAAATATTTCGTGGCGATAGATCTATTTATTAGGTGATACAACTTGATGACAAATATAAATTTTGGTGATAGAAAATATAGTCCCCATAATAAAAGTAATATTAATAAAACAATTACGTACCATAAATCATCTAGCTCTAGCTGTTCCTCGCGGTTTCACCCGCGGTAATTTCGGAGTTCCCGCGGGGATTCCGGGATAAAATGTCCTTTTCTGTAACCCTAACGACGTATATCCAAGATGATCAGTTCTAGCTAACGATCTAGTGCCCTTGCTTCCTGAAGACCCCCCCCCCCCCCCCCTGAAGACTAAAGTAGGTTCTTTAATCAGACCTCTGGTTGTCTGTAAGCGATCACTAGTAAAGCGATAAGACCGTCTTTAGTGTGCCATAATTTATAATATTTTTGTGAACATATACTGTAACATTGGGTGTACAATGTACAATAAAGAGTATTCTATTATATCCGAAAAATTTCAAGAGTCACAGAAATTGCCCTCTCTCCCAACCAAACCCTAGTTCCGCGCCCATAGTATCTGGGGGCACGGCAGTGCCCCCGCCAAGACGAGCCAGCAAAGCGCAAGGGCACTACCTACCTTTTCTCGAAGCGTTTCGTCGTTTTTTTGAACCCTTGTAACTTGGGTCTGGATTATACCAGATAAACAAAATTTTCGGAATATGTTGTCAATAGCAGACTTATTAAATGTATAAAGTTTTAATTGTATAGCTCCCATCCTTTAGATTTTATTGATATCTAAAAAACCTCGATTTCGTCACTGACTCACTGATGATCATCAAAATTCTTAGGGTACTTCCTAATGTCCTAGAAAGCTGAAATTTGGTATGTAAGCTAGTATTAGTAAACAAACAACAAAAAAATTATAAAACTTGTAACTTTTATCTCCCAACCCCTTAAATTAGGGGATGGAAGTTTGTATGAGACTTCTGCAATTTTGACTTACAAAAAGAAATGAAATCCCAACAAAAACATTTTCATGTAAAATGTTGCCAAGACGAGACCATATGCCAGCACTTTCAAAAAGTTATCAGATCTTATGTAGAGCCAAGCTTCTAACTCTACACGCCTTAACTCTACAAGGTCTAACTTCACAAACTCTACACCTTAGCCAAAATATGTGGCTTGGCCGTTTCGTTACTACAAACAACTATTATTATATAACAGAAAAGTAATGAAAAATGGACCAATTTTTCACCTTAGGGCCTAAGGGCCATGTGAATGTAGCGAAATGGTCAAGCCACATATTTTGGCTAAGGTGTAGAGTTTGTGAAGTTAGACCTTGTAGAGTTAAGGCGTGTAGAGTTAGAAGCTTGGCTCTACATAAGATCTGATAACTTTTTGAAAGTGCTGGCATATGGTCTCGTCTTGGCAACATTTTACATGAAAATGTTTTTGTTGGGATAGATATTAGTCAGGATTCACAGAAAAGAAAAGGAACTTATAATAATAATAATTCACTTCACAACACACAGATCTACTTGATCCCACACTAAGCTATAAGCTTGTGTCGTGGAAACCAAGCAAACGTGGTATATACTACACATATTATTACATATATATTATACTATAGATATATATATTCACACCCGGACTGGAAAATGGAACCCTGTGTTCATCACATAAAGTCCACCCCCACCGGGAATCGAACCCGGAACCTCTTGATTAGCGGGCAGACATGGTGACCATTGCGCCAATCGGGTCGTTATGAACTAAGGATGTGATCCAGCGTAAGCTACTCGTGATCTAGCCTCTAGGTCCCGAGCAGCATAGCCTCCCAGTATCATTAATATTATGCTTTTTGCTTGGGACACACCGTCCGTAACACCGTTTGTCAGATCTGCTCGGCGGGCGGTTGTCTGGTTGGAAGGCGAACCCTCAATATTTGTCATTGTATAGTCGTTGTATACGTGTGTTGTAATTTGTGCTGTGTCAAATAAAGCTTTTTCAATTCCAGTCACTCCTTTTGAACTGGCAACGATGAACTCACCATTGTTGCATATGGCGATGCCCCGGTCCATCGCGAAGTTGAGCACCGCCATGATGATGCCCAGCAGCGCGAGGAACACCCAGTCCTCGCCGAGGCGCGCGAACGTGTGCCGCCACACGTAGCCTGGCGCACACTTGCATTTATTTATTCATTTATTTCATTAAAATATAACAATTAATAACACTGAACTCAAGCGATCAAGTAGCTGCCCCCCGAGGTTTCGCGAGCGATAGTTTCGGAGTTCCGGCGGGAATTTCAATATAAAATATAGTAAATATACGCTTATGCCTTGCTCTTTAATCACTCTATCTATTGGTGAAAACCGCACGTTCAGTAGTTTTTGAGTTTACCGCGAACAGACAGACAGACAAACGCGAGACTTTGTTTTATAATATCACGAAAATCAAAATCGTATTTAGTCCATTAGAGATCAGGAGTGGGACTAGTGACGTCATAACCAGTTGAACCACACCGCACACCTTTAGAATTGCTTCTAATACGTGCGCAAGTTTCCACATAATATTTTCCTTCACCGTAAAGCCTGTGGTAATACTTATAATATATTTTTAATTCGAACAGAACAGAAACGATCTACAAAAGAAACCCACAAAATGTGATCATTCTACCTTTTTAATAAGAGCTGAGAATTCTACTAGTGAGCTAACAAGGTTTACACTCCAAAAGAAATCGATCTATATTCGGATGGAGATATAAGACAGAGGCGTAGACTTGTGTAATTATTTATAATTTGAAATACTGCCACAGTTTTATTTCAATAAAGATTAATTTATATCAGAGAATAGTCACTTACCAAACACTTTAAAGACCTTTCCCCTAGGTCTGTGTTTGCCAGTAGCTTCCAGCTCCTTCTGCCGGAGTTTGTCGTCTTTCCGTCTCCTCTTGCGCAGTCTGCGCAGTCTTCTGGCTTCCTCTCTGGCCGCTTCGCTCAGGTCTTGCTGATAGCGGCCATACATCTGTGGAGGAGGGAATTGTCCTAATTAAGGTTTACAATCTATAACTGTATATAAAACCAATTACTGATTGAATAGAAAATCTCGAAAACTACTTGACCTAATTAACTGGACAGGCTGATAGTATATGGAGAGTACAAATTAGTTAAAAAATTATTTCACGAAGTATCCGCGGGAACGCTCAAATTAACGCAGGCAAAACTGCTACTAAACTTTATAAGGGTTAAGGTCATCAAATGGAAATGAAAAGAGCAATGCTCGGAGTATCTCCGTGAGATCGAAGTAGTAACGAGGTGATTCGTAGGAAGAAATAATTAACACAGTTCCAAGAATTAAAAAAATTAAGTGGCATTTGGTGGGCAGATTGTTGTTTGAGCTGGTCCATGGAGTAGCCAAGATCTGAAAAGGAGGCCGCGCATCAAAGGATGCGGCGTTAGTAAACCTCCCAAGTCTCAGTTTACGACCGAGGAGACCAACTAAAAGAGAGCGCAGGAGATCCCTTGGAGGAGGTTTTCTCCCAGCATTGGACTGATAGTGTTTGTGAAGATTCACTAAACGTGTTTTTGCAATACAGGCAAGTCACCTTCAACGAAAGTTATCCTTGATACTCATTGTTTGCATAGTCTATCAGCCGGATTAGCACGCGGTAGCGGCCTACGGTGTTTACTGGAGATAGCGGATCGGCAAATGTCTATGCAATTATTTATAGAAGACAAACAATTGAGGTTTACTTACGAGTGGAGACTCGCTTTCGTTGGAGAGAACCAATGGAAACCTTCACGAAACAGAAAGCTAACATTATACATTTAAGTTTACTGTACATGTTTGGATGGAACCTGGAAGGTGCCCAAATATTAGAAATTAATATTCTGTATGCCATTATAAACGTTATAAATGTGGTTTTTTTTTTGAAGAGAAACTTCTTTGCTAACGAGGGAAAGACAATTTTTGTGACGCGTTATCTTAACGCGCCGTGTTATGGTCATAGTCAATAGGGGCCCTGATCAAGTTATGTTTAAGTTAGTTAAGCGACATAGGTATTAAGAGTAGGTATACCGCTGTCAGGCGCTGTCATCGTCCAACATACCAATGATGTGTGAAGGCCCTTACTAGATCCGCACGTGTGATCAGAGGGTCAATTCTACTCAGGAAAAAGATAGAACGTATAGATAAAGGTCTCCCTACATTATATCAACATGCGCACACTCGTTTCAAGCCGATTGGCCGTCGTTACTGGGGTATATGTGCGAAGACCCTTATATTATATGTTTTGTGAATTGAATTGGCCACATACCGTGATACAATTATGGAGACCACGCGTGGGCCGTGGTCTATTTATAGTCCACTATTCATCACCGAGTGCATTATTTGTGGAACAATTAATCGAGTCCTTGATCCTGCCTTAGATAATTATCACCTTGAGAGGGTCAGCCCCCTTAGCCAAGTTGACAATCTATCTATATTCTATATAATAATAATAATAATAATTTGAAACCATATAGTTACATAAAATGCTTTGTCCTGAATGACTGATGGATCAACGCACAGCCTAAACCGCTGATCGTATAGAGACGTGAAACTTGAAGGGTGTGTTCTTTGTATGACGAAGGCATCCGATAAGAAAGGATTTTTGAAAATTCAACCCCTAAGGGGATGAATAGGGTTTGCAAAGTTTGTATGGAATAATTTTTATAACTTCGAAATTGCAGGTGAAACCGCACGGGACACATCCACTTCACAACACACAGATCTACTTGATCCCACAGTAAGCTATTATTAGCTTGTGTCATGGAAATCAAACAAACGTGGTATATACTACATAGAATTACATATACAACGTGTTAATGAATTAACTGAAAACCTGATACACCCCATTTAAAAAAATAAACAATAATATGATTAAAATATATTTTATGTCGAAAAAATTAATACTTTAAAAGTTATTGAACATTAGTTTGGAGGTAACCTATCTACGAAATTCCGAGCGCTACGCCCACGTCTACCGGTTCGAACTTTTTTCTGCGGGCGACGTACGCGCCAAATATTGTATTATAAATAATTTAGACATGGGCTAGAAAAAATGAAAAAATATAACCTATATTAAAACATAGTGCGACCGATTCGCTAGTCGATTCTGAGCAAACTACTTTCTAGTTTTCAGTTAATTCATTAACACGTTGTATATTATACTATTGATATATAAACACACCCAGTATTTTCTATTTTTATATTTTGACTATGACACTCCTGGATTTGATTTTCCAGCATAACGCACAAACATTATTATACCTATTAAATAATTTATTTTCTGTTGAAAAATCCACCTATTAGAGCTAGCCGGAGGTATATTTCCCCCCCTCAGATAAGAAAGAACCTTACAACCTAGTTTGAGTAGGTACCTCTACTTATAGTCTTTTATTTGACCACAAGCACAATAAACTGTACAAACAGAATTTGTTTACTTTCCATTCTAGAATATCTAGGTTAAAACCGAACATCTGCCGCTCGGATATGGCTAATAGCTAATCCAACGGATTAAACCAATACTCTTTCTCGGCACTTAGGTACATATTTTATCTTATACATAAGATTCTTTGCATGTTGTTTGATCTGATAGCCAGGTCGAGATTAGGGCAACCTTAACCTACAGTTCTTGGGTACTTAAGATACGATAAGGTGATATTAATCAGCCGCTAATATTTGGCGAGAAAACAATGTTTTATGGATGACCTTACATAGATAATTAATCTACCTTTAAAAGGCTTGTGTGGTATTTTTCCCAATTTCAACATTAATGACACACATATTTGACACTCCATATACGGTCTACGTGAACCGATCCAACCCCCCCACTACTACTACAGGCAGGCTTGTGTGATACTGTCCGACACACACACACACAAAGCAGCGGCATCTCACACCGCTGTTACTTCCAGAACTCTATCTTACTTAGGCTTACCACTACGTTCGGGACGTAGAGAAACACAACATGTGGAGGTGCAGGGAAGTGTCGTTTCTTTATGAGGTAGGTACAAGTTACTATTCTTTGACTGAACTCATTACATCACGTATATGTTCGCGATGTGCGCAGACGCAGCTTCCGATCGAGCGCCTAAAGCGGCGGGACCCGAGACCCGTCAGGCAGTGTCATTGAACCTCCGCAGAGATCGGAGATCCGCAAAAAAATATCGTGAAGATCGATAAAACAAAGTAGCAGACAGAGCAAATTATTATCAGCGATTCGTAAATCTCAACACGTAGAGTAATAACAGGGAAATAGATGACGCGTGTCAGTTTAAACTTAAAAAGTAGTTTAACAAAATTAAAGTCACTGAAGAAAATTATTTATTTATTTATTTATTCTTTATTGCACAGTGTGTACAAATGGCGAACTTAATGCCTTGCGGCAATTATATTACCTAAAAGGGAGAAAAAATCTTATGATCTTGTAAAAGTGACTAATGGTTGACACTTGAAATCGAATCGAAATAGTCGTCGAACGTCTGTATTACCGACTAGCTGTCCCGCGCGGTTATTAATTCAAAACCGCTGAATTGTCCCCGCGATAATTTCAAAGTTCCCGCGGGAATTCCCGATAACAACGGCCTATGTTACTCAGGGATAATGTAGCTTTGTAATGGTGAAAGAATTTTTGAAATCGGTCCAGTAATTTTTAATCGTAACAAACAAACAAACAAAAAATCAAATCTTTCCTTTTTATAATATTAGTATACATTGGTACTATCATTACTTGCTATTTATTGTGGTACCATTTTTCAAATACAAGAAATTTACCTCTTGCTTAAAATGTCTCTGTTTCTTGTTTGTCTCTGGCGTAATTGCGAAGTGCGCGGATGGCGGACGCGACGTTATTTTTACGGACAAAAAACTGTATAGAGTGCAATTACGAGGCAAAATCCAGCGTCGGCGGTTCTGTAATCTTCCGAATCGTACACCGTATCCATCGATGTACTAAATAAGGGGGCATCCATTAATTACGCGAGGCTATATTTCGGTAATTTGTCGGTGTACCTAATCAGTACGTACAAAATGTACGCAAAAAATAAAATGAAACAGATTTTTTTTTTATAATTTTACATTCGCAAGATAAAATGTTGGTACTTTGCGAAAACATGTGGAAATTGTGGAAACATTTTTAAGGAAAAGTTATTCGTTTTATGCTCTTTCGATAGTGTAACCCCTTTGCGACTAGCCATTGTATAAAAAAAAAGAACAGGAAAAACCGAAATAGATATAATTATGTATGGATACTCGTTCAATAGTAGTCAGTGAAGGGCCAAAATTAAGTATTTTTTGTTGACATCAATATATTGAGTTTTTGTCGTAAAGTACAGTCGAGTAACAAAAGTGTGTTAATATAACCTTATATAAAGTTTATCTTATCTTATCTTATCTTATACTACCTACCTTCTGTAGTCTGTAATGTAATAATAATAATAAAATTATAAAAAACCATTTATTGGCAAAAAAAAATATACAATAAGAAAACCTAAAATTCCTTCTATTAATGTAGTGTAGCATAAGAGAAGGCTATCTGATCCGCCCGCGACTTCACTTGCATTAGTTTGGTGATATCCATTAATTACGTGAGACAATTTAATTAATAGACGCCCCCTTTCGGGATTTCTGCAAGAACTCTTTCTTGCACGACCCAAATACTCACGGGCTTTACCTGTATGAATTTCGTTGCCTAATACTCTCTCGGAAACGTTTTGTTGCCAGATTAAACTACTATTCTAATACGTCAATCAGGGAAACAAATTTTTAGAATTAGTTCAGTGGTTCGAGGATTATCCCCTCCATCGATTTTTTTTTTACAAGTTTTATAATATACTTACATAATATATCTGTTTAAATATCCTTATAAATCCGAAAGTGAGTTTGTTTGTTTGTTACGCCTTTACGCATTAACGGCTCAACCGATCATCATGCGTTCTTGCTCACACGTTGTCGGGGGTACAGAAAAGGAAATAGGGTACTTTCGTCCCGGAATTCCTGCGGCAACTCCGAAATAAATGCGAGTGAAATTTAATGAAACTTCGCATACCTACACGTTGGTAGGGATACGCAGAAGGAAGGGTACTTTATCCCGGCATTCCCGCGGGAACTCCGTAATTACCGCGGGGAACAGCTAGTAATATATTATATTAAATTAAGTAGGTAGTCGTCTTCGAGTGTACAATTTTATTGTGTGAAGGTAACAAAGTTAGGAAGCAAATTGATTGATGCACGACGTGATATGATGTCATTATATAATATGCAATGCTATCGATTTGATATCATCATTTCCATAATTATGTACTTACTGCGATGTGTTTAAACCGTAGCGCGTAGGTAGTACAAATAAAGTACGAATACAATGTCCGACGGAGACACAAACACACAGACCCACACACACACACACACAAAATAAATATACGGTATTTTAGGGTCTTAAACACTATCTAGAGAGTCTAGTCCAGACTGACCCACGCGTCATTCCAAACTGGTGGATTTAGATAGTGTTCGACAAACCGCATGGTTTAGTTCAGGAAAATCATAAACCATAAGTATTATCGTTTATAGATATCCAGGAAATTAACATACCTAGATCTGTTTTCCTATTACAATTTTATTAGCATTTGGGAAAAATACTATTTATTTATTTAAAAAAAAAAGGTGGCGACCCTAACTATGTCAGGGCCTAACTATTCACTATGACCAACAACATTCCTTGCCCATAACGCGCGTCTCAAAAACGCATTTCCAAACGTCCTAGATGCCAAAATATTAGAAATTATAATTATTCTTTATGCCATAAGAAACGCCGTAAATTTATTTTTTTGGAGTAAAACTTTTTTGATTACGAGGGAAAGACAGTTTTTGCGGCGTCTTATCTTAGCGCGGCGTGTTATGGTCATAGTGAATAAGGGCCCAGTTGTCTAGTGCCCATAGCACAAGCTTTGCTTAATTTAGGACCAGGTGGCGCTGTGGGACATGGTCCAAGCATTATTATTATTATTTTGTCTCCGCACGACGGCCGATCAGCGTATCTGAGGGGACCCTTATGGATTCAGGAGCGGTACTATTTTTTTTTGCGGGAGTAGAATTAGTCTGCTCATGCCATAACTATGTCTTTTAGAGGGCATCTCTGCATTTTTGAATATTTGCATCATTGGCATCAATCGTGCACAATAATGCCTCCATTAGGATGCAATTTGCGGAATGCACACACATTATCGTTGTGCAGTTAAATGGCGTACTTATAGACATTAGTCGTGTTGTTTTGGATGCACAATATTGCCGCATTTTCCTCATTCATAGCATAGTCTATTTCAACTTACAACTGGTTCAGCTGAGGTGTCTTCGTCTCGCAGATGTTTTTTAACACTGTAACTTTTAATGAGGAACATATTCAAGCACTCGATCATTCATGCCTACATACTTATATTTTTTGTATGTATGTTTTTTAATAGATGAACTCAAAAACTACAGAGTCGTTTGTTTAAAATTTCTGTCATTTATAAGAAGCTACAGTATTCTTAAGTAACGTAGGGTGCTTTTGTCCTGGAATTCCCACTGGAACTCCAAAAAAAACCCGTGTAACCGTGTAGGATCGACTTGTAGGCAGTAAAAATATACGTATGTACTATGTATAATGTATATATAAAGAAAAACCCCTGTTAAAACACAGAGAAGACCTAAAAAAGCTGGTTAGCTGTTACATTTACATTTTGTTTGTAACGTACGATATGAATGTTCAGCCGCGGGTCGGCAAATTGCGCGCTCAATTTTCATTAAGTTATTTTTTATGAAGAGCTAAGAATTCCAGGATAAATTGTACGTAAATAAACCTTCCTCTTTAATCACTCTATCTATTGGTCACAATTGCATGAAAATTCATTCAGTAGTTTAAGAGTTTGGGAGTTTATCGCGAACAGATAATAAGTAAGATTACCTACGCCAAAAAGGCATTCTTTTTTAAAATATTTAAGACAAGAATCGAATACTGTATACCGTCCTTCGACACGTCGCTCGTCTCAGCTTACAACCTGTAAAGTTAGATATTTCTGGAGTTTTCTGGAGGCGTAGCTGTTCACTATACCTCTTGTGATGCTAGCGTTTAGGCATCATTAGGCAATTGTGGAGTCACGGATAAGGTATCCGTAGGAAGTAGGACTAGGATATCGCGTCTGATGAGGTGAATATTATGATTGTAGGAAGCGAGTGAGTGTGAGATGCTTATCAAGACCAACTGACTGACTGACTCGAGATATCATCATCGTATTATATGAGGTTGGAAGTCGGTGTATCTGCTTATCCCTTTTAAGTTTTTTAAATACACCTAAATATAGGTATTAAGTTAAGATTTAGTTAAGTATTAAGTAGTATATTAAGTTAAGAGCTAAGATTTTTTTAAATAGACCTGAATATAGGTATTCCCCGCGGTTTTTCTCGCGTTAATTGATATCATTACTATTATAAATGCGCATGTGAGTTGTTACGCTTTCACGCATTAACGGCTCAACCGATCATCATGTAATTTTGCATACACGTTGTCAGGGGTACAGAAAAGAAAATAGCGTACTCTCTATTACAGAATTCCCACAGGAACTCCGAAATTAACGCGGGTGAAACCGCGGGGAACAGCTGGTACATTATACACGTAACTTTTTTTTATGTGGACTTTCAATATCAACTCATGAACTCGATTCGAACGGAACCAGATGCAAATGCAGAATATCCTTTTAAGTTGCAAAATGCAAAGTGAGTTTAATCAGGACAAGATTTTCTAGAACCAAGAAAAAGGAAGTTATTAATTCTAAAATTGCTACATTGCATCGTGGCGTTGTCAAACGCTTCTCACTCGAGCAGAGATTGGCAACATTTTTATTGAGATAGCTAATTAATTGCTGCCCTGACATTTTTTTTTTTATTTATTTATTGTTTTGTTGTCAGCAGGCAACATGAGCCCATAGATAAATACCTTACATTTAAGTAGGTAGCTAAATAAATTTTGACCCTAGCGTCTCAAAGCATGTTTATTTTTTAGACAGAGTCAAAATTAAACCTATAAAAAAAACAATTAATAGAGTATAAGGTAGAGTATCATAATATATGTAACATTATGTGGTAATAGCCAGTAGAAGTATATTTATTTAGAAAACGACACTAAACATAAAACTAGCCGTTCCCCGCGGTTTCACCCGCGTCAATTTCAAAGTTCCCGCGGGAATTTCGAAATAAAAATTATCCCACGTCCTTCTCTGTATCCCTGACATCGTGTATGAAAAATTTCATGATGATCGGTTGAGTGGATAAGGTGTAAAAGCGTAACAAACCAATAAACAAATTCACGATCGGATTTATAATATACGTACCTAGTAAGGAATTTTATATGGCCATAGATAAGCAATAGTGTGCTAACCCAAACTGGAGAAATTTTGAGTAAATCGTGTTTCAAAATAACAGCGCCATTTTGTGTTCAACAATTTGCTGGTAATTAAACAATGTATTAAGGTAAACACATAATTAAAAAACGTTGTATACTCTCAATAAAGCGTTCTGTAGCAATAACTTAATTTTGTGGGGTAACATGTTATTGCTTATCGGCGTCCATATATCCTTCCTTACGAAATAAATATGTAATTACGAAATTAGATGCGAATGTGAGTTTATGACATGACATGACGGTAATTTATAGTTCTAAGAACCTGCTGACGATTACAAGTGATTGTAACCAATCCTAAGTAATAAATAGCTTTTGAATTTTGAATTTTTGAATTTTGACCACAGCAACCTTAAAAAGAGACGTACAAAAGTATTATGAATACACCACAGGTTGCCTACCTCTGTACTTGTGACAATCGTTTAAGTGTGCCGCCGGACGGAACCGCGGCCCTCGAGTGAGCGTCCCGAGTTCAGACACGCGACGGCCCACCGCGCACTGTCAAGTTCGATGTCAACTGCCCACCACTCACAGGGCTGGCTGAACTTGACGTTGGTGTCACGCGATTGACAAGATATGCAGGATCGAAACCTCGGAACGAAGTTCTTTAAAGGTCCATTTACATCTACAGACATTGAGCGTGCCAGACGCGTTCCCTAAATATTCTCCTATACAGTGCGTATTATAGTTGCGTATTTTTTTGCGACACGCTGTTTGTGCTACTTTTTGTTTATGCATACTATTTAATTTGTTGTCGTTACGAATAAACTTTCATTTCATTTCATATTCACACACGGCCGCGCAGACGCGGACAGACACGGGCCATCGCGTAAAGAATATTTTGTCTCACACTTCATTTCTGTACGTGTCTGTGGCTATATTATGTCGAGCAGTATGAATCGGAACCGTGCAATTGCGTGCGGACGTCTTTTGTAAATAAACGGTGTATGTTGGTTTTTTCCCACATTTTTTCTTGGCACGTGTCTGGCACGGAACGTGTCTGGCACGCTCAACGTCTGTAGATATAAATTGTCCTTAACGTGGCTTGCGGTAGGAGTTAACTGGTGGAAAATCGTCACGCGTCACGTGAGACGTCGAGACTTCTACGCATGTAGAAGTCCCGCACATTCCCGGAGTTAGAGAAGGACATAGGGTAAATATTTTTGATTCCGGAATTACAGCGGGATCTCCGAAATTAGCCCGAGTGAAACTGCAGGATACAATATTCCGAACAGTTTCATCAAAGCACTAGTTAGTCATAACTTGGATATAATATATCCGAGACTCGAGAGGTCCAATTCCAACCGCAATCATCTGTAGCAACAAAGAGCCCCAGATAGAGTTAGATTTATTGCAAATGCGTTCGTTGGCATTTATATTGCGGTCAGATGATCGATTCTACTCACACACACACATTTCATTATTTAAATATACAACACATGCGATCACACCAGCATCGCTCGCTAATAAAGTCATATCTTCTAAGCCAATTATAATACATTTAGAAAAAAATAAACGCTAGAGAAAAATACAAAATGGGGTAAAAATAGGGAAGCTACCGCTTTAGGCAGTTCTTGTATCTACTTTTTGTTGTTTGTTGTCAAATGTTGCAGAAATATCATCAGCCCTATTTTAGACATAGACATAATATCTTTATTCGGACCACAGAAATACTAAAAAAATTGTATTATGTAACAAAATTTTCATTTCTCTACACATGCTCTACACCGATTTATTTTAAGTCCATACAAAGATTTCATAATTCGTGTATAATCCAACTCGACATTGGCGAAATTGCTCCCACTCGTCACAACAGAAACCATAAATTAAAGAAGTGAAAAAGGTGTTAGATTCAGCAAAGCACTAAGCAGCAACGAACGAAACAAATCATGTTCGAAGCATAGTTGCCACAATTAGATCCTAATTAATTCGCCAGCCACACTAAACGGCGAATCATCAAACGACCGATCACCCACCGTCAGAGGCAGGTATCACAATTAGTGCACACTAATTTGGTGTACAGTCAGCTACATAAGGTGCGTGACGTTTGGTGACAAACAATCGAATAATTTCCAGATCTCAATCGAGAATTTCGGGTTACAAGTAGCATATAAGCCCTAACTGACTGACATTTTTAATCCCTTTTTTATTTCATGTATAGGTACTTAATTGAAATTTTAATTATTTTTAATTATTTTTGTTTTTTATTATTTTATATTTTAATTGTTAATGGAGTTATTTCAATTATATTGTAGATAATTAGATTTACCAACTTATATAGACCAACTTATATTTAATTTTATTATTTATAAAACTTATATTATATTTAGATAGACCAACTTATATTTAATTTTATTATTTATTTTGTGCTATATTATGAATTTTTATTGTTTATTACTATTATTTTTTCTTCAAAACAAGAACCTGACCTGTAAAATAAAGTGTGTTATTTCATAATGATCGGTTGAGTATTGAAGGCGTGAGAGCGCAACGAAAACACAACCTCACATCATCATCATCACATTTTCTAATATTATTTAGGATTTCTACAGAAGAAACTTTTTTGCAGAAACTTTGGAAGAACTGAAAAGTAGGGATTTTCATTAATTTTCAGTCCTCCGGCCGGAGAGCTTCAACTTTCGGCCCGATGCGCTAAACGAAGTCGCTCTCCGGCTCCGTCAACCTCGATCCATGTAGTATACACACCTTGGCCAGTAAATAAGAAAGCCTCGGATCACATGTGAGGCGAAGGCGCGAAGCCGACATTTCTTACTTTACTGCCCTAGGTACTATTAACAAGCTGTGCTTTATCTAAGTAAACTTCAGTATTCCATCGGTAATTATGTTCGGTATAAAATGTATTCAGTAGCACTCGCCGGCTCCCCCCAACAAACTTTATTGTTGCTCCGCTGAAGACATGAAAACCGAAGAAAAAATTCATTTGTATGCTAAAATTTAAAATACTTCGCTTCTATTGCCGATTGTAGGTACTTCGACAAAAAAATTCATTTGTGTGCTAAAATTTAAAATACTTCGCTTCTATTGCCGATTGTACTTTCAATTAAATACCAAATTAACACACACTTTGCTTAAACGCAGTACCAACTCACGACCCGTGACTGTATTCAACATAGGTATTGCAAAACACACCTCACTGCTCAAACATTAAAATCGACTTTGGCAAGTCCGAACACGATGTTTTATCGAACAATTAACGAGTAGATTTTAATTTCAATCGCGAATTGTGGATCACGTAAAAAAATCAATTCCAAAAATGGGAAAATTATTTTTTTTGTATTCCAGACTTCTTTGAGTACTTTTTGTAACGTTTGCGTTATTGTTTGTACTCATTTAGTAGGTACAGTGGGCCACATAGACAAGTTTACCACCTTGTTAAATTTATACTGTTTGTAAAACGTCTGTATGACGTTATAAGTTGCCGTTTTTGCAGCTCCAAGCTCCAAATTCTAATACAAGCGAAAAACGAATATTGCAGCTGAATATTGGGTCTATGTGACCCAATGTACGTGTTTTAAGTAAGTAGTTTTCAAAGCAAGCGTGACAGAAAAACAAACAAACAAACTGTGCCGAAAGATGGCATCGCTCTTCTATACTTTACATTATATATTAGCGAGTTCGTTACACTACATATTAAAGTGGCTACACACGATTTAATTTCCCACTGAATCTGTCGAAGCGCTATTTGTTGAGATACAAAGGAACGCGTCGTGATTATAGGCACGTTCGCGGTATGGGATTAAGTGTCTTATGTAGAAAGTAATAAAGCTTGGAAACCATCACACAGCACGACCTTGTCCCGAACTCTAAGCTTCAATAAGGAGATGTAACTTTTGTTCAGCTATAATAATTTTTACAGCTTCAACTTTTGAAGTAGGTATGTTTGTTTTTGTTGATTGCTAGATATTTTTAGGTGTCACAGCGTGATTATTGTAATGGTCGTCATGTTTTCGATCGCAACCGAAAACCAATAGAAACAAAAGTTACGAGTATATTATCCCTCTGATAGAGGGAAAAATTGATAGCAATTTTATACCTAGTCTTGAGAGAGTCTAGATATACTGACAATCAACATAAATGTTTATTATTAATTTTATAACAGTTAGTTATAAAAAGCGATCATTAGGCAAGCGTTGACATTTAACATTAGGAGTAAATAATGTGTTAATTGTGACAAGAGGCTATTACATACATACATACATACACACAATATATTACTTGGTGAGATCTCAATAACTAAAAGACAATTACGTGCCATACTAGTAATATATGAGTAATATACACTGATATAACGAATGATATTATAGGTTAGTAAGAATTAAAACATCATTGAATATAATATCTTATATCATATTACAGAGGCAATAAAGTTTGTAAGTTTAAATGTAGAGAGTAATCTCTGGAACCACTGAACTGATCTATACTATAATAAAAGAGTAGAATTCGCGATTCTGTACATTGAATATTTTTACCTAAAATTGACAGGGGGCGATAAATGAAGAGTAACCAAGCACAAAAAAAAGTTTTTAAAATTCTTTTCTGTCTGTTTATCTGTTCGCGATGATCTTCGAATCTACTGAACAGATTGTTATGCGGTTTCACAGGTAGATTAAGCTTAGCCTGGAGCTACATATAGACTTTGTTTCATTGAAATCGAATGTCGGGAAAAAAAGTTGTTGTATAAATAGAAAAACCATTCGCGCGGGTGAAACAGCGGGGCACGGCTATAATAAAAATCCTTGCGCAGGGTGACATAGCATATTTTTCATCACGGAACACAAGAGCTCCCGCAGGAATATCGAAATTCGTGCGAGTGAAACCGCGGGGCAACGGGTACACTTACAAGTGATTTAGGTAGATATAAGAATAGGAGATAGGTCATTTTCATCTTGATATAAAGAGTTCCCGTGGGAATTTCGACTGACGTTAGTAAAATGGCAGGGCTACCAGCTAGTCTATATGTGTATATAAAATACAGACAAACTGATCATGCACTGCCCAAAATAAAATAAAACTTGATATAAAATAAAACTAAAACTTAAAATAAAATTTAAAACTGCCTAAGACTTTTTATAATGTGTGCAAACAATAAGAAACGGTTTTCGCAAATTGAACCTTTAGGTAAGTAAAAAAGGGTGAAAACAGGAGTGAAAGTCTGTGAAGTAACTCTGTTGAGTCTTAAATAATATGAAGAAGATCCCGCGGTAGTTCCAACGTGCGACCTTGTTCCATGATGATGATAACCATCACGCAAAAAAGTTTTACGTCCATGATAAAAACGGTAACCGTACAGTCCCAACGATGTCTGCTGCAATACTCTTACAAATCTTAACATTTACGATAGCGCTCCTATTGAAGGAGCGATATAAAAGAAGAAATGGAAATTTTACGATGGTATATTTTGGTAATCATAGACACACCATGGCTCTGTATCAGTGCAACATGAGGATAAATGTTTTTCAACATGAAAAATCTGTACAAGCATTAAAACCTTTGCCTGGAACGTCAGTACAAAAGAAACAAATTCCATACAATTTAAATTTAGAACCTTTAATACATTCTCGCTTCATTGAGCAACGTTCTATAAGCTTTTTTTTTCTTGCAATTCATTTACTGTGGCGTATAGCAAAGGGGTCAGGACACGGTACAGCCGAATCGTAAACTTCAATTGGATTTAATACGTCGTCGATATTAATGTCTATTATCTACACAGACGTACCAATTAAAAAATGACTGGAACCAATGACTTACCAAAGTGCCTAGATAGCTGTGGCCGATCTCCTCCTCGGAGGTGTCGCCGCTGACCAAGTTTTGGTTCTGGCTCTTTCGCCACTTCATGGTCAATATTTCACTGTTTTTTTTTTCGATTATTATCAAAACACTGTCACACTGATTTCGTTAGGGTTCGTTATATAGGGTGCGCGATTCGGTTCATTATATTTAATTATTTATCGACTACTCAAGCTAACTTACCTATTATTAAACTAGTAATTGCAACTGTGGTATTATTTGTGATTAAGTGTTGTGACAAAACAAATGATTTTAGAATTCACTCTACTATAAGTGGATTCTAAAACTTTTTTTACAGGTAGAATGTTTACGAAAGGCAAAAAATCTCTACGCTTTTTTATGTGTATTTCAATTAATCAAATAGTTTAAAGTAAATCATCTAAAACAGATAGGTATGAAATCTATCTTTTTGTCGAGTGTAAAAAAACTGAAAGTGTACAAATAGAATAGATACAGGAAAAAAGAGTAAATTAATTTAAACTACTCGTGAACGAGTGGAAGCTAAAAAAAATCTAATACGACTGAAAAAAACTAGCAAAAATCTTTTCCATTTATACCTATCACGAGTCACATCACAAAATACCATCGATTGATACCGCAGACAAGATCACAATGCCCCATAAAATTTTAACTACACTTTTTCCCTTTTTTATTACTATCTAGTTTTTCACGTTGTTGGTGTAGGTATATCAACGAGCACAGTTGCTCGAGGCGTCCAGGTGGACTGCACTGAATGTGGTGTGCGATACGGTTTCGTTCGCGCCGCCGAATGAGCTGGGGCGCCTGAAACGCTGTAACCGGGACGGCGGCGCGTGCGCAGCCTCCGACGCGAGCTCCGACGACGCGGCGCCGCGACGTGACGGTTAATTCAAATAACGCGAGACTCGCTCGCTCGTTTTCACCGCAGAGAAAATATTATGTTAACTCGTGATGCCACGGTCGCAAAGGATGTTAGAGCAAACGCTTTTTCTCAAAACTTCCCTTGCCGGTATCCCAATTATTTATAATAACACAATATTTGCAAAACTAAGAACGTTGAAAGCACACTGTATAAATATTCCATCTATGGATATAGATAAGCAACAGTGTGTTAACCCACGCTGGAGAAATTTTGAGTAAATTATTTCATAGCGCCATTTTGTGTCAACATTTTGTTGGTATTTAAAAACATTACTAAAAAACCTTCGATAACAGCTGGCAATAAAGCGTTCTGTAGACGCCGATAAGCAATAACATTTTAACTTTGTGGGTTAAAATGTTATTGCTTATCTGCGTCCCTATACGCATGTCTTTCATTACGCGTAGATACCTACCGCTACGGCTTGGAATGACCTGCCGGAGGCTGTTTCCTCAGAACTATAATTTGGACCTCTTTAATACTAGAGTAAATACTTATAGGTATTTAATTGGCAGACGTGTAACACCTCAGTCCACATCTTCACTTGCCATCACAGTTTATGGACAAATGTCGACTAATTAGTAAAGACGTTCCCAAAATGGGGTTTAATACATTTTGTTACTTTACTGAGTGCTGTACGTGATGCCGGATATCCAGTAGGACATCCGAAACACTACACCGAACAGCTAGCCATAAATAAAAGAATAATATAGTTTATTCATTTTCTTAATTTTATTGTTCTAAGACTAAAGCCTTTTTGATGGATGTTATATGTAGCAACGTCCGTTATGCGTGAAAAGTGGCAAAAATTAAAAAGCCAACTCATTTTGAAAAAATTACAGTTGCTTTTGGTTGCTTTGTTTTTCCGTGGAGCAGCCGATATGATAATTTTTTGAAACACAGTACCTAGTACCTACCTACCATTTAATTCTAAAGACAATATCAGGTAACGTGGTTTTAAAACATTAAAAAGTTATTTATTTCTTAATGTCTTGCTATTTTGTCAATTGTGCACGGACCTTAACGCGATTACCAAAGATCATTGCCTCACAGCCAGACCGCAGTTTGCGCTAACATTTAGTGCGTCCTCGGCCATCGATAACAAACAATTATCGACATTCCCACCGACACTAATCACGTGATAACAGCTCGCCGCAGAGTGAGAAAAATATGTACACTGATGCTTCTGGTGAAGCTTATTTCAGTTTCTCGATATAATCATAGAATAAATGTGTAATTTTTTTTACAATCAAGGGTTGAAACATTAAATATTTCAAACATGAAGTTTAAAAAAATTCAAACATGCATTTCAACTCGTAACAACAAATCATATGAGCCCAAACTCGAGGAGTTCACTAATAGCCAGTAGCCACTGAAGAGTTCCACTATCCACCTCTTGACTCCATCATCGGATCAGCTCCAAGATATCAAATTATAATTTTGTCATACGAGTATACTTAGTTATGTAGGTACATTACAAAAATTCATTTCGACACGACGAGATTGACTTCGAAAATTTTATAAGGTATATTTGTTTAGTTAATTAACGTGTTTACGACGATAACTTTTCCGACGCACGGTATTGTTATGTCATGAGTGTACCACAGACAATATAATACTACTAGATGTGTCCCGCGGTTTCACCCGCGTTAATTTCAGAGTTCCCGCGGAAATTCCAGGATAAAAAGTACCCTATGTGTTAATCTGTTGTATAAGCTATGTAATGTATATATTATTGTAAAGTTTCATTTAAATCCATCCAGTAGTTTTTGCGTGAAAGAGTAACAAACATCCATCCATCCATCCATCCATCCATACATACATTCTTACAAACTTTCGCGTTTATATTAGTAGGATACTACGAGTAGTACTGTACGATTTTACGCGATCACGTGATATGACTATGCGTTCCTTGTATGCGTCAACAATTTATAGAATGTCAACTTGGCTAAGAGGGCTGATATTTGGATGAAACAAAGCCTTCGGGCTAAGCTTGGTGTAGATTTGAGAAAATGCATGAAAATCCGTTCAGTAGTGTCGAAGATCATTTGCATAAGCTCGCGGAGGCGGGAGTCTCCGATTTTTACGCCATCCTCCGATCCCGCATCGAGTCCTTCTGGTCTCGTTTGCGTGCATCATCCAATGTGATCCTGAGGACGATCGCGGAGTGCCTAGATAACGACTTCTTCAGGCATTGGCTGTCTGTGCACCACAGTGGAAATCTTAAATAGATATTGCTGGTGGATTTTTTATTAATATTTTATTTTTACATTTTAAATGTGGAGTATGGATTTTTATTTTTTAATATTCCGAAATAAAGAATTATTATATTATTATTATTTTTTATTATGTTAGTATATTATGGCCCAATGTATCGATCACTAAATTTCGGGGAACTCCCTTAAAAAGACGTGACAAAAGCATGCCTCGTGACAGGAAGCAAGTCCAAACAACGAAGTACAATATCACCATTAACCATCTGATATAAATCATATTATGCCGGTTCGCACGTCACCTGGACGCTACTTGCTGTGCTATTCTGTGATATTTATCATATCACTCGGTGAACTCCACGTGAAATATTATGTTCGTACGAGTTAGTCGTCACTTTCTAAAACTCACACTCACTCTCATTGTCAGACAAAAAATGGAAGATACCGATATTTTCTAAGGTCTTTCCACGCCTTTCTCACCTCGACCACATCTGAAAGATTCAGTTTGAAAGTTTCAAGTTTCAGAACTTATATTTTACTCTTGACATTAATTGACCAAAGACAAAACAACAGAAAGATGTAATTTTCATTTATTCTTCTGTACTATGTATACTGCGATGTATTTAACTAATTATAAGATACTTTTTGTACTATGCATCTAGTTGTTGATAGGGATAAAAAAATACTTTTCTTTCAGTCTATTTCAATTTATTCAGTTGACATTTTTCTGCTTCCCGTGAAATTCGTATTTAAAACCCTTCAAAAGAGAAAAGTGGTGTTGTATCTTGGAAATAACACTGTAATTAATTAACAGGCATTTATTCACAAAACACAATGTAACGTGGTTAGTCGCTAACTGGAAGAGAGGGAGAGACAGATGTGTGAGCGGGATAGGTTCTGCAATTCTGCACTATGGAAGCGTTCATTTCAATATACCATAAGTGAAAATTTAAGTGAAAATTCGTGTATGCGACTTGTCTAATTCAGAATAGGCGTGTCAGAGTTGATATCAAAGAAGCGCGGAAGTGCGGCCGGCAGCCGGCCGTGAATGTGTTCTAAGTATGTGAAGGCGTGTCCGCTGTCAGGTGCGGTACGAGAACATTACGCGGCAGTTACATTACTCTTTATCGCTTTGGGGATTCCCCGATATAATGGTAAGACTGGTAAGTAGCAGGCAAAGGTATTGTTTTCATAAGCGTAGCTAGCGAGGGGTCTGGGTGGGCAGTGCCCTCCCTAGAAACTTCCATGCCCACCCTGGAAAAACTTAACAGTATCGAAGAATTACTGTTTAATCGCTTTTGAGATTCTGGGTAAAGCAAATGCCGTTGACAGTAGTTTCACCCACTCTAATCTTGGGATTTCCTCGGGAACTCTATGATACCTATTTCGAAAAAATTACAAATTTTAATTTATGTTACAACGAGGCCTAGTTTCCAAAGTATGTTTGAGTAACTCATGACATGACAAACAACATTAACACAAACCTATAAAATCAACGAAAACTAATATCAATAATAATTAATTATATTTTTTTTTTATTGCATCATAACTTTTTAGATATTTTTTAGAAATAAAGAACTGTTTCTTTTCAGTATGATTCGCTATCTTTAATATCCAGAGTATTTTTTCAAATAAACCCCCGGGTTTTTTAATCACCATGTATAAACTTATTTTTTTATATTACTATTACAATAACACATGACACATCATTCTTTGTCATAAAGTACATGATAATATTATGACGGTGAGATATCATAAACTATAATAATCTCAGAAAAAAAAATAACAACGTGCATTTGTTATCTATTATAAACAAAACAACATTTGAAATACGCGTGTAATAACGACTTTGTTTTCCCAGGACTCCAGTTTCATTTCATCCCAATAAATTAAATCTAAGATTATAAGTCTGTGTAAATACACACTGATAAATCACCTGTTTTTAGCGTTCGGCACCCAAAGGATAAATGGAGCCCTTACAAGGTCTGTCCGTCCGTGCATCTCCCACACAGAGGACTTTCTCTAAAACTAATTAGGTAGGTAACGTAGAAACTAAATACACTCGGTTCCAAAAATAACGGGTTGGTCACAAAAGTTAAGATATCTCCAGCTACGAGCTAGATCATTGAAATGAAAAACAGAATAAAGACTCTTTAGTTGCGTTTAAAGAAAATTTCTGTAGAAAAACAAAATTTCAAAAAATGAAAATTTTCGAAAATCGAATTACTGTTTTATGTCATTGCGGTATCATTCCATTTTTATTCTTTCACATGAAAAATATTGTAAACGTCTTACACGACTACTTAGAACTATTCTGTGAGGTCAAACATGGCAGTCACCTTGGAGGAATGTACCAGGATCCTGACGTTCCTGGAACTTGGGCGGAGCCAGCGAGAAACAGCTAGACACATTAGTGTATCTTTGTAGACTGTTCAGCGGAGTAGTCCAGCGGTACCAAGAGACCGGATCCTATCTCCGGAGACCAGGAAATGGCCGGCCAAGATGTACAACGGCCAGAAAAGACAGATTCATTGTGTCCACAATGCTCCGAAACCGTTTCTAAACTGCAGTAAGTCTGAAAACTCACTTTATGCGCTTTGGAGGAGGCAACTTAAGTGCACAAACAGTGAGGAGACGTCTTGCTGAAGCAAACTTAAAGCCAATGAGGCCCGCAAACGGCCCAAAACTGGAACGGCATCATAGGATTGCAAGACAGAGATACGTAAGAAGTAGAGCGTCATTTGACATCACGCCCACCAGGAGCGAACCCGGAAACTCTTGATGTCGCATGGTGACGTACGGCGCTAACCCGGACGTCCAACATGTTTAACGTGACGTCTCCTACAATGGACACACGCTGTTCGCCTTCCCCTTCTGCACTGGGACAATTACCCATTATGTTTGCTCCTTTGCGTGTGGCCGCTGGTTGGTCGCTGCGCGTGCGCACGACGCCGGCAAACCGACGCCATCACCTTGGCTGAAGTAAAGTGGAGTGAACCGAAGACCGGATTGGTGCAGTAGGTCACCATAACTACCCGCTAATCAAGAGATTCCGAGTTCGATTCCCTGCAGGGCTTGTGTGATGAACACCGGTTTCCTTTCCAGTGTGCATGGACGTACTAATAATGCGTCAGTCTATATTATAATAATTATGTAGGTATGTAAAAATAAAAAAAATGATTTCTTTTGTGTAGTTGCCGTATATGCATTCATGTGCGTTTGACGAAAGGCTGTTAAGTTGTAATTACAAACAGACAATTCAACCATATTTATATGTATAGATATAGAAATAAATATATATATGGATAAAGATATATAAATACCTAAGTGCGCTGTATGTCTGACTGTCGCATGGTCATAATAATATGTAACGTTCCACGAGAACTCCTGCCGACAAACTGCTATGCAGTTTGGCAGACTCTTGTAACATGCCAATGTACTTATATTTTTGGTAAATAAATTAAAAAAAAGTAGTGTTTACCACGTGTATATACCATTGCTCGATCTCCACGACACAAGCTTACTGTGGAATCAGGTAGATCTGTGTGTTATGAAGTGTTATTTTTATATTTATTATAAACCATTACGGCACGACACTTTAACGGGGTCTTCCATTAATTACGTGATGTTTTTTTTAGCAAGTAGCAACTCTTCAACCCCACCTCCTCCTGTGTTTCTTGAGATCTTTTCAGGTTTAGACTAACTCCGCCCCTATACCCAAAATCACGTTTAATTTTTTGGTACAAAATATCTCAAATTTCAGAGTATCATCTTTAAATGGACGCAGATAAGCAATAACATGTTAACCCACATAATGAAGTTATAGATTCAGAACGATTTATTGAGAGTTAGAGAACGTTTTTTAATTGTGTTTACCTTATTACATTGTTTAAATATGTAACTAAATATTGAACATAAAAAATTTTAACGGATCAACTATACCTAAGTTGTGCCGTTGGGATAAAAAAGAGTTGACCCGTTTATTTCCTAACTAATCAACTGAAAAAGTTGTTTCGTTAGGAATAAAAATAGTTGATTAGTTTTAGTTGATCAGGTTTAGTTGGTCGGAGTGGAAAAGGCGAAAATTTAATCAAAATTTTTCCAGTGTGGGTTAACACACTATTGCTTATCTATGTCCAAATACAGGTAGATATAGTTTAATGCTGGTATAAAAATCGCGCGCTCGATGAGAAAATAAATCCGCGTGATATATATCACTACACCCCCTCCCTCTTTGTGATATTTCGTGACATCCGAACCCTCTTCCCTTTTCGAGCCTCACGCGACGCCTGGGGTAAAGTGTATTGAGCCGATACGACACGAGGCGTCTACAGTCTACACTTGTAAAGTATGCTAAATATAATAAAAGGTAATTAGCTTTTATTTCAATACAATCCGTAAGTATTTTAACTACCTGATTAAGCGCTATCTCTTGTCTCTCTCAAATCTTCGCACATTGTCATCTTCGTTTAGTCTTTTGGCAATTACTTATCTAAAGGTTGAAAATGATAACTATTGAGATTGCAATGCAAGACAAATGCATGAACGCGCACCCGAATCAAATACTTGTCGTACGGCCGCACTCGGAGTCGACTTTAATGATTACTTAGTTAAGTATAGATTTTTAAAACAAAACTGCCGCAATCAGAGACGTTCAGTAAATTAATGTTAATTGGAATTTAATGAGATGTAACTTAATTAGTTAAATGACAATTAACATTAATTTGTTAAACTTGTCTGATTGCGGCAGTTTTGTTTTAAAAATCTATACTTAACTAAATAATCATTAAAGTCAACTCTGAGTGCGGCGGGTACACTATTGTAATGTACCTATTTAAAGTGAAAACCGTAATTTGTTATTAACACCGCGACTGTATTTGTTATGTTTTTAATAAAGTTTAAACTTTTCTAATAATCGAGAACAGCTCACACGAGAACAATGTATCTGTTCGTTGTACCGAGTACCGGGAGTCAACTGCATAATATATTGTACTCTTATTGACAATTAAGATTGTGAACGACACGTAAACTGCATACAGAACCAGAGAGACGTACTGCTAATTACATTATCACACTTGTGGCCGATTACAAAAAAACTCACTACGCTAAGAGCGTCTCAAGCATTTGAGACCCCATCGGGAGTTCAACTCATTTGACGTCTCAAATGAGTTAAACAAAAAAAAAATTCTAGAAAATAATTTGAGATTACTATTTTATACCGGTAAATAGAGACCGGTAGAAAATTGTAATTATCTATGGTACTTGTCTCGATTCACCCCGTATTCTGTGGTCATAATAAAGAAAGAAAGTTAAGTTTGTTTTGATAGACAGCCTGTACACGGTTAAATCTTTTAGAGCTTACAAATTGATTTTCTACTAAATCTCGTTATTAATTTGTTTATATATTTTTAAATTTGTATAAGTTACATTTCTTTTTTTTATTCTTCGATTAATTACTACGATTTGTTTATTTAGCTTTAGCTTTTAAACAGTTTTTTACTTATATACATTTTTCATTATCAAAAGTCATCAACCTTAGATTATGTACACAGCGCACTGCCAACCAATCGACACAGTGACTTGTAGAAAATTGTATTCCTAGGCCATTCCAACTAGGCGGTCGCTGATTTGAAATTAAAATTGATTCAATATCGGTTAGATTAAGACAGGCTCGTCGCTCTATCTAGCGGGATCACATTTATACGGTATCTTATCGCTTTAAAACTATGTAATTTCCCAGAGCGGTATCACGAAAATTCTATGAGTTTCAGTGTTGAAACTAATTAACAAGTTACAGGTACATATTTTATCATTCGGCTGTTTTTATTCAATGCCGTGTCGCACGTGCGAGAGCTACCTACCACCTATGGATTATGACTGCCTGGAATCGCGGCAGAGGTAACTCCTCGCAAGAGACAATATACAAACTAAACTAAGCGAGGATTTATTTATTTATTTATTCAAGAAAAAGGTACAGAAATTATGATTTTCATGTCACTAAACTTACATAAGTTTGTCGTGACATTACCGAGTCGCCGAGATAGTAGGTATACACTGTGCCCTCGAGAAGAATAACACCTGTAGTACTTGCTGACGGTACGGGCGTACATGTTGGTAGCACTCCTGAATTCTGGCTGGTCCATCTTAGTTCTTACGTGCCTACCTACCTATATAAGGTGTGGCAAAATTAACTGCAAATAGTTACAGGGGTGAAAGTATACGTTATACCAAACAGGATAAGAAAAAAAAAAATCCTGTAAATTTGGTAGTTTATCAGAGTATGAGGAAAACAAATTCATTGAAAAAACATCACCCCTACAAATCGCTATCAACTACATTCACAATAAGGTACATAATACACGTAGCTCACCAGTAGGTACGTACACAAGGCACGTGCCATGCACACAGCGAGCGAAACATCAGCTGTGTTAGTACGATTGTATACTACTCAGGTCATTGATTTTAAGATATTGGCGCGCGGCAATGTGTGTGTAAAGCGATTGAGCGGCGAGTGCCTTCACAGGATATTTTCATTTTTATTTTGTTTGAATTTTTTTTTTAATTTTTGTTTTCTTTTTTATTTAATGAACATGTTTATAGCGGTGTACCTATAGTTTCAGCCCTGTAAATATTTGCAGCTAATTTTGCCACACCTTATACAATATTCCACATCTAGTTCAGTCGTACGTCCTATAAACAGCACGTCACAAGGTATGAGATAACAACTCTACCGTAGAATACACAGCGATGTAGATATTTCAAAGCTAATATTTGCTTACATTATTAACTATTACAGAGAAAGTGCGGTTTTTTAGCAACAGCTGATACATACTGTAATTTTTAGATGACTATTTTGCATAAAATAAGGGGCTTTATTCAACATTCGTTGCCCATAACGCGCGTCCCAAAAAGACAATCCCAAACGCTCCAGATGCCATAATATTAGAAATGAATTATCTGTATGCCATAACATAGAGAATCGTGAATGTATTTTTTGAAGTGAAACGTCTTTGAGAACGAATAAAAAAACAATTTCATTGGCGCGTTATCTTAACGTGTTATGGTCATAGTGAATAAGGGCTCTGTAAGTCATAGGATTGGTATGAGAGACAGTGCTATTTTTCTCAAATATACATATTATATCACAGAAAAGACGCGCCATACCAAAAGATGAAATACAAATAAAATGCGTATATAAAACGTCTTTGAAATGCATGCAAAAAGAGCACTCTATATCAAAGTTGTTCAATCCAATTTCGATTGATTGCAACATTGTTACAATACGTAAGCATTAGTTTTGAATTAAAAATAGTCCAGCGTGTTTTTTTCTGATTGGCAAGATATGGTAGCACTTAACAGCCACTTGGTATCACAAGAAAAGAAGTCATAAACATCATTACGGGAAAGACAAAGTACAAATCTGCCTGCCAAAGGTTCCAACTAGTATATTGTGGATATTTCTAAATACAATTGTGTCACAATCAACGCACGGGGCTGTAAATTAATTGGGCGCCATTTAATTAAGCAGGAATTGAATCACAGACCACGACGCATATTGTACTGTAATAATATCTGGGTCACCGAGCTTCGCTCGTTGTGTATAGCGCCATCTGTTGTTAAATAGAAAAACAAACACTCAATTTTCATTGCCTGAAAACACGGATAACACGGCGTTTTCTAAAAATGAAACCTAGCTAGATCGATTTATCTCCCCCAAAACCCCCCTGCACACTAAATTTCATGGAAATCGTTGGAGCCGTTTTCGAGATTCGTATTCGAGAACGTAGGTATTCGTTTAAAGTTGAAATTGAAACTGTCGTTTACAAAGAGGTAAAGTTTGTGAGTTTGTGACGTTGTAGGGGTGTAATCTCTGGATCCACGGAACCGATTTTGAAAATTCTTTCACTAATAGATAGCCACGTTATTTGTGAGTGTCACAGCTATATTGAGTTGATTGATAACTACTAGCTATTCCCTCTCGGTTTCACCCGAGGTAATTTCGGAGTTCCCGCGGGAACTCCGAAATGGGCATGTTGACTAAATTTGTTTTTTTAGTCCGTCTCGTAGATTAATAAAAAATATTGTACACGTATTCTTTCTTTTTTTACGTAATCGAAAAACAACGGCGATACATTGAGTTGAAATCTTACGTGACGTCACTAACCGGTGCAGTTTTAATGGCGGCTTATAGCGATTAGTGACGTAAGGAGCCCGCACCCTAAACTTAATGCGCTATAACTCTGTATATTTTCATTTATTTGAAAAGGCAAAAAATACGTGTCTATTGTTTTTTTTTTATTTTCTAACTGAGGACTAATTAGAATTTTGATTCTCAAAAGTCGTCAACATTCTTAATAGGGATGTTGAAACGCTGGCCAAAGCGCGGGGAACAGCTTGTGGCAAGACTGATATAGTGATATGATAGACATTGATATACACATCTTTTTACATCTTTTCACAAGATACAAAAGCAGCCGTTCCTCAACACTGTTTTCCTTCAATCTTTATTGCTCCGCATTAAATTGCTCATACGCGCGTGATTGTAAATAATTACATAATATTACGCGGAGCGACGTGTTAAAGTCGACTCAAACAACACACGCGTAAGATTTAAACTCGAACGTCTCCATTGCGTCCGGCGACCGTGCAGACGCTCGGGCGGTAGAGTACCGCGTACCGACATACTTAGGTACTTACTTCCTAGGTTAGGCCATGCGAGACAGCTAGGCCACATAGGTTACCTAGGCACAAACGGACTAACACTTCTTTGAATCCCTCAGTTTTCATTAACGGTTTGTTACACTTGGAAGAAAAGAAGAAAGAAAGTACATTGGTTTCAGCACAACGCACAAGAAAAAAAAATAAACAAACAAAACCAAGTACCCAATCTTAACATTCTTAACCGATATAAAGGCATATCTCTGGCATGCTCTGCCGAATGGGTCACCAACTCACTTCTAGAAAAACTTTCCCAAAAACTTTTCGTATACCTACCTACTGTCTGAACAGCTGTCAATACTCGTGTCTCAATTTTAAGATTATGTCGTAGTAGGATGAAAAAAAAACCTAAATTTAAATAAAGTAAAGTTTCATCCAATTTAGTTAAGTGCAATTCAGGACGTATGTATTACATGGAATCAACAGAGGGGAAATCTAAGACCACGAATGCGGATGAAGTCTGTAATGTCTTGTGCGGCGAGGAGACAAATAAAACCATCTCGACCGGTGTTCATAATCAAAGTCCATGTTTATTTAAAATGTACAACAATTTATAGGCTAATTAACAATATGTCAGCAAACCTTAATTCAATGTGTGTGTGTAGTAGTGCAACTGTTCATACACTACACCTCCCCTCAAAAAGTGGCTGTTACACCTGAGGTTACACCCCTCCCCTTTAAAAGGAATTGCATTAAGGAATGTTGACGTATGTCGCATGTTTATGTCTATTTTATTTGTCAGGTGCTAAACGGAACTTCGACATTGAGCCAAATACATATTTTTCGTCAAATCCAAATTGACAGAGTCAATAAATAAAGTCTAAGCAAATCACTTATAAGGCGCTGCAGCCGTCGCGTCGTCACCAGGCATTGTCTTGTGAGTTGTGACCAAAATATTATTTATTGATCAATCAACAGTGGATTTTAAAATGGGCAAACAATTATGCAACCATTTGACTGTAAAAGGATACTCTTAGACTCGCACAGCATTTATATACTGTGTATTTAAAAATGAGTCACGAGTCAAGTTGCCGATAATTCATAATAATTGCATATATACCTATTTCGGAGTGAAAGTTCCGTTAAAATCGGTCTAACTGTTTCGAAGATTGCCCATGAAAAAATGTGAAAAATATATGATGTTGATTAATTCGATACCAACAATAGGTATTTCGAATACTATAATTGTACAGATGGACGCAGATAAGCAATAACATGTTAACCCAAAAAATTCAGTTATTGATTCAGAACGATTTATTTGAGAGTTAGGGAACGTTTTTTAATTATTTGTTTACATTATTACATTTTATAAATATGTAACTAAATATTGAACATAAAAAATGTTGATAAAAAGGCGCTCCTACTTTTAAACCACGATTTACTCAAAATCTCTCCAGTGTGGGTTAACATACTATTACTATATATTGCTTATCTATGTCCAGATGTTATTGGATTTTTTGGGAGTGTAGAACTATTTGAATACATGGTGTGACTGTGCTCCGATATATCTGCTGCTGGTGACAATAGAACCATGTCGGAAATACGGGACATAACTATCTATAATAATATTATTAAAGTTAAAAAATTATTAAAGTTTGTTGTGAGTTGTGGGGCCGAACCTCTGGATCTACTGCCTCTACTCACCCAGAGATTTCAATTTTTTTTAAATCTCTGGATCTGAGTAGTCCGATTTTAAAAAATGATTTTACCAATAGAACACCACGTTATCTGTGAGTGTCGTACGTAGGCTATATTGTTACCCCGATAATTTCGGAATTACCGCAGGGATTCCGGCACAAAAAGTACCTTATGTCCCTCTCTGTACATCTTACAATATGTGGCATGCCAAATTTCATACATTTTATCCGACACTTCCAATAATTAGGTTCAGTAGTTTTTGAGTTCACCGCGAACAGACATCAAGATCTAAGCATACATAGGGACAGACAGACAGCGGGAAGCGACATTGTTTTAAACAATATAGTGAATAGTGATGTAGTGATAACGATAACATCGACCGACGGCCGACCGCATCAAAATTCCCGTTGACTAAGCCTCGCAATAAAAACGCAAATCCACCAAAAAGCCTATCACTCGAGGTGTTATCGTAATTGATCATATAGTAGAACGACTCCGTCACTAATCTTCATCGGCTTATCAATCAGCTGAAATCACAAAACACATGACTTAACGCTATCGGACAAATATGTGTTTCTGCTTTCGATAACGGCGCTCCGACGAATTTGGATTTAAAGGGTGTTACACACAAGGCGGTTCCTCCCGCAGAACAGAAAATAACAGAACGAAGGGACATTATTTTTTTTTTCATGTCATAGGGGGCAAACGGGCAAGTGGTACACCTGATGGTAAGTGATCACCGCCGCCCATAGACATCTGCAACACCAGAAGGCATGCAGGTGTGTTGCCGACCTGGAACGGGGATGGGAACTGGCTTTCAAGTGGGGCTGCCGGAACACACCGTTAGGTTTAAAATCATTTGGTTTAGTGTGAAAACAGATGAGAACCACGTGTCGCCCGGTGTGATTTTCGCACACAAAACTATTCATCACGCACTAAAACATTCATTCAAAAGAAATGTATTAAACGCTTTATGGTTATGTTTTCACTTAGTCACTGTTTTCAAAATTCACAGATTTGGGATTATTGTGGTAAACATACTTAGGATGGCGGCAAAAGAAGTTTTGGGCAGGTTAGAGCATTTGTTCTAACTTCCTTTCCAACGATAGCGCGCCTGCCCCGCCTAAGTGTCCTCTCTAGTTAATTTATTTGCTCTGTGGTTCCTACTTCCTCCACCTGTAGCTCCACTCGCGCGATGGTGGAAAGTGCGCAGAAGCCACTGTAGCGGCCCTATTTTATCTACACTAATATTATAAAGAGGAAAGATTTGTATTTTTGTATGTTTGTAAGGAATAAACAAAATGATTTCACCATTAGAATGCTACATTATCTCTTAGTAACATAGGCTACATTTATTAACTACTAGCTGTGCCCCGCGGTTTCACCCGCGTGAGTTTCAGAATTTCCGCAGGAACTCCCAATTTTCTTTAATACAAACCTTCCCTGTACTTCCACAAATATTTCAAGATCAAAATTAGCCAAATCGGTCCAGCCATTCGCGAGAAAAACGACCAGCAACTTTTTTACATAATGACTAGAAATTTGGGGATCGATCGCTACTAAAATTTCATCATGGTCTTCACTTCAATGTGTAAAATCTTAACTATGACAATATTATAAATACGGCTCAACCAATCACCATGTAATTTAGTATACACGTTGTCAGGGGTACAGAAAAGTACAAGGGTACTTTTTATTCCAGAATTCCCACGGGCACTCTGAAATTATCGCAAGTGAAACCGCGGGGATCAGCTAGTAAAAAATATGTTTATAATAATATGTTCATTTGTTAGTCTTCTGTGCAAGTTCTGTGTTATAATAATATAATTGTATCGATCGTATCGTCGATCGATGAAACATTGATGGATTTGTAACCAAAGAAAAGAAGCATTATAATGCCCAGCAGGCAGCTGCGGCTAGTTTTCAAAACATCCAGTTCGGATCCATTTTTTAAACGCTGCGATTGTCGTAAAGTGTAAAATCACTATTAGATAAGATAAAACTCAATCCGTGATAATTTAATCATCGAAAGTCAATGTCGCTGATACCCCTTGACGTGTTGAATGTTGTTTTACATCATGTGAGAAACTATATGTATTTACTTCCTTTATGTACAGGTTGTACTATGAACGTATAAAATAAAACAAGCATTGCGCGGGAAACTAACGGTTTACAGAACACAAAAACAATTTTTAAATTAAGACACTAATGATGTAACATTAAAAGTTCTTTGAGAGACGGACGGTCTAACGGACACCAGAGTGACCGTATAGGGGTTCCTTTTTTCTTTTTGAGGTACGGAAAACAATGCCGAGATGGCACCTACAATTTCGGGGTTAGTTAGTGGCTCCCCACACTATAAGCACGCAAATCGGGAGCTCGTAACTCGTAACTCGTATGCATCATGCACCACTCGGGCCGTCCGCGTCCCCTCGCATCTGGGAGATCAGTGCATCAATAGAAAATCAAGCCTGAACCCTAAGCCGATTTTCCGTCTGGGCGTAGGTCAAACTCAGCAACCACTTCGCAACAATATGTTTTGCTTGGCGAACTGATTTTTGCTTTTGCTCTGATTAATAATTATCATATTCCATATAACTGCTATGGTGATTCTATCTTGGGGAATCGGCCGCGACCCACGCGCTCTCCATTGCGCACTAAGATCGCGACAGAGACAAGCTATACATGAGACATAAACCTACCATAATATGTCATATAGATATACTATATCTATTGCGAAATTACTGAAATTGCAAACATGGGGTGTTTCCACTATGAATAAACCAGAAAAAATGAGTGGAGAAACTCATCTGCTAGTGTCTGTAATGAGTAGGTACCTGCCTTAGCATTTTGGAGGGGTGAGTTCTATGTGGGAAACTGTTAAACTGTTCTAGGTCTTTAACTCTGTTCAAATGTCAAAGTCATTGTCAAGTTAACCTTGCTGAGTGTGATCAGACTCCCAGATCAATAAAATCAATCAATTGTAATAAAAATCAAAAGTGTCAACAGATAAAGAAAATCTATAAAACTTTAGGATTAAATGATAATATTTATCATTGCAAATTGAATTCAACATTCAAAGTTACATACAAATATGGTTTATTTTCAAATGGCAAATAAAATAGATACTGAAGTGGATTAATAAAATGCAAATTGTTTTTTTTTTTCAAGTTACAGATAGTCACAATTTCGAATTGTATACAAAATGCAGTGAAGTATATTTTTGGTCATGTCTACATTTATGTTTTTTATGTTATTTATGGTATATAGATATTTTATTATTTCCAAAACATTTGAATCCTACAGTCCTGTTCAGGTGCCATAAAATAGAATAGAATAGGAGTTTAATTGGTACCAAAATTAAACAACAAACTTAAATAAATAATTTAAACTTTAACAAAAATGCCTCAATCTGTTCATTAGTCTTCTGCCCTGCTTCAAATGAAATAGTTTTGTAGATGTTTATTTATAATAATGCTTAGCAAAATCTTTACAGCTACTCAGACAAATTTTATAATTACCTACTATTACATAATATTTAGTTCAAAGTAAATGTAATATTACAAAGCAATCTACTGACTCTAATTTGAGGATGTTGAGTACATATATCAATAAACTTGGAACTGAAAAGTTGAAACATTCAAAGTAATCACTTCAGGCACTATCATTTAGGTAGGTTACTAGAATTTTTGGATGTAATAATATCCAACTAGAATATAATTTTACTAGATTTATGTTGTACACCTACTTACTTACTTGTGTGTATACCTACAAAAGAACTCTATAGAGAAATGTTCACAACTATCTACTGTACTGTTCATCTAATTTTGCTAGTACTACTAAAGTACCTATACTATTCTGTGACATTTAGTTTTTTATTTTTTTTAAATATTATATTATTGCAATTTTAAAGATTTAAAGAAAATATCAGAAATCTTTCAGTGCAGGTGTAAATAAGTACATATTATATCTTAGTGGAACAAATTTTAATTACATTTCTAGAGAGTTTAGTTAGGTATACCTACCTATTACTTGAGAATTATTCTTGCAGTCTGTAGGTAATTTTTAATAGTCATAAATTCATGTGGTATGTGGTATGTGTAGGTATCTATTTAAAAATAGCAGCTGATTTAACTACAAAAACATTACAATGTCAGTTATTTTTGTGTGCTATATAATTGTTTTTATTTAGGTAGGTACCTACCTATCTATTCTTCATTTGATTTAAGTATTTAATCAAGGCTATTTCATTTCTATTGTGAATCATTTTCTAAACAAAAGTGTACTGTAAGACAATAAATTTAACATGGAATAAATAATTTAACTAAAAAATTAGTTCAAACTCTAAATCAGCTGCTCCCTTAAAAAAACGAATGACCAACCAGACTTAGTTAGCTAAGCTTCTAGCCATTTAATTCTATAAACTAGATTTGTAACTGTACCTACCTACCTACATAATTGTTTTAGAAATTTCGAAACAGTTACGTAGGTCTATTACGGAAAGTTCCGTCTTTCTCCACCACCTACCTACCTAGACACAGAATCTAGCACTTCTCTCATGTGGTGTGGAAAATAAAATTAAAAATTATCAGAAAACAAAGTTAGGTATATTAAACAGGAAATCTATTTTCTACTTACTTTCATACAGATGCAATGGCAAATTCTAGGAAAAGAAAGCCTTTCACAAGAAAAAATACCTAATTATAAACTCACCAAAGTGTTCTGGTACCCCAGTCCTGATTCATCATCTGATGTTTCTTCCTTGCTATGAATTCCCCTCATTGTGCACAAAATAATATAACTTTTTTGCAAAAAAAAACTCGAGAAGTCCAGCCAAACAATTCAACAAGTTCGCCGCGCAGCCGCGCGCGGTTTCACTTTACTGTTATTATTAAATTTACTCTAACAATCACTTCAAATTCACAATGTCCTTACTCGTTGAGCCATTGCTTTATTGCACATGCCGTATGTCTCATACACTTTCCGGTCGAACCTAATAAGATAATTCGTAACTGAAAGCTGGCGCGATTTTGTGCAAATTGCTGGCGCGCTCGAACCGGAAACAAAACGCATTCACACGTTCGTACAGAACGTCACCCACTGGTGGAATGACAGCCGCACCGCAGCCGAATCGTCACTTTGACAGGTCGATGTACGTTCAGAAATCAGAATGGACTTCATCGTTCACCAAGCGCAGAGGCCGTGAACTTGAACCTTCAAGTAATCAATTAAAACGGTGTTTCAGATGATATTTATATACAGAGGTATCTAAACCAAAAACTCCTTCTGTGTACCCCTGACAAAGTGTATGCAAAATTTCATGATGATCGGTTGAGCCGAAACAAACGAACTCACTTTCATATTTATAATACTATATACTAACTAGCTGTCCCGCGCGGTTTCACCCGCGATAATTTCGAAGTTCCCGCGGAATTGTTCCATACAAACTTTGCAACCTCTTTTCATCCCCTTAGGGGTTGAATTATCAAAAATCCTTTCTTAATGGATGTCTACGATATAGAAACAATGCACTCTCCAAGTTTCAGATCTCTACGATTGGCGGTTTAGGCTGTGCGTTGATCCATCAGTCATTCAAGACAAAGCATTTTATATATGTATAGGTAGGTATAGATATTATAAATGTGAAAGTGTGGATGTTTGGATGTTTGTTACTCAATCACGCAAAAACGGCTGAACGGATTTGGATTAAATTTGGCATGCACGTTGTCAGAGGTACAGAGAAGGACATAGGGTACTTTTTATTCCGGAATTCCTGCGGGAACTCCGAAATTACCGCGGGTAAAACCGCGGGGCACAGCTTTTGCTATATAAGTAAGGATAGTACGAATGGGATTAGGTGAGTGAGATAACACTAACCGTGCCAAGTAGGTTTAATAAACCTATTAAACAAAACCATGACATCAAACTAAAATATATACTTTATTTATTCATAATTTTCGATTAGTATCCTAAAAAATAAAATTTAATATTATGCAGCTGATGATTTATTTGTTGCGCTTACTTCCTATGTACATGGGTTTATCGTTAAACGAAGGACATAATCATGGACGTACTGAGGGGGGCAGGGAGGGGCAGCTGCTCCCCTTGGATCTTGTTAACGTCCCTAATAACTATCTACTTTTGTCGATTTTAAGAAAAAGAACTTAAGAAAAAGAACTTTTTGCCATTTGCAAATTGCAATACAATACAGCTAGAAAAACTTTCAAAACTTGTATATATAATTAAAGAATTTATTTTAAAAAAATAATAATATTTGTTTATTGGACTAGGTCCTTATAAAAAAGAACCAATCTGATTTGCCCCCGGCCCAGAACCTGGGTACGCCCATGGACATAATATTGAAAATGTACAAAATATTTACAAAAACTGAGCCCGCATGAAACAGACGCGCCGAAGGTCAACGCCCCTTTCTTGAATATTGTCGCCGATTCGCCGACAAAATGTAAAGGTCATTCACCCGGGGAAACCGTAAAATCAGGATTATTAATCATGTCCTTCGTTTGAAAAATACCTACACCTAATTTGGCAATATTTCTTTTGCTAACGTCGCACTATGCATTGCAACAAATCTCTGGTGCAGTTAGAAATAATATATATACAGGAATATTTTTAAGCAATGCGCAAACAAATTTTGGTGGTTCAGTATCAGTAATAGAAAACATTTCCATTACTTGTTCAAAACTTTTTTATATTTTTTTATCTTACTTTAAATCAGCAAAATATGGACACTATTTATTCGCAATAATTTATCAATGGGCGCGCGCGCCGTACGGCTACGCGGCGGTGTGCAGCGGTGGTGAAACTGGGGTCCCGGGCGGAGTCGCCATAAGATCAATTTCAAAGTAAACATCTTTATTGTTTTGTCTTTGTTTGGTACTAAGACTTATCAAAATAAAAAATAGATGTTTACTAAAATTCATTTAAGTTTAATTTGTCAAAGTTTGTGCACTGAATTAAAAATAATCCTGTATAATATTTTTGTATAACAAATAACTTGCTAGCAGTTTGTACTCAGGCGTTACATAAATTTCAAGAATAACAATAACATTTTCAATTATTAGTAAAACGTAGACCTTAGCTCATAGATATTGAATACAGTAGACAAGGCCAGTTGGTAAAATTGCACGTGCTTATCCAAGCGTGTAGTAGAGTCGTTTTAATAATACCACAAAACTTCAGACGAGAAGAAATTTGGCTAAGAATTCTTGAAATTGGTACATAGATCATTAGAAAGAGGCTTAGCTAAAATATTTTTTTTTGTACCAACGATGCGCTTCAGCTTTTACAAAGCTCTTACCGCGCTTATCGTGAAAATTACCTAACGCTTGTAGGAAGAACTTACGTTGTCTATTTCAAATCTGTGCTTTATTTATACAATATACTTAACTTACTATCTGTGGCTGTACGAACCATCATTGTAATTATTCACATTTTATAATAATAATAACATTTAAAAGAACTTTATTGATAACATAACAATGCATTTAATTGGGTGATTATAATCTCCATTGACTTTTTTTACGCAATATTATGTCTTATGTAAATTATTTTGTTTTTAAAATTAACTACGACATATTATCTTAGGACTAGATTATTTTAAAAGTAAACAAAGTTTGCGTCTATCATCACATTTTATAGTAGCTGACAAGCGAGAAAATGGGCAAAAATTTTATAAATTAGTAAGTATTTGTTGATATTTATGTAAATAATCTTAATAGTATAGCATAGGAGTCTGTTATTTTCCTTCAGATTTTGAATTTCCCGCTCGCTATTTTGAATTTTTTTTTATATCTAAACTCACTGAATGGAGAAATACATCTTTATAATATATTAGTAGGTATAGAAATATTAAAAAAGCACATCTAACTAAAAATTTTAGAAGCTTGAAGGGCTGTTCAAAATGACGGTATTTGACCGTATTTGTGAGGTAGGTACGCCATTTGTTAACAGCGAGTCATCTACGTACGACGGAATCAAAGACCTAATCCAGTTTGATTCATGCAAACCTCCATGGATTACCCATGGAGGTTCGTATGGTTTTGTGACATCTTTATTTACACCCGCGACGGTATGTGGTTCCAGATAATGTAATTGTTATATTATTATTATTTGTACAATCACCATTAGAATTATGACGTAATCACTAGATATAATTGATAGCCGTTTTATTGCAATTATATGGATTCAACGAAATTTTTGACACAACAATGTGCAACGCAATGAATGTATGAAATGGAATATGATACGCCTTGAAATTGAACAGTCCTTCATTGATAATTTATTTATTTATTAAAATTTCTATTTAGTAGTTTATGTATGAGACGTACTCTGAACTCTTATGTTAGTGACCTAATTGTGAATTAAGAAAAACGATTATTATTACTATCTTAAACATCATCATCATATCAGCCAAAAGACGTCCACTGCTGGACACAGGCCCCCCTAAGGATCGCCACAACGACCGATCCTGCGCTTTAGGCATCCTGTGACGTCGCACGACCTTCACCAAGTCATCGGTCCATCTTGTAGCGGGCCTACCCACCCCACGTCTTATAGTTAGTGGTCGCCACTCAAGAACTTTCTTGCTCCATCGTTCATCTTAAACCTATTATAATCGAATCATCGCAGGAAATTGCGTCATTTCTTTTGAAACATTGAGGCATATAAGCTGCACAAAATGCACCAATAATGCGATACAATCGCGTCAGTGTGCACAGGCCATAAGAGTTCATAGTAGACTAGAGTATTATATCATTATATACATAGATAAAAGACAAAAGTAAACTCTAAGAAGTAAGAACCAGTTTGGTTAGATATTATAAAGAAATTTTGTTTCAGGACAGAACTGATATTATAGTTTTGTTGCATTTTTTTTTCATTTACAAGTCGATATTCAAGGTTGTTGTATTCTGAAGTCATTAGGCAGCTCCAAAATACATGTTTTGGTCAATTTCCAATATTGAACTTTGTCGTAATTAATTCTAAGACACCTATAGCTATTGATATAGAGGAGCTTTTTCTTATAAGTAGAAGCTATAACAATTAAATTATCTAATACGGAAATTGTTCAAGCTTGGAGATGTCCAAATGAAAAAGAGATTCGCAATTTCCAGTGTCTTGTTGCTTTCAGACTAATAAAGCAAATATTATATAGCACATTCACTGTATAGGTAGGTATATAGCATAGTTATAATATTTTCTATATATTATAGCTTAGTGTGAAAACAGCTTTAATTGTTTATTACTTTATAGTTTATTGAGTAGTAGGTACATTTTGTGTAGGTCAGTATTGTAAAGTCCATTCTCTGTCGATATTTCTTGGATGGTCGACAGATTATCCAGGTCATCTGAAAACGTCTACCCATCAAGTCAAGTTGACAATCTACAATCGTGAACGCTTCGCAAACTAAGGAACGTAGTCGTTTTGTCACGTGGTCACGAAAAATTGGACTTTCGATTGAACGATTCGTGATCACGTGACATGACGATACGTGACTATGTTTTCTTTAGCGATAGTAAATAATAATAATTGTTATAGATTCTCAACTAGGCTAAGGGGGCAGTCTCCCTAGCCAAGTTAGCCCATAGAAAACGGAGTTCCTTAGCTTTATGTGCGTTAGCGATTGTAGATTGTCAACTTGACTAAAGGGGCAGGTTTAAAACGATCGATAGTAGCAGGTAGGTAGGTTCATGAGATCGGCATAAGTATAGTTATAGCAGTAGGTAGCTGTGTTTGGCATAGTTAGATAGTTTTGGACTAAATGTGGTTATAACATCGTTTTGTATACAGATGGGCAACCGGCCCGGTTTAAGCCCGGTGCTTGGGTTTAAACCCTATAAACGCCCGGGCGCAAACCAGGTTTAAGCATTCATCCGGATTTAAACCCGACGCTTGGGTCTAAACCCTATAAACGCCGGGCGCAAAACGGGTTTGAGCCCGCGGCCCGATTGCCCATCTGTAGTAGTGCATGTATGGACCACATTTAGTCGGGCAGTCAGATGTACTGCGCGAACTGGATCCAGTAGGTGGCGTTGAGCACGGAGAACAGCAGCGGGAAGAAAACGCGCGAGAAGCGGTCGATGTTGATCGCGCGCGCGCGCGCCTTCGCAGTCTCCGCCGCGTCCTGGGGGGCAATGTTGATATTTTAACTTTTTTTTTTTTAATTTTTTAACTAATGCTAGGGTCGCCAACCCCCGCTGACGTGCCCGGTGTACTTCCAAGCGCGAATCCACTCATATTATGGGCATATCGTCGCTGCGCGTGCGAATCCACGTAAGAGCAGTGTGTACCTAAATACCGCGTAAAGGGGCTCTCTCACCGGGAGCATTCGCGTGTAATGTAACGTTACAGATTTGAGAATTACATCAGTGAATGAGGAGAACCGAGCATTACAATGCGCACATTGTAATGATTCAATGTGTAATAATATCTTGATACAACTTGTAACATCAATGCGCTCCACTTAATGGAAGCAACTTAAAGCTAATGCTCAAAGTCAAATCATTACATTACACGCGAATGCTCGTCAGTCAGGGAGGTAGTATTGTAATGCTCAAAGTCGAAAGTATAATGTGTAAGAGGGAGCACCTTAACAGTACTGTAAAACGCGCAAAATTCAAATAAGTGACTTTGCACAAAATCTAAGCCGACTACGAGTGAATTCACGTTATTTTCCAATAAAGAAAGTTGTAAAGAACAAGCTGTTATGTTGAGTCGCTAATAAGAATTGAAATCACTGAGATGCTTACTTCCTCCTGTCAAAAAGCAAATACGCGGTCTTTACAAGTGGCTCTCGCGTATTCGCACGCGCAGTTACGATATGTGGCATGCCCACAACCCTAACTGAAGTCATGTCACTTACCGCCGCACTAGAGTCGACTTTAATGATTACTTAGTTAAGTATAGATTTTTAAAACAAAACTGCCGCAATCAGAGACCTTCAGTAAATTTATGTTAATTGGCAGTTAATGAGATGTAACTTAATTAGTTAAATGCCAATTAACATTAATTTATTAAACTTGTCTGATTGCGGAAGTTTGGTTTTAAAAATCTATACTTAACTAAGTAATCATTAAAGTCGGCTCTGGGTGCGGCGGTTAGTTAGTCACAATACGCACACACGCGCAATACGTGTACACATGTGCAAGCCGACCGTCTGAACTCGTGGGAAAGTACTTGAATCACTTCATTTGTATGGAGTGTCACCGAGTCGATTATACGGGGCTGTATTTTATCATCATCGGATTATGTCCCGTAACTCTCAAGCCAGGTAAGAATCTATGACAATAGGATTACCTTGGGTTTCCCAGCACCGTCGCCGAGCACTATGTTGACGAGGCAGTACTCCATCAACGCCATAAACACGAACCTGAAACCAGAGAGAGTATCTCGTGGGTCATCCATTGTGGAGTTCAGGGCAGAGTCACAGCAGATAAAGAAGCAGGGCCGAGCCGCGCCTGTGTGCAATGTTCGCATCGCATGTACAGGCGCCGGGTACTCGATCCTCGAGGGCGCCGCGAGAACAAATTAGGGGACGTTCATTAATTACGTGAGGAGGGGGTCGAACCGAATCTCACTCAATTACACCAATGTTTATAATGGAATTCCCGCGGGAACTCCGAAATTACCACGGGGGACAGTTGGTTGATATTTAAATAGTTAAATACTAGGAAAATTGCCATTGTTATCATTGTTTCAACCAACCAACCACGTGGCAACAGTAAAAATTCTCAAAGGAGTCTCGGGATTGTTTTTGTTAAAACTAATTTTGTTTCAAATAACCATTTTGCAACGGCCCGCCATAAAGGGTGTGGTGACACACATTTCCTACTATACATATAGGATCAGGCGATGATGTCACCACGAGGGTAAGAATCCGTAGGCCCCGCCACTTTAATTATTATGTATCGGTACAGTAAACTTACACAGTACAGACGGACATGAAGGCGTCGACGGCCTTCAGATAGGAGACGGGCGGCAGCTGCGCCTGCGACTTGGCGTGCTGCGTCGACAGCGTCAGCAGCGACGTCACGCCCAGCGTCACGCGCGCCGGCGCCGCGTCCGGCTTGATCCAGAACGACACCCACTGGCAGCGGAAGACGTCACACAATCACTATTCGGGCGACCGAGCGTCGCCCGCGGTGATGACTTCGCCCCAAAATGTTAATGAAATAGCTATCTGTAGTTGAAATGACGACGCATAACTCGTGGATCCACCGGCTAGACCCACTGGTGGGTCCACGGGGGATTAATCTCGACGCAAAAGCGCTGGCAGTGGGTCTACGGGGCATAAAATGTTTTCAATCGCAACAACTACGTACCTAGTTGATCAGAAATTGAAATTGAAAAAACTTTATGTGACACAAATAAAAAATGAACAGAAAAAGCGACGAGAGTGGAAGTTTAAGAAAGTCTATGCCAGTAGGACCACGGGTCGCGAGTTCCACGGGTCGTACGTCGTTATAAAATATTTTATTTCTCGTGGACCCAATGTCAGCTCTTTTGCGTCGAGTGGGTCTACGGGTAAAAAAATCTCCGTGGACCCACCAGTGGGTCTAGCCGGTGGGTCCACGGGTCGTGACATCTATCATACTTTTATCACAGATAAAATTTGTAAGTTTATAAGTTTAAATGTAGGGTATATGTTTGGAAGAAGTAAAGTTTGAGTGAGACCGGATGTAGTGTTACCTACCATGTGCCCGATTGAAATAACATACTCTTTATGGTGAAACGAAGAGTTTGTGCAGGTATACCGAAGTTCACACGGACGGAACCGCGGGGTCAAAGCTATATACAGGTAAATTCAAATTCAAAGATGCTTTATTGCCCCAGGAGAAATAAAAAAAAACAAAAACAGATAAAACACACAGACAAAAACAGAGCAAAAGAAGACTATTTAGGAACCAACTGCAACAGTACGAGCTCTGCCTCCCTAGCCAAGTTGACAAAACTAAGGAAAGGAGTCGTTATGTCATGTGGTCAAGCACATAGAGGTAAGAATATAATTCCGTGGTCGCGCACGTTTGGTCGGACGATTTTACGTAAGCTCGTGACGTTAGGTACGATTCGTTTTTCAGTTTTATATGCGTCAACGATTGTAGATTGTCAACTCGGCTAGGGGGGCTGTTTAGTTTGGAAGTAGGAACTAGATGGCGATATGTGATAAGATCCGAGCATTATTATTATTATTAGGTGTTATTATTATTATTATTTTTTTTCATTTTTACTTACTGACATAATAACGATGAGACAGGTCGGTATGTACGTATTGAAGAGATGGTAACCAAGACGTCGCTTCAGTTTGAAGATCACCTCGAGGCATGTGAAGTTACCTGTAAAGCAAAACCTTACTATTATAAACGCGAAAGTGAGTTTGTTTGTTACGCTTTGACGCCTTAACGGCTGAACTGATCATCATGACACGTTTTCAGCGATATAGAGAAGGACATAGGGTACTTTTTATCCCGGAATTCCCACGGGATCTCCGATATTTTCGCGGGCGAAACCGCGGGGAACAGTTAGTTACGTGTAACTACTATTCGCTCGTAGCAAACGATGATTTTTCTCTACAAATACCAAGTCTGAAGTCGTCCAAGCTCATTTAAGATTAATTGTGGTCAAGGTCTTTAAAGACTGCCATAAAAAAATCAACAAAAAACCCAATTTTCTTATCAACGGCCGAGGATAATCCTGTTTGCGGAGATTATCTCCGCGAATTTCACAAAGATAGAAAATAAGCCTTGGAAATTTATGACTATTTTAGGCCTGAATAATTCCTACGCATAAAAGATAAAATTTGTGATAGCCGATAAAATAATTTCGATATTAAGTTTTCTCCCGTGAATGATTAGGTGTTTTTCCGGACTTGCGTAGTCCGAATTTTATGTATGTATCTGCTTTTATTTTATTTTTTTTATTTTAATTTATTTTCTGTGTAATGCCACTAAACTACCCCCTAGCCAAAAAGTTGACTGGTAGAGAATGCCTTAGGCATTAAGTCCGCCTTTTGTACATAAATGTGCAATAAAGTTCTTTAAATAAATAAATAAATAAATTTTAGCCCGCAATAACCTTTTCATCCTTTAAGTATCTAAAGCAAGTCTAGATTGAAATGAAATTCATTTCTTCGAAATGAAAAAATTCATTTAGAAGATATTTCAACAAAGCAAAAAAGGAGAATCGTTAAAATTGAAGATTTTAAAATACACAACAACTAAAATAAAACTTTTGTCTGATAAAATCAAGCAACTCGAAAAACACTTTCAATTTTTAGAATATGAGTAGGATCTTATAGTTGCATACTTGGTAAGACATGGGCCTTCTTCGAAAAAAAAAACATTATGATTTTTTTTTTCATTTGAACGACGGGAAGTACATGCAACAACTAAAGCAGCGAACCAACCCGTCGAGTACACTTGCGTGCAGTCGGCTGTCCTGTTCTGGACCAGCTCCAGCTGGGGCAGCTCGATGTTCTCGTCCACCACCAGCGGCACCTCCGGGTCCCACTGGAACACCAGGTCGTCTGTCGTGTGCGACACTGCGACGGCGACAAACACGTCATATTGGTTACGATTTTTATCACAGAACAGAAAATAATAGATAGAATCGACATCAACTTAGTACAACGTAGTATGAAATCAATTGAAAACCAGTGTCGCCAGTTGATTTTTGCACACATAACTATTCATCACTCACTAAAACATTCATGACGTAATTATGGTTATTTTTTTTTACTTAGCCACTGTTTTCATAATTCACAGTTTTGGGAATATGGTGGAGGTGGTATAAACTTTAATAAAAAGTTCCCCATTTTACCTCTTTGTACCTCTTATGCAAATTGAATAAAATAGTACATTGTTATCCTAGGGACTAAATAAGTCTTTCTCCCGAGGGTAACACTCTGCTTTTCATTACGAATGCAAGGAAAGTCAAAATAAAAATAGGAATTAGCTAAAGAAAAAAATGAGTGAATTTTATTTTAATTAATACCTACTTAAACTTTACGTTATTTCTATTTTACATCGCGCTGGCTGTATAGAAAGTTGGAACATGGTTCAATAGAAATGAGAAAATAGACCTAGTTTTTTTTTTATAATTTGACAGTTGTCAGTTGCAAGCGATTCTCCCTAGGGCTGAAAAGGGTTACTTTCAACCCGCTTCTCAGGCAACTTCAGACCTACTTTTCGAGTATGAGTAATGAAAAATATATTGTATAGGTACTTGGGATGGCATCAAAAAACTTCCTTGCAACGGTAGCGCGCCTGACCCGCGGCATACAGTCGAGTTAATTTATTTGCTCTGTGATTTTTATTGTCTACTAGCTGTGCCCCGCGGTTTCACCTGCGTGCGTTCTGGGATCCAGGAACCTTTGCGGACGCGGGCAGAACAACCCGCCAAAGTGTCATCACAATCGGACCAATCACCAATGGTATCGAAACGCATTGAAGACAGACAGACATACAAACATTCATTTTTATTTATAAAGACTAGTCGATCCCCCATATTTTTGGGAATTCCGGGATAAAAAGTATGTATCCTATGTTACTCAGGAATACTGGTAGCTCTATATACATATAGGTGAAATAATTTTTAAAATCAGTTGAGTAGTTTTTGAGTTATCCATTACAATTAAATATAAAAATCAAATCTTTTCTCTTTTTTATATATTACTATACTAGCTGTATATTATTCGTTTTGTGGGTTAACATGTTATTGCTTATCTGCGTCCAAATATGATGATCATTTGTAAATAATAGTAAGGATAGATTTAAGTGACGTTAGCTGTTCCCCTCACATAAATTTTGGAATAGGCACCCCAGGATTTTCCCTATTTTGGGATGAATTTACCCACTTAGCAAACAGAAATTTTATTAATATTGCTATTGATCGCAAATGGGAGTATGTAACTTACAATTGGACGCAGATAAGCAAAAACATGTTAACCCACAATATTAAGTTATTGATTCAAAACGCTTTATTGAGAGTTATAGGGCGTTTTTTAATTGTGTGTTTACCTTATTACATTGTTTATTTAAACAAACCAAAAAACATTTAAACATAAAAAAATGCTGAAACAAAATCACGATATGATTTTAAAACACGATTTATTCAAAATTTCTCCAATGTGGGTTAACACACTATTGCTTATCTATGTCCAATTAATGTAAACTGGCAAATGGCAAAGTCCTAGCAGTGTGTAAAATTTGCTGCAAAGTCGAATACCTACCCATAAAGTCTTAACTAGCATTTGGAATTCACCTTAATACCTATAACTTCCATATGTGAAAGGTAGTTTGTAACTTTCAAACGAATGATAAACTTACCTACTGAAACTTCGTTTAAGCTTCATGCTTAATGAAGCCTTAGGTCCTTTTCCAAAAACTAAATTATGTACTCGGAACTAAGCATATTATACCAAATAGCTGAGTCCACTGAGGCTTGCTTGGAACCTTTTTGTGCCGGAACGAAAAGTTTTTAAAATCTGTTCGGTCCAGTTCCACAGATTAGCCCGTACCAAGCAAAAAAGTTTTCCTCTTTATCATTAACTAGCTGTTACTAGCGGTTTCGCCCGCGTTAATTTCGGCGTACCCGCGGGAATTCCGAGAATAAAAGTATGCTATGATCTACTTTGTACCCCTGACAACGTGTATGCAAAATTTTATGATGATCTATCGAGTAGTTAAGGCGTGAAAAGATAATAGACAAACCGACAAAGTGACATTAACATATTTTACAATACTACCAGTAAAGATATTAGTATAGATAGATATCTTGAGCATTGAACCAGTGCAGTATTCGATAACTCCAAGCAAGACAGGATACAACTTGTTAATGAATTGACTGAAAACTAGAAAGTATAGTCTGTTCAGAATCGATTTCCGAATCGGTCGCACCATAATATAGGTTATTTTTGTTCATTTTTACTAGCCCATGTCTAGTCTGTCAATTATTTATAATAATTAATACAATATTTGGCGCGTACGCCGCCCGTAGCAAAAAAACCGAATTGGTCGACACGAAGGCGCGGGCGTAGCGCCTGAAATTTCGTAGATAGGTCACCTCCACGCTCCAAATTAATGTTGAATAGGTACCTACCTTTTAAATTATTAATTTTTTCGACATAATTTACATTTTAGTCACATTGCTGTTTATTTTTAACTGGGATACCCCATTTCATCAGGTATTTGGTTAAATCTAACACGTTGTACATTCTTTTCACGATGAGTGTCTTATTTCGTTCTTATTGCACGGTTTTGAATTTGCAAAAATTACGATTAAAATTCAAAGCGGCCTAAAAATAAATTCATATAATTATTACGTGCTTATACACTTATACAGTATGAATACATCGATGCCAACATAGTCAACATTAAAGGCCCAATCGCCTCTCGAATCATCGTCCCCCGATAAAATTGAGCTGACTGAACGCGGTGGAGTGCTCCTCTAGTCTCGACTGGCTGGGACGAGTGCGCTTGGCCTATATTTTACAAAACTCTCCAGTCGTCGATTTCTGTAACACCCTTGCCGTGTTACTTTATGTTGCGTTCGAGTGTGTCGCGGATGTCGATCGGTACGAAAATAGAGTTCTGTCATTTCAATAAATAAATACATACTTTATATTATACAACGTGTTAATGAATTAACTGAAAACCTGATACACCCCATTTAAAAAAATAAACAATAATATGATTAAAATATATTTTATGTAAAAAAAATGTATACTTTAAAAGTTATCCAACATTAGTTTGGAGGTGACCTATCTACGAAATTCCAAGCGCTACGCCCGCGCCTCCGGGTTCGAATTATTTTGCTGCGGGCGGCGTACACGCCAATATTGTATTATAAATAATTTAGTGGGCTAGTAAAAATGAAAAAAATATAACCTATATTAAAACATAGTGCGATCGATTCGCTAGTCGATTCTGAGCAAACTACTTTCTAGTTTTCATCATTTCATTCATTTCATTTCAGTTAATTCATTGACACGTTGTATAACATAACTTGGGGTTGAAACATATTGTATAAGGCGTTAGACGATCTTTGATCACAGACAGACACGACAGATAATATGTAAAGTAAGCTATAGTAAATTCACGTATATACTCTTCTTTATAAATAAAAATGAATGTTTGTATATGCGGTTCGAAACCATTAGCCCGATTATGATGAAACTTTGCCGGATTGTTCTGCCTGCGTCCGCAAAGGTTGCTGATCCCAAAACTCACACGGGTGAAACCGCGGGGCACAGCTATTCCTACTAATATTATAAATGTGAAAGTGTGGATGTTTGGATGTGTGTCACTCAATCACGCAAAAACGGCTGAACGGATTTGGATGTAATTTGGCATGCACGTTGTCAGGGGTACAGAGAAGGACATAGGGTACTTTTTATCCCGAAATTCCCGCGGGAACTCCGAAATTACCGCGGGTGAAACCGCGGGGTACAGCTAGTTATCTATAAATGCGAAATGTGAGTTTGTTTGTTTGATACACATTCACGCCTTAACTACTCAACTGATCATCATGAAATTTTGCGTATACGTCGTCCGGGGTTCATAGACAAACATAGGGTTCTTTTATCCCGGAATTCCCACGGAAACTCCGAAATTAACGCGGGTGTAACCGCGGGATTTTTAAATTATTTTTTTAAATGACTCAAAAAGATGAGTAGGATATAGGTATAATAATAATATCATTAGTAAACATTAAGTGGGTTCACGAGATGCCTCGTTATTCGTTCATTACAGCCCAAGTGGCGGGCGAGTGTCGCTCTAGTGGCGGCCCCACTCGAGCGAGTTGCTCGAGCCAGTGCTGACACCGAGTGTCGCGAGTGTCTAATTATAAACAGAGTCTGCCACTCCGAGCCACCGAGAAACTTCATAAAGAGACTTTTAAAAGTATCTTTGTGTATGCCCTGATGTTTATAACCCTCAATTAAAATACACGGCAGGTGCTGACAAAAGATTTCTGTTTGATGAAAGCGGCGACTCTTAAATTACCTAGTTTTTTGCCGAGTACCTACTTGGCTTTGGTTTTTAAAGTGAGTAGTGGTATTTTAGAATCATATCTCTCACCTGTTTCCTAATTAATTGCTTCGTGAGGCAGCACGAAGCCACAGATAATATGATGAAGCATTAAATTTAATAAAATTACAATATAGAAAAGGCAAAAGTCAGCTAGTCAAATAATAAATTGCAAAATTCAAACAATTCTTTTTTACCGAAATAAAAATATGTAGCTTAAATTAGTCAGCAACGGCGATATATTTGGTAAGCTGCTATAGATAGGTATTAATGTTTTATGCGCCGTCCACACGATCGAACTTGGTTCGGAGCGCACCGCGTTCGATGTCCAAACCATCCGAACACACCGCACAGATGTTAATAATAATAATAATAATAATAATAATAATAATAAAAATGTGCGGCGGACAGCCCTACCTACACACGATCGAATATGGTGCGGAGCGCACCAAGTTCGTTGTTCGGAGAGCACAAAATCCGGTCGTCTGTTAGCACTATTAGAGAGGACATGTAGGCGGGGCCAAGCAGGCGCGCTACCGTTGCAAAGGAAGTTAGAACATTTGCTCTAACCAAAACTTTTTTTTGCTGCCATCCCAAGTATATTTAGCACAATATTCCCAAAACTGTGAATTTTGAAAACAATGACTAAGAAAAACATAACCATAAAGCGTTTAATACATTTCTTTACGTTAATGAATGTTTGAGTGCGTGATGAATAGTTTTGTGTGCGAAAATCATACTGCGACGCTGGTTTTCTTCTTTTTTCCTACTAAACTAAGTTGATATCCCTTGTAATAATAATATCTACGTCAGATCCTTTTAGGTTTACAAGCAAAAGAACTACTCACGACTCTCCATCTGCAGCTTGCACTCCTGAGTGTCATGAGGGTAGATTAGAAAGTTCATAGCACAAGACAGTTTCAGGGTCAACTTGACCATGTAAAGTATGGTTTTGTCCTTGTAAAGCCAGACGTAGTGGTTCGGAATCGTCATAGTCTGGAAGGTCACTGATTTGGCGTTCTTGAAGAAGGAGTCCGGACGCCACATGTGCTTCAACCAGTCAACCTCTAAAAGCCTGGTGGGCACAGAAAGCTGGATTGAATTCTCAGTTGACACAACCGTTTCCATAATAAAATAAATAGTACATTGTTATCCTAGGGGTGAAAGTAACTTATTTAGTCCCGAGACGGGGTTTGGCGCCCGAGCGTAGCGAGCGAACTAAATAAGTCTTTCTCCCGAGGATAACACTGTGCTTTTCATTACGAATGCAAGGAAAGTCAAAATAAAAATAGGAATTAGCTAAAGAAAAAAATGAGTGAATTTTATTTTACATAAATCAACCATTAGGTGTGCTACTGGCCAGTAAGTATGCCCCCTATGACATAAAAAAAACTTGAGTTTCTGCAGTATCCAGCTGTCAGTTGAAAGCGATTCTCCCTAGGGCTGAAAAGTGTTACTTTCAACCCGCTTCTCAGGCAACTTCAGACCTACTTTCCGAGTATGAGTAATTAAAAAGTATATTCTTTAGTACCTAATCAAATACAGAGAAATTATGAATAAAGCAGATAACAAAAGGCACCTTATTGCTTAAGAGCAATTTCTTTCAGGCATCCGAAATTTAGGTAGGTATAGTAGGTACTACAAATAAATTTATTAAATATAAAATAATAATTTGGCATCAGAAACCAATACTTAGGTCTTTTGATTTGCCTAGAGGATGGAGAGCTTTGTATTGTTACTTTGAATTTTCTGTCAACAGAATTTATGTAGTACCTAAACTTAAAAAAATCACTCCTTCACCAATCTTTCTAGTAATTTAGCTTACCTGTATTCCGAAGTCATATTTTCTGGCAGTCTTAAGCGGAAGTCTTTCCAGGTTTGCGCAAAAAAAATGTCTGCAGCGTATGTCTGCAAAAAATGGAATACATGACGTATTAAAATTTTTGCACCCGATTGAAGCAAGGGAGTTATTTGGAATCCTCAGTGAAGCGAGGAGTTCAAGCCGCCCGTGACGAAAACAGGCTTTATCCTCGAATACCTACTTTTACTTTTCATACCTACTGCGAGATATAAACCTAGGAAGGATGCGATCCATAAAAAGGATTCGCAAATTGAACTGGCCACCACAGGCAGATCACATAAAAAGAAAAAATATGCTATGTTTTCCTACATTTTTAACGTACCAAATTCAAATCTCTTTACTCCCTCGGGAGTTTCATACAACATTACCTCCCTTGAGATGTAATGCCTTGCTTTACGTCGAGATTGCGTGCTAATTATGAAAAAGTCTTTATTAATTAGGATATAAATCAGTAAAATTGACACATAGTGCAAGCTCTGCTTATTTTGAGGCCAGGTGGCGCAGATAATGGTAGAGAATGCCGCAAGGCATTCAGTTCGCCATTTGTACTTACTGTGCAATAAAGAATAAATAAATAAATAAATAAATAATTATCAGGTAGGTAATATTACTACAGGAGGTCACTTACCATAGAATTCTCATCAATAGAGTCCAGTCCCATCACAGTGACGTGGAAGTTCACGACAGTGGGCTGGTCATCCTTCTTCGGTGGCCTCATCTTGTCGTAGAGCCGGGGATCGTCGGGCAGAAGGTCTTGGAATGTTAGTAGAGTGGATCTGGTGGAAGAAATGGGGAGTACCTAAATGTAGCAATTTTTGACTATAAGATCTATCTATTCACATCAGCATTTATGCTGATCATTTAGTGATTTTTGGAATTAAATCATTTGGAAGTCGTCCACTCGACTACACAACTTTTATATCAACATAATAAATTAAATGCTTTGTGCTGAATGACTTACTGACGTATCAACTTGGAGGCTGTGTTCTTTGTATGACGTAGGCATCCGATAAGATAGGATTTTCCGACATTCTACCCCTAAGGGGGTGAAAAAGGGGGCAAAGTTTGTGTGGGACAGCGTGATTCCTTCGTCCAATGTAACGTAAAAAAACCAATTAAAAATCCTATTAGAACCATTTTCGACTTCTACGCGGACGAAGTATTATATAATCCGAATATATTATATAATAGAAAAAAATATTTTGCACAGACCCCGCTCCGTGCATGCAGATTAGTGGACTATGAAAGATCTGGGTATACTAAAGTGCCACTAAGTACTTACCCAGCACGAAAGGGGAATGCAAATTATTTTATTTCAAAAGCCTTATTCAATGCATTTGAATCCGTACTTGAGAGTCGAGAGGATGGGACTTGGCGAAACCTCGTTTCTTTTCACGTTGGCATAATTGTCTGTCCTTTCCTTGGTATACAAAAGAATATTATTAGAATTTCATAGGTATAGTAGAAAGGTCAACTTTATGACGACCAGCTGTTCCCAGCGGTTTGACCCACGTTAGTTTGGAAGTTCCCGGGGGAATTCCAAGACAAAAATTACCCTAGATTCTACTCTGTATTCCTGACAATGTGTATGCAAAATTTCATGATGATCAGTTCGATAAGTTAGGTCGTGAAAACGTAGCATACAAACAGAGTTACTTTCCCATTTATGTATATAATATTAGTGTTGCGGCTTCTAATATTGTGTTACTATATATACTATATATATATATATATATACATAATACAGATTATTCGAAGTGTGACTTAAAAAAATAAAAAAATAAAGTGTATTTTTATAACCTACTAGCTGAGTTTTGGGACCAGGAACCTTTGTGGACGTGCAGGCAGAACCACCCGCCACAGTTTCATCATATAATCGAACCAATAGTTTCGAAACGCATAGAGGACAGACATACAAACATTCATCTTTATTTATAAAGAAGAAGAAGATGAATGTGTAAAATCTAAAAATGTATTGCGGTGTCTCGGTATGTAGGATTCTCGCTTCTTAGACAAAGGGCGGAGGTTCGAACCCAGGGTCGTCTTTTCTGTTTTATGTGCGAATCAAAACGCATAGCCACAAGTTTTACGGTGAAGGAAAACATTGTGAGGTAACGAACACGTATATTGGGAAAAATACAACCGAATTGAGAACCTCCTCATTTTTTAACTCGGTTAAAATAGCCTGGCAGCGCGATTTCACTTGTTGAATTACCAAAAACCCTGAAATACAAGTTTCTTTATTTGGAGAGTTAAGTGCGTAAAATATTGGACACGTTTTTTTATATAATCAAAAATAGCAGCGAGTTGAAACTTGAAATGTCGCGTGACGTCAGGATCCGCTGGGTTATGACGTCACAAGCCCCCACTCCCAAACTTTAATGCAATTTATGTGTTTCTCATCATATCTCTCATTTAATCTAATAACAATGTTCGTTCCCATACTCCTCCGAAACGGCTTGACCGATTCTCATGAAATTTTTGATGCATATTCAGTAAGCCTGAGAATCGGCTACCATCTATTTTTCATCCCGGAATTCCCGCGGGAACTCCGAAACTCACGCGGGTGATACCGCGGGGAACAGCTAGTTAAATATAAAAGTCTGTAGGTATAGTGGTTTGTTGACCCCGGTTGTTCCACCCGTGTGTTTCGTAAATCGTGATATTACGGGGATGGAGGTGACAGAGTTAAAAAGTCTAACCATAACATGCTAAACAAATCTCGGCGTCGTACTATGTATATCAGGTAACTTATTATTTAGAGATTTACTAAAAACTAGGTAGCCATTGCACGTGGCTCCAGTCGTGCTGTCGGATGATTTTTACCCGTCGCAACCGTAGCACTATATTTATTTTTATTTATTTATTTATTTACCAAGTTACAATCATTATAACAACTTGACAGTGCTACATAAACCTTTTTAGGTGATTCCGCGCACCGACATGATACGGTATGATAGTGCTTTCATACCGTTTTAAACTGATATACCTAATTATTAATCATCTATTGCTCTTTTCGTAAACTGCGAGAGTTAGGTTTGATTCAGTTCGGTAGATTTTCCGTGATAAGCGTACAAAAATACAGACGCATTAGTGATTATTTGTAATGTTTTGGACTCTGTTAGTGATGTTATTCAAACTCTCTACTTTTTTTAATGTCCTGAACAGCTGTAAACTTACCTCTAGCTTTGCCTCTAGTTACAGAGCTAAGAATTAGTAGTTCAGGTTAGCCAGAAAGGGGGTATTAAGCTGCGAGTGCTTTAAAGTAGGTACCTACCCATAACTGATACCAAAAAGTAAACTGCTTCCATTCATATCATTTGAAATGTACCATAGACACAAAGCTTCATTCTTTGGAGTAGCTTTTCTCGAAAACGTGTTGACTTGCAGATTCAAGATGGATTTGAACCCTTAAGTTGCCTAAAAAGCTTTATCCGCTTATACTAGTGTCAAACATAACGTTTTAAAGATATTCCATTTATAAAATAGTTTTTTTTTTTTAATGGAATATTTTTGGACTTAGACTTAAGACTCACTTTTTAGTCAGTGGATTGGGCACCTTAAACTAAGCTAAGCATTAAACAATGATTTTGTAAAGGTACTTACTGAGCGTAACATAAGTCAGAAGCTCCAAGCCACAAGCGGAGAAGAACAGTAGTTAGCCACAGCAGTGTTTGAGCAGCCATTTTGAATTATATTAGTAAATAGATAGGTTATTATAACATTTTTTAATATAATTTCGTAGAAGAATAGGTTTCAGAAAATTTCGAAAATCTTCGTTTTAGAATGTAACAGCTGGCACATATTATTTAATGGGTAAAATTTCACACTAGAATATCACCTTTATGTATTTTGTTAAAACAAAGTTAGTATATTATGTGGTACCTACTCAACTACCTACTCACTTTTTCATTTGGTTTACTAAGTTGCTCTTGTTCAAAAATTACGTTTTAAAATCGATTAATTTATTTATATTTCTAACTCTTTTCTAACTAAGTATGTAACTTAGAGTTGTTTTTTTTATGTAACATTAAATTTATTTCTAGAATTCAGACACGAATCCGCTTATGTGAAAAGCGCGCGAACTTCGTCAGCAGCCAGGGAAAGCGCGGGAAACGTAATGATGGATGGTTCAGTTGCATTCGACCACTGAGTACATAGTGAGTTGAGAGCTTTTGAATTTTTCTGACATGCGCAGCGTCCTAACTCCTAGGTGACCAAAAAGTGTATAATAAGCAAGTTTAAAATTAAACTACCTAGCTTTGTATTTAACTTGTATATTACGGTCTATATTCTGCCTGATATGCATGTCATGTCCGCTTGTAACATTTTTGCAAGTGTTTCTTTTTGAGTTGTCTAATCGAATTCTATATAAATCCGTAACCAATATTACACTAAAGTAACTCTGTCTGTCTGTTACCACTCTGTTACCTTACGCCTTGACTAGGTACTCAACCGATCTGCATCGTGGCATTTTGCATACGTCATGTTATACGCAGTGGCGGCTTATACAACGTGTTAATGAATCAACTGAAAACTAGAAAATAGTTTGCTCAGAATCAACTAGCGAATCGATCGCACTATGTTTTAATATAGGTTATATTTTTACATTTTTACTGGCCCATGTCTAAATTTTTTATAATACAATATTTGGCGCGTACGCCGCCCGCAGCAAAAAAAATTCGAACCGGTAGGCGCGGGCGTAGCGCTTAGAATTTCGTAGATAGGTCACCTCCAAACTAATGTTGAGTAACTTTTAAAGTATAAATTTTTTTGACATAAAATATATTTTAATCATATTATTGTTAATTTTTTAAATGGGGTGTATCAGGTTTTCAGTTAATTCATTAACACGTTGTATACAAGCCCATATACTTTCTATTTAATAAATGGTTATTAACATACCTACACTTTAATTTGATGTCTATGTATAGATGAATGAATGAATGCTTACCTACGGGGAATTTAGAGTACTAAAAAGCCAGGAGTTCGTTTATTAATTACTAGCTGCTCCCAGCGGTTTTACCCGCGATAATTTCAGCGTTCCCGCGGGAATTCTGGGGCCAAAAGAACCCTATGTCGTCCTCGGTGACGCTGATAACGAGCCGTCAAGGCGTGAAAGCGTAACAAACAAACTCACTTTTACATTTACATATAATAGCACAAATAGTAAGGATTAGTAATCTATTATAATTTGATTAGTTACCGACTTAGGTATAAACTCAGCTGAGCTTTGTTTGGAGTCAAAACCAATTTTTGGCGGTTTTGACATCAGTATTCTATGGTCGACATCGATCGCCCAGACTCCTGAGTGCCAGAACGCGGCAGACATGAAGTCCACTCGAACACGTCTCTGCCCTCTGTCCCCGTCTGTTATCTATTCACGCCTTACTACCCAACCGATCAATGATCATCATTTAGAAGCTGTGTAACGCGGTTTCACCCGCGTCACGCGTGTGTTTCGGAATTCTCGCAATAACCTATTTTGTACTCCACTCCTTATACCTAACATCAGCTATCTGCCAGTGAAAGTCCCGTTAAAATCGGTCAAAAGTTTCAGAGATTAGTTGGAACAAACAGACAGACAGACAGATAGATAAAAATTTCGAAAAGTTTAAGTAAAGTAAAATAAAATTAATAAAATTTGTAGACTATTGAATACAAATATTTTTAATTTTTTTTTTTAATTAATACCTTTTAAGAATACCTACTAATTTTTAATTTGTGAAATTATTCTTTTACATATTATTTTGCGTGAAATAAATGAATTTTAATTTTATTTTAAGGATAATTTTTGTCCCAAAATTCCTGCGGAATCTCCGAAATTAATGCTAGCGAAACTGCAGGAAACAGCTAGTACCTACCTACCTATAAACAAAATTTTATCTATACCTACTATAATAAAAGAGTAGAATCCAAGATTCTGTACATTGAATATTTTTACCTAAAATTGAGAGGGGTGATAAAAGAAGAGTAACCAAGCCTAAAAAAAAGTTTTTAAAATTCTTTTCCGTCTATCTGTCTGTCTGTTCGCGATAATCCCCGCATCTAAGTACTGAACGGATTGTCATGCAGTTTTCAGTAATAGATTAAGCATAGTCTGGAGCTACATATGGACGCAGACAAGCAATAACATGTTAACCCACAAAATTAATTGCATGTCACCGATACATTTCAATGTACTTCTTCTTCTTTAATAATGGCGTCTAAATTTGCCAATGACAATGTTTCTTATTAACAAAAATCTCTTCAGCTACTTCTTCAATTATGGCGAAACGCCAATGACATTGTTAGATTGTTCCCCAAGTTAAAACATGGCTCTCTTGAAAACCAGTTTCCTACTCAGGGTTCAAAATAGATGCTAATAAGTGACTGGAATAACGAAGACAAACGTGACACGCGTGTTTTCGATACGGCTTTCACTCGTCAACAACCCATTTCAATGTAAGTAAGTAAGTAAATAACTTCAGAAAAGAAAGACATCTGAACTGGCTGTATGGACTTAGGTTCCTTTGCCTTCTCCAAAAAGAGTATATTCTCAAAGAAAAATGACCTTGGCCATAGATAATATAATACTATACTAGCCTTGACGGTATGGATGTGATGTGTGTGACTTAGCGAGAAAAAAATCGATTAATTAAAAATCAACTTTTCTCTTTTCAATATTAATCGGTTTTAAAAAAATCAATTTTTGTACCGCTTAACGCTTATCAAAAATTGATTATTTGAAAAAAATAATCAATTAATATGGAAAATGATTATTTTTTACGCCCGTACTGATTCATCTTCTATCTATATAAATAAGAAGGAATCGCCCAATGTGTTGCTAAGCGTATAACTTGCAAACGACTGCAACAAATTGGCCTTTTTTGTGTTAGTTATTGTTAGGACAAGGTTTTTATAAAAGAAGTTTGGAGTTCCTGAGGGAATTCCGAAGCTCACGCGGTTGAATCTCCGAAACGGTTGGACCAATTTTTCACTGCTAATTAGCTGATGTCATTAGGAGTAAATTAAACTACTGTGGAGTTCCCGTGGGACTCCTAAACTAAAACTTATGCGGGTGAAATCGCGGGGCACATCTAGTTATCAATAAAAATTGGACATATTAGTATCGTGATCGATTAAATCGATTTTTCTCTTGTCAAGAATAATCGATTAAAAGCTTTTGTAGCCGAATTTATTAAGTTTGTTTCGTTCTGTAAAACAAAAATTTAATTTACAATTTACAATATTAAGGAAAATAGTGAAATTAGGTACCTATCTATATGAAAAATAGTTATTAGTTATTACTTCCTATGTACTTAGAAGCAGTGTAACGTAATAAGTATCTTCTGTACATAACAACAAAGTATTGTAAGTTTGGTTGTAAGGAAAATGTGCGATTATTCATAACTTATGTTTCGTATCGATCATATTTGTGGTTTTAATGATAATGTTAGATAACCAGCGCAACGAGAAATCCGATATAATGACGTCTTCTCTTCACAAAATCGCGATTTGTGTCGTATCTATAATGTTAATTTACAATTATTATCACAGAACAACACCAATCATTATTCGTGTGGCGGATCCTAAGTTTTCCGCCCTCGAGCCTCATAATAACACCAAAATAATAACAGACGACATTTACGAACAACTCATAGACATAAAGAACTTTAGTTTTAAAATTAATCCACAACCGTGCAAAGGATATGATGAAGGCATACTGCTTGTGGTCATTGTGTCTTCGAACCCAAGAAACTACGACAATCGAATGGCTATAAGAAGTACATGGGGTCACAATGTTGACTCAACTAAAGTAGTTTTTCTAATTGGTGAACTAGAGAATAAAACATTTGAACACAAGATCCTCAATGAGAGTGCTGTGTTCGGTGACATAGTACAAGGCAGTTTTGTAGACGCGTACCGTAATATGACATACAAGCACATAATGGGTCTGAAATGGATTGTCCATCATTGTCCAACAGCCAAATATATTTTGAAAACTGATGACGATGTTTTAGTTCATACCAAAGCGCTGAGAAGTTTTTTAGTTAGGGAGCTTTCACCGTGGGGCGCCAAAAATCTTATCACATGTCAGGTGCTAGAGCGTGCTATGGCTCAGAGGAATAAAAACTCAAAGTGGCTCGTGTCCACCGATGAATATGCATTTCAGTACTACCCTACTTACTGTGCAGGTGAGATATTTTATTATAGCTTTTGTTGCTGGAAAGTGCACTGCATCACCATTTCAATCTTTAAAATTTACTGTCATTTCAAATTCAAAAGCTGAAATGAAGCAAGTAAAAGCTCTGCATTAAAAATCACCCCTAAGTTAATTTATAATCCTTATAAAAAAAATAAGTTAAAATTTTTGTATGTGTATAGTTTAGTTTAGTTGCTCAACTACTAAACTGAATTTTGATGTATTTTTTTTTGGTTTTGACTCACAATTAGACCTGGCAGGTTGACCTGTTGTCGAGATCCAGAACTTTAAGTGCGACGTAGGAAATGGGAAGCTAGTATTAATGATCACATAATAAATTCCAGGCTGGGTGATCCTCTACTCCCAAGATGTGGTTCCTCGTCTGCTGAAGGCGGCACAAGTAGCCCCGTACTTCTGGATTGATGATGTGCAGATCACAGGAGTCCTGGCACAGCAGATTGGGGTGCCGCGTACACCGTTAAATTCATTAATACTAAATCAATACCGATCTGGTTTGTTGACAAAAATGGGACCAAAGTATGCTGGGCCGTTCATATTTGGACCACCAGATCTGAGTGTACAGACAATTCTGAAAATTTGGCAGGCTATTCCTGACGAATAATATCATCATGCATTTTATTGGCTGCTGCCTGCAGCTTGCCCAGCTTGAGACTCAATATTTGCTTAGAAATTTTTTTGTGTTCCTAAATTAGAAATATCATATTTTATGTCACTTGTTGATCTTAACTCTTAAGTATCCTAAGTCACTTGCTGGCCTTCTAAGTTCCATCAATCCATATGCAAGCAATTATGACTCTTGTAGTATGAAAAATAGACAAACACCTTTTTAAATTAAGGATTATAATCCTAAAAGAGAATTCCACATTTCATTGATCTTACAAAGAAAGGTTGGCACATGCTAAATAAAAACGTGGCGGTTAAAATAAAATTTGAAAATCAGTTCATAAATTGCCTTAAACATTGAGAGGCCATACCACCGAATAAAATATTTTATTACTGTTACGTTTCTGTTTTAAGAGATTTAAACTGATTCTTAACAATAATCTGTGTGTCTATGTTATGTGAGTATTATAAAAGGACACAAAAAGTAATCTTGATTATGATAGTTTATAAGACTATTTTGTAAAAGTAGCCAATAAGTGTGACAGTAATGCCGTTCTAGCGTATTATACAGGGTGTTAGAGTAGTCAGGGGACATATTCAAAAAGGCAATTTGGTATTCAATTCTCATCTCAAATATCTGAAAAATAATAAGAATAATGAAAACTGAGTGCGCAAGATACAGACGCGCCTACGGATAAATTAAACAGTACTTTGTGTATAACAGTTACATCTGCAGACACTCAAATAAATATCAACTCTGCTGCCATGCAATATTTTTCAGCTGTTACAACCATGTTGTAAAGTGTTACATCTCTAACGGCCGCACTCAGAGTCGACTTTAATGATTACTTAGTTAAGTTTAGATTTTTAAAACAAAACTGCCGCAATCAGTCAAGTTTAATAAATTAATTTTAATTGGCATTTAACTAATTACGTTACATCTCATTAAATGACAATTAAAATTAATTTACTGAACGTCTCTGATTGCGGCAGTATTGTTTTAAAAATCTATACTTAACTAAGTAATCATTAAAGTCGACTCTGAGTGCGGCCGTTATTCTGTTATCAATTAATAATGTTACGTCATGTAATATTTGTGAAGGTGTTTTTAAATCCCTGCTTGTCTTTGTGTTTGTAAGATAAATAAGATAAATAAGTAGTTTTTGAGACCGTACCAGAAAGTACAATTTTCTAGTGTTGTTTTTTAGATCTCAAAGTACCAATTTAACCATATTATTAGTTAATTAAATGACTATCACACAAATGATCTGTAATACTGTAATAAACTAGTCTGTGACAGATAAACCTTTTTCCTTAAAAGTTAAAATATTATAAATTAATATAGTTTTATATGGAACCTTATTGCTTAAACTCTGTTAATAAAGTAGACAGGTATATTACCTATTATCGTATTAAGTATCGAATAAAATTGTTTTGCAAAGTCCTAATTTACATAGAATGGTACTAAATAAATAAGTACAGTCAAAGATATAAAATAATCATAATTATCCATAAACATTAACGTATCGACGACCCGATTGGCGCAATGGTCACCATGCCTGCCCGCTAATCAAGAGGTTCCGGGTTCGATTCCCGGTGGGGGTGGACTTTGTGTGATGAACACAGGGTTCCATTTTCCAGTCTGGTTGTGTATATATATATCTATAGTATAATATATATGTAATAATATGTGTATTATATACCACGTTTGCTTGGTATCCACGACATCGACACAAGCTTATAGCTTAGTGTGGGCTGAAGTAGATCTGTGTGTTGTGAAGTGGATTATTATTATTATTAAACTGCTATTTGAATTCAATTTTTAAACCTCGATAGGTATTTTAATAACCTTCAAATTCGTTGGTCTATTACATGTTGACTAGTAAAGTACCTATGAGTAGGTACCTATTAGTTATTTCATGGGAGTTTTAGTTTGACAGGGTGGACAGAGAGACCAAAGAGTATAATTATAACGATTACGTGAAATGAACATCAAATTTCATATTTCATAAATAAATCAATATTATGTGATAGAGTAGGATGAAGAATTCTTCCTAGCCATATTAAGCAAATAGAGTATAGCATATAATTATCTATTAAAAAAAAGTTTTTGTGTATTTTATTATTATTAAGAATGTTCGGATTAAAAATGCTGGGGGACAGTGTACAGCACATATTGTGTTTTAAGACAGACAGACAAAACATAATGTACCTTCAGGGCATTTCATTATTTTGTTGTTAAGTTATATACTAGAGCTTAGCATGTTAAGAATTTTGAAAATCAACAAACCAAAAGAAAAGACAGCAAAAGGCAACAGGCAATCTTTTCAATTTAACCTTGTTTTTAATTGAAGAATTTTAACTGTGGTTTTGTAAAATATTGTATTTTAAAATAATTTTTCTCCCCTTTTTTTTAAACAACTTAAGTTAAATTGTGATTACTTATTTAAATGAATTTAGCACTGGTACTTTATTGTGGGTGGCTCAGTGCATTTTAACTAGGTATGTAATTACAAGAATTATAACAACATAAACTGTATCAACACGCGTGCTATAGTTAAGTAGCTTTATAGCTTTAAATAAGTTAAAAAAAATCTTTAAAGTTAAATGAACTTGTACAGTTTATATTTTTTTTTTTATTTAAAGATTAAACTTCAGCAACGAGTCTGTACCTATGCTTAAACAATAGTAAATATTTTTGTTAGTAAATAAAAAATAAGAACTGTATAAATTAAATTATACGTTAATAAAAAAAAAAACATCAATCATTTTATCAAATTGAATATTTTGTATAATTTTACGTTATTAAATTGTAAATATTCATTTTATTAAAAATACTAGCAGTTCCCCGCGGTAATTTCGGAGTTCCCGCGAGAATTCCGGGTTGCAATATAGCCTATGTTACTCAGGGATAATGTACAATAGAATAGAGGTTTATTTGGTACCAAAATTGAAGTCATGTGATATGTCATGCCCATTCTCCTTTATGAAGTTTGATTTTTATCTCGCATTTGTCTCGAATTTAATGACCAACTTAGGTCATTTGTATCAAAATGTACTGTTAGTTATGCCTAAGGATATGTAATAATGATGTCTCAACAGCATTTATATCCATAGGCACTTACCAGGGACAGATGGTAAATAAGTAGATACCACTGGTAGTTTATATTTGTAAAAATAAAATACTTATTATTTTCGTCTCAAGGAAATTATGTTTTACTATAATAAAATATATACATACAAACAATATTGTGAACACTTGAAACCGTCGATGAATCAAAATATACTATTACTATTTACAATTAATTATAATCCTAAAGAAATTAAACAATATCACAGAGAATCATATACAGGGTAGAGCTTATCTAAGCTAAAATGACGCGCCCCTCCATCGGGCATACGCACACGCACAACCGTTAAAAAAAAAGACATATAAATCTGGTCTTCCCATTCGTCCTCAGTTGCCGCATAGTGTCGCCGCACTACCACCATTGAAGAGATATTATCAATAGGTACATGATATCGCACATATTGCACCTATCAAGCAGGCAGCTGTTGAAAATATATCATATTCAAAACTTTAGAAAACAAGAAATCGCGATCGACAAAGTAGGCTTCTTCTATACCTGAGTCCACATTTTTATGTCTTAAATTTAAATAGGTAACATTTAAAATGTTATTTTAAAGCGTTTTTTTAAGATTCGATTTTTTCGAATTCGAAGTTTTTTCTAAAATACTTTAAAAAAATAGGTGTAACTCTTTATCTGCTAACACCGACACTAATATCTTGGTGACTTTATATCCTCTTATGAACTAGCGTTCTACATGCCTTTATTAAGTATACTTATTAGATATACTTAATCAATATTTTCACGGATCCTAAAATACTTTTTCTGTAATCTTAAGCTCCTCTTTCTCCATCAGTCTCATCTCAACTTCTGCATCTGTATTGTTTTTGCCCTTAAAGCTATTCTCAATGTCGTGAAGTGTCCTATCTTTTGTTTCTGGTAACAAAACGTATATCACGGTCAGACCTAAAGTCAACGTCGCTGCATAAACTAAGAAAGCGCCTTCCACTCCTATAGAAGAGTACAGATGCGGTGCAGTTTTCATCGATACAATAAAGGATGGAGTCAGAAACGACGTCGACAGAGTCGACCCTAAACTTCTGTAAGCTAAAGGAAACACCTCCCCACAAATAACCCAGGCCAAAGCCGCTAATCCTAAACAGAATGATACAGTATACAACACCATCAGACCCATCGGCAGTGTGTTCAATAACCAAGGAGCAGAGAACATATCTGCTTGTCTCATGTAGATGAAAGCTGATATAAAAATCATAGACAGGACTGTCATAACTCCACTCGTGAACAAAATCGTTCGCCTTTTCAGATATTTCAACAAGAATATCGCTATGAAAGCGCACACAGTTCTTAATAAGTCTATGATGGTGAACGGCCAGTTTACGTCTTTCGGGTCCTTTTTGTCTAAAACCGCTTGCAGGATCAAATTCCCGTACGCAGGTATCATATGAGCGCCACCAAATTCAAAAACTATCAGCATACATATAGCTATAAGAGCTGGCTTGTAAAACTCTTTCTTCTTGAATATCTTCAATATTTCTTTCAGCACATTTATCATCGATCTAGACAGACGTGTCCATGTAAATCTCTGCACCTCTACTGGCTTCATGTTTTCCTTTTCAAAAAACTCTTTCTTTTGTGAATCGATCATCGCCTCCAACTCGTCGTGTTGCTCGATTCCGTCTCCCCTTAACCATTTGAATGATTTCGTTGCTTTATCAAATTTGCCCTTAGAGATCAACCAACTGGGTGATTCTGGCGATAAACTGATGACGACCATGGAAATTAAAGGTATCATGGCGCACACGACAGCTGTCATCTTCCATGTCAAGTATGCACCCCATAAGTGAGCCAGAAATATCCCTAATCCCAAAGATATGGCGAAAGTTCCGAGGAAAGCTCCCCTGTATTTCGGGTCGGTGTATTCTGCGACTAAGATGGCTGCTAAAGGTGTCCTCAAACCCAGCGCAAGACCATGCAGGAGTCTGGCGAAGAGGAATAGAGGAACGGAGTTTCCGAAGATGAAGACCAGCCATCCTAACAGTGCAGGCACTGTGGTCATGAGGTGGGCTTTCTGTCGACCGAAACGGGTCATCAGAACCGGTGATATGAAGTTGCCAACGATACCCATGACGCCGACGACGGACGCTGAAACACACAGACATAGTCTAGAAAAATATATGTAGTGAATAGTGATCTAAAGCATGAGTAATATCTATGAAATTTATTAAAATTTGGAAATTTTCGTCAAAGTGCCAAGTGAGAACCGTGAAACAAAAACCGTTTGGACAAGGTCGTCGTGGATATCCTTGGAGTGAGACGTTGAGGGGGAGGGAATAAAGGAGAACTTGAGTAAAATTTGTAATGGTGGAGTAAAATCAGCAATCGAGGCTGAAGCATGTGAGGCATTTGTTTCAAATTTCATGACTTTCATCAGTTAGTTCACACGCTTTAACAGAAGTCTATACGTACTTAGGTCCTTAAAACTGAGACTTGTTAGATATGCCATGTTAAACCTAACAAAACTATGAGATATTGACCGCGACCTTAGTCCTTCTCTTGTTAGCGGTGGGTTGTGTAATGATAATTTGTATTGTTACCGATGATTCACTCGTGTTGCTATAAAAAATAATTATCTCGCCTTCTGTTTACTAGCACCATAGATAATTAATATTATCCTACTAATATTATAAATGTGAAGGAGTGGATGTTTGGATGTTTGTTTCTCAATCACGCAGAAACGGCTGAACGGATTTGGATGAAATTTGGCATGCACGTTGTCAGGGCCCAGGGTTCTTTTTATCCTGGAATTCCCGCGGGAACTCTGAAATTATCGCGGGTGAAACCGCGAGGCACAGATAGTAATACTATACTAGCTAGTAGAAGCTTGTCTAAACTAAAAAGTCGCGCCCCTCCATACGCACACGCATACGCACAACCGTTAAAATATCGATACGACACAAATACATAAACTGTCTGTCTAATGTCTATTCATCACGAGTGCGCAACACTGTTGCCGCACTCACCCAATACAATATGATCCCGCACATCTAAAACATGAGGTGCGTCCTCTTCTGAGGGTGCGTCATTTTAGTTTAGACAAGCTTTATACGTCAAACCTTCCCTTAGCTTCCTACAAAATGTAGGTCTACCTAATGTCAAATTTGAAATATATTACTCAGTGTTTTTTTCCCATCAGAGACAGGTCAGACCCAACACGTTTCTGTTTGGTAAAATCTACCTATAGATAATTTAGGCCGGAAAATCAAACTAATAAAAACCCGCTTCCCGGGTAAGATTTTTAACAAGGACAAATCGAGGGAAAATTTCTAATGGCAACCTTTATTGTACAGACATTTCCCCCGTGGTTCCACTCGCGTCTCGCGGGAATTCCGGGATAAAAGTACCCTATGTTTTTTTTGTATCCCTGACAACGTGTATCTAATGCTCAGAAGAATAACTTATTCTTCTGAGATCTAATGCAAAATTTCATCATGTTCGGTGACGTGAAATATAACAGACGGACAGACATAGTTACTTTTACCTTTTTAATGTTAAGTATACCTCTATAGATTATTTCCCGGTTGGTTCATAATAAATCTATTCTTTATTGCACTGGAAGCAATTAGTGTGTGAGAATGTGAGTTTGTTACGTTTTCACGTCTTAACTGCTCAACTGGTCACCATGATGCACATTTTCAGGGGTACAGAAAAGGAATCTCCGTGGGAACTCCGAAACGCAGGTGGAAACCGCAGGGAACAGCTTACAGTAAGTAATGATCGATGAATCGATTTTTATATTGCACAAAGACCACGATGGATTGTCAGTCACCTACCGATCCAGGATGTGTCATGGTCTGTCAGCGTGACAGGCCCACCGTCGCTCTTTATCTGCGCAAACAGCACCGCCGGGTACCCGTGGGCGCAACCGTGACCGGCTATATTCAGCGCCGCGCCGAACACCACGAAAGCCTGGAATTTAATAAATTAAATTGAATTGATAAACTTTATTTGACACAACACAAAGATTTACAGCATACGTATACAACAACTAAACATATATATAACAAGTATTGAGGGTTCGCTTCTCAACCGACGGACAGACGCCGCCAGCCGAAGATCTGTGGGCGGACTCCATCCGACGGCTGAGAAACGGACACCTTAAAATAACGGAGACACTTATTTGCACATTGTGATTAGACACCGTGTTGTGACAAAAAGGCGGCCAGCTCAGCATAAGTCGGGTGGTTGTAAGGACCACCCGGCGCTGGTCTTCCGCTGGAGCCCTGCGGAGGCGTCACGGACGCAGGCAGACAAATTTATAAACAAAATGAACAAATACTATATACTACTACATACTACTATATAACTGTCCACTGTTTTCTCTCACATTGGCTGGCAAGAATAGTGCTTAATCGAGGCGCCTGACCAGTTAAAAGAAGAAATAGGTAGGTACAGTCAGCATCAGAAATATGTAGTCGCTTTGGACAATCGTTGGAAATTGGATCGTGTATGAAATTGAAATGGAAATAGTATATTTCATTATAAGTGCGGAAAGCCTGTCATTGCAAAGAGTTCCGACATATGTCTACCCGAGCCGAGGCGCAGCCGAAGGTGAGGGTTGACAGTCGGAACTAGTTGCAATGACGGTTCCGCACGTGTACTGAACAACTATTTTTAATACAGTTACGAAAAAATTAAGCAATTTAATAAAATATCAAAAACACAACAAACTCAACTAAGTTCCAACTGTGATCAAGAGATGGCGCTAGTCGTATTAGTAATGCGAAACCTACGTTTCGCAATGCAAAAAGTGTGTCAAAGTCGTGTCGCCATTTTGACAGTTGGCAAAGAGAACGCACGAGTTCGGGAAAGGTAAACAAAAAGCTCGAGTATGTAATAGCCCACATCCCGAACGCTAAACGTCCCTGCAATACGCCACTTTTTGAGCAACTGTATTAAAAAAGTTTTATTTGACACATGAACACAAAAATTACAACACACGTAGGTATACAACAAGTATAGGTAGGTTCAATAATAAATATTGAGGGTTCGCCTTCGCCGCCCAACCGCCAGATAGACGCCGCCCGCCGAGCTACTGACAAACGGAGAGAAACGGACGAAACAGTTGAGAAACGGACACCTACAGTAATGAAAACACATAAATTGGATCATAATATTCCAATAGTGAGCACAAAGTTCGACGACAAAAGTGTTTTCGTATGTTTGATATTGATAGTTTGTTCCAGATGCCATCAACTTGCTTTTACCGATCTATTCGCTCATGGATTCGCTCTACTTTTTGTAATAAAACTTCGGAAAACAAATTCGTTTTGTTCTTACCTACTAGGTGGCGTTGTACTTAACGCAAAAATTTCACATTTTGCGCGTGGTGCCTGATGTCTGATACACAAACTCTTTTTAAAACTAGGTATTTGTAGTACGTAGTATATTTATTACTCTGAGGTATTTGGTGTTCCGGATGAACGTATAGTAAGTACCTACCTGCTTTATGAAAGGTTTCATCTCGATCCAGGTCTGTGGTTGCTAAGGTCGGCCCCAATCATGCGGTCGAAGGTTGCCAGTATCTGTAAACATAAATAAACATAAATATAAAGATATTAAATAGGCACCTACTAGCTGGGCCCCGCGGTTTCACCCGCGTGAGTTTCGGAATTCCTGCAGGAACTCCAATGTAGCCTTATTTACTTTTTATAACATCAGCTAATTAGCAGTAAAAGTCCCGTCAAAATCGGTCCAACCGTTTCGGAGAGTTTCGCGTGAGTTTCGGAATCTCCGCAGGGACTGCAATATTCTTTCATATTATTTTCTATACAATAACAAAGACGATAATATAGAATTAGCGAAATTGGTTAAGCCGTTCACGCGTGATGCCGTGACCAAGGGAAATAGGGATTCATTTTTATATGTATACCTACCTATCACTAGTTGTGCCCCGCGGTTTCACCCGCGTGAGTTTTGGGATCAGGAACCTTTGCGGACGCAGGCAGAACAACCCGCCAAAGTTTCACCACAATCGGACCAATGGTTTCGAAACGCATAGAGGACAGACATACAAACATTCATTTTTATTTATAAAGATATTAGATATTAGATATAGAAGATTGTAAAAGATGGAAGTTTGAAGGTAAGGGACAATCTGTGGAACTAGTGGACCTTGGGTGACATAATATGATGAATCAAGATGTAGAGTTGCGTCGCAGTGCACAGACAAACCAAATTTGGTTTTTGTTGCACTGTACCTAAATATGTGAATTTTGTATTTTGTACTTATTGGTTTTTAATAAAAAAAAAAAAAAAAAGTTAGAACATAGGAATTCCCGAAATGACGCTGTAGAATCCGCGGGGGAAGACCGCGAAGAGCTGCAATATTGTAAAGTGAAAAATTTCTAAGTTTAGATGTACGCGACAATCTCTGGAACTAGGTTACTGAATCGATTCTGATAATTGGACATAGATAAGCAATAGTGTGTTAACCCACACTGGAGAAATTTTGAGTAAATCGTGTTTTAATATTATAGCGCCATCTTCTGTCAACATTTTTTATGTTCAATATTTAGTTACATACTTAAACAATGTAATAACGTAAACACATAGTTAAAAAACGTTCCCTAACTCTCAATAAATCGTTCTGAATAGGTAACTTAATTTTGTGGGTTAACATGTTATTGCTTATCTGCGTCCAATTATTGTATTAATAAGAAAGCTACAATATCCCCAAGTGACGTAGAATACTTTCATCCCAGTAAAGGTCCCAAAGGAGTTCCAAAATTAACGCGGGTGACACCGCGGGGAGCTAGACTTAAATTTTTATAAAAAGAAAGTCTATGCCGGTGGAACCACGTTATACGGGTCGCTAGTAGGTACAGAATAGTTTCGCCGTGGACCCACTGCCAGCACTTTCTAGTGGGTTAAGGGAAAAATTCCCGTGGACCCTACCACAGACCACTGTTATGGAGTGGGTCTATCCAGTGGGAACACGGGCCGTGAGTCCAATTTTGGGATAAGCAAAGACTACTTTTAGTTCCGAACACCGATCGATGCAATTTAGAATAAAATTAAATTGAATAAAATCTAATACATCTAATATATATAAATCACGTGTCACGTTGTTTGTCCGCGATGGACTCCGAAACTACTGAACGGATTTTGATAAAATTTTGCAACCATTTATAATATGGTCCAACTTAAAAGATAGGATAGTTTTTATCCCGGAATTCCCTCGGGAACTGAAGGACATAGAGTAGTTTTTTTCCGCAACCTCCGCGGGAACTCCGAAATAACCGCGGATGAAATCGCGGGGGACAGCTAGTATATATATAAATCACGTATCACGTTGTTTGTCCGCGATGAACTCCGAAACTACTGAACGGATTTTGATAAAATTTTGTAACCATTTATAATATGGTCCAACTTAAAAGATAGGATAGTTTTTATCCCGGAATTCCCGCGGGAACTCTGGCACTAATGCGGGGAACTTTTTTCCCGCAACCTCCGCGGGAACTTCGAAATTACCACGGATGAAATCGCGGGGGACAGCTAGCTTAGAAATATATTTATTTACACACACACAGTTATCTTACCCACTTTGGTATTACTAATCCGTTTTACTCACTTATTATTAAAATTCATGTTTTATGCATGTAATTTGTAACAAATCGGATAATTAAATTTGACTAATAATTGTAATTATTTATATGATCTGACATTCGTACAAACAATGAGTAAGTATACAATGTAACGCAATGCGAAGTTAATTGTGTACAAGGCATTTCGAGGTAGGTATACAGATACTAGATAGGTATAAGTAATGATGAGAAATCACGCAATAGAATGCCGTCGGAGTCTGCGTCAACATAAGCCCGCACTAAGCCTCAGTTCAATCTAGGATTACGAAAGAAAAAAAAAATAGTTTCCGTAATGAAATCTTATTTTATTATTTTCAATCTTAATTTTCAGTAAATTTTCTGATATTTCGTGACATAGGTTATGTACGTAATATTTATTATTGACTAGCTGCCGTCCCACGCGGTTACAACCGCGATAATATCGAAGTTCCAGCGGAATTGTTCCATACGAACTTTGCAACCCCTTTTCATTCCCTTAGGGGTTGAATTTTCAAAAATCCTTTCTTATCGGATGCCTACGCCATACAACGAACACACCCTCCAAGTTTCAGGTCTCCACGATCAGAGGTTTAGGCTGGGCGTTGATCCATCAGTCACTCAGGACAAAGCATTTTATATGTATATAGATTGTAGATAAAGATAAATATACCAAACCCTGCTCTGTCCTGACAACGTAGGCTTGACTTTTTCCGACACTTCCAACAATATTTGTTATATTTCCATCAGTTTACACAAAACCTTGACAAATTGTACACCTAAACCATCCTCATGAATCACTCTATCTATTGGTGAAAGCCGCATGAAATTCCGTTAAGTAGTTCTTGTGTTTATCGGCTATCGCGAACACACAAACAGACCGCAGACGCGCTGGAGAACTTTGTTTTAGAATATGCAAGGATTATTTCCATAAATTAATGTCGCTATTTACCTTTTAATATCCTAAACCCCCTGCCCTTACTTACAATAATATATCTAGAGGTATTAAGGAAAACATGCGCAGTGTCAAGTTGCTAGATTGAACCGACTATGAACATTGAGATACCAGTCAGTCAGGCCTGCAGATACACTGCTGTGATCTTAATTTTCGCGGCTAAGTACCTAATTATAGATTTCTTTAATGTATTTATAAACCCATATGTGCCACGTTAAATTCGAATCCGTCCAATAGTTATTATTTAAAGCGCATTCAAACGGAAAGAAAGAAGTTTAAAAAATGATAGGTACACTTCACAACACACAGATCTTCTAAGCAATAAACTTGTCGTGGAAACCAAGCAAACATGATAGGTAGTAGCTACCTATTTACATAGATATACAAACACGCCCAGTTAGGAAAGTGGAACCCTGTATTCATCACAAAAAGTTTGCACATATGAACGATGGCATATCAAGAAAGCCAATATGCCCCGTTTTGTTCGAATCTGTCTATTGAGTGATGCGCGTTCAAAGATACCGAAGAGAGAGATCCAAAAAATGATGATAATATACTTATGCCTTCGTTCACTTACGAGTTGATATGGTGGTATCTACCTACCTACTTATTTTCCACACACAGACACTAACTAAAACCGTTTTATAGTAGGTAATTCAATAACACTTTAGGTATTAAGTACTTATACCTCAAAGAGTGGAATATATTGATGTTTTTTTCTTGTACTATGCTACACGAAGCTCGCCGCGCGACTTCGCCTGTCCACCACTTGACCACTGACCGCTCGCGTCTGACTAAACTTTGAGTTAGCAACTCCAACTGTTATAAAGATTTATCAATCGCTCTCGACCTTCGGGTGATCGACACCTTTTGTATTCATAATAATAGGTAGGTACCTAGATACTGTACTTATTTAGGAAATAGCTTAAAAGCTAGAAGAGGAAATATGAAAATCGACAAAAGATTAGCAAGGTAGTACCTACTTTAGGTATTAATTAAATTTTATTAAGACAACATGAGTTAGCTATTAAGAATTTGCAAGTCTAAAATTGTTGTGACTGACACGAAATCTTGAAAACTACGTGACCTATGAAACTGTTTGGCAGATAGATAGTTAATTTAGAGTCAGCTAAGATTGCTAAGAATGGATTTCACGGAGTTCCTGCGGGAACTTCCGAATTACCGCGGATGAAACCGCAGGGAACAGAACAGCTAACCGCCGCACTCAGAGTCGACTTTAATGATTACTTAGTTAAGTATAGATTTTTAAAACAAAACTGCCACAAACAGACAAGTTTAATAAATTAATGTTAATTGGCATTTAACTAATTAAGTTACATCTTAACATTAATTTACTGAACGTCTCTGATTGCGGCAATTTTATTTTAAAAATTTATACTTAACTAAGTAATCATTAAAGTCGACTCTGAGTGCGGCGGTAAGACGTATTATAAAGAGGTAAAGTTGGGGTAGGTAATCTCTGGGAATACTGTTCTATTCTGAAAGTTCATTCATTGAATCGCAATACAGAAACCTATATAACGAATACCAAAAATCAAGCAAGTAAAAAAGCAGGGAACAGCTATTTTGTCTAAAGCAGTGTTTTTCAACGTGCGAAGCCTCTGTAGGGGGGTTGCAAGAGGAAGCAAAAACTACCTCAATAAAAAAAACAATACACTTTAGAATTGTATGGATTAAATATTTGTAACACAATGAATTAATACATGAAAATAACCAGGGGTCGTGAGATATTATTTCATACTAAAGGGGTAGTGTCATGAAAAAGGTTGAAAAACACTGGTATAGAGTAATTAGGTCTTAAAATAGGAGAGCGTTCTTTCATCCTGATATAAAAAGTTCCTGTGGAAATTTCGTAAGTAATCGGACGCTCGCTTTAAAAGTTAGTTAACTTGATCGATAATCTTGAGACTTCGGTTATGTCCAGACATGTAGTCACTAAATGAAACTGGAATTAATGCTCATTTTTATACCTTATTATTATTATTATTCATTAGATCCCAAGGATTATCTCTGTCACGACAAAACTATAGTAAATGGTCAATCGATATTATCTCTGCCATCGATCTAGTAAAAACGTTGGTAAATCATTAACGTCCATTTCTCATGAAGCGGTTTCATGGCCGCGGCCGACGGTACCAATGAAGGCAGGTTTTGCTGAAATAATTGATACACAAATAAAAATAAAAACCATTAATTGCAAAAAAAAATATACAGAAAACTTAAAATTTCTTTTCTTTTGATCAATTAATGGAAAGAGTCGCAAATGCGCGACTCGCCCCAGCACAAAATCAACAAAAGAAATATTATTCTTAGACATATTGTGGCAATAGGAGTGCATTCAGCGTATGCTGGATGAACATCCTTAATCCAGATGTTCACCCAGCGCTGGAATATCAATGCACCCCTTGCTCGGACTAGGGTGTTTTGCCGAGAAAAAAGAAAAATATTGTGAAAGCGGGTTATCTTTTAATAAATTAAAACTTGATTGCATCACCCAATTATGCATTACAATAAATAAAACAGCATTAAAAAAAAACAATTAGATAAAAAAATTGACATGGATCTGTTTAGCCTTAGTTTATTAGCGCGGCAGCGGTGAAAAATGGAAAATTTTGTAAGGATATTGTTATAAAATGTATCTCACTTATCACCGGTGACGTTTCCAACTGAAAATAACCCCGATGTGCGATATCCAGTTGGTAGTCAATCAAAGGTAACGGACACACCAAGTTATAAGCAAAGAATAGAGTTTATGTAAAGAAGCGACACTCCGTCTCCCACCAATTTCATCCCTCCTCATACCCCGCGAAAGTTTCACAATTATTCACTCACAGTTGACAGTTACTGTCAGCTCGCTCAGGCTCGCTGTCAACCTAACGATACGCACACACGCACAACACGTGTAAGTACAAGCTGGCCGTCTTTACTTGTGAGCAAGAAAGTACCTACTTGAATCAGTTCATTTGTATGGAGTGTCACCGCTGCTATAAATGTAACTATTCTACCGAAAAAGATGTATTTTGTTGATCTTGAAAAGTACACCGTTCGAGCTCTTAAATATGCAGGTAGGTAATATCTTGGAATCGAGCTGATCTCAGCTCCTGTTAATGCTTCTATCTGTTTACTGACGTATTAGTTTCGTAAAATCAAGTGGTCATTATTTTTATCATTCTTGTATCTTCAAGTACAGTAAAAAAAAACCGTTAGCGAAGTTATGTAGATTGTATTTTCATTGCATTGCACTGATTAATAGCTTCTGAACTTTGTTCATTTACAAGTCCAGATAGAACGTTAACCATCGGTCGGTGTCGATGGTGAGTCAATGCGCTTGTCTATCAAAGGAACTGCATTGGTTTTTTCAGTGTCATGTAAATCCAATTTTGTTATCTACACCGATTCACCAATTTATAGCGATGATGGCTCAGTGATTAGTACATTAAGAACTTCGCAGCTAGACGTGGGTTCAAAGCCAAACAATGAGCTTGTGTTGTAAAACTAAGGCATACTAACAGTGGTAGGCCATTTTATTGTACATTGCCCGGCTGGCTAGCTACCACTTTTAAGTTGCAAGTCTGTCGCCAAGCACTGAACGGGGTGTTCTGACAGCCTTACCTGAAAACCAGTCCCTATTAGAGGTTAGATATTTTTAGAAACTTCTACCGCACCGTCACTTAATACCTAACATCAGGGGAGCTGTGGTCATAATATGGCAAGCCAGTTAACCTTCAAAAAGTTCATTAGTCTGAAAGAATAATAAGATAAGATAAGATAAACTTTATTCAGCGAGAACAAACACATACACCACGCAACAAATACTTTACAATATAAAGGTAAAATATGTAGATAGTATGTAGGTAGATAATATGGTGCAGTGCCTTGCTTATAGGGACTCCACTCAGCATGTGCTGCGACCGTAGTAGTCACAGCGCTGGTTTTCAGTGGAGCCCCAGCGTTCCGCCTGCGAAATTATCGGAACTATCAAAATGACTTATGATTTTAAACTTTATAAAAATACTTATGATACTTTTGATATTTAAATATATATATGCCGATACACATACATAAATTTAAACTCAAGTCTTTGATATACTCAATAAGTCTTTGATCCTGACTTTCGCAGTAGGAATATTCTACTCTTTGATCTGGACTTTTAAGTTATCAAAGTCGTTAATAAATAATTTATTAATATGTATGTCTGCATGTTCTTGAACCCATTTGGACATTATCAATTAAATAAATGGGTATAATAAAATCATATAGGCAGTAATTCCTTGCAATTCAAGGTCAGTGTTGTCATCCTTTAGGAGCACCAGCACCTAAAGCTTTACCTACATGCTTTCGATAGGTAAGTATAGACGCTTATTATGTAGGTACTAGGTACGTACCTAAATATGGAGTTCATAATTTTTTTCTTAAAACGTTTAAAGATAGATTTACTTTACTAGATGTATGTATGTTTGTTCTGGCTAATCTCTGAAACGGCTGGACCGATTTTAACGGCAGATAGATAGATAGATAGATTACTCTTTATTGCACACCAAATTAAAAAAAGTGTTTACAAATTTTCCTACATTCAACTTAAAGGTATACAAAAGGCGGCTTTATCGCTTAAAGCGATCTCTCCCAGGCAACCTTTGAGTGGACAGATTCATAAGAGAGCTGAGAGATAGCTGATGTTATAAGGAGTACCTAACTTAAGCTGCCTACTTTTGTTTTAGAAAAAAATTGTTCTTGCGGGAAACCGAAGCTCACGCGGGTGAAACCGCGGGGCACAGCTAGTTAGGACATAAAATTTCTAATGTGGATTTTGACAGTAAATTTTCTATCTATACCTATACCTATCTATACCTCGGCACAATATTTTTTTCCGGATGAACGGTTCCCTACGTCCTTTCCTGTAGGTACCCTTGACAATAGGGATGTTGACGACTTTTGAAAATCAAAATTCTAATTAGTCCGTCAGTTTATTAAAAATTATTAGACCGGTATTTTTTAATTTTTCAAATAAATTAAAATACACACAGATAAAGCGCATTAAAGTTGAGGGTGGGGGCTCGTGACGTCACTTACCGCTACAAGCCGCCATACACACTGCACTGATCACGCGAAGTTTCAACTCAATGTATATGGCCGTTATTTTTTAATTACGTAAAAAAAGAAAAAATACGTGTCCAACATTTTTTATTAATCTACAAGACGGGTTAAAAAATAATAGTCAAATACAATTAAAAGATAAGAAATAGTGTATAACTGGATACAGGCACCTATCAGTTGCTTCAACTGCCTGCCTGAATTATAAATAAATAAATAAAATAGCTTATTTTGCCTATATGCTACCCGTGGTGTTCGGTTCGTTGCGAGTTCTTGCGGGAATTCCGGAATGAAAAGTAGATACCTACCTACCCTTTGTCCTTTTCTGTACCAATGACAACGCGCAGCAGAATAAATTTTACAGGAGGAGCAAAATACCGGAAATCGCTTTATTTAAAACACGCCTTGTATAGTTTAACGATTTTTAACCGACTTCCAAAAAGGAGGAGGTTCTATGTTCGATTGTATGTATATTTTTTTTTTTTTTTTTATGTATGTTCACCGATTACTCGAAGACGGTTGGACCGATTTGAAAAATTCTTTTTTTGTTTGAAAGGGTTTACTCCCAATTAAGTCCCATTGCCACCAAATCCAGATCTGATGATGGGATCTTGGAGAAATCGAGGGAACTCTTCAAAAATTATAGGCACACCTATAGCGATTTGGGTATTTTTGATAGTAAATCGTTCATTTGCTTTCCGAAAGCAAAATTTGAAGAAGTGGAACTGATGATGAAGATCACAGATGGTCATCGGAACTACTCAACAATATTACGTATTTCACGGGTTCCGATTGGAGCGATTTCAAAAATGGATTTTTTGTTTGAAAGGGGATATTCCCAAAGTGATTTCATTGACACCAAGTCGAGAACTGATGATGGGATCCTGGAGTAATCGAGGGAACTCTTCAAAAATTATGGGTACACCTATAGCGATTTTTGTATTTTTTTCAGTAAATCGTTTCTTTGCTTTCGGAAAGCAAAATTTGAAGAAATGGAACTGATGATGAAGACCTCAGATGGTCATCGGAACTACTCAATAATGGGTATTTCACGGGTTCCGAATCGTTAACTTTAATATGGTTTCTATACAATTTATGCCCATCACAATGTATATGGTGAAGTGGAACTGATGGTGATGTACTAGGAGAACTCCTTAACAATTAACGTCCCTGCGTCGGGAAAAGCAATATTTTGTAAAAGGTGATGAGCAGTTGACATTAGGCTATTGTAACTTAGAGAAATTACAAACTAAGTCACTTAAAAGCGAGAAATAAATAAAATTTTAACAAAAAAATTAAAACCGACTTCCAAAAACACAAAACTGAAAAGCTAATAACAAAATACCGATTTAATCCAAAAGACAAAAACACACGTAATATTATTATTGGTATGTGCTACCACTGAACGGTATGAAGTCGGTGACAAGCCAAATATGGAGGGGGAAGATGGGCTAAGTCGACTCCCGCCACCAGCTCTTCGTGAGCAGAACAACCCAAGTGGGCAGACACCAGCGGGCTTGTCACCGAATTCAAACCGATCAGTGGTAGCACATACCAATAATAATATTACGTGTGTTTTTGTCTTTTGGATTAAATCGGTATTTTGTTATTAGCTTTTTATTTTTAGCTTTTCAGTTTTGTGTTTTTCTTCTTCTTTCTTCTACACACACAAGCGCACACACACACACACAGACACGTCAAACTTATAACACCCTGTCGTTTTTGCGTCGGGGGTTCAAAATGGACACAAAATACTTATGTAAGTACTTACTTATTATACACGACAAAAAATCATAGAGTCACACAAACCAAACAGAGAAGGTTATTTCATATTTTGCACTCTATAGAAGTGGTGTAGTTACTTCATATTATATCTCTAGGTTGCACTCATATTAAAACGCCCTTCCAGCACATTCTGTCGGATAAAATATAATAATCACAATCAATTATATTATGATAAACTTTAAACATTTCCGCGTTCAACAATAGAAACCAATCTGCTATAAACGTACTGCAATAAAATTCTAATATCGTTTGTTATTAAGTTGTTTTTAAACTAATAATTTTTTACGGAAGCCATGTATCAGACTGTTAAAAATAAAAAAAATAATACATGAACATTTGAATATAGAACCTCGCGATATAGTGAGGGGAAAGTGCGCGTGTCGATCGAGTCAACGCCGACGCACACGACCCGGCGCGTGATTTCTCTGCGCGTGTTTCCTCGACTGCACCTCGGTCGCTTGCACCGCAGTAGCCTGTATTACAACACAGCCTCACCTCTCTAGTGTTGTTGTTACGTGTTTCTTTTAATATTCGTCAAAATCAACCGGTAACATAATTGCACACTTTATAATTATTTTAATTGATTAACTTTTTTTTTGCAATGTTTTAGCACAAATTGTTACAGTTTATATCCACTCTTACTTTTTGGTGTGAGTGATTATTTAGGTTTTCGCTTATTAGCCTACATTTTTTGTAATTTGTAGGTAATATTTACACTTCTTGGTTACTATGATTGCGATCACTTCTCATCTTTGACCGACTTCAAAAAGAAGGAGGTTATCAATTCGGATGTTTATCCTACTAATATTATAAATGTGAAAGTGTGGATGTTTGGATGTTTGTTACTCAATCACGCAAAAACGGCTGAACGGATTTGGATGAAATTTGGCATGCAAGTTGTCAGGGGTAGGTACAGAAAAGGACATAGGGTACTTTTTATCCCGGAATTCCCGCGGGAACTCGGAAATTACCGTGGTTGAAACTGCGGGGCACAGCTAGTAATTATATTTTTTTTAATTGCACTATAGGAAAATATGGATATATTATATGGTTAAACTAGTTAAAGTAGATCAATGCGTACTATAATAATCTTAGTCGTATCATTCTTAGATATTACCATAGTCCATATCAATCGATATCGATTCATCGATGGTGCACACATCACTAAAGCAATAACTTAGCACTTTGCATCCAAAAGCATTTGCAATAAACACCGATCGTTTGTCCATCCAAGTGAGAAATAATAGCTTAACTTTTTCGCTGGCACCGGAAATACAAGTGACGCGGGCGCATGAACTTCGACAGCGGGCACAATATCCGGTGCCTCCATGTAAAGTTAGATGTTTATTTTTTAAAGCAGATGGCACTGTTATTTCTAAGAAGTATTTATTTATTACCTAGTGCTTCCCCGTGATGTCACTCGCGTTAATAGGCTATTTGAGTAACTTTTTTTTCTAAATTCTATTTAGTCCGTCAGTTAGATAATAAAAAAATAATAGACACGTATATTTTGCTTTTTAAAATCAAATTAATGAAAATATACTTGGATAAAGCGCAAAGTTTGGGAGTGGGGGCTCGTAACGTCATGTGCAGGTAAAAATTGCACCTGCTTGTGACGTCACGCGACATTTCGACTCAACGTACCTATCTCCGTTATTTTTTGCTTACGTAAAAAAAAAGAAAAAATACGTGTCTAATATTTTTTATGAATCTACAGCTAGGGCGGACTAAAAATAAAAAATTAGTCAAATAGCTTATTTTGGACTTCTCCTATCGACGAACAGTCTAATGACGTAGGTACGTAGAATTTCACGGCAATAAAGCGTGAAAGCGTAATATACAAACAAACTCACATTCACAATCCTAACTAACATTATAAATGCGAAAGTAAGTTTGTTTGTTACGCTTTCACGGCTTAACGGCTCAACCGGATACCACGAAACTTTGCATACACGTTGTCAGGGGTACAGGGAAAGACATAGGGTACTTACATCCCGGAATTCCCGCGGGAATTCCGAAAGCACCGCGGGTGGAACCGCGGGGAATAGCTAGTTAGCTATAAGTAATATTAGTTAGGATTCACCTCAAGGAAGTAGTACACACCTATATAGCTTCATAGGTGCGGACATAGGTAAGTATCTAAGTACAAACATTTTGTTTTTTCCTACGAGCTTATATATGACCAATCGAATCAGTGCAAAATAATAATTAAGCCTATACTTACTCAACTTTTGTAAAGTTGGCCAATAATGTACCTACCTACCTATCTGCACTTGGTTGGCGTGTGCCGTGTTTTATTTCACAGTATTACGGTGACATAACCGTATGAGTAACGACTTCGCAAGTGAAGAGAGGTCGAGGCAGCGCGTCGCCGCCAATGATAGTCCGCCAAAAAAGTTTGCGATATTCCTCATCGCCTATACAAGTATTCATCACTTATCTATCACACAAGTCTGGACAAAAAACAGCAAAAGCAAAGGCACAGTCGTACTGGTAGGTACCTACCCTTTTCTCGAAGCCATAATTATACCCACCACGTGTTGCTTGGTTTCTATGACACAAGCTTATAGCAAAAAAATAGTGTGGAATCAAGTAAACTGTGTGTTGTGATTTGTGAAGTACTATTTCCGACCTTCTTGTAACTTCGTTGTGCATGAAGCTAGAAGTCCCAATTTAAAGTAACTATCTATCCATCTCAAAAACATAAGTCGTTCTAACGCAAAAAATATCAAATCTCATGTACCTAATGCCAAGTTAGTTATTTTACTCAGTATCTAACTAGCAAAATTAAGTCAACGTTCAACTGTATATTAATAAACTAGCTGAGCCCGGCGGTTTCACCCGCATGAAAGGTTTTTATACAACAACTTTTTTCCCGACATCCGATTTCAATGAAACATAGCCTATGTAGCTCCAGGCTAATCTTAATCTACCTGTGAAAACCGCATGACAATCCGTTCAGTAGATTCAGAGATTATCGCGAACAGACAGACATACAGACAGACAGACAGAAAATATTTTGAAAAACCCTTTTTTTTTTGGTTGGTTACTCTTCGTTTATCGTCCCCTGTCAATTTTTGTTAAAAATATTCAATGTACAGAATCGCGGATTCCACTCTTTAATTATAGTATAGATTAGTTCGAAACAAAGTTCAATGCTTGGATGCACTTGCGAATGTTAATAATTTACGTCTTCAGTTCTAGATTCCCCAGTCTCCGATGATAATGTTGACATAACTTATCTGCCTTTTTATTAATATACTACCTATCGTTGGCGGCGACGAAATATGCGCGTTGCTTGATAAAATAGCGATGTACCTACGCACATTGCGCTGTCGCCTGCAGCGAACTTGACTGACGAAATATATAGATAGGCTAAAGGGGCAATGTCGGACAATCGGACAATGATAATTTAGTAGTGAAAAAACTGAAAACTTTATTATATCTGGACGCAGATAAGCAATAACATGTTAACCCACAAAACAAAGTTACTGATACAGAACGCTTTATTGAGAGTTACAGAACGTTTTTTAATTATTTGTTTACCTTATTACATTTTTTAAATATGTAACAAAAAATTGAACATAAAAAAATGTTGACACAAAATGGCGTTATAATTTTAAAACACGATTTACTCAAAAAATTTCCAGTGTGGGTTAACACACTATTGCTTATCTATGTCCATCTATCTAGCTATTATAGCTAACTAGCTGTGCCCCGCGGTTTCAATCGCGGATTCCAGCTAGGATAAACTAATCTTATATAAACCTTCCCCTTGAATCACTCTATCCAATGGTGGAAACCGCATGAAAATCCGTTTTTGAGTTTATCGCGAACAGACAGACAGATAGACGCGGTGTAGGACTTGTTTTATAATACCTATGTATTTTAAGGACGACTGCATACGAGAGAATGTGATGGCTTCTCGGCGCGTGCGACGAATTAAAAGGAAAAATAAAACAAGTAGGTAGGTACAAAGGTTTTGAGCGATATCAATCTTTACAGTTTTTTTTGTACAAAGGTACCTATATTTATTGTACTGTACCGGAGGGGTGGATATATTTTATAATCATGACGTTTCGAGCTGATTTCAAACTATTGCACCACGGTTTGTAATACCACATCGAGACATTTATTTTACTCGACACTTGCTTAATGCGTTAAATGCGAAAGTCCAGAAGAAAAGAAGGCATATGATATAATATATAGAGGTAATTCTGCGGTTCTAGGTGTGCTATGCATGAGTAGAATTTTTATTTTATTTTTTATTTTATTTTCTTTATTTGGATTACCAACGATCATACAATAACAAAAAATATTAAACTCTAAGACAATAACTTAAGGCTAATTGTACAATCTTTTACAGGTAAACACAGCATGCTTATAGTAGGTGTAGTCTTAACTAGAAGGATTAATTTTGAACTTAATATTAGGACTAAAAATTTTAATACTTAATTTGAAATTTTGAATAATCAGTACAAACTAGAACCCAGTCTTGGAGAGACGTTAATTATTAAATTTTTGAAAAAGAAACTTGCGAAATTTAAAAAAAGACATACAGAAAATATCAACCTCGTCACAGCTGCAATCATTATATAATCTGGACAGTCTTGCAATCGGAGAGTTTTGCCCCAACACAGTAGTACGGAAAGGGGGAACCAGGGGTTTAATAGGATACCGAGGAAGTCTACGAGGAACCCTAAATTGAAACCTACTCAACAAAATTGGACAGTCAACCTGGCCTTGGAATACTTTAAACAAGAAAGAGAGATCTAATATGTTTCTACGCGACTCTAACGAAGTAATTTTGAATTTCTTTAATTTATCCTTGTAGGAAGATCTCTGTGACATTCCAACAGAATGTGACAAATGCCAAAGAAATCTTTTCTGGATTCTCTCCATCCTTAATACGTGGGTAGCATAATGAGGCCGCCAAACCACGCTACAGTACTCAAGAATGCTTCGAACCATAGTATTATAGAGGACTATTTTTGTATGAAAATTTCTAAAATTTTTACTATTTCTGATAATAAACCCCAGCATTCTTGAAGCCTTTCCAACAACATTGTCCAAATGAGGCAAAAAAGTCAGTTTCTTGTCCAAGATCACCCCCAAATCCCTAATACTGTCAACTTCTTGAATTAAATAACCACCGAAAAAGTAACTGGAGTTAATAACAGCATTATGCTTTCGAGAGAACTTAGCATGAAAACATTTACTAATGTTCAAGTCCATCCCATTTAATCTACACCAATCCCAAAGTCTAATCAAATCTTCCTGGAGCAAAGATACATCCAAGTCAGAGGCAATAATTCTGGATATCTTCAAATCATCAGCAAAAAGGTAGGGCGTTGCGAATCTGAAACACTCAAATATGTCATTTACAAATATATTGAATAATATAGGGCCCAAATGAGAGCCTTGTGGTACCCCGGATGCAATACTAAACGTATTAGAATTAAATCCATTTGCAACAACATAAAAAGAACGCCTAGCTAGATATGATTCAATCCATCCAAGAAAATTACCCGTGAAACCATAAGCTGACAATTTTGTGACCAACAAATCGTGAGGAACTCGATCAAAAGCTTTGCTGAAGTCCGTGTATACAACATCCACTTGTTGATGACTATCAATGGCCTCAGTAAGCATTTCAACAAATGTAGTCAAGTTAGTACACGTTGATCTTGCCTTTACAAAACCATGCTGACCGGGAAATAAGAACTGTTTAAAGTGAACCTGAACAAGAGGACATACGATCGACTCAAATATCTTCGCCAGAACTGAGAGAATTGATATCGGCCTGTAGTTTTTGACGCAGTTGACATCGCCAGACTTGTACACTGGTACAACCTTGGCCACTTTCCATTCATCAGGAAAAATACCCGATTGCAAGGATTCATTAAATATACAATAAAGAGGATCGACCAGGAATTGAGCACAGCTTTTTAAGAATAATGGGGGAAGTCCATCGGGACCCGCACCCTTATTGATATCCAGATTATCAAGTTTCTTCAGTATCATTTCTTTTTCAATTTGAAAATTCGTAAAACACCCACCATGATCAATTATAGATTTAAACATTTGAGAATCAAGGACATTGACATTCTGCAAACTAGTGATATTGCTATAAGCATGAGAGAAAGTATCAGCAAACAAACCACAGATACCAGGTCCATCGAAAGACGTCCGTATTCCATCAGTGACCGAACTAGGATAAGAGCTGACGTGTCCTCGTTTTTGCTTCAAAAAAGACCAAAAATATTTAGGATTTCGGGAAATTCTATTCTCAATTTCTTCAACGTAGGATTTATAGCATTTAGCAGACAACTTATCACATCTTTTGCTAATCAAACCCTTTGTGCCGCAGTCTATTCACGATTGTCGTCAAAGAGAATAATATACTTATACGTATTATATATGTAGGTATCACTGCGTTCCTATCGCCCGAAATAAAGACTTCAACGCGCACGTGAACAAAACGAACGTGGCGATTGTGTAATTCCGTCTTTCAAGGGAATCGAGTCCTAATATTTACCAATTTTTCTGTGATGTCACTATACAAATAACCGATTTTCGGGTTTCCCCTTTACTTATGCTTTGTAAGACAACTAGCTGTGCCCCGCGGTTTCACCCGCGGTAATTTCGGAGTTCCCGCGGGAATTCCGGAATAAAAAGTACCCTAGTCCTCCTCTGTACCCCTGACAACGAGCATGCCAAATTTCATCCAAATCCGTTCAGCCGTTTTTGCGTGATTGATTAACAAACATCCAAACATTCAAACATCCACACTTTCACATATATACATATAATATTAGTAGGATGTTTCTTGCCCAAGTTTCATGATTATAGATGAACGGAAAGTACCCATAGATCGATCGATCCTTGCGCGTTAAAATATGCGGTATGATTCGTACGGAACCCTCGGTGCGCGAGTCCGAGTCGCACTTGGCCGAGTTTTTAGAACAAACTTTATCGCACGGTAGTCGGTACGGATGGGACTGTATTTTCTTTTTAATATTTTTTTTTGGTATTTTTGCCTCTTTTCACGCATAACGGACATAACGGACTCAGTTTAATATTATGGAAAAAACTTCGTTCTAACCAAGTGTTTCACGACCCTCACGTAGGAATTTGTTTTTACGTAGGTAATGAGTTCTATAATCTCATTTAGGTAGGTACTCTCGAAACACGTAGATATTTGTGTTAAATAACATTATGTTGTGACTTGTGAGTAATTTTGTTACGTTTCGGGCATAAGTGGAGCGAGACCGGCGCTGCGGTTAACTGCACCAGCCCCCTTAGCCAAGTTGACAATGTATGATCATTAACGCTATAAAAAGTGTCACCTGCGGAGCTAGGATGCGCAACACGATAAAATTTTATCGGGCCATTTTATCGATTCTCGTCGACATATTATATCGTTTTGTCTACCAGTGGTAAAAAAAATTTAACCGAATCTAGTCTTAACTCAATACCCCACTACTGCACTTTTTTGCTTGGACGCCCACAAATATTTGTCATATCGACAATTTTATCTTTCGTTCGATAAACATATCGTGGCGCGCATCTTAGCTATGCAGGTCACGATAAATTGTTCAATAAAAGTTTAATTTTTCGTGACCACGTGACACGACGATAAGTACCTACCTTAGGTTCCTATAGCATTAATGATCATAGGTTCTCAATTTGGCTAAGGGGGCCGGATCCGAGCTGACGTCATCAGACCTCAGTTTCTGCAGCCATGCGGCCGACTAGTAAGGCCGTTTAATACAATATATTTAGCTAAATGATTGTTAATATCCCCAAATAATTGCTGGAAGCCTACTCTGGAAGGCTTACACCTAAAAGGTATGAGGGCGATAGTCCACCCGCAGGCTTATTCATTGTCGAGTCAACGGCATAGGTATGTGAGTTTGTTTGTTGAAATTAACGCGGGTGAAACCGCGGCCACAGATAATATAATAGATACTATACTAGTACCGCGGCTAACAGCTAGTTATACTATAAACTTGAACTATAATTTATTGTAGGTAATACCTAACTAGCTTTACCCCGCGGTTTCACCTGCGTTAATTTCGGAGTTCCCGCTTGAATTTCGGAATAACCCACCTACCTACCTACCTAAAGTACATATTAAGGAGATTCGGTACCAATTGTAGGTACCTTAAATTCACAAAAACTCTGTAGTATCAGAAATCATTCAATCAACTTTTTTCAATCATAAATAAGTTTCCCTTCCGTAACCACGAAGTTCAAAGGAAATTCAACAAAGCCATTCGTGCCACTCAGGAAGCATTTTAATATTGTTAGTTGAACTCATGACTCGACCAATTATGTAAGTACTTCAAGGACAAGCACGTACCTACTTAGGTACCTCTATACCTATAAGTTTTTATCCCAACATTAAAAGTACTTACCTACTTACCCAGTGAGAGTGAGAAGTTCAATTTGTTTGTCACGATTTCACGCCTTAACTACTCAACCGATCATCATGAAATATCTACACGTTGTCAGCTGAGGTACCTACAGAGAAGAACATGGGATACTTTTTATTTCGAAATTTCCACGGAACCTCTGAAGTTATCGTGGAATTAATTAACCACGAGAAATAGGTACCTATGTAGCTAGTAGTGAAATAAATAATGAGAAGTCGCTTTTATATTAGCTGTAGTAGCTGTATAAGATTTTTGCTATTACAGTAATGCTAGGCGCTAAAAATCAGCAGTTTCAGACAATAAATGTTTTAAGAATGGATTTGGTTTTCTAAAACTATTGTTTCATATCATTAAAAATTGTGAATATAAATTGCTAAAAAATAATTAAATCTTCTAAATTAATACATACTCTGTCTATGGTTTATAATATTGTGGCCACCCTAAAACTACGTGGAGAAAAAAAAAAACAAAATTGTCTATTAGCCACTAAGATGGCGTCATCGAAGGAAACTTATTGTTTGTGTGGCCAACCATATAATATTGGCCAGTTTATGATAGAATGTGATTGTTGTCGCGAGTGGTTTCACGGCAGGTAAAGCGAATAAAACATAAATTTCAAAGTGAAAGCATCATTGTGTGTTAAAAACAGTGTTTTTCTATTTGACAGCAAGTCCGTTCGGCCATCATTTTCCGATTGGAATGTTTTATTTTTTATTTGCTTGAAAATTCGTCTCCAGTCATAATGAATGCGTTAAAACACTTCGTTGGATATTTTTTATTTTCTCTATAAATTTTACCAACGTTACCAAGCCATTATTATTTGTTTATGTGCACCCATACAATTGTAATAAAAAGTGCGCGTTTTGGTTTTTCCGATAGCAAATTTTCCTAATTTTGTACAATAAAAAACCAAATTGGTCTTGGTAATTATTCATTTCGTATGCGAATTACTCTGTACAAATGTTAATGGCAAAAAGTGAAGTGTTTATATTGAAAAAAAAATACCTCTAGTGGTGTAATGACTGTGCATAGCTAACCTTTGTTCTGTCTGGGTTGTAAAAGGTGGTATTTTGGTTTCAGCTGTGTGGATGTCAAGATCTATCAATCGGACGATATAGACAAATACCACTGTCCAAAATGTTCGGAAACATATGGACCATCTGTGTGTAAGTAATAAAGTATTCACATTTTTTATAAGATCTTTGATCATCTGTTTACTGTTAGTTTAACATAATGTCTTTTCAATGTTACAAATTGGATTCTTGACTTTACCTCTACCTCTTGGATAGATTTTTTACTTGGTTACCTACTTAAAATTTGGTCCTTTTGACAGTTTTCGATTCTGCTAATGTTATTATAACTCTTTTCATCATCTATTGGATTGAAGTTTTAAATAAACTTTGTGCTTGCCTAAGGAAGACTTGTGCATATTTTCAAGTTTATCGATACAAAAGTTTGGGCCTACATAGGGAGGGCCCTGATACATTATGTCCAGTTATATTTCTTGCCCATAATGCAGTACAGATATTGGTGAACACTTGACATGCCATCAAAAAATCTTAACTTGATCTTGATATTGGACAAAATAAAAACGACAAAGATTGGTCAGTTTATAATAATTGTTGTGTTCAAATTATTTTGATCCACCACTGGCAAATGTGTGTCATTGATTCACCCTCCAGGTCTAGGTTTTGGGTGTAGGTAAGAAATGTTTTTGAAGGTAGGTAATCCAGCTCCTTTAGGCAAGTGTCATGTCATGTGTGTTTGACAAGATGTTCCTTAGTTTTCTATAGCAAAAACAATATAGATTGTCATCTTAGCCAAGGGGCAGCCCCCTTAGCTAAGCCCAGCCCTGGTTTAATCTAGTCTAGTTGTTATCATAATACTGAGATACACAAAATGGAATTTATGTTTAATGTTCCAGTAAAAATTCCAACAAACAACCACCGTGCGGACCGCTACGAGGTGGGGGCAGAGACCCGCGCCCCGCAAGTGGGCACCCCAGCGTGGGTGCGGTGGCTCGCCGCGCGCGCGCTCCGCCCTGTGCCTGCTGCACTGCAGCGGATGCGACCGCAGCAGTTCACCGAGGAGTTTGTGAGAGATAATGGTGAGTGGTGATTATTTTATTCTATTACTAGCAGTTCCTTGCGGTTACACCCGTGTTAATTTATAAATGTTATAAATTAACAAAAGAGGATATTTTAGGATAAAAAGAACCCTATCCTTTTCTGTAACTTGTATGCCCATGATGATCGGTTTAGTAGTTAGGGTGTGAAAGTATAACAAATAAATAAAATCACCTTTGCATTTCTAATAGTAATAATGTTTGTATCTGTATTTTGATCATCCTACAAATAATCATTATGTATTTTTTCTTCTAATATTTATTTTTGGCATATGGCACTCACAAAGCATGTTTTATACAGATAAAAGTTACCAGTACAAAATATCTCTATGTTCTTTTCTGATGTACATACACAAAGACAAACTCAATTTATTAAATACCAGTATTTTGAAATATTACTGTATGCTTCCCAGGGTTCACCCGCCCTGTGATGTTCCACACTACCGAGGGCTTGGACATGAAGACTCCGAACCCAGCTACATTCACCGTCAGATCTGTGCTCAGATTTTGCGGGGCGCAGTTGGAGGTAATGTTCAATTCATACTTGATTCATATGGTGCTCCAGAGTTTAATTTTGTAAGCAAAGAATAGTAACTATCTATATACATATATAAAATGCTTTGTCCTGAATGACTGATGGATCAACACACAACCTGATCTGCTGATCGTAGAGACCTGAAACTTGGAGGGTGTGTTCTTTGTATGACGTGGGCATCCAATAAGAAAGGATTTTTGAAAATTCAACCCTTAAGGGGTTGCAAAGTTTGTATGGAACAATTCCGCGGGAACTTTTAAATTATCGCGGGTGAAACCGCGCGGGACAGCTAGTCTATGAATATAAAAATTAATCCCTATTCTTGGTCACAGCATCACACACAGACGGCTGGACCAATTCTGCTAATTCTTTTTTTATTGTGTTGTGAAATATGTATACACTTTTGAGTCATTGAATCTTATTGCAATAAAAAATAGAGTTCAAATACTGACCAGAATATACAACGTGTTAATGAATTAACTGAAAACCTGATACACCCCATTAAAAAAAATAAACAATAATATGATTAAAATATATTTTATGTCGAAAAAATTTATACTTTAAAAGTTATTCAACATTGTTTGGAGGTGACCTATCTACGAAATTCCAAGCGCTACGCACGCGCCTACCGGTTCGAATTTTTTTGCTGCGGGCGGCGTACGCGCCAAATATTGTATTGTAAATAGACATGGGCTAATAAAATGAAAAAATATAACCTATGTGCGATCGATTCGCTAGTTGATTCTGAGCAAACTACTTTCTAGTTTTCAGTTAATTCATTAACATGTGTATACATATTGGTGCCGGTGACTGTACCCAGATTTGTGCAATGTGCAATGCAAATACACAGAGACACACCGCGACCAAAACCAGCCAACCAATATCTTTTTTCTTTTTAAGTTTAGTTTGTAATGAATTTGTTTGTGATTTTGTTATTAAGTTTTGTGTGTGTGTGTGTCTGTTGCGCAATAAAAAATTATTCTATTCTATTCTATTCTATTCAAATGAACGTTTGCCAGGTGGAGGTTATAGACGTGCGCAAGCAGGCGACGCTGCGCATGCCGCTGGGCGACTTCGTGGACTACTTCGAGACGCCGCCCGAGCATCGCGACGAGAAAGTGCTCAACGTGCTCAGCTTGGAGTTCAGCGATACCAAGTTGGTTTTATTTACTTCTCTTTTGTTTGCCTTATCGATTTCTATATAGGTATCACAAACTTCACTACATAGAATAAAACGAAAGGCGCTTCCCTATGTACGCTTATCTCCTTAATACTACGCAACGGATTTTCATGCGGTTCTCATCAATAGATAAATATCAAAATAAAAAATAAAAAATTTCAACTTGTTAATTAAGATTAATTTGTCAAAGTTTGCACACTGAATAAAAAATATGCTAAGGGCGGCGCCACAGTCTCGGCGGCGGCGGCGGCAGCGGCAAAAACAAATGGTAGACAATATAAGAAGTAGGCCACAAGCTCGCGCCGTTGATAGCTGTGGCCAACTTCGTATGTTGTCTACCATTTGTTTTTGCCGCCGCTGTCACCGCCGCCGTCGAGACTGTGGCCAAGGGGTAAGGGGGCTGTTTTTGGACTGGCCGTGCCCTCGAAGCGCTGTTGCATCATCGTCCATGTCATACTGTGTGGTGGTGTGTGAGTGTGTGTGCATGTCTGGCCGCGTGCCCGCAGCATGTCCCCGCTGGTGGAGCCGCCGGGCGCGGTGCGCGCGCTGGACTGGGCGGCGCGCGTGTGGCCCGCCGCGGAGCCGCGCCCGCCGCGCCCCGCCGTGCACAAGTACTGCCTCATGTCGGCGGCGGGCGCCTACACCGACTTCCACATCGACTTCGGCGGCACCACCGTGTGGTACCACGTGCTGCACGGCCGCAAGGTGAGCGGCGCGGCGCCGACACGACACCGACACGACACCGACACGGTATCGACGCCATACCGACATGGTATCGACACTACACCGACACGATATCGGCACGACACCGACACGACACCGACACGATATCGACACGACACTGACACATACCAACATGGTATCGACACCACACCGACATGGTATCGACTCGACATGATAAAAACAGCACTGTCACCAACACAATCCATACATATAAAATGCTTTGTCCTGAATGACTGATGGATCAACGGCCACAGCGTAAACCGCTAATCGTAAAGACCTGAAACTTGGAGGGTGTGTTCTCTGTATGATGTAGGCATCCGATAAGAAAGGATTTTTGAAAATTCAACCCCTAAAAAGGTTGCAAAGTTTGTATAGAACGATTCCGCGGGACCTTCGAAAATATCACGGGTGAAAGCGCGCGAGACAGCTAGTACCGATACAAAACAACACAGCATCGATACAACAATTGTTGCCGAGTTGACTAGCTCCGGAGACAATCTCAGGATAGGATGGCCAGGCTAATGTTGGCTATCGACCTCAGTTAGGTTTGTGGATATGCTTCCATGTGCTTAGTGGTGTATCCTCGCACGCATCACAATAAATGTAACTTTATTGACGTCAAAAAGAGTCACATTATGGGCCAAATTTGAATAAATGATTTGACTTTGACTTTGCACGGCACCGATACGACAGGAGACGGCACAGACGGACACAGTAAACCAGCTCTTCTGATCAATCTGTCTGAATGCTCGCAGATATTCTACCTGATCCCGCCCACGGCGACCAACCTGGCGCTGTACCAGCAGTGGTGCGCCTCCAACAACCAGCACGAACGCTTCTTCGGTGACATGGTGAGGAAACCCTCGGCTCAACACTAGGTTTTCGTGTGAAATATTCAATTTTTATACACACTAGCTGGAGACGTATTTTTGAATCGTTCGAATTACTTTTTACACACGGAATCGCTAGGTTCGCATGCGAATGCGAGAAATAGTATTTTTGAAATTCTATTTCACGTGAATTCTGCAACGAGTGGGTCAAACCACTCTTATTTGAATCCATCGATCGAAAGTTTGACGTTTAGTGGCATAATGTCAATAGGCTATTTCACTGTTGTTGGAATGTTGATATCCAATAATTACACTCAAAAATATCATGGATAAGCGTAACATAAGCGACAAAATCAATAGATTTGATTAAAAAATAAGATAGTTAGAAACTGTTAATTTTGACTATATCTGTCTTTTTCTTAAACGGAATTTTGTATGGTTGTAGGGCGTTACAACTTACAAGCCGAGTGACGTCACTATAGGAGTAGCGCTTTTCTTGTCTTACTTGAACTTTAAAAAGTCATATCTCTGAAAGTACAAAACATATTTGTAAAAGAATAATGCTATTATACTCCTAATACATAAAAGTTTATAAAATAATAAATAATAATCCTACTAATATTATAAATGTGAAAGTGTGGATGTTTGGATGTTTTTTTACTCAATCACGCGAAAACGGCTGAACGGATTTGGATGAAATTTGGCATGCACTTTGTCAGGGGTACAGAGAAGGGCATAGGGTACTTTTCATCCGGGAATTCCCGCGGGAACTCCGAAATTACCGCGGGCACAGCTAGTAATTATTTTTTACACTGAAATTCCCTATCGGTGTACGACGGGCGCGCCGCAGGTGGAGTGGTACGGCACGGCGGAGGTGTGCGCCGGCCAGACGCTGGTGATCCCCAGCGGCTGGGTGCACGCGGTGCTGACGCCGTGCGACGCGCTCGTCTTCGGCGGGAACCTGCTGCACTCGTACGCGATAGAGACGCAACTGCAGTCAGTTACTTTGTACTACTACATACGAGTTCGCTATCTCTCCTCGCTTCTGCTCTCTAAAAATTTAAATTTAAAAAAACTTTATTTGACACAACTACAAAAAACTAGCATTGAGGTTTCGCTTCCCTCTCTCTTCACTTTTACTCTCTATACTCCCAAAACCTGTCTATGCTAAACCACTCTGCTGTTATTCATGGTACCGCGATATAAGTTACATAAGTTGGTCCTTCGAACCGGATCGCTTCTATTAGTTCTATTAATTATTCATCACGCCAAGTCGTTATGATGTAGTCATGTAATGTGATGCTCGAGCAGGATCTACGTAGTTACACAAGTTGGTCCTTCGAGCCGGATCGCTCCCGTTTCCCTTCCCGACGGGCTGCGGTGGAGTGGTTACGATGTGGTCATGTAGTGTGGTACTCCCGCAGGATCTACGAGATCGAGCGGCGCGTGGAGACGCCGCTGGTGCTGCGCTACCCGCTGTTCGAGGCGCTGCACTGGTACGCGGGCGCGCACCTGCTGTCCGCGCTGCGCCGCCACAACGAGGAGTCGCAGGTGAGGACTTAAAAATTGTGGCGTGAAAAAAAATGCCTATGATCGTTTTGTCTATGGAGAGAGGTTATCTAGAGAAAGTGGCGTGTCTTTTGACCTTCTGACAGTGGCATTGGTCGTGCGATACATGTGCGGCGGTATATGTTTGATGTCTGTGGTCAGGACGAGGAGTTCACCCTGCACGAGGGCAGCGCGGCGTGCGCGCCGGTGCCGCTGCCGCCGCTGCTGCTGCGCGGGCTGCGGCTGCTGGCCGCCGCGCTCAAGGAGTGGCATGCGCTCAAACCGGTCAGTGTGTGTGGTGGAGGTGGGGGTGTGACGTCACAGGACGAGGAGTTCACCCTGCACGAGGGCAGCGCGGCGTACAGTGATAGAAGTGGGGGTGCGGGGTAGTGGAGTGGGGCGTACAGTGATAGAAGTGGGGGTGCGGGGTAGTGGAGTGGGGCGTACAGTGATAGAGGTGGGGGTGCGGGGTAGTGGAGTGGGGCGTACAGTGATAGAGGTGGGGGTGCGGGGTAGTGGAGTGGGGCGTACAGTGATAGAGGTGGGGGTGCGGGGTAGTGGAGTGGGGCGTACAGTGATAGAGGTGGGGGTGTAAGGTAGTAGGGTGGGACGTATAGTGATAGAAGTGGAGGTGTGGGGTAGTGGAGTGGGGCGTACAGTGATAGAAGTGGGGGTGCGGGGTAGTGGAGTGGGGCGTACAGTGATAGAGGTGGGGGTGTAAGGTAGTAGGGTGGGACGTATAGTGATAGAAGTGGAGGTTAATTTTACCGTTCCACGCAGCAGCGCTCGCATAACCAATTTCAAACCATTTTCAGTAAACAATTATAGAACGAATCTCGGTCACCACAGCATATTGCCTCGAATCTGTCGCAGCCACAACGAGCTGTACCAAAGTAACCAAAAAATAGACTTGTTGAATTGCAGTCTGTACGAGTTCAAATCTATTCTGTATAAGTCTAGGAGCACATGATAAATGGTCAATAGCCTACTGTTTGTTAATTTAACTACTAGGTAACTACCTATGGCACCTACATACGTACATCACCTTTTGCATGTTGTTTTAGCCTATTATAGGAAATACCCTAACAATGCTTTCCATACATTCGTACGCTGTAATTTGTAAGCTGGTGTATTTCTGTTGGCTGAATAAATGAATAAATAAATAAAGTACGGGGTAGTGGGGCGGGGAGTACAGTGATAGAAGTGGGGGTGCAGGGTAGTGGGGCGGGCCGTACAGTGGCACGGGGGGGCGTAGCCTACAGTGAGTGACCGGCGCGTGCGCGTTGCAGACGGAGGCGGCGAAGCGCGACAACGTGCCCAAGTGCCTGAACTCGGGGCAGCTGGTGCGCGAGCTGGCGCGGGAGCTGCGCGCGCTCGACAAGCGCAGCGCCGCCGCCTCCAGCGCGCTGCACAAGGTACGGCCGACGGCGCACACGAACACGAACACTCACTACTTTTTACGGTTAGAAGGTTAGGCGAGTGCGGCTCGCACTTGTCCGGTTTTTGCTTTCTTCTTATGTATTTAGCAAATTTTAAAATGTTGTTATGGGTAGTTTGAAAAATCTTTCTTCAGAGCTCTTGGAGGACACTGAAACGCTCAGAGTTCCATACTCCCAATTACTTAAATTTTTCGATTTTGCATTTAAAACATCTTAATAAGTAACCTAAAATGAAGAAGGTGGACGGAATAATTCTAGCACTACTACATTTATTTTAGGATTCTAAACAAAAAAACACAACGCCAAACAAATCGAGAAGAAACAACACGAAGAAGTCTCTAAAACTGACTCTGCCCAAACCCATAATGCACATGGCACAAAACGGGGAATTTCCCGAGGAGAGAGTGTACGCGGACAAATTGTTCATAGACAACAAAGAGGTGGTGTTCCAAGATGGCCGCTACGTGGCGCCCGACATGAAGTACGGGAACGGGCTGCCCGAGGCGAAATACATCATAGACAGCAAAGAGATAGTGATGCCGGATAAAGTGTACGGGTATCAGGGTTACGAGGAGATGCACGGCTACCCGGACAGCAACGGATACGTGGAGCACCAGGACAAAAAGGGCCACATACTGAAAATCAAGCTAAAGTGAGTTTCTGCCTCTTTTTACTATGGACTCCTCATAAGTAATAATAGGCTAGTTTTTTTTATTTATTTATTTTTGCAAGAGCAACAGCTTACAAGAAAAAAAAGTCATTTTTGAATACAAAAATAGCAGCTAATTATAGGTCTCCGCTGATAGAAAACAATTTACATACATTAATTTAAGTTACAATGTTTCTAGATTCTAGAATCTTTTTTCTAGATTGATCCACAGAACCTTAGCCAAGTTGTATAATTTTTAGTTTTAAGTCCGTCTTGTAGATCCACAGAACTTTGCCAAGTTGTCTAAACTTTAGTTTTAAGTCTGTCTTGTAGATTCATAAAGAATATCGGAGACGTATTTTTTTGATTTTTTACGTAATCAAAAAATAACGGAAATACATTAAGTCGAAATTTTCATTCAATGTCAAAATTAATCACGCACTAAATTAACGTAAAGAAATATATTAAACGTTTGTGGTTACGTTTTTACTTATTCACTGTTTGCAAAATTAACATTTTTGAGGATATTGTGTTAAACATACCTTTGATGGCGGCAAAATTAGTTTTGAGCAAGTTAGAGCACTTGCTCTAACTTCCTTTGCGACGGTGGCGCGCCTTACATGTCCTCTCTAGTTAATTTGTTTGCGGTCTGTCCGTGCAGCACGTCGCCGCCCCCTCCCCCGGCCCCGGCCCCGGCCCGCGCGGACGCGCCGCCCCCGCCCCCGCCCCCGCCCCCGCCGTACCCCGCGGAGCCGTCGATCCTCAAGCAGCAGCTGGCGCGCGCGCAGCAGTGGACCATCTCCAAGGAGGGCGCCGGCGAGTACCACGAGGAGCAGACGCTCTTCACCAACGACAACCTGCAGCGGGTGGACGCGCACGAGCTGACCTACGGGCCCGGTGAGTGACTAGAAAGAAAGAAAGAAAGATTGAAAAAAAAAATGTTTTGCACCAACACAATCCCTACTAAAATTATAAATGCGAAAGTAACTCTGTCTGTGTTTGTCTGTTACGCTTTCACGCGTTATGAAATTTTGTACACACGTTGTCACAGGTACAGAGAAAGACACAGGGTACTTTTTATCCCGGAATTCCCGCGGGAACTCCGAGATTTCCGTGGGTGAAACCGCTAGTTTTGTAATAACAACTAGCTGTACTATGTAGTTTCACGCGCGATAATTTCGGTGTTCTCGCGGGAATTCCGATACAAAAAGTACCCCATGTCCTTCGCTGTGCCTCTGACCACGTGTATGCAAAATTTCGTGGTGATCGGTTGAGTCGTTAACGTATACAGACAGATAAACGCGGCGGAGTACTTTATCTGTACTAATATTATAAAGAGGTAAACTTTGTGAGTTTTTTGATGTAGGGGGTAATCTCTGGATCTATTGAATCGATTTTGAAAACTATTTTGCTTAAAGGAAGCTACGGTAGTCCTGAGTGTAATAGGGTATTTTTTATCCCGTAATTTCCACGGCAGCTCCGAAACCACCAAGTGAAAGAATTTTCAATATCGGTTCAGCAGACCTAGAGATCATCATCTACAACCTCACAAACTTACAAACTTTACGAGGATACTATTGTCTTAAAAAACCCCTACCGTATCCCGTACAGGCATGTACTCGGCCGAGGACATACAGCAAGACTACCAGTACTCGGAGACCGCGAAGCCGGGCTCCTTCCAGCCCACGTACGGCTACCAGCAGCCGGCGGGTGCTGGCGGGGGCGAGCTGGCGGTGCCGCAGCCGGTGGTCACCTACGTCGACTACCAGCGCTACGAGGAGCTGCAGCTGCCCGCCGTACACCAGGTGCGGTGCACGAGGCTTCTTTATTTGTGTATAACTGGTCACATTTCTTTTTTTATTTATACAACTGGTCACACTTCTTTATGATATAACTAGTCACAGTTATAATAATATAATAGTAATTACTGAAACAAAACGGTAGGTACAGTGAAATGGAATAGAATGATTTATTTGCCGAAAAGGCATTATTTTTAAACTATAAATTTCGCAATTAAAAAAATTACGAAATAATGCGCAGGGTGCGAGCTACAGCGCGGTGACGGTGCCGGTGCCTGAGTCGGTGCCAGTGTCGGTGCCGGTGGACGGCCCGTACCAGCCGGCGCCGCTGCCCACGTACGACGCGGCCATGGCGCACCAGTACGGCGCGACAACCACTAACTACGTGAGTCTTCTAACACTCCTACCGCCCTCATAGTGCCACCACCCTGACAATGCCACTACCCTGACGGTGCCGCCATCCTGCGAGTTCCACCACCCTGCCAGTAAAACCACCCGGACAGTCCTACCACCCTGACAGTGCCAGCACCCTGACAGTTCCACCACCCCGACAGTGCCAGCACCCTGGCAGTGCCACCATCCCGACAGTGCCGCCATTCCGACAGTCCCACCACCCCAACTGTGCCACCACCCCGACAGTGCCATCACCCTGACAGTGCCACCACCCCGACAGTGCCGCTATCCTGCCAGTGCCACCACTCCGACAGTCCCACCACCCTGATAGTGCCACCACCCCGATAGTGCCAGCACTTTGACAGTGCCACCTGCCTGACAGTCCCACCACTCCGACAGTCCCACCACCCTGACAGTGCCACCACCGCGATAGTGCCAGCACTCTGACAGTGCCACCTGCCTGACAGTCCCACCACTTCGACAGTGCCAGCACCCTGACAGTGCCGCCATCCTGCCAGTGCCACCACTCCGACAGTCCCACTACCCCGACAGTGCCAGCACCCTAACAATGCCGCACCCGGCAGGTGGTGGAGGAGGCGCGGCCCGAGGCGGCGGCGGCGGCGGCGGAGCCCCCGGCGGCGCGCGCCCCGGTGCGGCGCTCCGTGCGGCCGGTGCGGCGGCGCGTGTCCACCACGTACGACTACGAGGACGGCGACCTGTACATCGACGACGCGCCCGCGCCGCGCCGCAAGCCCAAGCCGAAGCACAAGCACAAGCACGTGTACCGGCATCACGCCGTCGCCGGTGAGTGCCAAGTGCCAGCGCTTAGTAGACTCCTCCCCGTATATAGAGTCGAATATACATATAATGTTCCGTTGTTACGGATAGCACTGTAAGGTATGACGTCAATTTAGTATACTGCGATATTTATTTATTTTATTTATTTATTTAAACTTTATGCACATCATGGTACAAAAGGCGGACTTAATGCCACAGTGGCATTCTCTGCCAGTCAACCTTCAGGTAGTACAGAGAGCTCACTTGGCGGTGCATTTACGATATATATTTAGATAAAAACTTACATAGATATAGATACTCACATACATACATACATACATACACAGACACATACATACATACATACACAAACACATACATACATACATACATAAATACGAAGCATACACAATAATAGAAACACATCGAGCACAAATAAACATATAATATAATACTTACACAATAACATAAATAGAAAATTTAAATACATATAGTAAAATAGAATACAAACTATTGCTTGCTGAGGAGATGCCGATACACTCTAAATTTAAAACTAAATTTAGTTTGAGCCAGACGAATGTCAGTGGGTAGCGAGTTCCAGAGCTGAATAGCCTGAAGAGTGAACGAATTGGAGACGAAACTAGTACGGTGAGAAGGTATGCTCAAGAGAAGGTTGGCGGCTGAGCGAAGTGGTCTTTCATGCATGGAAGATAGTAGTTGGAATCGGTTTTTTAAATATAATGGAGATGCTGGATCGTTCAGGATCGAATACAGGCTGCAAGCCAACCTTAACTGTCGACGATTACGTATGGTGAGCCACTTAAGCTGAGAACGGTAGAACGACACGTGGTCATACTTACGTAGGCCGAAGATATAGCGGATACAATTATTGAGAAGACGGTCCAGTTTGTTTAGGAGATCCTCATTCAGATCACAATAACACACATCCGCATAATCAATTATGGGTATCACTAGCGCCTGGACCAGCAATTTTTTGGTACAGGTTGGAAAAAAATTTTTGTATCTGTACAGAGAACGTAGTGTACCTGTTACTTTGGCAGATACCTCGCTTACTTGCTTATTCCAGCTGAGAGTATGATCAATATGCAAACCGAGATCTTTAACATGTTGCTCGAACGGAATGACAGTATCGTGATATTTTAATTTGACCATATTAGAATAGTCTAGCTTCGCCAGCTGTCGGGAGCTGCCCACTATGATAGCCTGACATTTGTTAGGATTGACAGAGACTCCAAATCGAGACGACCATTCACGCACACTACATAGTTGGCCATTAAGGTGGTTTATGCCCCCTTCAATGCCATCTGCCTCAACATGTGTATAAAGTTGCAAATCATCTGCATAGAGATGATAAGAGCAGCCAAGTTGAGAAGTCAAGGAATTTATGAACAGTGAGAAAAGCAAAGGAGATAGTATTCCGCCCTGCGGAACGCCGGTAGCTACGTCACACCAATCAGATTGACACTGATCCACTCGCACAGCCTGCCGGCGACCGCGAAGATATGAAGAGAACCAGTCTAGTGCTTGAGTAGAAATGTTGAGAGTAGAAAGGAGTGAGAGAAGGATGTCATGGTCTACAGTGTTGAAGGCGTTAGAAAAATCAATTAGAACTAAAATTGTCACACGTGTGTTTTCCATTTCATCTCTGATGTCCTCCGTCACTTTGAGAAGTGCAGTAGCGGTGCTATGGCGAGGACGAAAGCCGGATTGGTAAGTAGAAAGAAGATTGTTGCATTGTACAAAACTAGTTAATTGTTTGTGAACTACCGCTTCGAGTATTTTCGAAAGAAATGGTAAGATAGAGATAGGTCGATAGTGATTTAATTGGGAAGGATTACTGATTTTGGGGAGTGGTATAACGTAAGCTTTAAGCCAATTAGAGGGATAGGTTCCCGAAACGAGGGAAAAATTGATGACATGTGCTATGGATGGTAGTACAGCTTCAAGGATAGGGAGTATCATCGCACGCCCTACGCCATCACACCCCACAGCCCTAGAAGTTATAGATAGGATGTTTTTGCGGACATCCTCCTCTGACACAGGGGAAAAGAAGAATGGCTCACAGTTGGAAGAAATTGTGCCAGATATTTCACGCATAGTAGCGTGCTTAGTGACATCATCTAGTTTTGTAGCCGAGGAAAAATGTTTGTTAAGCTCATTAAGATTCAGAGATGAGGTGTCACAAGTTTTAGATGGAGATTTTCCGAAACCAAAGGACTTAAGGAACTTCCAGATGTCACAAGGCGATGAAGAGGATAAATTGACATGAAAATAACGGCGTTTGGCTGCTCTTACCATCTGATTGCAGTGATTTCTTGCCAGTTTGTACAGATTCCAGTCTTTAGGGCAGCGATTCTTCTTAAAAATGCGGAAGGTGCGGTCACGCTTTCTCATTGCCAGGCGTACGTCATCGGTGATCCACGGTGCCGGCCGACGCCTCAGCCTAACCCGACGAACGGGGATGTGGTCATCAAACAGTTTCGTTACCGTATTGACAAGCAAAGTCACTTTTTCCTCTACTGTCGACGCCAAAGTCATCGCCGTCCAGTCGAGATTATATGCATCCGAACATAACTTATCAATGTTCAGCCTAGCGTAGTTACGCATACATATTGTAGAAGGCGACGACTTCGGAGGCTTCAGGTTATACGAGGCGAAAATTAAATCATGTCGGGAGAAGCCCGGAGCTGGATGCTGTCCGTAGCAGACCACCGACTCAGGATTCGACGTCATAAAAATATCGATCCAAGTGTCCGACGCATCCAAATTATGATGAGTTGCTTTAAGTGGCATAATTTTGAGATCGATCGAATCAATAATATTGCGCAGGCATCGCGACTGAGTGGATTCTTTCAAAAGATCGGTATTAAAGTCGCCCATGATTATGTGATGTGCGTAATCCGACCCGAATGATTCTAAAACAGATTCAAGCTTAGTAAAATAGTTAATGGAAGGAGGACAGTAAACAACCCCGAGAACCGCCTTGACGCCACCGACACTCGTCTCAAGAAATAGGTATTCTGGTGAAGCAGAGTAGACCGCATCGGAGACGGCCAAAACCGAGTGAGATATGCCGTTACGCAGATAAATTGCCACACCACCGCCCCCTTTACCCACGCGGTCGTTACGAATCAGTACGTAGCCAGGCAGTTCGTAGGCAGCGGAAGATAAGGAAGGTTTTAACCAGCTTTCAGATATTAAAATAGCGTGAACAGATACTCTACTAGTAAACGTTGCCACCAACTCAGTAAAATGGCTTGGAATGCTTTGAGCATTAATATGACAGATGTTAAACAGCTGTCCCGACACATCCAGAACCCCACACAAAAGGTCTGCAAGCGAATCAGCATCTGAGGAAGCAATTTTACAACTAGCAGACATAACACATACAAATTCTATCACTGAATAAATACAATCTATTTAATAAATACTATTTAACGGTTGACTAACAATACTATAAAAATAATAATATATACAAAAATAGGTATTTACCTACTTGTAATATAAAACAATAGCAATAAAAATTAGCAATTAAATTATATGTCTCCTTTTTATACCTATAATCAAATGTAAGGCCTTTCCCATACCTAAAGTTGCACATAAAACTGGGTATAAGGTATGTCTACATATTATGCGAGTCATATAGATAAGCGAGTTGCTGTTGTTGCTTGCATGGATGACGTTTACTGTACAGCGGCGAGCGCGGCCGGCGGTGGCGCTAGTGCGGCGGGCGTGGGGGCGGGGCCGGGGGCGTACCGCGCCGCGCGCCTGGCGCCCGCCAACGGCATCGAGTCGCTCATACAGGCCTCCGTGCTCGCCGAGGAGGAGCCGCCGCCGCCCGATGCGTGAGCACCTACACACACACACACACACACACACCACACTGACCACCCCCCATCCCCACACACCACACTGACCACCTCCCCATCCCCACACCCACCACCCACCACCTACCACACACACACCACACTGACCACCCCCCATCCCCACACACACCACACTGACCACCCCCCATCCTCACACACACCACACTGACCATCCCCCATCCCCACACACACCACACTGACCACCCCCCATCCCCACACACACCACACTGACCACCCCCCATCCCCACACACACCACACTGACCATCCCCCATCCCCACACACACCACACTGACCACCCCCCATCCCCACACACCACACTGATCACATCCCCATCCCCACACACCACACTGACCACCTCCCCATCCCCACACCCACCACCCACCAGGTACCACACCAACCACTACCTTTTTGTCCCTGATGTTGTAGTTAGCAAAATTTTATGCAATTTCACCGGCGTTAATTTCGGAGTTCCTGTGGGAATTCCGGGATAAAAAGCACTTTTTAAGTCGAAATGTCGCGTGTTACGCCACGCCGTGCTACAGTTTATAGCACGTGACGTCACGAGCCCCAACTCCTAAATGCAAAGTATTTTTTATTAATTTTAAAAACCGAAAAATACGTCATGACTCAAGTCTATTATTTATTATCTAACCGTCAGACTAAATGGAATTTTGATTTTCACACCCCGGAAACTGCCCCATTCTCTGTGTGTTGACTGTGTTGGTTTCGTGCCGCAGCGTGGCCGGCATGCTGAGCATCAGCGAGCGGTACGCGCCGCCGCGCGCCTTCGGGCTGGCGCAGCCGCCGCCCTCGCCGCCCGCGCCCCACGCGCCCCCCGGCGGACACTGGTAGGTGACGCGCCACGCTGTGTCAGTCATTGACCTACATCGCTGGTCAGGTCAATGCGCTGCTGGTCACTGACCTGCACTGTTGGTCACTGACCTGCACTTTATTGGTCATTGACCAACACCGAAATGGCTATCGACAATGTTATTCTCATATAGGTAAACTACTATTATAGATAAAGTGGAGCAAGAGATCCTATTATTTACTCAAAAAGTATATAACTATGTATTAGTTTTAATTAGCATTTTAATTTGTAGTTTGATATTTTTTTACATGGCCAAGTAAATGTCTGTATATCTATTTAGGATTATGTTACAGCATTTAAGGTTAACGCAGAAATCGTGGTTGAAAAAAATTGTTTTAAGTGTAGGTGGATTAAAGAAAATTCATCTATTTTTTTTTACAGCGGCGGAACGAGCGGGGCGCGGGCGAGGCGCGCGGGGCGGGGTGCGGGCGCGGGGAGCGGCGAGGAGGGGGCGCAGGATGAGGAGGATGTCATCAAGGAGGTGCACCGCGACGAGGAGTACGGTGAGTGGACGGTGTGCGGTGTCTGGTGTCTGGCTGCCGCTACCTGGCACACGGTGCTTAGACTCTCGGTACCTGGCGCCGGTGCCTGGCGTCCGCTGCGTTGAGTCTAGTACCTGGTGCCCGGTGCCTGACTCCCGGTGCCTGGCGTCCGGTGCCGTGACTCCTGGTACCTGGCGCCTGTTGACTTGACTCCTGGTACCTGGTGCCTGGTGCCTTGACTCCTGGTACCCTGACGCCCGGTGCCTTGACTCCCTGTACCTGGTGTCCGGTGCCTTGAGTCCCGGTACCTGGCGCCTGGTGCTTTAACTCTCTGTACCTTGACCCTCGGTACCTGGCGCCTGGTGCCTTGACTCCTTGTACCTTGACCCTCGTTACCTGGCGCCCGATGCCTTGACTCCCGGTACCTGACGCCCGGTGCCTTTACTCCCGATACTTGGCGCCTGGTGCCTTGACTCCTTGTACCTTGACCCTCGGTACCTACCTGGCGCCTGGTGCCTTGACTCCTTGTACCTTGACCCTCGGTACCTGGCGCCCGATGCCTTGACTCCTGGTACCTGGCGCCTGGTGCCTTGACTCCCGGTACCTGACGCCCGGTGCCTTGACTCCCGGTACCTCGGCGCGCGGTGCTGACGCGGAATCGAACCCCGGTGCCACTCACCGAGTCCAGTCCAGTGCACTGGCCCGCCTGACCGTGCGCGTGCGTGTGCGTGTGCCCGCAGTGTACCCGTCGCTGGAGATGAGCAGCGAGGAGGAGGCGGACGACGAGGAGTGGGCGCGCAGCAAGCGCCGGCGCAGCGCGCGGTCGCGAGCCGACACCCGCGGCAAGGCCGACAAGTGAGTAGCCTTGCTAATATTATATCTATACACTAGCTGTCCCCCGCGATTTCATCCGCGGTAATTTCGGAGTTCCCGCGGAGGTTGCGGGAAAAAAGTACTCTATGTCCTTCAGTTCCCGAGGGAATTCCGGGATAAAAACTATCCTATCTTTTAAGTTGGACCATTTTATGAATGGTTACAAAATTTTATCAAAATCCGTTCAGTAGTTTCGGAGTCCATCGCGGACAAACAACGTGACACGTGATTTATATATATTAGATATTAGATTATCAAGTAAGATATAAAATGCTTTGTCCTGAATGACTGATGGATCAACGCACAGCCTAAACCGCTGATCGTAGAGATCTGAAATTTAGAGGGTGTTGTGTTCTTTGTATGACGCAGGCATCCGATAAGAAAGGGTTTTGAAAATTCATTTTTTCAAAGTGAGCTGATGATCAAACCAATCTGAACAGTTATCTAGAGTTATAAAGACGAATGTGAGTTTGTGAATGTGAATGTCAGTTTATTCTATTTTAAAGTCAAATGAAACGTAATCCAGGTGTGCGTTCCGTGGATTTGGGCGCAGTTGTTTGGTTAAAATTTCACTCGTTTGAATACTTGATACTGATAGTGCGATCGATTCTCTAGTTGATTCTGAGCAAACTAGTGAAGTGGATCTTTATCGTTTTCGTTTTCGTTATCGTTTTCTTTTTCGTTATCGTTTTCTTTATCGTTTTCGTTATCGTTATCATTATTGTTATCGTTTTCGTTATCGTTTCGTACATAATTTTTTTACCGTAAGTGTAGCGGTTTCTCAGTAAAATGAGAATATTTTTGAAATCGCTTAAAAAAAATTCATATTTTGTCAAATATTTTTTTAATATAATAGATACGCTTTAGGTGTCACGAAATAAATTAAAGAACGTTTAAAAAGCTTTTAAATGACACCATACACAAACAAGCACATATACCTAATAGGTGCGATGTAATTAACCAAAAACAAAAACCGTTGGCGGCAATGTTTATGACGTCACTGCTATCCCCTCCACCACTAAAAAACATTACAACAACCAGTTTCGTAATCTACACAACGCCTTGAACACATCCATACCTGTTGTAGGTATACACAAGCGATACTGACGAGATTCGGTTTAGAGAAGGAATTTTCTCAGTTCGCCGCTCTACTACCTAATAGCTGTCATAGTGAAAATTAACCTGCTTCGGAGATGGTTGTTTGAATGCTGCACTCTGGGCCACGGAACGGGTGAAACTACGCTCTGACAGCTGTCAGAGTAAAATTTCACCAAGCCACAGAACGGGTACAGAGCGCGCTCGAGTGCACTCGTGCGAATCCACGGAACGCGCCTCTGACCGGTGTGTTTGTGTGTGCGGCAGGGACGAGTCGTGGTCGCCGCGCGCGCGGCTCGGGCGGCTCGTGCCGCGGCTGCGCGGGCCGGGCCGCGCCGGCGTGCGCCGCGAGTGCGTGCGCGCCGCGCTGCACGCCGCCGCCACGCACGCGCGCCCGCACCCGCACCCCCACCCCCCCCCCCACCAGCACCCCCACGCGCACCCCCACCAGCACGCGAGGCCGCACCAGCCCGCGCACGACGCGCCCGTGGTGAGTCGACTCTTTTTGTTTACCTTGTAGCTCATTTTTACCTTTTAGCTCTTGTTTTACCTTTTAGCTCTTTTTACCTTTTAAATTTTTTACCTTTAACTTTTCTTGTTTACTTTTACATCTTTTCCCCTCTCATCTCTTTTCTACCTTTTACCTCTTTTTTAACTTTTACATTTTTACAGTAAAATAATAAAATGAAGATCTATCAACTAAATCGATCTTTAAACCATCAAAAATACTAGAAATGTGTTATCATGCGAAAAATAAGAAAAATAATATTATATTTATGAGAAATAATTAATAAATAGTAGATTATACACCAAGGGGATAAAGCACTGTTTTATGTCACGGGCGCTACATTGAATCCTGAACATAACGAAGGACTCCAAATTTAACTCCCGAGCGCAGCGAGGGTGTTATAAGTTAATTCCCGACCAAAGGGAGGGAATTAAGATTGAGTCCTGAGTGCAGTGAGGGATTCAAGCGCCCAAGAAAAAAACAGTTTTATCCCTGTGGTGTATACTCTACTTTTCTCACATAATGCGAGACAATAAAAAACCAGGCTTAGTAGATCCTATATAGCCACTTCTTTCAGCTGGCGTGGCCTACTCGATTTGACAAACAAATGAAGTTCGTCTCACTGCGAATCTAGTGGGCCACGGCTTCGGTCTTCGAAAATCGAGTTGGCCGCGCCCGCTGAGAACACATTCTGTTTAGCGAAATGAGACGTTATGGACATAGCAATAAGAATTATGAAAGTGAAAATCACATTATTGACCAGCGGGTTATAATGAAATTCAATAGAACATTATAACCCGGCTAAAGCCAAGAGATATAATGTCTTGCTTTCGGTAAGGTTTACATGACATATAATTCGGCATTGTCGAGCATGTGGTGTGAAAAATACTTTTCATTACTCATACTCGGAAAGTAGGTCTGAAGTTGCCTGAGAAGCGGGTTGAAAGTAACCCTTTTCAGCCCTAGGGAGAATCGCTTTCAACTGACAACTGTCAAATTATTAAAAAAAAACTAGGTCTATTTTCACATTTCTATTGAACCATGTTCCAACTTTCTATACAGCCAGCGCCATGTAAAATTGAAATAACGTAAAGTTTAAGTAGGTATTAATTAAAATAAAATTCACTCATTTTTTCTTAAGCTAATTAATTAATTAAAATATAAATAATATTATTTTATTTTCTTTAATTAATACTTAATAATTAAAGAAAATATTTTTTTAGATGACTTTATTATAATTTAGGTCGCCACAATGTAAATAAAAAATACTGGCTGAATAGCTAGCCGGCCAAAGAAAAAGAAATAGGTGGGAAAGCGTCAAGCGACTATCCAATCTTCACTCATTTTTTCTTTAGCTAATTCCTATTTTTATTTTGACTTTCCTTGCATTCGTAATGAAAAGCACAGTGTTACCCTCGGGAGAAAGTAACTTATTTAGTGCCTCGAACTATTGGCGCCCTCGCTACGCTCGGGCGCCAAACCCCGTCTCGGCACTAAATGAGTTACTTTCACCCCTTGGATAACAATGTACTATTATTGCACACACACAGTAAAAAATACATTTACAAAAACACAAAAACATAATATGGACATGTACAATGAGGTAACCTATATTGCGAAAAGTAATTTTTTCATAAGCAACCAAACTCTGGAAGAGAGAGATGTAAAAAGAACATAATATTTTGAATATTTATGTGCGATTCTGGCCACTGGAGGTGGGTAGATGTAAGGCTCACTCATGTTTTTAGCAACTACCCTCGAGTTTTGAACCGTACCGACGGCTCGAGTTGCCGAGCGGCCGCGAGCCAGTCTCGCTCCGACACCGCCGTGATTCACTTGCTACAATTTGTTTACCAACCTCATCTGTGGTTTAATTGTCTACTGACTACCTCGAAAGTGCTACGCCGTGCGTGCATGTGGTGTTAAGACTGTTGGAACTTTGTATTATTGTGCTTCTTCTGCCGTGATATAATCTCTAACGGTCAAGGCTGTTGGTGGAAGCTGGAAAGGTGAGTGGGTCAATTTATCCATTTACTTGTGGTTGGGATCGTATCCTGCCCCTCGCCTGCCTCTTTCACACAGTTGTTTGGTCCTTCAGAGCCTAAATCCAGCATTAATATTCTTTTTCTTCTCAGTCCGTGACCGAGAAATCCTTTGTTCTCAATACCTACCTACGTATCTAAGTACAAAGTTGATATTTCCTATTATATTGTATTATATATTATTTACACCTGATAATTATATTCCTGTCGTACAGTTATATTTGTTTAGTGTATTTAATAAAATTATTTTGCATAATCATTAAATTGAGTGCGATTGTCTGCGTCAGATATTACGTCATATTTTTATTCTTAAGTGGTGGTAGTTACACATTTTATAATGCCGCCTAAAAAAGATGTAGACAGCGAGTCTTTAGCTTCTACGCCCGAGCTAACTGTACTAGTTAGTCGTAAGGAAAGATTATTTGAACAAATTCAAACTATTTACGACTTGTCGGAAAATATTACAGATAGTGTTGATACGGAATTATTTATATTACGATGCAACGAAATTGACGGCCTGCGTAAATCATTTGAAAATTTAATTTTTGAAATTTTTGAATGCGAACTAAAATTAAATCCAAAGGCTGTTGTACGCGACCATGAATTAAAGAGTTTTGATGAAATGTACTATCGTATTAAATTATGCGCATCCAAAACTCAACCGAAGTCTGAGTTAAATAAGGTTGATATTCCTTCGCGTCAATCCGAATCTCGACCACGTCTTCCGAAGTTAGAATTGTATTGCTTCGACGGCAACATAGAAAATTTTACAACGTTTTATGAGACATTTTGTTCATTAGTTCATGATCAGCCGAGTATTCCCAAAATCGATAAGTTTCATTACCTATTGACGTGTACCAGAGGGTCAGCATTAAATATCGTTAAAAGTGTACCGATATCTGCACATAATTACGATGTCGTTTGGCAAAGCCTACTTGAAAAATATAAAGATGACCGAATGCTGGTTGGTAGGTATTTGGATAAAATGTTAAATTTTGAACCGCTTTCTAAGGAATCTTCTACTCATTTAAATTTGTTTATTGAAAATTTTGAACATTCGTATAAAGCGATCGAAGCGTTAAATATAAAAGATTTAAGTAGTTACGTATTGTGTCACATTGCGTTACGCGCATTAGATGCGCAAACGCGTAAATATTTTGAACAAAGTTTGGATCAGAAATCGATTCCTACCTTTTCACAACTTATTTCGTTTGTTCACAATCAAGTTAAAATTTTAGATCACGCTGCATCTTATTCTCCAAATTCAAATGTTCAACAATTCAAACGACAACCTGATTATAGACACAATAATAAATCTGATAAATTTAATAATTCAAAAAAAATTACGCATGCGTCTTCTACGCGTTCGAATTGGTCATGTTCGCATTGTGGCGAAAAACATATGATATTTCGTTGCGAACAATTTCGTAAATTGTCCACTTCGCAGCGAATCAGCCGTGCTGATGTTCTTAAATTATGTCACAATTGCTTAAAACCCAATCATAATGCGACTAATTGTCCTAGTGGATTTAAATGTATGGTTTGTAATCAATCACATCACATATTGTTGCACATGGATCAGGGAGATACACGTAAGACGTCGCCCGCGCTTGCGCCGCCGCAAGCCGTCTCGAGTGACGTCACAGTAAACAACTGCAACGCTTCTTCGATACAAAGCCGTAGTGATGCAGTTATTCTCGGCACTGCTATTGTGCATGTTTTAGATTCGACCAATAATTATCAAGCGTGTCGGGTATTGATTGATTCGGGTGCTCAGTCGAATTTTATTTCAATTAGCTGCCTACAACGTTTAGGTTTACCTCAGCGGAAGTGTCCATTTAATATTTACGGATTAGGCGGCGAAAGTGTGAAAACACACGGGATGACGTCATGCACTATCAAGCCACAGCACGTTAATGATCCGGTGTTTAATCTTGACTTAGTTGTTTTACCAAGCATAACGTGTGACTTACCTACTGTACAAATACCAGAAACGGTCATTAACGAGTATAAAAACTTACAATTAGCTGATCCGTATTTCTATAAAAAATCTCCTGTTGATATAATCTTAGCTAGTGATATTTTTCCTTACATCTATGATGGAAAGAAATTCATTTTCAGTCCCGACATACCACTCGCATTGGGTAGTGTGTTCGGTTACGTAATAACTGGTAGGTTGGCCGCACAATCTCTCAATGACGTCACGGGTATTCACGCAGTAGCATGCACGTCATCACTAGTGTCGTACGCTGTTGATGACGATGAGAATATTAATAATACGCTCAAAAAATTTTGGGAAATTGAATCTTTGCCGTGCGAGATTCCCTTAAGTCCTGATGAAGAACTTGCTGAACGTATTTTTTCAAAGTGTCACTATCGTGACGAAACAGGCCGATATGTTTCGCCTATATTATTAAATCCTAACCACAAACCGCTAGGTGACTCATATCATAGTGCATATCGACGTCTCACCCAAGTCGAACGCCGGCTTACTCGGTCTCCTGAGCTTCGGAAAGCTTATTGCGATTTTATGCAGGAGTACGAGTCCCTTGGACATATGGAGCTATATCAAGGTGGGGAGCCTTCGAATTTCTTTATCCCACACCATTGTGTGTTGCGTCCTTCTTCCACTACGACACCATTGCGCGTAGTTTTCGACGGTTCCGTCAAAACCGGTACAGGCGTTTCACTCAATGATATACTGCTAACAGGGCGTAATTTGCACTCTGATATTTTAAAAATCATTTTTCAATTTCGACTTTACGATGTTTGTATTACTGCTGATATTTCCAAAATGTACAGAGCTGTACTGATCGACCCCTCAGAGAGAAGATATCAACACATTCTCTGGCGGGAGTCGCCGGAGCAACCTGTCCGTACTTACGAGCTCAAAACCAACACATATGGGCTTCGTAGTGCTCCATATATAGCTATACGCACTCTGCATCAACTAGCACTCGACGCGCCGCCTTCGGAAGCCACTCGCGTGCTGAAGCAAGGATTTTTCGTAGATGATGTCATGTGGTCGTGCCAAACGTTGTCTGAAGCTTGCGCCCTTCAGGACGAGCTGACGTCATTATTAAAGAGTGGTGGATTTGAGTTACGTAAGTGGGCGAGTAACAGGCCCGAATTGCTCGAACGTATGCAAGAGAATCAAATCTCTGTAATCAACTTTCAAGATGAAACACTTTCATCCTCTCTTAAGGTTCTAGGATTGATCTGGCTCCCCTCCTGCGACTGCTTTTCTTTCAACTATAACATGACTGACACCAAATACACTAAGAGATCTGTACTAAAATTGCTCGCCAGTATATTCGATCCGATAGGTTTCATATCACCGTGTACCTTTGTAGCAAAATGCATCATGCAGGATCTATGGAAGGTGAACCTAGATTGGGATGATCATCTGCCATTGGAACTGTCACGCAAGTGGTCCAGATTCATTGCTGAATTACCTACGCTTTCAGAATTGCGACTCGAGCGACATCTCTTAATTTCAAGTTTCGTTAACGTCCAAGTTGTGGGCTTCTGTGATGCGTCATCACGAGGCTATGCAGCTTGCATATACCTAAGAAGTGTAGATTGTGCCGGTCGTGTTAAGGTGAGGCTGCTCACTAGCAAGTCCAAGGTCGCGCCTGTAAAGCCATTGTTATCAATACCCAAACTGGAACTACAAGCGGCAGTATTGCTTTCCAAATTAATTATGTTTGTCGTACAAACCATCAATGAATTTAAATTTTCAATAATCGCCATTAGCGATTCTAGTATAGTTTTGTCTTGGCTACAAACGCCACCTTATAAACTAAAAACTTACGTAGCCAACCGCGTTAGTCAAATAATTGACGCGATACCACCGAGCTGCTGGTTTCACGTTAAAAGTGAGAACAACGCCGCAGACGTGTGCTCGCGAGGCGCGCTGCCTAGCCAGCTCACCGAGATGGCTACTGAGTGGACACAGGGTCCAGCTTGGCTCTATAATGAACCTCAGAGTTGGCCCACTAGTACATTTTTCGTCAAAGATGATAAATCAATCCCGGAGTTAAAAACTAACGTCGATGCCTTCGCGTTTAATTCTTCGATTGAAAATAAAGGGTTTATTAACGATCTAGAAGAAAACTTCAACAAAATTTCATCCTTTAATAAACTTCAGCGGGTCATGGCTTGGTGTCATAGATTCGTAAATAATTTAAAGTCAAATTCACAACGGACTTCCGGTCCGCTTAGAACTGCAGAGCTTAAGCGAGGCCATGACACAATCATTAAAGTAATACAAACAAATCAATTTGCTTCAGAAATCAAAATTTTAAAGAACAACACAAAAAAGAAACACGTCTGCATCCCTTCTCTGCGTAAGCTCTCGCCGTTTGTTGATGCTGATAATTTTCTCAGAGTTGGAGGTAGACTCCTACAATCAGACTTACCGTACAATGCAAAGCATCCTGTTTTGCTTCCTAAAAAATCTCATACGTCAAAATTGATAATTGAATATTTTCATAAATTGTACTTGCATACAGGGCCGCGTACTTTACACGGCATCTTATGTAAGAATTACTGGATAATTAACGCTCGTAGCTTTATTCGTTCAGTACTATCGAAATGCGCTAGCTGTTTTAAATTCCGCCCAACGAGCATTCAACCTATCATGAGTTCTTTGCCCGCACCGCGCCTGAAAATCAGCAAGGTTTTCAGTCATGTTGGTTGCGACTTAGGTGGCCCATTCTTCGTGAAGGAAAGCTTAAGACGCAATGCCAAAGTATATAAGGCGTATCTGTGTCTGTTTGTTTGTTTTTCGACTAAAGCAGTTCACTTGGAGGTGCTCTCTGATTTGTCATGTGAATGCTTCTTGGCCACGTTAGACAGGTTTGTGGCACGCCGCGGACTATGTAGTGCTCTTTATTCAGACTGTGGCACAAATTTTATTGCCGCTGCCAAACATCTAAAAGAAGTCTATAGTTTCATGAAAACCGTTCAGACTACAGACAAGTTCCTCGATGGATTAGCCTCACGTCAAATTGAGTGGCGAACCAACCCGCCAAACGCTGCGTCGATGGGTGGGCTGTGGGAAGCCGGCATAAAGTCAGCCAAGCATCACCTTTACCGTGTGGTTGGCGATAGGGCGTTGACTTTTGAAGAGTTAAGCACAGTTTTCTGTAAAATTGAAGCAATCATGAACTCACGTCCATTATGTTCTCTGTCGGATAATCCCAACGAATTTGATGTGTTGACAGCCGGTCACTTCTTGATTGGTCAAAGTTTAGTGGCTGTCCCGGAATATAATTTTGAGGATGTGCCTTTGAATAGGTTGTCACGCTGGCAATCCGTTCAGAAGGCTGCTCAAAGCTTTTGGAGACGATGGTCGGATGACTACCTTCACACTTTACAACAAAGAGAGAAGTGGTTTACCTCTCCCCCAAATCTAAAGATAGGCGACCTCGTCATATTAAAATCTGACCTCACGCGTCCATTGCAATGGCCACTTGGTCGCGTTGTAGAGACTCATCCTGGCGCTGACAATGTTGTACGTGTCGTTTCCGTGCGCACGCAGAACGGTCTATTCAAACGACCAGTAAATAAGGTTTGCCCCTTACCTTATGCAAATTAATTTTATTTAAATATATTTGTTTATGTATTATAATTTATTTCATCACATTTAAATTTTATTTTTATTTATTTTATATTTTCCTTTATTCCAATTTAATTTGTAGAGTCATACCCTTTATCTCTCCTTGGCTCTACTTAGCTTCTTTAACAGAAATCATTCTGATTTCGGTGGGGAGTATGTGCGATTCTGGCCACTGGAGGTGGGTAGATGTAAGGCTCACTCATGTTTTTAGCAACTACCCTCGAGTTTTGAACCGTACCGACGGCTCGAGTTGCCGAGCGGCCGCGAGCCAGTCTCGCTCCGACACCGCCGTGATTCACTTGCTACAATTTGTTTACCAACCTCATCTGTGGTTTAATTGTCTACTGACTACCTCGAAAGTGCTACGCCGTGCGTGCATGTGGTGTTAAGACTGTTGGAACTTTGTATTATTGTGCTTCTTCTGCCGTGATATAATCTCTAACGGTCAAGGCTGTTGGTGGAAGCTGGAAAGGTGAGTGGGTCAATTTATCCATTTACTTGTGGTTGGGATCGTATCCTGCCCCTCGCCTGCCTCTTTCACACAATTTATTTATAGTATATAGTTTAGTGTGGGATCTTGATCCCACCTGTGTGTTGTGAAGTGGATTATTGTTATTACTGTAATTTCGGAGTTACCGCGGGAATTCCCGAATAAAAATTACCCTATGTCCTTCTCTGTACCCCTGACAACGTGCATGCCAATTTTCATCCAAATCCGTTCAGCCGTTTTTGCGTGATTGAGATAGGAGCTCGAAAGCGCATTTTCATTCGACTTGCTTCTAATTTATCGTCACTGCTCAGCTCCTATGTGTCTTAGCGTTATGTTTTATAGCCTATAACCTGCCCAGGAGTATGGACTACAATCGTACTAAGTTTGGTGAAAATCTCTTCAGTAGTTTTTGACCCATGCGTGCACATACAGACAGACAGACAGACGGACAAAAAATTTACTGATTGCATTTTTGGCATCAATATCGATCACCATTCATCCTCCAATATTAATTTTGAATATATATTCAATGTACAGAATTGACCTCTCTACAGTTTTATTGTAAGTATAGACTATAGATTATGTATAGATGATGTAGATACGAGTGTTGTTAAATCTGTGCCCGCTGTCGACAGAACGCCAAGCGAGCTGTGCTGGCGAGCAAGAGCCGCCGCCCGCCGCCGCCCGTGCACGAGACTCCAAATAGCAAGAGTGAGTATCGAAATCGGAACAAAGATATACATTATACATACAAACAAGACAAGACGATACATGTAACTCGCACTCGGTACTAGAAAAATAACCCAACTTCCACTGTTGGCACTAGGGTATCGCCCGATGTCGACTATTGGCACTAAAAATGTGTCAATGACGACTATCGGCATTAAAAATGGCCTAAAGTCGACGTTGTTATTAAAAAAGTGCTCATCGTCGGCTATTGGCAGTAAACCCTTTCAAACACAAAAATATTTTTTTCAAATCGGCCCAGCCGTCTTAAATAAAAAATAAATAAAACAACATACAGTCGAATTAAAAACCTCCTCCTTTTTGGAAGTCGGTTAAAAATCTGTTCATTCACATAGCCACACATTGAACCAGCCTTCTGTTTTCATCACGAGCGCATCGCGTTATAAATAAAAAATAATTTTTATGCCTTAACAAAATGTGATAAAAAAATGATTGTGGTATATTTATAAGCTAAAAAAAGAATGACCCCGGTACGATAATTCATGTTATACCTATCTGTTTTTTATTTCTCAGATATAAGACTGAAAAAGGGTATGAAGACAGCAAAACAGCGCCTTGGAAAAATCCTCAAGCTACATAAAATGATGCATTAAAAATATATATACATATAAAGAATAAAATATTATGAAATATTAATTTATCAATGTATAGATGTATCAGATTGTATAGCTAGCTTCTAGCTTTCAGGTATAACGAACGGATGGGCTAGATAGTTATTTTATATATGTATATGTGGATACAGTGCACGGACCAATATGTATTGTATTATGTACGCGGTGTGTGGGTTTATATAATATATTATATATAATAAAATATTGTAACGATTGACACTTAAGATGATATTGGTAGTCAAAATGGCGAACCGTGGCGGCTACGATTGAGAAAACCATTATAGAACAAAAGCAGCTCTCTACAGAATGTTACAGAAAGGTGTAGTCATATTTGACGATCACGTTGTCATCTGCGGTACCATAAAATAAAATTTGCTAGGTTTACTGTTATTAACTTGTCTTTGCACCCCAACGACGATAAATTGTATCGAATTCTTGAACCCGTCAGCTGTAACTAGTTCATGACCTACCGAGTGATGTGACAAGTTTGTGAAAACGACCACTCTTGGCGGTTTTTAATTACAACCTCCAGAATTATCATCGGAAATTTGTATTCATCCTGTTCAAACTTGTATTGCACGAAATTAATAAGGTATTCTCCAGAGTCCAGGGTATGAAAATCAAAATTCTAATTGGTCCGTCAGTTAGAAAATAAAAAAATAATAGACGTGTATTTTTTGCTTTTTCAAATTAATGAAAATAAACATAGATAAAGCGCATTAAAGTTTAGGGTGAGGGTCTCGTGACGTCAATATTCAGTATAACCCCATACAAACTGCACCGGGTTGTGACGTCACGCGAAATTTAAACTCAATGTATCGCCGTTATTTTTTGACTACGTAAAAAAAGAAAAAATACGTGTCCAATATTTTTTACTAATCTACACGACGGACTAAAAAAAAAAATTTTTGTCAAGTAGCCAATTGTCTTTTTAGCAGATGACGTCTTGATTGTATCGACGATACGATGTTGAAGGGCGGATGTAGACTGAGCGGGTTGAATAACTTAGTTTTACCGTACGTATTGTAATATAGTATCACTAGATGCGATATCTAGTACAAATACTACGTAACGGGCCGACGAATTGTGGTTCCCTGCAGTGCCCGTACGACTTAGAGCATTCAAAATCGGAATAGGAAGCCAAGGGTTCCTTTTTCATACAAAAACAGCTATAATAATATGTTCCGTCAATTTGTCCTTCGTGTAACCTTATTTTTCTACACCCTGTATACTATTTTTGTGCGGATTCATTTTAATCATTAGCCGTTGTTTGTTTGTATATATTGTATGATCGTTTTAAATTGCAATGAATTTGATCACACGCTTAATCAATTTTTAAATGTAATATTAATGAAATTACTAGTGGGCTGCTGCGGCTTTGCTTGTATAGAATCAGACTTTTTCTTACTTCTTATAGTATAGTATACAAATCGAAAATCCCTCATTTAATTTATTTGTCCGTCCGAGATATTCTTCTTGCGTATGAAGTGTTTGCCATTTTTTTATGTACATACAGAAATACATAAATATAGATATATATAGATTTTTGTAAAACCTTGCTCTTAAATCCGAAAAACACGAAAGTCGTTTTTGGTTTTTTTTTTTTCGTGTGTTGCATTAAATTATAACAGATAAGGCATTTTACAAATGATCTGATTTTTTACGAACGTAGTTTTTTATATAAACATAACTAGAACTAGGGTTGCACAACGTGATGAAGTTTTGACTTTGGATTAGTTATTATTGCACTATGGCTAGTATAAAAAAGTTTTATAATATTATTATAAATAAATATTGAATTTTGCCCGTTTATATATTTTTTTTTTACTTACTCTGAATTTTAACAGTTGCGAAATCCCTTCATGCCTTTGGGTGCGTACAGACTATGTGACTGCTAGATAACTTGTGTTTTATAACACGTCCACATTATGTAACCTTGTTATACAACATTGCAATATAAAACCATACTGTACACATTACAATAACAATGTTGTACAACCAATATCGTTTCTCATTCTTCAGTGCTATGCTATCCACAATGTCGTCGCTGAGAGGACGTTTCACTAGCTGCGGCGGCGACTGTTGTACTTATAAATAACAAAAGAAAAAAACTAACGTGGCTAAGTTATATAACATGTTATCATAACATTCAGTGTCCACATTATCTGAAATAGGAATGTGACATGGAGAGAAAAAAACTATTAATTAAAAATCAATTTTTCTCTTCTCCATTATAATCGATTTTTTAACTATCGATTTGTGTTTATAAAAAAATCGATTATTTTTATACAGTCACCACTCATCATTTAAAAAATTGGACGTAAATTCCTGTACTAGAGATGAGAGAGAATAAATCGACTTTTCCCTTCTCAAGAACAATCGATTGAAAGTCGATTATTACAAAAAGATAAACGATCAATATAAAACGCGATTATTTTTACACATCCCTACTCATGTGAACTGAAACATGTCTGTATGCACCTATTGACGGTTTTTGCTTTTAAACCGGTGAAAAATCCATTTACAAAACTCATTATTGTAAGATGCGCTGTCTGTGTAGGTGTTTATTGTTAAGATATTTTTTAAAATAATTATTATTGATAAAAGGTGATTGTAGAAAAAAAAAGATATTTTAAAATGTAACAAAGTGAGTGCAATCGGCCAAGATGTTTTGTGGCGTTTTTTAAATGCATCTTCGGCCAACCGTACCTACTATTTGAATAGTTTATAATATGTATATTATAAATACAATCATATATATTTTCACACATAATATTATACTAGTTATCAAAACCCACCTTAGAATTAGATTTTCCAACAAAAAATATAAATGTACCTATCTATATGAAGTATGAAATCCTTGTTCTTTATTATATGTATAAAAAAAAGTTTGCACCATATCGAAACTTCGTTGTTTTCCCCATTCGTACTAGATGTTAAGTGTTTCAACTGTTTTGTAGATGTTATATTTTTTTTTTATATGTCGGTAAGTTTAAATTTAGGCAGGTGCAAATTTTCCTTAATTCATAATTTAACATTAATAAAGTTTAAATTTACTAAGTACCTAACTATGTTTGTGTTGTTTTATTTCTATTATTAACTAGCTGTCCCCCGCGGTTTTACCCGCGGTAATTTCGGAGTTCCCGCGGGAATTCCGCGATAAAAAGTACCCTATGTCCCTATGTTCCTGACAACGTGTGTGCAAAATTTCATGATCGGTTGAGCCGTTAAGGGCCTATAGGAGGCTAGAACTGCCCCACCTCTCACTTTTGAACCTGTATATCAATAAAAGTATTCAATCAATAATATTGAAAAAAATATATAGTAAAGTTAAGGATATACACTAAGTCCTATGTGATGTTAAAACACGATTACTAAAAATTTTCTCGATAGAAAAAAATCACAAACTTCCCTCTGATTTATACAAATAAACCGCAGAAGTCAATGAATCATTTATCCATACTAATTAAACTTTGTATAGAAACTCAACATAATACAATACGTGTACTATGTGATCTCAAAAGAAAATTATGTTTTTTTGTTTTCTGTTAGAAATTAAATTCTGATATATTGCGAGTTCACCGCGTTCACCGTTTGAATTCAGTCGCGCTCCGGCGTTCGAAAGGGGAACCCGCGTCGCTTGTCGTCTCTTACACCGACTTATCACCTAAGAAATTAAAAGTGCAGTGAAATGGGAAATAATCGGAACAAGAAAAAAAAAGACGGAATTGGAGAATAGAAACCGCTAAAAACATGAATAAAATATTAAAGTAAGTACCTATCTACGTATATATATAATATAAGTTATAAAATGTTTGTTTGCACCTACCTACTTTGTGTCTGATTATGGTTTGTTGACATGAAATATGATTAAAAAAATGAAATAGGTAATGTACCTATTTATAGTAGTGTGATGAGCAAATAAGTAAAGTAGGTAGGACTGTTACGTAATCGTATTGTTCCCAACTAACTACAATACATTGTTCATTTTAAAAAATAGACAAATATTGCTCGAAACTGACTGTAATAAAGAAAATGTACCTGAAGTGGACCTGTGCCCGTGAGTATCATCTAGCTAAGTAAATAAATACACAAATGTTTTCAGAAATAGAGTAACCACAGGTTCTTAGGTACTTACCTAGGTGCTAGGTAAGTAGGACCTACCTAGTAACTAGGAACCTAAAAACCTACTAGGTAGGTATATAGTATGTCTAAAGTGAAATGTAATCATCTTGTTTGTTGAATATGTAACTCCATACACCTACCATCTCTAAATATTAGGGTAATCATCCCAGTAAGTTGCCACGGTCACATTATTTTAGTAGTATGAACAAAAGAGAAGTAATAGCCTATTTTGTTACAGAATGCAAATACCAACGGAAGCCATGGTTGCCAGTAGTTCCAAAAATGCAAACGAACCTGATTTTACAACGTTACAAACTGTAGAATTGTGAGATTATCTGTCTAAAATTTTATAACATATTCATACATATATTCATAACCTTGTACAAAACCTGCTCTTAAGTGTAATAAATACTTTTCCGAAAACCGCATCAAAATCGGTTCAGTCAAAAGCAAGATTATCATGGAAAAACATAAATACAGTCATACAAGTCAAACAGAGAACCTCCTAAAAACTGTACTTTTCTGAAAACTGCATCAAAATCAGTTCAGGCAGATGCATGATAATCGCGGACAAACATACATACATACGGTTCAAACTCATAACCTTGTACAAAACCTGCTCTTAAGTGTAATAAATACTTTTCCGAAAACCGCATCAAAATCGGTTCAGTCAAAAGCAAGATTATCATGGAAAAACATAAATACAGTCATACAAGTCAAACAGAGAACCTCCTAAAAACTGTACTTTTCTGAAAACTGCATCAAAATCAGTTCAGGCAGATGCATGATAATCGCGGACAAACATACATACATACGGTTCAAACTCATAACCTTGTACAAAACCTGCTCTTAAGTGTAATAAATACTTTTCCGAAAACCGCATCAAAATCGGTTCAGTCAAAAGCAAGATTATCATGGAAAAACATAAATACAGTCATACAAACTGTACTTTTCTGAAAACTGCATCAAAATCAGTTCAGGCAGATGCATGATAATCGCGGACAAACATACATACATACGGTTCAAACTCATAACCTTGTACAAAACCTGCTCTTAAGTGTAATAAATACTTTTCCGAAAACCGCATCAAAATCGGTTCAGTCAAAAGCAAGATTATCATGGAAAAACATAAATACAGTCATACAAACTGTACTTTTCTGAAAACTGCATCAAAATCAGTTCAGGCAGATGCATGATAATCGCGGACAAACATACATACATACGGTTCAAACTCATAACCTTGTACAAAACCTGCTCTTAAGTGTAATAAATACTTTTCCGAAAACCGCATCAAAATCGGTTCAGTCAAAAGCAAGATTATCATGGAAAAACATAAATACAGTCATACAAGTCAAACAGAGAACCTCCTTTTTTGAAGTCGGTTAAATAAAGAACAACTGGTTACCTTATTGTTTAAAAGCAATCTTCCGGGCTAGGTATTTTACATTTTTTATTTATTTAAAAATACAGTCATTTTACTGTTACTTACTATGATTGTTACAATAAACAAATTGTATGAATAAATTTTTCTAGTAAATTTACATAGTTTTATTTAATATTGTGATGATATTGTGTGGTGCCTGGGCTCCGGGTCTATAATGGTAGAGCTTGTCTAATCTCCCGCTATCGCTTGCACCGCAGTTTATTGTAGTACGAGGAAAATCTGTTAGATGTCGTTCTAAGCATTATAATTAGTAATAGTAATACTTTTTAAAAGATGGCGCTTTTATAACTCAAATGTCGTAATTACACAGAGGTGAGTCAGGTAGGGTGGGACGAAAGAAAGCTCGCGCGCCCAAGGTCATTGGCGTGGGGGAGCCTCTTAAACCGTAAAAGCGTAATTCACGATGTCGGTTCGGTCGTTAAGGCGTGAAAGCGTAACAAACACTCACTTTCGCATTTATAATATTAGTAAGGATTTCGCAATAGTAAGGATTCTAAAAGTTCTATAATTTGACGTTGCCTCACTAGTCACCATGCATCGCTAATCGAGAGGTTCCGGGTTTGATTCCCGGTGGGGGTGGACTTTGTGTGATGAACACACGAAAGGTTCCATTTTCTAGTCTAGGCGTGTTTTTATTTATAGCTAAAATATGTAATAACCCTTGGAGTAGGTATAGCAAGCGGGGGGGAGTGGGTTAGCAATGCCCACCCTAGAAAGATCTAGAATATTTAAGGAATATTATTTTTTTAATGATTAAGTACCTAGATTTATTAAATGCCGCACTCAGGGACGTCATTAAATAAATTTTAATTGGCATTCAACTAAATTTAAGATACGGCCGCACTCAGAGTCGTTTTAATGAGGAGCAAATGGGCCGTGAAAACCGAAAATATCAGTGGTGAGTCCCGTGCTTCGAAGTTTTTGTTAGGTGGGTCGCGATCCAGTCTACTTTGGGAACCACTGGCCTAGCCTGTTAACCATGAATTTACAAAATTAACAAAACATATCTACACAAATGTTGGCATAAAATGGCGCTATAATTTTAATACGCGATATACTCAAAAGTTACTGTCAGTAAGTACCTACTTATTGGGAAAGAAATTCCCAGTAGTTCAACTGGTAAGACTACTTGGAACGAAGGAATTTTTCTCCAGTGTGGGTTAACACACTTTTGCTTATCAATGTGCACAGGAACCATAGAATCTAAATTAACTACAGTAATTAAAGCGAGGAATGGCTTCTTTGTGGAATCAGATACTTAACATCTAAATTGTGGGTATTGTTATGTATTTTCACAGCTACTGCCAGATAAGTTCCACCTGTTTAACATAATTAAAACAACTTGAGTGTTGCAGACGTATTCTTATTTGAAGTTTTAATCGAATAGTTTTTTTTTTCAATAACTACTTAGATAACTATCTACTCTGGTTCTAATCAACGTATTTTTTCATGTAGCAAATACAGTAATCGCTTGTTTTTTGTTACCAGACAACGGCAAGAAATACTTTTAAGTTGGTAGATAGATACTTATCTACAAAAACTATTTGCTTGCTTGCTTGAAATTGTTTATTTGCATTTGTTGTCGTGGGCTTAAGCGGGTGAATATGGGGTGAATGGCCTTAACATGCCTAATACATATTTTATTGTATTTTTGTAATGGAAAGAACCGTCTCTACAAGTACTGAAACGATTTAGAAATTATATAATTATCAGTGAGAGATAAGAAGACAAATGAACGAAAGTAAAGGTTTTTTTTTCACAACCTAAAATATAAACAAAATCTTCCAGGATAAACTATACGTGTAAACCTTCCTCATGAATCCCTTTGTCTATTGATGAAAACCGCATGAAAATCCGTTCAGTAGTCTTTGAGTTTATCGCGAACAGCAAACAGACAGACAGACGCGGCAGCGGATTTTGTTGTATAATATGTAAGGATAGAATAAATGAAACTAATTGAAAAAACTGACAAATCACGTTTACAGTTTTGTTATAGATAATGGTATCAAATTGAAAGGGCTCGAAAAAGTGAGCTATTGTATCTATATATTTGCGTTCACCAAACTTGCTGGCGCGTAAAGTATCTATTATAACGTATTTTTTACGTTAAGTAAGACTAAGTACCTAGACAGACAACGGTTAGCAAAAAAGTTCACATACGATACACATCCGGTTCTGGGTCCATTTCAAGTCGGTGAGGAGATTCAATCAGTTATGGAGGCTTAGTAGCTTGTAATTATCGCCAGAATGAAAGATACTACTCAGTAAAACGTAGTGATTACCTTCTCTCTGCTACTCAGTAGTGTTGTACAATGTTATGTCCATGGCATAATTTATTGTATACGTCAATGATTGCTATCATAGAGCATGGAGCTTAGTGATGTCTGTTTCCGTCTCCTAAGTCCTCAGTGGTCTGTATCTAGGTATTAAGGCAGTTTGTATGGGGATGGTATGGGGGCTTATACCGGTTTATGACGTCACGAGCCCTCACGGTAAACTTTAATGCGCTCTATCTCTGTATATTTTCAATAATTTGAAAAAGTAAAAATTACGTATACCTATAATGTCTTATTTTCGAACTGACGGACTAATTAGAATTTTGATTTTCAAAATTCACCCACATCCCTTTTATCGAATTCTGGGATATTTACTTACCCTTATGTCCTTTTCAGGGGTCAGGGTTCTGACAACGTGTATCTACATGCCCATGATGATCGGTTGAGTAGTTGAGGCGTGAAGGGGTAACAAACACACAAACGAATTTGTAATATTATTAGTCAGGAGTAGGATACCAATCTCATCTTAGGTTTCCTTTTCTTAGTAAATCAGTATAAAAAAGCTTCATTAGACATAATGTTATGGTTTTAATTAGGCAAAAATTTTTGCATTTGAATCAAGTTAAAACTTAATTAACTCTATTTAATGAGGATGAGAATTTAATCGATCTAATTTGGCCCGAGACTAATTCGGAGAATCAAAAGTTCGGATATTCGCCATGTGGGTTTTTTGGGATAAAATCAAACAAATTCAACACCTTTTTACATAAAAACAGTTCAGTATATTAAAATTTGACAAACAATACCTAATATTTACGTTGAAATATATAAACTAGCTGTGCCCCCCGTCACCCGCGTGAGTTTCGACACTCCCACAGAAATTGCAAATTAAAAATTTTGTCCAAAAAAATAAAAATTACGATCTATTATCTCAGACCTACCATACACAAAAAATTTCATAAAAATCGGTCAAGGCGTTTCAGAGGAGTTCGATAACCAACACTTTGGCACGAGATTTTAATTTATAATAGAAACGTATAGCAACAAATTCGCGCCAGCGTTCGGATTATAATTAGTTATAGGTATGCTAATTAGCATCATCATCATTAATTTAATGAACGTCTCTGATTGCGGCAGTTTTGTTTTAAAAATATTTACTTAAAATTAAGTAATCATTAAAACGACTCAGTTCGGTCGTAAAGTCAGCGTTCTGATAATTAAGGGTGCGGTTAAAATCGAGGTTCTACTGTATTCAGTATTGTCAATGTTATAATAAATAATTATACAATAGCGGTTGTTATTGCCACGAATGGAGTATTAGGTATATTATCAGTGGCTAGGGTTTGGGTTCGATAGCTATAGTTTACTTATTGGATTTTTTTTTGTTGACTCTTTCACTACGAATTTTTTCAATGTTCTGTGACAATTGAATTACCGTATAAATCATGAAATAGAGACAAAAAATGTAAATACATAGCGAGTAACGAACATTAGTCATAGTTTCAAGGTTCCATAGCCAGTCCAAAAACGTTTCTTTTCAGATTATGATCTGAAAAGATAAATATATCTAGGTCCCTGGGTCTGGGTTGTGTATAGCGCCATCTGTTCTTACGTAGAAAAACAAACACTAATTTTTCATTGCCTGAAAACACGGATAAAACGATATTTTCTAAAAATTACACCTAGCTAGATCGATTAATCGCTCCGAAACACCCTGCATACCAAATTTTATGAAAATCGTTTAAGCCGTTTCCGAGATTCAGATAAACAACAGTGTGTCATGAGGGACTATAGGTGTCAGGTGATAGTCCACTACGTGCAGGCCTGAGTGCTCACAGTTATTATTTAAACATTATTACTTAAAAGAAAAAAGCGAGCAAAACCAAACGATGCCGCTCGAGTGAAGTTTTCCACTACGTGTGCGTTGACCCTATAGGTATATAAAGGAAGGCCGCTGAGTTTTTCTTTTTCACTCGATATATCGGCAAAATAAAGTGTGATTATCAGACCAGAATCGAATAGTTCGCCGGCGTCATGCCTCAGGCACTATTCCGCGACCCTTGGTCGTGACCGTGTCGTCTCTCCGCGGAGGACAGGGGCCTAATTCCACTAACGCAGAACACAAATCCGCATCGTTAAGGGTCTCTTCACATGTACGGCCCGAGCGGCACAGTAGGTCTCCATGGCTGCTCGATAATCAAGAGGTTTCGGGTTCGACTCCCGGTGGGGGTAGACTTTGTGCGATGAACACAGAGTTCCACTTTTTGGGCGTGTTTCGCGTGTTTTGTGCTATCTATAGTATATTATAGCCTGTAGCGCCTCTTTCAACTTTAAGGGTTGTTTGGCCGAAAACCGGAAAATATGTGTATACGTGCATGTTATCTTTGTATGTGAGTTTCGTATCACAGCTGTTATCTTAATTATTGTGAACGCCTTTGTTCTTATTTTTTTGACTCTAGGTCAGTTGATTTTTTATGTTTATTGTAATGCATATTTTGAGACTGTATTTTCTTTAACAAATAAAAATAAATAAATAAATAGTCGCTGCCGTAGCTAGTGAAACGTCGTCTCAGCTAGCACTAAAGAATGAGAAACGATAATGGTTATACAACATTGTTATATGGACATAGATAAGCAATAGTGTGTTAACCCACACTGGAGAAATTTTGAGTAAATCGTGCTTTAAAAGTAGGAGCGCCATTTTGTGTCAACATTTTTTATGTTCAATATTTAGTTACATATTTAAGAAATGTAATAAGGTAAACACATAATTAAAAAACGTTCCCTAACTCTCAATAAATGGTTCTGAATAAATAACTTGATTTTGTGGGTTAACATGTTATTGCTTATCTACGTCCATATTTCATTGTTATTCTAATGTGTAGTCTTGTTTTATGTTGCAATGTTGAATAACAAGGTAACGTGGACGTGTTATATAACACAAGTTATCTAACATGTTTGATGTTACATAGTCTGTAGGTACGTACCCTTTAGTGTAGGATCAAGTCGATCAGTGTTGTGAAGTGCAGTAGAGTGGTAATCCTAACTGCTATTACAAATAAAAATAAAATAAAAAATTAAAAATCATGTGTGTAGGTACTTACATACAAAAAACAACTTAAAATTCTTAGGTACTCAATTCTTACTATTTAATGAACGGAGAGAGTTGCGCATTTGCGACTCACCCCAGCATAAAATAAATAAAAAAAAAGTTTAGTAGGAGAGCATGTTCGTTCATCCAGCGTTGGTTTTAATTTTTTCAATGCACTGCAATGCAAATGCGAATTTTGTTTGTTTGTTACGCTTGCACGCCTAAACTCCTCAACCGATTATTTTGAAATTTGGCATGCACGTTGTCAGGGGTACAGAAAAAGAATTTTCGTCCCGGAATTCTCGTGGGAACTCAGAAATTAACGCGGGCGAAATCATGAAAAAACATGGACATAGATAAGCAATAGTGTGTTAACCCACACTGGAGAAATTTTGAGTAAATCGTGTTTTAAAAGTAGGAGCGCCATTTTGTGTGAACACTTTTTATGTTAAATATTTAGTTGCATATTTAAGCAATGTAATAAGGTAAACACGTAATTAAAAAACGTTCCCTAACTCTCAATAAATTGTTCTGAATCAATAACTTAATTTTGTGGGTTAACATGTTATTGCTTATCTGCGTCCACATATTATACAGGAAAGTAATACATAAATAACTAATACATAAGTAATTAGATAGAAAAGTATCTAAATTTATGTAAATGGATTTTCAGCGAGAAGAATCAACTCTCAAAACCCAACGTCAAACGCCTAACACAACCCAGCCGTGTTCGTCGAACCAAAAACAAAAAACTCTATAAATGCCGGGGTTCATGCAACGAGGCGTCTCAAATCAAGCAATAAATTTTCAAGCGACACCTATTTTAAATTTGCTGGCTGAAATCTAAAAATAATAGACAAATTCGCTATAAATTATAGAAAAAGAATCTTTGTTTACGTTTATATTATCTGAGATAAATTGTGATTCATTGTGATTTCCATAGCCACAATGGCTTTGTCAACCATTACAAGCGCATGCTTGCATCCAACTTCAAAAAGTTTATGAAAATTTATTGCAATAGAAATACCTAAGTACATGATAACGATGTGTGTTGCTCTGTAGATTTGGCAGATGGATATTCAAGTGTTTAGTGTTAAGATGTCGCCATTTTTAAAACAGGTTGGTCATTTTTGTTATTCTCATCACCCGAGTATAATATTAAGTCGGTACTTACTTATGAAAAGCTTTTTGAACTCTAATAAATAATTTTATTTTTCTTTCAAATAAATAGAATTTATGTCTAGATAATATCTAGCGTTTAATTTTTATACTAATACTAGCTGTCCCCCGCGATTTCATCCGCGGTAATTTCGGAGTTCCCGCGGAGGTTGCGGGAAAAAGTACTCTATGTTCTTCAGTTCCCGAGGCAATTCCGGACCAATTTCCAATCTTTTAAGTTGGACCATTTTATGAATGGTTACAAAATTTTATCAAAATCTGTTCAGTAGTTTCGGAGTCCATCGCGGACAAACAACGTGACACGTGATTTATATATATTAGATTAATAATGAAAATGAAAAGTTTGTTTGTTTATTATACTACTGATAGAAAGTTTTAGGCTACAGTATTTTGGAGCAACGCAATACTATTAATCTGAAAAAAATCTGGAATTAAAGCGAGTGTAACTACTGGCATAAGCTTATAGTATCTATACTCGTATCTATACTAATATTATAAAGAAGTAAAGTTTGTAACGTTGTAGGAGATAATCTCTAGATCTATTGAAGCGATTTTGAAAATTCTTTAATTTTTAGGTAGCTACGGTAGTTCTGGCGGCATTGGGTACCTACTTATATTTTATTTTATTTTATTAACAAACTAGCTGAGCCCCGCGGTTTCACCCGCGTGAGTTTCGGGATTCCCGCAGGAACTCCAATGCAGTCTAATTTACTCCTTATAACAACAGCTAATTAGCAGTGAATCCCGTCAATATCGGTCCAACCGTTTCGGAGATTCACCCGCGTGAGTTTCGGAATTCCCGCAGGAACTCCAAAATTCTTTTATATAAACCTTGTCCTGACAATACCGAACACAAAAAAAAAACAATTTTCCAATTTGGTGCAGTCGTTTGTAAATTATGCGCTTACCAACACATTTGACGATTCATTTTTATTATATAGATCATACAAATAACACATAGAAATTTCAGCAGTAAGACCAATTACAGATTTCTTGATATTTTATAAGCATTAAAACGGTAAGGAAGTATCCCCAAAATTCCCACGGTAACTCCGTTTCGCGGGTGAAAGCGCGGAGACAGCTAGTACTCATATACAACTAAAGTTTTTCCAAATATTTATAATGTCCTACGACTTTCCCTATCAGATAACCATTCGGTAGAGTTTGTGTCTCATATGTACTCACCGTTTTTTGCACTTTTTGTTAAAACTATTTGATATCAAGTTTGAATTATCGTCATAATTATTTATGTAGCATGCTAATTATGTGGCAGAATTATCATTAAAATTTAGTATTTAAGTACATACTCTATTTTACATATTTTCCAATCTATAACTTTTAAAATTAAATGGTTATTTATAGCGGCTATACAGGTTTTAGTATCAGTTACGTTGTTAACTACTTCATTGCTATCATCCGTAAAAACCACAATCTAACACTTATTTATGGTAATAAGCGATAGCCCGCGGGTGCCCGCGGCTTCGCTCGCATTGATCCATAGTAATTATTGATTTGTCAACCAATTTTTTTTCCCTCGGGAACAGTGGCAGCTTTTTGGATGAAAAGTATCCCTATCTCATTTTCTGTGTCCCTAAAAAAGTGTACGCGAAATTTCAAGATGATCGGTGGAGTCGTTTATTTATTTTATTTATTCATTCATTTATTCTCACAAATTACAAGTTACAAATTCATGGAAAGCATTATTATGGTATTTCCTATAATAGGCTAAAACAACATGCAAAGGTGATGTAGACGACACTTTCGCCTTTTCCCTGACTACGATTGTTGTGGACTGTATTAATAGGTTAACTTTGAGGTTAGAACGGGGATCGTTGGAAATAATAACACTGCACTGGTCTTGACTTCCTGCTCCCTTGTGGCCCGCCGCCGCGCTAATGGCAAAATGCCTAAATGGCAAAAATGCCAAAATGGACGATTGAACCAAATGTTCAAGTATTTATAGACAAGCAGGTAGGTATACGTATTCTCCCACCTGCAACCATGCCATCCCCTTCTTTATCACCTCACTCTTTCTAACAAGCTTAGCTAGAGTGAGTGAACGAGATGGCATGTATCTTTCTATTAGCGGGCGGGCCCCAAGGTCGAGTTCTGTTTATTCCTATAATAATTACTAATCACTTAATAATGTCTATAATCTATATCTATGTCTTATTCTAAATCTTATACTACGGCGCCCGTCACGCACATCCTCGCCCAAATCGGCTGGCTGTCCGTAACAGGTGATGTATGCAGGTACCAGGTTTAGCGTGAAAGCATAACAAACAAACAAACAAACAATTAAACTCGCATTCACGATTAAACGAATTGACAAAATTTATATTAATAAGTACATAATTGGATGTAAGTAATAAGAAATGTGAATGTTATTGCTTACACATTGTCACGAACTGATAAGTTCGTGACAATGTGTAAGCAATAACCCGTGGCGGCGATGCCAACTTATGTGGCATCTCTCATTTGTACTTTATAATTATTATCATGTATCGGCACTGTAGGTCTGTAACATACGAAATATTGTAAAAATGAAGATGTATCTATACAGGAATATTTTTTAAGCAATGCGCAAAAAAATTTTGGTGGTTGAGTATCAGTAATAGAATACATTTCCATTATTTGTTCAAAACTTTTTTTATATTTTTTTATCCGGCTTTAAATTCGCAAAATATGGACACTATTCGTAATAATATCAATGAGCGCGCGCGCCGTGCGGCGTACGCGGGGGTGTTGCAGCGGGGGTGAACGACCTCGATCAGCTGTCGGGTACATTTTCACCCACATAAATACCTAGCCGAACGAGCGCTTCGCGCGCAGTGGTGGCGGCGGCGACTAGAGTAGCCAATAAATCAATTGCAAAGTATACATCTTTCGTTCCCGATAACTTTAGTTTATTGTACTAAGACTTATCAAAATAAAAAAGGTGTTTATTAAAACTCCTTTAAGTTCAATTTGTAAAAGTTTGCGCACTGAATAAAAAATATTCCTGTATATGACTGTTTGTTGCCACAACATTATGCCTATTATCCTTTTTTGTATCCCACTGGTTTTCTAATGGGACATTTAGGGTTTGACTCATTAGAATTAAGAAGGTCAGTGGCACTTGTGAAGTTCTCTTTGTCAATCATGAGAAATAGAATAGACTGTCAGGACGTATTGGAGGAGTTATTGCGACTGTCGGTGCCAGAATGCCACATGAGCGTGCGCTCGCGGCGACTTCTCGCGCGGCGGCCGACGCGCACCCTCCTGTACCAGCACTCTCCTGTCTCCCGCGCCCGAGACCTGCTCTCCTCCTTGCTCCTCAGCTCCCCGGAGTGTGATATGTTTGTGACAGGGTTTGAGAGATTGATGATCGAGTGCAAGCGAATGTTAGAGGAAAGAATGCCTGTTATAAGTTCCTGTCTAAATATGTAAATAATAAGTAAGTTTTTGTTAATGTTATGTTTTTGTTTTAATTCACATTTTAAAATTGTTTTTAATTTAAAAATTTAAAAATTTGTTCAATTTTAGAAATATGTTTAGTTTGTAAATTAATTATTTATTAAGTGCTATGGCTTATGCTGTCATGCTTTCTAAATGCAATAAATAAATAAATAAATAAATAAATAAATAAACATAAATAAATAAAATAAATAAATTAAGGACTGGCTGTTACGCGCAGTTTCACCCGCGTTAATTTCGGAGGTTCCGCGGGACTTTCAGGATAAACTATACTTGTGGGGGTGCACTTTAGGTGACGAACACAGAGTTCCACTTTCCAGTCTGGGTGTGTTTATATAATTATCTACAATTAACTGAAAACCTGATACACCCCATTTAAAAAAATAAACAATAATATGATTAAAATATTTTTTATGTCGAAAAAATGTAAAGTTATTCAACATTAGTTTGGAGGTGACCTATCTACGAAATTCGAAGTGCTACGCCCGCGCCTACCGGTTCGTTTTTTTTTACTGCGGACGGCGTACGCGCTCAATATTGTATTATAAATAATTTAGACATGGGCTAATGAAAATGAAAAAATATAACCTATACTAATACATAGGTCAATCGATTCGCTAGTAGATTCTGAGCAAACTACTTTCTAGTTTTTTAATTTTTGTTTGTTTATTACGATTTAACTCAAAAACTACTGGACCAATTTAAAAAATTCATTGACCATTTGAAAGCTACATTATCCCTGAGTAACATAGGCTATATTGTAATCCGGAATTCCTGCGGGAACTTCAAAATTATCGCAGGTGAAACCGCGCGGGACAGTTAGTAAGTATAATAGGTTTATATATATAATTCTACTAGCTGTCCCCCGCGATTAACGATTTCATCCGCGGTAATTTCGGAGTTCCCGCGGGAATTTGTTATTTTTGTATTCAAAGGTGTTTTTATCAGAAAAGCTGTTGGTCTTCCTAAAAATAAATAAATAAAATAAAATAAAAATTCCGGGATAAAAACTATCCTATCTTTTAAGTTGGGCCAAATACAACATAGTGACCAAATTTCATCACGATCGATTCAGTAGTTTAGGAGTCCATCGCGGACAAACAACGTGACACGTGATTTATATATATTAGATAGATGTAGTAGGTATATATACCACGTTTGCTTGGTTTCCACGACACAAGCTAAAAATAGCTTAGTGTGGGATCAAGTAGATCTGTGTGTTGTGAAGTGGATTAGTATTATTATTACTTACGTGGTGAAAACCGCATGAAAACCCGTTCAGTAGTTTTTGAGTTTATCGCGAATAGACAGACAGACAGACAGACAGACGCGGCGAAGGACTTTGTTTTATTATAATTATGTAAGGATCTAATAATAAGTATTTTCACAGCGATGATAGCTCAGTGGTTAGTGCGTTCAGATTAAACGCCGCAAGGTGTAGGTTCAAACCCTAACAATGAGCTTGAGCTGTCGGTGAAGGAAAACATCGTGAGGAAACCACAGCATGGTGGTAGGATGCTCTCTAGTGCCCGGCTGGCTAGCTACCACCTTCAAGTTGCAAATCTGTCGCCAAGCACCTGACGGTGTGTTCCGGCAGCCCCACTTGAAAGCCAGTTGCCATCCCCATTCCAGGTCGGCAACGCACCTGCATGCCTTCTGGTGTTGCAGATGTCCATGGACGGCGGTAATCACTTACCATCAGGTGTACCACTTGCCCGTTTGCCCCCTATGACATAAAAATAAAAATGATATATAGTACACTAGCTGTTTCACTCGCGATAATTTCGGAGTTTATGGGGGAATTCCGGGTCATAAGGTACTTAATCACACCTTATGACACTCAGGAATACTGTAGCATTCTATTGGTAAAATAATTGTACAACCCCCTAAAACGTCACAAACTCACAATTCCCAAACTTTACCTCTTTATAATATTAGTATAGAGACCGCATATTGCTTGGTTTCCACGACACAAGCTTATAGCTTAGTGTGGGATCATGTAGATCTGTGTGTTGTGAAGTGGATGATTATTAGATATAGACATAGACATAACTATTATTATAAAAAAAAAATATATTAACTTTAGATATATTATTATTGTGTTTGTGTATCCAAGACTTGGACGTCTTCGGGAGTGCTGTTCAACATGCTGGCTCAGGGGATGGTACTGAGCTATCCCTCATGCCTGCTGCCCGCTCTCAGGGCTCCCGACTCCACCATCAAGACAGACTTGGAGACCGCCTCGTGGCTGTGTGAGTACGAGTATGATTGATATTAAAAAAAAAACATACATTCAGCCGAACACAGAACCTCTTCCTTTTTGGAAGTCGGTGAATTGGAACGCATGATTTTTCAAAAATATATTGAACTATATTGCTATTCCCCGCGGTTTCACCGCGTTAAATTCAGAGTTCCCGCGGAAATTCCGGGACAAAAAGTACGCTATGTCCTTCTCTGTACTCCTGACAATGTGTATGGAAAATTTCATGATGATCGATTGAGCCGTTAACGCGTGAAAGCGTAACAGACGGACAGAAAGACTTTACTTTCGCATTTATAATAAATTAGCTATTACCCGCGGTTTCACCCGCGGAAATTTCGGAAATCCCGCAGGAATTCCGGAATTCAAAGTACCTACCCTATGTCCTTCTCTGTACCCCTGACAATGTTGTACCTAAGTATACAAAATTTCGGGATAAAAAGTATCCTGTGTCCGTTTCCTGGTTCTAAGCTACCTCCCCACCAATTTTCAGCCAAATCGGTTCAGCCGTTCTTGAGTTATAAATAGTGTAACTAACACGAATTTCTTTTATATATATATACTATAGATTAGTAGGGATAAACTATAGCCGTTCGCTGTGGTTACATCCGAGTAAAATTTGGAGTTCCAACGGGAATTCCGGGATCAAAAGTATCTTATGTCACTCAGGAATGCTTTATGTAATAAGTGAAAGAATTTTTAAAATCTGAGTTTATTCGGTACATATAAACAAAAAATCGAAAAACTATAATAATATCTTTCTTTTAATATAGGTACGTATAATCTTTACATATATAGGTACATACATACCTACTATAAATAAAATTGAAGTGTCTGTTTTTAATTCCAAATTAATAAATACGATACCCAGATAATACCTTGTTATATAAAAGTATATTTTTTTTTAATTTTTGTGTCTATCTGTCTGTCTGTCTGTTTGTTCCGGCTAATCTCTGAAACAGCTGGACCGATTTTAACGGGGCTTTCACTGGCAAGTAGCTGATGTTATAAGTAACTTAGGCTACTTTTATTTTAGAAAAAAATAGTTCCTGCGGGAATTCCGAAACTAATTAGGAATAAAGTATAGACTAGCTGTTCCCTGCGGTTTAACCCGCGTTGCTTTCGGAGTTCCAGCGGGAAGTCTAGTTCGGGACAAAAAATACTCAATATAGGTAGTTCCTTTCGTGATGAACACGTCTAGACAGAGTTACTTTCGCATTTATAATATATATAAGTAGGTATAGACTTATAGAGTCTAGATAATAATATTTATAACCTACTCGTAAAATATATAATCTGTGCTATCTAAATCTACACAAATATTATAAAAAGTTTGTAATTTAGGATATCGAGGTAATCTCTAGAACGATAGGTAATAAACAAATTCTAAAGTCTTTCACTGATAGGATGATTGTTGCTGAGTGATGGGTGACTTTTTTTTATCTCGGAACAAAGTGTTTACTATACGGGAATATCGAAAGTGTCATACTTACTGGTGAAATCACCAATCTCGCTGAGGGGGGGGGGGGGGGGGGGGGAGCAGAGAGAAAATACCTTATATCTGGATGATGGTGGACGGATGAAAGATGATGGTCAATCATTACCTTCTATTTCAAGAGTTATCTTTACATACAACAACTTTAATAACCCTCATAATGCATTGAAAAGGCTTTAAATTGTTAAAAATTGCGGCCGCATCTAAATTGTCCGTAATCAACCGGCATAAACCCAGGTATTTGGATTTAAACCCGACAAAAGCCCGTGAACGCCCAGAACTTTAGGCTAGGCTCTTTTGCCAACTACACCAGGTGATTGCCACCCAAGCTGATTGCCCATCTATATTCGTAACTATGCCTAGACCTATAGCGGTCCCCCCACAGAACAGATAGAATCCCCACTAGGTATAGTATGGAAACAAATGAACACCAGAAAAAAAATATTAACCACTAGCTGTGCCCCACTGTTTCCACCCGCGGTAATTTCGGAGTTCCCGCGGAAATTCCGGGATAAAAAGTACCCTGCGTCCTTCTCTGTACCCCTGAAAACGTGCATGCCAAATTTCATCCAAATCCGTTTAGCCGTTTTTGCGTGATTGAGTAACAAACATCCAGACTTTCACATTTATTATATTAGTAGGAAGTAGGATTACCTATAAGATTTTCAATAATCGAAAAAAACGCGTTGCATATTATACAAATAAATAAATGTTTTTGAACGTACTTGGCGTTCATCATTGATTAGGTACCCCAGATTTTTTCAAGGGACAATAATTGTTCAAGGACCACAAAGATCTCAAACTGACAGTCGAAATTATTTACGGCGGTGCTCGGAGTCGTTTTAATTAATGACTAGGTATTTATTTCAAGTAAAACTGAATTTAATTTGCTTTTCAAATGCTAATTAACATTAATTTAATGAACGTCTCTGATCGCGGTATTTAAGTTTTAAAAATCTTTACTTAAAAAAATAAGTAATCATTAAAACGAGTGCGGCTGTTAATTATCTAAACGGTATTTCCAAGGTATTACCTAAGACGTGATTTGCAAATTTTGGATAGGTACGCATACACGTTTACGCACGCCAAGTAGGTACGTTTGTTAATAATGTTTAATTTGATTTACATTTTATCTTTCGTAGATTCCGAAAATGGCGCAAGCGAAATTAAGGAAATTTTAAAACCTTTAATAATTTAAAGGACAAAATATATTTTTTCATTACTCATACTCGGAAAGTAGGTCTGAAGTTGCCTGAGAAGCGGGTTGAAAGTAACCCTTTTCAGCTCTAGGGAGAATCGCTTTCAACTGACAACTGTCAAATTATTAAAAAAAAACTAGGTCTATTTTCACATTTCTATTGAACCATGTTCCAACTTTCTATACAGCCAGAGCGATGTAAAATTGAAATAACGTAAAGTTTAAGTAGGGATTAATCAAAATAAAATTCACTCACTTTTTCTTAAACTAATTCCTATTTTTATTTTGACTTTCCTTACATTCGTAATGAAAAGCACAGTGTTATCCTCGGGAGAAAGACTTATTTAGTCCCTCGATCTATTGACGCCCTCGCTACGCTCGGGCGCCAAACCCCGTCCGTCACGGGGCTATATAAGTTACTTTCATCCCTAGGCTAACAATGTACTATTAGTGTTAGGTTAGGTTAGCTACGCACCTACATATGGAAATAACTAATAAAGAAACTTATAAATGCCTGTATAAAGTGTTGAGCTTATCAGAATAACGAAAAATATGGAATTGAAAAGCTGAAAAAAAAGTGAGCTCCCACTACTGTACTGTAGTCGTTTACGCACACATGTTTCGTTGAACGTGTGCGTGTGCGTCCGCTAGACAAACACGCTAATGATTATCTCTAGTTAAAATAAAATAAGTACCTAAATAAAATCATTATTTGATTAGTTTTGGCATTCGTCACGTTCCAGCTTCGTTTAACCGACTACGTCCAAATGGCTTTGGAATAATAAAATTGTAAATCTAAACTGAGAGCCACCTAAACAAAATGCTTTGGGATTATATTATTATGTATATAATATTATGTGCAGGTGATTTACAAAATAGGCATGTTGCCAGGTTCTGAAAATCATGAAATTTTGTATGCTCGTTGTCAGGGGTACAGAGAAGGACATAGCGCACTATTTATCCCGGAATTCCTACGGGAACTCCGACATTACCCCGGGTGAAACCGCGGGGTACAACTAGTACCTATTTAGGTAAAGCGCATTCAAGTTTAAGAGTAGGGGCTCGTGAAGTCATTACCCTTTAACCATTTTTAGATTTTAGTCCATCACAAATTATACTTCATTGAGATTTGAGTCGCAATCGGATCATGGAAAGGGAAGTAATGTCAATGGGCATGTTGACTAATTTTTATTTTTTAGTCCGTCTTGTAGATTATTAAAAAATATTGGACACGTATTTTTTCTTTTTTTACGTAATCAAAAAATAACGGCGATATATTGAGTTGAAATTTCGCGTGACGTCACTATTCTGACAGTTTGTATGGCGGTTTTGCGGTTAGTGACGTCACGACCTCCTCATCCTAAACTTTAATGCGCTTTATCTCTGTATATTTTAATTTATTTGAAAAAGCAAAAAATACGTGTCCATTGTTTTTTTTATTTTCTAACTGACAGACTAATTAGAATTTTGATACAAAAGTAGTCAACATCCCTATTAATAAATAATAATCGACGCGTAATAGTACATTGTTATCCAAGGGGTGAAAGTAACTCATTTAGTGCCGAGACGGGGTTTGGCGCCAGAGCGTAGCGAGGGCGCCAATAGTTCGAGGCACTAAATAAGTTACTTTCTCCCGAGGGTAACACTGTGCTTTTCATTACGAATGCAAGGAAAGTCAAAATAAAAATAGGAATTAGCTAAAGAAAAAATGAGTGAAGATTGGATAGTCGCTTGACGCTTTCCCACCTATTTCTTTTTCTTTGGCCGGCTAGCTATTCAGCCAGTATTTTTTATTTACATTGTGGCAACCTAAATTATAATAAAGTCATCTAAAAAAATATTTTCTTTAATTATTAAGTATTAATTAAAGAAAATAAAATAATATTATTTATATTTTAATTAATTAATTAGCTTAAGAAAAAATGAGTGAATTTTATTTTAATTAATACCTACTTAAACTTTACGTTATTTCAATTTTACATGGCGCTGGCTGTATAGAAAGTTGGAACATGGTTCAATAGAAATGTGAAAATAGACCTAGTTTTTTTTTAATAATTTGGCAGTTGTCAGTTGAAAGCGATTCTCCCTAGGGCTGAAAAGAGCTACTTTCAACCCGCTTCTCAGGCAACTTCAGACCTACTTTCCGAGCATGAGTAATGAAAAATATTATGTAGTAGGCGCGACGGTGGCGCCGCGTGGAGCTGCGGACAATAGCTACAAACGCAAAATACGAATAGATAATTAGGTAAAGCCTTTAGTTATTCTTCTGAGGGTAAAGCCTTTATAAATCACTATTATTTATGACACTTTATTGTTTATTAATGGATTTTTTTTAATAAACACAACACATACGTTCATACATCTTTGTAGGGTTGAGCATAATACATAAATAATTTTATTGTATACCTACCTATACGCTCAGAACTCGTTCTACCTACAGACTACTAATTAATTTACTATCTCGTGTTAAAGAGCATTTAATTAAAATATCAGATTGACTGATTATTTGTGTTTTTTATTACCTATATATTTACTTTTGCCCGCTACTTTGTTTGCTGGTGGTAGTCGGTACATAATGATTGCATCACATACTTAATTATATTTTTTACTTGACAGTGTGTCTCTATAAAGTGCACATAATTTATGGAAATAGGTGAAACTAGACCCAATTTAAATCATAATCAAAATAAATCAGAAAAAAAAGACAATTCGTAAATTTTTACAATTAGATAGGTACTTACCTACTGAGAAAAAGTAAAAAAAAAAATAGAATTTCCATAAAATCATTGTAATATTTAATTGATCGTTTTTCTTGATAAATTGTATTTATCGTTAGTGCCTATCGTTTAAAATCATTATTGTTTTTGTTTTAACACGAAAGAGCACTTTGTTAAAAAGTTACAAAGTTATCTTTACAAAGGGTTTACAGTTTTATAAAACACAAAAAAATAATAAGTATAATTTTTCTCTTGGATAAGATAGGTAGGTCCTACCCGTCTATAGTTTCACCTATTTTCATGATGTGCACTTTATTGCGACTCACACTGTAGTTATACAAAATTAATTATGTCGTAAATATTTAATTTGCTACTGAAATTACATACAAACAACTATAGCAAATTAATAAGAATGTTTAAAATTGTCATAAGATGAAATAAAAATGAAATTTAAAATAATAAAATAAAACCGACTTCAAAACACAAAAATTCACTACACTAATAAGTTAAAAATAACAAAACACCGATATAATCCTAAAGGTATGTACTACTTACCTACTGATCGGTTTGAAGTCTGTGCCAAGCCCGCTCGTATCTGCCCGGGGGCGGACTTTGTGAGTAATAGGTAGATTTACGTATTTGGCTTGGCGCCGACTTCAAAACGATCAGTAGGTAAGTAGTACATACCAATAATAATATTACGTGCATTTTTGTATTTCCAAATCAATTGATATTTTGTTTGTTGTTGCCGCGGCCCGCTCACAGCGCTCACTCAGATCGCGCGTTATGTCAAAAGTACAAAACCTCACCTAGCATATCCTGATACCTACCTTATCATATTTCAAAATATAATAATAATTCACTTCACAACACAGATCTACTTGATCCCACAGTAAGCTATAAGCTTGTGTCGTGGAAACCAAGCAAACGTGGTATATACTACACATATTATTACATATACAACGTGTTAATGAATTAACTGAAAACCTGATACACCCTATTTAAAAAAATACACAATAATATGATTAAAATATATTTTATCTCGAAAAAACTTGTACTTTAAAATTTATTCAACATTAGTTTGGAGGTGACCTATCTACAAAATTCCAAGCGCTACGCCCGCGCCTACCGGTTCGAATTTTTTTGCTGCGGGCGGCGTACGCGCGAAATATTGTAAAAATAATAATTTAGACATGGGTTAGAAAAATTAAAAAATATAACCTATATTAAAACATATTGCGATCGATTTGCTAGTTGATTCTGAGCAAACTACTTTCTAGTTTTCATTTAATTAATTAACACGTTGTATATTATACTATAGATATATATATACACACCCAGACTGGAAAATGGTACCCTGTGTTCATCACACAAAGTCCACCCCCATCGAACCCGGAACCTCTTGATTAGCGGTCTATGTATGTCGTAATATGATTTAAAAAACGAAATAAATAATAACTTTTCATTTTCAAAATATGACTACACTTTTTCGTAACAGCCTTGTATGTATACTCCTATTTATAAGGCTATGTTTGTAGCCCACGTACTGCTATTTACATTCTGGTTACGAATAGATATTACATTAAAATGCCACTCGCAAGAGTGAACCTACCTATTGCTTTATGTTCTCGATACACGTGGCTATCACGTGTCTAAGAATACCTGATAGTCCATTCAATCAATTTTATATACATAATATTAACATTTTAGTCCTATCCTATCCAACATTACAAATGGACGCCGTTAAGCAATATCATGTTAAGCCACAAAATGAAGTTATCGATACAGAACGCTTTATTGAGAGTTATGGAACGTTTTTTTATTAACGTTTTTACACCTTCCTCCTGTCCTTACAACATTGCTTAAATTGTAAATACCGATAAAATGTTAAGCATAAAATTTTTTTGACAAAAATGGCACCATACATTTTAAAACAGGGTTTACTCAAAAAAAAAACCAGTGTGGATTAACACACTTTTGCTTGTCTACGTCCAAATGCAAATGTCAGTTGTTTCAACCGATCATCATGAAATTTTGCAACACCTCAGGGATACAAAGAATTGTATTTTGTTCTGGAATTCTCGCGGAAATTGCAGAATTAATGCAGGTAAAACTGCAGGAAACGGCTATTCTTAATTTCCTCTAATCTATTAATTATAAAATATGCTAATTGTGTGATGTGGTTTTTCCAGCGTCGTCTGTCGGCTTGGCTAGTATCCTGGGATTCATGATGTCCTCCGTTCTCATGGAGTGGCGGGGACGTCGCTTCACTCACGCGGTGCTCACCATCCCGTCACTCGTTGGCTGGCTGCTCATATACTTCGGCCAGGACGTGCCGACCCTCATGGCCGGAAGAGCCCTCGGCGGCATCACCGTCGGGGCCACGATCACACTCGGCGCCGTGGTCATCGGAGAATACACAAGTCCACAACACCGAGGCATGTTCCTTAACCTAAAGACGACAGCGGTCAGCGTGGCTAACACCTTAATACACGCTTTAGCCAGCCATTTCCACTGGAGAACTGTGGCTATCATCTCTTTAGTGCCTCAGTTGATAGCGTTCTCCATCATCTGCACATGGCCCGAGAGCCCCTCTTGGTTGGCTTCGAAAAGAAAGTTCGAGAAAAGCGAAAAAGTATTCTACTGGCTGAGGGGAGAAGACGACGATACCAGGATGGAGTTGGAGGAAATGCACGCAGCGCAGAGAAGTCGGATTTCCAGACTGTTACAGAAAGCTAGTTTGTTGGAACACATCACGAACTTCCTGAAGAAATTCAAAAGGAAAGACTTTATAAAACCTGTCATCATAGTTTTCTTTTCGACTATTATTTTGGAGACCAGCGGTAGACACGTCTACCCCGCTTATGCGATAGAGATTATCGCTGAAATCACAGGCGATAAGACACACTCGTTTTACTACAATCTCGGCATAGATTTAATCATCACGGCCAGCTCCTCGCTAGCTTCGTACCTCGTCAGGATTGTAAGAAGACGTACGCTGCTGTTCGCCAGTGGGATCTTAGGTTCCATAGTCCTCATGTTCATCTGTGTATACCTCTTCCTAGCGTCCAAGGAGATAATCACAACAGATCACACTTGGATCCCTATATCGCTACTGGTGCTGTACTTTATATTCGCCAATTTGGGATGCACACCCATACCACTGGCGTTGATGGGAGAAGTGTTCCCTTTGGACCACCGCGGAGCTGGCACAGCCGCGTCTGGTTTGTTCCTGTCTGTCTTCCTTATGATAATACTGAAGATAACTCCCGCCATGTTGGTGAGCATCAAAGTGTACGGCACCTTCGCCGTATTCGGCATAACGACCATTCTGGCATTGCTAGTCTTGTATTTCATGCTGCCAGAGACCAAAGACAGGACCCTGCAGCAAATTGAGGATCATTTCAACAACATCGACAGGACATATAAAGAAGAATCTGATAAATTAAATGGAGAGGAATTAAAATATATCATCAAATAAGACGTGGTGACATTCGTAACTTAAAATTAGTGGGTATATTTTCACTCATTTAATTTTACTCTTCTTTCAGAGCTTCAAAAATTTTGGGATTAGATTTAATTGTTTGCGCTCCACTGCTAGAGATAGATTTTTATTATTTAGGTACTAGCTGTCCCACGCGGTTTTACCCGCGGTAATTTCGGAGTTCCCGAGGGAACAAATAACGTGGCTTTCTATTGGTAAAAGAATTTTCAAAATCGGTTCAGTCGATCCAGAGATTACCCTCTACAACCTCACAAACTCACAAAGTTTACCTCTTTATAACATCAAGTAAACAAGTTATAGTATAGTTTTACGACGACCACTTTGGTGATTTAGAATATAGCAATTTATTCAACTTTTTATAAGTGTTAAATTAAAAACAAATAATGGAGTCTTTTAAATTATATAAAAACTTTCTAACTACGAGTTAATTTATTTAATTTCTTTTTCTTTTTTGCAATGTGGCGAGCCGCCTTGAAAAAGTAGGCGCCTGTGGCAGGCGCACTATTCATGCCAACGTCAGTTAGAGAAAACATAAATAGAACGTCATTGATGGACAGTTTCAAAAAACGAAGTAAGTTTGTCATGCCAGAATATAATCAGTAATAAGTCTGTCATGTCAAGACCACTCAACCAATCAGAGTTCAATATCTCTACTCAAGACTAGTTTCAAGTGATTAGAACCAATCAGAGTTCAGAATCTCTACTAAAGACTAATTTCAAGTGATTAGAACTTAAAACGCATTCTATAATAAGATGTACGCTTGAGTTATGATTTGAGCTTAAAACTAATCTCAAGAGAAACGTGATCTGAGTCACCGTGTTGTAACCCTTAAGATACAGACATACTGGACTCACAAAAAGCTCTTTAAATATTATAAGCTACATTATGCAATGTATTTATTTCTTCATTTATTTATTTATGCACATCATAGTACAAAAGGCGGACTTAATGCCACAGTGGCATTCTCTGCCAGTCAACGTTCAGGTAGTGTTATCGCGTGTTATCGGTACGGCTTTCACTCGTCAACAACCAGTCACACTTTTATTTTTAATAGGTATGAAAGTGTTATCTGTCACAATGAATTAACAAAAGAAAAAGAAAAAGATTATAGGTTTTCCAGGATACAAAGCTAAGGTAGGTAAAGGATAATCGATCAAGAAATTGTTTTTGAAGCACCACTGCAGGTAAATAATCTTAAAATATTATTAACTACGCACTAATTTATTTTGGAGGTAGAGTAGATGTATAGGGTAATGTCTGAACTAGGACCAATTCAACAAATTCTTTCTCATATAGCAAGCCACAGTATCCCTGAGTCACATAGGATAGATTTTGTCTCGAAAAAGGAGAAAAAATATATATTTTATACTAGCTATTTCCCCCGTTCCACACCTCTCTTCCTCCGGGAACTCCAAAAGTATCCTATGAAATATTAATCGATGAAAGAGTTTTTTTGGAATTGTTCCGGCAGTTCTAGAAATTCTTCTGTACCGACCGTGCGGCCGAAGTACTTTACTCGTTACTTGTACTTTGTTTGTTATGATGAACACGGATACATCTTCAGTGTAACTGTTATAAAATAGATTAAGTAAAAAGATAATGAACAAAAAGGCTTATTCTTAGTTTATATTCACTAACAGATATTATGACAGTGGGATTATCTTTATGATGATGTGCTAGAGATAGAGTCTATCCTTCACTACATAGAATAAAACAAAGTCGCTTCCCGCTGTCCGTCTGTCCTTGTGTATGCTTAGATCTTTAAAACTACGGAACGGATTTTCATGCGGTTTTCACCAATAGATAGAGCGATTCATGAGAAAGGTTTGTATCTATATTTTATCCTAAAATTCCCGCGGAAACTCCAAAATTACGGTGAGTGAACCTATTATTTATAAATGCGAAAGTGAATTTGTTTTGTTTTTTGTTACGGAAATTTGCCTACATGTTGTCAGTAGTGTACTTTTATCCCAGGATTCCCACGGGAAATTTACGCGGGTGAAACCGCTGGGAACAACTAGCTTATACATATATTAAAAATGGAATGTTGGTTGGTATGTTTGTAGGGGGTATATGGTTGGTATATAGATCAATGAACTTCTATTTACCTACATAATAATTGTATTATATAAATTATCAATTTGTTTCATTTTATTTTATCAAACAAAAAAAAAAAAAAAGATTAACAAGTACTTAAATATAAATTCCTATGTATTAATTAATATATACCTACCTAATATATAATTATCTTTTTTATCTGAGGCAATTCTAGAGCGGACCCCTTTTTTCACTCACATAGATGTTGATCGATTAAGTAACTGACCCAAAACCCACAACTATATTTCATTTACTTTTAAAATATATATATATTATCTATACTAATATTATAAAAAGCAAAAGTTTGTGAGTTTGTGACGTTGTAGGGGGTAATCTCTGGATCTACAGAACCGATTTTGAAAATTCTTTCACTTATAGGAAGCTACAGTGATCCTGAGTGTCATAGGGTACTTTTTATTCCGGAATTCTCGCAGGAACTCCGGAGTTTGTGAGGTCTATGGATCTACTTATTATAGATAGGAAGCTAAAGTGATCCTGAGTGACATAGAGTACTTTTTTCCCGGAACTCCCGCGGGAACTCCGAAATGACCGTGGGTGAAATATCAATAATATAATAGGTAAAATAATAATCCACTTCACAACACACAGGTCTAGGTACTTGATCCCACACTAGGCTATAAAATATAAGTTTATTCTTTCTTTTAAATAAAATAAAAAAATAATATCTATTAATAATGAAAATTTTAATAACTAAACCAAATTAAAAATTGAACCGATTGGACCAATTGTGAATTGAACCATTGGACATTTCGACCATTTGCGAATTGGACGTAATGAGCCAAAACGCTCATTGAATATAGTATTAAAAAAAATTAAAAACTTCATAACAACAAGCCTACGACTCCCAAACTATAAATTGATGCTACTACTTATTTTATCAAAAAACCAGAAGTAGATGACAGCACAGACAAAACCAGACATGGTTTAGCACAGCTCCTTGTTAAGTGCAGTATTTTGATTGAGGAGAAAATCCATCGTAATAATTATAATGTGTGTAATCTACCAATCCTTATCTTGTTTGAATTTTACGATATGCGATATAAAGATGTCCTAAAAAATCTTCATTGACGTTTAATCCACAATAGAAATTAGATGTTAGCTAAATCTTTAAAAATCTACTATTGAGAATCAAAAAGCATGTGATGAACTTTGATACTAAACTGTTAAAATTTAATGATTCAAAGATTTGATACAATAAGACGTATAACATCGTTACTGTGTACGCGAACAATGGTATCCCCCGGTCTGAAACAGGTATCATACATGATTTTTTATATCGATAAGTCCTATATATATTTATGTTGTACTAGTTGCGCCCCGCGGTTTCACCCGCGTTAATTTCAGAGTTCCCGCCGGGAGTTCCGGGAAAATAAGTACCCTATGTGTTAATTTGATGTATAAGCTATATTATTGTAAAGTTTCATTTAAATCCATCCAGTAGTTTTTGCCTGAAAGAGTAACAAACATCCATCCATCCATAGGTACTTACAAACTTTCGCGTTTATAATATTAATAAGGATTAAGTTACTTTTATTTTTATTCACTTCTGGAAATAAAATACTAGGACTTATCCATACAAAAACAAAATTAAGTCACATGAATTTTACTATTATTTTCATCCCCCGCCCTTGTCTCTCTCCCCCGTCCTTGTCGTTGTCACATATCAGTCCCTCACCCCTCTTGTGTGGCGTCACACATTTTATAATCTTATATATAAAATTGAATAATTAAAAAAAGTATTTGTGAAATTATTTATATTTCCATTTATAGTATAATGAACTTTGGAACTTTCAGTGGGGCAATTTACCTTAACCGTAGCATCAACACGAAAACGATCTAATCCTTCTAATTTATCGTGAAATTTTGATTCCCTATTGATTCACTGATTTACACAAAAGTTGTACAGTTAGCAAGAAAATGGCCACTTGAGGGTGATCTCATTTGCTCATACCTTAATTAATTTTGTAGATACTTTATCGTTTACTTCAAAAAGTGTATTATTCAATGACATTATTATTTTGAATACACCTAGGTTAGCCACCGGTGTTAAATAAATAGTTAATAGTTTCTTGTCCAAAGTTGAGTGTCTATTTCTAGTGTACCTAGTTATAATTCAAACATTTGTTCTTACAATTTTCTGGGTCGCTACTCCATTAACAATAACTATATATATACAATCCATTGATTGTACACATCCTAGCTGTTTTTTCATTTATTACATTTTCAAAAGCTATGGTATCATTCAAATTCTTATGTCACTAGGCAACTGATACTCGGCTCTTGAAGTCCAAGCTTGATTTCTATCTCGTAAATCGGTGTCGATTTCGGTAATTACTGTACCTACTCCTATCATGGTAATATTCTTTTACGAACTATTCAACTTACAGAAAAAAATAGCCCCAAGCATCTTCTCACTTAGGTAATGGTTCAGGTTAATTATGATGTAACTTAATGAGTTCAATAAAGTTTGAGTTTGAGTTTGATTTGCGAGAAACTAATTGGTCATAAATTGATGTATTCACACGAAAACGATCTTAAAGACATTGATTTTTATTTGCACCATTGGAAATTACTTGTCAAAATCTTGGTTTCAATTTACAATTCTAATGAAGGTAACTTTACAGTCATGGACGACGTCAGGAATTTTAGTCCACATGATCGGTGTGGGCATAATACTGAGTTACCCCTCGAGCCTGCTGCCTGGCCTGCTGAGCCCCGAATCTGACATCAAGGTCGATATAGATACTGCGTCGTGGTTGGGTGAGTAATAAGTAAAATATAGTATTATAATCTTGCTAGGGATAAAGGATTGTTATGATATTTGTCTAAAAGGCAGGCAGAGAAGATTTCCCCTTCCTCTTCGATTATTTTCATTTTTATAAAAACTACCTACCTTAAAACTTATCTACTTAGTTTTTTATATTAGTTTTTCCAAAGTATTGCCATCTGCTTCTGAAATATTATACGAATATTTTTAAAGAAAGGGCGGAAAATAAGACGTGACCAAATGGATTTAGACCATATTTTCTGAGGTTACATGAAATGCTCAAATTATTATTATTATTTCAACAAAGTGCTCAGGTATAATTTTCCGTGTCGTCTACCACTGTCTCAATTGTTACGCCATTCCAAATAAATAAAATGAAATGATAAAAATAAAACAAAAAAATGAAAAAAATGCAGGTAACAAATCCTTTAAACTAAACATAAAAAAATTCTGATTTCAGCATCTCTGATCGGTATGACATCTATGCTGGGTTTCGTTTACTCGTCAATCGTGATGGAGTGGTTTGGCCGCAGAATCGCCGTATTAGCTGGAATCTTTCCAAGCATTATTTCGTGGCTGCTCATATACTTTTCACCCAATGTTGGTGCTCTAATCGCCGGCAGAGCCCTTGGTGGGATAAGTGGTGGAGCCACGGTAACTCTAGGAGCAATAGCTATCGGAGAATACAGCAGCCCTAAGTACCGAGGAACATTTCTGGGTCTTAAAACCACATCGGTATGTTTGGGAGCAATGATTTGCCACATACTCGCTAATTACTTCCACTGGAGAACAGTTGCTCTGGTAGCCTTGATACCGCATATATCATCCTTCATCACTGTTATTCTCAGCCCGGAAAGTCCATCGTGGTTTGTCTCCAGAAACCGATTCGCCGACGGTGAAAGATCATTTTTTTGGCTCCGAGGCAAAAGTGAAGAGACTCAGCGAGAACTGGACGATCTGTTCCGAGCTCAAAAAGAGAGGATGTCTCAATTCACCGATAAACAGACAGTTTTACAAAAAATCGCCGTGTTTTTTGGAAAATTCAAAAGAAAAGATTTTGTTATTCCTACGATCATTATTGTTTTTAGTAGCATCATTTTAGAATCCGGCGGGAGGCATGTGTTTCCGGCGTACGCACCAGATATCATGACTCGAATCACGGGAAGTAACACACGGTCGTTCTACTACACCCTTTGTATAGACTTAATAACGACATTAAGCTCTTTCTTTTCTTCTTATTTAATGAAAATAATGAAAAGGCGTACGTTATTGTTCAGTACGGGTGTATTAGCGCTGATTTTTTTATTCACCGCTTGCCTATATTTATTATTAGCCTCAAGGGATATTTTATCTAAAGACAGAACTTGGATACCTCTGTGTTTGTTCATAATATTTTTCGTGTTAGTCAATTTGGGTGTTACACCCATACCGTTAGCTATACTGGGTGAAATATACCCACTAGTTCATAAAGGGGCGGGTGTGATTGTCTCAGGATTAGTATTGTCTATTTCTTTAATGGTTGCTTTGAAAATAACTCCAGTGATGTTGGTAGAAATCGATGTGTACGGCACATTTTTCGTTTACGGTGGTGCATTAGTTTTCAGTCTGGTTGTACTGTATTTTATAATACCCGAGACAAAAGACAGAACACTGCAAGAGATTGAGGATTACTTCACATATGGAAAGTTTGTTGACAATAAAGTGAGAATTGACGATGTCAAAGCTAGAATGATAAGTGTAGATAATGTTTAACGAGTTGGTAATGTAATTACTTTAAGATAAATTTGATCTTATTGTTAATATTTTAGAGTATACAAATTTAAGAATATTGCCTCCAAGATGATTTTTTTACAATAGATAGAGGAACTAAGTTTACTTGTTCCTTGTCAATGCGATGACCGAATATGATGTAGACTAAATAAGCTTCAATTGTTTTTATTGGTTTTTGTTGACAATATGGGGGATCTATTGTTTAATGTGTATGTTAACTAGCTTATTGGTGAGCTTTGCAGCGCACATGTCGGGTGCTATGTAGATAAAGTTTGCGCTACGCAGATGACATGGTGCTGCTCAGTCCATCAATAGGAGGCCTAAGGAAACTTTTAGGCTTTTGTAAAGTGTTTGCAGCTGAGTATGACTTAAGGTACAACGTGATGAAGAGTGAATTCCTGGTCTTCAGAGGAAACAATAAAAATTCTGAAAAGTTCCCTTACTTCTTTTGAATGGTGTGCCTTTGAACCGTGTATCAGTTTTAATATCTCGGGTACATTGTGACTGACATTCTTGTTGATAATTGCGATATAGAGAGGGAACGCAGGGCGCTGTCAGTGCACGGAAATGTACTGAGACACAGGTTTGCTCGCTGTACAGCCGGATTCAAACTAACATTGTTCCGAGCGGCCTGTGGTTCAACTACACCAAGAGTACGTACAGCGCTCTGCGTGTTCTGTATAACAACATCTTCAGGGCTGTGTTCGGGCTCCCCCGTTTCTGCAGCGCCTCAGGTTTGTTCGCGGATGCGGGCACTGATGACTTCTATGCCTTAATGCGTAACAAATCGTCTTCCATAGTCGGCAGATTACGGGGCAGCTCTAACAGTGTGCTGAAGATGATATCAGAGAGGTTTAATTCTCCTCTTGCTGTCAGGTTCACTGAGCTACATGTTACGTGTGGCACAGTGACCCTGGCAACCTTTCTACTTTACGACTACTAATTACTAAGTAAAAATTGTACCTACTAACACACTATGGATACGTCTGGAAATAAAGATATTTTATTTTATTTTTTATCTATTTATTCTAACTGCGACCTCACAGCACTACCCACCCTTATAGTAAGCTACTTATATTTTTAATTTCACTTTCACTTTTTATCTTTCTAGTTAAGTACGTACCTATATTATGTAACTAATATAGGTACAGGTTGCCTGGAAGAAATTGCTTTTAAGCAATAAGGCCGCCCTTTGTTGCCTGTATTTCCCACCATGTATTTTTTTTAATTTATGTTTTTGGTGACAATAAAGACTACTTTATTTGATTTGATTTGATATTACTGTTGAATGCTCTTGAACCGTCACAATACGCGTGTCTGAGGCGATTGATATTCACATAAATCTATAGATACTAATATTATAAAGAGGTCAGGTTTGTTAGTTTGTGACGTTGTAGGGGGTGATCTTTGGATCTACTGAACCGATTTGCAAATTTTTTCACTTGTAGGAAACTATGGTAGTCCTGAGAGACGTAGGTTACTTCGAGGACAGCTAGTTATACAACGTGTTAATGAATAGGGTACTTGCATGAAATTTTTTTCGGTCTATTTTAAAGATATATGGCCTACTTAGACAAAGCAAGAAAAAGAAAAAAAATATATGCATAAATTAATGAAATAGAGCGTTTCAAAGTTCCTACTTTAGACTTTACCGCCGAAACGCGGAATGACGTCACTAGTTCAAAATTACCCCTTATTAATCTGTGATAGAAATGTCACTGTCGTATTGACAAGGTCATGTGACACTGACAGACAGATGATTTCAATATCCAAAAGCTAAATTAAGGTTGAACTGTGTCGAGTTACTTCCAAAAGTTCCAGTAAAGAATGGAAATGCATCTTACCGGTGCATTTTAAAGTAAAAAACTTCAGAAAATGGAAAATATGTGTTGACTGTATGCACTTAGTTTCTTTTGCCTTCTCTGAAAGAGGTAAATGTTTCCTAAAAAAATAAAAGTGACGTCATGTGTTAAGCGTGGCTGTGATTGGTGTTTCGTTGCAACGTTCCGTTTCACAAAATTAAAAGTTGAATATTTCGGAAACTATTGAATTTTTTTTAGTAAACCTTTCACGACAACGCTTTTCTAAAGCTCTATTTTTGAAATATTGACACAATTTCTTATTATAAATTTCATGCAAGTACCCTATTAACTGAAAACTAGAAAGTAGTTTGCTTAGAATCAACTAGCGAATCGATCGCACTATGTTTTAATATAGGTTATATATTTTAATTTTTATAAGCCCATGTCTAAATTATTTATAATACAACATTTGGCGCGTACGCCGCCCGCAGCAAAAAAATTCGAACCGGTAGGCGCGGGCGTAGCGCTTGGAATTTCGTAGATAGGTTACCTCCAAACTGACGTTGAATAACATTTAAAGTATAAATTTTTTCGACATAAAACATATTTTAATCATGTTATTGTGTATTTTTTTAATGGGGTGTATCAGGTTTGCAGTTAATTCATTAACACGTTGTATAATATAGATAATAGTCGTATACCACGTGTTAATGAATTAACTGAAAACCTAATACACCCGATTTAAAAAATACTCAATAATATATTTTATATCGAAAAAATTTATACTTTAAAAGTTATTCAACATTAGTTTGGAGGTGACCTATCTACGAAACTTCAAGCGCTACGCCCGCGCCTACGTGTCAATGACCGATTCGATATTTTTGCTACGTGCGACGTACGCGCCACATATTGTATTATAAATAATTTAGACATGGGCTACTAAAAATGAAATAATCTAACCTATATGTAAACACGCAGGTGCGATCGATTCGGAAGTCAAATCTGAACTACTTCCTAATATTCATTAATACATGAATAAAATAACTCTGTTAGTATTTGTCTGCAACACTAGCATTATTCTGAAATGCCATATGGTATACGTATACACTATACAACCACCCCGATCGATCAGCTGACGCACAACCCCACGTACAAGAATACATATTTTTACTTTCAATTAAGTAAGATTTTTTCTTTCTCTCATTCAAGTTTCACCATTGGTCGTCATTATCTATATATCCGTCAACGTAGATTTCATACTTTTCACGAGAAGTATCCAATATCCATTATATATTTAACCAGCTGTTACCCTAGTTTTTCGTGATTCTCGGAACTCCCTTTAGGAATTCTTAAAAAGTAGTCTATTCCGCAGGATCAGGGGTAACCTTAATCAGTGAAATAATTTTCAGAATAGGTTCGTTCAGTTCGAGAGGTAACTCTGACCCATAAATAAAAATTGACATCTTAGTATCTAAGACTTACTGATGCTGTAATATTATGACATTTCTACCTACTTATTTACCAGATACCGGAAGTAAACGACAGCAAAGAAATTATCAGATGGATAAACATCAAACATTAAACAGCTCCTAAACAAATCCACCGTAACATAACGAGTGTAATTAACCCAACGTTATCTTGTTTGAATTTCGCTATACGCAGCACAGCTCAGAAAAACCCTTCATTGGCATTTATTCCATTATAGAAACCAGATGTGAGCAAAATTTAAAATTTCTCCTCAATTTGTCCACAGCGTGTGGTGAATTTTGATATTCTTTTCAAAATTATTAATGTTTTAATGATTTTGTAGTACCTACTATATAAATTACTGTGTCTGTATCAAACAATGGTATCTCCCGGTTTGAAACAGGTAACTTTTGCAGATTTTTCTACTGAATAAGTTTTAATAAATAAATAAATAAATAAATATTGTGAATTATATAAAGTATCTACCTATTCAACATGCAATAATGCGGAGTTAATCACATCCAATACAATTAAGAAAAGAAGCATAGATGACTTTATCAAGACAGGATTTGGTGTTATTCAAATTAAAGATCACTCGGCAACAATACTCGGCTTTTGAAATCCAAGCTTGAGTTTCGATCTCGTGCTTATTAATTACTGTACCTACTTCTAACATGGTGATATTCTTTTACGAACTATTGAATAAATAATCTGTGAGCAGAAAAAGTTTAGACCCAAGCATCTAATTCTCAGTTTTGTTCCCAACAAATACTTACCGCCGCACTCAGAGTCGACTTTAATGATTACTTAGTTAAAAATAGATTTTTAAAACAAAACTGCCGCAATCAAAGACGTTCAGTAAATTAATGTTAATTGGCATTTAATGAGATGTAACTTAATTAGTTAAATGCTAATTAACATTAATTTATCAAATTTGTCTGATTGCGGCAGTTTCATTTTAAAAATCTATACTTAATTAAGTAATCATTAGAGTCGACTCTGAGTGCGGCGGTTAGTCTTATAGGAGAAAATAAATAGTCACAAATTGATTTTACGAGAATGTGCCTGAGACGAGAGATCTTACTGACTTAAAGACAACGATCTTTATTTGCATTATTGGAATTAACTTGCCAAAATTTTGGTTTTAATTTACAAAACTCTAACTTAACTTTGTAGTCATGGACGACTTCAGGAATTTTAGTTCAAATGATTGGTGTGGGCTTAGTACTGAGTTACCCCTCGAGCCTGCTGCCTGGCCTGCTAAGCCCCGAATCTGACATCAAGGTCGATCTGGATACTGCGTCGTGGTTAGGTGAGTAATAAATAAAATATAGTGTTCAATTATGCTTATGTCTGGTTTGTTGTCCGCCCGTTGGGCAGGCAGAGAACATATTTCCTGCCTATTTGATTATTTGAATTTTTTATGAATACTAGTTTAAAGAACTTAGTTTTTTAAAGTAGCCGTTCATTTATAAATGACACAAAATACTTGACTTGCATCGAACGCCTGTTTACTGCAATTATTTTATCATATTTTATTTATTCAATTCAAATTTGACCTATAATTAATATTATCAATAAAAATCTGAATCTAGTGTATGCAAGAAATATATACATTTTCTTTTTCTCTTTATTTACCAAAACAAAAATTACTTTTATTAGAATATTTCGGTCAATTAATATTAGGTAATTTAAATTATTAGAATATTTAGGTCTAACTGCATCAGGTTCATGGCTTTTTGAGGGTCCTTGTCGGCCAACACGAGACATGTGTCGTCCGCAAATTGGTAACATGTAGGTACAGTAAGAAAAAAAGAAAGAAAATGACTCGAATGTAAAATGTATGCGACTACATTTGTACAAGCTGTGCCCTGCGGTTTCACTCGTGTTAATGGGCATGTTGACTAATTTTAATTTTGTTAGTCCGTCTTGTAGATTATTAAAAAATATTGGACACGTATTTTTTCTTTTTTTACTTAATCAAAAAATAACGGTGATATATTGAGTTGAAATTTCGCGTGACGTCACTATTCTGACAGTTTGTAGGCGGTTTTAGCGGTTAGTGACGTCACGACCCTCTCACGCTAAACTTTAATGCGCTTTATCTCTGTATATTTTAATTTATTTGAAAAAGCAAAAAATACGTGTCTATTGTTTTTTTTTTATTTTCTAACTGACAGAATTTTTATTTTCAAAAGTAGTCAACATCCCCATTTGAAGAAAAAACTTACTAAAATAAAAGGAATATTTTTTTTCCGTTTTAGCAACATTTTTCATTGCTGCTCCGGAGTATTAGTTTATTAGTGATGATATATTGTCTATAGTCTTCCTAGATAAATGGGCTATCTAACACTGAAAGAATTTTTCAAATCGGACCAGTGGTTCCTAGATTAGCGCGTTCAAGCAAACAAACTCTTCAGCTTTAGAATGACTACTATAAAAAACTAAGTTAAAATCAGTAATAATGATAATGAATTATTTTTATTAATATCATATTTTTAATTATTTTTACTATATTTATTATTATTATTATCAAAATCAGTATCATCTATCGCTGTCTCAACTGTTACAACATGCTAAATAAAATTAAATTACTTAAAAAAATAAAATTTGCGAATAAAATTAAAGTGAATAAAATAACTCCTTTAAATTTACCATCAAATAATTTCTAATTTCAGCATCTTTGAACGGTGTGACATCTATTCTGGGTTTCATCTACTCTTCAATCGTGATGGAGTGGTATGGCCGCAGAATCGCCATGTTGGCTGGAATCTTTCCAAGCATCATTTCGTGGCTGCTCATATACTTTTCACCCAATGTTGGCGCACTAATCGCCGGCAGAGCCCTCGGCGGGTTAACTGGTGGAGCCACGGTTGCTTTGGGAGCAATTGCTATAGGAGAATACAGTAGCCCTAAGTACCGAGGAACATTTCTGGGTCTCAAAACCACTTCGGTATGTTTGGGAGGAATGACTTGCCACATACTCGCCAACTACTTCCACTGGAGAACCGTAGCTCTGATAGCCTTGATACCGCATACATTATCCTTTATCATTGTGTTGCTGAGCTCAGAAAGTCCATCGTGGTTCGTGTCAAAAAACCGATTCGCCGACGGTGAAAGATCATTTTTTTGGCTCCGAGGCAAAAGTGAAGACACGCAGCGGGAACTGGACGATCTCCTGCGAGCTCAAAAAGAGAGGATGTCTCAATTCAACGGTAAACAGACAGTTTTACAAAAAATCGCTGTATTTTTTGGAAAATTTAAAAGAAAAGATTTTGTTCTTCCTACAATCATTATTATTTTGAGTAGCATCATTTTGGAATCCGGCGGAAGACATGTGTTTCCGGCGTACGCACCAGATATCATGGCTCGAATCACGGGAAGTAACTCACGGTCGTTCTACTACACCCTTTGTATAGATTTAATAACGACATTAAGCTCTTTCTTCTCTTCCTATTTAATGAAAACCATGAAAAGACGTACGTTATTGTTCGGAACGGGTGTATTAGCTGTGATTGTGTTGTTCATCGCTTGTCTATATTTACTCTTAGCTTCAAGGGATATTTTTTCTAAAGACAGAACTTGGATACCTCTGTGTTTGTTCATAACATTTTTCGTGTTAGTGAATTTGGGTATTACACCCATACCGTTAGCTATACTGGGTGAAATATACCCACTAGTTCATAAAGGGGCGGGTGCGATTGTCTCAGGATTAGTATTGTCTATAACTTTAATGGTTGCTTTGAAAATAACTCCAGTGATGTTGGTAGGAATAGATGTCTACGGCACATTTTTCGTTTACGGCGGTGTGTTGGTCGTGAGTCTGGTTGTACTTTATTTCATAATACCCGAGACTAAAGACAGAACACTGCAAGAGATTGAGGATTACTTCAAATACGGAAAGTTTGTTGACAATAAAGTTAGAATTGACGACGTCAAAGCTAGAATGATAAACGCAGATAATGTTTAATATGTAGGCAATGTTATTTCACCAAAGTAACCCAAATTTGATCTTATTGTTCTATAATAGAATTCAAAATTAAGTATCTTGTATTTGTATTTGTATATTTGTTTTATGCTCGACTTAAGTCATTCTGCAAAGATACAATCTTTTAGAGTGTGCAAATATGAGAATATTGCTACTAAAATAGTTTATTTTTGAGAGGAACTCAGTTCACATCTTACTACAATGACAAGTATCAATATCATTGTCTTGTCTTATATAAGATGACAAAATATGATGTAGGAAAAGTAAATTAATCTAATATTACTTTAATTATTTCTATCTCACTGTTACTCTTGAATGCTCTGTGTGTCTGGACTCTGGATAGATTGACATTCATATTAATTATATAAATAAATATAATTATAAAATATACTTTTTAATTAATTAAAAAATATATATATGGATAGATATATAGATATAATTTATAAGGTGACCCTAATAATAAGGATGTAAATCTTTGTCTGCAATACTTTCTAGTTGAAATATGTAAGGAAGAATAATATACCTACGTTTGGTGATATTGAGTACATTATTTTAACTGAAGAAGCGTTATATGATGTAGTATCAGTAAGTCTTACTCGATTTGACTTTCTTAACTTAACTTTCTTTCCTGGGTCCCTAATATCCTTTACTACCATCAGTAGAAAAATATTGTTATTCTAACCTTTCATCGAAGTTTTGTTCATTGAAAGGAGAATGGGCGCTTCCGTCCCAAGTGTTGTAACACTCTATGACATATTATGATCAATTCAACGCGTATATTTTTTTTATATATTTTTTACCTCATAACTTTCGACTGCTTGAACCTATTTTGATGATTTTTTTTTATTCGAAAGCTGGCGCTTCCCGTTTGGTCCCATTGTCATGAAATCCGGATCTGATGATGGGATCTTGGAGTTATCGAGGGAACTCTTCAAATATTATAGGCACACATAGCGATTTGGGTATTTTTTATAGTAAATTGTTCATTCGCTTTTAAAAAGCTTCAAAAGTTAGACCAATTTTTTAATGTCAGCAAAACTGGATTTCGTGCAGGGAAAAAGTTATTGGACCTAAAAAAAATTAATATTTTTACCATTTTTCGTCGAGAAACGCAATAAACAAAAGCTTCATATTATGTTAATAACTATATTTTTTGCGTATTATTTAGACTTGATCTGGTTTTGCTATTCTAACTAAGAACGGTTCATAATCGTAGCACATCACTGTCTGCAAAGTAAGTATGACTTATTTTGTACTAGCTGTTTCCCACGGTTTCACCGTTAATTTCGGAGATCCCGCGGGAATACCGGGATAAAAAACCCCATATTCTGTTCCTGTAGTATGAGCTCTTAAAGCAGAACCTAAATTGAATTTCTATAAGATCGTACGATAGAGCGGAGCAATTGAATTTTAGTTCTGCTTTAAGAGCTCATAGTAAGCCTGCTGTTCTGTACCACTGACAACATGTAGTACCTACGCAAAATTTAATGCAGTTTCATCCGCATTAATTTCGGAGTTCCCGTGGGAACTCATGAATAAAAAGTACCCTATGTCCCTTTCTGTACTCCTGATAACATGTATGCAAAACTTCATGATGATCAATTGAGCCGTTAAGGTGTGAAAGCGTAATAAACTAAGAAGCAAATAAACAACTCACTTTTGCATGTAGTATCAAGCGACCAACCACTTCAAAATCTTCTGTCTACTATCCTCGCTACTCATACTAGTGCGTGATCGAAGCTGAGATAACACAAACTATGTACTTATAATTGCTACCTTAATTGATGCAACTCCTTATCAAATTAACAAAAAAATTAAAACCGACTTCCAAAAACACAAAACTAAAAAACTAAAAATAAAAAGCTAAAAATAACAAAATACCGATTTACTTAATCCAAAAGACAAAAACACACGTAATATTATTATTGGTTTGTGCTACCACTGATCGGTTTGAATTCGGTGACAAGCCCGCTGGTGTCTGCCCACTTGGGTTGTTTTGCTCACGAAGAGCTGGTGGCGGGAGTCGACTTAGCCCATCTTCCCCCTCCATATCTGGCTTGTCACCGACTTCATACCGATCAGTGGTAGCACAAACCAATAATAATATTACGTGTGTTTTTGTCTTTTGGATTAAGTAAATCGGTATTTTGTTATTTTTAGCTTTTTATTTTTAGTTTTTTAGTTTTGTGTTTTTGGAAGTCGGTTTTAATTTTTTTGTTAAAAATTTGTTTATTTCTTGCTTTTTAGTGAGTCGGTTTGTAATTTATCTAAGTTACAATAGCCTAATGTCAACTACTCATAACCTTTTACAAAATATTGCTTTTCCCGACGCAGGGACGTTAATTGTTGAGGAGTTCTCCTAGTACATCACCATCAGTTCCACTTCACCATATACTTACATTGTGACGGGCATAAATTGTTTAGAAACCATATTAAAGTTATCGATTCGGAACTTCTGAAATACCCATTATTGAGTAGTTCCGATGACCATCTGTGGTCTTCATCATCAGTTCCTCTTCTTCAAATTTTGCTTTCCGAAAGTAAATGAACGATTTACTATCAAAAATACCCAAATCGATCGCTATAATTGCCTATAATTTTTGAAGAGTTCCCTCGATTTCGCCAAGATCCCATCATCAGATCCCGACTTGGTGGCAATGGGACCTAATTGGGAGTAAACCCTTTCAAACAAAAAAAGAATTTTTCAAATCGGTCCAACCGTCTTCGAGAAATCGGTGAACATACATAAAAAAAAAAAAAAAAAAAAAAAAAAAAAAAAAAAAAAAAAACATACATACAATCGAACATAGAACCTCCTCCTTTTTGGAAGTCGGTTAAAAATCTAGTTCGTGTATGAGAAAACTGAGTTTTTGAAGGTCCGAAAAAATCCAAAAAAGGCTTAAAAAGTTGTTAGACATTTCACTGACACCACTCGAACTATCTCTGTCCCTCTAGAGTTTCTAAACAATTATGACAATCCCACACGCGAGAAGCTAGCAAGCAAGATTCATAACGTGCGGTAATAATATGTGGGCGTCCACGTAAAAAGGTACTAGTAGTGGGGTATTGAGTTAAGACTAGATTCGGTATCTAGAATAGTCAATTTTTTTTTTTTTTTTTAATATATTTTTTGATAGTAAGGATTGAAAAAATATTCAAAAACTAGCACAGTTTTTTTTTTACAGACTTTTGAAGTTGAAACTCTGAAAAAGCTTGATTTGAGAAAAAGCATTTTAAAAGTTTGGGTGGAATAAAAAAACACACTTCTACTTTTTTGTTACATAGATTTTTATGTATATTATTATAGATTAAGATATGTGAAATTGAAGAAAATTGAGCATTTATAATAATTAATCGATTAAAATCGTGGACGCAATTTTTTCACCGAACTTTACAAAACTGCTTATATCTCGGAAACTAAATGCCGAGAACTGGTACCTTTCAGCTTGGACGCCCACATATAAAATCACTACTCACTATTTCACAGAAACCAGAAGTAAATGACTGCGGATTTAATACAGCTTCTTGTCAAATATTTAGAGCACTGTTATTGAAGAAGAAATCCATCGTACATAATATAAACAGTGTAATCAAACCACAGTTATCTTGTTTGAATTTCGCAATACGCATTAGAATTTGCTCCTAAAAACCCTTCATTGGCATTCATTCAGCAGTAGCTACCAGATGTTGGTATAATTGAAAATTATAATCTGCTATTATTGGTCACTTAAAAGCATATTATAGTGAATTTAACTATTATTTTAAAATTCAATGTTTTTAATACAATTTATTACTGTGTCTACATTCAAATAATGGTATCGCCTGGTTTGAAACAGGTAATATTACAAATTTTCGAGTGAATAAGTTTTATTATAAACTAGCTGTTCAACCGTGGTTTCACTCACGTGAATTCCGGGACTCCCTCGGGAATTATCGACACAGGAGTATTGTAGGTTCCTACCGGTAAAGAATTTTCAGCGTTGGTTTATGGTTCCACCAATGACGTTATAAGTATTAAAGGAGGAGTTATATCAACAGATTATATTTTATCCTTTACATCCAGACGCACTTACAAATACCACATATTAGAATATACTTCATCTTCTATTTAAATGTTTTCTTAAATAACTTTCTTTTTTTTTGTACTTATCGATGTTTGCCCGCAGTATTTTTAGTGCGTCGCGCCCATAAATAGTATAATTTGGTAGTCTACTTTTAATCCAAGACTCCTTTCCATGTTTCAGTTCACCAGCAGTTGTTACAATAGTTCATGCACTTAACTAATTAACAAATTATACATTATAATCGCACAACCATAAAGACAAACACTGCATACAAAGTGTTAAGTACTAACATAGTTTTAAAGTTAGTACTAACAATAAAATCGATTATTTGCTGTCCGACAATTAATTAATAAATTTTAGAATATTCCGGATCAATTTCAAAAGTTCCAGAATATTTCCAGACATCTATTCCATAAGTATTCCATTGGTGGTGGTATCCCTTCTATGATTCCTATCTCCAAAACAATAACCGCAGTAAAATTCCAGAACATACTCGAACATTTCCAAAAAATTATAAAATACCTAATCGGAAACATTCCAGATCATTCCCGAACGTTCTAGCTTGTCAGTTCCCACTAGAAGTTCATTGGTGCGACATTTCCTTTTCACCCGCATCTCCAAAACCAACCTCTGCAACTGCAAACGGAAAATTTCTTGATGGATTGGGAGACCAAGGACTACCACACCATGGTACTCCTTTGATCGTACTGGAACTCGTTTCAGAGTTTTAACAGCCTGCACATTGTACACGTTCTTTTAGTACTTATATAGTATACTTATTTATAACATACGTGGGTGTGTATTAATATTACAGATAAGATATGTTTTAGGTTAACGGCGAAAAAAAGTAATGATCATCAATTAATCGTTTAATTTCCAGCTGTGCCCCGCGGTTTCACCCGCGTGAGTTTCGGAATTCCCGCAGGAACTCCTGATTTTCTTTAATAAAAACTGGCCCTAAACTTCTACAAATATTTCAAGACCAAAATAAGCCAAATCGGTCCAGCGATTCTCGAGTTTTAGCGAGACAAACGAACAGCAATTTATTTTTCGTATAATTATATAGATTCTAAAACTACTAAGATGGAAGATCTCACTAGCCAAAAGATAAAGAGGTTAGAGGTTAATCTTTATTTGCGCCATTATGCACTTTGCAGGCATGGGCGTCGTCAGGAATTTTATTCCACGTGATCGGTGTGGGCATAACGCTGAGTTACCCCTCGAGCCTGCTGCCCGGTCTGCTAAACCCCGAATCTGACATCAAGGTTGATCTGGATACAGCGTCGTGGTTGGGTGAGTAATTAGTTTAACGACTTTTGCTATTTGCCGGAAGGGCAAGCAGAGAAGATTTCTCCTGACTCTTCAATTATTTATTGAATTTGTTTATGATTGAATCTATGCTTACATTTTTAAATTAGTCGTTACAAATTGGTATTGAACTCTGTCTCTGAAATATTACAAGAATATATTGTATTCAAAATCATAATATTTTCTGAGACTGAATACTTTCATTAAATGCGCGAGCCAATTAAGGTGCTTGATGCAAGCCATGTATGTTGAACCGTCCGTATCATCTATCAGCGGCTACACCGCACCAGCTACTAAATGTAATAGGGATGTTGACAACTTTTGAAAATCAAAATTTTAATTAGTCCGTCTTTTAGAAAATTAAAAATCATTAGACACGTATTTTTTTATTTTTCAAATAAATGAAAATACACAGAGATAAAAGGCATTAAAGTTAAGGGTGGGGGCTCGTGACGTCACTTACCGCTACAAGCCGCCATACAAACTGCACTAGTTAGTGACGTCACGCGAAATTTCAACTCAATGTATCTCTGTTATTTTTTGATTACGTAAAAAAAGAAAAAATACGTGTCCAATATTTTTTATTAATCTACAAGACGGACTAAGAAAAAAAAAATAGTCAAATAGCCTATTAAATGATAAAAAAAAATTGTCGAAAAAAAGTAAAGGTAAAAAAACAACTCTTTTAAATTAAACATAAAATAATTCTAATTTCAGCATCATTGGTTGGTGTCGCAGCTATTCTGGGTTTCCTCTACTCGTCAATCGTGATGGAGTGGTTCGGCCGCAGAATCGCATTGTTAGCTGGAATCTTTCCGAGCATTATTTCGTGGCTGCTCATATACTTTTCACCCAACGTCGGTGCACTAATCGCCGGCAGAGCCCTCGGTGGGATAAGTAGTGGAGCCACGGCAACTTTAGGAGCAATAACAGTCGGAGAATACAGCAGCCCTAAGTACCGAGGAACATTTCTGGGTCTCAAGACCACTTCGGTATGTTTGGGAGGAATGACTTGCCACATACTCGGCAACTACTTCCACTGGAGAACCGTAGCTCTGATAGCCTTGATACCGCATACATTATCCTTTATCATTGTTTTGCTCAGTCCAGAAAGTCCAGCGTGGTTCGTGTCAAAAAACCGATTCGCCGACGGTGAAAGATCATTTTTTTGGCTCCGAGGCAAAAGTGATGAGACACGGCGAGAACTGGACGATCTGTTCCGAGCTCAAAAAGAGAGGATGTCTCAATTCACCGATAAACGGACAGTTTTACAAAAACTCGTCGATTTTTTTGGAAAATTCAAAAGAAAAGATTTCGTTATTCCTACAGTTATTATTATTTTTTCTGCTATTGTTTTGGAATCCAGCGGAAGACATATATTTCCGGCATACGCACCAGATATCATGGCTCGAATCACGGGAAGTAACGCACGGTCGTTCTACTACACCCTTTGTATAGATTTAATAACGACATTGAGCTCTTTCTTCTCTTCTTATTTAATGAAAATAATGAAAAGGCGCACCTTATTGTTTGGAATAGGTGTATTAGCTCTCATTGTGTTGTTCATAGCTTGTCTTTATTTGTTCTTAGCTTCAAGAAATATTTTATCCAAAGACAGAACTTGGATACCTCTGTGTTTGTTCATAACATTTTTCGTGTTAGTCAATTTGGGTGTTACACCCATACCGTTAGCTATATTAGGTGAAATATACCCACTAGTTCATAAAGGGGCGGGTGCAATTGTCTCAGGATTAGCATTGTCTATTCTTTTAATGATTGCTTTGAAAATAACTCCAGTGATGTTGGTAGGAATCGATGTGTACGGCACATTTTTCGTTTACGGCGGTGCGTTATTCGTGAGTCTGGTTGTACTTTATTTCATAATACCCGAGACTAAAGACAGAACACTGCAAGAGATTGAGGATTATTTCACATACGGAAAGTTTGTTGATAGTAAAATTAGAATTGATGATGTCAAAGCTAGGATGATAAGCACAGATAATGTTTAACGAGTAGGTAATGTACTTTGTAACTTGAATGTAAATCAAATCTTAAAAAATCTTATTGTTAGATGATAAAAGTCAGAATTAAGTATCTTGTATTTGTTTTATGTTTGACTTACTTATAAAGATACAATATTTTAGTGCAAATATAAGAATATTACTGCCGAGATTCGTGATGCTGTATAGTGTATAACTCGTAAAACTGATAAGTGATAGGTATAGTTGGACATAGGCAATGGTGTGTTGACTCACATTGGAGGATTTTGAGTAAATCGTCTTTTAAAAATATGACGCCTTTTGTGTAAATTTTTTAACCGACTTCCAAAAAGGAGGAGGTTCTATGTTCGATTGTATGTATGTTTTTTTTTTTTTTTTTTTTTTTAATGTATGTTCACCGATTACTCGAAGACGGTTGGACCGATTTGAAAAATTCTTTTTTTTTTGAAGGGGTTTACTCCCAATTAGGTCCCATTGCTACCAAGTCGGGATTTGATGATGGGATCTTAGAGAAATCGAGGGAACTCTTCAAAAATTATAGGCACACCTATAGCGATTTGGGTATTTTTGATAGTAAATCGTTCATTTGCTTTCGGAAAGTAAAATTTGAAGAAGTGGAACTGATGATGAAGACCACAGGTGGTCATCGGAACAACTCAAAAATAATACGTATTTCACGGGTTCCGATCGAAGCGATTTAAAAAATTGTTTTTTTGTTTGAAAGTAGATACTCCCAAATTGATTCCATTGTCACCAAATCGAGATCTGATGATGGAATCTTGGAGTAATCGAGGGAACTCTTCAAAAATTATGAGAACACTTATAGCGATTTTTGTATTTTTTATAGTAAATCGTTTATTTGCTTTCGGAAAGCAAAATTTGAAGAAGAGGAACTGATGATGAAGACCACAGATGGTCATCGGAACTACTCAATAATGGGTATTTCACGGGTTCCGAATCGTTAACTTTAATATGGTTTCTAAACAATTTATGCCCGTCACAATGTATATGGTGAAGTGGAACTGATGATGATGTACCAGGAGAACTCCTCAACAATTAACGTCCCTGCGTCGGGAAAAGCAATATTTTGTAAAAGGTGATGAGCAGTTGACATTAGGCTATTATAACTTAGAGAAATTACGAACTAAGTCACTTAAAAGCGAGAAATAAACAAAATTTTAACAAAAAAATTAAAACCGACTTCCAAAAACACAAAACTAAAAAACTAAAAATAAAAAGCTAAAAATAACAAAATACCGATTTAATCCATAAGACAAAAACACACGTAATATTATTATTGGTTTGTGCTACCACTGATCGGTATGAAGTCGGTGACAAGCCAAATATGGAGGGGGAAGATGGGCTAAGTCGACTCCCGCCACCAGCTCTTCGTGAGCAGAACAACCCAAGTGGGCAGACACCAGCGGGCTTGTCACCGAATTCAAACCGATCAGTGGTAGCACAAACCAATAATAATATTACGTGTGTTTTTGTCTTATGGATTAAATCGGTATTTTGTTATTTTTAGCTTTTTATTTTTAGTTTTTTAGTTTTGTGTTTTTGAAAGACGGTTTTAATTTTTTTTTGTTTAAAAAAATTGATGGTATTAAACAATGTGATAAGGTGAACACATAACTACAAAACGTTCTATAACTCTATAGGCCTTTTTGTATGAATAACTCAATTTTGAGGGTTAAAATGGTTTTGCTTGGCGCCAGTTAGCCAAAATTGTTTAATTTAATTTAAATTGTTCAATATTATTTTTTTGTTTTATTCTCTTCTCAATATTTTTTTTATTAACTTGTGGTTATGGTATTGGTGCTAGAATTAGCAAATTTAGTTACCTAAGTTATTATAAGTTCCTATTTATTGTGCATACTGTTTATTACCCCTTTAGATACCTATTGTCTTTGTTACTACCCAAAATACAGGTTTTCCTAGTTTGGGAGGTGGGGTTACCTACTTTTGTTCATATCATTGGTTCAATAAAGTTTATTATTATCGTATTATTATTTATAAATTGGAAAAAAGATAGTTCCTTTTTGAGAGGAACTAAGTTCAAATCTTACTTGTAATGCGGAATTATCAAATATGATGTAGACCAAATGAATCTACGATTATTTGTATATTTTCTATCTCACTGTTACTTTTGAATAGTCTGTGTTTCTGGGTGGATTAATATTCATAATTATATTGTATTTAGATATAATTTATAAGGTAACTCTAACGCCTATTAAGACTGTAAATATTTGTCTGCAACACTAGAATTGAAATAGGTAATATACATGTAGAATAGCAAGAAGAACATACATAGTAGCAGATAACAGCAGATAGTTATCTGCATTGTAATGATAGCTGACTAACTGATGATGATAACATAACACAATACAACTGAAGGCAGGGCAAGGTATGACCGAGACTGTTAGCTGAGCGACACATCTAGAATGAACAAGAAACTATTACAATGAATTGCACCAACATAGAAGTATACCAGATATCCGTAGGGAACACGGAGCAGTGCCTGGGACTTGCGGCCCAGGTGTAGGTTTAATGGGGCCCCTTTACAATGCATGAACGCTCACCTCCACTGCCCGTGCTCCCGACTTACGCAAACCTCTGGAAACAATTAGATGACACAGCACACGTAATCACCATAGCCACTCTAGATTAATATGACACTGATACGACACTATAACTGCACTGAATCAAACACAAAGTAACAATGAACCGTCGCTTACGCATACCCGCATTTTATAACAAGTTCTAACAAAGACGAGTCGGGCAATGGAGTGGAGCGGGGGAACGATTACTACAACCGCTATTCGACAGCGGGAAGCCACAGTTATTTTTAATGAAACTACCCTTAGAGTTACAACGAGTGTTTAATTAGAACGCGTTTTTCCTAGTTAGAACTAGTTTTTACTTAATGCCTTAGCTTAAACTGGTATTAAGTAATGCTCAAAATTAAATATCAGTTAAAATTAGTTCTTACTAAAATTGTTATTATTGGCTATAGGTAGAGAGTAGAGCACCCCGACATTCTATAAGGTTTGTACTGTTGACCAAGTTGTGCGAGCCGAGCGAGCGTAGCGAGCGTGCCGCGGCAGCGGCCTGTGATTCGCCAAATACAAAATATGATCAATCAACATTATGTTGGCCCTTTCAAAAGTACATACCTAACTTAACCAAGAATGTTGGGGTGCTCTACGTCCTGTCTATGGTCATTTAAGGAAAGTGGTAATAACCTATCAATGGTAAATTAAAATTTTGACCAATTATTTCTAGTATTAACAAAGTAAAACTTAGTTTTAACTAGTAAAAACGCGTTCTAACTAAAAACTGGTTTTAAATGTATAGGTAGTAATAGTTATATATTTTGTTAATATTGAGTATATTATTACTAAAGAAGCGTTAAGAGAGCTTCTGTTTGAGAAAACTGTTTCCGACAAGTGTGAATAGCTGACAAGTGGGAACAGGGTGTAAGACTCTATTTTAAAAACATTTACGTATTTCTCCCTTTCTTTCCTGGGTCCCTAACCATCTGTAGAATAATATTCTTAGTCCTTCATTCTATAATCGTCCATTGAAATTTCAAATGTACGTGACACTACATTGTATTAGTGTGTAATTTCGTCTTTTGAACATTAGGTACCGTTCCTGTACCATGAGCTCTTAAAGCAGAGCCTAAATTAAATTGCTTTAAGACCACCACCTTTAAGCAGGCCTGCTTAAAGGTGGTTATCGTACGATAAAGCAGAGCGATTCAATTTAGATTCTGTTTTAAAAGCTCATAGTACCTACCTAGGTACTTTATTTTACTTTTACTTTTTAATTTTAAAGATTGTTAAACCAAATGTTGGTTTTAAGTTAATTCAATGACATGTTATTTGATTTCAACACATATTTTTATTATTCTTTCTTAACGGATCCTTCTTGCCCTCCCTTCCCCTAAGCCCCGCTGATATGGTTCAAAATTATAGCATATCACTGTCTGCAGAGCAGGTATGACATACTTTTCAGTTGAATTAATTTATAATATTATTTTAAGTTGTTCAAATTTGTGTTTAAAGGCGTTAATGATAAAATTAAAACAATGTAAATATGAACACTCTACCAAAGTACCCATGATTGTAATTAGCTTCCAATTGTTATTTACTTCAGAGTGCCTTAGTTTTACTGTAATGCTGTGAACTTTGTGTTATAAATAAATATTTAAATAAATAAATAAATGATGCTAAATTCATGTAGATTAGTGAACCGAAAGTTATTACTTTTACCACTTAAAATAGCTCACGTATTTATAAGTTTTTGATGGCTTTGGCCCTCTAAATATTGCTTGTTATTTTGTTTTATGATTAATAAAGATCCAAATTGAAATAAAAAGACCCACATTTTTGTAATGATGAGAACGCGCCACAGTCGGAGACCTCACATGTAATCAGCAAATAGGGACCAATTTCGGTTCTGCCTACATTATGAAAAATCTTGGAAAGAGAGCTTAACTCTGCGCTGATCAGTTTCTTGAAAAGCTATAGATAATATTCTAAAAGCTTTAGAAAGATTCTGAAGATTCCATATTAGATTTATCAACGCTTTTGGAAATCGCTGACCAAAAAATGGATAAAAACTCAAATATCTTGGCATCTTTTTTGGTCTGTCTAAAACTTTTCATACAGTCTTCATCCCACTACTGATTGCAAAGCTGATGGTTGGTATCAGAGGCAACTATTTGAATCTTTTCACCAACTACCTAACGAGCAGAACACATTTAACTGAAATTGATTCACTTTTTAGCAATGAGAATACAATCAACTTCGGTAACCCCCAAGTAAGTATTTTTTCAAGCTTGCCTATAATTATCGTTTTAACTCTCATCGAGACGTTTTCTTCTTCGTTCTTACCTTCTTATTCTTCTCTTCTTCCTCTTTCTCTCCTTCTATCTTTGCGACTAGACTTCATGACCCCTCCCCCGGATGCACCTAATACTCCGAAGCACCCATTTAGACCGATGGCGACCGGTCGGCCGCTGAACCGTGTGAGGAGCAGTGTGTGGAGCAGCAGGAGGGGCGCATCGTCTACTTCATTACATGTGGAGACGATGATGTGGTCCTGCGGGATGCGCCGGAGTCGCGGGGTGATCCGGACTGCGATTCTCGGTACGGGGGTGCACGTGACGGTGGGGCCGATGCGGGTGCCGCGCACTCTGCGATCGTGCTAGAGCTTGAGGGAACTATCGCCACTTTGAAAAAGGAACTTCAAGATAGTCGCAGGGAAATTGGGGACCGGGATGCCAGGCTGGCCGCGCTGTCAGCGCAGACGCGCCACACCTACCACCTCATTTCCCAGATGGTAGGTATTCTTAATTCGCACATGGCGCTGCTGCTCCCCGAGGTGTTGGGGGATAGTCCTCAAGCGGGGCTACCAAGCGCCGTCGGCCTTTCTACCGCCGTCCCGGCCGCCGCCGCCTCCGTGGCGGCGCAACAGCAGCCGCAACCGCCGCCGTCGCCGCAGTCGCCCCCTGGCGTTGTTCCGGGGGCCCTCGCGGTTCCGGTGTCTCCCGCCTCCCCCAAAGTTCTCCCCGTAACACACTCGTGCCGCGGTGGGCCGGGTGGGGGCCTGGTGGACGCCCAGACCCAGACCGACGGATCCTGCGGGGCCAATGACCCCTTAGTGTCCCCCGTCGGTGCTGCTCCGTCTTCGCCTGGGCCCGCTGCATCCTCTCGGCTGCCGCCTCCGCCGGCCCTGCCCCGGCCTGCGGCCGCCCGTTCGTCTGGCTGCTCGCCGGGCCTTTCGTCTCGTCGGTCCCCCAGGCTCTCGCCTGGGCGTGCTGCACCTAACAAAAAGGCCCTCACCAACGTCACCGCTGGTGGGACCTTCGCCAAGAACATCATTAATCCCGAGGGACCATCACCCACTGGCGGCGGGGGAAAGAATGGGTACCAATGTGTACTATGCGGTACCTACTATACCAGTAGGAACATATGTAGACACATCAAAATCAGACACCCAGAGTATATGAAGGGGGTAATAAAGGACCATATTGATTTTCCCAAGTACTTTTATATACATACCACGTGCGGCCAACTTCCCAGGTGCCCCGAAAATCAGGTGCCGCCAATTAAATATTTGTTGGGGGTCTCAAATGTAGATGCAAACTTTTTGGGGCTCGCAGGTGGTAACGTCGCGCTTGGGGTGACCCCAGGGCCGGGGGGAAGGGGCCGTGGGCGCGGGTACCACAGCTCAGACTCGGACTGAGGCCCGTTTTCGGGGCCCTGGGTGGGGGCCGCGTCGTGTGGGGTGAAGTGTTGATTGTTTTTCCCTTGTGTTTATGTTTCTTTGTTTCTTTGTTAATTAAATGCGAAGTGCTTTTTGTTTTGTTTTGTTAGATTAAGATAGGGGCGCGTGCCGCCGCTGAATCGTTGGCGTTGGCGGGCGCCGCTGTGGTCCCCGCTTCCGAGATGGCGGCGGTCGCTGCTGCGGCACTCGCCGCTGCGGCGTGCGCCGCCGCGGCGAGTGCCGCGCGCTGACATATGAGCTGGTGGCGCGCGCCGTCGGCGGCGGGGGCCTCCGCGGCGCCGGCGGCTGGCGGCGCGTGTCACCGGCATGGCGGCTGGGTCGCTGCGGCGCATGCCATCGGGGGCGGGTGTCGCTGCGGCGTGTGCCGCTGGAGGCACTTGCCGTCAAGATTGAAATAAAGATGCAATTGTTTAGATTTCAATTGTGGATAATACATAACTGAATTATAAGAATAAAAGTGTAGTAATGTTTAGAATAATAAAGATAAAATGTAAATGTAATGAACGTTGTTAAGGCGCAAATTAGATACTTGCTGCCGGCCGGGCGTGGGCTCTGCGGTAGTGTTACCTGAAAAATAAGAAAATAAAGTTAATTAAAGTAAGGATAATAAAATTACATAGATAAAGTAAATAAAAAGAAACCCTCAACCTGTCCCTATTATAAAATATAAGTAAGAGATAGTTAGAAATAGATACAGATAGGCCGGAGTCCCACCGGCGCAAGTAAGAATGATGATGAATGCTAGAAAGAAAAAGTATGCGGAATGAAAGTGCGAGAAGAATCAATGCGAGAACTGGTATGAATGAGAACCCTATTAACAAAGGCGCCGATCATGTTGGCGGAGCTGAATATTATCAAAAAAAAAAAACAAAAAGCACCCATTTAGATCCCAACACTTTGTAGGCGAAGTCGAAAAACCGCGCATATTCTTATTCTTAAAACTTGACTCGCACTTTCACATTTATGTTATAATAGGATAGGATAGATTTAACACAAATCTTTGTTAAATACAGCATTGTAACTCTTCGTAATATTATATACTTGTATAATCAACTCGCCGTTATCTTGTTTGAATTTCGCAATACGCTTTAGGTACAAATAGATAGATCCCAAAATCCCTTCATTGGCATTTATTCCACTGTACAAACCAGATCATTTAAAAGCAATGTGGTGAATTTAACAAATATTCTTTGAAAATTAAGTATATTTTTTAAGATTTGATGGTGTAAATTACTGTGTCTACATCAAGTAATGGTATCTCCCGGTTTGAAACAGGTAATTATTACCAATTTTTGTATGGATAAATTTTATTATGAATTATCATGTAAAGTACCTACTTACTCAATATGCAATAAAATATAATGCAAGGCCCCCTATTCACTATGACCATAACACGGCGCGTTAAGATAACACGCCACAAAAAATGACTTTTTCACGTTCTCAAAAAAGTTTGACTTCTAAAAAACATATTTTTTTAACCTGGAATGTTTGGGAATGTGTTTTTGGGACCCGCGTTATAAGCAAGGAATGTTGTTGGTAATCCTCAATACGGGCCCAGAGTGCATCACATCTAATCTCACATATAGGTTGAAATTCCGAGAACTGGTGCGGTGCAGGTTTGATATGAAAACTAAACAAAATACGGTGTTCTTGAAATTCTTAGAGCAATTTTAGACAATACTCGACTAAAAATCGGAGCATCTCAAGTTCGTGCTTGAAATTACTGTACCTACTTGTATCTAGATACATGGTAAAATTTTCGTATTGAAATTTTCGATGGACGCATTTTAGAGCCCGTCATTTCATAGTCAAATTCTCAATAGTGCATTAAAGACGGGCTCTAAAATGCTTCCATAGTAAATTTCAATAGGAAAATTTCACTGTATAGTTTATTGAGATTTCCTGAAGTTATTAAACTTAAAAAAAAAACGTGTCTTCAAGCATCCAGGTCAAATTTAATCCAAATCTTATCAGTTTTGTCCTAAATTATAATATTTCTTATCGATTGATAACGTGTAATACAGGTCAATTAAAGGGAATACTGATGAATGATTAGTAATTGATTAAGCAAAAAAATGTAAATAGGCACTAAATATAAAAATCGCTAACAGTTCAAGATTACTATATTTTTTTCCAACATCATTGAAGTACAAATTTCTACTAGATCAGATCTGAGGAAAATACTCACATCCATTCATAAATTAGAAGAGAACTGGGGCCCCTTTCACTATGATCACAACACGGCGCGTTAAGATAAAGAGCAACAAAAATTCTTTCAAAGAAGTTTCACTTAACTTTCACAAAAAATTGGAATTAAGTAATTTTTCACCAATTCCTCTCAACTTGAAGGAAATAATGAAAAATTCATAAAAACAGTTACATTGTTCGCAACAAAGGTAAAATACATATGAGCATTATGCTGCATTGTGTTTTCTCGTTTTCCTAAGTAGTCACACCACTTCAAAAGTAATAGGTGAGCCGCGAATTATTTTAACCACAACAAGGGTGCCGCCATGAAAAAAGTTTGGGAACCCCTGAAGTAGGAAACCGTTCTGTTTTTGTCACGATTTAACGAATTACACTATACAACCCTCATCAGCAAGAAAATACATTTGACGAAAGATGCCACTAGTCAAAAGAAAAAGAGGGTAAACTTTATGAGTGCCGTTGGAATTTGGATATAACCAGCAAAAAGCGTAGTTTTAATTGGACGCCGATAAGCAATAACGTGTTAACCCACAAAATTAAGTTATTGATACAAAACGCTTTATTGAGAGATACAGAACGTTTTTCAACTATGTGTTTGCTTTATTACATTGTTTAAATAGCGAACAAAATTTTGAACATAAAAAAATGTTGACAAAAAATGGCGCTATAGTTTTAAAATACGATTTACGCAATATTTCTCCAGTGTGGGTTAACACACTATTGCTTATCTATGTCCAAATTACAAGTACTTAATAAGTGTGTCTTTGCAGTCATGGACGTCGTCAGGAATTTTGCTCCACATGCTCGGTAGCGGAATTATTCTGAGCTACCCAACTAGCCTGCTGCCTGGTCTGCTGAACCCCGAATCTGATATCGAGGTAGATCTGGAAACAGCGTCATGGTTGGGTGGGTATTGATGAGTTAAATTCATTATATTATTGATTTATACTTAACTAGCTGTCCCTCGCGGTTTCATCCGTGGTAATTTCGGAGTTCCCGCGGGAATTCTAGCATAAACTATAAATATAAACCTTTCTCATGAATCACTCTATCTATTGGTGAAAACCGCATGAAAATCCGTTCAGTAGTTTTTGAGTTTATCGCGAACAGACAGCGGAAGCGACTTCATTTTATAGGTACTATGTAAAGATATAATTAATGTGTAAGCTGAAAACTTTCTCCTATTTCCCTCATAGATTTTCCTTTCTCTATGAATACCAGTTAAAAGTATCTTGATTGTAAAACAACTCCTTTGAACTAAACATAAAATAATTCTCAATTTCAGCCTCTTTGATCGGTATCACAGGTATTTTGGGTTTCATCTACTCGTCGATCATTATGGAGTGGCTTGGTCGCAGAATCGCCATGCTGGCAGGAATATTCCCGAGCATTATTTCATGGCTGATTATATATTTTGCACCAAATGTCATCGCATTAATCGCCGGCAGAGCCCTCAGCGGGGTAAGTTGTGGAGCTACAGTTACTGTAGGAGCAATTGCTATCGGAGAATACAGCAGCCCTAAGTACCGAGGAACATTTCTGGGTCTTAAAACTACTTCGGTATGTTTGGGAGCAATGATTTGCCACATACTCGCCAATTACTTCCACTGGAGAACAGTTGCTCTGATAGCCTTAATACCGCATATATTATCTTTCGTCATGGCTTTGCTCAGCCCAGAAAGTCCAGCGTGGTTCGTCTCAAAAAATCGATTCGCCGACGGTGAAAAATCATTTTTTTGGCTCCGAGGCAAAAGTGAAGAGACGCAGCGAGAACTGGACGATCTGTTCCGAGCACAAAAAGAGAGGATGTCTCAATCCACCGATAAACGGACAGTTTTACAAAAAATCTCCGTGTTTTTTGGAAAATTCAAGAGAAAAGATTTCGTTATGCCTGTTATTATTATTATGTTTAGTAGCGTAATTTTGGAAACCAGTGGAAGACATGTGTTCCCGGCATATGCGCCAGATATTATGGATCGGATCACGGGAAGTAACTCACGGTCGTTCTACTACACCCTTTGTATAGACTTAATAACAACATTAAGCTCTTTTTTCTCTTCCTATTTAATGAAAATAATGAAAAGGCGTACGTTATTGTTCGGAACGGGTGCATTAGCTGTGATTGTGTTGTTCATCGCTTGTCTATATTTACTCTTAGCTTCAAAGGATATTATATCCAAAGACAGAACCTGGATACCTTTATGTATGTTTATAGCATATTTTGTGATAGTGAATTTGGGTCTCACTCCCATACCGTTAGCTATATTGGGTGAAATATTCCCATTGGTTCACAAAGGGGCGGGCGCAGTTGTTTCAGGGTTGGTGATGTCTATTGCTTTAATGGTTGCTATGAAATTAACTCCAGGTATGTTGGTAGAAATCGATGTCTATGGTACATTCTTCGTTTACGGTGGTGCGTTAGTCCTAAGTCTGGTTGTACTCTATTTCTTAATGCCCGAAACTAAAGACAGAACACTGCAAGAGATTGAGGATTACTTCACATACGGAAAGTTCGTGGACAATAAAATTAGGACTGACGACGCTAAAGCCAGAATGATAAGTGCAGAATGCAGATAATGTTTAACGTGTAGGTATTCATGTTTTTAATTACTACTTACTTTAATTACCTACTTGAAGATAACTCTAATTTGATCTTAATGTTAGACATCTCTATCTTTTGTTTGTTTTACGCCCAACTTAATTTATGTATATAAATAACAAAGTAATATTCTTGATTTGGTTTTATATACCTACTTATCATTTTATCTGTTTGCAATACCTAAATTTGAGATTTAAAACCGAAATAATTCCTTTTTATGAGAAACTTAGTACAATATTTGCAATAGAATAAAAATGGAATTTGTAATACGTGATGATCAAATATGATGTAGATTGTAGAGTAAATAAATCTAAGATTGTAATTTGTATGTTTTTCATGTCTACTTAACTCTTGAATGTTTACCGCATAGCAGAATGTGCGTGTCTGTGTCGATTGACATTTTAGTACGTAAATAATATTAATAAGTTAAATTAACTCAATTATGGCTGTAATTGTCTGTCTGGAGACTGAAATTATATAGATAAGGATTGTTCTAAGATTGCTAATTTTTGCCTGTTTTACTTGTAAGCCTATCTTGATTTTAATAAATTTAAAAAGCACTAAACCTTCCCTGGGTCCTTAACTTTTACCTTACCTTACCTTACCTTCTTTTGGTCATTTAACAACCGGACAAGTGCGAGTCGGGCTCACCCACCCAGGGTTCCGTACAAATTTATTGTTTGTTAAGTTTTGGTCACCAAATGGCTTGTCAACCAAATTTTAGTTTTTAGTCCGTCTTGTACATTCATAAAAAATATTGGACACGTATTTTTTTTTTTTAGGTACTTAATCAAAAAATAACGGAGATTGGCACGTTAAGTTGAAATGTGGCGTGATGTCACGCCATGCTACAGTTTATAGCACGTCATGACGCGTGACGTCAAGAGCCCCCACTCATAAACCTTTAATGCGTTTTATCTTAGTGTTTTTTTAAATAATTTAAAAAAGCAAAAATACGGGTCTATTATTTTTTAATAATCTACATCACGGACTAAATAGAATTTTGATTTTCATACCTCGGAAACAAGCCTATTCTGACCGCGCGTACAAACTACAATGAAACATCGCGGTTAAGCTACGGCTTAAACTCAATCTATCTATTTTTAAGTAGCTTTAACTTTGCTGTTTCAGAAAAGTAGTACCTAAGTACTACCAAACACTCATTTTTTGCTGCCTGAAAACACGCATAAAACGACGTTTACTAAATATGATACCTAACCAGATCTATTAGTCGCCCCCGAAACTCCCTGCACACTAAATTTCATGAAAATCGTTGGAGCCGTTTTCGAGATCCAGATTATAAATTACCGCGGTTTCACCCGCGGTAATTTCGGAGTTCCCGAGGGAATTCCGAGATAAAAATTACCCTATGTCCTTCTCTGTACCCCTGACAACGTGCATGCCAAATTTCATCCAAATTCGTTCAGCCGTTTTTGAGCGATTGAGTAACAAACATCCAAACGTCCAAATATCCACACTACAAGAATTGCTCGTTTGAAGGTAGTAACCTTAACTAGATTAGTTGCGAAATTTCATAGTTCTAGTTCAACGGAAAGTACCCTAAAAATTTTGTTTTCCACTGGGTGAGTTGGTCCACTGTGACTGCTGGTCGATGATATTGTATCGCCAACATATCCTTCGGGCAACGAAGGGCGACCGAAACCTCTTCGGTCTGATTGACTTCTCTCCGTGTACCGCGTGCGTGTGTCAAGCTCATAAACGATGGTATGGTTTACATAGGCACAGATAATATAGGTTAGGCAATGCCCCTCCGCCAGCTATGCCGGATATCGCGATTTCGATCCCCACATCCACTGATCCCCCTAACATTTATTTTATACGACACCTTCTGTATTTACCTTGAATCTGGGTGTATGTAATGTATATTTATCTGCAACAACACAAAGTATGTAAGTATAACATCAGCTGTTTTTTTACTTAGATTGGCACTAGGTGGCGTGCTCTGATAATGTTCAAGGAGCATTATTTTTAGTTGTTTGACATTTTCAAGAAGAAATCGTTGAGAGAATATTATAATACTAGCTATCCCCCGCGGTTTCACCCGCGGTTTTTTCGGAATTTCCGCGGGAATTTTGGGATAAAAAGTACCCTATGTTCTTCTTTTTACCCCTGACAAGGTGCACATGCAAAATTTAATGATGATCCGTCCAGCTGTTCATGCGTGATGCTGTGACCGAGGGAAATAGGGAGTCAGTTATATATCTAATATATATAAATCACGTGTCACGTTGTTTGTCCGCGATGGATTCCGAAACTACTGAACGGATTTTGATAAAATTTTGTAACCATTTATAATATGGGCCAACTTAAAAGATAGGATAGTTTTTATCCCGGAATTCCCTCGGGAACTGAAGGACATAGAGTACTTTTTTCCCGCAACCTCCGCGGGAACTCCGAAATTACCGCGGATGAAATCGCGGGGGACAGCTAGTAGATATATAAATGATAGATATAGATTCATGAGTGTTTTAACTCTTGCAATATTTTTGAGATGCCGAATAAAGATATGTCTATGTCAATATAAAGTATCTACGTCGTGTTCTGATCGATTCTAGTGGGAAAGGGACCTGCCCGGTTTAAAAAAAAAAATGTGCATAGGTTAAATGCTATTTTGATGAAATAATTCTGCGGTTTTGCATAAAAAAGTAAAAAGTTCAGTTGAAAACCGTCACTTCCGGTACTCTGAGATAAAAATAGGGGCTTTTTCGGTAAAGTTTGCGACCGAAAAGTTCCCCATCGAAGATTGGTCAACAGTATACCTGCTACCGGTGTTCAGTTGGGCACCATATTTGGTAAGTAATGTATACTCTCCCGTAGTTAGCACATTATTGACACTGCGAGGTGTCGGTCACTGACCAATAAGCCTGCTGGTCACTGATATTGTGTCGCCAACATTACCATCGGGCAACGAAGGGCGACCGAAACCTCTTCGGTCTGATTAATTTCTCTCCGTGTACTTTTTTACGTATATAATTATTTTGATATGAAGTTTAAATGCTGCAAAATTGCTTAGAAACTTATTGATCAGATACGGAGTCAGCGATTGCTCAGGCGTTTTTAAAACAAAACACAAAAGCCATATAAACACAGATAACCCATATATGTATAGAGCTCTTTTGCATCACGAAACCCGAAAGGCGTGTGGTAAAGGAAACGGCAAATTCACATGGGAGTGTCGAAAGGGAGTCTCAGAATGTTTTTCGTTTTTGAATAGAGTACTTGCATGAATTTTTTTTCAGTCTATTTTAAAGATATATGGCCTACTTAAGCAAAGCAAGAAAAAGAAAAAAAAAATGTATAAATTAATTAAATAGAGCGTTTCAAAGTTCCTACTTTAGACCTTACCGCCGAAACGCGGAATGACGTCACTAGTTCAAAATTACGCCTTATTAATCTGTGATAGAAATGTCACTGTCGTATTGACAGGGTCATGTGACACTGACAGACAGATAACTTCAATATCCAAAAACGAAATTAAGGTTGAACTGTGTCGATTTACTTCCAAAAGTTCCAGTAAAGAATCGAAATGCATCTTACCGATGCATTTTAAAGTAAAAAACTTCAAAAAATGGAAAATATGCGTTGACTGTATGCACTTAGTTTCTTTTGCCTACTCTGAAAGAGGTAAATGTTTCCTAAAAAAATAAAAGTGACGTCATGTGTCAAGCTTGGCTGTGATTGGTGTTTCATTCCAACGTCCCGTTTCACAAAATTAAAAGTTGAACATTTTGGAAACTATTGAAATTTTTTTAGTAAATCTTTCACGATAACGCTTTTCTAAGGCTCTATTTTTGAAATATTGACACAATTTCTTATTATAAATTTCATGCAAGTACCCAGCCACGCGTACGCGCCACGCGTACAATACAGCCCAGCGTATTGGCCAGTATGTTTAAGGCTCGTGGTGTCGCCAACGACCTTGGGCGTTGAGGCGTGGCCTAATTTTCTCGCCCCCGCTACCCGCACCCAAACATCGCGCGATAATGTACGTAGGGTCAGTGGAACAGTTATCGGCACTCCATCAAATCTATCATTATTTTAATTGATATTACATTGAGTCATGCAAATATTTTTATATCGTATTTTTTATGTTTTATTTTAATACTTTAATAATGAAGGTAAATAATTATTGATGTTTATTTTTATTATATTGTAATTTTACTATAAAGGATTAATGATATCAAATTCGTAGTTAAATAGGTAGTTAAATTAATTTATTATTTTACAATTTAGTACTTATTTAGTACAATTTAGTACCTATACACAAATTGATTTTTTTCTTTTCACATATTTAGTGTACCTATTTGGTACCTTTAGGTACCGAATTTATTTTTAATTTATATCGTCCCAGAAAAAAGTAGTAGACTAATCAAAATTTTCGCCGTAAGAAAACATATTTGCTGTAAGTAACAAAACATCAACTTTTCACCAGAAACATTTTTTTTATAAAATTGAAAATAAAGCAACTTTTTAACAAGAACTGACAGAATTGTGATTTTTTTGTACATAGTTTTGTTAAGTTAAGGGTGCGCTCCGCCAGATTATGCAGCTCTTATCCGATAGAGGCCGCGGACGGCGCCATAAAAGAGTTTTCTCAATTTACAGAGAATCACAAGGTTAAAAAATAGATTTTGATGATGGCTGCGAGAAGATGAGTGTTTAATACATCTTTAATTTAAAATTTTTATATGGCTTTACGCGCATTATTATCCTTTAACTACACGAAAATATCGAATAACTGGCCGAAACGTAGTCACACACACATGCAAATCGATTAATACTAGACGATTAGGATTCGTAATTTGGCTACCTCAACAAGAGTCTCGGTGGTGTGCGTCTTTTTTTGTAAACTATGAATCGTGAAAATCTTGTGTTCAAACCTTAGATTTCGATTCCACTTTTTGACCACGTGATCACATAGATATGACGAAAACATGAAGTTTGAGTACCAACACGATGGGTCTGTAACTTGTAGTTTCCGAGATACAGGCTATCGAAGATTTGATCTCGTGATCACATAGATATGACGAAAACATGAAGTTTGAGTACCAACACGATGGGTCTGTAACTTGTAGATTCCGAGATACAGGCTATCGAAAATTTGACCACGTGATCACATAGATATCACGAAAACATGAAGTTTGAGTACCAACACGATGGGTCTGTAACTTGTAGTTTCCGAGATATAGCCTATCGAATATTTGACCACGTGATCACATAGATATGACGAAAACATGAAGTTTGAGTACCAACACGATGGGTTTGTAACTTGTATTTTCCGAGATATAGGCTATCTAACATTTGATCACGTGATCACATAGATATGACGAAAACATGAAGTTTGAGTACCAACACGATGGGTCTGTAACTTGTAGTTTCCGAGATATAGGCTATCGAAAATTTGACCACGTGATCACATAGATATGACGAAAACATGAAGTTTGAGTACCAACACGATGGGTCTGTAACTTGTAGATTCCGAGATACAGGCTATCGAAAATTTGACCACGTGATCACATAGATATCACGAAAACATGAAGTTTGAGTACCAACACGATGGGTCTGTAACTTGTAGTTTCCGAGATATAGCCTATCGAATATTTGACCACGTGATCACATAGATATGACGAAAACATGAAGTTTGAGTACCAACACGATGGGTTTGTAACTTGTAGTTTCCGAGATATAGGCTATCGAAAATTTGACCACGTGATCACATAGATATGACGAAAACATGAAGTTTGAGTACCAACACGATGGGTCTGTAACTTGTAGTTTCCGAGATACAGGCTATCGAAGATTTGATCACGTGATCACATAGATATCACGAAAACATGAAGTTTGAGTACCAACACGATGGGTCTGTAACTTGTAGTTTCCGAGATATAGGTTATTGGAAATTTGACCACGTGATCACATAGATATCACGAAAACATGACGTTTGAGTACCAACACGATGGGTCTGTAACTTGTAGTTCCGAGACTATATCTCGGAACACACGTTGCATCACACACACAATAAAAATATTATTTTCATTGCATCGGAGAATTTGGAGATAAACGCTGAATTTTATCACCCCAGGCCGAGATACAACCTTTCGAAAATATGGTCTCTCTCTTTTACTCATCGTGAAAACAAGAAAGAGATAGCAAGAATTTATTCAACACAATAATATAAAATACTTTTACCCGTAAGTTACGTTATACCTCATCGTACGTGGCGCAGAACCAAAACGTCTTTTCCAACTTTCCACAAGTTATTTGTATTCGCTTCGGCTACTAATAGGTACCTACTACATCAGTAATAGGTATATTTTCAAATACAATTCTAAATTATCTTGGTAGGCAAAATTGTCAAAACTCACGGCACAACGCCGCGCCACCTTGTGATCCTTTTGGAATTCACTACAAACTACTGCATTCGGGGGACTTGTCAGTCTACAGCCTAACTACAGCTGTTTATAGACCGGGCCGCCATTTTCGTACACTTATAAGTGTATTCGTTCTCTCACACAAGCAAAGGTTCGACCGAAATTTAATTCATTTTGAAATGATTGTAATTATGTTATTTCTTCACTATAATATGCAAAGATTTTGGGCTGTGCGTTATCGTAACAAGTAGTAGTATTTTATTAAATGAAGTCTAATAAATAAAAACAGGCGGAATGCCTTTAATATAGCTACGGCAGTTTGTATGAAAACTAGACCTTTAGACCCACCTTAATGTTAGTTGCAATTAAAATATTTTCACTAAAGTTACAAGGAAACAGGTTTTACTACTTACAGCATTCTTCGATTTGTATGCAGATAGAAAATTGCTGTATATTTTCCGATATCTAAAATGCTGTAGCTGTATATTTTTATTTTTATTAATTTATTGATTAATTTAGTAAAAGAAAGTAATAAAACAAAAATGTGTTTATAAAATTGCCTTTTGTTACAAAAAAATACAATGAACCAATAATTAAAATTCAGTGAAGTCCAGTTGCCCAACTTTTTGCAGCTTTTTTTTTCGTGGCATTTTTGATGTCGCTACCTTATTTTGCTCACAAAATTAATTTGGCGTAACCAAGCGGATTGCGACAGCGCGACGCACAGCCTACCCGTTTGAATGCCAGCGCCAGACTGACTCCCGTCGCCCGCGCACGGACCCGCTCGTGACCATTTGTAGTGAATGTGGTATAAAAAACATTTCGTCAAAACTATGTATTATTTTGGAACGATAAATGCTCAGTTTTAAGTTAAACAAGTTAGCAATCTTTTCCTGAAAGAATCGTGAAATTATCACTTGTAGTTTAGAAGCAGTAGCGTATTTCAAGTTGAAAACAGCTTCATTTCAATGTTTTTTTTTGAATAGTATTTTGTAGACTACAATTTATTTAAATGCTCAGATTGAAGTTCATATATCAATCTTTAATATATGTTAATTCTGGAATCGTCAGTAGGCTAATTTATGAGCTTTAGGGCCTCAAAAATGATCGTTTCACGACTCCATGCGCCTTAAGCATTGTATTGTATATTTAAGCATTGGGTGTGCAAGTTTGAAGAGACTGGGAATACAATGCCGGACGAATCATCTGGGCGCAAAAGGACATCAAGAACGAGCCTGAACGTCGACCGCGTTCGCCAGTCTGTATGGACATTGGACAACCCACGAAAATCGTTGAGATTGCGCGCAGCTTCGCTTGAGTGAAATGAGTGTGATCAAGTGAACGGTGCGCATTTACAAACGGTTGTTTTTCTTCAATAAACTTCAATAACTGCGCTTTAATTTAACAATAAATAAAACGAGTTTTAATTGATATTGTTGTTTTTTATTTAACATCTAAAAACGAAAAACATTCCGAGACACTATTTATATGCAGGGGCATTTGCAGGGGGGGAGCTATTTGATATCTCTGGAGTGGGACTATTGAACCGATTTTAAAAATTGTATCAGTGATAGGAACGGTTTTCTTCCATGATAAGCGGCAGCACTCAGAGTCGTTTTAAACTTTTAATGAATCAATTACTGTTAGTTGGCATTTAAGATTAATTTAAAGAACGTCTCTGAGTGCGGCAGTTTTGTTTTTAAAATCTGTATCTACTTAAAATGAAGTAGATAATCATTAAAACGACTCTGAGTGCAGCTGTCTGCCAGTAAAAGTCCCGTTAAACTCGGTCCAGCCGTTTCAGAGATTAGCCAGAACAAACAGCTGACAGACAGACAGACAGGCAAAAATAAAACTAAAGATTTTTTAATGTAAATACCGTATATACCTAATATAGTTAATATACTTTCATATGCATATAGTGTAAAACTGTTAATTTGAAATTACAAACAGACAGATTTACTGTGTGGTCTCTTTTCACTCTACGTAACTCGCATATCTCGGACATTAAGTTATATGTAGGCACCTATGTAATAACTAATGACGGTCATCATTCAAAAGAACATCTTTTGCTTGTTACAAATCCAATATCACGATTCGTTACACGTAGGTACTTAATGTTAATTATTGTAGCATGACTTTGCTACTATACAAATTAATTATCTTATCGAAAGTCGTAACTCGTGGCATAGCGTAGTTTTATCGGTTGTGAAGTCCACCAGTCTGAGTAAATAAAAATAATAATACCATAAAATTCCAGTGGCAGCTGATATGTAAAAACCGAGTAACCTCCAACTTGAAGGTGCTAACTAACCAGCACAAACAAATCTAACGGCCACTCATCCGGAGTTACCTACTCATGTAACATAAAGACAGTTGTATATTTTATCAGTAGTTCTAAAACAGCATTCTATATAGCTTGGTATTTTCAGTGTCATTCGGGATTGAGCACGCGACACCAGCCGGGCTAAGATGCGCAAGACGACAAAATTTTATCGAGCCATTTTATCGATTCTCGTCGACATATTGTATGGCTTTGTCGACGAGAATCGATAAAATGGCTCGATAAAATTTTGTCGTCTTGCGCATCTTAGCCCCCCAGCACGCATTCTGTCAGATCGAAAATTTTAATACTGCATTTACATGCAGATTCTTTTGCTTCCAGAGTAGGCTTTATAACTGGATCCGCAGACTGTTCGATGTGTACCCCATGACTAGAAGATAATGCAATAAAACTGCAGTTGACTGGTCACTTTCGCTCAGTTACGAAGACACTGAAAGATTGCTGGGGGTTGGATCTTGACACATATTTGGCACGCGGATACATTAGTGCTTGATTGCTTAAATTTTTGTACTGTTGAATTATTAATTCGACGAATTCGCGACGACGTAGGTACGTACACACACCACACACACACACACACACAAACACACACACACACACACACAGCCAGGCACACGCAATCCCAAGTTATTTCTGAGAGGAGGCCAGCTATAACACCCTAGTTTAGGCTCCTGTCTCCCACGAAGTATGCTCTCTCTTGAAACTTTTTATTTATAACCATTACAGGCATTTACTTGTGGGAGAAAATAAAGATTTTTATTATTGTCATCCTACCTAGTTCACAATCCATATTATAACCAAATTATTCCTTAGTAAACTTAATATTTATTTGTCATTATGTGACTGATCGTCGATCGCCGTATACTGTTGGATATTAGTGATATCGGAATTGAGATAGCAAAAATGAATTTTGATATTATATAATAATGTGTTCAAGAGAAAAAAAGGTGCAAAATTATGTTAATCGTTTACCGGTCGAATGTATCGTGTGGCTGTAGTTAGTGTTATTTAATATTTTCCTATGTGCTTAACAATAATAAAAAAAAAATAAAAAAAAAATAGATTTCATTGCCATCACAAAGGTGATACAGAGAAAAAAACACGAAACTTAGCAAATTATAGGCAAAAGGAAGTGATTTCGTGCAAGCGTAGGTTATTTGTAGTTAATTAGTGAAATTTATCAACGATGCCTTCGAAATGGATAACACCTTTCAAGAAGCAGGTAATTGAATTAACCATTCAACTTCTCGTTTTTTGGTTTCCTTTCAAGTTGCTTTCTTAGGTAGTACTAGCTGTTCCCCGCGGCTTCGCCCCTGTTAATTTCAGAGTTCCTGCGGGAATCCCCGGCTAAAAAGTACCCTGTGTATTATTCTGATGTATAAGCTATATTAAGTTTCATTAAAATCCATTCAGTAGTTTTTGCGTGAAAGAGTAACAAACATCCATATACATACATCCGCGGTTTCACCACCGGTAATTTTGAAGTTGCCGCGGGAATTCCGGGATAAACTATACGTGTAAACCGTAAACCTTCCTCCTGAATCACTCTATCTACTGATGAAAGCCGCATGATAATTCTTTATACAACATAACAGTCATGATGATCGATTAAATAAGGCGTGAAAAAATAACTGCCCACCCAATGTACTAATTACTTTTTTACCTATCACTTAGTAGGTGCAAGTACGTACATAATATTATGTAACATAATAATTAGGTACGTATATATTACATATGTAGAACAGTAAGGATGGAACATAGTAGCGGATAACAGCTGATAGTTATCTGCTGTTGTAATGATAGCTAACTAACTGATGATGATAACATAACACAATATAACTGAAGGCAGGGAAAGGTATGACCGAGACTATTAGCTGAGCGACACATCTAGAACCAACTAGAAACTATTACAATTAATTGCACCAACATAGAAGTTTTACAGCATACCAGATACCCGTAGGGAACACGGAGCAGTGCCTGCAGGGACTTGCGACCCAGGTGTAGGTTTAATGGAGCCCCTTTACAATGCATGAACGCTCACCTCCACTGCCCGTGCTCCCAACTTAAGCAAACCTCTGGAAACAATTAGATGTCACAGCACACGTAATCACTATAGCCACTCTAGATTGATACGACACTGATACGACACTATAACTGCACTGAACCGAACACAAAGTAACAATGAACCGTCGCTTACGCATACCCGCATTTTATAACAAGTTCTAACAAAGACGAGTCGGGCAATGGAGTGGAGCGGGGGAACGAACTTAGTACAACCGCTATTCGACAGCGGGAAGCAACAGTTATATTTAATGAAACTACCCTCACGCCGACACATACAATTAGTTTATCTATACTAATATTATAAAGAGATAAGTAAAGTTTGTTAGGTTGTAGGGGGTTTTGAAAATTCTTTTACCAATAGAAAGACAAACTATTTGTGAGTAGGCTATTTCACGGCAGAGGAGCAGTTATTTTTAAGTACAAGTACAGTTTCGTGAACTTGACTTTTCTCGCCAATGTGAAGGTCAGGGCTTCGCTTGGTGCGTTCGGAAAGACATAATATTATATTGTCCCATCAACAGCGTTTTGCCAAATGCCCCATTCGGAACCCCTAGAAACGTCGTGGATTATTACATCTAATCTAATGTTGCCAGGGTTGTCAAAAAACTGAATTAGTCCGAAATTGACACAAGAATGTGGCTATATACATAAAAGAAATAGGCAACCCATATCTCTATGTCGCTACATTTCCTGTCCTATATCACGGTTCTATCACACCACTACCTTCTCTGCACCAGTGCTGTTCTATAGAACTTCCTTGTATGTTTCCAGTGCTTCGTGACCCTGGGCGTATCCCTGAACATGGCCTGTCACGGCATGGTAATGGGGTTCGCCGCCATCTTGCTCCCACAACTCAGGGAGTCCTCCTCTCCCATACAGATCGACGACTCCTCCGGATCATGGATCGGTAGGTATAAGCTCTTTAGGGAACTTCTTCTTTTCTTATGAACTTTCGCATGTAGTGCATTTAGCCATTTTCAAGTCAAATAAAATGAATGTAAATATAAAATATTTGCTGTATATTCATATAAGCACTAGCTGTATTGTTGTCAATCAAACACGAGGATATTGACTTTAGTATATTTATTTAGTGAATCTTAGTATTAAATTAATTACCGACGTTTTTAACAAATAGTTTCGATATCTCCCTATATCTTAAGCCCCCGAGGTCCATGTGACGTACGTGTCAGTTGTCATTGACAGTTATGTTCCGATACATCATCCCCCTTTTAAACAAAATAAAACAGACCCACTTTTTCTCCCTCTTAACAACATACAAAAGTTTACGTCGAACCACCTAAACACAATATTCTATTTAAACTTAAACACTATTGTGACTAAGCACACTTGAATTACTACAACTATTCCACTAGCCACTAATTCAACCTGTGCGATGTACAGTGAGATTCAAACACTAGTGAAACACAAAGTCTATGCTGGTCTTACATGAAAAGAGGTTCTTGTGTATGTTACACCGTTATTTTTATCTCTTACATTATAGGAACGAAAACCATTATATTTATCTATTGTACCTTCTAACCATATATTTTTATTCACATCTTTTTTGTACCAAACAGTTTGACCTACACTAAATTGCCTTTTAACTCTACAAGTTTTATTGTAATTATTTTCATTTCTTTTCATCACCCTGTTAAATGCTTGACTTACATTTTCATTTAACTTTGGCTGTAAGTATTTGAAATTGGCTATCAACTTGGTTCTTAAGTTTCTATTCAATAGTAACTCGCTTGGTGAGAAATTCGTACCTGATACGGGTGATGATCTGTATTGCAATAATGCTACTCTATAGTCAGTCTTGTCTTCATAACACTTCACTAATAATTTTTTTGCGATTTGTACACCCCGTTCAGACATGCCATTAGATTGCGCGTATCTAGGACTAGTGTAAGTATACTTAAACCCCCATTCTTTGGCAAACAATTTACATTCCCTGGCATCAAATGGAACATGATCTGAAACTATTTCTTTAGGTACCCCTAAAGTACAAAATGTTTCAACTAAAGCGTTGTTTATGGCCTTGGCAGTTTTACTGCTTAAATACTTAATATCAAGCCACTTAGAAAAATAGTCGTAAATTACCAAGTAATTTTTCTTTTTAAATTCTAAGATATCCACCCCTAATTTTAAGAATGGCAAATCTGGAACTTTGTGAGACAACAATGGTTCTTTAATATTATTATTACTAAATGTCTGACAAGGGTAACATTTTCTGACAAATTGTTCAATATGGCTGTCCATATGCGGCCAGTAATATAATCTGCGAGCCAACTGCTTCATTTTAGACATTCCAATGTGACCTTCATGTAATGTTTTAATAAATGCCAACCTTAGACTTTTAGGCACAATTAATCTATCATTAAAGAACAATAGGTTTTGGTCCCACGTTAATTCATTTCTTAACTTATGATAACAGTGCAAGTTATCTGGAATTTTGCTACCATATGGCCAACCATTCCGAACATATTCACTTACTTTCATTAAATCTTCATCTTTCATGCTCTCTGTTATCAAGGACTGTTTTTGTTCGTCTGTGCACTCTAGGTTATGAGATAATCCAATACAGTGTATAATTTCGTACATATAGGAATCATCCTCATCACTACCTTTCAGGAAAGAGCGTGATAACAAATCAGCAATATACAAAAATTTGCCAGGTAAGTATTTGTACATTATATTATATTTTAATAACTTAAGTTTCATTCTTTGTAGTCTGGTAGACTGAACTGCATGTAAAGGCTTTTTCAGTAAACTCTCTAATGGTTTGTGATCATTAATTATGGTTATTTTATGACCATATATAAAGTAATGGAACTTTTTAGTCGCCCAAACCACACTTAAAAGCTCTTTTTCAATTTGAGAAAAATTTCTTTCTGATGATGTTAAACTTCTTGAAGCAAAACAGACAGGTTTATTATTTTGTAACAGACAACATCCAATACCATTCTGGGAAGCATCACATTGTATGACAATGGGGATACTATTGTCAAAATTCTGCAAAATTGGTGCTTCTGTAACAATCTTCTTAATTTTATTGAAAACCCTTTCATGTACCTCAGTCCATATCCACTCTACATCCTTTTTTAGTAATAACTGAAGAGGTGATGCAATATCAGCCATGTTAGGTATAAATTTTCTCAGATAATTTATCATACCAAGAAAAACTTGTAACTCTTTTTTATTGCTCGGACTTTTAATATTAGAAATGGCCTTAACCCTCTCTGGATCTACTTTTACCCCGTGTTCAGAAAAAATATGACCAAAGTACTTTACTTCACGTAATTTATACTGAAATTTATTTTTATTAAAGCGTACATTATATTCCTGGGCTCGTTCAAAAACTTTATCTAATATTGCATCATGTTCTTGTTCTGTAGAACCACAGATTAATAAATCATCGCAGTACACGATAACACCTGGAATGTTTCCAAAGGCATTTTGACTATATTTTTGGAAAATTTCAGGTGCATTGGATAAACCAAACGGCATTCTTACAAATTTGTAACAACCAAAGGGACTATTAAACGTGCACAAGTCATTAGAGTCCTCCGTTAATTTAATATTATAAAATCCATCTGATAAATCAAGCACAGAGAAATATTTTTTATTAGTTAATTTAGTAACTATTTCATCCATAGTAGGTATTAGATAATGTTCTCTTATTAATACTTTATTGAGATCCTGTGGATCAAGGCAAATTCTTAAAGAACCATCTTTTTTTTCAATAATAACAAGATTGCTTACAAAGCTTTTGGGGTGGTCGACCTTTGCGATGACTTTGTGCTTTACCAGAGCTGTCAATTTGTCTGCTAGTCGCTGCATTAGTGCATTAGGCACTCGGCGAGGAGGTCTAACCACAGGCTCTGCACCAGGTTGAATCCGTAGCTGTAGCGGACTCCTAAATTCCCCAATACCCTGAAATAATTTAATGTTTTTCTTAATAAAGGTTTGTTTATTCCTATTCATATTACTGTTGTCTACATTTGTTGAATGTACATCAGAAGTTTGTATTAATTTAAGTTTTAGTAAAGAAGCTAAGCCCAAAATTGGTCTGACTGGTTCATTAGTTATAAAAAACTCAGTATTGTAACATTCATCATTGTTACTGTAAATATTTAATGTGACTGTTCCCAATGGAATAATTTTCCCCCCACCGAAGACCTCAATTAAAGTATTTGTCTCAGATATTTTAATATTACTATCATCATCGACAATTTTCTTGAGATCACTTAAACTGATCACATTTATTTGGGCCCCGGTGTCACATTTGAAGCAAACTATTTTATTCTCTACCTGCAGTCGCCTTGTCCATTCATTCTGATGAAAATCTATGGAATATACTAGTCACAAGTCATGAACATTGTTTTGTCCCTCATCTGTATTAATGTTATGGACCTGTTTGTCTACAAATTGGCATCCCACACTAAAGTGATTAAATTTTTTACATTTATTACATATTTTACCATAAGCCGGGCACTGCCTCGGAGCATGTTCCGTGTTACACTTTTTGCACAGATAGTGATTTTTACTATACCTATCATTATTCAGTTCTCTTTTTTGAAAGAGCATATTTTTATTGATATTATTATTAAAGTACTTAGCTCTATTGTTTACTGAAGCTCCATGGTGAGGCGACTCGTTGGAGACCTGAAGTGCATTGACCTCAGCATCATTGACCCCATGACCCAGCGTCTTGACATGCTCCTGTGATAGCTCTGCTGAGCGACATATGTCTACTGCTTTCTCCAAGGTCAAATCCTTGATTTCCAATAATTTTTGTTGTACCCGTTGCTGTCTGATACCAATGACAATTCTGTCTCTTAGCATTCTGTTCAACAATGTTTCAAAATTGCAGTTCTCTGCTATTTTTCTTATTGCCGTGTAAAAAGCATCGAAGGTTTCCCCTTCTTCTTGCCGTCTTTGGTGAAAATGAAAGCTATTTATAACCTCACTTTGCTTTGGTTTCAGATACTCATCAAATATCCTAATCAATTCATCATATTTTACTGTTTCATTTACCTTCAGGACATTGAAGTATAAATCTTGTGCTTGCTGCCCGATGCAATTTAACATTATTGCCCCTTTTCTTGAGTCGGATAATTTTTCAAAACCGGCTGCCATTAAAAATATTTTGAAACTCTGTTTGAAGCGCTGCCATTGCGGCCAACAATTTTCGATGTCATCTAAATTCAATCCCGTTGGCATCTTATATTCAATCGCGCCTTCATATCCTTTAAAATCTTTATCATCACTCGATGCCATTATTGGTAGGTACACGTGCCGATTGCGTGGATGTGGAACCAAACTCTTACGTGATCCGTCAATCCGCCGTAATCTTCTCACAATAGCGGTTTTACCGGCTGCGCCATGTATTGTTGTCAATCAAACACGAGGATATTGACTTTAGTATATTTATTTAGTGAATCTTAGTATTAAATTAATTACCGACGTTTTTAACAAATAGTTTCGATATCTCCCTATATCTTAAGCCCCCGAGGTCCATGTGACGTACGTGTCAGTTGTCATTGACAGTTATGTTCCGATACACTAGCTGCGGTTTCATCTTCGTTAATTCAACAGTTGTCACAAGAGTTCCGGGATAAAAATTACCCTATGTCCTTCTCTGTACCCCTGACAACGTGTATGCATAATTTCATGACGATCGGTTGAGCCGTTAAGGCGTGAAAGCTTAACGAACAAACAATTAAATTGTCAGTTGTATTTATAATAGTAAGGATTTTATTTTCGTTTCAGCTTCTATTGTTGGCTTTGCGTTGTTGGCGGGCAACTTCATCGTGCCCAGCATCATGGCTAAATATGGCAGAAAGGCCGCAAACATAGCCAGCATTATACCCATGCTGATCGGGTGGTTCTGCATCATCTACGCCCTCAACGTGCCCACTCTCCTCGTCGGCAGATTCCTCCAAGGACTCTCCATGGGTTTGAGCGCCTCGCTGTGTCCCGTCCTCATCGGTGAATACACCAGTCCTAAAAACAGAGGAGCGTTCCTAACGACCATATCCCTGGCGATTGCGACAGGAGTGCTCACAGTCCACACGATGGGTCTGTTCCTCTACTGGCAAACCACAGCGGTGGTCTGCGCCATCATCGTCTTTGTAGATTTGCTGATAGTGATATACTCACCGGAGTCACCCAGCTGGATGGCCGACCAAGGCAGGTACGAGGACAGCAAGAAAACATTCCGTTGGTTGAGAGGAGATGCCGAAGAGGATGAATTGCACAAAATGATCACAGCCAGTATCATAGTTAGGGAATCCAAAATCGATGCGAATCTATCGGACACGCTTCTTAAGAGGATGAAAAACAATTTAGCTTACATAAGTACAACGATTAGGAAGAAGGAGTTCTATAAGCCCATTTTTATCATGTTTCACATCTATACGCTTGGACAATGGGGTGGTAGTAACACTATTGCCGCCTATGCTCTTGACATTTTCAAAAATGTCATCGGTGGAAACGCCAACGTGCGGGTGCTGGTTATCACTCTGGACGTCCAGCGAATCATCTCGAACATGTGCGCTGTTTACGTCATAAAGAAGGTCAGAAGGCGCAGCATGCTGTTCGGTACAGTCGGGATCAATTTGTTCGCTTACCTCACAATCGCTGCATACACTTACTGCAAGACCCATGACATGTTGCCGTTCGACCACCCCGCGATCGGGGTGGCCCTCATCCACATTCATATGTTCTCGATAGCGACTGGCACTGTTCCGCTGCCCTTCATCATCGCCGGCGAGCTGTTCCCTCTGGAGTACAGGAGTTTAGCTGGAAGTATCAGTGTGCTCTCTCTGGCTTTCAATATGTTCCTTAACTTGAAGACGTTACCTTTTCTGTTCAACAACGTTGGACTGTATGGCGCTTATTGCATTTACGCGGCAGTGGTCGGATATTGCCTGGTGATCGCCGGGCTGTTCCTACCGGAGACGAAGGATAGGACTCTTCAGGATATCGAGGATGAGTTCAGAGGAAAGCCGCTGACGCCGGAGGAATTGAAGTACACCCAATCGCTTACGTCACTCAATTATTATAACAGAGACAGGAGGTGCAGTAGTATAATTTTGTAGAGACTGGCTCTAAGGGAATTTGAGGTACGATAGGAATTTGATTAGCGGGAAGGCAATGCAATGAAGTTAGGCGCGTTTTAAGACTGTACATTGAATATAATTATATTCAAAATTAATATCGGAGGATGAATGGTGATCGTTACTGATGCCAAAAATGCAATCAGTAAATTTTTTGTCTGTCTGTCTGTATGTATGTGCACGCATGGGTCAAAAACTACTGAAGGGATTTTAAGCAAACTTGGTACGATTGTATTCCATACTCCTGGGCAGGTTATAGGCTATATAACATAACGCTAAGACACATCATAGGAGCTGAGCAGTGACGATAAATTTGAAGCAAGTCGGATGAAAATGCGCTTTCGACCTCTTATCCTCGCATACGTTTGCTCAATCACGCAAAAACGGCTGAACGGATTTAAATAATATATTCTCTAATTTATTTAGCAGAATTTTATTGTCATGGTGTTAAGTATCTTATTGTAGTAGTAGTAGATTTTGAGTGCAATCCGATTTTTAATAACTCGATTATGATTAGGGATAATTTTGTATCAATACTATGTATATTTTATAGCTAAGAAACCAGAACCGCTATCTCACACTTGTCACACTGTATCTGACTTATCCTACAATATATCGATGGTCTTACTTGTGAAGCGATATACTATCAGCTGTTTTGACAAGTGGACACTGCTTGTCAGCAATTCTACTAAATACTTTTAGGACAGACAGGAATAAAGTGTAAGAAAGAAGAAGTACCAATCACAAAAGCAAACACGTTTTTAACTATACGCAACTAAATAATATTAAAAATAAATGAGGTAATAAAAAAGCTACTGCTGTATTTAAAAATCAAACCACCTTCAAAGCAAAAACTGAAATACTAACTGAAAAGGGATTTTTTTGAGGTACGCGTTCTATTTGTTTGGGCAATAGACAACTTCAAAAAAAAGGTGCTGCTTGTTGGTTTTGCATCATTCTAGCTAGGGATAAGCTTTGAGGCGCTAGGCGGCCGCCCACGTCGCCCACGCCTAACGCCGCTTTGCTCCCCCTCAGTTGTCGGTCCATCACGTTGCTGCCTGCGTTCTCGAAGCTGTTTGCAGTTTGATATGATAAAAACATAATAAAAATAAAAAATCCTTTATTTTCAGACGTGTAGCTCAGTGAACCTGACAACAAGAGTAAACTTTGACATTACGCCGATATCGAGAGACGAAAGTGAAAAAGTTCATCTATCATCACACATTTATAAAATTAATTTATATTTGAATTTTCGTCAGGACATCTTTTGTCTCTCTTCCATGGTCCGTGGATGGGTACCGGCGCGGCGCAGTGCGGCGCAGCGGTGCACATTGGCGACATGGATTTTCCTTGATTTTTCTGAAACTTAGCACACAATAGAACTCTATAACATAAGCATTTTCTACCTTTGACCTTTGACCTTTTAGTTTCCGAGTTTTTCACCGACAAAGTTACTAAAAATGTATTTTGTGTAAATCGACCCCAACATGTAATTTTATAAACGTGTTGCGCATCTTTTTGCACATAATTAACAAAATAAAAAATTCCGAGCCTTATCTAAAGGGTCTTTCAATAAGGACGGGTCGATTTTGACATGAAATAAAAAAGGCCGTGTGTGAGATTTTAACGATTTTTTTTTTTTATTTGAAAGAGCTATATATGCCATTATGTGTGGAAAATCACATCGTTTAAATGTCCGCCGCGGCTTCTCACGGTGGCACGAATTCGAGTTGTCCAATGTTCAACAACTCTGCCGCATGTGACTATGTTGACTTTAAGGGCATCGGTCGATTGTGGCTTATTGGTATAGACCTGCGACTTAAGAAAACCCCACAAAAAAAGTCTAAAGGTGATAAGTCGCAGGATCTCGGTGGCCAATTCACGTCACCTCTCACCGTCTGCCGTAAAATGGGCGCAATGCACGTAACGTTTGCACTAACGAACACTCATTTTGGTAATACATTTTTAACATTTGGACGTGTTGCTCAACCGTGTAACTTGCCATGGTGATTTGGCATTACTAACTGAATAAAAAAATATAGGTTAGAAAGACGACGTTAAAACAACATGGCCGCCACAGGCTGCCAACATCGACCCGTCCCTATTGAAAGACCCTTTAGATAAGGCACAACTAGATAAGGATAAGTCACAACCGGCAGAGAATGCCACAATGGCATTAAGTCCGCTTTTTGTACCATGCTGTGCAAAAAGTTGAAATAAATAAATAATATAAAAACCAGCCAAGTGCGAGTCGGACTCGCGCTCGAAGGCTTCCGTACCATTATCTATAAAAACGGCAAAAAATATATATGTATATTATGTCTGTTGTATGGGAGTCCCCCTTAAATATTTGTTTTATTTTAATTTAACTATTTATTTTTAAGGTAACAGAAAACTTGCTAACTAAATGCTGCAAAATTACTTAGAAGCCTATTGAGTAGGTAAATACGGAGTCAGCCCTTGCTCAGGCGTTTTTAAAATAAAACACTAAGATAGTAAATATTTAATATAAGGTTACTCATATTATAAAGAGCTAAAGTTTGTGGGTTTGTGACGGGAATTCCGAATATAGCCTATGACACTCAAAAATAACGTAACTTTCTACTGGTAAAAGAATTTTCAAAATCGGTTGGGTAGAAATTTTGGATCTACCCAACCGATTTTGAAAATTCTTTTACCAGTAGAAAGTTACGTTATTTTTGAGTGTCATAGGCTATATTCGGAATTCCCGCGGGAACTCTGAAATTACCACAGGTGAAACCGCGGGGGATCAGCCAGTATCTACTACCTTTAAACGAGCAATTCTTGTACATATCTGATGACCTTCTTTTATAATCTGAATCTCGCAAACGGCTCCAACGATTTAATTCGAATTATTATGAAAGAAATTTTGTAAGTAAGTTTCAGGGGCGATTAATCGATCTAGCTAGGTTTCATTTTTAGAAAACGTCGTTACATCCGTGTTTTCAGAAAATGAAAAATGAGTGTTTGTTTTTCTACTTAACAACAGATGGCGCTATACACAACGAGCGAAGTTCGGTGACCCAGATATTTTTTAATAAAACGAGCTGAAATTTTGCAAACAGCTTAGGTATAACTTAGTTCAATGGATTAGGAATGCAAATTAAAACAACGCGTAGAATTGGAAAATTGTAAAATTTTAATCGCTGTTTTCTTATAAATTACCTATACTAGTATCTTAAATAATATACTTACAGTAGGTACATCTCATAATATCTAACACAAATTATATTCTTAGTGAAATGGGGCGCGGCTCTTATAATTATCACAGGTCGTCAACCTTTAAGGTGCATAATATAGGAATGCAACTTTCGCCGTTCGCCACAAAAATCATGTTTTACCTTTTTAATAATAATTAAAATATGTGATTATGGTATGTAGAATATGCAGAATAAGGTAAAATACATATACATATTTAATTATAAATCTGCAGTATAAAAAAGTTTAATTGAAAACCGCTAGAAGTGGCATTTTTTTGACACTTTTCGCTTAAATATCAATTTTATTTAAATTAATTTATTTATCATCAGAAGACCCGTATTTAGCCCATTGTACATATTTTACTTCCTATTTCCTTTTAGATGTAAGAATCTGTAATTTGGTCCAACTTAAAAGATAGGATAGTTTTTATCCCGAAATTCCCGCGGGAACTCCGGCACTAATGCGAGGAACCACCAATCACCTTAAACTACCTACTGTCAGGGGTGCAAAGATGGACATAGAGTACTTTCTCCTGCAATTCCCGCGGGAACTCCGAAATTACCGCGGATGAAAACGCGGGAGACAGCAGCTAGTAATATTATATGTGGGCGTGATTTGACTAGACACCCTAAACGGTAGACCACAGCGCCATCTAGTATCGCATAGTAAAAATTAAAAATATTGATTTTTGGATATTTTGGTTCATAAACTAATATCACTAATTCACTATAAAGGGAAAAGATTTGACTTTTTGTTACGATTTAACTCAACACTACTGGACCTAAGTACGTATTTTAAAAAATCTTTCACCATTAGAATGCTACATTATTCCTGAGTAACATAGGCCCAATATTGGCTTAATAGGCATAATTGTAACCCGGATTCCCGCGGGAACACCGAAATCACCACAAGTGAAACCGCGGCGATCAGCTAGTCCCTAAATAAGTATTATTGTTATGTCCTGAAATTTATTCTTATTCCGGAACTGTTATAAATATTAACCAAAAATAACAAGAAGTCTACTTTAGATATAGACATAGACTAAGACATGGCAAAAAAAAACTATAAAACCTTTAACCCACTGTGTCCCTTGCCACTGAAAAATAATTATAAATGTGAAAGTGTGGATGTTTGGATGTTTAGATGTTTGTTACTCAATCGCGCAAAAACGGCTAAACGGATTTGGATGAAATTTGGCTCGCACGTCGTCAGGGGTACAGAGAAGGACATAGGGTACTTTTTATCCCCGTGGGATCTCCGAAATTACCGCGGGTGAAACCGCGGGCCACAGCTAGTACTTAATAAAATCAACTGAAGCGATGTTTATTGCCTTTTATGGCATAAGCAAACTTTTCGAGCGTCTGTCGAAAAAGAAATTTACCTATCCGGTTTTCACTGTGATAATAAAATTTATGACATATATATATATATTTCGTAATCGATCGTAATAATAATAATATCGACTTATAAAGAGTAAGACCACCAATCAATATTATTGTACGATACCTAAGTCAGATACAATGACATAAACAAGATAGCATTCGGCTTACGTATGTAGCTAAACCTAGCGATAAAAAATATATATTGTACTGATACAAAAATATCCCTAATCATAATCAAGTTATATAAAAAAATTCGGGTTGATACTGAAAATCTACAAATTATAAGTAGGTACATAATTCAATTTAAAATTGAAATTAAATTTGAAACCATTATAGAGATACGGGCGAATTTTATTATTATAATTTTACTAACTTAATACCTAACACGTTATTAAACGCTACGATAAAATTCTGCTAAATAAATTAGAGTTTCGATTGTGCCTCTTAACTCTACATTTCTACATTCATACTACAAATTCGTATAATCTTAAAATGCGCCAACCTTCAACCTTCAACCTTTACCGCGCCGACGGGGCCCAACTTCCTGCTGCGAGCCGCAACGCCGACTACGCCGATGTACGTGTCACGTCTGTCCCACGCTACCACAGCGCAAGATGTTACAGAGTATATCAAGATGAAGACCAACTTTCTTCTGAGGACCGAACTGCTGGAGTCGCGTCTTAATGCTAGTTTCAAGGCTTTTGTGGTGCGAGTCCCGACAAGCGAATTGGACACCTTTATGAAGGAAGACTTTTGGCCGAAAGGTGTGGTCTACAGGCGATTCCGGGGCAGGATACCGACAACCACCACCAGAGCGACACAGTGTCAAAAATAGACAAGCCATGTTTTTTTATATTTGTATACATATATGTATGTTAGTTTGTAAGGTACTTATCTATGGGTCTATGTTGCCTAACAACAAAACAATAAATAAATAAAATTTACCACCTATTAAATTTCTATCATACCACAAACTCCCTTAGAGCTAAGACCAGTCTCTACATAATGACACTACTGCACCTCCTGTCTCTGTTATAATGATTGAGTGACGTAAGCGATTGGGTGTACTTCAATTCTTCCGGCGTCAGCGGCTTTCCTCTGAACTCATCCTCGATATCCTGAAGAGTCCTATCCTTCGTCTCCGGTAGGAACAGTCCGGCGATCACCAGGCAGTATCCGACCACTGCCGCGTAAATGCAATAAGCGCCATACAGTCCAATGTTTTTGAACATCAGCGGTAACGTCTTCACATTGACGAACAAATTGAAAGACAAAGAGAGCACACTGAAACCTCCGGCCAAACTCCTGTACTCCAGAGGGAACAGCTCGCCGGCGATGATGAACGGCAGCGGAACAGTGCCAGTCGCTATCGAGAACATATGAATGTGGATGAGGGCCACCCCGATCGCGGGATGGTCGAACGGCAACATGTCATGGGTCTTGCAGTAAGTGTATGCAGCGGTTGCGAGGTAAGCGAACAAATTGATCCCAACTGTACCGAACAGCATGTTGCGCCTTTTGACCTTCTTTATGACGTAAACAGCGCACATGTTCGAGATGATTCGCTGGACGTCCAGTGTGATAACCAGCACCCGCACGTCTGCGTTTTCACCGATGACCTTTTTGAATATATCGAGAGTATAAGAAGCGAGTATGTTAGCACCGGCCCATTGCCCAAGCGTGTAGATGTGAACCATGATAAAAATTGGCTTGTAGAACTCTTTCTTCTTAATCGTCATACTAAAGTAAGCGAAATTTATTCTAATTCTCTTAAGGAGCGTGTCCGATAGATTCGCGTCGACTTTAGACTCTCTTACTACGATACTGGTTTCGATCATTTTGTGCAACTCGTCTTCTTCGGCATCTCCTCTCAACCAACGGAATGTTTTCTTGCTGTCCTCGTACCTGCCTTGGTCGGCCATCCAGCTGGGTGACTCCGGTGAGTATATCACTATTAGCAAATCTACAAAGACGATGATGGCGCATACCACCGCTGTGGTTTGCCAGTTGAGGAACAGACCCATCGTGTGGACCGTGAGCACTCCGATCGCAATCGCCAGGGATATGGTCGTTAGGAACGCTCCTCTGTTGTTAGGACTGGTGTATTCGCCGATGAGGACGGGACACAGCGAGGCGCTCATTCCCATGGAGAGTCCTTGGAGGAATCTGCCAATGAGGAGAGTGGGCACGTTGAGGGCGAAGATGATGCAGAACCACCCGATCAGTATGGGTATAATGCTGGCTATGTTTGCGGTCTTTCTGCCGTAGTTCGCCATGATGCTGGGCACGATGAAGTTGCCCGCCAACAACGCGAAGCCAACGATAGAAGCTGAAAAGAAAATTAAATCGTAAGGATTATTACTAATTATAAATGTTTTCACGCTTTAGCTGCTCAACCGATCATTGTGAAATTTTGTATACACGTTGTTCATGGTACAGATAAGGACATAGGGTAGGTACTTTTAATCCCGAAATCCTCGCAGCAACTTCGAAATAAACTAGTATAAGAATACAGTAGTATAAGTAGTAACTAGTATACTACTACTAGCTAGTATAAACATAATAAAAACATCTAGAAAAATGAAGAAATAAGAAATAAAGTTGAAAACAAGGAAATTACTTTTATGGGTCGAAGTTTTATATCATTGTTCTATATTCAGTTCTTGACTTTATTTCAAGTGCACAAAAACCTGTCACCATGTCGAATTTATGTCTCTACCCTCTAAAAGAAAGTGCTTTAACATTGGGAGGTGAGTGCAGAGTCGGTGAGTGTTAAAAGTAAATTTTGCAAAAAATCTGTAATATTTTGTCCGTCACGTCGATGTGAAAGTGTGGATGTTTGGATGTTTGTTACTCAATCACGCAAAAACAATTGTTAATTTAATAAAACAATAAACTGTGAATCTTCTTTGACTTTTATTTCCTTTTTATACAGCCTAGATATGCCTACAATATTAATTATAATTGCTTCGGTGCACAGGTGACCTTCCATGACAAGTTCAAAGAGAATGTGTGTTGCCATCGCCTAGATTTAGGAAATAAACAAAAGTAATACCAGATACTAGATAGTATATTTTAACAACAACTGAACGGATTTGGATGAAATTTGACATGCACTTTGTCAGGAGTACAGAGAAGGACATAGGGTACTTTTTATCCCGAAATTACCGCGGGTGAAACCGCTGGGCACAGCTAGTAATATAATAAAAGAATAAAATACTCTTACGTCACAACTTATGTAAGATGAAGTGTATTAAAGCTTAGGAATGGGGGCTCGTGACGTCATAACCACGTATAAACTATACCAATTTGTGAAGTCACGCGACATGTCGACTCAATTCATCACCGTTATTTTTTTAATAGGAAAAAAAAGGAAAAAAAATGCGTCCGATTTATGACTAATTGTGAGTTGAAATTTCACGTGACGTCAATATCCGGTGAAGTTTGTAATGGGGCTTATAATGGTTAATGACGTCACGAGCCCCCACCCTAAACTTTAATGCGCTATATCTAGATATATTTTTATTAATTTAAAAAAGCAAAAAATATGTGTCCATAATTTTTTACTTTCTAACTGACAGACTAATTAGAATTTTGATTTTCAAAAATCATCACCATCCCTATTATAGCGAAACGCATGGTTTTCTCTGAAACATGGCCTTCAATTAAACCAGTTTCCTGTTCAGAATTCAAAATGGATGCTGAAAGTTGACAGAAATAAGGTGACGCTCATATATCCGCTATGACTTTCACCTGAAAAGGTCTCCTAATGTAGAGTATGGAGTGTACCTACCGATCCATGATCCGGACGAGTCGTCGATCTGTATGGGGGAGGAAGACAGCTCGAGTTGCGGGAGCAAGATGGCGGCGAATCCCATCACTAGACCGTGGTTGGCCATGTTCAGGGACACGCCCAGGGTCACGAAGCACTGGAATCATACAAGGAAGTTGTATAGAACACCATCGGTACCGAGGATGTGATGAAACTGCTGTGAAAAACTAATTTAGATAGGCACCAACAACGTAATTTATTTTTAACATACTAATGATGTAGAGACGAGATGTGCCTATTACTTCTATGTGTAGAGACGTTCATGTGTCAGTTTCAGACTTATTCAGTCACGCGATCCGATTGTAACGTAGTTGACATTGACGTCAACGCAGAAATGCATTTATTTGATAACTAGCTGTGCCCCGCGGTTTCACCCGCTGTAATTTCGGAGTTCCCGCGGGAATTCCGGGATAAAAAGTACCCTATGTTCTTTTCCGTACCCCTGAAAACTTGCACGCCAAATTTCATCCAAATCCGTTCAGCCGCTTTTGCGTGATTGAGTAAACGTATGCGAGGATAAGAGCTCAAAAGTGCATTTTCATCCGACTTGCTTCAAATTTATCGTCACTGCTCAGCTCCTATGTGTCTTAGCGTTATGTTGTTATATAGCCTATAACCTGCCCAGGAGTATGGACTACAATCGTACCAAGATTGGTTAAAATCCTTTCAATAGTTTTTGACCCATGCGTGCACATGCAGACAGACAGACAGACAGGCAAAAAATTTACTGATTGCGTTTTTGGCATCAGTATCGATCACCATTCATCCAATAAATAAATTCATCAATATTAATTTTGAATATATATTCAATGTACAGAATTGACCTCTCTACAGTTTTATTATAATAAGTACCTATAGATAATTATGTAAAGATCTAGAGATGTTCCTATTAGCTTCTATGTGTAGAGTCATATTCATGTGTCAGTTTCAGACTTATTCAGTCACGCGATCCGATTGTAACGTAGTTGACATTGACGTCAACGCAGGAATGCATTTATTTGGTAACGTAAAATGAACATAGAATTTTAGTTTCCTGCTATGCAAATTCAAATGCCCTCCAAACGATATGATCCATTTTCCTGTGTCGTTCATTTCATAAAACATTACCTACTAGCTGTGCCCCGTGGACCCACGTGAGTTTTGAAGTTCCCGGGGGAATTTCGGGATAAAAACTACAGCTCCCTATAAGTGAAAGAATTTTCAAAATCGCTTCAGCAGATCCAGAGATTAACCCCCCAACAACGTCACAAACTCACAATTCACAAACTCACAGATTTTAGCTCTATGACTCTATTTATCGGTAAAAACCACATGAAAATCTGTTCAGTAGTTTTTAAGTTTATCGTGAACAGACAGACAGACGCGGTGGAGGACTTTATTAAATCCTACTAATATTATAAATGTGAAAGTGTCGATGTTTGGATGTTAAATGTTCGTTACTCAATCACGCAAAAACGGCTGAACGGATTTGGATGAAATTTGGCATGCACGTTGTCAGGGGTACAGAGAAGGACATAGGGTACTTTTTATCCAGGAATTCTCGCGGAAACTCCGAAATTACCGCGAGTGAAACCGCGGGGCACAGCTAGTAATCCTACTAATATTATAAATGTGAAAGTGTGGATGTTTCGATGTTTGGATGTTTGTTACTCAATCACGCAAAAACGGCTGAACGGATTTGGCTACTTTTTATCCCGGTGTTCCCGCGGGAACTCCGAAATCACCGCGGGTGAAACCGCGGGGCACAGCTTGTATTATAGTATGTAGAGATGTGACGGACTAAAAAGAATTGATTTTCGTACCCCGGCAACGTGCTCAACCAAATGTAATTTTCATACGACGTTCCTAAGGGTTCCCAATCTGGCAAAACGCTAGTGGAATAATTTGAATCCTTTGGAGCAATCTTTACATATTATAAAATAAAGTTCCGCTGTCTGTTCGCGATAAACTCAAAAACTACTGAACGGATTTTCATGCGGTTTTCACCAGTAGATAGAGTGGTTCATGAGGAAGGTTTATATCTGTAGGTTATCCTGGAATCCCTGCGGGAATTCTGAAATTACCACGGGTGAAACCTCGGGGGACAACTAGTAGAATATTATGTCTCTCCGAACGCACCAAGAGCAGCCATGACCTTCACACATTGACGCGAAAGGTCAAGTTCAGCTATGTACTTATTACTTACAAAAAGTACAGTCCGTAAGTAATTAATAAATTATTATATTACATGTACTTGTACTTACTAAGTAATAGGTGGAAAAGTAAACAGCACATTGGGTGGACATTTATGATCAGGTTGCAATTACTTAGCTGGATCGAAGTAACAATAATAATAATCCACTTCACAACACACAGATCTACTTGAGCCCACACTAAGCTATAAGCTTGTGTCGTGGAAACTAAACAAACGTGGTATATACTACATATTATTACATATATGTATGTTATAATATAGATATATCTATCTAATATATATAAATCACGTGTCACGTTGTTTGTCCGCGATGGACTCCGAAACTACTGAACGGATTTTGATAAAATTTTGCAACCATTTATAATATGGTCCAACTTAAAAGATAGGATAGTTTTTATCCCGGAATTCCCTCGGGAACTGAAGGACATTGAGTACTTTTTTCCCACAACCTCCGCGGGAACTCCGAAATTATCGCGGATGAAATCGCGGGGGACAGCTAGTATATATATATATACACACCCAGACTGGAAAATGGAACCCTGTGTTCATCACACAAAATCCACCCCCACCGGGAATCGAACCCGGAACCCCTTGATTGGCGGGTAGGCGTGGTGACCTACTGCGCCAATCGGGTGTCGTCAGTATCTTTATAAATATAGAGATCCATACTAGGATTATAAATGCTACCTTTTCACGCTTTAATTACTCAACCGATCGTCATGAAACTTTGCATATACGATGTCAAGTGTACAGAATAGGACGTAGGGTACTATTTATCCTGGAATTACCGGGAAAATCGTTAGTAGTAAATATAATATACTTAAATAAATGAAATACAAGGAAAAAGTCTCTTGAAATTGCCCAAACTGAAGGATTTATGTATGTTACAAATTACAATGCTTAACAAATAAACAATTACCTAAACCTATTAACAAATAAATTAAAATTCGCAGTTATAATTGTAAGGATAACGGTTGAGTTCCAGGATAAAAAGTACTTTACATCCTTTTCTGCACCCCTGACAACGTGCAGGTACGCATAATTTCGTGGCGATCAGTTGAGCTGTTAAGCCGTGAAAGAATAACAAACAAATAACACATTCGCATTTATAATAAGTTTAATGCTTGCACTACATTATCGCCGATGATCGTTGATCGTGTGATCGTGGGATCGGCGATAATGTGGACACCTCAACGCGATCGCAGGCGGTTCTTTTTGATGCGTGCCCAAAAACCACGCAAAAACCGACGATCATAGACGATGATCGGCGAGTACAGCCGAGTATGCCCTCTACACTATCGTGCTCACGTATATAATCGTCTGTACTCGGCGATAATGTAGTGGAGCCATCACGGCTTATCAGGCTAACAGCTCAACTGATCACCGCGAAATTTGGCGTACAGGTACACGTTGTTAGGGGTGCAGAAAAAAATGTAAAGTACTTTTACCCTGGAACTCCAACGAGAACTCAACCGTTAGTTATCCTTACTGTTATAACTGCGAATTAGAATTTATTTGTTTGTGTGTTTGTTTGTAACGATTTCACCACTTAACGGCTTAACCGATCATCGTGAAAATCTTTCTTACACATCAGGGGATTATGTATTATAATCAGATTACTAAGTAACCGGGTCCGAGAGATCACGTACTAGTATATATATAGTTATTTTTTAGTTTTGTAGTTTATTTTTTATTGTAATTTTGTTTTTTTTTTAGTTTATTTTTTGCTTTTATTTTTATTTATTTTTACTGCGGTTTCGGCTGAAAACCAGCGCTGCCTCACACTGTTAAGTGTGTGAGATAGCATCATGCTGAGCCGGTTTTGTCAACATTTTTGTCCTGTCGCAGTTGTAATATTTTGTGTTGGTTGGCAAATAAATTTATTTTCTTTCTTTCTTTCTTTCTTCAGGGGATACTTTTAATCCCGGAATTTCCGCGGGAACTTCGAAATTAAAGCGGGTATGGCCGCTGGGAACAGCTAGTTAGGTATAATAAGCGAAGTCTAAGGAAAATGTCTGGTATCTGCTAACATTAGGTATTGGCTGATTCATTGAAGCACAGCCCAAACTACCATTAGTTTGGGCTGTGTGTATTAATTTATCCTTATAAAGACGAGAGTCAGTTTATTTGTTTGTTTGTAACGCTCTCACGTCTTAATTACTTTTTTTTTTTTTTTTTTTTTTTTTTTATTTTAACTAGCTACCGCCAACATAATCGGCGCCTGTCTCTACATATTATTATTACAGGTTTTTTATTATTTATATACATTTTCTTATATCTATTCCATGCAGTTAGTTGCACTCTGTTCTTATTTTCTATGTTATTTACTTATTCCCTATTTCTTACTTGCTACTTATTTTTATGATACAGTTTATATATACACAATATATAATGTAACATAATTTTATAGCTATTTATTTCTCTTATTTACATTTTTAGTAACTTTTTTACAATACTCCAAGAAACACTCTCTATTATTACTACCCATTATTTCCGAGGCACTCTCCCTCACTATTTTTACCCCCATTTTTAACTCGGCATCGTAACGATCCCTGCCAAAAACGGGACACTCAAAAAGTATATGAGGGACGGTTTCAGGTACCTCGGGATCGCAGGTGCACGATGGGCTCTCCTTACACTTGAAGCGGTGCAAGTACTCGGAGAACCCACCGTGCCCCGTCAAGATCTGCGTTGTTACCGAGTCATGCTCCATTTTACGTATAACCCTGTACGCGGCGACTGCATCTGGGAAGAAAATTTTTGTAATACCCGCGGTGTCTCCGGCTTTATACCGCTGGTTCCACTCGTCAAGCGTCTCCGTACGGAGAATTCGCTTGACGAATGAAACCGGGCATTTATCATAATCTGGTTTCTTCTTCAACCCAAGGGCTGCCTCCTTAGCAAGAACGTCAGCCCTCTCGTTCCCCTCCATCCCGGCGTGGGCCTTTATCCAGAATAGGGAGACGCTCTTGCCCTGTCCCATACAGCGTGCAAGAGCATCCCTCGTCTCCACGGCTAAGGGGTGAAGGCAACCAGGATTCGCTACCGTTTGGAGAGCAGCCATTGAGTCGCTATATATTGCAAAGGTTGTGTCGCTGCTCCTAGTGACTTCCCTTGCCGCTCTGCTTATAGCGAGAAGCTCGGCCTGGTAGACGGTGCAGTATGGTGAGAGAGCAAGCTTGACGGCCTTGGTTTCGGTTGTCCTATTCCATAAGGATAGGGCTGCGCCGACCCTGCCGTCAATCTTGCTCCCATCAGTGAAAATGCGAATGCTGAAATCGCTGTTGCTGCGGTAATGTTCCTCGTCCACCAGGTGATCAAACCCCAGGCTAGTCCGCTTCGCGGGGTGTGGAGCCCTCAACGCGGAGGTCATGTGTTCGATATCCCGGTCGCGTAGTGCTGCCTGGGGCACTCCCCTCTTTGCTTCATATAACGAGGCCGCCTCCTGGACTCGAAGGTCAAGGGGGAGTATTCCAGACAACACGAGCGACGAATGCAGCGACACTGTTCTATAGGCTCTACAGAGCTTTAGCCCAAAACCACGCTGCACTGTTCCGAAACGTTTTTGCGCGCCTAATTTATGTGCAGCGGGTGCCCAGGCACTCGCCGCGTACAGAATTATAGGCTCTACTGCTGCCGTGTAAATACACCTAATGGCATCGGAGTTAAGGCCCCAGCTGACCCTTGTCGCCCTTGCCAATTGCTTATATATCCCTATAGCTTTCTTACAGACTTAAGCGATATGTGTATTAAATGTCAAGTGGTCGTCAATTGTCAGTCCGAGGATCCTCATCTCCTTGACCATGTTAACGCCCACCCCGCCCATGCTCAGGCGTGGGACATCGTACTTGAGCCTCCGCGTGATTACCATCGCATTCGTTTTATGCGGTGCGAATTTCAGCTTGTTTCTGATGCCCCACGCCCGAACATACTCGAGGCAGGCACCGGCACGGTCCTGGATCTCCTGTGCCTAGTCTCCGTCAAAGACCAGGACGATGTCGTCGGCAAAAGCCTGGCAATAATCTCCCCTATGCTGCAGATCTTTAAGGAGAGGATCTAGCATCAAGTTCCACAGTATCGGTCCACCTATAGATCCCTGGATGCATCCCTTATCAGTGACCCTGTTGTGCTCCTCGCCCGCGTATCTGACCGTAACAGTCCTGTTAAAACTCTTTTATGTTTATACTGAGAACACTGTCAATTTGATATTTAAATATTTTTATACACATTCTTTTGTTTGATCATTGTTGTATGTCATTCCTTTTGAAACTATAATATATTTATCTTACCTTTTTCACCTGACTTTTATATTACTCTGCTACCCAAGTAACAAGTGGTTATGGGCCCAGGAAATAACTGATAAGTGGTTATAGGTCTCAAATAAGTCTTTTAAAAAAGGTTAAGAAAAGTGCAATGGATACTCCATCGACTTCACAGTCGGCACATTCTTCAAAAGATTTTCAGACAGCGCAGAACTCAACAAATATAAGCATATCAAAGCTAAAAGGATCAGCTAACTTCAGCACATGGGCATTTGCCATAGAATGCATGCTCACTGACCTAGAGTTGTGGGAAGTCGTTGTAAAACCCGCTGACCTCTCCAACCCTGATCAAAAACGGAAAGATCAGAAGGCACGTGCGAAAATATGTTTATCTTGTGAAGAATCCATCTATCCCGTTATAAGGTCAGCAAAAACCGCATTTGAAACATTCAGTTGTTTACGAAAAGCTTATGCTGATGGTGGACTCACAAGGAGGCTTGCACTGATGAAAAAACTCTTAACAAATTCGTTCAAAGGAAAGATTCAACAGTATGTGAATGAGTCACTAGCTATCCAACAAGAACTACAAGGAATTGGAGCACAAGTGGATGATGAATTCTTAGCTATTATAATGCTCACTGGACTTCCAGAAAAATATCATCCCTTAGTTATGGCCATCGAACACTCTAATATGAAGATCACCACGGAAAATGTAGTGACAGCTCTTCTAAAAGAAGAATCACGAGCTGTACAGTCCTCAGCAGATACCAGCAGATCTCCAGATACAGCGCTATGCACCAAGAAACAAACAAAGAAGAAATTTTGTTCCTATTGTAAAAAATTAGGGCATATAGTGAGTGAATGTAGGATTCTAAAAAATAAGAAAAACAAGAATGTTTCGGTTTCGTCAAATGTTTGTACAAATTATACTTCCGAATTTACACTTTCATCTTGTTTCACTAATCGTTCACCCACAGGTTCACAAGATTGGTTTCTTGATTCCGGCGCAAGCTCCCACATGAGTAACAGGAGAGAGTGGTTCGAGTTCTTGTCCCCTCACGTAACTCCTATCACTGTGGCAAATAAGGAGACTTTATTGAGTCATGGTAAGGGCACTGTAAATATAAATATTTCCGATGGTGTAAATAAAATTAGTAATGTATTATATGTTCCTGGTCTCGCTACAAATCTTTTATCTGTAAGTAGTTTAGTTAAGAAAGGATTCGATGTATTGTTTACGCCGAAAGGCGCAACAATATTTCAAAGCGGTGGCTGTCATGTGACAAATCCCGTCATTGCCACAGGGTCGAATCACAACGGTATGTTTAGATTAAATGTAAATAAATTTTCCTTGTATACTTCCACCAAAGAGTCTGCACTACTTTGGCATAGACGTCTTGGCCATCTTAATACAAAGAGCATGGATATATTAAAAAATAAATGTATCGGCCTAGACTATATTGGAAGTTACCACGGAACATGTATTCCGTGTCTACAAGGTAAATTTTCAAAGAAACCGTTTAAGAGCTCAAAAAGTAGATCGAGTAAAGTCCTACAACTTATTCATTCGGACTTATGCGGACCTATGAGTACGCACTCGTGGGGCGGAGCCCTATATTTATTAACATTTACCGACGACTACTCTCGTAAAACTTTTGGATATCTTTTGAAAACAAAAGCCGAAGTTTACACAAAGTTTGTCGAATTTAAGCATTTAGTCGAAAATCAAACGGGAGAAAAAATTAAAATTCTCCGTTCAGATAATGGTCGGGAATATGTAAATAGCGACATGATAACGTTTATGAGGGAGAATGGTATAGTGCACCAAACCACGGTGCCGTACACTCCTCAACAAAACGGAGTTTCAGAACGTGTAAATAGAACGATCATTGAAAAAGCAAGATCTATGCTAAAAGACTCGAATTTACCTTTAGCGTACTGGGGAGAAGCGGTAAATACGGCAATTTATTTAAAAAATCGTTCACCCACGCAAGCTTTAAATAACAAGATTCCAGAAGAAGTATGGACCGGCAATAAAGTCGACCTTTCTCACTTGCGAATCTTTGGCTGCGAAGCTCACGTCCTCGTACCCAAAGAAAAGCGTTCAAAACTGGAATCCAAAACTAAAGTTTGTATCTTTGTTGGCTATTCTATAGAAAGCAAAGGTTATCGCTTAATAGACCCTAATAATCCTCGGCAGATTATTATTGCTAGAGATGTAGCGTTTATTGAAGATAAAACGCATGAAGAGTCTAATCCAAATTCCTCACATAACGAAGAGTCACCCCAACCACAACCATCTGTAATCTTTGTACCCATTCAAAATGATGAAGAACCAGTTTCACAGCCACAACATCAAGTACAGTCAGACAGTGAAGACACTCAACCCGAGATGTCACCATCTTTAGAACAGCTGACTATACCGGATGAACCTCTTACTCATGAAGTTTCCCCAATTATTTCTGAACCTGAACCCATTGTAGAGACATCAACTGAAAGACGATACCCTCTCCGAGACAGGCGTCCTCCTGAGAGATATCAGGAGAATCTCTACATGACATCAGATCAGGAACCAGAAACTTACAAAGAAGTTACAGAGCATCCGCAAAAAGACAAGTGGCTAGAAGCGATGAAAGCAGAATACAATTCATTGATTCAGCATGGAACCTGGATTCTAGTTGATAGACCATCCGGCAGGAAGACAACAAAATGTAAATGGGTATACAAAATAAAAAAGGACACAAGTGGGAACATTACAAAATACAAAGCCAGACTAGTAGCCAAAGGGTTCACCCAAATAGCTGGAGTAGACTATGGTGAAACTTTTTCACCAGTTGCTAGGCTATCTTCAGTAAGGCTTTTGTTTGCATTTGCTGTGCAATATCGGCTACAAGTACATCACCTTGATGTAGAAACTGCCTTTTTAAACGGTGACCTGGAAGAGGAAATTTATATGGAACAACCAGAAGGTTTTGCTACTGATCCAAAGGGGAAAGTATGCTTACTTAAAAAATCCCTATATGGGCTTAAACAAGCTCCGCGTCAATGGAACAAAAAAGTATGCCAAGCGATGGCTGCTCTGTCGCTGACTCAAGCCGCATCAGAACACTGTCTTTACTATAAAAGAGACGGACCTAATGATTTTATCGTTATCGCAGTGTTCGTCGACGATTTCTTTTTTATGACAACCAATAGTGATTTAAAAGATAATTTTGTAAGCGAACTCAAAAAGACGTTTACAATTAAAGATCTCGGTCCTGTCAAAGACTGCCTCGGTATGAGAGTCGTACAAAGTGAAGGCAGTATAACCCTCGATCAGACAAAATATATCGAAAAATTACTAGACAAGTTCGGTATGAGCGACGCGATCTCGGTCACTACGCCAATGGAACTTGGGTTAAAACTCACTGTTCCGGAAAAGGAAGAAGAAAATCTAGAAGTTCCATATCAGGAGCTTATCGGCTCATTAATGTACATTTCTATATGTACAAGACCTGATATTGCCCACACGGTCTCGTACCTATCTCAGTTCAATGCACATTACGGGGGGGTACACTGGAAGGCCGCTAAGCGAGTCCTTAGATACCTTAAGGGTACGAAGGAACTCAGACTTCACTTCAAAAACGGTGACCACTCTTACCCAGTAGGTTACGCTGACGCCGATTATGGAAGCAATCTTGTGGACCGTCGATCATTCACTGGATTCACCTTCCTGATGAGCGGTGCACCTGTGTCGTGGGAAGCTCGCAAACAGCGAACAGTTGCACTTTCCACAACAGAAGCTGAATATATGGCTTTGGCTGAAGCTTGTAAAGAGGCCATATATTTAAAGACGCTCATCAGTGAAGTATTCTCGGTCACTCATCCCATAATCATTCATACCGACAATCAAAGTTCACTCAAACTAGCTCATAATAACACCTATCACGCACGTACTAAACACATTGACATCAAACATCACTTCATTAGAGACTCACTATCACACCACGACATACAAGTCAAATACATACCCACAAATGACATGGCCGCAGACATTTTGACAAAACCCTTGCCGAAACTGAAACATTTTAAATGTACAAATTCTTTAGGTTTAGGCTAGTTCTAGGTTTTGTATGTCTTTAGATCATATTGTATGTATATAGGGTGTGTATAGTTTAGTGATGTGTTTATATGTACAGGATGTTGTTTTTATTATTTCAGTGCTAGTGATAAGTGTATAGTGAATTTTGATACTGTCTTTTTACTTGTATTATAATGTGTATATACAGGGTGTTCTCATTACGGGGGGGTGTTAAAACTCTTTTATGTTTATACTGAGAACACTGTCAATTTGATATTTAAATATTTTTATACACATTCTTTTGTTTGATCATTGTTGTATGTCATTCCTTTTGAAACTATAATATATTTATCTTACCTTTTTCACCTGACTTTTATATTACTCTGCTACCCAAGTAACAAGTAGTCCTCTCACCGAGGTAGCTGTCGATCACCCGCCTCAGATTCGCCGGACATTTTTCCTCAGCCAATCGCACCTTAATGATCGGCCACCATGCGCTGTCGAAGGCTCCCTCTATGTCCAGCGAGACAAGTGTAAGGATCTTCTTCCGACTTAAACTGTCCCGGATCCGCTGCACTAGTGTATAGAGGGAGTCCTCGGTGCTCCTCTGGGGCATAAAGCCGTATTGACGAGTACTTATCGACGGTAGCAAATGGAATTTGAGGCGGGCGACCAGCATCTTCTCGTATATCTTCCCCAAGACAGGCAACAGCCCAATCGGTCTGTACGATTTTGGCGTGGTGTACGTTTCTTTTCCCGGTTTCCTCAAAACCACCACCGTAGCGTTCTTCCAAACTTTGGGGAAGAGAGAGTACGTCAGACACTTGTTGAGCAGAGCGAGGAACACACCAGGGTCACCTTCGATGGCGTGAGTGCAGATGTCAGCAGTAAGTCCATCAGCTCCTGGGGCCTTCTTGGGGTTGAATGACCTGTACGCTACTTGCAGCTCGTGCGGGGTGAACGGTGGATCACACTCCTCGTCCTGTGACTGGTCATTCACCCTCGCAGCCTGTTCACGAATCTGCCTGTGCTCTTGGTTGTCTTCCTCTACTCTATCCCCAGGGTAGAAGGTCTCAGCCAGGAGCCTCGTCGAATCCTTTGCACTCTGCGCTTTCCCATCTACCTCCAGCATGGGATCCTCCTCTCTTATCCGCGTCCTTCCGATAACCCTGTAAATGCCCTCCCAGACACCCTCCCTATCCTGTTTCCCACAGAACTCCTTCCAGCTCTCGGTTTGGGCTTTTCTCACTTCTAACTCATACTTTGCTTTTTGTTCCAGGTACAGGCGGACTACCCCCTCTCGTCGGACCGGCGCTGCGTTCCTGATCCTGCGTTTCCTGGTGGCGACTTCGGCTTTCAACGTGGCGAGCTCTACATTCCACCATGGCAAGGTAAGTATAGTCTTGTTTGTCTTTTTAGGTATAGTCTGAATGCATGTGTCGTGTATTGCGTCTGTATAATTTTGAACTGCTTTTTCCAAATTGGTTTTGTCCTGTATTTTGTCAATTTGTCCTAAATTTAGATTCATTCTGTGCAAATTTTGTTTAAGTTTATCAGTAAACTCCAACCAATTTGCCTTTTTGGTGTTAAATGTCCGTGTCGTCCGTTCTATTTTTGTCCCGCGAGATTTTTGAAGCAGAAGCCGAAATAAGATGCCATTGTGGTCTGAACCAGTGAGCGCCTCGTCTACTCTCCAGTCATCCACCAGGTCCAGCATATCGGCCGAACAGGCCGTAACGTCCACGTAGCTCCTGTACCTGGATCCGCCCCTGATAGTGTCGAAGGTTGGCGTGCTTCCGTAGTTAAGTATGTGCAGCCCAAATTCTCCGAGAGCTCCGCACATGGCCTCGCCTCTTGCATCATCTTTGTCGCCACCCCACCAGATGCTCTTTGCGTTGGTATCGCCTCCCCAGACCAACCTATCAGGTCCCGTTTTGCGTTCTACCCTTCTGAGCTGCTCCAGGTATGGCTGTATGGGCTTATCCGGCTCGAAATAAAAGGAGACAAGCGTAACATTCCAGACCCTGGTTCGAATTCGCACCACAGCGATGTTATTTGTGGTGAGCGTTGGGTATTGCGTGACATCCAAGTCCGGGTCGAACACGGCTATTGCGGCTTTCACAGTTCCCTCTCCTTGCTCAGGGTTCTGGAATATTCTTACGCCCCTGTAACTCTTCATTCTTCTCACCGCGCCCACGTACGGCTCCTGGAGCAGTGCAACGGCTGCTCCGCGCTTTTCAGCCTCTATCATAAGTTCCTGCGTAGCCAATTGCTTTCTTTGTAGGTTGGCCTGGATGATTAGATACGGGGGTGTGACATTTGGCACCACCTTAGCAATAGGCAATTGATGCCCGGGCTAGTGCATCCCACTTTTTCCTTATAGGGCAGGTGTCATCAAAGGTGTTGTGCTGGCTGTTGTGGTACTTGGCCTTAGTACAATTTCTGCACGAAGCCGGCCCGCCCGCAAGCCATTCCGCGCAGTCCGCCTTCACGTGCGGGCCCCCGCAATGGCTGCAGACGTCTACCGACTCAGTGCAGAACTTCCTACTATGACCGTATCCCAAGCAGCGGGAGCACTGGACGAGCGGTGACTGATCCGCAACCCTAACGCGTTGCAGATCAATGCACAGCTCGCCCAGCGCGACCGCCCTTTGCCAGATCGTTGGTGAAGTGCTGACTACTATATTGCAAACGTGAGGGTTCCTAGCTCTTTTCCGGAATTTTACAGTGACTCGATCCTCACCGTCACTGAGGTTGCGAAAAACGCCTTCGTTCTGATTTCTGAGGGCTCTCATGACATCCTCATCACTGTGGTATGCCATGACGCCCACAAGAACCAGGAGGGGGTCCTTGTTTCTCACATCCTCCACGGTGAGGTGGTGCTTTGCCCTCTGTAGCCTTTCCTTGACCCTATTCCGCTCCTCCTCAGTCCTACAGCTTACAATCACCTTCCTATCCCTGGCTTTCCGCACTTTTTCTACTCTTATCCACCCATCCTTTGCGTCCACTGCCTCCCTGATCCTGCCCAATACCTCCTCCCCCGTTTCTTGCTCATCCTTGGATGTGATGACGACCGAGTGCAGCGCCCCCCGGGCTGGGGGCCGATCCCCAGGTCGGGCGGCCGTGACACCCGCGTACGTCGTCCTTGCCATTTCCTCTTGCTGCTTTTTCATCATCTCTCTTAGCCTCTCCATCTTCTCCCCATTTTTTATTAAGAGCTTGGTATGCTCCTCAAGCTTTTGAACTATCCTACTTTCTCCCTCGTCCTCCTTACCCCTTCCCTTAGGCTCTTCCCCACTAACTCTTCCAGAATTTGTTTCTTCCTCCTTTTCCCTTCCCGTTCCCTTCTCACTCTTCCTCTCCGTTTCAGACTCCTTTACCAGCTGGAATAGCCTCTCAATCGCCTGCGTGATACTGGCTTTCAAGTCGGTTCTTAAGTTTCGGGACTCGCCTAGATTTGTCTTTGCCCTAACTAGACAACTTCGTGCCTCCGAAACCCTGTCCACCCGTATCTCGACTCGGGGTGAGGCCACCACTGCCTCCACTGACGGTCTTCTGGGTTTCTCCCTCTTGGATAGCACCAGTCTCTGTCTCTGGCTTGGTGCTGTGGCCTTTGCCTGATCTTCGGCTTTGGTCTGTGTAGGAGTCTTGGGGCGTGTATCCGTTAAGGAAGTTTCCCAGATACCGATGGAGTCCTTGACACTAGATGCCTGCGAGAGCGTAACCGTCCTATCCATAGGCCTATCTGATTTTTGGGGGGAAAGCCTTGGAGGGTCAGGGCCTGCGGCCTTCTGAGCCGGGGAGCGTATGCCAAACATATTCGTATGGTAGCTAGTTAGTCAAATCAGTGTAAATTTGTAAAAGTTGTAAATAATGTGTATAAGATTGTGGTAATTGTAAATAAAATTGTAAATAAAACAAACACTAGAATAAGATAACCTTACCCGTGTTTGGTTGTCAATCTTAGTCTTAACTTAATGTAAATAGAAATGTAGAGTTATTCCTATCTCTAGTCACAATCCTAGTCACAGTCCAAGTAGTTAAAAGCGAAAAATAAACAATTTTTGTCAAAAAGGCTCTACGGCTCTACGTAGAGTAGCTCTATATAGTCTGCAAGAAAGGTCTCTACAAGCCTGTTGTACCAAAGAAAATCGGACCGCGCCACGACCAATGGTTCCAGATAGACCTAGTTTTCGGCCCACGGCCCACAATCCTACGTAGTCGAAAAAGGGGGGGTCAAAATGGTAATAAAATAATTGCTTTCTGAGTGTCCCGTTCGACAGATCTAGTCGTCCTAGGATAAGCTGTGAAGATCCTGAGCTCGTACGATGCCTACGAAGGAAGTTACAGGCACTTTAAAATACAAGATGGCCGCCAAATGGCTGCCGAAAATTCTATCTCAGGTCCTATTGAAGATAGGATACCCGAGTTTGGGCTCGTTAGAAAGCTACTGCAGAGACCTATTCAACAAGATAGGTTATTTCGACTGCAAATGCGCCCCCGACTTTTAAGGGCCAAAAAACACGTAAAAACACATAAAAAGTAACACTAGTCAAAAACTTATCATTAAAAATCTTAATTACTACATCGATCATCTTGAAGTTTTGCATACACGTTGTCTGGGGTACAGAAAAGGACATAGGGTACTTTTAATCACGGAATTCCCGCGGGAACTCCGAAATTAACACGGTTAAAAGCACGAAGAACAGCTAGTGCTTTACTAAAATAGGCAAGCACTAAAGAATGCGTATAGAAGTAGAACCCGTTACTTTTTAAATTTAGAGTCATACCTATAATATGTATAATATATACATATATATATGTACCTAAACCATAAATATTATTATGTTTTTTAAATAGAGAAACGCGTTGGCATCCATTATTATGTTTTTATAATAAATTTTACTTCGACTTTCGATTCGCGCGGCAGTCAGGCAAAAACCTAACAAAAGCCGAACAGTACGGACGAGAAAATATTGGGCGGGCACAAACATGTCCGGCAACCCTACCTCGAACTTAGAACTTTTATATAATCTAAATTAGTAAAAATTACAATCAAATATGTCAATAGTCAATCCCTACAATTATGTATTATAAATGCGAAAGTAGGTAATTCTGTCTGTCTATCTGTTACGCTTTCACGCCTTAACGGCTCAACCAATCATCATGAAATTTTGCATACACGTTGTCTGGGGCATAGAGGGTACTTTTTATCCCTGAATTCCCGCGGGAACTCTGAAATTAATGCCGGTGAAATCTCATGAAATTTTGCGTAAACGTTGTCAGGGGTATACAGGAAAGGACATAGTGTACTTTTTACCCCGGAATTCCTGCAGGATCCCCGAAATATCCGCGGGTGAAACCGCGGGGAACAGCTAGTAAGTAATAATTATGTATGTAGGCACACTGCACTTGCGCTCAGAACTCTAGTTAACTATTTCAGACAACACTGATATTAGAAAGCAAATACCTACCAAACCTGAAAGGAAAACAAAAACAAGAAATGTGCTTAAAACCACATGGCAGAAGTGAAACCTTCTTTAAAACATACTTGTGCATTCTGTCTCATTCTCTCGCAGGCTAAATCCTGTCTATGAATATTTTTCTCACTTTTCAGTGTCGCTTTTTCATATTATCACCGAATTTTGAAATCACAACGGTGCTAAAGAAGTTTTCTCTTAAAAAAAAAATGTGAAATAGTTGAGTTACCTGCTTCTTGAAAGGTGTTATCCATTTAGAAGGCATTGTTGATTGTTACTAATTAAGTACAAATAACCAAGTAAGTACATAAATATTTTTATTATTATTTTTCATTAATTAACTGTAGCCACAGCATACATTCGACCGATAAACGATTACACACATAATTTCGCACACTTTTTTCTCTTGAACACATAAATATTATAGGTATATCAAAACTCGGGTATGTTACCCTAACTCCGATATCACTAATTATATAAAGATTAACAGTTGATCAAAGTCACTTGAAGAAAAATGAATATGAAGTAAGTATACTAGGAATTATTTGGTTGTAATATTATTATAAACATTGCGGACACGTGCATGCCGCTTCGCATCGCGGCAGTACTGCTCGGTTCGCGCAGCGTTGGAGCCTGGAGGTTCGCCAACTGAAATAGTACGCAACAAATACCACCTAGTCTAGTATTAGCTAGTGACACATCGACTTTCCAAGATTTATTTGCCGCGCATACTCTACGTCTTCCATTTTCGACCCATTCACGAATTAGTCCGTTAGTGTGTGGCAAATAATGCGAAAGTGAGTCTGTTTGTTTGTTACGCTTTCACATCAGCGATCAACATGAAATTTTGTATACGCGTTTTCAGGGTTACGGAAACTTTTTCCTTTTTTCGGTTACTTTTTATCACGGAATACCCGCGAATGAAAATGCAGGTATACTACACGTTGTACCTACTGATATGGGGTACTTTTATCCTGGAATTCCCGCGGGAATGCCGGGTGAAGCCGCGGGGAACAGCTAGTTTGACTATTACTGTACCTATGTTCCTATTATGTGTGCATATATCTTTATTACTGAGTGTACCTACAAGTTAAAATGAATGATTAGTTATTATTAAAAAAAACTGATAAAAGAAAATCATATTCCAAACTTTTATTGATTTTTGAAGAAATTTTATATTTTTGTATGTTTTTTTTTCATGTAATAAATAAATATAAATACATAATACCGGTAAGGTTTATTCAAATCGATAACTAAAACATCACAAATTACTGCTACTTGAAACTTATCAATTTACGCATGATTAATATCTTTTACGTACTACATCAAAATAATGATTATCTCTCTAGGGTTAAATATAAACTGGATATGAAAATTAATATTAAATTAAAAGTCAAGTCAAAGTTGCAAATTGTGTATTGAATGTCAAGTTTACAAAATACAGTAATTAACGACAATAAGAGATGTATATTAATATTTATAAAAACCTCATTGTTCTAAAAGTTACTTCAAATAAAAAAAAAATTAGAACGTGTTAATACCTAGGTAATTTGAAAAAAATAATAACAATCAAATGTCAAAATCCAAAGGAATAATAATAAAATAAAATAACTTCATTCCAGAATCCAGTGTCTATTGAAAATTTCAGTCCCACACATTTTTATGGGTCATAAATTCATTTATACAGTAAAATCTATGTTTCATTGTAGTTAAATTTTTATCCCGGAATACCGGAAACCGGTAATTAAGGCGGGTAAAACCTGGGGAACAGCTAGTGAGTGTTTAATTGATCTATTGTAAAATTACAGAGTGTATATTAGCAACGCACACTGTTAATTAGGTTAAAACGTGGTTCAATTTATCGGACCCGATAATGGATACGGTTGACAGTTGAATTAGGGTTGCCACATTATATAGTATCGTACTATATTTCAGTCAATTGTACTATATATTATAGAAAAACTAGCTGTCCCCCGCGATTTCATCCGCGGTAAGTTCCCGCGGAGGTTGCGGGAAAAAGTACTCTATGTCCTTCAGTTCCCGAGGGAATTCCGGGATAAAACCTATCCTATCTTTTAAGTTGGACCATATTATAAATGGTTGCAAAATTTTATCAAAATCCGTTCTGTAGTTTCGGAGTCCATCGCGGACAAACAACGTGACACGTGATTTTTATATATTAGACTAGCTGTCCCCCGCGATTTCATCCGCGGTAATTTCGGAGTTCCCGCGGAGGTTGCGGGAAAAAAGTACTCTATGTCCTTCAGTTCCCGAGGGAATTCCGGGATAAAAACTATCCTATATTTTAAGTTGGACCATATTATAAACGGTTGCAAAATTTTATCAAAATCCGTTCAGTAGTTTCGGAGTCCATCGCGGACAAACAACGTGACACGTGATTTATATATATTAGATTTATATATATTAGATAATATAGTGTGACTGATCTGGAAAGCACCAAAACGTCAACTGTCAAACTAGCAATAATTTGTGGATGAATGCTGCCAGATACATAAGGATTACAAAAGATTTTTGTTCTATTTTTTTTCCTTGCATTTCCCATAAATACTATATTTTGCACGTTTTTTCGGAAAAACACTATATTTTTTCCAAAAAAAGGTGGCAACTGGAGTGGAGTTGAAATTTTTGAGATTAATTTCGATATTCGATTGATCAATCGAATAGTAAATTCATTTAAACGTTTTATATTTTTCCCCCACGCGTTCCTAAACCAAAGATAAACTAAAAGTTACCTCCAATTGCAAAAACACATGGACGCAGATAAGCAATAACATGTCAACCCAAAAAATTAAGTTATTGATTCAGAAGAATTTATTGAGAGCTAGGGAACGTTTTTTAGTTATGTGTTTACCTTATTACATTGCTTAAATATGCAACTCAATATTTCACATAAAAAAGGTTGACACAAAATGGCGCTATACTTTTAAAACACGATTTACTCAAAATTTCTCCAGCGTGGGTTAACACACTATTGCTTATCTATGTCCACATTTAAGTTGTATTCTAGACTAGTACCTACTAGTATGATCAATATACTATATTAAGAACTAGCTGTATTTTACATTTATTGTGTATTTTACATACCTACCTACACAGGGAGGTTTTACCTGGGGTTCAAGGGGTGCGGGTGCACCCGGGCGGCGGGCGCAAAGGCATAGGAGGTGTATGTCTAATGGGTATGATGACAAAATTTTAATTTTTTGTCCGTCTTAAAAATAACAAAAAAATATTGGACACGAGTGGAAGGCCACTTCTAAACTTTAATGCGTTTTATCTAAATATTTTAACAATAATTCGAAAAAGAAAAAAATACGAGAGTAATAAAATATGAATGAAACATTCAATATTTCATGAGGTTTCATTGCGTTTTTTTGGTTGACAAGAGCGGGGCCGCAGGCTGACCAACCCGCACGCCGCGCGCCGGCGCAGAATATGCCGGCCGGCCCTGTACCTACAAGTTTGAACGGAACTCCTAGTCCGTGTGTTCGACTCGCACTTGACCGGTTTTTCGTACCAGCTGACACTGGAATTCTAGTATTAGATTAATATTTTTATTTAGTCGGACTCAAGTAGCAATGCATTGCGGAAACTTAGGACTTATCAAAAAGAAAAGAGCTGTCTTGTATCAATTGATAAAGCTATGTCACGAATTTAGATTTTCGATAAGATAATTATGTTGAGTGGTAAAGTCATACCATATCAGGCCCCTTATTCACTATGACCGACAACATTCCTTGTCCATAACGCGCGTCCAAAAAACGCATTCCCAAACGTTCTGGATGCCAAAATATTAGAAATTATTATTTTTTATGCCCTAAGAAACGTAGTAGACCTACTTACCTAAATGTATTTTCTTGAAGTGAAACTTCTTTGATTACGAGGGAAAGACAATTTTTGTGGCGTTTTTCTTAACGCGCTGTGTTATGGTCATGAATAATCCTTGTAAATATAACGAATCATGATTAGGGTTGCCGCCATATTAAAGAAATATTATATAATATACTTAGTACGAAAAATCCGATACGTAATACGTAGGCATCTGATAAGAAAGGATTTTGAAAATTCTCCCCTAAGGGGATGAAAAGGGGGGGCAAAGTTTGTATGGAACAATTCCGGGTGGAACCGCGTGGGACAGCTAGTATTATAAACAGATTGAGTTTGTTAATTTGTAAATGTGAATGTAGAGTTCTCTGAAACTACTGAACCGATTCTAAAACTTCTATCCTCGATTGACAGCTACGATATCCCTTAATATAATTTCAATGGATATCCTTGATATTTTAGTTGGTACTCTTATTTCGGAAGTCGAAACATAGAGTTTCAGCGGAAGTACCGAACATCATGCGCAGAGAGGCAGCTATTTGATTTACTAACGAGTAATTGTCTATTTCTAATTGGATAGGGTATTTAATCCAAATATGTATAGAGTTTCTGCGAGAATCCCGAGATTGACGCGAGTAAAACCGCGTGGCCAGTTCATAGAGATAATTTTTTTCTGGTTTCACCACAGCTCATCTGAATCCCTTGCCAAATTGATATTCTACAATCGTCAACACACAGAAAACCAAGTAACGAACCGCTGTGGCACTTGGTCAGCCAGCAGTAGAATCCATGCGAGCTATGATACCCATTGAATAGTTAATGAAGCGTATCAACTCACAACTAATTCAGCCTTGGCTGTATCAAATATGATAAAACAATGAATTGGATTCGCTTGACGCTTATTTCAACCAATGAAATAGTGCCAATTCAACATGGACATTTTTCAATGCATTGTTCAACGTTCACTGGTTTACAAATGCTCACAGGTCACAAATGTACAAATCTATCTGCAATATCTACAAGCAAACTTTGATAATTTACTTTAATTATTGTTAAAGAAAGGAAAAAGTACAGAAACAAATAAAAAAAGTTAATTTCCACATTCGCTACAACAAATATTTGCACGAGAAAAAACTAACAATTTGTACTTTTTGACTGATAATAATTTTATTGTGTTTTCTTGATATTTATACCTAACTTGGCAAGAGCACTAACACAGAGTACCTATCAGTATTGCTTTAGCAGAGAATAGGTAACTGACTCACTGAATGTAGGTATTTATAATTCTAACGAACGTGAATAGAATTATCCCACCAAAAACATTTTCATGTAAAATGATGCCAAGACGAGACCGGAGACCATAATTATTATGACAGGCACAGTCAAAAAGTTATCGGATCTCATGTAGAGCCAAGCTTATAACTCTACACGCCCTAACTCTACAAGGTCTAACTTCTCAAACTCTACACCTATGTACCTACCTACCTATATGTGGCTTGGCCGTTTCGCTCCATTCACATGTTCATTACTTTTCTCTTACCGCCGCACTCAGAGTCGACTTTAATGATTACTTAGTTAAGTATAGATTTTTAAAACAAAACTGCCGCAATCAGAGACGTTCAGTAAATTAATGTTAATTGGCATTTAATGAGATGTAACTTAATTAGTTAAATGCCGATAAACATTAATTTATTAAACTTGTCTGATTACGGCAGTTTTGTTTTAAAAATCTATACTTAACTAAGTAATCATTAAAGTCGACTCTGAGTGCGGCGGTAAGACACTAATTCGTGTAGTAACGAAACGGTCAAGCCACATATTTTGACTAAGGATGTAGAGTTTGTGAAATTAGGCCTTGTAGAGTTAGGGCGTTTACCGCCGCACTCAGAGTCGACTTTAATGATTACTTAGTTAAGTATAGATTTTTAAAACAAAACTGCCGCAATCAGACAAGTTTAATAAATTAATGTTAATTGGCATTTAACTAATTAAGTTACATCTCATTAAATGGCAATTAACATTAATTTACTGAACGTCTCTAATTGCGGCAGTTTTGTTTTAAAAAACTATACTTACTTAACTAAGTAATCATTAAAGTCGACTCTGAGTGCGGCCGTTAGAGTTATAAACTTGGTTCTACATGAGATCTGATAACTTTTTGACAGTGCCAGTCAAATTTTCATTCCCTAGTTTAAGGGGTTGGGGGATAAAAGTAGGTCCTTCCCGGACCCCTGACCTCGTATAGTATGCAAAATTTAATGTACTTTTCCGATACTATTTACTTATACTTTTTCCTTATGAATCGCTCTATCTATTGGTGCAAAACCGCATGACAATCGTTCGAAAAAGTAGTTTTTGAGTTTATCGCGAGTGGACAAACATACGCAGTGGAGGACTTTGTTTTATAATATATGTAGTGATGATGCAATATGTATGTATCATTAATATAATGATGTAGGTATTTTATTTTAAGACGTCTAGCAAAGAACAGTACACGAACATATAGTATAACTCTTTTCCTTAACCTAACTTCCAAGAATACACTCGTGTTTTTAAAGTCACATTGATTTTTAAATGACTACCAAAAAAGGAGGTTCTCAATTCGACTGTATGTTTTTTTTGTATGTTTGTTACTCGATTACTCGAAGACGGCTGGACCTAATTGAAAAAATCTTATTTTGTTTGAAAGGGTATACTTTCGAGATGGTCCCATTGTCATGAAGTCGTCATTTATATCTACGGTGTAAACCGAATATAGTGACACTTTTTAGTAAATCAACGACTGTGACAGACCGGTTACTACGACCAAATGGCAAGGTATACCCTTCGAATCTCTATAATATAAACAACTAGCTGTTGTTTCACCAGCGTTAATATTGGAGTTCCCGCGGGAATTCTGGAACAAAAAGTAGGTACCTCTGTGCCCCTGTCACCATGTATGCAAAATTTTATGGCGATCGGTTGAGCCATAAGGCGCGAAAGCGTACAAACAAAAAAACTCACTCTCGCATTAGTAAGGAATTATTACCAACCAAACAACAGATCGCAGCTCTATCAGGGATGAATGAATACTCTCAAAAAATCATGGGTATAAATACTTGAGATATTTGGCGTGGTTACATACTCGTAGTACAAACATAAAATACATCTATACTAATATTATAAAGAGGAAAGGCTAGTAAATCATAGTAGTACCTACTTATTTATAGTTAGAAAACAAATGTACATTCAATGCCTGCTTACTATATCGTTTTAATTACAGCGCCATCTCTTGATTTTATTTCGTACTTCGCCAATTCATGACTTGATCAGTTCTAAAATATGTATTATATTATAATATATCTTCGATTATACCTACTGATAAATTAATATAGTAGTTCCGTTAAAATAGTACAGATGGCGAAAATAATTTTGTACAACTTGAGTAAATGATCTAGAACCTATGACTTCAGGAGAACTCTGCTTACTCTACTACACTCTACCATGGAAGTTACAAGAGTTTAAGGCCAAGAATTACGACCCTTTCTAAAATTCTTAAAAAGTATCACCCCGAATTCAAGCTACTAGGCACTAGGCATCAAGTCAGTAGTTTTTAATAGACAAACAAACCAATAGAAAATCTTTAATGTACTAGTTCGTTGATTTCTTTGATTGATTACTTTTCATGACTAAAAACATAACAAAAAAGTTTATGGTTCTTGAGTTTGTAAATATTAAAATACCTGATAAATCAAATTTGAAAAAGGCAAAATATACGCATCTTAAATCTTTATTTTCTAACTGACGGACTAAATAGAATTTAGAAAAAAGAAAGTCAAATAGCCTATTAATTGCCACGGATACAATTTGCACCAGAAACGACCAGAAACGGAGCGAGGGTCACAACCTTGGACTCTATGGCGCGTATATCTACACAAACAACTTGTGCTCGATGCCCAACGGACCCGACAATATAGAATTTGCACAGTTCGTGGTACATACTCTCATACAGCAGCGTCGCTGGCGGCTGGTCAACGCGTGCGCATGGTGGTATGGCGAAAGGAAAGTCGGTGGCTTGACCGTATTGCATAACCGCTGACAGTCAGACTCGGTGGTTGCGCAAGTAGTGTTGTTACGAGTTTTATCGATAAGAGATAAATATCCGTTTAAATACACACCTGCACCTATAGTGAGAAAGTTAAGAGTAGACCACTAATGAGGTAAGCCAATCATACTTTTCCAAGTCAGATTTCATTACAGTAATTTATATGTAGTTCTAAGAACATGCTGACGAAGTGATTGTAACAACCAATGCAAAGCAATGAATAACATTTGAATTTGAAAAAGTTTTACTAATATTATGCATGTGAATGTTTGGATAGATAGATGCTAGGTTTGTTTGTCAATCACGCCAGAACGGCTAAACAGAATTGGATGGAATTTAGTAGGTACAGAGATTATTAGATGTGTCTGTATCCTATTCGGGGCTATACTTTTATCCCGGAATTCCCGCAGGAACTCCGAAATTAAGGCAGAGAACAGTTAGCAGATTATATAATTGTAATTTATTTTCTTTATAATATGTATTTATATTTTAATTCTTTCTTTTTGTTCGTTTCAAATTTTTCTGTTATTACTTATTTTAATTTTTAAACTAAAACGTTTTTGAAACAAATTGATACATAATATTTTATATAGAACATAGATACAATAAAATTTTCCAATGATTGTTTTGGAACAACCTTGTTTGATTTTGTGTGTTATCCATTTTTGCTACGCATCTGCTTATCATGACATTTGTTTCCTTATTTCTATCACAAATTTACTCTTTCCATACTAGATACTAAAACTAATCCATTTTGCCTTAAAAGTTGTACTAGTAGTTTTTAATGTGATGCTTTTTAACCAAATTCAATTAAAAAAAGTATAAAAAAAAGTTATGTTTGTGTCATTTTCTTAAGAAACTTCTTTAGCTAGAGTGATTTATGCACGTATGAGAAGGTCATTAGATTTTTTAGTATGTTTAAAAGAGTTGTGTTAGAGCAGTTAGTGGTAATAGTTTGGTTTAGATATGGACCAATTAAAATAGATTTGATTTAAAAAAAATTAGGTCAGAAAAACTTTTGTTTGCAAAAATGCTCGCTGTTTAAAATATCGAAAAAACCTAAAAGTGAAATACTATTATCTATCTATAAATTTGAAAGGAAGCCTGTCTTTTACACTGTGAAATTTTCGTACCGAAATTTACTATGCACGCATTTTAGAGCCCGTCTTTAATGCACTATTGAGAATTTTACTGTGTAAATTAAAGGCATTGCCATTGCAAAATTCTCAATAGTGTTAGCAAAGACGGACTCTAAAATGCGTCCATAGTAAACTTCAATACGAAAATTTCACTGAGTACACTTTCACACCATAACTCCTCAACCGATCATCATGAAATTTTGCAAACTCAGGAGTTCCCACGGGACTCTGAAATTAACGCATGGCAAAAACGGAGAAAACAGCTAGTTATTTGTAAATAACTAAGCGAAAAAAATCTTAATCAAATGTTGATCTTCTAATTTTTTGACAAGTAAATACTCGTAAACCTTGCGATTTCATCGTTATCTCGATATCTCGACAGTATAAAGTGCAGCTCTTCCCTATGGCGGAGTTGCGCACGCGCAGTTGTATTCTTCCGCAAAAACGCGACTAGCGCGCACTCTGCGGTCCTATTGGGTATCGAACTATCGAACTATCGATCGATATCGATTTATTTTTTATTAAAAAAAAAAGTTGTGGTGTGTTTTGAAACCTGACACGCATGTGACCTGAACGCAGATATTATTCAGAATCAGATAGTGTCAAATTTTTTTTATTTTTTTTGAGGACACGGTAAGTTTTGATGTCTTTAAAACTCCCTAAGCAATTTGTATGACAAGTAAAAGCGAGTTTAACCATATTAGTTTACATATATTAATCTCTTTCCATCCCTCTAAAAACATACGGGATGATTTCATTTAAGTGAATTATAAATCCGCACTAATAACATAAATTCTTTAAGCTGAAAAGTTTGTTTATATGTATGTGTCTAAAATCTCTGGAACTATACAGAACTGAAACTAAAAATTTTGTCACTTTACCTACCTCTATTGAATATGTGTCAGAAGGCGGCGGCGTTTCTAACGTTTTTAGTCTTTGGTCATAGACGTCTTTGGTCATGAACACACAATATAAAATATCTCATAAGATAATATTATGTAGATACTAGCTGTGCCCCGCGGTTTCACCCCCGGTAATTTCGGAGTTCCCGCGGGAATTCCGGGATAAAAAGTGAAGTAATGACAATTTGAAATTTATAATACCTATATACCTACAATATATCCTTTAAACACACTTCCAAATAAGAAATTAATAAGTTACGGGTGAACTGATTCTAGCCGTGGTAATTTCAGAGTTCCCGCGGCAGTTACGGGTTAAAAAGTACCCTATGTCCTTTTCTGTACCTTTGACAACGTGTTTGCAAAATTTCATGATGATCGTTTGAGTAGGAATTGGCGTGAAAGCGTCACAAACAAACAACCAAATAAACTCGCATTCGCACAACATTTTCGATGATTAAAACTAAGTACCTACCTAATATCTACATATCATTGAACATCAAAATCAAACATTCCTACTTAACTACTGTAAATTTAATACGAACGTGAGTCTGTTTTTTTTTTTGGTACGCCTTCAAAATTTTACTACTCAACCGATCATGACATTTTGCATACACGTTGTCAAAGGTACTTACAGAAAAGAACATAGGGTAAGTAAAAGAAAGAACATAGAGTAGTTTTCTATTACGGAATCCCCGCGGGAACTCCGAAATTAACGCGTGGAGCAGCCAATGTGCTCAGAAAGCGTGATATATAAAATTTCCTTTTAGATGAAATATTTAAAACTGCAAACTTCAAGAGATCTTTTAAATATCTAGAAAAACTTTCCCGCCCCCAGATCGCTATTTTCGACCTAAAGGGTATTAAGTAGCTACTGACTACTTTCCTAAAATGTCTACTTTTCTAAAACATCCACTCTCTTAAAATGTCCACTATCCTAAAACGTAAACTTTCCAACCTGTAATGTCTGTAATATCCTTTCCTTGGGACTCATCGAATGAACATTTGAACATGGTCGGTATATGAAATTAGAATCCCATCAAAAACAAACTTGTAAAAAAGTCCCAAGTCTCGCAACTCAGTTCTTCTACAGTAAAAAGTTGTGAGATCAATGTAATACCAAGTCGGTTAATTTATTCAGTGCCTACTTAAGGGTCCTTCTGTCTAAAGTTATCATGTTATAAGCTTATCTAATAACATTTTATAGTGACCATATCAAATTTAAAAATCTTTTATGTTTTAAATAGATTGATTGGCTTGGCGATCACGTGAAAACACAATATATCTCACATGTAATACATAATTATGGTTCTAAACAATCTAATTTAATTATAATATGTATTACTTGTGAGATACATTGTGTTTTCACGTGATCGCCAAGCCAATCAATCTATTTAAAACATAAAAGATTTTTAAATTTGATATGGTCACTATAAAATGTTATTAGATTAGCTTATAACATGATAACTTTAGACAGAAGGACCCTTAAGTAGGCACTGAATAAATTAACCGACTTGGTATTACATTGATCTCACAACTTTTTACTGTAGAAGAACTGAGTTGCGAGACTTGGGACTTTTTTACAAGTTTGTTTTTGATGGGATCTCATTTCTTTTTGTAAATGGTCTTCCTCCTTTGAGCAATTAAGTCTACTTTAATAACTTGAAAGATTTTGGTACAACTTTATAATATAAGCACGTGCCCCATTCTTGCTTTTTCATTCCGTTGACCATTGTACCTTTGAATATAATTATGTCTAGGTAACTATGTATCTACACTTTATATCTAGGTAGGTAACTAGCTACACTTACTATGATTATTTATTAATATCTGGGCAACCGAGCTTCGCTCGGCTTAAATAGCTGTTCCCCGCGGTTTAACCCACGTTAATTTCGGAGATCCCGCGGGTATTCTGAGATAAAAGTACTACCCTATGACCTTTCCTGTACCCTTGACAACGTGTAGTATGCAATAATTAATTCACCCGCGTTGATATCAGAGTTCGCGCGGGAATTCCAGAAATGAATCCTAGCTAGATCGATTTATGGCCCCCGAAATCCCCTGTATACAAAATTTCATGAAAATCGTTGGAGCATTCAGATTAGGGTAATTTTATCTCGGAATTCCCGAAGGATCTCCGAAATTAACGCTGGTGAAATCTCATGAAATTTTCCATGCACGTTGTCAGGGGTAAAGAAAACCTAGGGATATAGGGTACTGGAGTAGCCCGGAAAGAGAAATCCGGGCAATGAGGGGTGAGGATGAGAAATAAGGATAAATACCTTTGAGAGCAGGTGCTGGTTCTCCTTCGGTTCTTCTTCGCGACGTTTCTATCACACTTAATTTTAATTACACCATCAGTCAGTACACTTATTACACTAGGCCTAGTTTTGCGGTGCGGTGCGGTGCGGTTTTTTGTTTATGCGCGGGCGCGGAGCGGTGTAGCTCGCCGTGGCGGCGGATGTACTCTCGGGTCGAGGGAACAGATGGAACTGGGTGCGTGATGGGGATGGAATCAGTTATAAGGGATACAGATTCCATAGATTAGGTATAGAGGTAGGTCGAGTGTAGGCGTGTGTGCGTATGCGGCGCAACCATACTCCCCGGCCTTGGAGTTCTTACTCCAACATGAATTAAAACTTACGCGGTAAGTACAATGACAACCCTTTGACTATTGAGTCTTAAAGGTGAAGCGAGTAAGTTATCATAAGAGAAGAGGTGAGGTGAGATATTTCACTCTCTGTGAGAAGTGAAGTGAGGTCCGTTACGATAATAGATTAGCGGTGAATTATATTATAAAAACTAAAGGTGCGGTTTTATAAGAGGGGTGCGGTTATAAGAGAGATGCGGTTATAAAACAAAGGTACGTATATTATTTAAAAACTAAAACTAAAATAAAATATATAATGTAATAGTAATAATGATATAAATAAGCTATATACTATTGAGTGGGTAGAGGACATACGCGGGTAACAGGCCGCACGTAACTACCTGTCCTAGTCCTTAACTTCACAACGCGGACTATGCCGTCTTTACCCGGATAGAGTTCTTCTATCACGGCAAGAGGCCAAGCGAGCGGTGGGACATTGTCTTCGCGGATAACTACAACCTGGTTCAACTTTATTGGATTAGAGGGTGTGTTCCACTTGTCGCGACTTTGAAGGCTCGTGAGGTATTCTACATGCCATCGTTTCCAATAAGATTGAAGCAGTTTATCTACAAGTGCGTATCTTTGAATCCGAGTTATAGGTATCTCATCTAGATTAGGCGCGGGTAAATAGTTAAGAGGTGTAAGCGTCAAAAAATGTGAAGGGGTAAGCGCGGTTGGCTCTGAAGGGTCCGAGCTTAAAACACAGAGCGGTCTCGAATTCATAAGTGCTTCTATCTGAACGAGTAATGTATTCATCTCTTCATATGTTAAAGTTTGTGAACCTATAACTTTATTTAAATGTGTTTTTACTGATTTTACGTTACTCTCCCAAATACCTCCCATATGAGGTGCGTAAGGCGGATTTATTTTAAATTCAATCTTTCGAGGCGTCAGCTCACGTAAAATAGCATTAGTGTATTCGTCCGAACGGATAAGCTGATCGAGTTCATTAAAGTATCTACGCGCTCCTATAAAATTTCTACCGCCGTCGGAAACAATGAGTGATACTGGACCGCGGCGCGAAATAAATCGTTTGAAAGAGGCAACAAACATTTCCGTTGACAAATCTGACACGAGTTCGAGGTGTAGAGCCTTTGTGGCTAGACATATAAACAAGCATACATAAGCTTTCTGACCTTTTATGCCTCGTCTTTTAGCGAGGGTAATATATAGAGGACCCATGTAATCAACTCCAGTTTTTGCGAAGCATTTTACTTGATTGACGCGGAAATCGGGTAAATTTCCCATTATAGGGTAAGTTTCTTTCGGTTTAATTTTGAAACAAATATTACAAGAATGTACTACTTTACGAACGAGGTTGCGGGCGGCTAAAAGCCAAAATTTGTGCCGTAATAAGGCGAGTAAAAGACTTGGACCGGCGTGTAAATTAGCGCGGTGATAGTTTTCGACTAATAATTGAATAATTCTATCTTTAGAGGGTAATAATATCGGATGTTGTTGTTGGTACGGAAGCTGCGCGTTCTGTAACCGACCTCCTACACGAAGGACGTCATCGTCGTCGAAGAGCGGGTTTAATTTTCGTAATGTGACACTACATTCTTTTAATTTATTGGCCTTTAACAACTTAATGTCTTGGGCAAAATGAGTTGACTGAACGTACTTTATTACGCAAGTTTCAGCTGTGTCTAAGTCTGAAACAGAAATCGGTCCGTTGGTCTTTAAGACTTTAAGAAAACGTAGAACATAAACTAATACGTTTAGTAGAGTATTCCATTTAGAAACGCGGTGCGCAAGTGAATGAATGAAATGCGGTATAGGCTCAGCTGTTTGTAAAAGAGAAATAATTTTTTGTTCGGGGATATTTCGCGGTATATTTATCTTTTTATACGAGGAAGTGGGCCAGTCACTACGTGGCCTTGAAACCCAGTCGGGGCCGTTGATCCACTCGGCGTGGTTGAGTAATTTAGCGGGTGAAATAGGACGTGAAATAAGATCACTAGGATTCTTTGATCCAGGCACGTGATACCAAGAAGCGGGCGAGAGGATATCCTGAATTGCAGCGGTGCGATTGGCTACAAATGTATGCCATCGGTGGGGAGAGGAGCGTATCCACGCTAGTGTGATTGTCGAGTCCGAGAAAGCCATTATTTTATTAATGGGGAGTCTTGTTTCAATGACAGACTGAACTGATTGAATCAGTAAAGCCAAGAGGTGAGCGGCGCAAAGTTCGAGGCGGGCGAGAGTTAATTTTTTAAGCGGGGCGACGCGCGATTTCGCGCACAGCAGCGAGACATTCGAGGCGTGAGCATCTAGCGGGCCTATGCGTAAGTATATCACTGCGCCGTAGCAACGTTCGCTGGCGTCAGCGAAACCGAGTAAGGTAACGTATGAATTTTCGACTATCCCTACGTGACGCGGTATTTTAATATTAGCGAGGTTTTCTAATTCCGATTCTATCTGATTCCAGGTGTTCGCGATATCTGGAGGAGCGTCGTCATCCCAGGCGAGTTCGCGATCCCAACACTCCTGAATAAGAAGCTTCATCCCGGCGGTTAAAGGAGATAAGAGACCGAGAGGGTCATAAAGCGATGCGGTTTTTGCGAGTATACTTCGTTTAGTACATTTTTTTGTGTTTGAAATGGTTTCTACGCGGAATGTAAAATAGTCGTGGGCGGGGTTCCATCTCAAACCTACTAGCTTCGTTTCCGAATCTGAATTAAATTTAATATCTTTAATAACGCGGCGTTGCTCTGGAATTTGTTGTAAAAATGTAGGCGAGTTTGAAATCCATTTGGTTAAATTAAAACAACCTTTTGAAAATAAATTTACGAGTTGATGATAAAGTTCGAGCGCTTTTTCGTCTGACTGTACAGAGTACATAAAATCGTCTATATAAGAGAACTTTGAGGCAACACTAGCGGCCTCAGGATATTTATCACCTTCGTCGGTGATCAGCTGGCGGACGACTCGCATGGCAAGGTACGGTGAGCATGCTAAGCCGAATGAGACGCGTTGAAACTCATAAGTTTCAATGGGATCTGAGGCGTTAAATCTAAATAATATTCTTTGGAAACAGCGGTGTTCAGTTTTTACTTTTAACTGAAAAAACATTTTTTCTAAATCAGCTGATATGACAACGGCGAAAATTCTTAAATTTATAAGTAAGTCAAAAATGTTGGATTGTAGATTGGGTCCACAATGCAAGATATCATTAAGACTTTTCCCTGACGAGGTTTTACTACTAGCATCTAGTACGATGCGTACTTTCGAGGTGTCTTTATCGGGGCGGTATACTGCGCGGTGCGGAATATAATAAGCGAGAGGCGAGATTGCGGGTTCTGAGACTTTATTTAAAAAATCCTTATCGAGGTAATCGTTAATAGTAGCATTGTAGCTAGCGCGTAAATTATAATCCGAGTCTAACTTTCGTTCGAGGGACAACAGCCTCCGTTTGGCTGTCTGGTATGAGTTACCGAGTATGCTAGGATCTTCGCGGAATGGGAGTGAAACGGCATATCGGCCGTCGGGGTCGCGTGAAACATGTTTATTAAACATTTGTTCGCATTCGAGGTCTTGTGGACTGTATAGTTTGCGGCTTTGAACAGATTCTAATTCCCAAAATTTTTGCAATGAATTATTTAAATTAAAATCACTAGTGTTGTTAGCAATAAAAGCGTGCAGAGCACGTTTTGTATTTTGCGATGAGTAGGTATCACATTCAACAGCTGATCCCATAACTAAATATCCGAGAGTGGATTGAATTGCGACTGCAGAGGAGCGGGGGTGAATAACCTTTTGCGATAACAACAAATGTGGGAAAAGACCTGAACCTATGAGGCAATCAACTTCCGAGGGTAAATAAAATTCGTTGTCAGCTAGAGCAACGTCTCTAAAGAATTCTAAAGTTTGCATACTCAGTCTCGAGGTAGGTATATTACTTGTTATTCGTTCAACAACCGAGGCTTTAATTGTGTATCTATAACGCGTATCGAATTTCGATTGAAAAAAGAGGGTTGTGTGACCTAGAATTGGTTGAGCTGTCACACCGATTCCTTGAACCAACGAAGGTTCGTAAGTAATCATCAGATTGAGACGATCACAACAATGTTTTGTGATAAAATTGGCGGTTGAACCAGTATCCAACAATAAGCGTATTGTTCTTTGAACGTTCGCGGTATTTAATACGATAACGCGGGCGGTGGGTAATATATCACACAGTTGATTATTACTTCTACTTGACATCTCCGAAGTGAACAAACAGTTATTTCTTTCACACTGATTATTGTTCTCAATGTTTACAGGTTCACTATTCCGAGAAGGTGTTGACTGATGAGGGGTGCCACTTGGACCTTTTCGATAATTAAGCGGGTGTATTGAGTGAGTTGTGGGCGATGCTATTGCTAGCTCGTTCACACTCGTTTCGATTAGCGGTTGCGCGGGCGCAATCACATGCGCGCGAGGATGCATTTCGTCGCTGGGGCGACGTTCAAGTGGCGACTGGCGATTAGTTTGAAGATTAACGATATGCGGTCGTCGTATTTCAAAATCATTTAAGTGCAAAAGGGAATGGTGCTTTTTATTGCACTTAACACAAGTTCGTGTCGAACGACATATTTTAGTGTCGTGAAAACCTAAACAGTTTTTACAAAATGAGAATTTATTAACAATTTCATGTCGCGATGGCGGGTCTAAATCAATAAATTTTTGACAAAAGTAAAGTGGATGCCTAATTTTGTTACAAACACTGCAATTGCTTTTTGTTTCGTTGATTACGAGCGATTGGAAAGATTTGTTCTTAATAGAGGGTCGTACTTGCAACGAGCGAGAGGGGAAGATATCACTAGCGTGAGTTTGAGGTTTAGTTTGCAAGTAAGAGCGAGAGAGTATTTTAGATTGTTCTCGAATGAACTTTTGAAAGAATTCGAAAGTAGGTATATCAGAACCTAGCGAGTTGCGTGTATATTGTTCGAACAAATTAATAGTTTCCTTGTCTAGTTTACTGAGACCTATGTGTAGTACAATGAAATCGGCTAGATTGTCGATTTTTAGAAGTTTTAAAGCGGATACTGAGGCGCAATAATGTTCAACGAATGAATCTAGATTTTGATGAGATGCGTGAGTAATAGGTTTACATTTAAATATTTTTTGTAAGTATTGCGTAGCGAGCGTTCGTACGTCTTGGTACCTCTCAACGAGTAGGCTCCAAATTATGTTGTAATTGGAAGCGATGGGTACTACTCCCGCGGTAACGGATAATGCAGATCCCGACAATTTCGATACTAAGTATTGAATGCGTTCTGCGTCAGTGAGATGTTCATTATCATGAATCATTTCTTTAAAGTTTTGATAAAATAGCGGCCAATTGGTCGGGTCTCCGTTGAATGAAACTAAATCTAAGACAGGCAGTTTGTGCTTGGGCTTAGAAATAGGTATAGAATTAGTCTCTTTGTGAGATTGAGCGAGGGATTCTTCGACACTTTTTATGTGACAATATAATTCATCAAACGCTTCTATAGCTTTAAATGAGGGCTTATAATTAGCGTCGAGGGAAATATTAGTAAAATTAATGTCATGAACAACTTGCGTGTATTCTTGTCTAATCTTCGCGAGGGTTTTTGTGCGGACGAGGAACTGCTGCTGTTCATCGGCAGTTGAGGTCGACTTACTCAAGTCGTATGCATTTTGCAAAATTGAGAATAGACTTTGACGTTTCGCCTCTAAAATAGTTAAAGTCGTCATTGTTTTTATGCGGATGCGGCGCGGAAAAAATAATATTTAATTTAAGATATTAAAGCGGGTGCGGAAAAATATTAATATTCAATTTAAATTGTTAAAGCGGGTGCGGAAAAATATTAATATTTAATTTAATTTAAAATATTATTTAGCGGGTGCGGTATGCGGTATGGTCAGCCTAGGTTGTGTGTACTTGTTATGTGTAAATGGTGTTTAGATAATGAAATATGATGAGGTAGCGGTGTGTAATAGAATCTTGCGGATAATTAAAAGGGAAATATGATGGATTTTGTCGCGATTGGACCGAAAAAGGGATAGATACGGCTCGATTGGACCAAAAAGTGTGGAGTAGCCCGGAAAGAGAAATCCGGGCAATGAGGGGTGAGGATGAGAAATAAGGATAAATACCTTTGAGAGCAGGTGCTGGTTCTCCTTCGGTTCTTCTTCGCGACGTTTCTATCACACTTAATTTTAATTACACCATCAGTCAGTACACTTATTACACTAGGCCTAGTTTTGCGGTGCGGTGCGGTGCGGTTTTTTGTTTATGCGCGGGCGCGGAGCGGTGTAGCTCGCCGTGGCGGCGGATGTACTCTCGGGTCGAGGGAACAGATGGAACTGGGTGCGTGATGGGGATGGAATCAGTTATAAGGGATACAGATTCCATAGATTAGGTATAGAGGTAGGTCGAGTGTAGGCGTGTGTGCGTATGCGGCGCAACCAGGTACTAACTTTTTTGCATCACTGAATTCCCGCGGGATCTCCGAAATTAACGCGGGTGAAACCGCGGGGAACAGCTAGTCTCATATATTTATATGGGATTACAAAGTTATTTGTGCAGTTGGTACATATAACTGCATATATAACTTTGTAATTCCATACATTTATAAGGGATTACAAAGTTATTTATGCAGTTGGTGTATCTAGAAAGCTGGACCGAAATTGCAAAATATTTTAGTTTTTCCTTGATTTATACAATAAACACTAATTGTATTCTAAATTTCAAACTTCTATGTCTGCTAGAAGTGCCTTAGAGTTTTGATGATCGGTCAGTGAGTGAGTGAGTGAGTGACCTACAAAATTAAGAAACTTTGACTAGTTATAATTCTTAAACTACTGGTTCAAATCGAATGAAATTTAAACTGTACCGTCTTTATACAATACCTGCTTGTTTACTAAAAATTCAGGCTTCTAGTTTTATCCATAACGAAGTTATAGGGGGTAGAAAATGGCCTGAATTGCTTCGAGAAAAGGATAGTACGGCCGTGCCGCTTCTGTTGCTCGACTTGGCGGGGGCACTGCCGTGCCCCCAGATGACATAAAATTATAGTAGGTTGTACACAAATGTGACGGATATGAGGTCGTGGAGAGGATTAACGTCAGTCAGAGAGATGTCGCTAACAAGGGCACACTTGTGACTCTCCTGCACACAAACCGATGCAACTCTTCACCACTACTGCAGCGGGAGGCTTGTGTACAGACAATCACACAGACAGGCATATGACACAGACGGGTGTCAACACATCTTACTACAATCCCATTGTCCGAATGTGCCGTTTGTACAACGATATGTCTAATGCTGTTGCTGTTGATATCTTTGACTCACGTCATAACGTTTTTAAAGCAACCATAAAAAATGCATGATCCCGGTTCGTTCCTCTCTGCTCTGCGTTTCCTTCTTTTTCATTTTTTATTCTAACAGTACTAACATATCTTTAAGTTTTATATTAACGACCTAACAGCTTTTTAATCTTATTCAATAACTGCGTTTACCATGCTGTGCCCACATGTCTGTGGTAACAGTCTAGCTCTACAACTTTGTATTATAATTTTAGTCAATATTCCGATTGTTACCTGTTTTGTGAGCCCAATAAATAAATAAATAAAAGAACAAGCCAAAAATACCATCGCTTTTCGGAAAAGTTACCAAACTGCATATAACCAAAGGATGTTGTTGTCACAACTAACGTGGAAGCGTTTTTAACTGCGCAGGTCATAGTGAAACATCCTTGTGTAGCTAAAGCACCGCGAATCTCATCACTTGATTAGTCAAACACAAAACCATACTTTCGTGTCAGCGAGGTAATCAGCGTATGACCCAGATGACCAGATGTTGAACTGTTTAATTAATTATCATTATCGTTTTGATTCGGTAAATTAATCAAGGGCAACGCCATCTTTTGCCACAAAACATAACTAGTGGATTGCAAAAACTGATGAGTCCAACGGCTGCGAATCCATCTTTGTGGGCAAAGTGGGCTGGTGATTAGCGAATGCTTCAGTGAAGAAAAAATAACAATTACTTTTGGTTGATTTGTAACGTTATATAGGGTGTTACAAAAAGGTGTAGTATTAATATTTAACGATAGTGTTCACGTTATCATCCTACTAATATTATAAACGCAAAAGTTTGTAAGTATGTATGTATGGATGGATGGATGGATGTTTGTTACTCTTTCACGCAAAAACTATTCGATGGATTTAACTTTACAATAATATAGCTTATACATCAGATTAACATAGAGTACTTTTTATTCCGAAATTCCTACGGGAACTCTGAAATTAACGCGGGTGAAACGGCGGGGCACAACTAGTCTACAATGATTTAACACTAGTAACTAAACCACGAAATAAACTTTCCTAAAATTTGCTAGGTTTGCTGTTATTTCCTTGTCTCTGCACCCCAATAGTAAAAAATTGCATCAAATTATCTTGAACCCGTCGCCTGATACTAATTCACGACCTATTATAATACACTACACAGTGATGTGACATGTTTATTATGTTGCGGAAGTGGTCCATACAAATATTTTTTTTAATTTGGTAGGTAATGAAATTTTGAAGTACCTAAGGATTTTGAGCTAAATACCACGGTCAAATTATTGTATAACATTGCCAGATCACCATCTTAAAATATGACTCCGTACACCTTTCCGTAACACCTTGTATACATAATTATATAGCTGTAAAAGTTTCGTAAATCGGTTCAATGGTTTAAATGTTGTGATTTGCAAACAAACACGCATTTATTTCGTGAGCAGACTAACTATGTACATGTATATGTCTACTTAGGTACTAATGGTCGCCCGGCGACTTTGTTCGGCCTGTATATACTGTGTGTGTATCCCTAGTACTATTATAAATGCGAAAGTAACTCTGTTTGTCTGTCTTTCTTTCTGTCTGTATGTTACGCTTTCACGGCTTGACGGCTCAACCGATCATCACGAAATTTTGCATACACGTTGTCAGGGGTACAGAAAAGGACATAAGGTACTTTTTATCCCGGAATTCCCGCGGGAACTCCGAAATTAACACCGGTTAAATCTCATGAAGTTTTGCATATACGTTGTCAGGGGTACAGAAAAGGACATATAGGGTACTTTGTATCCCGGAATTCCTGCGGGATCTCCGAAATTGCCGCGGGTGATGCATATTATGGATTGCATCGTCGAAATTCGTAAGCGGGATTGTGGTCCGGCTTGCACTTGGCCGATTTTCGGGTGGCCGTGACGCGTGAGTCACGATCGTTGTTTAGAAGAATTTACATCTAGCACCTAAAATAAATCGTTATGCAACAATTTTAACTTTTCAACTTATGTTGTAACTTGTCGAGAACGCGCGAGTCGAGAGTCCGACGCGTTGCAAGCGTTTTACGCGCGAGAGCATCTGGGCCCTTATTCACTATGACCAACCACATTCCTTGCCCATAACGCGCGTCCCAAAAACACAATCCCAAACGCTCCAGATGCAAAAATATAAGAAATATATATTCTTTATGACAAAAGAAACGTTGTAAATGTATTTTTTTAAAGTGAAACTTTTTTGTACACGAGGGAAAAGCAATTTAAGTTGCGGCTTATCTTAGCGCGACGCGTTATGGTCATAGTGAATAAGGGCCACGCGATCTATGTGACTCTAGTATCTCGGGAACACGCGCGTTCTTGACTCACGCGTAAAACACATTTCTGTGTTTGGTAAATGCTTTTCTGCAGTGTGTGTGCGATAAAGTATATTTGATTTGATTTGATTTGATTATACTATAAACTATAGGTGTAAATCTTCCTCTTAAATCACTCTATCTGTTAGTGAAAACCGCATGAAAATCCATTCAGTAGGTATACTATTTGAGTTTATCACGAACAGACAGACAGACAGATGAAGCGGAGGACTGTGTTTTGATATTGTTATAATCAAATTATAATTTAATTGATTGATTGATTGATATTAACCAGGAAATCTATAAAATTGATATCACACAAACAAATTGATTTTTATTATTGTATCTTTCTGCACCTGAACAAGGAAGAACGCAGTGGTGTTTTTTTGTTTTTTGCTATAGTTATTGCAATAAATTTCCTTATTGGCATTTAATTTTATATTGCCATTGTTAGACGTTCACATTCAACAGATATTAAGTTTCCTTAGACGTTCTTGAGTTTGGCCATCGGTTGGTAACATCGGTTGGAATTAGCTCCGACTGGTACATCCTTATTCCTTACTATTATAAATGTGAAAGTGAGTTTGTTTGTTCAGACCAAATAAAAACTAAAGACTGAAAGCGTAGAACAAACAAGTGAAGCCAGGAAAAAGACACCACGCCGTGCACGTACACAGAAACACGCACACACAAGAAAAAGACACCATACCTGGGAATCGTTGCGGCACTTTCCTAAGCACCACATGCATACGCAACCGGCTTCACTTCGTTGTTCGAGACGTTCCGTCTTTAGTTTTTATTTGGTCTGAGTTTGTTTGTTGTTTGTGTTACCCTTTCGCAACTCAACGGCTCAACCGATCACTATGAAATTTTGCATACACGTTGTCAGGGGTACAGAGAAGGACATAGGGAATTTTTGCCCCGGAATTCCCACGAGAACTGCGAAATAACGCGGGTGAAATCGCGGGGAAAAGCTGTAATTCTATTTATCCGTATATGTATGTAAATACTCAAAGTTGGCATACCTACCGAACTTATCTAAACATTCGACACCGATCGTTGTAAGTGGGTTAACTGCTGCGAACATTACAAATGTTTACATTGGAAATACATTGCTAAGTATGTCTGTGTTTGACGAGCTTATGCTTGCAATTACTATCACAGCTGGGCTCTTCACTATGACCATAACGCGTCGGGGTAAGATAAAGCGCCACTTAAATTGCTTTTCCCTCGTGTTCAAAGAAATTTCACTTTAAAAAAATACATTTAAAACGTTTCTTTTGTCATAAAGAATGTATATGCAGATATGTATTTTATTTATATTGTTATATATTATACTTTCCTTATTTTTTCTTATCTATTTATTTTACAACTTTTCTTTTATTTCCTTTTCTCTTTTATCCCCAGTTTTGATTCTATCGAACCATTATTTTTATGTTTATCAACCTCCTTTCTATTTATCCCGCCAATGTTTACTTCATATCCTTTCGATTTTTCAAAGGTTGACTGGAAGAAATCCCCTCGCGGGATAAGTCCGCCTTGAGCATAAATTACTATAAATTAAATTTGAGCATAAATAAATGTTTTGATTTTATCAACTTGTAAAAACTTTGATAATGCTCAATAAAGTATACAAACAAACAAACAACAAACATACAAAGAATATAGATTTCTTATATTTTTGCAACTGGAGCTTTTGGGATAGTGTTTTTGGGACGCGCGTTATGGGCAAGGAATGTTGTAGGTCATAGTGAATAAGGGCCCTAGAATGATTGCAATTACGACAAAATGACGAACGAAACCAACAAAACGTCTCGACAACTAATAGTTTTGCATTCAAAATTATCTTGCTACACCTACTTTCTTCATCTCTATGCATAATTATAGTAAAACTAGCATTTCTCCCTGATTTCACGCGCGTTATTTTCGGAGTTCCCACGGAAATCCTTCTCCGTATGCGAAATTTAAAATTACAAACAGACAAACAAATATCTATATAATCTCACATTCGCACTTATAATATTAGGGATTACTACATATTTATATAAAACAAAAAACTTAAATGATTTTTTTATTTACCTATGTAAAATAATGGCAGTCCCAAATTTTTTCAAAAATATTTTTCAATAATCAAAAAATCTATTTTTCTTTTTGTTAGCAAGTGATTGTAAAACCGATATTTTGCTACACTTATTATCTGTGCATGACTCACGTTTTTTTTTTCACATCTGCTAAGCGAGAGACCACAATGGGTCACGTACTTTATTACGTAATAAGTACCTACCAACCGTGGAATCGGTTCCTTACTTATTTACCAAGAACCTTTTAACTTCCGCCTACGTATTAAAAGCTAACGCTTAAATAAACGTTTTAATATACGCCCGAATTCGTCCGGTCATGAGTAAAGTTCAAACAAATAGATAAACAACCCCGCCCCGCGGTTTCACCTGAGTAAATTACGGTAATCCTTCAGGAACACCTAACTGTTTGGGTTACTGTTGTCCACAAATATTCATTAGACTTGAGTGCGCACTGCGCAAAGAAGGGTCATTCACTTGCATAAAACCCAAGCTTTTTTTGGAATCTCTGTGTAGTTTTAATGCATTTTTTATTCAATACTAGCTGTTCACCGCGGTAATTTTAGAGTTCCTGCGGTAATTCTGTGTCCTTCTCTGAACCCCTGACAACGTGTATGTAAAATTTCATGAATGTCAACACCGTTAATTTCGGAGTTCCCGCAACAATTCCGGAATAAAAAGTACCCCAATTTCACGACGATCGGTTGAGCCGTTAAGGCGTGAAAGCGTAACAGACAGACAGACAGAGTTATACTTTCGCATGTTTCTCGTTTAACTGTACACCCTGTAGATTGCAGATATAAAAGATATCTATCAGATATAAAACTCTAGAAGTAGGCAGTTGCAATAAAAGCATTGCGTAATCGTATAAGGAAGTTATCGTTTAATTATATTATCATCATAATTAGTGTCGATCTAATCAAGCAACGTTGTATACCTACATATTAAGTCATTCACCCAAAACACATAATCAGCGACGCAAAAACCTCCTCAAAAAAGAAATAGCAAAATGTAATCAGGGGCTATTTGACAAAATTTTGCTTTTTAATCCGTCCTGTAGATTGATAAGAAATATTAGACACGTGTTTTTTTCTTTTTTTTAAGTAAGCAAAAAATAATGGAGATAGGTACGTTGAGTTGAAATGTCGCGTGACGTCACAAGCAGGTATAGTTTTTACCTGCATATGACGTTACCGGTTACGAGCCCCCTCGGCGGCGCTTTGATGCGCTTCATCTATGTATACTTTTATTAATTCGATAAAGCAAAATATAGGTACATGTTTATAATTTTTTTATTATCTAACTGACTAAATAGAATTTAGAAATAAAAATTAGTCAAATATAACCTCGTTTCCTAAAAACAGCTGTACATTTGTGTACCTACTTGTGTACGAGTTTGCGTTTGTTCGATCAAAATTCGGTACTTTTACTTTTGAAATGACAATTACATGAATCAGTGAATTTAGATAAAACGTACAAAAATTATCTACAATAACAAAATGTAATATACCCCAATTTCTTAATGAGTCATGATGAAAACAAAAACAAAAGACAGCGCCCTCGCTATGAGTTCCCTGAAAAAATTCAGGATAAAATAACCCTATTGTTCTTCTCTGTACTCTTAATAACGTGTATTCGAAACTTCATGATTAATTGGTTACGCCGTTAAGGCGTGAAAGCATAACAAACCAACAAATAAACAGACAAACCGACTTATAATATTACAAGAAATAACACTGGCTGTTCCCCGCGGTAATTACAGAGTTCCCGCGGGAATTCCGGGATAACAAAACCCGATGTCCTTCTGTATATCCCTGATAACGTGTAATGCAAAATTTCATGAGATTTTACTCGTGCTAATCTTGGAGTTTCCGCGGGAATCCTGAGATAAAAATAGCCTAGGGGTAGGTACAGATCCCTGACAAAGTATGTGCAAAATTTCATGATGATCGGTTGACTCAATAAAGCGTGAAAGCGTAACAAACAAACAAACACACTTTCGCATTTATATTCGTAAGTAGAATAGAAAACTAATGGTTGCGACCTCTATCCTATGTCTGGACACTCGGCATCACCTAATTCATATCTTGCCAGTGCAAAAGCGACGTAGATCGAGGCCAGTCGCTCGGCCAGTGGACTAGCAAGTGCACTTGCGCCATCGTGCAAATTGCCGCATAACTTGTCGTGTATTCGCAATGGATTGACGATGTTATGACTTATGTGATCAATAATTAATTTACTAATTAGACAAGCGGATCATTTTTATGTGAGTAAAACGAATCATAATATCAACGATGCCACTCTCGATGTTGGGCTCATAAACTCCTCTTTCCGTGAACCGATTATGACGAAACAAAGCTACTTTCATCCTTTTCAATCCTCTTCCCTAGTTTTTTGCTTGATGCGAGTTTAATGCGCAGGCTCCGGGCCAGCCCCAACACCATCCTGAATGTATTCGCAAATAGGTTTGATGTGATGATCAAACAAATGTCCTACCTATAATTCATAATTAATTTGTATTACTAACAATAGTTTATAAGAAATGATGTTATTAACAGAATTGATCCATGTCGATGGTCGAATTAAATGAAATTTATTATTATTATTAGTAATAGTTTTGTGTTCTGCTCAAAAAAAACCTTATTTTTTTTTATCATTTTGACTGTAAACGTGTACTAAGTAGTTGGTCCCCCGCGATTTCACCTCAGTTACCGAATTCCCGCAGGAACTCTACATACATATATCAGAATGAAAGCAACCTATCTTCTATTCCAATATCTAAATTGCTCGTTACTAATTAACTCTACACCAAAAAGTCATCTGAAGAACTCCAAAAGCTTTCTATCATTGAAAATATTTTTACAATTTGTTAATTAGTTCCAGAGATCACTGCCTACATGCAAACTTACAAACTTTACCTCTTCATAATATTAATGTAGATCTATAGAATACGCAATATGTATAATAAGCAAACATTAAAATATTATCATGGATAGTGTTTATTAATGCAATTTATTAATCTATATGTTATTACAGCGACCTACTTAGTATAATTTGCTTGTACTAAATAATACAAATAAACTAAATGAAATCACTAGGTACCTACGTATAATCCTACTAATATTATAAATGTGAAAGTGTGGATGTTTGGATGTTTGTTACTCAATCACGCAAAAACGGCTGAACGGATTTTGATGAAATTTGGCATGCACGTTTTCAGGGGTACAGAGAAGGACATAGCGTACTTTTTATCCTGGAATTCCCGCGGAAACACCGAAATTACCGCGGGTCAAACCACGCGGCACAGTTAGTATTGTTATAAAAACTAAGTTCTCCGCCGTGTCTTTCTGTCTGTTCGTGATAAACTCACATACGACTGAACGTATTTTCATGCGGTTTTCACCAATATACAGTGATTCATAAGGAAGGGTTAGGTAGCAACTATGTATTTGTAAACTTTTTGTGTAAATCGGTAAAACTATAACGATAATTTGTTGTAAGTGTCAGAAAAAGTATATAGGACATAGGGTACTTTTAGTCCCGGAATTCCCGCGGGAACTCCGAAATTGACGCGGGTGAAACGGCGGGAATCAGCTAGTTCTAATTAATAAATAATCTATGTGACCTACTTAGCATAATTTGCTGGCACTAAATAATACAAATAAACTAAATTAAATAATGACTAAGTAAATCTAAATACGACAATAGTCAGACGAGGGGTACTAAGCCAAAAGGACATCAAAGCGTCTGTCATGACGAATAGCATTACCTCAAAAGTTTATTAGCAAAGCAAGATTTTTTTAAACATTACTATAATATCATTTATTATAATTTTTAACCGACTTCCAAAAAGGAGGAGGTTCTATGTTCGATTGTATGTATTTTTTTTTTTTTTTTTTTTTTTTTTTTTATTTTTTTATGTATGTTCACCGATTACTCGAAGACGGTTGGACCGATTTCGAAAATTCTTTTTTTGTTTGAAAGGGTATACTCCCAATTAGGTCCCATTGCAACCAAGTCGGGATCTGATGATGGGATCTTGGAGAAATCGAGGGAACTCTTCAAAAATTATAGGCACACCTATAGCGATTTGGGTATTTTTTATAGTGAATCGTTCATTTGCTTTTGGAAAGCACAATTTGAAGAAGTAGAACTGATGATGAAGACCACAGATGGTCATCGGAACTACTCAATAATAATACGTATTTCACGGGTTCCGATTGGAGCGATTTCGAAAAATAGCTTTTTTGTTTGGAAGGGGATACTCCCAAATTGATTCCATTATCACCAAGTCGAGATCTGATGATGGGATCTTGGAGTAATCGAGGGAACTCTTCAAAAATTATAGGTACACCTATAGCGATTTCTGTATTTTTTATAGTAAATCGTTTATTTGCTTTCGGAAAGCAAAATTTGAAGAAGTGGAACTGATGATGAAGACCACAGATGGTCATCGGAACTACTAAATAATAGGTATTTCACAGATTTCGATTCGTTAACTTTAATGTGGTTTCTAAACAATTATGTTCGTCACAATGTATATGGTGAAGTGGAACTGATGGTGGTGTACCAGCAGAACTCCTCAAAAATTAACGTCCCTGCATCGGAAAAAGCAATATTTTGTATAAGGTTATGAGCAGTTGACATTAGGCTATTGTAACTTAGATAAATTACAAACCAACTCACTAAAAAGCAAGAAATAAACAAATTTTTAACAAAAAAATTAAAACCGACTTCCAAAAACACAAAATTAATAAAAAGCTAAAAATAAAAAGCTAAAAATAACAAAATATCGTATTAATCCAAATGACAAAAACACGCGTAATATTATTATTGGTTTGTGCTACCACTGATCGGTATGAAGTCGGTGACAAGCCAAATATGGAGGGTATAGATGGGCTAAGTCGACTCCCGCCACCAGCTCTTTGTGAGCACAACCCAAGTGGGCAGACACCAGCGGGCTTGTCACCGAATTCAAACCGATCAGTGGTAGCACAAACCAATAATAATATTACGCGTGTTTTTGTCATTTGGATTAATACGATATTTTGTTATTTTTAGCTTTTTATTTTTAGCTTTTTATTAATTTTGTGTTTTTGGAAGTCGGTTTTAATTTTTTTGTTATTAAACAATAAACATGCTGCGAGGTTAATATCAATATAATAAATATGTATTATGTATATCCAGTATGTTGTGAATAGGTAGCTTTTTTTTCAGGCTAATAGTAATTTGTTTAATTTTTTTATTGATTTAAACGATTGATTTTTTCTATCGACACATAAACTGTCAGGTTGCTTAGGTACTTGTCTGATAGTCCTTACAAAACTTCTCTTTCTGAACTAAACTATCGGATTACTAAAATTAAGCTTAGTTGAAAATTAGGCTTAGTTGGGTGTAATTTTAAACGATATTATCTCAAGTACCTACCCTATTACATGAACCGTGTCAGGGCTTGGCTTTAATTATTATCGTCATTATTGACGTAAAATTATAAAATTACTTAAATTATTATAAAATTATTTATTTGTTAATTCATGATCAATAACATAAAACACTATCCTAAAACCGATCGTGACCACTGAAACTTCATTTTTCATGTTTAAATTAATATTATGTTTTGATTTGAAATGTGTTTGTTATTATATAAAACAGTAATGAAAAAAGAAATAGACTACTGTTTCAGTTCGTGCTATAAAGTGCTCGCGATCTAGCACCCCCTTTCGTGCTAATGATATAATAGATAATCTCGTTTAATTCTTAAGAAAACCTTAGATAGGTACTAAATCATCGTTACAATCTCTACTGACCCGCGTTTATAAATGCAAAAACAATGGGATTGCGTGTGCCTTCGCTGATAGTCATAAAAAAATATACAGTCATTATTTAGTTCAACAAACATCGGTCAAGTCATTATCGCCGGTGAGTTAATTTGTTTAGAGGTCGCATTAGCGTCCGAGTTTAATTTAAGGTCCGACTGTAAGTGCTTAAGGTCTAGATGGATATGATATCAGAGTTGGACCTTGATTCGCTATGACCATAACGCTGCGGTCAGCGGTAAATAAATACAGCGCCACAAAAAATGTTTCCCCCGAGTGCCCACAAAAATTTCTGATTTCTGTTTTTTACCATCTAGAGCGTTTGTGATTGTTTTACAGGCGTAAGTGTAATGGACAAGTAATAATAATAATAATAATAAACCTGACATAGTGATGATGGACCGGGAGCAATCAAAGGTGTTTTTGGTGGATATCACCATTCCGCATGACGGGAACCTCGTCAAAGCCGAACGAGATAAATTCGCCAAATATCTCGAACTGGCAGATGAGGTAACCGAAATGTGGCGGGTGGAATCCACTGAAATCATCCCGATTGTCGTATCGACGAACGGGTTAGTTCCAACCAGCCTGCAACGACACCTGCGGCGGTTGGATGTCCGTGCTGGACCGGTTACGGCGGCAATCCAGAAGGCGGTCTTGCTTGACAATGCCCGAATTGTTCGTCGGTTTCTCAACCTACCGACTTAACAACCCTTAGCGTTTGTTTTCGCCGCGCTAAGGAGTCATCCTACGCCATCTTTTCCTTCAAGAAAAGACGGTCAGTAGTGAGCAAAAACAATAATAATAATAATATCCCAAATATAACTTAATCCCACACTAAGCTATAAGCTTGTGTCGTGGAAACCAAGCAACACGTGGTATATACTACACATATTATTACATATATATTATACTATAGATATATATATACACACCCAGACTGGAAAACGGAACCCTGTGTTCATCACACAAAGTCCACCCCCACCGGGAATCGAACCCGGAACCTCTTGTTTTAGCGGGCAGGCATGGTGACCATTGCGCCAATCGGGTCGTCCGTAATTATGGTCAAACAGAATCAGGGTCTTATTTACAACTTCAAGGGATTATTATTAGGTTTTTAATGACAGTGGTAGGTGTGTTGGTAGTTACCATCTTAATGCGGTAGCTTCACTCGCTGGAAGCTTATGTTCAATGGGATAATATTATATCAATTGACTTGAGCGTGTCAGGGTGCTGGATTATCGAAATTCAGTACCATCGAGCTTTGGCGCATCGCTGACCCGTGACCGCTGCGCGCTGCCGTGGCACGCTCGTTGCGCTCGCTCAAATCGTGTTTTGTGGTCACTGTTCAAAACTAACCGAACCTAGCACGTTATGGTGCTCGCAAATCGAGATTCTGTATCAATTTTAGCGTAATCATAAAAGTGAAATGCGTAGTGCTGGTACATTTGGCATGGATATATTTTTTTAATGTGCAGTTAAATATTTCCGTAAAAATATCCCTTTATCCCTGATGTTGGGCCAAGACCTACCTATACATTTCAACTAAAGACATATTTTCTACTAAGTAACTTGATGTGTGGTTATAACATTAAAAAAAAAACTTAGTCCAACCGAGACATGGCGCGCGCACTCGGCACAAATTATGGGGACTATGCTCAATATACCTAAGTAAAATGTGGGTTGCGCGATAGAAAGGACGCCTTGTAGGTAAATAAATATACCTATTAAAAGGCAAGCAGTGCTTTGCAAGCAATGACGCTTTATTGCGTTACTAGCTGTTCCCCGCAGTTTCACCCGCGGTAATTTCGGAGTTCTCGCGGGAATTCCGGCATAAAAAGTAACCTAAGCCCTTTTCTGTACCACTGACACCGTGTATGCAAAATTTCGTGGTGATCGATGGAGCCGTTAAGCCGTGAAAGCGTAACAAACAAACAAACTCACTTTCGCATTTATAATATTAGTTAGGATAGCATGAGTCGCTACTTATTTAAACGTTTTAGCGGAGTGATTCCTCTGTACATTATGTCCTACCATTATTTATTCTGTACATAATTATACTAAATAAATATAAACCAGTATGTTTTTCGCAACCTACGTAGTAAAACATTTTAACTCGTACTGTCATCTACAATTCAAATACATTTTTTATTGCAGAACACAAGATGGGCGATCGATCTGAAGAAAACAACGTTGCAGATAAAAAAACATCCAATACAACAAACGATGACACATCAGCTGTTAATGATAAAGCGAGAAAAGAAGCAGCTGAAAGGAATGCTGTCTCCAATTATTCACAAAACATAACACTGTCCAATGCGGGCCTGACACTGAGCGATGTGAGCAAAGTGAAAGAACAACCATTAATGAACGACTCAACGACTGTAAAGAGATTTTCGCCTGTTTGGAAACAGGTAATCCCAAAGAATAGAATATGTAGTTTGTAATTTTATGGACGTTATGTTAATGTAAATAATATTATATTAATACGAATTCTTAAAAATCGTAGCCAAGTCATGTTTAGTTTTGTCTTGTATTTTTTTGGGATAAAGTATTTTTTATTACTTAGTTGTTAACTGAGTCAGTATAAATTAAAATCGAAATAATATTTATTCCTTTAATAACCATAATACACCACCATTAAATAACTATATCAGAATTGCCCGCTCTTATTCGTTCCCGCGAGAAAAGTGCTCATGAGACTGACCGCAATGCCATGCGGCAAAGACCATAGACAGCCAAAAATGACCCAAACTGGAGGGGATCACCATTCTCTATTTTGTCTTTAATAAAATAATGACTTAGATTGTCTTCAGTGTTACCATATTTTTAACTTCGTGATGATTGGGTACGTATATTTCTTACAGTCTTTCTAATTAGAATTTTTTCTATCAGTTTGTACCTACCTACTCCCTCAGTTACACTCACGTTAATTTTAGAGCTTCCCCGGGAACTTTTTCCTCAGGGATCCTTCATTCTATCATGAAACAAAAACCATAACTTAATTTTTTTAATACATACTATATCTATTAGTTTAAACATTATATACATTGTCAATATTCCAGACCCTGGCAGCATCAGCGTCAATATTGGTGACCTTGACTGCTGGCTTAACATCTGGTTACTCCGCAATCTTGTTGCCACAACTCAAGCATCCCGGCAGTCGAATAGCCGGGGATCCGAGCACTGCTTCTTGGATAGGTATGTTTTTAGAATATATTTCTGATGTCAGGCTCCTAAAGCATTGTAATTTGTAAAAATACTTCTTTGTGGGCGATTGTTAAATATGACCACCGAATACCGGAAAGGTTCCGGGTTCGATTCCCGTTGGGGGTGGACTTTGTGCAATAAACACCTGGTTTAACTTGCCAGTCTGGGCGTGTTTATTTATCTAATGTAATGATATGTAGTATATACAACGTTCGCTTGGTTTCCACGGCACAAGCTTATAGCTTTGTGTAGGATCAAATAGATCTGTGTGTTGTAAATTCAATATTTTTTATTATAATATTATACATATTTATATACCCAAAATATTCACTGAGCCTATTTAGCAGAATATTTGTTTCAGGTACATGTATAGTTGTTGCTGTTAATAAAGCTGGAGTGGTGACGTAAAAGGTTGCTCAATATTGCGCAATTTAGTTGGTATAGTGATGAATGAGCTCCAGTACCTATTATAAACGTATCTTTGCCTTAACTTTTATAGAAGAGTAAGGTATTCAGAGGCATCGATGGAGTTTTTTTTTCAGTTATCTTGAAAATTTCTTACAACAGTACATGTGCATGTATTTAAAGTCCGGCTGCATTTTTTTACGTATTTTAAGAAGGAAATTAAAAAAGTATTTTTGGTAAATTTCAGCCGCCATGGCAGCACTACCAATGGCGCTGGGATGTCTCATATCTGGATTGATCATGGAGAAGTTTGGAAGGAGAACCTCGCATTTGATCATCTGTGCCCCATTCCTGCTTGGCTGGATCCTCATCGCTTGCGCAAGCAACCTCGGTTTCATGCTAACTGGCAGGTTCTTCACGGGTCTCTGTGTCGGTCTGTTAGGACCACTAGGGCCTGTGTACATCGCGGAAACTTCAGAACCAAAGTATCGAGGCTTCTTCCTAGCTGGAGTGTCCCTAGCCATCGCATCTGGAATCCTAGTGGCCCACATAATCGGAACGTTTATGACCTGGCAGTGGACGGCAGCGATCTGCTGCTTATTTCCAATAGCCTCAGTTATCTTACTGTTAATAGTACCCGAAAGTCCGACATGGTTGATTTCCAAAGGAAAAACTGAGGAGGGGATAAAATCCTTCACATGGTTACGCGGGTATTGTGATGAAGCGAAGGCAGAGTTGAAGGGCCTGATTGAGAAGCAAAAAGAAGCTGATGCTGAACCGTTAATGGATTGGAAGGAAAAGTTGGCGACTCTTCAATCACCTGAATTACTAAAGCCACTCTTCGTTATGATATTCTTTTTCGTAGTTAGTCAATTTTCTGGAGTCAATGCCGTTGCATTTTATTCGATTGAAATTGTCGAGAAGGCTGTCGGTAAAGGCATCGATCATTATTTGGCGATGCTCGTGATCGATGCTATCAGAGTCGTCATGTCCATAGTGGCCTGCATAGTTTGCAGGAAGTATGGCAGAAGACCGTTGTGCTTCATAGGCGGTATTTGGACAGCATTGTCCATGGTCAGTCTAGCTTTATACCTGTACCTTAGCCCTGGAATGAGCACTAACATGTCCTGGCTCCCTTTGACATTCTTAGGCATTTATATCTGTGCCATATCTATAGGATTTGTACCGCTACCCTGGATTATGTGTGGGGAAGTGTTCCCTATAAAGGTTCGAGGGTTTGGATCAGGGATCAGCTCAGCGACGGCTTTCGCGGCGTTTTTTGCCGTAGTAAAGACCGCGCCAGGAATGATCAGCAATTTCGGGGAAGTGGTCACATTCCTGACCTATGGATTAATAGCTTTATTCGGTACTGTCGTACTGTACTTTATTTTACCGGAGACAAAAGGTAAGAGCTTACAAGAGATCGAAGACAAATTCAAAAGTAACAAGCCAAAAGTGTAGTTTGTACATTTTTAAAGACCAAATGTAAATTTAATCAATTATTCTGTGATACAGTAACGTTTTGAAAGATGTTATTCGATAAATTGGTGTAAATAATAATGATAACGAGTATAAGATTTTTTGTATTATAATATCTAGATTTAACAGGTATCAATAAAAATTTATACATAAATAAAATAAAATAGTTACTTGACAATTTGCGTTTTATTATTCTTAGTAATAACAAAAAAAATTTCAATTATTCGCTTAAAGTTATGTAAAACATGGCACACAATGTTAGTTTATTATCTATTACCTAATATTAATAAAAATAACTAATAACAAAAAAAATTGTAAATGCATTTTGGTACAGATTATAATATCATTTCTATCATAAGCGTTTGAATAAAATGTAGAAGTAAGAAAGGCAATTGAACCATCTTGTACTTTAAGTACATTACCAATGTTCTAGACTTGGGTCCGCAGGATTATTTTGAAGGATAACTAGGTGCTTAGTTGAAATAAACTTAAATAAATAGATAACAAAATAAATGGAACTTAAACGATTCTTGGATATATTTCTCAAAATACAAAACTTAACTTTTAAGACGTTAAAATTTTACTTGTATGATCCGGACATATGTATATGGAATCGGTAGAATAATATTATGTTATTTAATCACGTACCAGTGATTTTATTTACAAAATGAAGCGTTAGTGAAATATTTAATATTCGTCTGTTGATTTTGAGTCGCAGAACATGTGACTTGATCTTCGGACGCTATACTTAGGTATTTTAGTCAAAGTACACTTGGAAACATGCCTAAATATAACTTACTAATATGAAGAGGTGCTTAGGTAATCATTGACCGAACAAAATTTTGTGCCATAACAAATACCTACAATAGATTTCACTTATTTATATTCCTCTTTCTTATAATATCCTTTACGTGTGAAAGTTTGTCAATTGCATTTCTTTTTTTTATCTCTATTCGTGATGAAGGGAAGCTAATTTGTTTTTATTGGGATCAATGATGTCTAAAAGTTTTTTAAAAACAGAAAAGTTTATTCACAAAACTTTTCTTTTTTTTAACTACAATGCACGCTGGAAAAGATATAATATTATGTGCTTTGTTTATGAGGCTTTTCGATAAACATCGGTTACTCCTACTCTCCTATATGCCGTTCCAAGTATGCCTCGACAAGAGCATATTCGGCACTCAGATCCTCGGAACGAAGCCACGCCTGTCGTGTTTACTTGGACCTCGGCTTCACGAGTCTGGAAGTCGGCGGAGCGTACTTGGCGAACCCTTGCTGGTCGAACACCGGTAGCAAGTCGCGCACACGAGCAGACACCGACCCACCTGTCACCCTGAATCGTGGGCAAACGGAGAGTATAATAAGAAAATATAGTTGCTTAACCTGCTGATGTATCAACCACAGCAGAGAAAATAAATTAACTAGAGATGTAATGTAGACAAGGCGTCGGACTGCAAATGAACATAGAGCAAATGCTCTAATTTTCCTTAAACTTCCTTTACTGGCATTTCAATGTTATTTTCCACATTTACAAAACAGTGAGTTTTTAAAACAGTAACAGTTTGCAAAATAGTTAGGTGAATGAATGTTTTTTTGCGTGATGAAAATAATCCGGTAGCACTGGTTTTCATTCTAAACTGATGCCCCTTTTATTTTGTTCTGTGGTACCAATCGATTCTAAGTAATTTTTTAATCTCATATAAAATAAAGGTTAAGTCTTTTCACTGATTCATTAGAGTTTTCGATTTTGCATATTTCTATTTCAGATGTAAGCATGATTTTTTTGAGGGCTAGAATACATAACTCGTTTAAAAATACACCCTATAACTATATGAGCTTTGCTTCAAAACTACTTTAATTATAACTTGTTAAAGTTACCTGCTAGGCTTGATCAGCTTGGCGGCTTGCGCAGGAGTGGCCAGCTCGGTCGGGAAGAATGTAGCGCCGTAGAAGTCGAGGCCGTTCTGCAGCAGGATGTTGGCTTCTTCGATGCTGGCCAGGGTCACGCGGATGACGCTGGTGGCATCCTTGGGCACCATGCTGCTGACCAGCTCGCCATCGATGGTCGCGAGGGCACGACTCGGCGTCTTCTCTAGTGGTTTAGGTGTGGACGAACCTGCAGGGGAAAGAACCTTGGCATTTGTAACTATATTATTAACAGCACCATTGGTGTAGTGGTAAGTAAACCTTGCTACGTTAGACGTCGCGCGTTCGATCCCCGTGTCAGGGTAAATATTCAATAAAAAAGAACTTTAAAAAAAGGATATAAGTATAATATCAGTGGTCTGGTACTCGTAGGACAAGCTCTGCTTAGAGTTGGGTCAGGTGGTGCTGTGTGATAATATCCAAGCTGTTTACTAACCAATGAAATAAAACAAAGCCCGTGGTAATCGTTTTGATTCATATTTCAATATAATTTACAAAAGACCAGGGTACGAGATTCCAGCTTGGAATCGACTGGAAACTGGCACCAAATCCTCGCCTTCGAATTAAGAGGCTTATATTCAACCTATGGGATACCACGGCTTAACTCACAAACCATAAAATACTTAAGAAATTTGCTATAACCTTCCCTGGGCGAACCAGCGAAATGTAGACGGACCACTTCAACGATTGAGCCGAACTTGTAGAGGGCGTGCCTCACGTCCTCCTCAGGAACCTCATCCGGGATGTCGTACACATAGATGGTGAACGTCTTCTGCGGCCGACATGGGATCGCGATCTAGAAAACAACTAGAGGTTAATAAACTTTAACCTGACCACACAAAACACGAAAAAATACACTGCTCCTGCATCTATAAGGATCTCCTGACATATATTCCCGTTGCAAAAGCTGATTTACTTGATGCAAGTATGCTAGTATCGCTGATATGGGGAGACCCTTATCTAAGCAGGAATGGAGCAGGATTTTGCTTTAAGACAGCAGAATTGACCTACTGTGTGACAGAAAACGGAAGATAAAGAAATCTACAGATTTTCATGTAATTGTAAAAAGAAAAATCGTGAAACAGTTAATAATGTAGAAGAACAAATGGACGGCATAGAGAACAACAAGTAGAAGAAGCAGATATGAAAAATGAACGAGAGAATAGACAAGCGATCTGTAAGGCTGGAAGAAAAAGCAAATTCATGTGATCCAATTGACAAATTTTTTTTTAGTCCGTCGTGTAGATTAGTAAAAAATATTGGACACGTATTTTTTTCGTTTTTTACGTAATCAAAAAATAACGGCGATACATTGAGTTGAAATTTCGCGTGACGTCACAACCCGGTGCAGTTTGTATGGGGCTTATACTGAATATTGACGTCACGGGTCCCCCACCCTAAACTTTAATGCGCTACATCTATGTTTATTTTCATTAATTTGAAAAAGCAAAAAATACATGTCTATTATTTTTTTATTTCCTAACTGACGGACTAATTAGAATTTTTATTTTCATACCCTGGAGAATAACCAATTATTGTTACCTTCCTATAAAATCTGGATCCGGTGACTTTGTGGAAGCCCTTCTTGAAGACCATTTGGTAGTCGTCGACGTTGGAGAACTTAAAGAGGATACCCGTGGCGGTCTTGGTCAAGGAGAAGCAGCCCTTGAACTCCATTTTCTCACAGATAGCGGACGCCTTCTCCATGCTAAGACCGTGGGACGGGGTGAGGAGGAACGCGCCTTTCGTGAGGAAGTTCTCAGAGTCAGAGATGTCGGAGTCGCTGTCGCCCCCTTTCATTATAGTGTGGATCTGCTCCTTCCACATGTGCGAATCTGACATCTGTCGGGGACAGTATTCGTTATTACACATAAAACAATTTAATAATAATAACAATAAACCATTTATTTCCAATCACAGTGACTTATCCACTACAGCAATAACTAGATTTGAGGACACAAACAATATGAAACATGTAGCAAAGCCAAAGTGAGAGATCGGAATCCGTACAAGGAAACCCCGTGTTACAGGATTCCGGCCCCCATCTTCGGGCCAAACTTAAATCTAGGCAGATAAATTAAAAAATCATATAGTATAGCACAGAAGATTGAAACTGTGTTCGTAATCGAGCTTAATTTTAAAAAGAATGATCTTCCAGCAAAAGCTTTACCTTTATTATACACGACTGAAATACTAGCTTTTCCCCACAGTTTCACCCCTTTTGCGAAATTTCATGGTGATATGCCTGGATCCAGCGGTTTAGATGCTGACAGACTAAGATTGTAAAGTAATTGTAGATTGTAATGTTCATTGGCATTTAATGAGATGTAACTTAATTAATTAAATGCCAATTAACAAATTCCCGCGGGAACTCCGAAATTACCGCGGGTGAAACCGCGGGGCACAGCTAGTTTCTAATATATTATGTACTAGCTGTGACCCGCGGTTTCACCCGCGTAAGTTTCCGGATTTCCGCAGGAACTATTTGTTTTTCTAAAATAAAAATAGCCGGAGTTACCTACTCCTTATAACATCAGCTATATCTGCCAGTGAAAGTCATGTTAAAATCGGTTCAACCGTTTCGGAACATACAGACAGTCAGACAAACAGACAAAAATTAAAAAAAAAATTATGTAAGTACCGTATATTACATACTTTAATGCATTTAGTGAAAAGCTGTTAATTTGAAATTTCAAACAGACACTTCAATTTTATTTATATTTACATTTATAGCCTCCCCCCGCGTTAATATCGAATTTCTCGCGGGAATTCCGGGATCAAGAGTTCCCTATGTCCTTCTCTGTACCCCTGACAACGTGTATGCAAAGTTTCATGATGATCCGTTGAGCCGTTGAGAGGTGGAAGCATAATAAACTCGCTTTTTATTACCAATTTTTCCAGTTGATCCTCCAAATATAAATAATTGTCTTTAGAGTAAGGATAGTAGGGCCTGAGGGTTATTATTGCCACGCGCTACTGACGCTACAAAAAGAGATGACACACGCTCAACCATTTTGTCTCGGAGACATGATTGCTATCGCATTGTTCTTTCTCGACGCATCCGGTTTGAGGTGTAGGTAAAAAAAATATCAGAATTTATGATCGAATTTGAAGTAGGCACTGAAGACGCGCCTATAATGCCAGTTTTGTTTGTGTGAAATCTACCGTATGATTTATTCGGAAGGATTCTGGGACACTGGTGCGGTCGGAAAGAAAAATGGTGACCATACATCGAAACTACCATCAATGAAATCTATTCGGAAGTTTTTGAGTTGTAAAATGTGAGCGGCCGCGGCCATTCACACAAATATAATTACACACAAACAAATACACACACAAGCACACTGCCATACACACAAACAAATTCAAGCTCACTGACACTGAAGGATCGAAGTGAAGGATTAAGAAGGAAAAAAAAATCGATTTTTGGTATTATCGCACATCGCTTTAAAATATTAGCCTAGCCTCTTGCTTTAATACTTATAAGTTATAATCAACTTATAAATAGCATTGAGCCTCTCTACAAAAACCTTAATTGGATCCTCAATTAGTTGCCATAGAAAAACAATGAACCCTTACCATTATCAATGCAAATTTGAGTTTATTTGTTTGTTACGCTTTCACGCCTTAGCGGCTCAACCGAAAATCATAAAATTTTGTATACACGTCGTTAGGAGTAGGTACCTACATAAAATGACATGGATGCTTTTAATCGCGGAGTAAAAGCTAGTAAATGAATAAACATTATCTATATTTGATTTCCTGTTGAACCAAATTCTTTTTACAATGGTGCTTGAGCTATTTTCGAAGCCGACTGTACTTAAAATCGTACCAAAAAAAATATTTATATACTTCATTAAAATAATCTTGTTAAAAGTCACAAGATCTGTTAAACATTTAATCGATTGAAACGAAAAACTTTGAAATTCTGTAGGAGTAGGTACATTCAATTAATTTCAATTAGATTAAAACAAAGATTACGTTCAGCCATCAAGTGGGTGGACAGTTAGAGTAATTTGCGATCTCTGGCCCATCGATTATGTCCAGCTGTGGTCTCCCACAAACCGATAAACGCCAAATATGGTGTGGTGCCTCCATAATTGTGACCGGGCGTTTTGGTAAGCAATTTTTCAATCAGGAACCTATATCAAGCTTTTGTGTAATTGTCTAAACGTATCGGTGTGATTATGCTATTATGTTATTTTGTGAAAGACACTAAAGATATTGTTTAATGAAATTGATTGAATGATTTTTTTTTTTATTTATTTATTCTTCCTTGCTCAAAATTTCAGATGGCGAACTTAATTTTCTTCTCATAGTAAGAATTGACTGATTGTATAGAATAGAAGGTGCAGTACCTACATTTGTGACTGTTGAATAAGATGAAGAGTCATATCTACATTTTAACTAGGTATACAAAATCACTAGCTGTTCCTCGCGGTTTTACTTGCGTTAATTGCGGAGTTCCCGCGGATAAAATGTACCCTATGTCCTTTTCTGTACCCCTAGTAACGTGTACGTAAAATTTCATGATGATCAGTTGAGCTGTTAAGGCGTGAAAGCGTAACAAACAAATAGACAAATAAACTCACTTTTAGATTTATAATTTAACTAGCTGTTCTCCGCGGTTTCACTCGCGTTGATTTCATAGTTCCCTCGGGAATTCCAGGATAAAAACTACCCTACGTCCTTCTCTGTTATGTACTCCTGACAACGTGTATGCAAAATTTCATCATGATTGATTGAGCGGTTAAGGCGTGAAAGCGTAACAGACAGACAAACAGACAGACAGACAGAGTTACTTCAGCATATGTTATAAATTATAAATGGCGCCGCACCGTCTTATCATCGATGTGACCATATTTGCGGTACATAATTCTCAGTGTTTCATCATCATCACTTTCCGCACTTTTCCATCCGTGCCGAAAATCATGTAGGTAGGTCCATCACCTCGTTGCAAAGTTAAAAAGGAGGACAAACAAAAAAAATGAGATCAAAGACAAATCCAAAGTGGGCCAAAAATGTGGCTCTATTTGATGTCAATTAAAATCTTCGAATGCACAATGTGACTAGAGAAAAATCAAGATAAATTTCCTACCTGACTACGTCCCTTCTTGGTAGTTTTGTCAGCGGGCGGCGCCTGGGCGGTCTGCTTGGTGGGCTCGTCCTCGGTCTCGGGCTGGCTGGGCGGGTTGTGTTCAGTATCGGAGACACCTTCCGCTAAGGACATGTTCTTGCGACTGATGAAGGCGGTCGGCTGCGACGGGTTTTCGTTTGGGAGTGATGGCAACTCAGCCGTGCAACGGCGCTCCTCGACTAGAGAGCTCGCGACGGCCGTGGAGTCGCCTTGGGGTGTTGGAATACTATATTTTTTTGGAAGAAACAACGAAAGAAAAAAGGAAAATTGAAGCGTTAAAGCTAAAACGCAACACATTATTGTAAACATACCTACGGGTTTTAAAAGTGAAATTAGAAATGTATAGACAAACTAAATTAACGTTATTTGAAAACTTCTCAAAATTATAAATTATATAAAAAATATCCCATTTCATTATATTTTTTTAATTAATAAATTATATAATAAACCCCCGGATTTGCGTAGAGTTTTTTTGAACTATAGTTAGAAATAAGTAACTACATGTACACATATAAAATGCTTTGTCCTGAATGACTCACAGACAAATCAAAGCCCAGCCTAAACCGCTCATCGTAGAGACCTGAAACTTGGAGGGTGTGTTCTTTGTATGACGTAGGCATCCGGTAATAAAGAATTTTTGAAAATTCTTCCCCTAAGGGAGTGAAAAAGGGGGGCAAAGTTTTTATGGAACAATTCCGCGGGAACTCAGAGATTATCGCGGGTGAAACCGCGTGGGACAGCTAGTCTTTATTAAAAACCTGGCAAAGGTCAAGCCGTTTTTGAGGTCCCGTGTTTGGTCTTTAAGTCAGTGACCTGTCGCTTGTATATAATATATTATAGATAGATATAGAACGAGTTCACTAAAAATATGTAACAATTTCTACGTTGAATATCTACTTACTGAATACAGCGACTCTATAGTTTTTGCCGTTATTTTTATAGCAGAAACTGAATGTGTAACAAGATGTAGGCAGTAGGCAATGCCATGGGCCCACAACCACACATCATGGATATAGAGTAAAGACTAAAGACGTATGCACACCATCACACAGGAAAGAAGTAACTGGTGGTATCAATAAAATAAAAAAATATAGAAAGAATCCACGATTATTGCTGTCAAGCCATTGAGTCACTCAATGTCAGTTCACTTCGCAGAAGAGCTTCGCCCTTATGCTCCTGCAAAAGACTTGAAGGTTCTGAAGATCTGAAGAGTTCTAAATTATAGCGTTCTAGAAATAATATTATAGACTTTTGGCAGGTTACTCCAGCGGTGTTACGCGCACTGAGAGAAGAATCGAAGGGTGGAAATCGTGTCGTGACCAAAAAAAACCACCCCACTGAAAATGAATACATGCTTTGATTTGTGAGTGGCATGATGACCATTTACGCCAATCAAGTCGAGGTTAATTTTCTTTTAAATTGTTAGTTGATCATTGTTGAGGTTTGACCCCACGACTGTGTCATCCGAACCACTGAATTGCTGTAAAAGTACGACACGAAGTCAAAGTTAAAATAAACGAGATACGAGATTCATTCGCTTCTCGCAAACCATTTGCATCAAAATCAATGTCCTACATAAAAATGCGTGAGTGTTGGTTAGAACAAAGTTTTTTTTTTCAGTTAAACTGAGTCCGTTTTATTTATTTACTTTATTTATTCAATTTGGTAAAATACAGTACTTTTACACATCAACTTGTCTTAGGTAGGTAGGTACATTACGTTATATAAGTAGGTACACTATCATGTTACTTATAAAATATGTGTGTACTTGCTCATTAATTAAGCAGTTGCGGTCATAATTTTGATACAAATATAATATCATTTATCATCATATTGGTAATATCATTATTCGTTATACACAATATACATAATTATTCATTCATTATATATATGTTCATTATATATCAATTAATTATTATACACAAACAATCATAATATATCACATACGTCATAATAAATATTATCCCAAATTCCGATTCATTACAATAAATTAATATTCATACTGTTACGTGCTAGGGTTCTTTATTCGGAGTTTAACACTAACTTTACAAAAACACTAGGTCTAGGGTTCCTAGGTCTAGGTATCGCAACACTGAAACACTAAACGACAGATCTCGAAGTCCAATAGTCTCGCCAAGGTCGCAGGTAGTCGCAGGTATCGCTCAAGATTCACTCGTAGTTATCGCTTCGCAAGCTCAAACTGAACTGCCCGTCCGGTTCGGTTGCGCCGTTTATATATCCAACCGAACGGGGCTCTAGAATGTTCGAGTCCGATGTATTTTACTAGCCACTCGGCCGAACGTTTCTAGAATAGAACTTCTATCGAATTCGCTACTCCAATGTGTTTGCTTTACATTGCGCGTTTTGCATACATTGCGCGCTATCGATTTGGGCTCGACCGCGACACTGCCCCCTTCTTAGAGACGCTCGTCCCGAGCGTCACTATTGCTGCCTTGATAACGTGCTAAGCGGTCGATGTGCACTATTTTGAAAGCTCCCCTTGGTTGACGTTGAATCCGATACGTCACGTCATTCATCCGGGTAACAACCTTGTACGGGCCTTCCCATCGAGTCTGTAATTTCGGAGATTTTCCCTTTCGACGGATAGGATTGTGTAGCCATACAAGTGATCCCTCCTCAAAACCACTTGTATTCGCCCTCCGGTCATATCTCGTCTTCATGTTCTCGCTTGACTGCAAACCATGCTCTCGAACCAAAGCATAGACGTCCTGCATCTTCTCCCGTAGATCGGAGACGTAGTCCTGCATCGATTGAGGGTCATCTGGAGGTCCGCCTGTCAGTAGATCCACTGGTAGCCGTAGTTCCCTACCGAAATTCACATACGCTGGGGTCGCCTTCGTGCTCTCATGCTCAGATGTTCTGTAGGCGAGTAGGAACAGCGGTATGAATTTGTCCCAATCTCTTTGGTGTTTATCAACCAGTTTCGCCAAATTCCTCTCTAGCGTCTGGTTAAACCTCTCCACCATGCCGTCAGACTGAGGGTGATATGGCGTGGTCCTCGTCTTGTGCATTCCCAAGATTTTGCACATTTCCTGGAATAGCTGGGATTCGAAGTTCCTTCCTTGATCTGAATGGATTTCCAAGGGTACACCGAATCGACATATCACTTCCTCAACCAACTTGGAGGCTACTGTCGTGGCTTCCTGATTAGGTATGGCGAACACTTCCGGCCACTTGGTGAAATAATCCATGACGACCAAGAAGTACTTGTTCCCTGACTCGATCACCGGAAAAGGTCCAGCCACGTCAACAGCAATTCTTTCCCAGGGCGCACCAACATTATAGAGTTGGAGGTTTCCGCGGGCCCTAGTTGACGGACCTTTGACTGCAGCACAAGTGGTACATTTGCGGCACCACTCCTGCACATCCTCTCGACAATGAAGCCAGTAGAATCTTTCCCTTACTTTTGTTAATGTTCTCTTCACGCCAAGATGTCCACCTGAAACCCCATCATGTATTTCACGAAGAACATCTTTCACCCTGGTCCTTGGAACAACTAACTGAAGGTGGAACTCTCTGCCGTTAGGTTTCTCCCATTTTCGGTAAAGTATTCCGTTCTGCAGAACAAAGCTGTCCCATTGGGCCCAATACGCTTTAGTGATAGGGCTAGTGGGCGCGACCTCAACCCATTTTGGTTTGTCCGCACTACGTTTTTTCCAAGCCACGATGAGTCGAACGTCTTCATCATCTTCCTGAGCTTCTCTCATGGCCTCATCTTGCCACAATCCCGGAGGGCTCGTTCTCGTAAGCTTAACGGTCAGTTCTTTCGACTCCTGTTTGACACAATGCTTACAATCTTCAGGGCATGGTCTTCTTGAGAGGGCGTCAGCGTTGCCATGAGCCTTCCCACTGCGGTGTTCGGTGACGAAGTCAAACTCCTGGAGTTGTTCGATCCATCTGGCAACTTGACCTTCTGGATTCTTAAACTGAAGTAACCACTTCAAGGCGGCGTGATCAGTGCGAAGTGTAAACTGTCTTCCGATAAGGTATTTGTTGAAGTGTTGCAGCGTCTTTACCACAGCCAAGAGTTCTCTCCTTGTCACGCAGTAGTTCCGTTCAGGTTTCGACAATGATTTGCTAAAATAAGCAATCACGACTTCTCTATCGCCTTGTTTTTGAGACAAAACACCACCGATCGCCGTGTTGCTAGCATCTGTGTCGACAATGAACTGGCCGCAAGTCTGAGGGTAGCCTAAGATCGGTGTTTCACACAAACACTGCCTCAATTTTCGGAAGGATTCTTCGCAGCCCTCGTCCCAACAGAATGGCTGTTTCTCTTCAGTTAGGCGATGCAACGGTTTGGCGATTTCGGAAAATCCTTTAACAAACCGCCTGTAGTACGAGCATAGTCCCAGGAAGGCTCGCACTTCCGTCTTATCTCTGGGAGTTGGTCACTTCTGTACTGCTTCAATTTTCTGCGGGTCAGTCTGGATTCCCTCGCTGGTGATTACGTGGCCGAGGTAATTGACTTTATTACTGAACAGATGGCACTTCTTCGGGTTCAGTTTTAAGTTAGCACCTCGTATCTTTCCGAAAACTTGCTCCAAATTCCGCAGGTGATCTTCAAAGTCTCGACCCATGATGATGACGTCATCCAGATAGACTAGGCAGGCGTCTCCCACTAACCCTGCCAGTACACACTCCATGAGACGCTCAAAGGTAGCTGGCGCGTTGCATAATCCGAAAGGCATAACGTTAAACTGCCATAACCCTTTGCCAGTTGTAAATGCTGTCTTCTCTTTGTCTTTCGGATGGATTTCCACCTGCCAATAACCAGATTTCAGGTCCAAGGTCGAGAACCATTGCATACCACTCAGGGTATCCAAGGTATCGTCGATACGTGGCAGTGGATAGCTGTCCTTCTTTGTGACATCATTTAACCGTCGATAATCTACACAGAACCGCATGCTACCATCTTTCTTCTTCACCAAGACCACAGGCGAACACCACGGGCTTGCGGATGGTTCTATAATCTTATTTCTTCTCATATTCTCTACCATGTCATGAACTTCTTTTTCCTTAGCAATCGGAATTCGCCTTGCTCGCTGCCGAATAGGTCTTTCATTCCCGGTGTCGATCCTGTGTTGAACTAACGACGTCCTTCCAAGATCTTCTTCCTGGGAGGAGAAGATATCTGCGTAGCGCAGCAGCATTTTCTTAGCTTTGAAGCTCTGCGAATAGGTCAGATTGTTCTTACAGCCGTCAAGAAGTTCTGTAATAGTAGACCCATTCTTGGTGTTGGACGCATCTGATTCTGCTATCGGCATTGATTGACACTGCTTTACCCAAACAGCTTCCTCGCATTGTCCAACAACTTCACCCTTGTTTAAGGTAACCTCGTGATTCTCCAGATTCACGACTCTTATTACTGCAGTGTTTGTTCCTCTTACAAGGGTCCTTGCTGTCAGGAGTCTCTGGGTCGACGTTTTGCTTGGTGTATCTTCAATCAACACGCATCTTGGCTTATTGTTTTTAGCTGATGACAGCTTCACCTCTACTTGAGTTTGTGCTCGTCCAGGTATGACAACTTTGTTTAGGCAAGTCACTTTTCCAGTGGGACCTCCAAGTATCAATATCTCCTCGTCGCCACACTTGAAAACGCTGTTAGTGACGTCAATTCTGCAGTTATGTTTCTTCATGAAGTCCAGGCCCAAAATGCACTCGTCGATAATTTCAGCCACTATGACGTTGTGAGTGTACGGTACTTCTCCCACATACATTGTGACTGATATTTCCCCCAGGACGGGTATTGGCTGACCGGAGGCGAAAAGAAGCCGACAGTCGACATTCTTGCGTTCCAACGTACCTCCCACCATGTCCGGCTGAACTATCGTCCTAGAGGCTCCGGTGTCTATCGTCATTTTGCAGTCTTTCCCATTAACCGTGCCGCATATCGATAGACTGTTCCCATTGCACGCCTGTGAGATGACCATTGCTGGGGCTTCTTTCACGCCAGCCAGTACCCGCCCCTTAGTCCTGGCTGTTACTCGTTTCCCTGACTCCCGATAGAGGACGGAGTCTCCTGCCTCTTTGTCAGTTCATCAAGTTGTTTCTGCAGCTTGATGATTTTTTCTGTCACCTCATCCTTCTTCGGGCAAGAGAACTGCAGGTGGCCTCGTTCACCGCATTTGTAGCACAAGGATCCAGTCTTTTTTAGGGGTGCCTTAATTACCTTAATTTCTTCAGTGACTTCCCGCAGCTTATGCGCACGCACATCTCGCCGCACCGCTTCAACTTCCAGGGCATGTGCCAGGGCATCCTTCAGTGAGGCATGATGACGAAGCCCCACTGCAGCCCTTATCTCCATGTCCCGGATGCCATCAACGAAGGCTTGCAAAATGTTTGCGTCCACCATCTTGGTGTCAGCCGTCGGGTGCGCTTTGCGGACAAGCTTCTCAACCTCCAGTGCCCACTGTTGTAGTCCTTCTCCTGGACGCTGGACTCGATCTCGTAACTGGGCCCGGAACACGTGTTCAAGATGGCGCTCCCCATATCTGGATTCAAGGGCCTCCATCAGTTCCTTGAAGCCACTTCCTGAGCTAGGCAGTGCCTCTAAGACAGACAAAGCTGAGCCCCTGAGCGCCACAGTGAGAGCTGTCAGGCTCTGCTCATCCGTCCACCCATTAGCAGTAGCGACGGTCTGGAACTGCTGCCGATACGCGGGCCAAGACGTAGTTCCGTCGTAAGGTGGCACCTTCACTCTTGGTCCCTGGACTACGGCGACGGCTCCACTCGATGTGATTCCCACAGTTTTAAGTCGCAACAATTCTTTTTGCAGTCCAGAGACACCAGTTTCTAATCCTGTGACCCGCTCCTCGACTACATTCTTCAGTCCAGTAAGATCGGTTTCCAATACTGTGACGCGCCCTCCTACTGAATCGACGTCTTCACGGAGTTGCTTCACTACATTGCTGACCTTACCAACGGCCGCCAAAACTGTGTGAAGATTTTGCTGTTGTTCTTCACGATTTTGTTGTTGCTCTTCACGTATGACGTGAAGTAGTTTGGCGCGCTCCCTTTGATCTTCACGCATCTGGTGCATGCCCTTATTAATGCTCTCGACCATCGCCACCAAGCTCCGTATATCCAGAGTTGGTACGTCCGCTGCTCGTGCAGTAGTTGTAGTCCGGCCATGGCCGGTGGGCGTGGCCAGGTGGGCGGAGTCAGTGGGCGGGGCTTCGGCGGTGGGCGTGGTCCAGAGGGCGGGGCTTAGGGCGGGCGTGGCCGCGTGGGTGGAGCCAGGAGGCGTGGCCACTTGACCAGTGGGCGGGGCCTCGGTGGTGGGTGGGACCGAATGGGCGGGGCCAGTGGGCGTGGTCAGGTCGGTGGGCGGGGCCTCCATTGTGAGTGGAGGGTGGTGGGCGGGGCCAGTGGGCGGGGCCCGATGGCCAGTGGGTGTGGCCTGGCGGGCTGCAGGCGTAGCCCCCGCAGCACGTTGTGCCCTCGTCCTGACGCCTTCCTCGACGATGTCTTCCCTCGGAGTTAGTGGCATCTCCAAATTTCACTTCCGACACCAAATTGTTACGTGCTAGGGTTCTTTATTCGGAGTTTAACACTAACTTTACAAAAACACTAGGTCTAGGGTTCCTAGGTCTAGGTATCGCAACACTGAAACACTAAACGACAGATCTCGAAGTCCAATAGTCTCGCCAAGGTCGCAGGTAGTCGCAGGTATCGCTCAAGATTCACTCGTAGTTATCGCTTCGCAAGCTCAAACTGAACTGCCCGTCCGGTTCGGTTGCGCCGTTTATATATCCAACCGAACGGGGCTCTAGAATGTTCGAGTCCGATGTATTTTACTAGCCACTCGGCCGAACGTTTCTAGAATAGAACTTCTATCGAATTCGCTACTCCAATGTGTTTGCTTTACATTGCGCGTTTTGCATACATTGCGCGCTATCGATTTGGGCTCGACCGCGACAATACCATTCAATATAATGTCAATAGTTTGTATTCAATTGTTATTAATTATTATTATTATGCGTGAAAAGAGGCAAATATATAAAAACAAAACTCATTTCGAAAAAAATTACATTAAGTACGTTGCTTTGTTTTTCCGTAGAGAAGCCGTGTGACGCCGTGACGGAAAATGATTTTTTCCTCCCATCTGCACCGTGCGATAAAGAACTTCGTTCTAAAAAAACTGTGTGGACGAGCCTCATTTTTTAATACAAGTCAATAATTTGACAAAATGCCAGTCGACACCGGGGCAATGGTGCGTGACAGCTGTCGATAAGTTTTTGTTCTTGCTGCTCCTGTCTATCGATGATCAGGATTTATGATGTTAACGACTAATCTTCACAGAGATCAATATTCAATACGCCTCTCCAAGAGGGGGTGACAGTGACACACTGAGTGCAGCCGGTGTAAACCAATAAGCGACCAATGACCAATAATAATAATCGTTCCAAAAACCATTAACCAATAAGTGCGCGCCTATCACTGGGCGCAGTACCTCCGCATAGAAGCGGTCATGGCGGAAAATTCTTACACTTTTTTTCGCCTAGCTCGTACCGTGTGATAGGAAAGTACATTCCAAATTTTTTTCCTCGGATTTACAGTTTCATTATTGTGTAAATGTTATCTCAGAAAGTGGCATCAAATCCAAAAGTTTTCGTACGCGTCAGATTTAGGCACATTACGTACGTTACACATGAGAGAAAAAAAATGTAATATAGACGGAAGGAAAGAGAGCTATACTTAAAAAAAGCACCATGAAAATATGTGATTTAATTTATGTACTTAGTACATAGGGTAATAATTTATAACCTAATGGTTGTGCTAGATGGTGCTATAACCAATGGGCATGTTGACTAATTTTTATTTTTTAGTCCGTCTTGTAGATTATTAAAAAATATTGGACACGTATTTTTTCTTTTTTACGTAATCAAAAAACGTACGTACGTACGTTACGTTACGTACGTTACGTAATATTGAGTTGAAATTTCGCGTGACGTCACTATTCTGACAGTTTGTATGGCGGTTTTGCGGTTAGTGACGTCACGACCCCCTCACCCTAAACTTTAATGCGCTTTATCTCTGTATATTTTAATTTATTTGAAAAAGGAAAAAATACGTGTCTATTGTTTTTTTTATTTTCTAACTGACGGACTAATTAGAATTTTGATTTTCAAAAGTAGTCCACATCCCTATTATCGAGGGTTTCAATACATCCTTCGTTTAACTTGACGCCCTGTGTCGTGTTGCACGCGCAATTTTTTGAACACCATTTGCGTCGCTAGTTTTGTATCTTAGACAGTATTTCGATGTGTGTTTAAGATAATAAATTTATTGTAGGCTCGTTTTTTTACAAATTTGCTAGAAGAAGTTGTAAAATATAATGTGCCATGTTGATTTGTTACTCAATTTTTGTAACGCAATAAAAGTGTGATGTAATAAAAGTATCATTGGCTTATTTGGACATAGATAAGCAATAGTGTGTTAACCCACACTGGAGAAATTTTGAGTAAATCGTGTTTTAAAAGTAGGAACGCCATTTGTGTCAACATTTTTTATGTTAAATATTTAATTACATATTTAAGCAATGTAATAAGGTAAACACACAATTAAAAAACGTTCCCTAACTCTCAATAAATCGTTCTGAATCAATAACTTGTGTTCATCACACAAAGTGCAGCCCCGTCGGGAATCGAACCCGCAGAACCTCTTGATTAGTGGGCAGGCATGGTGACCTACTACGCCATCGGGTCGTCAAAGGTAAATACCTACATACTTCTGTATAAACCCCTAAAAAGCCCTCTGAGGCATTGAATTTCTAAAAGCATTTTCTAGTGTTTCCCTGCATTGTGTACGGAAGTCTTGTATAATTTACAGTCCTTAAAAAACAAAACGTCTGGTTCACAAATTAGTGCCAACTTTACAAATGCAACCTTTAAAAGCAATTCCATCCCATCGCAGGTGCAGCACCAGGCCTGGCGCTCCTGGTGGGCAACTTCATCACAACTTCATTAAAATTACCTTTTTTTTTTTCCAAACTGCAATTAAGAGTATCACTAACAATCTAGTAATCTTGTAACTTTCTCAATTAAAAATTATTGTATCATAAAAATCATAAACACAAACATAAAAACACACAAATATTAGGTACTAAAAACAACATAAAGTCGCATTGAGAACCTCCTACTTTTTTGGAAGTCGGTAAAAACATAAATATACGCTTATCGCTTATCAAATGTGTAAGTATGTATAGATTTTTATCATTTCATAATAAAAAATACATATAGTCAAAATATATTACAGGCACCTTTGTCAATCTTATAATGACAGTCGTGTGACGAGATGTAACTGTGTTTGTCGTAAACTTATTATATAATGTGAATACAAAACCTCTATGAAAAATAATTGAAAGGTGAACGCTCGTGCACAAAATGTAACATGCTATTGTATCAAATAGTGATGTCATATTTATAGTACGGCCTATTTTGAACGTTTGGAACTTTTACCAAAACATGTTTGGTTGTATTTTTAATTATTATTATAATATATTTAGTAAAGGACCTACTTTGAAGTAAGTAAAGTACTTGTTTACTAAATCAGTAGTTTTAAAAATAAAAAAAAGAATAGTGTTTTAACGCAAAAGAAAAATTATGATCATTTTTTTTTAAATATGACATTTAGGGTACTTATGTTTCAGTGCTAAAAGAAAATTTATAGAAAAAGATATAAATAAAAAAATAAAAGAAGTACTTGTGAAAAGTTTTTTCAATCAAGTATCCTAAAACTAAGACAGAATGGGAAGGAAACTATCCTATCTTTTAAGTTGGCCCATATTATGAATGGTTACAAAATTTTATCAAAATCCGTTCAGTAGTTTCGGAGTCCATTGCGGACAAGCAAACGTGACACGTGATTTATATATATTAGATATTATAGATATACACGCCCAGACACAAAGTCCACCCGCACCGGCAATCGAACCCGGAACCCCTTGATTAGCGGGTGGGCAATGGGCATGGTGACCTATTGCGCCAATCGGGTCGTCGAAAGTTATTGTTATGGTTTCAGCAGATGCTACTTGTGGTATTGACTTCTTGAGAACAATTATTATTAATCAAGATCAAGATACTAGCTGTGCCCGCGGTTTCACCCACGTTCATTTCAGAGTTCCCGTGGGAATTCTGGGATAAAAAGTACCCTATGTGTTAATCTGATGTATAAGCTATATTATTGTAAAGTTTCATTTAAATCCATCCAGTAGTTTTTGCGTGAAAGAGTAACAAACATTCATCCATCCATCCATCCATCCATCTATCCATATATTCTTACAAACTTTCGCGTTTATAATATTAGTAGGATATTAAGCGTACTGATAAATTAACTGAAAGCATAATTAACCTTGTTGTGCTGAAGTTTCTGATGCAGTTGCATGTCCTCTATTGTGATTCAACTTTTCAGTTCTGAATCATGACCAAGGAGAGGTTCTCACCGTTTTTAAGACAAGTAAGTCACACACATCTTAGGAAATACCTACCTTTTCAAACGATGAACGTATGTATTGAAGCCGCTTACCTACTCTAGTATTCAGATATCAATTCTCGTGTCAAATCTATGCTATAATAGTACTACTACTATAATAATACTATAATACTATGCTATCTTATCTTAATCTAATATATCAGAGACCAATGCGGTGACTCCCGTTCCGGCTCGTTCCTGGTGCAGAGGTTGGCCATGGCTATTCAGCGCGGGAATGCGGCCAGCCTCATGGGCTCCTTTGCACCGGGAACGGTCAGGGGCGGGTTATTTGATATACATCAAATAGGATAGGATTGACAGTTAGTTATATAATATTAAGTTACCAATTGTTTAATATTTATCTAATATATATAAATCACGTGTCACGTTGTTTGTCCGCGATGGACTCCGAAACTACTGAACGGATTTTGATAAAACTTTGTAACCCTTCATAATACCTATGGTCCAACTTAAAAGATAAGATAGTTTTTATCCCGGAATTCCCGCGGGAACACCAGAACTCAGGGGTACAAAGAAGGACGTAGAGTACTTTTTCCCGGAATTCCCGCGGGAACTCCGAAATTACCGCGGATGAAATCGCGGGGGACAGCTAGTAATATTATAAAGAGGTAATGTTTGTGAATTTGTAAAGTTGTAGGGAGTAATCTACTGAACCGATTTTGAAAAATCTTTTACCAATAGAAAGCCACGTTATTAGTGAGTGTCATAGGATATATTGTAACCCGGAATTCCCGCGGGAACTCTGAAATTACTGCAGGTGAAACCGCGGGGGAACAGCTAGTCTATACCTACTCTATACTAGAGGTAAAGTTTGTGAGTTTGTGAGTTTGTGACGTTGTAGGGGTAATCTCTGGATCTACTGAACCGATTTTGAAAATTCTTTCACTTATAAGAAGCTACGGTAGTCTTGAGTGAAATAAGGTACTTTTTATTCCGAAATTCCCACGGGCACTCTGATATTACCGCGGGTGAAATCGCGAGGGAACAGCCATACGTCTTTCCCATAGGAGCGCTGGGTGCGGCCGCGCCCGGGCGCCAGCCGGGCCGGGCGATCAACATCTGAATAACAAGCTAATGGTAAGTTCCACTGAGGTTGAGGCAGCCTGATTGGTGAATCGCGGCACAGCTCCTCTCCGCTCTGCTCCGCTCCGCCTCAGTGGAACCGCACTCTAAATGAACGCAAATAAGCAATAACATGTTAACCCACAAAATTAAGTTATTGATTCAGAACGATTTATTGAGAGTTGGGGAAAGTTTTTTAATTGTGTGTTTACCTTATTACATTGTTTAAATATGTAACTAAATATTTAACATAAAAAATTTGACACAAAATGGCGCTATAATTTTAAAACTTTAATTTAATCAAAACTTCTCCAGTGTGGGTTAACACACTATTGCTTATCTATATCCATATTATCTGTGGCAGTGCCTATACCTATCTACTTACCTTACCCAACTACAATCTCGCACCCGGGCGCCGCATGTGGTTAAGACGGCCCTGGGAACAGCTTGTGCAGTGTAATAAAAACATAATGGGGATGTGGACTACTTTTGAAAATCAAAATTCTAATTAGTCCGTCAGTTAGAAAATAAAAAAACAATAGACACGTACATTTTTTACTTTTTCAAATAAATTAAAATATACAGAGAGAAAGCGCATTAAAGTTTAGGGTGAGGGGGTCGTGACGTCACTAACCGCTAAAACCGCCGTACAAACTGTCAGAATAGTGATATCGTCGTTATTTTTTGATTACGTAAAAAAAGAAAAAATACGTGTCCAATATTTTTTAATAATCTACAAGACGGACTAAAAAATAAAAATTAGTCCACATGCCCATTATACTAATATAAGGCCTCAACAGTTCTATAGAACTACAGGTATGGGGTACTACTGGGATGCACTCGGTTGCGCGTGCGCTTACAGATCATACCCCAAGGGTCGTTCAAAGCCCCTTTCTTTTATATTTATATTGTCTTTTATATTTATATTGCCTCTGACGCGCCGATAAATAAGATGTTAGGGTCATATAACCACCGTCGTAAGACACGCGTTCTTTGTTAACATTCATAACATAACATTCGTCGGTTAGGTCAGTAGAAAATAAAATTTTAATATTCTATCAGCCCGGAGCGTTTGAAACTGTGTTTTTGGGACGCGCGTTATGGTCAAGGGATGTTGCTGGTCATGATGAATAAGGGCCCAGGAGTGTGAGCTGCTTCTTGCACTAGCTTGTTGTGTCCGGGTTACAGTGCTTGGTGACAACAGCGGTGGGCTGCAACATGGTCGGTTCCGGGTGCATGCAAGGCTTCCCCGGTATACTGCTGCCGCAGCTCTCCCGGCCCGGGACTGAGATACCAATTAACACCACCTCGGAATCCTGGATCAGTATGCCCCTTTGCTTAACTTAGTTTGTAACATTGTGATGCGGTTTTTTTTAATAGATAAAGTGATTCAAGGAGGAAGGTTCATACGTACAGTTTATCCTGGAATTCCCGCGGGAACTCCGAAATCACTCCGAAACTAAATGTGAAAGTTAGGATTGATGTTTAATACTCAATCACGCTAGAATGGCTGAACGGAATTGGGTGAAATTTTGCATAGATACAGATTATATGATCTGTAATAGAACATAGGGTACTTTCGTCCCGTATTTCTTCGTTTTCCTCCAAGAGCTCCAAGAAAGTTCTTGCAAGATATAGTGCCATGGTTTGCAATTTCAAACCGTAGGTACAACGAAGCATTTCAATAGAAAATAATGTTGATCTAATTAATTTCACTTGGCATTGGCTAAATGCATTGTATCCGAAAGTTCATAAAAAAGAAGAAAGAAAGCTTTTATAGTTGTGGTATAGATATCTCATATCATAAACATAGAGTATTCAGTGGGTATTACCAGCCATAGTAGTCATATGACCTACATTTTAATCATATAATGGAGATACCTAGAACACGACCACTCTTCGCAAAATTTATAATTGTACTAGCTGTCCCTCGCGATTTCATCCGCGTTAATTTCGGAGTTCCCGCGGAGGTTGCGGGAAAAAGTACTCTATGTCCTTCTTTGTACCCCGACAGTAGTTTACGGTGATTAGCTGCTCCCCGCATTAATGCCGGAGTTCCCGCGGGAATTCCGGGATAAAAACTATCCTATCTTTTAAGTTGGACCATATTATAAATGGTTACAAAATTTTATCAAAATCCGTTCAGTAGTTTCGGAGTCCATCGCGGACAAACAACGTGACACGTGATTTGTTACTAGCTGTCCGCCGCGGTTTCACCCGCATTAATTTCGGAGTTCCCGCGAGAATTCTTAGATAAAAAAAGTATCCAATGACCTTTCCTGTACCCCTGACAACATGTAGGTATGAAAAATTTCGTGACGATCGGTCGAAATGTGGCGTGAAAGCGTAACGAAGTACCTACCAAAGATCATAGTAAGTATAATCACTACGGTACCTACTTTTTCCGACACTTCCAGCGCTACTTAACTAAATATTTTTTTGGTCCGTCGTGTAGAATCCAATTATACCTCACCCAAAATTTGTATAATTATGTATTTATTTTACTATGGTTGTTCATATTTTTTTTAGTAGTATATTATGATGTGTCTATATATTATATTTTGTAGCTTGTTTATGATATATTATATACATTAAATTGGAGATGTTATTGTATTTTATATGTAATTATTATTGTAATTTATGTACATATTTTACCCTAGTCTATTTATTAATACAAAAATGATTTATTATTTTTTTTTTTTAAACTCTGCGCCCACACCCGTGACGTCACACGCGGCTCCAGCGGAAGATCAGCGTCGGGCTCCTAATGGTTCCCGGCTTATGCTGAGCTGGTTGCCCTTTTGTTGCGACACGCTATTTAGGCTACTTTTTGTTATTCATATTGTTATATTGGTCGTAACGAATAAACTATATTTCATTTCATTTCATTTCATTTCATTTCATTTCATTTCATTTCATTTAGATTAGTAAAAAATATTGGACACGTATTTTTTATTTTTTTACGTAATCAAAAAATAACGGCGATACAAATTCAGTTAAAATTTCGCGTGACGTCACAACCCGGTGCAGTTTGTACGGGGCTTATACTGAATAACGACGTCACGAGTCCCTCACCCTAAACTATAATGATGCGCACTATCTATGTTTATTTTCATTTATTTGAAAAAGCAAAAAACACGTGTCTATTATTTTTTTTATTTTCTAACTGACGGACTAATTAGAATTTTGATTTTCATACCCTGGAGAGTACCCAATTTGGGTATTACTTATTATTATTATCGTTATATATATTTCAACCAATTTACACCAAACCTTGACAAATTACATTCTTATTATTTGCCTGAACCTTCCTCGTGCATCACTCCATCGATTGGTGAAAACTGCATTCAATCGTTTTGAGGTTATCGCGATGAGACAGACAGACAGACGTGGCGGAGGACTTTGTTTTATAATATGTAGTGAAGTATACATGACGGTGAAGTATTTATAATATTATTATTACTAGGACAACAACAATGTATTAATATCTTATCTACTAACGATAACGATATTTAAGAACATGCATCATACGAAAACCGCAGAAGGGATTTTATTGGATCTTGACATGCACGAAGCTGTGTCTAATTTGAACATGCAAGATATTTTGTCTTTTGTATACCTAACCTGTTTGTTAAAACGTATTTTCAGCTCTGTTAATATTTGCAACTAATTTTGCCATATCTTATATACGTATTACTTAAATATATTGTTCATCGAATTACTCGCAATACAGCTGCAGTTGCGGGCCCTGCGCTCCTGGTGGGCAACTTCATCACGTTGCCGATCATGGGGCGGCGCGGGCGCAAGGTAGCTCACCTGGCCCTCTGTCTGCCGCAGCTCCTCGGCTGGATGACGATCGTGCTAGCACCTAATGTCGTGGTAATTTGATCAATCTCCAAGTGTCGTCTCAGGGTCAGATGGAAAACTGCTCAAACCTGATCCTGTAAAATCACAGTAACCGCACTAAAACCAGAATTATTTACTAAATAAATAACAGAAAATAATGTATTGACATACAACGTACATAGATGATACACATTAATTAATTTCTTTTCGAATAAAATATGGTATATAGACAGGATCGTTTATTCGAAAATTTGATAACCGTGACGTGGAAATCGAACCTGCGATACTTGGAAAATGCGCAGCTCCAGTGATCGCTAGATTAACTGTGGCGTCAGAATATTATGAATACATGGTGGAAGCTTCAACTGAGTGTGAAACTCATCATAGACTGTACCTTTATGGTTCTCATTAGTATAACTTTGATGATAAAGTTAAGACCAACCTTGGATGTTTCAGACACTGATCGTTGGGAGGATACTGACAGGCCTGTCTATTGGCATGCTTCTACCACTTCGATCTCCATTGATAGGAGAGTGTACAACGCCCAAGCACCGAGGCGCGTTTCTCACCACCGTCTCACTCTCACATACTTTCGGCATCTTCTTCGTGCATCTCGTCGGCTCGCTGATACACTGGCAGCAAACCGCCCTCATTTGCGTGTTCTTTCCATTCATCAGTCTCATCATGATCATCTACACCCCGGAATCTCCCAGCTGGCTCCTCTCGCAAGGAAGGTACGATGAATGCAGGACTATATTTCGATGGTTCCGAGGAGACGGCGAGGAAGAGGAGCTTGAAGCGATGATACGAGCAAGAATACTCTTTGAAAAAGAAACAGACAACCGCAAAGAGGTCAAAGTGAACCCTTATCGGAGGTTCAAACAAGTGATAGTAAAAAAGGACTTCTACAGGCCCATTATAATGATGTTTCATCTTTATATGATGTGGGCTTTTGCGGGGGGGATTGTCTTAGCGACCTATTCTATTCAAATCTTAGGTATGTTGCTGGGTTCTACTGGAAACGCATACTTTTGGATGATATTTTTAGACACGCTAAGATTCTTCTCAAACTCCTTTGCTATTTACGTCATCAGCAAAGTGAAGAGGCGCACGATGCTGTTCTCTGGAAGTTTACTGTGCATCGCCAGTCAATTGGCCATTGCGGCTTATAGCTACACAAGGGCTCATGGCATGTTCATTTATGATAAGATGTGGTTACCCATTGTCTTCATAAATATCCAAATGTTCACTGTTGCTGTGAGTTTGTTACCACTGCCAATTGTAATCAGCGGCGAAGTCTTCCCACTTGAGTACAGAAGTATCGGTAGCTGTATAAGTGTTGTGGCCATCTCAATGTTCTCATTCATATGTATGAAGACATTCCCTGGCCTGATCAGTTCCACAGGCTTGCAAGGAACTTACCTCACACATGTTAGTTGTTTAGTGTATGCCACCATAGTGTGTTGGTTCATGCTGCCGGAGACGAAAGGAAAGACGTTGCAGCAGATCGAGGATGAGGACATAGCACCACCTTTGAATCTGGAGGAGGAGGAGTCGAGGCAGTCGTTGCAAGCGAACCTAGTGGTGGGGCATGAGAGGAAAGTATCGGGACGCCGATGTAGCAGCTCCATATCAGAAGCATAACGGTGTAATGTCGAGGCAGAAAAACCTGGACTACTTAAATGAAAATTTCCAGTTGTCACCGATCGTGACATTCCGAACGAAGACCACTGGAAGTGACCCACTACAAGACGTAATAGTAGTTTTAGAAATGTGATCATTTAATCTAAAGGCTCTATACTAATGTAATGCTGTAATAAAATTTATAATATTACTACTACAACTGATCGTGTTTGATTTGCCTTTTGGCTTTTCCGTCCGCACCACACCAAACAACAGCGTAGCCAGGTGGATCTTTCTACGTGCCTCCATGTTTAACAGACTTGCCCCGCTCAAATGTGGAGTGATATGGGAACGTGGAGGGACCCGAAAACAAAACCGTGCACATGCGTTTTGTACACGTTGTATGATCTTCCTTCCATCCTTCCTTTTGTAAAAATCTTAATAATAGTTTAACATTTTTTTATACATTATGTTATACCAAAAAAGGTCTCCGCTCAGCATTGTTGTGGCGCAAACCACAACGCTGGTCTTCCGCGGATACCAAAATTAAATTAATAATAGTAACTAAAAATAGTAGCAGCTTATCACTTCAGTGGTAAACAAACAAAAAGAAAACAACAATAATCAAAAAATTAAAAAATAGTAAAACAAAAAAAAAAAAATATTCTTTGTAAATAAAATGTAGGAAATACTGAGTGAATGGAATGCGTGAGATATTGGTGGAACTTGGTACAGTTGGAACGTGAGCTATAAATAATAAAAAAAATTATAAAAACTGCGACTCTATAACTTTTGATTATCTAAAATGTACTTTTTTAAATTTATTTTAAAGGTTTTAATGGTGGTTTAATATGTCCTTAGTTTATAACCCCATAGGAATATGTAATACTAGCTGTCCTCCCCGCGATTTCACCTTCATTTCACTCCCTTAACCTTTCACGTTTAGGGGTTAAACACAAACATCGCAATGAATTTTTTTTTTATTTGAAAAGTAGAGCCCAATTTCACGAGTCTAACTTTCAAAGTAGGTACCTACAATTTTAATAGTAAGAAAAAATGTGCGTTCATTCCAAAAATTACGCCTATTTTCATCCTCTTTGAGTTGGGGGGTAATTTAAAACAAAACCCTTCCATAAACTTTCCTAAAAGTTTGATCCTTTTGAAGTTTCCAGACCTAGCGTTAAGGTAGTACACTTACGGCTTACCTAAGTAGATGAGTCAGTAAACATCGTTTATAGCTTGTAGATAAATTATTTATTTATAAATGTGTGAATATATCACTAAGTACAACGTATGCACGTTTTCAAGTCACACATATTATAGCTTAGTTTGGGATCAAGAAGACTCGTGAGTCGTGTGTATGAAATGTTATCTAAAAATATATAATATAAAACGAAGTCGTTATACATATTTTGTATCCAAGTCTATCTAGTCAGTTCTACCATGGATCTATGCAACGGATTTCAGTGCGATTTTTACCATCATGGTGGGTCTGCGCCTTTACGACTGTAACGAGTGATAACAGCTAGGTATTGAATAAGTTGACAATCTGTCAGTTATCAAATATCAACGGTAGATTCAGATACGCCCGACTCGCGAGACAACGGCGGTTCTTAAAGCCGTAATCAATTGTCTTGTCGAAATTATCATTATTATAATTTAACTGAGAAAAGATATGGCGTTCTGGTTCACAAGGACAATTAGTATTTAGTTGATTACAAGTAACTGTTCTTTAGATGTTACTTTTTGTGTTTAAAATTTTAAGGAGAAATTGGCTTTAATTTTTGCAATATGACGGCAACTGGGAAGTATACACCGTTTTTAAGACAGGTAAGTCTCCTATACCAATATTTGCATTAGGTATAATTTTTTTTACAATACAAGCTGGTTTTGCCAGCACTTTCGGGAGTCCCAATGGGTTGTATAGTATATACATATATGGGACAAACAGTATTCTATATTATGTCGATTCGCAATATACACTACCTACCTACTATCGAGTTACATTCAAGTCCGTCCAATAGTTTTCGAGTGATGCGTGCACAAACAAACCCATTAAGTTTATTACACGCGGGCGGATTACGGAACGGCTGTAACGATTTGAATCTAATTTTGTATTTAGATAAGGTTTTGCTTTTCAAGTTTGTTTAAATAGGTTTGTTTTAATAGGCTTTTTACAAAAAACGCGATTTTACACCAAAAATCAAGTTTTCTCATTAAGGCTATCCAATGATATCATACATATATAAAATGCTTTGTCCTGAATGACTGATGGATCAACGCACAGCCTAAACCGCTGATCTTAGAGATCTGAAACTTGGAGGATGTGTTCTTTGTATGACGTAGGCATTCGATAAAAAAGGATTTTTGAAAATTCAACCCCTACGGGGGTGAAAAAGGGTTGCAAAGTTTGTATGGAAAAATTCCGCGGGAACTTCGAAATTATCGCGGGTGAAACCGCGCGAGACAGCTAGTTTACTTATAATATCATTGAGGCCATCGCGTAAATCTTTGGAGTGCTTGCATTGATGTTATTTCTTACAAAGTTTAACTGGATATGTGTCATCTAACTAGTACAACAACATATTATCAGGTACCTACTTACTTCATAAGTTAATCTAAGTATTGTACCTACCGCTCACTTCTATTTATTTATTACCTACTAGCTGTGCCCCGCGGTTTCACCCGCGGTAATTTCGTAGTTCCCGCGAGAACTCCGGAATAAAAAGTACTCTATGTCCTTCTCTGTACCCCTGACAAGGTGGATGCCAAATTTCATCCAAATTCATTCAGCCGTTTTTGCGTGATTGAGTAACGAACATCCAAACATCCACTTTTCACATTTATAATGCTAGTAGGATACAATACAATATTATTGTTTTTTATGTTCTCATGTAAGTGATTGTGTATTAATCTTTTGAGAATAATAAAGATTCTTAAACCGGATAAGAATAAAAAAGAAAATAAAATAAGAAGAAAGTCATCACACTGACGATAAATATGTGACGATAAATAGCATAGGTCTTAATTAGTTGATTTTGGAAATCATCTATAATACCAGGCAAGATCTCTCAGAAATTGTGGCGAAAATGTTGCAGTGTTTCGTGACCACAGCGGTGTGCCTCAACGTGATCGGGCACGGCTGCGCGCTGGGCTACCCCGGGGTGCTGCTGCCGCAGCTCCACAGCCCTGGTTCGGAGATACAACTCGACAAGACCACCGAGTCATGGATCAGTAAGTATTCACAACCTTTTCATCTTTCTTCTCAAAGTTTCCATCTAAATTGTCCCCGAGACTCCTTTGAGAAGTTTTCGCTATTCGTGGTATTCTTCGTAATTTTGGATTACTCTCTCTTTGCCCCATTAAGAATTGAATTTCAAAAAAGGTTTATTATACTTAGTGTTTCTCTAAATTGTAACGTTGTAAAAGGAAGCCTTGTACAATTTAAAGTAGGTACATATTCTTGACATAATATAATGCAAATTAGTACCAACATAGCAATTATAACCTTCTTAAAAGCGCTCGATCACATTGCAGCCGCAGTTCCAGGCCTGGCGCTCCTGGTGGGCAACTTCATCACGTTGCCGATCATGGGGCGGTGCGGGCGCAAGGTAGCTCACCTGGCCCTCTGTCTGCCGCAGCTTCTCGGTTGGATCCTGGTTATACTTGCACCTAATGTGGAGGTGACTAATTGGTCCTATCGTTTAGACTACTCATAGTTCATACAAATTTTGATCTCATATCGTCATAAACACTTAAATAAGCAATTATACCTAAATTCCCGACGAGGTCTATAGTCTTTAGAAAAAGGTAGGCCTCTTTCGTGTAAATTATGTCCATAAACTCTTGATATTTAGGTACACAAAACAGACGGAGGACGTCATGCATCGCTGCGAATCTTCGCAAGAACGGGATACTTGTTTTGACACATCCTTTCACAATTAGCTTTCTTTTCATGATAATTTAAATCGAATTGTGGATTGCGTCATTTCAGGTGATTATCGTTGGGAGGATAATGAAGGGCTTGTCTTTTGGTATGCTGCTGCCGCTCCGCTCTCCACTCCTGGGGGAGTACACCACGCCCAAGCACCGAGGCGCATTTCTTACCACCGTATCCTTCTCGCAAGCCTTCGGCATTTTCTTCGTGCATCTCGTCGGCTCGCTGATGCACTGGCAGAAAACTGCCCTCATCAGCATGTCTTTTACTTTCATTAGCCTCATCATGATCATCTACACCCCGGAATCCCCCAGCTGGCTCCTCTCACAAGGAAGGTACGATGAATGCAGGACTATATTTCGATGGCTCCGAGGAGACGGTGAGGAAGAGGAGCTTGAAGCGATGATACGAGCAAGAATATTGTTCGATAAAGAAATGAACAGTCGCAAAGATATTAAAATGAATCCTTATCGGAGGACTAAAGAAGCGATCATGAAAAAAGAGTTCTATAAACCTATAATACTGATGTTTCATCTTTATTTCATGTGTCAGTTTGCGGGTGGGACTGTGATGGCGAGCTATTCCACCCCAATCATAGGATCATTAATGGGTCCAACTGCAAACGTCCATTTCTGGATGGTATTTCTGGACGCGCAAAGAATCTTCTCGAACGCCTTGGCTATTTACATCATAAGTAATGTGAAGAGACGCACGATGCTGTTCTCTGCCTGCACGGTGTGCATCGCCAGCCATTTGGTCATTGCGGCTTATAGCTACACGAGGGTTCATGGCTTGTTCAACTACGAACCGATATGGCTGCCTGTTGTCCTCATAAATATTCACATGTTCTCTGTTGCTGTAGGCATGGTACCGATACCTAGTATACTTGCTGGAGAGGTGTTCCCGCTGGAGTTCAGGAGTATCGGTAACTGCATAAGTCTTGCCTCCATTTCTTTATTCTTTTTCTTATGTTTGAAGACATTCCCTTGGCTGCTCAGTTCCATAGGCTTGCATGGAACCTATCTGATATATTCTGGCATTTTGTTGTATACAATGATAGTATGTTGGTTCATGCTGCCGGAGACAAAAGGAAAGACGTTGCAGCAGATCGAGGATGAGTACAGACGACAACCCTTGAAACTTGAAGAGCTGGAGTCGACCCAGTCGTTACGAATGGATCCAATAGTGGCGTACAAGAGGAAAATGTCTGATCGTCGATGTAGCAGCCCCATATTAGTAACTTGATGATGTGTTTATAAAAAACCAGCTCATGCTTCACGCTTCACGCACCAACATTGCGCAAGGACTATGCTAGCTTCGTAATATAAGTATGTATGTTAGTGATAGTGTTGAGATAATTCCAATATTCTCAATATGCGGTATCTATATTATCTACTACTACGGCGACGTTGCATCGCTGCGCTAATTAATAATAATAATAATAATCTTTATTTCGCTTAAATTTTACACTGAAACCCACTTAATATATACCACTTTTTTACTGGTTTTTACTTAAATTGTGTACCTTGAGTATTTATTAATGTTATTTTTACTTCAATAGTTATTGGATTTATTTTACGTGTTTTAATAACCAGACATATTTAGACAGACAGGCAGACACGTCAATAATAAGTTCCCGCGGGAATTCCAGAATTAACTATACCTATAAACCTTCCTCTGGAATCGCTCTATCTATTGGGGAAAACCACACCAAAATCCGTTTTGTAGTTTTGAATTTATTCTGAACAGACCAACTCACAAACATTCAGATAGACGCGGCGGCGACGGAATTTGTTCGATTATAATAATAATAATAGTAATAATTTTTATTTCAGGAGTATTTACCCATTGTCATAAAACAAGAAAATATTTTTTTATTATATGACGAGAGTATAATATGCATACTTAAAAGACAAATAAAATAAAAAGAAATAAACTCAAACACATATATTGGGGGTGCGTACTATTTGCGATTACTGTCGCGATGTACGGCAAGCCAGTACTTAAGTATGGGGTTATCAGGGCTCTCAGCGCATACCCTGAGGATCTCGTTCTCAGAATCGTGGATGCGGGCCCGAAAGGCCGCAACCCGAGATCTAGTAATCGCGAAATAATCAGGCACTCCGCCCTCGGCGAACATACCCGACGCGCTGCAGTATTTTGGCAGTTTCATCAGAATACGGTGTGCATTATTATACTGCACTCTGATGCTGCTGCGTGCACTTCTGGCGCAGTTGAACCGAAGCTGACCCGTGTAGAAGCATTATATGTAAGGATCATAAATCATAATTATTCAGTATTCAGTTCTAGTCTCAAATAAATTGTTTGTTTATTCTTTAAATTTTTTTTTATGAGCCAGGCGGTTACATTCCTGTAACAGACATACGAGTAGACATCTAGATTTATATATAAAAATTAATCTCTATTTCCCTTGGTCACAGCGTTACGCGTGAACGGCTGGACCGATCACCACTAAATTTTGCATACACCTTGTCAGGGGTACAGAGAAGGACATAGGGTACTTTTTGAAATTACAAACAGACACCCTAATTTTATTTATATGTATATATATGCATAGAATAAATTTATAGATGTTTAGATCTAGATGTAAAGGTTAATTATAGATGTGTAGATGTGTAGATCAGCAACAAAGTATTATCTATCCTGTAATTTTACTTCAAACAAAACATGTACTAACTTTCCGTTCATCAATTACAACTATACATTAAACAAATTTTAATTCAAACTTAAGCAAGTATTTAATTTTTTGATCCTTATCTTTATAACAATCATGACAAAGAACTCAAGGAATTTCTAGGCACTTTTTATCCTAGAATTTCCGCGGGAACTTCGTAATTAACGGCGGGTATGATTTAATGACTCCGAAATAAACTGGGGTGAAAACGCGGGGAACAGCTAGTATAGAAATAAAATCTTTTAGCTTACGATATCGTGTCGAACGAGAAGAATGACCTACGTTTTTTTTTTATTGGAAAGTTACATCAAAAATGTAGGTTTACCCTCGTATGTGTTTTTTGAATATTCGGGTCGACATCGAATGCTGAATATCTTCCCTCAATATGTAACCTACAGATCAAATAAATTAACTAGAGAGGACATATAGGCGGGGCAGGTGCGCGGCGCCACCGCACCGTTGCAAAGGAAGTTAGAGCAAATGCTCTAACCTGCCCAAAATTACCTTTGCTGCCATCCCAAGTGTATTTACCACAGTCAAAACTGGGAATTTTGAAAACATTGACTAAGTAAAAACATAACCATAAAGCGTTAAATACATTTCTTTACGTTAATGAATGTTTTAGTGCGTGATGAATAGTTTTGTGTGCGAAAATCACCCGGCGACACTGGTTTTCATACTAAACTAGTAAACTAAGTTGATGTCCCTTCTATCTGTTATTTTCTGTTCTGTGGTTTAACCAGCCCAGTGACACTCTATAGTACTCTATAATAATAATAATAATAATAATAATAATAATAAACTTTATTGAACCAATAATATAAACAAAATTAGGTAACCCCACCTCCCAAACTAGGAAAACCTGTATTTTGGGAGGTGGTGTCTTCCGCATGTGTGTGTACAAAATTTAATATTAACAGGTAATGCATAAAATTATTCCATTAAAACTAATATAGCAAAAAAGTAATATCTAGTTTAAGACTACAGTTCACATATGGGCCAAATATAACTTAGTACGTAGTTATTTACTCTGAGATATAGGTAAGTATTGTTATTAATTGAAATATTCGCGTATTAAACAAGTTCCATTTGGAGGGTAGCTACAAGCAAGTGCAAAAGCCATGACAGAAATACCAACTCCGGACTACGACCGCTGTAACTTGGAACACATACAGACTGTTGGCTCCCCAAACAATCTGGTAACATCGCAATGTTGACATCCACCCAATAATCGATGGATGTGGCAAATAAATAATAAAAATCATTATTTGGCAACCAAAAGGAGACTTTCAGTTTCTTCGTAGTTAAGATTGTGTAACCATTTTTCAAGAAGCCTAAGACAACGGAATCTATTAAAGTGATAAAAATTTAATTGGCGATTAATTTTGTTATACAAAAATGGACCAAGAAAATCAACAAACCTGTGCGAAAAAAAGGTGCGTGTTGGAGGGAGGTTAAATATAAAGTTTCTTTTAACCTTAGTGCGGTCAGAAGAATATGAGAACCGCCGGTGCTGGTATAAAATAATAGTTCTTATGAATGACTGTCTCACTGTGAGAATATTGGCGTCCCTGTACAAATCATAGGTGTGATATCTGAAAGGCCTCGAAAACATGACTTTAAGAACAGCCCGCTGGGAACGTTCAAGACGGATGAGGTGAGTAGCTGAAGCCCCGCCCCAGACTCCAACACAATAAGTGATTAGGGAATGACACAGTGCTAGGTAAACAGTTTTTAACAATTTGAAATCAGCAATTAGTCTCAATGATCTGAATACACCAATAACACGGCGCACTCGTTTGGCAGTCAAGTTTATATGCTCAACCCAAGACAAGTTTTGATCGACGATAACTCCAAGGTATCTAATATTTGACACTCTTTCAAGACTAGTACAGCCACAAACAGCTACATCAGTATGGCAGCTGTCGTGAATCTTAAGGTTGAACTAATTAGTAGTTGGTTGGGTGGAGGAGTTAATGGAAAAAGTCATGTACTTGGTTTTTGCAGAGTTAACAGTTAATAAAGGAGACGGGCGAAAGTTCATAGAAAGTTGGGCCTGTGGTGTACAGTAACGATTACTGCATTATTTTATTTGTATATTAATACCATTTAAATAAAACTGAATTCTTTACGATTTCTTAATGGGAGAAAGAAAATATAGGATGTTAATGGTTGGTACAAAAACAACCTCTAAGGTATTCATACACCGACCTCTCACGTTAGATATACTTTAAAATAATCATTTGACTTTATTGTAAACTAGAACTAACCTGAATTTATTGTAGGACATTCACACATTGAAGATTCAGCGGCCGTCCAACTAGATTCTTAGAGGTTTAAGAGAATTATAAAAAAGCAGAGGGAGTATGAATTAAAAACATTTCTCTTATAATGATTTATTCATCGTCCACTTCATCATAAACTATTAAAATATCATCTAAAAACTGTGCAGGCGGTATTAAATTCTCTTGATGCCTCGCCCAGCTTAGGTACCATATTATGGACATCACATGACAACAGCAACCTACAGTTCTTTTTCCTACCAAGCAATTACAATAATATTGTTTGATAGCCTCTCTACCATTACGAGAACTGTCAACTAAAATATAAGTAAAATATATTTTTGAGCTTACATGTCTCGATTTTATTCTACCTCTTAACAGCCAGCTAGAATCATTTGATATTGACAGTTCTCTTAGTAGGTTGCCTGTATATTAAAACATTGACAATCGATTATGAAATCGATTTAATTTATAAATTACGAGTTACGACTTTTTTTGAAACGAAGAACCATTATTTAAAAAATATATGGTGTTTTTTAAACGAAGAAACCATTATTTAACCATAACCATTATTTAACCATAACCATTATTTAAAAAATATATGGTATTTTTTAAACGAAGAAACCATTATTTAACCATAACCATTATTTAAAAAATATATGGTATTTTTTAAACGAAGAAATCATTATTTAACCATAACCATTATTTAAAAAATATATGGTATTTTTTAAACGAAGAAACCATTATTTAACCATAACCATTATTTAAAAAATATATGCTGTTTTTGAAACGAAGAAACCATTATTTAAAAAATATATGGTGTTGTTTAAACGAAGATACCATTATTTAAAAAATGTTTTTTTTTAAACGAAGAAACCATTATTTAAAAAATATATGGTGTTTTTTAATCAAATCCAAAAAAAAGGAGGTTCCCAGCATTTAAATCACTTTTTAAAGTATTTTGAATAGTTAATTAATTGTTCGATTTTTGTAATAACATCGATTAGCTTACCTATTTCATCTGGCAACATTGCTTCACAGTGAAAACAAGGAAAGTCAGTATTATTTCGATTAAATATTTAATTTTATATCCAATTATAAAACTGCTTAATATTTTATGATTAACCACAAAAAAACCGAAAAAAAATTATGATAAATATTTCATTTGTGTACATTTGGGTTTGGTTTGAGCCCAAATCCGCCCGTCTCCTTTGAGTCGAGCCAGTCGATAACCGCGTTAAGGCACAACTGAGCATTGTGAGAAAGTTCAGCCCAGGTATCGGAGGTATCGGAGTGAAAAGCTAAGACAGTATCATCCGCAAAAGTCACAATCCTGCAGTTGTCAAGCTTCATGTCACAGAGACCGTTGATGTAAAGAAGAAACAGGGTAGGCCCCAAAACACTACCCTGAGGCACCCCAAAAGTGACTGGCATCGACCACACAGCCCATAGACGCCTAATAACAGGCGAATGGCTCCTGACAACACATCTGACTTATAGTTCCGATATAAATGTCCGCCCGGAAATACTCAATCAGTGTCGACCACTACTGTGACCTGTCAACACGATCGGAGTGCATAAAGGAAGTGCTAAAAAAAACTCAAAATGCCTCAGTGTAGCATTAAATGGTGCGGTAAAAAAAGCAACATATCTAATATGGAGAAAGATGGGATAACATTTCACTTGTAAGTAACTATTATTGTGTAAGCAACAACGAGATGTGGACTGTATAATTATGACTAGAAACGAAAACGATTTAACGAAGTCCAGAGTAGTTGGAAAAAGTGATAGCCGACTCACCGCTGATGTTCCACTCGAAGGCGCGCCGGGCCCGACACGATGTTTACAACTCCTCAGGATTATGGTGATATCTCGATACACAGTGACGACGATGATGAGCTTAGGTGTTTCTTATGCGAATGAATTTTACGATGCGAATGCGCGACGTGACAGCGAGCGGCCAACACATATTATTCCTACCCACACTGGACTCGATATTTAATAAAAATGTAAATTTAAATCTACCTGCAATACGAGATATACCGATTGCCAACAATAAAAAAATGCAATACAAAAATAACTTAACCTAATAATAAAGGGAGGCGTGCGGCTTTAACATTACCGCCCACCAAAATACATCGTATTTTGAGATAACTAATCGAGTGGTAGAGGACACAGCTTCACAAGTGGCCGCTGTAAGTGACCAGACTGTGTCTTGACCGTGGCTACACGAGCCACTCCATCGCGACCGCGATGTAACCGAGCGATACGACCTAATGTCCAATGAAGTGGCTTCTGCTGTTCGTCTTTTATGAGAACCATTGTTCCGACTTTTGGTTCAGTGGCGTCGACGTGCCACTTAGCGCGTTGATTTAAAGTATGTAGGTACTCCACGTGCCACCTGTTCCAGAAATCGCGATGAAGCCTTTGCGTCAAACGCCAACGGCTTAAAGTGCTAAAATTTGGATCAGAATCGCGTGACTCAGGGAGAGACGTAAGAGGTTCCAGAGTCAGGAAGTGACCTGGAGTCAATACCGACATGTCGTTTGGATCGGAGCCAGCCTCACACAACGGGCGCGAGTTGAGAAGGGCCTCTATTTGAGCAATGATCGTTAAGAACTCGTCGTAGGTGAGTATCTGGTCACCGATGACGCGGGAAAGGTGAGTCTTAAACGATTTGACTCCTATCTCCCACAGCCCTCCGAAATGAGAGGCAGCCGGTGGATTAAACACAAATTCGATGGCCTCTGACGCCGCTGCTTGTTGCATAAGAGGCGAGAGGACATTGTGTGCACCCACAAAATTGGTGCCACGATCACAATGGATTCGACGACAACGTCCGCGACGGGCGATGAATCTACGCAACGCGTTTAGAAATGCATCAGTGCTTAAGCTGTCGACAAGCTCAATGTGAGTCGCTTTCGAGGCGAAGCAAACGAAGATGCAAATGTACGTTTTGAACGTCCTGGATCCGCGATAACGTTGGATGTAGGTCGAGAAAGGGCCGGCGAAATCTACTCCAACAACTGAAAATGGTTTTATTTGCGATATTCGAAACTTTGGGAGATCGGCCATGCGAGGCGTGATTGGTTTTGGGTTGGTACGAAAGCACCTGATGCACTTGGCCAAACGAGAGTTTATGGCGCGACGTGACGCAAGTATCCAGTAATTTTGCGCCAACAGAAAGCTGAGAGTACGAAGACCGGGATGTTGGTGGTCGTGGTGTGTCTGGTCGATGATGAGCGAAGTGAGACGATGAGTGCGGGATAATAATACGGGGTGTTTGCAATCATAGTCTAGCTCTGAGTGTGTCAGACGACCGCCCACCCTGATGAGGCCGTCTTTATCGATGAAGGGTTGGAGTTTCCGAAGCGCCTTAGGAATTGCTTTGCCCTTTTTAAGGGCGTCACGTTCCTCGGAGAAACTGACGGATTGCGCCATCTTCACTAAGATCAGGCGAGCCTCATTGATTTCGGATTCGATGAGGTGACCTGTCCTACGGGACGAAGGGTTATGGCAGTTGTACACGAAACGACTAACGTAAGCGACAATGCGTTGGATCCTCTTGAGACTTGAGTATTTTGCGAGAAAATCGTCAAATTGATCGACGGCAACAAAAAGCGATGCGTGGGTACTCTTTTGCTCTGAGATCGCGAGCGAGTCTTCCGAGATTTGGAGTTTACTGGGCCAAGTGTCCTTTTCATTCGAAAGCCAGGACGGTCCGTTTCTCCACAGTGAGTGATCGATGAGATCCCGAACGGATAGGCCTCGAGATGCGCAATCCGAGGGATTGTCCTCAGAGCTTACATGTCGCCAACAACAAGGCGGGACGCTATCCTGAATGCGGCTGACACGGTTGCTGACGTAAGTCTTCCAGCGAGACGACGGTGACCTGAGCCATGCCAAAGTTACGGTCGAGTCAGACCAGCAATACACGCTTTCGAAGCTCAGGATGTCCTTATAGACATCCCTGACGTGATCCATGAGATCAGCCAATAGAACAGCGGCACAAAGTTCCAAGCGAGGGACGGATACCGTCTTGGTGGGGGCTACCTTAGAACGCGACATGACGAAATAGGTAGCGATGTGATCATCGATATGAACAATCCGAAAGTAGACGACAGCGGCGAAACCAAGCGTGGAGGCGTCACAAAATCCATGGGCCTCGAGTAGCTTTGCCTTTAAGGCGGGTATGAAGCGAGGAACATCAAGAGACGATAACAACTCAAGATTTGATCGGTAGCGAGACCACAACTGGGTGACAGCTTCGGGAGCGGCGTCATCCCAATCCAGACCGAGACTCCAGAGCTTCTGGATAATGCATTTGAGCGCGAAAGTGAATGGGGTCAGGAAGCCGAGGGGATCAAAAATGCGGGCAAGTTCGGACAGTACGTGACGTTTTGTGCATTGATCATACAGCGACGAGGTTTTGAATGTGAAAACGTCCTTGGAGGGTACCCATTCGAGGCCCAACACCTTGATGGGAGCATTGGACTCTGCATCAAATGATAAATTGCTGTCATAAAGATGTTCGGGTGGGATATCTTTCAGAAGCGCTGGACAATTACTGGACCACTTTCGGAGCTCAAAGCAGCCCTTGCTGAGGACCTCAACGACTTGATTGAGGAGCTCGCGCGTGGAATCCAATGAGTCTAGACCAGAAACAACGTCATCAACGTAGACGGCGTTTGAAAGGGTGGAAACCGCTAGGGGGAGCTCACTACCTTCATCTTTGGCGACCTGCAAAATCGTGCGAAGAGCAAGGTAGCTAGACGATGACATGCCATATGTAACGGTTTTAAGACGATATTCCCGGATTGGTTCGTTGGGTGAGAAGCGGAAGAGGATGCGCTGATAGTTGCGGTCAGCAGGCGAAACGAGGATTTGTCGATACATCTGACGCATATCAGCGGTGAAAACTACCGCATGTAATCGAAATCGAAGTAAGATGGAGCCGATATCCGGTTGGAGCTTGGGTCCAACGAGGAGCTGCTCATTTAAAGATGGCCCATTGGCGGGCCTCGCTGTGGCATCGAATACCACGCGCAGCTTAGTAGTCGTACTGCTAGGCTTGAGCACGCAGTGGTGTGGAATATAATAAGTCTTTTCGGTGCGCGACTCAGACGTTAGTTCCATGTGACCGGCATCGAGGTAGTCTTGCATGAAGGCATTATAGTCCTCACGAAGGTTAGGGTCCCGAGAAAGACGGTTTTCAAGCGATAATAAACGACGATATGCAAGTGAATGCGAGTCACCAAACGAAGGGTTAGGCGATTTGAATGGAAGACGCACTATGTATCTGCCATTATTGTCACGTGTGTGAGTGGCAACGAATATGCTCTCGCACAACGCGTCCTCTTTACTAAGAGATGAGGCTTTGGGAAGGTCTTCTACCTCCCAGAATCTACGAATTTGATCGTCTAGCGTGCGTGAGGAGCAGACCAACGATGCATTGGGAAACGTCCGGGCGTTTTCGATTTTACCCATGACGATCCAGCCTAACTTTGTATTAAATGCGGTGGGTCCGTCCGGTGTACACTCAAGCCGTTCACCCAGAAAGATATCGCAGAACATGTCGACACCGACAAGCGCATCAATTGGCCCAGGTAAGTGGAAGTTGGGGTCTGCCAACTTTACCTCATGCAACGGTGGCCATCTAGTCACGTCAATTTTATAACAGGGCATTTCACCGCAAATTTTGGGAATCACGAGGGCTTCAACTGCAATTTCGGTACAACCGTCGATGCGAATACGATAGGTTGTAGAGTTCGTCAAGGTCGATATGGCTTGACCGATGCCTACGACGGATGAGGACCGCTTATTGACTGGGAGACACAAGCGGTCGGCACATTTCTTCGTGATGAAGTTGACTTGACTGCCATTATCAATAACGATGCGCATTTTACGGGTAGAGCCAAACCGGTCAAGTACTTCAACACTAGCTGTGGCCAAAAGAGATGAGCGAGACGCGGGAGGCAGGTCAGCGATGAGAGTCACCGAGGGTTGGCTCGATTGACGCGGACGATTTGCTGACGTGTCCGGCGTGGGGACATTGGCCGTGACAGGGGGTGCCACAGCGTCGTGACGGGGGGACGGTGCGACAGAAGAGGCACCATTACCATTGGAGGCAATGCGGCCAGGGTTATTATCAAAATGAAGTGTTGTATGATGAGGGACATTACACTTTTGGCAGCGAAATTTCGAAGGGCAATGTTTGACCACATGCCCCGGGCGAAGGCAGTTTACGCAAAGATTGTTGTCCTTAACAACGGCGAATCGATCCTGAGGAGTGTGACTGCGATAATTCGAACACTGCGGCAGTGAGTGTTTGGACTTGCAAAGAGGGCAAACTATGCTGTCTCCCGGCGACGACTCGTTGACGATGAAGGACGATACGGTTGTTGATCGGCGAGGGGATCGGCGCCCGTATGGCGACGGCTGAGGCGATTCGCGAGCAGAAGGAGTTCGAGCAGTGCGTGGGGCGACGACGGAAACTTTGGAGTCTGGTTCCGCCAGCTCCAAGGCCTGACCAGCCTTTTCCAAGAAGTTCAATAAGGATTGAAATGATGGGATGTCACCATCATTATTCTGCAATTCAAAGCGACGGCGGCTCTCCACGTCGAGCTTGTTAATGAGCATGTAGAATAAAGGGAAGTCCCAATCCTGAGCGGGTAATTTGAGATTTTTTAGTACTGCTAGGTTCTCTTTGAATGTGTCCACAAGACGCCTCAATTCGCGCGGTGAGCTTGTGTTTACTTTAATTGTGTTCAGCTCCTCCCAATGTCGAAACGCTATTTTGCGCTTGCATTGGTAACGATCGATCAATGCCGCATAAGCGTCCGTATAGTTGGTCTCTGAGAGCGGGAATCCTTTTATGAGTTGCAAGGGTTCGTCGCGAAGCAGTGATATCAATATCGAGAAGCGTTCAATATTCGATATTTTTTTATTTTGATGAACCATTTTATGATACATATCATAAAACGTGCCCCATGTTTTTATGTCACCGTCGAATGTGGGCAGGTTAAGTCGCGGCAGCTTTACAGAGCGATCCGAGGAGGCAGCGGCACCGTCGTCTGGCTGGGCCGTGCCCGAGGTAAGATGCGTATGTATTTCTATGATTCGAAAATATTTATCATCGAAAACGTGGCGAATCGCGTCCTCCTGGTCGACTTCATCATCCGAGGCGAACTCCGAACAAATCTTAAGATGATGGGATTCAAAACTTGAACAATAACTATCGAGTTTACTATAGCGCGACAAGAATGTGGGTAGTTGTCTATTATCCTCCTTTGCGGCGACTCCGGCGACCAGACACTCATCCATGCGCTTAATAGCGAGTTCGCGTTTTAATTCTACCGCACGACGCGCGGATTTGGTAGGCATGGTTGTTTGTTTATGATAAACGTGAAGTACCAAGAGGAATCAAAATAGTAATTTAGTCTATGGATTCAACCTTAAGAAATTAATATTCTATAACAGATAGTGTTTGTGAGTTCGCGCGATACTTTATTCTCGATATAACAATTTTTTTGTTTTTGTACCACGACAAAAAAAAACAATAGATGGTTACGGGTGACGAAGTATGTATGTCGAAGGGGCGATGTCGAAAGTGATGCGAAAGGCGATATGAGATTCTTAACAATTTTTTTTAGTTAATAACAATATACTTAGTAGGTAACAATGATTCGCTCCTTCCTAACGCCCGCGACCTCGAGAAGGTGGCTATAACCCGACCGCGGTCGGTATTTGCGAGTAGGTAACTAATAGTACGGGAGATACCGATGCTAATTCGGGAGTGACTCGAGCGTCGTTGGGACCTATTGGGTTTTGAAGATTAGGAGATATAAACAAAATAAGGTCATATGATATTTTTTCATTCACCGGTGGGTTTAGCTTCTACAGGCTTTCAAAAATGTAAAAAAAAATATTAAAATGGAAATACTCGAGCGCGTCAGATATTGTAATTTAGATACTCCAAGGTGTCTCTGATATCGAAAATATATTCATCTGCCGATTTGCGTGGTGGGGGTGGCCATCCGGAAGTGGAGAAAATGAAAAAAAAAAACATTTACTCCAGCGCGTCAGATATTCAAAGGAGATGTTAAGTGAGCCCTAAAAATGCTCCCCTTCGAAAATCTGCCAATTTGGAGGTGACGCAAGGTAGTAGCGAATTTTTGAAAATGCAAAAAAAAATCTCAATTTTGAAATACTCGAGCGTGTCAGATTATTTTACAGAAGGTTCAGCTTGCACTCCAAGTTATGTTGGCTTAAAATCTGACAATAATTTTGAGGGGTATTATTAATCTGACTGCTAGAAACAAAAATTATGATTTATTTTTAAGATCTTTTTTTCTTTCTGACTTAAGTTTAATAACTTTATGAGCTATTTCTTGTTCACAAAAAACACACTTTATATTTCTATGAAATATGTAAAAGCTCACAAAATATTATTCACAAAACTAACTTTAAAGCACAAACAAGCCAGAGCGTTTTACATATAATAACATGAACGCGTTGTTTTGTGATGGAGCTTTATTATATAATATATATATAATTACATTAAAGTGAAAGGTTATTGGTGAACCTATAGTTTGAAAAGTGTAATACTTACCTTAACTTATTTTAATATGTATTTTAACCGACCAAAAAAAGTTATAATTTGACACGTTTAGCGCCCTGACATATTGTGATGACGTTATGGCGACGGAAAGTAGTGTGAGGACGGTGCGAGAGAGTGAGAGATAGAGAAAAAGTAAAAGGGAAAGAAAGACAGAGATATGTTTCACTGCAGCTGCTCGTTCGATTCGAAGACGATTTTTGTTTCTTCGGCTTATGAAAATCGGCAGATAATATTTTTCCCGCTATCCTTGAGTTATTTACTTTAAAATAAAAAATAAATCAACTGCGCTCGAGAATGTCGAAGTTGCGTTTTTTTTTTGCAAGTTTGTGATCCTCTAACTCCCTTACGTCACGTTCAAATGGTCAGATTATTCATATACATACTTCTCACTATGTAATTAACCCACCATATCTTAATCTGACGCGCTCGAGTATTTCGAGTTATCGATTTTTTTTTACTAATCTGATCGGTTATTCTAGACGCACCCACCAGTGTAGAGGGCCTATATTTGGTGGAGGTACTCAACATGGTGCAAGGTACCCCCCTTATGTTCATCTGACGCGCTTTAGCTACTCCACAAATCCCCTCTTGGCGGTCCGTACTATAAGCGACGTATATGGCACGTGAAGCCGCCTTACTTGGCCGCGTTAAGTTACGATAGGTATTTTTATAGAATGTACTATGTCTATCGAAACCCTTTGTTTTTAGAATATCTCGAAATACGATGTGCGACAATATTAATCACTGCTGTTAGGTATGTTGGCGATAGGTATGCAATAAGTAGGTATGCGAAAAAAAATAGCGAGAGTAATTTTAATTCAATATCACTTCTAACGGCGCTGTTTTAGCCGTTGGAAGGATCCGGCTCGAACGAACCAAAAAATGTGTAAGCAACAACGAGATGTGGACTGTATAATTATGACTAGAAACGAAAACGATTTAACGAAGTCCAGAGTAGTTGGAAAAAGTGATAGCCGACTCACCGCTGATGTTCCACTCGAAGGCGCGCCGGGCCCGACACGATGTTTACAACTCCTCAGGATTATGGTGATATCTCGATACACAGTGACGACGATGATGAGCTTAGGTGTTTCTTATGCGAATGAATTTTACGATGCGAATGCGCGACGTGACAGCGAGCGGCCAACACATATTATTCCTACCCACACTGGACTCGATATTTAATAAAAATGTAAATTTAAATCTACCTGCAATACGAGATATACCGATTGCCAACAATAAAAAAATGCAATACAAAAATAACTTAACCTAATAATAAAGGGAGGCGTGCGGCTTTAACAATTATCTTTATTTGTTTATGAGAAACAAGGAAATCAACAAATTTTTTCGCAAGTACGGAGTTCACGGTTCACTGGTCGTGGTTTTAAAACAAAGTACTCAACCTATCGTGCCGTCTCATTCTTTCCCGTTGCGTAAATTAATCTATTTCTTTGCAACGTTTCGTGGCGCGTGTAACTAGCGCGTGTGGCCTTGAATTAGCCAATCACGGCGTGTAACTAGCGCGTGTGGCCTTGAATTAGCCAATCACGGCGTTGCAACCCCGCTTCATCTTACCTCAGCTAGTTGCCAGAATGCATTCAATACGCAAAATCAAACATTAGGCGTCTATGGGCTGTGTGGTCGATGGTGACTGGCATACAGTCACTATGAGTGCCTCCGATGCGTACCGACTGCTTTCTGTCCGTTAGATAACTTTTAAATAGATCAAGAGCAAGACCACGGACACCCACCATCTCTAACTTCTTGAGAAGGATGGGAATGGAAACCGAATCAAAAGCCTTAGCCATATCAAGAAACACAGCTGCACACCTTTCTCCAATATCAAGCTTACTCGCGATAAAGTTAACAAAGTCGGTGGCTGCATCTTCAGTAGATTTTTGTTTTCTAAATCCAAATTGGTTTTTTGATATTAAGTTTTTAGTTTCAAGGTAATGTATAAGACGATTGTTAATAATTTTTTCAAATAATTTTGATAAAACTGGTAGAAGGGATATCGGCCGATAGTTTCCAACATGGTCCCAATCACCTCCTTTGTGAATAGGATGTACAACTGATCGCTTGAAGAAATTTGGAAAAAGGCCAGTGGAGATACACATATTGAACACGTGAGTAATCGGTTTTATTATGTGTTTCAGGCAAAGCTTAAGAGTAAGGTTATCAATCCCATCCCAACCATAAGAACAACTAGTTTTTAATTTTTTAATTAGAGAAGTTATTTCAGACTCATCTGTAGGTATAAGTAAAACAGAGTCAGTAGTAGGGATGTCATTGCTCCCAAGATAATAACTTGCAGCAAGTTTGTCCTCCGTTGTTTGTGTCTTTTTAAGTATGCTAGTGGCCAGCTTAGATCCAACACCCGCAAAAAACTCGTTAACAAATTTTGCTGATTCAGTTGGAGTATTCTTTATGTTAACCAATCGGGAAGAGTCACCCGAGCTGCTCTTCAAGCTACAGAAAGTCTTTACAGAATCCCACATTTTTTTAGGATTATTACAGTTCTTTGAAAGTTGCTCCCTCTGGTATTGTGTTTTTAAGTATTTGGTAAGGTTGTTGCATATATTTCGATAACGTTTGTATTTAGCTTCCTCTCTATGGTCTATACAAATGTACAATATCTATACAAAGTCTTTACAGAATCCCACATTTTTTTAGGATTATTACAGTTCTTTGAAAGTTGCTCCCTCTGGTATTGTGTTTTTAAGTATTTGGTAAGGTTGTTGCATATATTTCGATAACGTTTGTATTTAGCTTCCTCTCTATGGTCTATACAAATGAACTGATTCAAGTACTCCAGGCTACCACAAGTTAAGACGGCCAGCTTGTACGTACACGTGTACTGCGTACGTAAGTTTGACAGCGAGCTGATACTAACTGGCATCTGTCAGTGAATAATTGTCATACGTAGAGTCAACATGTGTCAAACTTTGCAGGCAGGAGGCATGAAACTGGTGGGAGGCGGAGAGTGTCGCTTCTTAATATTCTCTATTCTTCGGTTTAACACCCCGTAGGTATAATAGGGCTTATCTAAACTAAAATGACGCGCCCCACTACTTCAATAGCAGTTTTAGATGTGCGGGATCATGTATCTGATAATATCTATTCAATAGTGTGAGTGTGGCGACAGTATTGCGCACTTGTGATGAACAGACAGACCAGATTTATATGTGTCGTATCCATATTTTAACGGTTGTGCGTGTGCGTATACCTACCCGATGGAGGGGCGCGTCATTTTAGCTTAGATGATCTCTACTAGAGTTAATTTCCAAAAAGGTAGCGCTTTTCCAAATTTTGCAGTTTCTAGACCCAGTATTTGGGTAATGTGCTGATGAGTCAGTGAGACGGGACGTACCGATTGCAGTATATTTGTAAACTAGCTGTTCCCCGCGGTTTCACCCGCGTTAATCTCGTAGTTCCCGCGGGAGTTCCGGGTAACAACAAAGCCTATGTTACTCAGAGATAATGTAGCATTCCAATGGTCAAAGAATTTTTGAAATCAGTCTAGTAGTTTTTGAGTTAAATCGTAAAAAACAAAATAACAAAAAACCAAATCTTTCCAGTTAAGATGTGAATATATGCAACTAGCTGTCCCGGTTTCAGCCGCGGTATTTTCGAAGTTCCCGAGGGGATTTCAGGATAAAAAGTACCCTAAATCCCTCAGGACTACCATAGCTTCCTATAAAAGTGAAAGCATTTTCAAAATCGGTTCTGTAGATCTAGAGATTACCCTCTACAACGTCACACACTCACGAACTCACAATTCACAAACTTTACCTCTTTATAAGCACAACATATTATGCACGTTTTCACGTTATACCTACTTATAGCTTAGTGGGGGATTAGGTAAATTTGTGTATAATGAAACGTTATCTAAAATATCATAAAACAAAGTCCCTACCTATACGTATGAAACTCGGTCTGTTTGTCCCGTTAGTTCTACTACGGAACTACGCGACGGATTTCATACCGTTTTTCAACCAATCAATTCTTTACTGTCGGTCATTGGTCGGTTTAATCGGCCTTATTGCTTTACTTAAAGCAATTACACATTTTGTACGGATATTTATGCTAATTTAATAATCTAGGTATATCTATTTACAATTTACATAAAAGCGAACGGTCACTGAATAAACACGATATAATATATGAGCTTGAAATTTGGCAGGTACCTAGACAGTTAGTAGGGAGACTTCAACTAAGAACGGATTTCACGGAGTTTCCGCGGGAACTTCCAAGTTAACGTTTCACCCGTTTATAAAGATAAATTATAAAGAGATAAAGTTTGTGAGTTTGTGAGGTTGTTGGAGGTAATCTCTGGATGTACTGAACCGATTTTGAAAATTATTTTACCAAAAGAATGCCACATTATTTGCGAGTGTCTTTGACTATATTGGAATACTGCGGGAACTCCGAAATTACCGCGGGTGAAACCGCAAAAAACAGCTAGTAATCCCTACTAATATTATAAATGTGAAAGTAACTCTGTCTGTCTGTCGATCTGTCTGTCTCTTACGCTTTCACGCCTTAAGGGCTCTACCGATTACCATGAAATTTTGCATACACATTGTCAGGGGTACAGAGAAGGACATAGGGTACTTTTTGTCCTGGAATTCCCGCGGGAACCCTGAAAATTACCGCGCGTGAAACCGCAAGGAACAACTAGTAATTATTATAGATATGATTTTACTAATCTGTAGTCGTCAAAAAATGGCTGACATTGCTTACGCTATACCTAAACCTTGTAAGATTTCAGATACGTGCGCCTCGCGAGTCAGCGGCGATTGTTAAAGCCTTCATTCGTCTAAATTATTAATTAAACTGAAAAAAGATATGGGAGTTCTGTGTTACAAGGACAATTAGTATTTAGTTTATTACAAATAATAGTTTTTTAGGTAATAGTTTTGAATTTGTGCAATATGACAGCAACTGGGAAGTATACACCATTTTTAAGACAAGTAAGTCTCCTATTTAAATGCATATTTGCATCATTTATTATTTATTACAGTCATCAGCACGCATTTCGTCGAGATAAAAGAAACTACAATTTAATAAAATTCATCAGTAATAAATAAATAATATCAATATTCAACAATGCAAAAGTCAATAGGTAGGTATTTATAAAAAAAACAAATACTAATACTATAAAAAAGTAAAGTTTGTGAGTTAGTTAGTGAGGTTGTAGGGTGTAATCTCAGGATATGCTGACCTGATTCTGAAAATTCTTCCACCATTAGAATGTCCACCACATTATCCTTGAGTGACACAGGCTATATTGTAACCCGGAATTCTCGCGGGAAAATACTGCGGGTGAAACCGCGGGGAGGGGCTAGTAAATAATAATCAGGAGTGTGTCATAACTTAGTCGCGAACCTTATATAGATACATAGTTTATATCGATTCGCAATATACTCTACCTACCTACTATCGAGTTTCATTTAAACCTGTCCAGTACTTTTCGAGTGATGCGTGCACAAATAGACCCATTAGGATTATGACAAGCGGAGTAAGGAATTCCCTCGGGAACGGCGCTAACCATTTGCATCAAATTCAAGTTTGTCTTAATAAGTTTATTTCCAGAAAAAACGCGACATCACAAAAAATATTTAAAACGCCATCACGTAAATATTTGAGTTGCTGGCATTATTATTGCATGTTATTTAAGTAAATAGTTGTCATTTTAGCTACTCAAAAACAGACAAGATAATACCTAAAATAATACCTAATATAAAAAAAAAATTCCCGTGGTAACTTATCACACTGAGCGAAGCTCGAGCGCCCAGGTATTGGAGGTAATAACTTGAATAGCATAGTTCGTAGGTAGTCGACAATACAATATGGTTTATTCCAACTAGTTATACTAGTGGTTAGATTATCTAACTGTTTGGACATTGAGCATGGGGAAGATCTTTCAGGTATTGTGGCTAGTAATATAACGTTGCAGTGTTTCGTGACCACAGCGGTGTGCCTCAACGTGATCGGGCACGGCTGCGCGCTGGGCTACCCCGGGGTGCTGCTGCCGCAGCTCCACAGCCCTGGTTCGGAGATACAACTCGACAAGACCACCGAGTCATGGATCAGTAAGTATTCGCAACCTTTTTACAAAGTTTCCATCAAAGACGTCGCGAGGCTTCTTTCAAATCTTTTCGTTATTTATGGTATATCAATGGATATTCTTCTTAGTTTCGGATTACCACCTCTTGGCCCTGTTAGGAACTGTATTCTCAAAAGCTTTTCATAGTATTAGTAAAAAGGATGCCTTGTACAATTTACGATCCTTAAAGCCAACACGCCTGGCATAAGTCTAACAACTAACCAACATGGCAAGTATAACCCTCAAAACCGATTCTTTCACATCACATTGCAGCCGCAGTTCCAGGCTTGGCACTCCTGGTGGGCAACTTCATCACGTTGCCGATCATGGGGCAACTCGGGCGCAAGGTAGCTCATCTGGCCGTGTGCCTGCCACAGCTCCTAGGCTGGATCCTGGTTATACTAGCACCTAATGTCGAGGTGACTGAGTCCTATCATTTTAACTAATCATAATTCCTACAATTTTTTGTCTAATATCATCATAACAACATAAACAAGCAATTATACCCAACTCTGAGAGGAGGTCCATGGTCTCTACAAAGATGTGGACCTCTTTCGTATAAAATAATTATGTCCGCAAACTCTTGATATTTAGATATACAAACCAAAAAAAGGACGTGTCTGCGGGCCTTCGCTAGAATGACTTAATTGTTAATTGCACACGTCCCCTCACAATTAGCTTTCTTTTTCATAATAATTTAAATCAAATTGTGGATTGCGTCATTTCAGGTGATTATCGTTGGAAGGATAATGAAGGGCTTGTCTTTTGGTATGCTGCTGCCGCTTCGCTCTCCACTCCTGGGGGAGTACACCACGCCCAAGCACCGAGGCGCATTTCTTACCACCGTATCTTTCTCGCAAGCCTTCGGCATCTTCTTCGTGCATCTCATCGGCTCGCTGATGCACTGGCAGCAAACTGCACTCGTCTGCATGTTTTTCACTTTCATCAGTCTCATCATGATCATTTATTCCCCGGAATCCCCGAGCTGGCTCCTCTCGCAAGGAAGATACGATGAATGCAAGACCATATTTCGATGGCTCCGAGGAGACAGTGAGGAAGAAGAGCTTGAAGCGATGATACGAGCAGGAATACTATTCGAAAAAGTAATGAACAGTCGCAAAAAGATTAAAGTGAATCCTTATCGGAGGACTACAGAAGTGATCGTGAAAAAGGAATTCTATAAGCCCATAATACTAATGTTCCACCTTTATTTCATGAGTCACTTTGCGGGCGGGACTGTAATGGCGAGCTATTCGACCATAATCGTAGGACTACTACTGGGTCCAACTGCAAACGTACATTTTTGGATGGTATTTTTGGACGCGCAAAGGATTTTCTCGAACGCCTTCGCTATTTACGTCATCAGTAACGTAAAGAGACGCACGATGCTGTTTTCTACCTGTGCGCTCTGCATCGTCAGCCATTTGGCCATTGCGGCTTATAGCTACACGAGGGTTCATGGCTTGTTCAACTATGACGCGATGTGGTTGCCTGTGGTCCTCATAAATATTCACATGTTCTCTGTTGCTGTGGGCATGGTACCGATGCCAAGCATACTCGCTGGAGAGGTGTTCCCGCTGGAGTTCAGGAGTATCGGTAACTGCATAAGCCTTGCTTCCTTCTCTATATTCTTTTTCTTATGTTTGAAGACCTTCCCTTTGCTGAGCAGTTCCATAGGCTTGCACGGAACTTATGTGATATATTCTGGCAATTTGTTGTATACAATGATAGTGTGTTGGTTCATGCTGCCGGAGACAAAAGGAAAGACGTTGCAGCAGATCGAGGACGAGTACAGAGGACACCCCTTGAGTCTTGAAGAGCTGGAGTCGAGGCAGTCGTTGCAAATGGATCCAATAGTGGCGTACAACAGCAAACTGTCTGATCTTCAATGTAGTAACCCCATATTAGTAACTTGATGTTGTATTATTAGCTCCTATTTCGAGTGTAGGTACTTACCAGTATTGCGCAAGGACTATGATATCTTTGTAAATTAAGTATGTTAGTGATAATGTTGAGATAATTCCGCTGTATCTATTATGCTATGTTTTACTACTGCGTTGTTACCTCGTTGCGCCGATTGTGAATCTTGTGTTAGTATGATATTTATTTATAGTTTAGTATGATCAATATGTGACGCATAATTTTATTTTTTGTATTATATATTGTTAATAATATTGTAATTTTATCCTTTCTTCAATGGTTATTAGATTTTCTTATTTTAATAGAATACACACACATAATTATATATAGTATATTCTTTTGCCTTTGTATTTATGTATTTAGCGTATTGTATATGTAATATTATATTTAGGTATGTTTTATGTTTTGTACGTATATGCAGTGTGGTATTGTTTATGTATTTATGTTGAGTATTGATATTATATTATAACACCGCCTTCCTACTAGATTTATTATTTTCTCTATGCACCCCATTAATGTTACACATGGACCAACTCTGTAGTAGAATTGTTTTTTTTTTTAATTCTCTATTTTAAGTGGTGTTCAAAAAAGAGTTTATTATTATTATTGTTACACCAGACAGATTGATAGGTACAGACGGACATACCTATTATAATACAGGATGTAAGACAATATTTATTCAGAAGAACAACACAGCTTGTAAATTATTTTGTATACCTGCCCCCTTAGTCAAGTTGACAATCTAAAATCATTATAGCTAATTTTTCAGTTAAAATTGAAATTTTCGGTGACCACATAACATGAAGATAGGTTCCTTACTTTTCTATGCGTTAACGATTGTAAATTGTCAAATTGACTAAAGGGGCTGATCTCGAATTACGTAGAACTTATACCATGGGTAACAAACAACTGATAATAATACTCATATACTTTTATTTATTAACTAGCTGTGCCCCGTGGTCTCACCCGCGTGAGTTTCGGAATTCCAGTTAGCTTGATTTACAACATATATCTAACATCAGCTAATTAGCAGTGAAAGTCCCTTTAAAATCCGTCCAACCGTTTCAGAGATTCACCTGCGTGAGTTTCGAAATTCCTGCAGGAACTTCAAACTTCTTTCATTCTCCTTCTCCTTAAAAAAATAACTTTTTTTGTCTAGTGAAATTGACCCAGCCGTTCACGCGTGATGCCGATGCCGTGACCAAGGGAAATTGGGATTCATTTTTTATATACAGGATTCTACAGAAAGGTGTAGTCATATTTGACGATCGTGTTCACGTTATCGTCTGCAATGATTTGACACTAATAACTAAACCAGTAGGTACCATAAAATAAACTTTCTTTAAATTTGCTAGGTTTGCATCTAATGATATTGAACCTGCCACCTGTAGGTAATCAGTTGATGACCTAAGCAGTAATGTGACATGTTTATATTGTTGCGGAAGTGACCGATAAAAATATTTTTTATTTTGATCATAGGTATAATTTTGAAGTAATGTGTTTGAGCTAAATGTCACGGTCAATTTATTGTACAAAATTGTCAGATCACAATCTATAAATATGACTACACCTTTCTGTAACATCTTGTAAAAATAAAATAAAATATTATCTTAATATTATAATTTTACTTCAAATATTAAAATAAAACGTAATAACACATAATATTCCGGTTATCAGTTACATCTACATTAAACAAGTTTAATATGATGTTTACAAAGTGTTTGATTTCTTAGCCCTTATCTTAACAAGAACTGTTTATATTCTTTGTGCAAATGTAAAAAAATTGTCATTCAATGGTTGCAATTTGCAAGGTCTGGACTACAGTAGCACCAGCCCGTTGGCACTCCATACAAATGAACTGATTCAAGTAGGGACTTCTTCTTCTTCTCCTTCAATTATGGCAATCTATCGCGATTTATCGCATTTAATTCTGCCAATGTATCTACGTGTTTTTAGCAAGTATAAAACACAATTTTCTCACGAAAATCAGCTTCTTTCTTGGAAAAGAAAATTCGGACTTTTAATCGAATAAATAACGCGATAGACGTCCACTCGCTACGACCACCACCAGTCAACAACCTTGATTCTTGAAGTAGTTTCCCACAAGTAAAGACGGCCGGCTTGTGCACGTTGGCAGCGAGCCAACATTAACTCCCTGCTGTCAGTAAATAATGTGTCATGGCTCCACTACATTATCGCCGAGTACAGACGATTATACGCGATCACGATAGTGTAGAGGGCACACTCGGCTGCACTCGCCGATCATCGTCTATGATCGCCTGCGACCCGTGAATTGTCGGTTTTTGGGCACGCATCAAAGGAATCGCCTATGGTTGTCCACATTATCGCCGATCTCACGATCACACGATCAACGATCATCGGCGATAATGTAGTGCAGGCATCAAACTTTCCTCGATCTTTACTTAGGTCATTTTCGCGGGGTATGGAGGAGGCTTGAAATTGGTGGGAGGCGGAGAGTGTCACTTCTTTCTAATTAATCTCTATTCTTTGGTAGTACAGAGAATCTGACCCCGCGTGATTACATGTACCAACTTTTATCTACGTAGGTCTTTTGTGGAGTACTGGAGAATTGACACAGGATTCGCTTAGTTCAACCTCCGAGCTCTGGTATCCTAAAGATAAAATAAAATAAAAATTGTTTTTTATCATTAACTATTGCTAAATTGTTTTTGCTGAATTGGTCGGTTCAGCAAATTTTTTCAGCCGGCAGTTTTTGGTTATTATAAAACGACCGCAAAAGAGAAGAAGGTGCTGATACCTGATATTAAAAGCTGCGTGATACACACATGTGACGGTGACGGCGATGTTCTATATTTTTATTGAGATCTGTTTATATTTTTTTGGTGTTTGTTTCAAATGTCAATTTGATCTGGCAAGCGGCAAGCCTGGTAGTTAGTACAAAGAGACAGATAGACGGATTAACCGACAGACACAAAGAAATGTTCAGTCAATGCTACTAGTAATAAAACTTGACAAATAAATGAAGACGACTTTATCGTTATCGCAACGATAAGGAATGAGATGTTTGTATTTTTGTGTAAGTCTTTAGTAAAGTTACGTGTGTAGTATTGTGACTTCAATTTGAATGTATTTTAGTTCTAAATTATGAAAAAAGAGAGGTTTACACCATTTTTAAGACAAGTGAGTCGTCGAGATAATATTTATATTTACTTATCCTACTTCCAATTAATATTACAAATGTGAAAGTGTGTATGTTTGGACGTTTGTTACTCAACCACGCAAAAACTGCTGAACGGATTTGGATGAAATTTGGCATGCACGTTTTCAGGGGTACAGAAAAGGACATAGGGTACTTTTTATCCCGGAATTCCTGCGGGAACTCCGAAATTACTGCGAGTGAAACCGCGAGGCACAACTAGTATAAAAATTAAAGTAAATATTTATACCAATGGCAATGACATTTTGTCAATACCGAAACTATAGCAACTGATGATTGTGACTAAAAATTTATTGATATAGGTACCGTCTGCCTTCCAAGTTCCAAGTCACCATGCCTACACGCTAATCAAGAGGTTCTAGGTTCGATTCCCGGTGGGGGTAGACTTGGTGTGATGAAAATAGGGTTCCACTTTTCAGTCGTATATACCACGTGTGCTTGGTTTCCGCGACACAAGTGAAGTGTTATTATAAAAAAAGAAAAGTGCTATGTGACTCATCTCGTATTTTTTGTTTCTACAACACCGCACGTTCACTTTTTTTCCCACCCCTCTGTGCGAAACGAAATGGAAGTAGGAAAAGGCTAGTCGGCAGTAGAAACGTCCAATCCAAAGATATGGTCCAATCCGATCGGCGCAGCAACCGCTAAGTCCATTGGTGCCAGACACAGTAGCACTAAGAACTAGAAATGTTCCAGTTGCTACAGCTAGGCCACCTAGTGCGTTTGTTGTAAAAGCTTATTGTGTCCGATTGCAGTGCTTCGTGACGGCGGCGGTGGGCTGCAACTCGCTCGCCTCCGGGTGTGTGCAGGGCTACCCCGGGGTGCTGATACCGCAACTCTACCGTTCCGAGACAGAGATACCCGTCAACACCAACTCCGAGTCCTGGATCAGTAGGCTCTTTGGTTCTATAACTCAGCATACTCGACTTTCCAAACTAAAGAACACATAGTTTATGTAACTGATTGTCTATAATTGTAACGTAGAAAGTAGATTGATAAAAAACATACATACAATCGAACATAGAACCTCCTTCTTTTTGAAAGTCGGTTAAAAATATTGTAAGTACTTACCCTATTCTTATTCTTCCCTAAAGTTAAATAAAAATTTAAAAAAAGGCGCCTTTGTTCACTTACCTAACTCAGGTTTACCTCTAGCACTTTGATCAACAATAGAAGTTGGTATTGTTGATCGAAGCTCTAGCAATAAGGCTGGAAGTTTACCTCTAGCACTTCGATCAACAATACAAGTTGGTATTGTTGATCGAAGCTCTAGCAATAAGGCTGCCTTCTGCTCTGTCCTTTCTTTTTTTTGTCTATTTATTATGTTTCTTCTGGGGCAATAAAATTTAGTTTAAAATTTTGTTTAAAATTTAGTTTAAATTTTTTTTTTTCAATCGGAATAACGCTACCTATGCATATTGAAATGTTAATTTCCTATTTTTTGTTGTATTTAGTTGAAAATTTGAAACTTTACTCTCTCTCTATCAGTATACCACCAGTTCATATCTAAAACTTTACTTCTCAAATAAGTTAAGAGCAGATGACGCTTTTAACGTGCGTGTCCACTCGCGCGTAGGCACTCGCACGTTCTCGAGATACTAGAGCTACGACATTACCGCATTATTCGCAATACAGACGCAGTTTCGTGCCCTGCGCTCCTGGTGGGCAACTTCATCATGTTACCGATCATGGCGCGGCACGGGCGCAAGGTGGCTCACCTGGTCAGCTGTCTGCCGCAGATCTTAGGCTGGATATTGATCGTCCTAGCACCTAATGTCGAGGTAATTCTCTCTATAGATGAATAAACAATGATGAGGGAACTGAACCGAACTGAACCGTGGAAAAAACCAATAGTTTAAATCAATAAATCAATAAGAGCAAAGGTCCTCTTGTGGCACGCCGCATGTTGGTATGTTAACTTAATTTCACATTTGACGCACAGTTTGGTAATTTGTATAACCCGACTGATCTCTCAAATACAACTGGTGTGATTGAGAATAGGCAGTATCATATTTATTTTTGAAATGATCATGTGAGCACAATATCTAATATTTTATCCAGAAAATTATTTTACTTGCGATTTTTGTTGAACTGAAACTAAACTGAACTGAAGTTGAACGACGATATTCTATTAATCAAAATGTTACAATCGTGCCTATATGTTGCTTATTGATGCTGGTGAATTCCGCCCACAATAGGTATAATATAAAAAGGTTGTCATCGAAATCTTTGTAAAATTATTTAAATAATCTAATATTATAATATAGGAAGAGCGGGGTCTCCAAACACAGGCTTTAATTAGCTTAAATGGAGACCTCAATCAACCTGTTAGATATAACAATTTTTGAAGTAAATAAAGAAATTATTATTATTATTATTATTATTATTATTAAACGTGCTTCATGATTAAAAAAAAAAAAAAGAGATGATTAGCAACGGTTGTCACTAATGGGCACCTCATTTGTTTCAGACATTAACCTTCGGAAGCATACTGACAGGCTTGGCTGTAGGCATGCTCCTACCACTTCGATCTCCACTAATAGGAGAATGCACCACGCCCAAACACCGAGGTGCATTCCTCACCACCGCCTCTCTATTACAAACTTTCGGCATCTTCTTCGTGCATCTCATCGGCTCGCTGATGCACTGGCAGCAAACCGCTCTCGTCTGCATGTTCTTTCCATTCATCAGTCTCATCATGATTATCTATTCCTCGGAATCCCCCAGCTGGCTCCTCTCGCAAGGGAGGTACGATGAATGCAGGACTATCTTTCGATGGCTCCGAGGAGACGGCGAGGAGGAAGAGCTAGAAGCGATGATACGAGCAAGAATACTATTCGAAAAGAAAGTGGACCGTTGCAAAGAAATCAAAGTGAACCCTTATCGGAGGACCAAGGAAGTAATCGTGAAAAAGGAGTTCTACAAGCCCATTATAACGTTAATTCATCTTTACCTAATGAGAATATTTTCGGGCGGGGTTATTATCGCGAGCTATTCTATTAGAATCTTAGGTATATTGTTGGTTTCAACTGAAAAGGCATACTTTTGGATGATATTTTTAGATACCCTAAGATTCTTCTCAAACGCCTTCGCTATTTACGTCATCAGTAACGTGAAGAGGCGCACGATGCTGTTCTCGGCGGCTGCACTGTGCATCGCCAGTCAATTGGCCATTGTGGCTTATAGCTACACCAGGGCTCATGGCATGTTCACCTACGACGCGATGTGGCTGCCCATTGTCTTCATAAATATCCAAATGTTCTCTGTCGCTGTGAGTTTGATACCGATGCCGATTGTAATTAGCGGTGAGATTTTTCCACTTGAGTACAGAAGTATCAGTAACAGCTTAAGTCTCGCGGCCATCTCATTGTTCTCATTCATATGTCTGAAGACATTCCCTGGCCTGATCAGTTCGATTGGCTTGCACGGAACTTACCTCACACATGTTGGATGTTTAGTGTATGCCGCGATAGTGTGTTGGTTCATGCTGCCAGAGACGAAGGGAAAGACGTTGCAGCAGATCGAGGACGAGTACATACCACCATCTTTGAATCTGGAGGAGGTGGAGTCGAGGCAGTCGTTGCAAATGGACCCAGTAGTTGAAAACGAGAGTATAATGTCCGAGACTCGATGTAGTAGCCCTATATTAATAACTTGATATTGTATTAACAGCCAGCTCTTATTTCTAGTGTAAGACATTGTGCACTAACTATGATATTCACACCAAGGAGTAGTTAGGTTTAAAGACTTTTATTTCTCATAAAAAAGAATGTTCACTTAAAATAAGATACATAGTTAGGCAAATATGGTATAACACGTTTACAAAACCTCTGCGGTGCTAGAATAATACAGATTTATAAATCATGCTCATATAAGTGCTCCTTGAGTTTAAATCTAAATGCATTTATACTAGTACATCCGTAATTGGTACGCGCGCTAGAAAGCGGTAGTTTATTATCATTTCTTAAATTATACGAGTTGATTTTTTTATTAATTTTTATGTTAGATTGAACGGAATGGTTGATTATATTTCTGACTAGGATACATGTGTAATATATACACAGTTGTCTTTTTTTTTAACTAAGTATTTTTTTCCTTGTATAATTGCTTTGTCGGTGTAAAATAGAAATAATGAAATAAAATTTTGATAAACTTGTTCTGAGTCCTTTGCAACTGGTTTAAAGTTACTGTTAAGTTAAGATAACCGCAATATTCTCAATATGTCGTACTCGTACGTACTTATATAATAATAAAATTATGTGTAAAAACTAATTTCTATCTACATTGTAGATGTGAAGGGCGTTCTAATTTATTCTGAGTCCAAGACAATGATTTCAGAACATCTTTTTTATGTCATAGGGGTAAACGGGCAGGTAGCACACCTGATGGTAAGTGATTACCCCCATGGACATCTGCAACACCATAGGGCATGGTGCGTTGTGCGGTGCGTTGCCGACCTAGAATGGGAATGGGAACTGACTTTCAAGTGAGGCTGCCAGACCACACCGTTAGGAGGCTTGGCGACAGATTTTCAACTAGAAGGTTGTAGCTAGCCAGCCGGGTACTGGAGAGTTCCCTATCACCGTGCTTTGGTTTCCTCACAATGTTTTCCTTCACCGGCAGCTCAAGCTCATTGTTAGAGCGTTTAATCACAACACACCAACCACTGAGCTATCATCGCTGCAATCTAATCTGAAGTAGGCAAGTGTTCTAAATATATTGTAGATATACTATAAAAGACAGTTCAATATTAGTGAAGAGTTTAATTTAAAGATTACATATTATTATGTAAAATCATATTAAAATATCTCATGATAAGTATTCGTATAGATTCAGCATTTAAACATGTACCTATTGCAGTGATAAGATCCTGTAACAATGTTCCACATTATAATACTATTTACGAATGCTACGAATAGCTTTTGTTTGCCATTTTATATATCTACTTAATTTCATTATATTAGCCATAAGGTTATCCTACAAAGTATAATATTATATTACCTACTTATATACTTTTAACCGTCTGTATGTTGGTTTAATCACATATTACCAAACTGGTAAAGTTATATTTAGTGTTACTAACTTTATGTGTACCTAACTGTAACTAGTTAATGAGTTATACTGGTCTTCGTCCTGAAGTAAGTTGTTGCAAATTATACTCACCTTCATGATTCATCTACACTATACCTAGCAGTTCGGTATCACCTAGTCCCCGCGGTTTCACTCGCGCTAATTTCGGAGTTCCCGCGGGAACCCTGAGATAATAAGCACGCTATGTCGGTCTGCACACCTGAAAACGTGTTTGCAAAATTTTATGATGAAAAACACTTCATTGAGCACCACAATCAGTACAATGACTAAAAACTTATAAAACAGAACGTATTAAGTGGCTCCAAAGAGCGCCCTTATCACTATAAAGCGTAACATAATATGGTACTTTACGCGGACCAGCTAGTTTGTGTGCCTTGTTGTTACGGTAAGTACCTACATAACAAATATAGGTACAAACGGATAGATTTAAGAAATGTATAAGCTAGTATAGTCTCAAGTCTGTATAATATTATATTTGGACGCAGATAAGCAATAATATGTTAACCCACAAAATTAAGTTATTCATACAGAACGCTATATTGAGAGTAAAAGAACGTTTTTTAATTATGTGTTTACCTTATTACGTTGTTTAAATATGTAAAAAAATATTGAACATAAAAAAATGTTGACACAAAATGGTACTTTAATTTTAAAACACGATTTACTGATAAATCTATCTGTTAAATATCACAAATTTCCACAAAAATTAAAGGAAGCAATCATTCGTCCAGTCTGTAAGAGGGGCGATCGTAAAATATTTTCAAATTTCTACCGATAGCTATACTATCAAGCATTGATAAAATTATGGAAAACTGTGTTGCCAATCGAATAGGAACTTTTTTACAAAAAAACAATATCTTAACGGAATGTCAACATGGCTTCCAGAAAAATAAAAGCACCAACACCTTATTATCAAATTATACAGACGAAATTAATGCACATTTGGAAAATAAAAAATTAGTGGCTATTTTTTACGATTTTAGAAAGGCTTTTGATACTCTACAGACTGAGACCCTCTTAAATGGAATGGAGGAGTGCGGCTTGGGGCAGCCGCTGAACCCTTGGTTCAGCGACTATCTCAGGGCGCGCTCTTACCGTGTGAAGGTCGGCGACACGTTCAGCGAGGAGAAACAAGTAAACTGCGGCGTCCCCCAGGGCTCCGGGTGTGGGCCCGTGTGCTACCTGATGCACGTAAATAGGCTCTGTGGAGTATTACGTCACTGCTCCGCCCACATGTTTGCCGATGACCTTTGTACTCTGAGCGCAGGTACGGACCTCGCGGAAACGTGTCGCCGAGTTCAAGGGGATGTGGATGCGGCAGTTAAATGGTCACATGATAACGGCATCATATTAAACGCTGAAAAAACAAAGATGATAATTATTCACTCCTGTATTTACGTTCTATTGATTATGCACCTACTCTGATTGCGCACGGCTTTGATTGCTTCCATAGTAAGAAAATTAACTGCACATGTAATCCTATCGAAAAAGTTGATTGTGTAAATTACCTAGGAGTAAAAATAGACACCTCTATTTCTTGGGATTCCCACATAGAATACCTATGTGGAAAATTAAGAATATTACTGGGAAAGTTTTATCATTTAAGTATCAAAGTCCCATTGCCTATATATATAAAATGTTTATATTTTGCACTGGTGGATTCCATTATAAGTTACCTACGCTCTTGATTGCTATGGATTAACATTTAAAACATACATAGATAAAATAGAATCATTACAAACAAGATTTTTAAAATTACTCGTAAATAAAAAGACAAAGAAACAATGTAAAGGAGATTACTCTAAACTATATTATAAAATATGTAAAATTTTACCGGCTAGCCTGAAACATAAATATCTTCTACTTGTAAACAATCATAGCAGACAGGATCGTTTCACTAATTTAGTGCATCATAAAACTGGCACAAGGTCAATGTCCAAAGGTAAATTTGAAATACCCATGGTAAAAAATTATTATGGAGATAGAACGTTAAAAAAACGAGTTCCATATTTACTCAATAGTTTACCCGAGGACATACGACGTGAGCCTACACTTGCTAAATTTAAAAGATTATTAAAACAACACTTGTTAAGCACGTTGTAACCATTTACTTACGCAAATTAATTGTTTTAAGATAACCTAGTTTAATAATTTATAAGCTATGTTTATATACACACCGGCAGAATTAGCGGAACATAAAAAGGCAGAGTATAGAAATAATTACGTATATATATTAAAACAAATTATTATCAGGCATGAAGTAATAAACTAATATACATCTTTTAACATCGATTTTAAGAAGTTTTTAGTTAAATTTTATTAAAAGTAATCAAAATTAAAAAAAAAACCAAAAAAGTCTCTAGTTTGTGAGAACACAGACAATGTTGCAAATAAAAGTGGAATCACGAAGGGGAAACACACGTTATTAATCGTTCATTAATTTAGTGTTAAAATCACAGTAATCTTTAATTTGCAACATTATTTGTGTGCCCACAAATTAGAGAAAAAGTGTTTTTTTTATTATTATTTTAAATAAAATTTAATAATTTAATTACAAACTTTTAAAGTGTTAAAAGATGTATATTAATTTATTACTTCACGTCTAATTATTATTTGTTTTAATATATATACGTAATTATTTCTATACTCTGCCTTTTTATGTTCCGCTAATTCTGCCGGTGTGTATATAAAGCGAGTTACCTGCAGTCAAACTGCGTAAGCAGTTTTGCGGGGCATGGTCTAAATGAAAGTGTGAAAACCTTTTGTGAATAAATATATTACATACATACATACATACTCAAAATTTCCCCTGTATGGGTTAACACACTATTGCTTATCTACGTCCATTTATTATCTGTGGTATAAGTAAAATCATGGTTTTAGGCTAATTAGGTTATATTTTTTTTTTTTTTTTTTTTTTTTTTTTTTTTTCTTAAGCCAATTCCTATTTATATTTTTTTATTAACCTTTAAGACATAATAATAAAACTCAAAAATATACAGTTTATTTTATCTAAATAACAACACAGCACATAGAACATTAGTACCTATGATTAAGATAATCTCTAACATAATGATAAGGACTGAATTACTTATTTATATTGCCTGTGCTCAAATTTTTTGTGCGGTTGCGTCTGTTCTTGTAATTTTAGCTCCAAATTATGAAAAAAGACAGATTTTCACCATTTTTAAGACAAGTAAGTTTTTAAGTCATACTATTACCTTCTTCTAATTATACTATATTGACGTTCACGTCACGAGCTGCTACAGCTAGGCTGCCTACCTAGTTTGCCGGGGTTCGAACTCGTTTTCTTCTTGTAAAACCTTATCGTTTCCGATTGCAGTGCTTCGTGACGGCGGCGGTGGGCTGCAACGCGCTCACCTCCGGGTGTGTGCAGGGCTACCCCGGGGTGCTGCTGCCGCAACTCTATCGCCCCGGGACTGAGATACCCGTCAACACCACCTCCGAGTCCTGGATCAGTAAGTCCTTTTGATCTATAACTCGACATACTTGACTCTCCAAACTGAAAGACACTCATGTAACTGATTCTCTGATTAGAGATGTTGACGACTTTTTATAGTCCGTCAGTAAATAAAAAAATAATAAACACGTATTTTTTGCTTGTTCAAATTAATGAAATGAAAATATACATAGATATAGCGCATTATAGTTTAGGGTGGGGGCTCGTGACGTCGTTAACCGCTATAACCCCTCATACAAACTGCACTGGATAGTGACGTCACGCGGATGTATCCTATTCTATTCCCCCGATCAGTAACAAAGTTGAATAAAAATTCAAAAATTTCGCTTTTCCAATGGAATATGACATTCAATTTTATAGCATTATTTGCAATACAGCCGCAGTTTCGGGTCCTGCGCACCTGGTGGGCAACTTCATCACGTTGCCGATCATGGGGCGGCGCGGGCGCAAGGTAGCTCACCTGGCCGTCTGTCTGCCGCAGCTCCTAGGCTGGATTTTGATCGTCCTAGCACCTAATATCGAGGTAATTCGATTGATCTCTGTTCAATATAGGCATATTGCCTATATTGAACAATACCTATAGGCACAGATAATATAATACTATACGTATCCTGTATGAATATAAAAATTCTAATATTTTTAGTCCGTCAGGTACACTTATATAATAAACAAATAATAGACACGCATATTTTGCTTTTCAAATTAATACTGAAAATATATTTGAATAAAGCGCATTAAAGTTTAGGAGTAACGTCATAATACGAGTATGCTCGTATAAACCGTCACGCGACATTTCGACTAAACGTATCTGGTATCGCCGTTATTTTTTGATAACTTAGAAAAGAAAAATACGTGTCCAATATTTTTTTATGAATCTGTAATTATAGGTATCTATATACAAATAGCCTATCGATGATAAAATTATAAACTGATTTAAACAATTATTGTGCAAGTAGATAAAATTAGTATTTTCTCCAGAGACTTTGTTTATCTGCCGCCGATTTCTAAGGTGAACAGAGGTTTTATTCCAAACAATAAATTCGGAATTTTGTACAGCGCGCAGTGTCCTTAAGGTGTTCATTGATGCTCTGGTGAATTTCACACATTTGTATAAGACAATACCTATCAATATCTACCAATAGTAGATCTGTGTGTTGTGAAGTGGATTATTATTATTATTATTATTCATACTCGCTATTATGTTATCACCATGAAAATGTCAACTAGCGACAGTTAAGATGAAGAGCCACCTCCGTTTTTCAGATATTGATTGCCGGAAGGATGCTGACAGGCTTGGCTGCAGGTATGCTGCTACCACTTCGATCTCTACTGATAGGAGAGTGCACAACGCCCAATCACCGAGGAGCGTTCCTCATCATCATCTCTCTCTCGCAAAACTTCGGCATCTTATTCGTGCATCTCATCGGCTCGCTGATGCACTGGCAGCAAACCGCTCTCGCCTGCATGTTCTTTCCATTCATCAGTCTGATCATGATCATCTACTCCCCGGAATCCCCGAGCTGGCTCCTCTCGCAAGGGAGGTACGATGAATGCAGGACTGTCTTTCGGTGGCTCCGAGGAGACGGTGAGGAAGAAGAGCTAGAAGCGATGATACGAGCAAGAATTCTGTTCGAAAAGGAAGCGAACAGTCGTAAAGACAACAAAGTGAACCTTTTCCGGAGGACCCAAGACGTTTTGGTGAAAAAAGAGTTCTACAAGCCGATTATAACGTTGTTCCATCTTTACCTCATGAGAATTTTTTCGGGTGGAGTTATCATGGCAAACTATGCAATTAAAATCTTAGATATGTTGCTTGGTTCAACAGAAAACGCATACTTTTGGATGATATTTTTAGACACGCTAAGGTTCTTCTCAAACGCCTTCGCTATTTATCTCATCACTAATGTGAAGAGGCGCACAATGCTATTCTCTGGAGCTGCACTGTGCATTGCCAGCCAACTGGCCGTTGCAGCTTATAGCTACACGAGGGGTCATGGTATGTTCAGCTACGAAGCGATGTGGCTGCCCATTGTCTTCATAAATATCCAAATGTTCTCTGACGCTGTGAGTTTGTTACCGATTTCGATAGTAATTAGTGGAGAGATCTTCTCTCTTGAGTACAGAAGTATCAGTAACTGCTTAAGTCTCGCAATCATCTGTACGTTCTCATTCATAACTCTGAAAACATTCCCTGGCCTGATCGGTTCCATAGGCTTGCACGGAACTTACTTCACGCATGTTGGATGTTTAGTGTATGCCGCGATGGTGTGTTGGTTCATGATGCCAGAGACGAAGGGGAAGACGTTACAGCAGATCGAGGACGAGTACAGAGCTCAACCTTTGAGCCTGGAGGAGGTGGAGTCGAGGCAGTCGTTGCAAATGAGCCTAGTGGTAGCGCACGATAGGAAAATTTCGGAACGCCGCCCCATATCGGAAGCATAATGGTGGTAAATCGAGACTGAAAGGCCTGAACTACCGATTTCCATCTACTTATTGGTTGAGGCAAAAGAAAACAATATTTACCCACTGATTCAATGGGTGTAAGGTTAAACAACGGGCGAACTGTAAGAGTGCGATCTGGCATCATAATGTAGATAGTACCTACCTATTTACCAAGTTTGCTTGGTTTGCACGACATAAGCTCTGCAGCTTAAAGCTTAGTGTGAGACAAGTGTGAGATCAATTGGACGCAGATAAGCAATAACATGTCAACCCACAAAATTAAGTTAACCTATTCAGAACGATTTATTGAGAGTTAGGGAACGTTTTTTAATTATGTGCTTACCTTATTACATTGTTTAAGTATGTAACTAAATATTGAACACAAAAAATATTGACAGAAAATAGTGCTATAATTTTAAAACACGATATACTCAAAATTTCTCCAGTGTGGGTTAACACACTATTGCTTATCTATGTCCAATTAGATCTATCTGTGTTGTGAAGTGGATTTTGTTATTATCTCAGAGTAATAAATATACTATTATAATTATTCACTCACGTTCATACACCCATTTTCTCTTTAATTTATCAGTTTTTTTTTTTATGTAGGCATTTATATTATTTCTTACTTGTTTTAGTTTCCTGGTAGAAATAAAAAATAAGATTTTTTTAACTGTCATTACACTTAGATACAGGTAAAATTGAGTCACAAGTGGTCATTCTCAGTGATCTCTGTCACCGGTGACAAATGAGAGCTTGACAAATCATTGGTACGAAGTTAATCACGTGATCAAACTACGGAGAGCACCTTAGGTAGCTCGAAAAAACCAAGACTCACAGTACAAAAATGCCAAGACTCACAGTGCAAAAATGCGACGATTATACCGCGGCAGGATACTGCCCTTTATATCGGAACGAATTTCTCCTCACTACGAGCACTGGGCGAGTGCTATCAATAATAACGGAACATAACCAGTATTTCGGTTGAGCGTTGATGAGTCTTTGATGAAATTTCTTTAAATGGATTCATCTGTTCAATTCATAGGGTCGCCGTCGAGACAAGAACAAAACAAGCATTGATTTATTCTAAGCATTATATAATTTTCTTAACTGTCATTGGTTTTACAAAAAAGAGCTACAACTAATTTATTATAGTAGATTAAAAATAGGAAAACAATTTCATTTCTACTCACTTTATAATCTTAATCCAACCGTTAAAAGTGCGATATTCAATTACTTTACATTTTTTTTAATTTTCCAATACCGGTGCCAGTTCTAGTGCATTCTCTGAACACAAATGTATATTGAGTGAGAAAGAGCTGGTCGCAATTTGTTTATCTAAAAGATTAATTTATGCACTAGAATGTGCACCATACGCCGACAGCTTTTAAATTTTATTATAACAACAAAGAAAATAATTGTAACTGACAAACCAGAGTATATTTAAAAGAGCTTAAAATCCACTAGCGGAGTGTAGGTAGGTACACACGCCCAAAAATTATACACTAACCGCCGCACTCAGAGTCGACTTTAATGATTACTTAGTTAAGTATAGATTTTTAAAACAAAACTGCCGTCAGACAAGTTTAATAAATTAATGTTAGTTAGCATTTAACTAATTAAGTTACGTCTCATTGAATGCCAATTAACATTAATTTACTGAACGTCTCTGATTGCGGCAGTTTTGTTTTAAAAATCCATACTTAACTAAGTAATCATTAAAGTCGACTCTGAGTGCGGCCGTAAAACAAATAAAAATCGAAACTTACAGCGATTTTTTTAAATATACATATTATATTATTATCGATAGTACATTTTATTACATACAGAAAATAATTACTACATTACACGTTATCCTATAGTATTTATTTACAATAATAAAATAGATAGGTACACAATAAAAAAAAACACGTTTCGTTATCGCAAACATGTCGGAACACGCACCGCGTCCGTCGCTTCATTGGACATCAAACGTGCGCAAGAGCAACACCCGATACCGTCCTATCTCATCTCTTTGCATACATTTAAGACATCACAATCATTTACAATTGTAATGGAGTCGACGCGAAACGGTCCTTCGAGCCGGATGTGTGTTTTTTTGTCTATTTTACTGATATAAATAATCTACTGCTGTCATATAATCTTTAACAGTTATAAAATGCCTAGTAGAAACAACGACTTCCTCAACAAAAAATATTAAGTGTATTTTTTTTTAAATCACCGACCGATTAAGCTTTTTAACACCATAAATAAATAAAAAACAATATTGCGTAGACGAATATAGGACATTTGGATTGTCTATTTAGGTTCACCTTTCTTGACTAACTAAATAAAAAAGTAAGTTTAGTTTTGAAGTAACGAAGCGGCGCGGAGTGGCGTCCAGATATTATTGCGAAGTCTTTGTCTTGCAAAAAGGACTTGTTTATTATAACTAGATTTTCGTCAAGCGCGTGCAAAACAAAAATGATTTTCTTTGACGGCAAACACTTTGATAAAACACTTTATAAAAAATCGCCATAAATACACACGAATACAAGCTAATTCACACGCACGCACACGCACAATCTCCAAACAGTCATTTTTTTTTTCAATTAATAACCAAATATTACAATTATTATCATCATTATTCCAACAATAATATATAATTGCCTAAATCTTGTTAATCGATTCGATTTTAAAAAAATATTTACAAAGAAATTTCATTAGTTTTTTATTTTTTTTACAATTCATTTCTATTCGACGTTCGATATTTGGATTACGTATTATAATTCGCTAAACTACGCGCTGCGCTTTCGTCTCTGAACGTCGATATTGATATGACATTGAGCCTTACCGCCAATTTGAATAGAGTTCGAAATCGCTCATGAACCGTTAGTTTTTTAAGGGAAGTAGATCTTTTAAGGTAATTTTTAACACGCTCGTATTAGATTCAGTTGTAGAAAACTACATAGAAAACGATGCAATCAAATCTTACAAGTGAATTTCAACCCACTTCCAAATGTCGTAGGTATCGAAATGACATGATAAATGAAATCGATATATCGTTGTACCTAACTTTGTTTGTAGGTTTATGTAGTTCGGACGAAAAAACTATAAATTTATATCTTGGAGCTGATCTGATAATGGAGCCAGGAGGTGGATAGTGGAACTCTTCAGTGGCTAGTAAACCTCCACGAGTTTAAATAAGATTGTAGAATATTATCTCGTCTCAAGTTCCACTATCTGAATTGAACAATCTTGTAACATACTCCTCTAGTTTTTCATCGATCAAGGTCTGTTCAAACTGAAGACCATCTCGCGCTACACGAAGCAGCACATCACGCATAGACGTTTTCAAACTTATGAAGTTACTAGATACTATTGAAGTAACGGAAGGACGATAAAGTCCATTCAACGTACCAGTCTGATGGTACCATGGTAGAATAACGAATGAAAGCCAAGCAAACAGCCGTCCTACGCAGATTCAGTTCGGTTGAAACAGTTCTTTATCTATCAAAATTTTTCATACAATATAGTTCGAACAATTTGTGTATACTTGGCTAAACATTCAAAATAGTTATGTTTTAAGCTATTACTTACAGAAAATGATTTTCTTATTTTATAGTATAATACAGTTTTTAGACAATTATTGGTACAACTTTACAAATAATTATTTCTCTTTTGACATCTGTATACATTATAATATAGACTTGAGTGCGTATGATGGTCGTTGCGTTTACAATCAAAGATGTATGGAGGTGTTGTTTGCAAAGATAATATTGTTTTTTTACTTTTTTTTTTGATATTATATCAGTACATATTTCGCAAACACAAACCGTCGATCGTCTACTTTCAAGTAAAATGTTTGTAAGAAACAAACAAATCAATAGAAGCTATAATAAAATAATCACAAATCGGAAAACGTTATCCTCTCGTTCCTTTGACAGGTGAAATACTGATGGAGAACCCAGAGAGAGAACTTGAAAGAGAAGAGTTTGCAACTAGCAGAGGATAAAGTATGGGTCAGTGTTAATGACAATAAGTGATGTTTTTCCACGACAATAATAGATGGCGCTGTTTTAAAACAAACTAATATGGTCCAGTCTTCGGCTCGTATTGACCTAACTTGTTCGTTACATCAATATGTAATTAATTTTAATTTGTAGTGTTGTTCTGATAGATGGAATGGAATGATGATAGATGGTAAATCCTTGTTGTCCCTTGGTTCTTAGTTCTCTCGTCTTCTACTCGAAGATGGGTCATGTGGAGAAAGAAATTGGTTCAGATGTTCGTCGTTTAAGTTTGATCGTGTCATCAGGAGTAAAAGTAGCGATGTATCAATAAGGGTTAGGCGGAATTTTTACGATGCCAATGACTAAAGAGCCGTATCATCACTGTCGTTAAGTACAAAATATAACACTACATTTTGCACCCTGGTACGTGGTACCTGAAAGACTAACACGGCCTTTTATCCAACGATACATTAAAAGTGTACGAGCATTCTTCAGTTCAGTTGGAATTGAACCTTAAGCTTTTATGTTTAAACACTTCCAAAACTGAATACACTCTCGAATCTTCGTTTTTGTTCCTCGAGTTCCTCAATTTTCTAGCGAAACCAGCGAGTTTCGAGTCAATCTTGGTTGTATAAAGTTTGAGTAGCGTAAATATGGGCTTAAATGACCAAGGGTATGTTCCGGTATTACTGATAGCACTGCGAGTTATGACGTCAATTTAGCATACTGCGAAGCCGTTCCTTTATAGTTTGCTGTATTGGTCACTGTTTAAAACGGAACGCAGGCATGTCATTGTGATGTCACGCTGTCGACCACTCATTGACAAATCGTTGGTCCGAGGTCGATCACGTCATCAAACCACTGAGAGCACCTTAGGTACTTCAAAAACGCCAGTATTCACAGTTCAAAAATGGCGACGAATATGACGTCATACCGTCTACTGCGGATACTGCGACAGTATACTGAAAGTTATAACGGAACAAATTTCTCGTCACTGCGAGCACTGGGCTAGTGCTATCCGTAATAACGGAACATTCCCCAACGTGTGTGTATCTCGGCGCTCGGGCCACACTAGGAGCGAGACTCAAGCGAGTGTGTACATTGGATAGTTAACACAGAGAAAACAATATATTAACTAGAGTCTGGAGAGGCAACGTAGGCGGGGTCGACGTGCCACTGCTGCAAGGGAAGTTAGAGCAAACACTCTAAAGGTCGCCGCATACCTAACGGGATAATACCTCGGACGGGATGTGAACGGGACGTATACGTCACTGCCTCGTTTAAAACGGGGACGTGGTGTAAATATGCATACGTACACACGCGATTAGTTGTTCGTCTTCCATTTTTGACACTTGCATCATCAAGGTGTCAACTGTCACTGCTTCTCTCTACCGAACGAATGGAGTAACTGTATGAAACGATATTTCCGAAAATAACCGTCCCGTACGTATAAAAATTTACAAAACCCGTCACGTATGCAGCGGGCGGTCTTAACTCTCCCAAAACTTCCAATGCAGACACATCCCAATTCGAGTACGATTAACATTGTACAATATTCCCAAAAACTGTGACCGAGTGGGAACGCAATCGAATGGCATTTCACACAATATTACGTTGTTACGTCAACGAGTGTTTTTACGCGCGTTTCGCGTTACGAAAACCACCCGGCGACACTACTTTTCACCATTCACATACAGAACCGGATGGACGCCTCTTCCATTGTATCACTGTTCCGCGGTCGGCCTACGTTCAGAGCGCGGGCGCGGGCGCCGGCGGCGGCGCGGGGTGCGCGGCGGGCGGCTGGGGGTGCGGGTGGGGGTGGCCGGGGGCGGCGGGGGCGCCGGGGGCGCCGGGGGTGGGGGCGGCGCCGGCGCACGCGCGGCACACGTAGTCGTCGTCGTCGCGCAGCGCGTGCCGCGCGAGCCCCACGCAGTGCATGTGGAACCACTGGTCGCAGCCGCCGTCGCACTGCACCCAGTACACCTTGCCTGCGGAGGGAGCGCACAACACGCGACTGTCTATTATACTAATCTTTACTAATATTATAAATGCACAGGTGAGTTTGTTTGTTTGTTTGGTACGCTATCACGGCGCAACCGATCATCATGAAATTTTGCATGGACATGTCAAGGGTACAGAAAAGGACATTGGGTGTTTTTTATCCCGGAATTCCTGGGCAGCTGCTAGTATTATCTATATAAAGAAGCTACCTGACCAACTTATCGTCTGTCTAAATTCTAGAAGAAGCTACTACAGTTAATAAGTCGCGGGATAAGGCCGTGTTTGAGCATAAATTACCTACTTGTTTTGATTTTATCAACTTATAAAAACTTTGTTTATGCTCAATAAAGTATACAAACAAACAAACATACAAATCCGTACTATTAAAATGCGAATATGATTTTATTTGTTATGCTTTCACGCCGTAACTACTCAACACACAGAGGTACAGAGGAAGACATAAGGTACTTCTTACCCTGGAAATGCTGCAGTAAGTCCAAAGTTAACATGAGTGAAACCGAAGGGAGCAACCCACCTCCAACCCAGGGTCCTACCAACCAATCTTGGTTATACGGACCGAATCGCGGGCCGGAACGCCCCGGGAGCAGCTAGTAAAACATAATATGATGCAAATGTAATACGCACCGGTGGGTCTGAGGCAGCTGGGCGCGGCGCAGTCCTCGTCGTCGTCCGCCGACGACATGGACGTGGAGCGGCTGCGGCGCGCCGCCTGCCCGCCCGCGCGGCCGCCGCGCGACTGGCCTGCGGAGCGGGAGTGCACGCGTTTATATAGCTACCACCACCACCGTCCCGCGGCCACAAAGGAAACCAAGTCCTACACGTTTATTTTTTATTTAGGCTCCTTATTATACCTGTATTATTACCGAATATAATGGGCATGTGGACTATTTTTTATTTTTTAGTCCGTCTTGTAGATTATTAAAAAATATTGGACACGTATTTTTTCTTTTTTTACGTAATCAAAAAATAACGGCGATATATTGAGTTGAAATTTCGCGTGACGTCACTATTCTGACAGTTTGTATGGCGGTTTTGCGGTTAGTGACGTCACGATCCCCTCACCCTAAACTTTAATGCGCTTTATCTCTGTATATTTTAATTTATTTAAAAAAGCAAAAAATACGTGTCTTTTGTTTTTTCTAACTGACAAACTAATTAGAATTTTGATTTTCAAAAGTAGTCCACATCCCTATTATGATATTTCTGTCTTTTATATCATTGTATATTATATACAGTGGAACAGCACAGCGCGGCGCGGCTGCCAAAAACAAAGTAATTGCAGCTGCATAAATTTTACAGACGAGCAAAAAACCGTCTAAACACTTTTCTTGTTTGAACTCATTTGGAAAAAATTGTCAGTTGCTTTGTTTTTCCGTAGAGCAGTCAAGTGTGTAAAGTGCTTTAGAGATGAGAGGCGGAGTTTTTTGGCGGGAATCAAAGATAGCGGTTCGGTCATTTATTTTCATGTCGATAAAAATAGTTAAAAATGGATTTTTTTTTTGTGTTATAATAGGCTGTATTGGACAATAATTTTCACAGTGACGGTTTTTTATGGACTCAAGAAGATATAATATGACATTTCGAGTGGATTTCTTCGGTTTCCGCCAAGAGCTCCGAGAAAGTTCCCGCAAGCTATAGTACCGTGGCTTACAATCTCAAACCGTACAACAACGAAGCATTTTAATAGAAAATACATTGATCTAATTAATTTAACTTGAAACTGGCTAAATGCATTATATGCGAAAGTCCATAAAAAAGAAGAAAGAAAGACACTTGGCGGGTGGACAGTATGGGGAGCAGGAATTTTTTCGCTCTCGTCCTTTTGATATCGAGTGTTGTTTTTGTATGGAAAATGAACAACGTCATCTGGCCAATGTCGCTCATTTTTCATACAAAAAAAAACGCTTTGCCATTACGACGATATCGAAAAAATACACGCTCTCCTACAGGGGTCGTATTTTTTAATCGCTCGAATCACTTTTCGCACACGGAATTGCAAGATTCACGTGTGAATGCTTAAAAAATGTATGAGCATTCGCACGTGAATTCGCGATTCCGTGTGTGAGAGTAATTCGAGCGTTTCAAAAATAAGGCCCCAGGGGCCGGGTCCGGGGCCGGGGCCGGGTCCGGGGCCGGGGCCGGGGCCGGGGCCGGGGGGGGGCTACGCACCGAGCCGCGAGTGGCGCGCGAGCTTGCCGCGCGCGGCGGCCAGCCCGCGCTTGCGGCGCTCCTGGCGCGCCATGTAGTGCTTGCGCATCATCAGCCCCGCCGACGCCGACGGCGCACCCTGTACAACACACACACCCATCATGCATTACGTACTATTTGGTGGTACTTGTCAAGTGGTAAATTGAACCTAGGTTTTAAACCCTATAGACACCTAGGCGTTTACAGGCGTTTATCAGGTTCAAACCCAAAAGCCGATGTTAAGTCGGGTTTGATTGCCCATCTATTAACCTGTGTAAGAGGATGGAAAGTATAGTGGAACAACGAAAAATGCTCAAAAAAGTCTCGACGGCGATTTTTATAACATAATTAAAATTGCATGTTATAATAATCATAGTTTTTTTTTTTAATCCTAGCCTAGAATCGAACCCGTTGAGTTTGAAAGAAAATACCATTCCGTAATGTGACATAAAATGATCAAACTCTGGATATAATATATAAATTAATTATAACTATAAGTAAAGGTGTCATTGTACTTTTTTATGAGCACCAATAAACTCCTTTTCTTTCATTTTTAAAGAGATTTCCCCAATAATTTTATAAATGTTAAAGAAACTCTCTCTCTCTGTTACGCTTTCACGCCTTAACGGCTCAACCGATCATCATGAAATTTTGCATACACGTTGTCAGAGGTACACAGAAGAACATAGCATACTTTTCATCCTGGGATTCCCGCGGGAATCTCGAAATTAACGCGTGTGAAACCGCGGGGGACAGCTAGTCATCCATTAAAGGAAAGCGCGTACTCACCGCTTTCCTGTTCAGGTACGTGGTGGTGGTGGCGGTGCCTCGCTTCACGGTCGGCTTGCTCGTGCTCGCGCCTGGACACAACCACCCTCATTATTCTATATACATATTTTATTTCATATACATATTTTATTTCATTCATTTTATTTTGTAGGTAAACCTTATGGCTAATGTAACTAAATTAAGTATGTATTTAGAAATGGTATGGAATTCACAAACAATAATAATAATAATCCACTTCACAACACACAGATCTACTTGATCCCACACTAAGCTAAATAGAATTTAGGTAGTGTAGAGTATTATAGTATATAGTATAAAGTGTAAGTGTAATTGTAGGGTGCAGAGCAGGGTAGGGTAGTGTAGACTAGGGTAGTGTAGGGTAGTGTAGTGTATAGTAATTGTGCTGTAGGGTAGTGTAATGTTTAAAGGGTTGGGGACAATCAAATTTATCTTTGGAACTATCTTCACTTCATCATCTTCATTGTGATATCTGTGAGATGAGCTAAGTGTAAAACTATCGACTTGCTCGTATAAAATCCCTCGTTCGTACTAAATACACTTAATTTTACAACCTTATACTGTTTACAAATTTGTCAAGATAGGTATATAGGTACTCTAAGTTATTTTGTATATTTGTGAATAAATAAAAAAATAAAATAATATAACATGTGCTCCGACCACACCGTCGCTTCATCGGTACGTACTGCTGCCTGCGTTGCGGCGGTCACCGTCACGGTCACGGTCACGGTCACGGTCAGGGTCACCGTCACCGTCACCGTCGCCGTCCCTGTCACGGTCACTGTCACCATCACTGTCACTGCCGGTGCCGGTGCCGGCGCGGTGCTCACCGTGCGCGTGGTGCAAGCGGCCGCGCTTGTGCTGGTGGTGGTGCTTGGGCGCGCGGTGCGTGCGCTTGCGCCGGCCCGCGTCCAGCACGCGCCCCGCGCCCTTCGCCGCGCCCACTGCGCCCACTGCGCCCGCGCCGCCCGCGCCCCGCGCCCACCACACGGCCGCCCACACCTGCGCCTGCTCCTCCAAACGGACCTGGCCGATAGAGAGACACATTAACTGTAATCCTCTCTAATGTATTCATATTCAAATATACTGTAGCGGGAGCAGGACCACCCCATATCACCAGATACGACTGGACCGCAAACAAAGGGGAAGCTTCCCACCGGGCGAGGTGGTATGCCCAGGGAACCGCGACTCCGACCTCCGATTGTACATCAACGGAGGTCGTATATATGCAGCGCAGCGTGCAAACATCGTTAGCGCGATTCAGGATTTTGTTATACGCGTTGCTTGACTTGTGGCGTAGAGGTCACCACAATACTTTATTGCATCAAAAAAAACACTTAAAAGTTAGACAAAAAAATTAAAAGGCAAGGAGAGAGCAAAAACAGCGCAGCGATTCCACTCCATCCTCCCCATACCTCGTTTCCTACACACAAACTGCTACCGTTACTAACGTATAGCCCGGTAGTCTCCACGCTCGGAACATCTCCAAGGCACAACTTTTCCTTCTACTCCTCCTCCTTTTCCTATAATGCTTCACAATACCATCTCTGGGGGTTGATTTTTGAATCGCTCGAATTACTATTCGCACACGGAATTGCAAGATTCACGCGTGAATGCTTAAAAAATGTATGAGGATTCGCACGTGAATTCGCGATTCCGTGCGTGAAAGTAATTCGAGCGATTCAAAAATAGGACCCCTGGGCTTCAAAGCCCCATACAACACCCCCCTGGCACGCACCTCGAGCAGGTCCCCCTCCAGCATGAGCTCCTCCAGCTTGTGCAGCAGGCCGGGCGGCACGCGGCCCGCCGCCGCCACGCGGGGCGACGCGCTGTACGCGTGCTCCAGGCTCGCCGACGATCTACGCAACAGTTTATACGTTTATTGCGAACTAGCCGTCATCTCACCCGCGGTGTTATCGGAGTTCCCGGGGGAATTCCGGGTCACAATATCCTATGACACTCATAAATAACGTGGCTTTTTATTGGTAAAACAATTTTCATAATCGGTTCAGTAGATCTAGAGATGACCTCCTACATCTTCAACCGCACAAATTTTACCTAGCTATAATATTAGTACAAGTTGCTGTTTATACCTGGGTTAATTACGGAGTTTCGGCGGGAATTCTGGGATAAAAAGTAGGTACCGTCTTTTTTTAAACCAATACAAAATTCACATATTTCCAGTGCAACAAAAACCACATTTGGTTTGTCTGTGCACTGCGACGATTTGAGGCTACATTTACATTTTCTCTGTGCGTTATCTATAACTCTCATGGATATAACGTGTATTATTTTGTAAAGGGTTAAACAGTAAATAGATAAACAGACTTTACGACCTATCCTTATTTTATACATAAGCTTATAAGTCACGCGTGTTTTAACAGCTGCTTCATATATCTAAAACCAGTGAGTTTAGATGTACTTTATGAAAGAGTGTGTTGAAAAAATAAAGAAATAAGGTTCAGCGCGTACCTGGCGCGGTGCGCGGCGGCCGCGTCGTGCGCGCGCCCCGTCGCTTTCTTCAGCTCGGCGTTCAGCCGGTCCGCCTTCTCGCGGCTCGCCTGCGGGGAGCGACAATACATGAGCATGGTGTCGGGGCGTGAAAATCGAAATTCTATCTAGTCCGTCGGTGAGATAATAAAAACATTATAGACACGACCAAATTTTTTGCTTTTTCGAAAAAAAAAATGCTTAGTCGCAGCGTATTAAAGTTCAGGTTCAGATTTTGCCAGAAAATTTATGAGATGTTATGGCGCGACCGTTCCTCTAGTATTCTTAATGGACTTCGCAGGTAGTGCATTTGCCAGTGTCGCGTTGCCTCTCTAGCGAATAGTTACTAGTGAGTTACTCCGCGGCGATACCTGCGCCCGGTCGCGTCGGTCCGCGGCACAGGCGGCGGCGGCGGCGGGAGCGGGCGCGGGCGCAGGCGCGGGCGCGGGCAGCGCGGCCAGCAGCGGCGAGGCGAGCGCGGCGCGCGCCGCGTCCTGCCACGCCATGGCGCGCTCGGTGACGCACTGCAGCGCCTCGCCCTCCGCGAGACGCACCGGCAGCTTCTGCAGCCACACCTGCGCGCCCACCGCGGCCGTTGTAATAATAGAATAGATGTTTATTTGGCACCAAACTAAAACGCAAACTGAAATAATTTTAAAATAGATAAGGTACCAAAATGGCCGCCACTTGCTATGCCGTGGAACTAGTCCTACGATGCTGCTTTGAGTGTTTCAATGTTGTATTATATCTTCATGTGTGCATTATCTATACTAATATTATAAAGAGGTAAAGTTTGTGAGCGTTAAGTGTGTAGGGGGTAATCTCTACTGAACCGATTCTAAAAATTAGTTTACCAATAGAATGCTACAGTGTTTAGTGTCATAACTCATAGGGTACTTCTTATCCCGGAATTTCCGCGGGTGAAATAGCGGGGGCCAGCTAGTAGTATATATAAAAACTTTCAAAGTTCATGCATTTTTTTGATGATATTGTATATAGATAGTGCCTGTGCGTCTGTCCGCGTACCAGTAGGGCGAGGATGCGGTCGAGGCGCGGGCGGCGCGTGCGCGTGCAGTCCGGGCACAGGAACTTGGGCTCGGGGCTCGGGAACGGCAGCTCGCCGCGCTCCGGGGACGCCTCGCGCTCCGCCTCCGACGCCTCCGCCTCGGCCTCAGCCAGCCCGGACACGCACGACGCTGTGTGTACAACACAAACAAATTTATTTATAAGTCACTTTTCCCGGGATTCGGGAACTCTTATAATACTCTATACTAGGATAAGTAAGTGTAGGGCATGTGTAGGGTAGTGTATAGTGTCGTGTAGAAGTGTGTCTTGTAGTTATAGTGTAAAGTAGGGTAGTGTGCGGTATATTATGAGATAGTGTAGGGTAGTGTAGAGTAAAGTGTAGTGTAGTCTAGAGTAGTGTAGTATATATTAATTGTTTGTAGGGTAGTGTAGTGTATAGTAATATTGCGCTGTAGGGTAGTGTATTGTATAGTAATATTGTGCTGTAGAGTAGTGTAGTGTATAGTAATATTGTGCTGTAGGGTAGTGTAGTGTATAGTAATATTGTGCTGTAGGGTAGTGTATTGTATAGTAATATTGTGCTGTAGGGTACTGTAATGTATATAAAGTTCCTGTTGTAGGGTAAGTGTGAAGTGTTGTAGTGTACAGCGGGTAGCGTGTGGTGTCGGCTGACCGTGGAACCAGTCCTTGCAGAGCTCGCACTGCGTCATGACGCCGTACTGCCGCTTCTGGCACACGCAGAACGTGACGCCGGCGGCGGGCGGCGCGCGCACCTCCTTGCGCATGTTGCGGGCCCTGCGCACGACACCGCGTCACGCACACGCACACGCACACGCGCGGACACAACACGTTAGGAGCGATCCACACTTCTCTTACTCTTACTCTTAGGAATTGTGATTTATTTTGATATTTTGTTGGCATAATAATTATGCTTTTTATTTTTTAATTTTATTTTGAGCGTTTAAAGTCAAATATAATAAATAGGTAATTGATCTATGCCACTTTTTATGTGCAAATTCCTAGGAAGGAAGTACTATATTTATTTAGTTTATGTTAGGTATTCGGATATTGTGCGTTTTATAAGTACCCACACATGGGTCGATTGTCAACCTAACGGTTTTATTAAACAGTGCGGATTTAACTACAGATCTGATACAACGTGTTTTATTGTGTTCGTAATACCTCACCGACCCTCGATATAACATTGGCGACGAGTAAAGAACTAAGCATAAAAAAATGGCACCTTCGTACATTGGCCAGTTACCGACTTTCAACCATGAGGTTCAAGACTGGAAGATATTTAAGAAGCGTTTCGTTTATATAGATAAATAGATGGGGCAAAACGAAACCGTGACGGTGACTAAAATATTGTAAACTAGCTGTGCCCCGCGGTCTCACCCGCGGTAATTTCGGAGTTCTCGAGGGAATTTCGGCTTACAATATAGCCTATGACACTCACTAATAACGTGACTTTCTACTGGTAAAAGAATTTTCAAAATCGGTGCACTAGATCCAGAGACTATTTCCTACAACCTCACAAACTCAGAAACTTTACCTCTTTATAATATTGGTATAGATATTTCATTATTCATAATTATCGATTAGTGTCCTAAGGAAATCAATTTAAAATTATGCAGATGATGAATTTAGAAGAAAAAAAAAACTAAAATTTAGCACACGATCCTGCTGAATAAATGAGTGACGATCGTTCACCTCAGCTCCCTGATGGCGGCCAGCTCGCGGTGCTCGGCCTGCTTGAAGGCGGCCACTATCTCCGTGGGCGTGGAGTCCTCGCTGAAGTTGCGCAGGAACAGCGTCGCCTCCAGCGAGGAGGGGGCCGGCTCCGCGCCCGCCCCCGCCCCCGCCGCCCCCGCGCCCGCCCCCGCACCCGCCCCCGCGCGCGCCCCGCCGCCCGCGCGCCGCCGCGGCCCCGCCGCCGCCTCCGTGCGCGGGGACAGCGCCTCGAGCAGCGAATACGGCCAGTTCTGCAACCAAACAATAGGTATTATACAACGTGTTAGTGAATTAACTGAAAACTAGAAAGTGGTTCGCTCAGAATCGACTAGCGAATCGATCGCACTATGTTTTAATATAGGTTATATTTTTTTCATTTTTACTAATAATAATAATAATAATAATCCACATCACAACACACAGATCTACTTGATCCCACAGTAAGCTATTATTAGCTTGTGTCGTGGAAACCAAGCAAACGTGGTATACACTACATAGAATTACTTATATATTATACTATAGATATATAAACACACCCAGACTGGAAAATGGAACCCTGTGTTCATCACACAAAGTCCACCCCCACCGGGAATCGAACCCGGAACCCCTTGATTAGCGGGTAGGCATGGTGACCTCTGCGCCAATCGGATCGTCAAACCCATGACTAAATTATTAGGTTTAGGTTTTAAGTATTTATTTCTCATAAGAACAAATTACATATTATTCACTTAAAATGAGAAAAATAGGGCTATAAATCAAATGTAAGTAAATAACTATCTGAAACATGCAACACTTCACGTCTGTTTGACACGATTTACTAACTAATTTAAATATTTTTCTATAATGTGATCTTATCTTATTTATAATACAATATTTGGCGCGTACGCTGCCCGCAGCAAAAAAATCGAACCGGTAGGCGCGGACGTAGTGCATGGAATTTCGTAGATAGATCACTTCCAAACTAACGTTGAATAACTTTTAAAGTATAAATTTTTCGACATAAAATATGTTTTACTCATATTATTTTTTATTTTTTTAAATGGGGTGTATCAGGTTTTCAGTTAATTCATTAACACGTTGTATAAAGAAGCAACACCATCCACCAATTACATGCCTACTCATACTCCGCGAAGGTTTCTTGGTTAAAAACTGAGAAAAGTTTGACACACTGTAGAGTCTACATGACACAATTTTTCACTGATAGCTGACAGTAACTAACAGTAACTGTCAGCTATCAAATTTACGATACGCACACGCGCACAACACGTGTACATGTAAGCCGGCCGGCCGTCTCTACTACTCGAATCACTTCAAGTAGTGTCGTGCACGTGTATAGTGTGTCGTGCACGTAGTGTGCGTGTGTGCACGTGTATAGTGTGTGTGTATAGTGTGTGTTGTGTCCGTGTGCACACGCCGAGCCGGCCGCACCTTCTTGAGGAACATGTCGGCGGCGCCGCGCTTCCACTCGTGGGCGGAGCGCAGCGCGGCGGCCAGCTGGTGCTTCTCGTACAGCGCCAGCGGCAGCTGCTGGCCGCGCCGCGCCAGCGCCTCCACGCTGTGCATGTACGGGTACAGGTCCTTCGACTGCATCTCCTCCACCTGCACACCGCACCCCGCTATATCACTACACTGCCCAACTATAAATACGGTGGCTCTTGGAGAACACCGAAGAAATCAGCGCAAAAAACTAATTATTTATATGTTCTGGCCTTCAAAACTTTGCCCTTCCCCTCCCTCTCTTTTCCTAGTCGCGTCCCGCATTTCGATGTCAAACGTTTCCCAAAAACAGCGCTCTGCTGTTGGCAACCCTAGTTCCGGGCGAGTGGCTGGCAACCCTTGTCCCGAGCGACGGTTGGCAACCCTAGCGCGCGTCTGCGCGTCCGCCTCGCTCGTACCTTGGCGAGCCAGTCGCGCGCGTGCGCGAGCGCGGCCTGCAGCGCGTGGTGCGAGGGCAGCGCCGCCTCGATGTCGTCGCCCTCCGCCAGCAGCGCGGCCACCTCCTGCACGCTCGTGTACTGCGGCTCCGCGCCCGCGCCCGCTCCCGCCTCAGCGCCCGCGCCCGCCTCCGCGCTCGCGCCCGCCTCCGCGCCCTCGCTCGCACCCGCGCCGCCCTCCGACAGCATCAACTTGGCGCGCCGCTCCCACTCCTCCACTTGGACTGCGGTTAAAAGTGGATACAATTAATTATCTATCCACATATGTTTAATCTGTTTATTTTTATGTTATAGTAATGTATATTTTGCGACTGTATGTTCTATAACAATTTAAAAATAAAATTAATATGTACTTGGTACATTTTATTTATAATAATTATGTAGTATTCAGTTCCAGAAATATAAGGTGTGGCAAAATTAGGTGCAAATATTTACAGGACTGAAAGTATACGTTATAACAAACGGGCTAATTGAAAAATTATTATTACAAATTTGGTAGTTTTCAGAATATGAGAAAAATACACTCCAACACGTAGCTCAATAATACGTATTCAAGGCACGCGCCACGCACACAGCGAGCAAAGCGAGGTAACCCGACATATACATATATTATGGTAGTGTAGTGTAGTGTTGCGGGCAGCGGGCAGCAGACAATACTCACGCTGCAGCTGGTAGAGGTGCTCCCGCTCCCGCTCGACGGCGGGGTGCGGCACCAGCGGCTCGGCGGCCTGCAGCAGGCGGCGCAGCGCGTCGGGCGGCAGCGCGGCCCCGCCGGCGGCGCGGCGCGCGCGCACGTCGAGCAGCCAGCGCGCCTGCGCGAGCCGCGCGCTCACGCCCTGCAGCTGCGGCAGCACGATGCACAGCCGCGACCCCATCTCAGACACCTGACCGAGTATATAAGGTGTGACAAAATTTGCTGCAAATATTTACAGGGCTGAAAGTATACGTTATAACAAACAGGATAAACGAAAAAATAATATTACAAGTTCAGTAGTTTTTCAGAAAATGAAGAAAATAAATTAATTATTTGATGTAAGCAGTAGTAAGTTGTTATAACTATTCGCGTTATTTTGACGTTAAATCTTTTTTATATTTTTATAAATTAATTTAATAAACATCACCCTTACAATAAGCTAACAACTATATTGACAAGGTACAGGTACAACATTTTTTTCCTCTTCTTCTTCCTCAATCGCACCTATCGCAATATATCTCTATCTCTCTCTATCTCCCCGACGGACTCACCTCCTCCAGTTCCCGCAGCATGGCCGCGTCGACGTCCTCCAACTCCTTGGCGAGCAGGTCGGCGGCGCGCGCCTCGAAGTCGGCGGTCTGGCGCAGCACCTCCTTCACCGCAGACCCTGCGACAAAGACTTCGTAAGAAACAATCTTAAACTATCAGCGGTGGGATCTGGTTTCCATATAAACAGTATATCTAATACAATGCTCTTTCCCAGGGTCTGGATGTTTCGGAGAAACTTCGCAGTGTCTTAAACCGATTTCTTCGAGATGTGGACATCTAGAAAAGTTTTTTTCAGTTTATAACTACACTAATTATCCCCTGTGGCTTCACCCGTGGGTTATTTGGGAGTTGGCGGGAGCTCGGTTAAGTCCGTTCTTACGTGACGTTTCCTACCTAGAAACAAACTAATCTCTGTTATTATTATTTTCTGTTTCAAACCACAACTGTACAGTCAGCATCATAAACATATACTTTTGTCGAACTTTATTACTATTGCAATAAGATGGATGTGTGTATTGTCATAAACTAAAACATATACGTATATTTGATTAGCTGACCTCCCAGTCAGGAATTCCAGGATAAATTATAGATACAAACGTGAAAACCGCAAGGAAATCCGTTCAGTAGTCTTTGAATTTATCGCGAACAGACAGACAGACTCAGGGGATGATTTTATTTTACAATATGTAAAAATGTGGAGTGTACAGAGAACTGAACGTCGGCTATGTTAGAAAGTCTACAAGGAGTGCGGCTGACCCTCGGGCAGCACGCAGGCGAGCTGGTCGATCTCCTGCGCGAACAGCGTCAGCTCGTGCATGGTGAGCCGGTACTTGGGGTCGTGGTGGCGCGTGCGCGTGCGCATCTTGTTCAGGTCCAGCTGCTGGATCACCGACGCGCATTTCTCCGCGTCTTCGATGGCCGTCTCCAGCGCGCGCACCAGCTCCGTCTTGTGCATCTAGCGGGAGAGTTGGGGAGAGAGAGAGAGAGACACAATTACAATTAGAATTAGAATTAGTTATTCGCGTAGGATGCAGGTAAATACATACAAGGTCACTTCAACAATTTTTTATTCCTTTCACCACCATCCCCGTAATATCACGGATGTTGATTTTCGAAGGCTCACATCCGCGGATGAGGATGTTTAAGATCTTATATAAATAAAGTATATGAATAAAGAATTAAATCAATGATAAAGTAATTATTAACATCTTTACTAATGAAAATTAGTATTATCAATGTATATCCTTACTAATATTATAAATGTGAAAGTGAGTTTGTTTGTTACGCTTTCACGGCTAAACGGCTCAACCGAACACCACGAAATTTTGCATACACGTTGTCAGAGGTACAGAGAAGGACACAGGCTACTTTTCATCCCGGAATTCCCACGGGAACTCCGAAGTTAATGCGAAAGAAACTACATTAAATTTTGCAAACTAACTACACGTTGTCAAGGTTAGGTACAGAAAAAAACGTAGGGTAGGAAGTATCTGGAAATACCCGCGGGATCTCTGAAACTAAGGCGGGTGAAACTGCAGGAAACAGCTAGTTTTCAATAATGGGGATGTGGACTACTTTTGAAAATCAAAATTCTAATTAGTCCGTCAGTTAGAAAATAAAAAAAACAACAGACATGTATTTTTTGCTTTTTCAAATAAATTAAAATATACTGAGATAAACCACACTAAAGCGTTACTAACCGCTAAAACCGCCATACAAACTGTCAGAATAGTGACGTCACGCGAAATTTCAACTCAATATATCGCCGTTATTTTTTGATTACGTAAAAAAAGGAAAAATACGTGTCCAATATTTTTTTATAATCTACAAGACGGCCTAAAAAATAAAAACGAGTCAACATGCCCATTAGAAAAAGCGCAATATACGTGTCCGCCGACCTTGAGGTCGTGCGCGCGGCGCAGGTGCGCGCGCAGCCCGTCCAGGTCGCACGTCTTGGGCGTGTCGGGGTCCAGCGCGTTCTGCACCGCCTCCGCCCACTCGCGGAACGCCTCCGACTTGCGCTTCAGCTTGTCCAGCAGCGCGGGCAGCTCGTCCAGCGTGTAGCGGTACCTGCGCCAGCGCACGCCGGGTACTGAGGGTATGACTTTGATTGCGAGACGAGTGTTACAATATTCGTTTTTTGTAACTAAAAAATAATACAATGTATTATTGTATTAGCGGCTGACTATGACATAGTCATTCGGACTTAGTTCCCCCTATGCAAGTTGCTGCTGCCTATTGAGCAGTTGATGTTTTTTTTGTTATTCCAGAAATCTAATCCTCCATTTCTGTTTGTGTATTAATTTCTGTGGTCACAATAGGTGATATACAGTATGTAAGGTGGAATGATATACAACGTGTAAGATGGTATGATATGGTCGCTACTATCAATAAATGCTCCACCCAAACGTTTGAGGAACAATAATATCTTAAAACTTCCCATTTCGTCAACCAGTTATAGGCAAAACACATACATTCTGCGTGCGAGTGGTAACTTTAACAGATTATCCGCTAGATATGATCTGTTGGATCTCTTCAATACTAACGTGGCGATGGCGAGACGTATGCTTGGTGATGATTTCTTCTATCCATAATTAATTATTTATAATAATATATGCTATTGTGCAGGTATTGAGTATATTATGCGAGATGTGATTAGGCAATTTTTCACTTCCACCTACTGTAAATTGTACGACGCTATGTTATGTCTTGTTAGTCTAATTTGAGTCTAAATGTGAAGACCTATAATTAGCCATTTGTTTTATATAGAATCTATACATATAAATTTAAGTGTGCTGCTGGTCGTCCTAGTAAATAAATAAATGAATAAATAAATATACGTATACAGCGTGTAAGATGTTATGTGTACAGTGTGTAAGGCGGCAGGTAGAGCAGGTAGAGCAGGTCTCTGCGTACTTGAGCTTGTGCCGGTGCGGCGGGCAGGCGCACAGCTGCGCGTGGTGGCGCAGGCAGGCCAGGCGCGGCGTGCAGGCGCACGTGACGCACGACAGGAAGCACGTGGTCTTGCACTGCGCGCACTGCCGCTCGTCGTCCGGCAGCAGCTCGAACGCCTCGCGCTCCGCCTCCGTCACGCCCTGGTGGGACCATAAAAAATACAACTATGTTACCAACACAAAAAAATACAGATCTGAACTAATATGAAAGTGAGTTTATTTGTTGGTTTGTTACGCTTTCACGGCTTAACGGCTCAACCGATCACCACGAAATTTTGCATATGTTGTCGAAGGTACAGAGAACTTACTGCTTACTAGAAGGTATTTTTATCCCGTAATTCCCGCGGGAACTCCGAAATTACCACGAGCAAAACCGCGGGAAACAGCTAGTTATAATTATAAAGAAGTGACACCTGCCACCAATTCCATGCCTCCACATACCCCACCAAAATGACCGTGTACTGTGTACGGTGAACTGTGTGCCGTGTGTTGTGTGCAATATGCCGTGTGCAGTGTGCCGTGTGGTGTGTGCAATATGCCGTGTGCAGTGTGCCGTGTGGTGTGTGCAATATGCCGTGTGCAGTGTGCCGTGTGGTGTGTGCAATATGCCCTGTGCAGTATGCCGTGTGGTGTGCGCAATATGCCGTGTGCAGTGTGCCGTGTGGTGTGTGCAATATGCCGTGTGCAGTGTGCCGTGTGGTGTGTGCAATATGCCGTGTGCAGTGTGCCGTGTGGTGTGTGCAATATGCCCTGTGCAGTATGCCGTGTGGTGTGCGCAATATGCCGTGTGCAGTGTGCCGTGTGGTGTGTGCAATATGCCGTGTGCAGTGTGCCGTGTGGTGTGTGCAATATGCCGTGTGCAGTGTGCCGTGTGGTGTGTGCAATATGCCCTGTGCAGTATGCCGTGTGGTGTGCGCAATATGCCGTGTGCAGTGTGCCGTGTGGTGTGTGCAATATGCCGTGTGCAGTGTGCCGTGTGGTGTGTGCAATATGCCGTGTGCAGTGTGCCGTGTGGTGTGTGCAATATGCCCTGTGCAGTATGCCGTGTGGTGTGCGCAATATGCCGTGTGCAGTGTGCCGTGTGGTGTGTGCAATATGCCGTGTGCAGTGTGCCGTGTGGTGTGTGCAATATGCCGTGTGCAGTGTGCCGTGTGGTGTGTGCAATATGCCGTGTGCAGTGTGCCGTGTGGTGTGTGCAATATGCCGTGTGCAGTGTGCCGTGTGGTGTGCGCATACCCAGTCGAGCAGCTGCTTGCGCAGCTTGCGCTCGTCGTGCAGCATGGTGCGCATGTCGCGGTAGGCGGCCAGCGCCACGGTCAGCCCGAGCGCGTCGCTGAGTGCTGTGTGCTGTGTGCTGTGAGCGGTGTGCTGTGTGCTGTGTGCAGTGTGCGCCTACCCAGTCGAGCAGCTGCTTGCGCAGCTTGCGCTCGTCGTGCAGCATGGTGCGCATGTCGCGGTAGGCGGCCAGCGCCACGGTCAGCCCGAGCGCGTCGCTGAGTGCTGTGTGCTGTGTGCTGTGAGCGGTGTGCTGTGTGCTGTGTGCAGTGTGCGCCTACCCAGTCGAGCAGCTGCTTGCGCAGCTTGCGCTCGTCGTGCAGCATGGTGCGCATGTCGCGGTAGGCGGCCAGCGCCACGGTCAGCCCGAGCGCGTCCGCCTGCAGCGCCATCTTGCACACCAGCTCGTCGTGCGAGAACACGCAGTAGCGGCGCAGCGTCGAGTAGTGCGCGATGCACTCGCGGCCCATCTTCAGCTGCCCACGCAGACAGAAGAGACAAAATCAAATCTTTCCCGTTTGTAATATTAGCGTAGATATGTATGGATGTGTGGTTGTGTTACGGGGACATACCCAGTCGGGCGGCGTGAAGTTGACCGCCTCGGCGAAGTTGTACCCCTGGTTGAAGCCCGCGTGGTAGGCGCGCGGGAACGTCACCACGAACTCGCCCGCGTGCTGGTCCGTCCTGCGCGTGGACACAAAATGTTCACATTCATCATCATCATCATCACAGCTGCAGCCGAAACACGTCCACTGCTGAACACATGCCTCCCTCAATTTGTTTATTTATTTAAACTTTATGCACATCACGGTACAAAAAGCGAACTTAATGCCACAGTGGCGTTCTCTACCAGTCAACTTTCAGACAGTACATAGTTCACTGGCGGTGCATTTACGAGAGAATCCAGTTGGTTGTTTGGTTACTTGGACAAAGATCGCCACAACGACAGACAGGTCCAGTCCACCTTGGACCCAGGCTGTGTCTTCCGGTTTGTGGTCGCCACTCGAGACCTTGGCTGCGCCATCGATCATCAACAGCCTTAGCCAAGTTATCGCTATAGAAAACTAAGGAACTTATTTTCATGTCACGTGACTAAAAAGGGATGTTGACGACTTTTGAAAATCAAAATTCTAATTAGTCCGTCAGTTAGAAAATAAAAAAACAATAGACACGTATTTTTTGCTTTTTCAATGAAATGAAACATAGAGATAAAGTGCAAAAGTTTAGGGTGGAGCTGGTGACGTCACTAACCGCTATAAGCCGCCATACAAACTGTCCGGTTAGTGACGTCACACGAAACTTCAACTCAATGTAGCTTCGTTATTTTTTGATTACGTAAAAAAGAAAAAATACGTGTCCAATATTTTTTATTAATCTACAAGACGGACTAAAAAACAAAATTTTGTCGACATGCCTATTGGCTACGATTTGTTGTTTGTATCCGTTTTTATCCGTAAAACAATCGTATATCCACCTGTAGACCGGCACGCCGGCCTTCATGAGCACGTTGGGGTTCATGATTGTGACGAGCTGGTGCAGCAGGTCCGGCTGCAGCTGGAACAGCTCCGGTGCCTCCGCCTTCATCGCCGCCTCGAACTGCTCCGCCTTCGAGCCCGGCACTCCGTACCTGGGGGGAGGACGCAGGTTTAACCGCTTTGTCGGACGCGGGTCGAAATGGTGTTAACGATGGAGGAAATAATATTAACGATGGTCGAAATAATGTTAATGATGGTCGAAATAATGTTAATGATGGTCGAAATGGTGTTAACAGTAATCGAAACTGTGTTAATGCTGAGCGAAATGGTGTTAATGATGGTCGAAACGGTGTTAAAATGGCCGAAATGGTGTTCAAGATGGGTGAAATTGTGTTAATAATGGGCCAAATTGTGTTAAAGATGGTCGAAATTATGTTAAAGAAATGGTGTTAACGATGGGCGAAATTGAATTAACAACGGTTAGTGACGTTATAATTATAACTACAGATGATCAATATCATTACAAAAATGACAAGTGTAAAACTCAAAATATTGTGAGTTGTGACACAATGCTTCTCCACTCACCACGCTATGGCCACAGCCGGGCGCTCGGGGCGCAATGACCTCAACTCACCAGGTCTTGGGCTCGCCCCAGTGCAGGTAGTTGATGGAGTAGCTCCAGTGGTCCTCGTTGTGCCAGCAGAACGTCGCGAAGCACATGCCCACGTACAGCCACGGTATCTGCAATGCATGATCTTGCCAATAACCTAGGAAATTGGTAGCATAGTTTCAAGGTTGTTTTGTTATTTTACCTCCGTGGCCTCTGTTTTTACCTACCTACTAATATTGTAAAAAGATCACGCACCTTCATGCCGGAGATGTCGGCCTTGATGTGACCCAGCACGGAGCCCTCGAGCACGGGCAGGTTGTTGAGGTTCCAGCTGGACTCCACGTACTGCTGCTCGCCCGGGTACAGGTGCGCGCTCGCCCTGGTCGGGAACCCTGACACCGCACCGTAATCATAATATTTTTTTCAAAATTTTCATTACAATTCATTTAAAATATAATAATAAAGGAAGTTTGGAGTTCCTGCGGGAATTTCGAAACATACAAAAGTGAATCTCCGAAACGGTTGGATGGATAATTTGAATAAAATTCTTTGACTTTAACTAGAAAGTTGAAATACAGGCGCTTCACTTAGTTCACCCATGAGCTCCGGTATTCCAAAGATAAATGTTATTTCAAATTCACAAACCTACACTTTATTGCCGCAAAAAAACAGTAAAACTAAGAAAAATAAAAAGACGAGACAGTGCAAATGGCGGCCTTATTTATTTATCAAGACCACCTATCTAATGCCTATCCTCAATGATTGCAAAATTGTTCGTGAAGAAATAAACGCGACAGAGCGGCGCATATCCCTCACCGGATCCGTGGTCCATGGAGTGTAGGTCGGCGCCGTACTCCACGGTGACGTTCTCGTCGATGGACGACACGACGCGCCAGAACTCCCTCTCCACCGTCGACGTCGGCACCATCTGGCTCCGAACAGGGACTTTGGTTAGCTGGCTAAAGCTACCACAGATATGCAGAAAGAACTGAGAAATACTCTCAATTTACCACTGTCTAGAAAGAGAGGAAACGACTGTGCGGCCAATAGCAGTGCCTCTTCTGTAAATCTTATAGAGGCGAGAATATAATATTAATAGGCATGTGGACTAATTTTTATTTTTAGTCCGTCTTGTAGATTATTAAAAAATATTGGACACGTATTTTTTCTTTTTTTACGTAATCAAAAAATAACGGCGATATACTGAGTTGAAATTTCGCGTAACGTCACTATTCTGACAGTTTGTATGGCGGTTTTGCGGTTAGTGACGTCACGACCCCCTCACCCTAAACTTTAATGCGCTTTATCTCTGTATATTTTAATTAATTTGAAAAAGCAAAAAAACACGTGTCTATTGTTTTTTGATTTTCTAACTGACGGACTAATTAGAATTTTGCTTTTCAAAAGTAGTCCACATCCCCATTATGCTTTCTTTCTGTTCTGTGGGCGCAATGTTCTAAACCTCTTCTTCTTTTTTCAATATGGCAACAGACGTCTTGGATAGGTAGGCGCACTATACATGCCAATGTCAGTCAGAGAAAACAGAGGACAATTACAAAAAACATATGTATTTCTTAGGACAAAATATGAACAGATTCAGAAAGATTTTTGTCATAATCCCTAACGCTACTGCTCCACCTGCGTGTTAACGCGTAAATTAGTGCACTAAATTAGTTACGTACATGTGGCCAACATTTAAACGGGTTAACTTACTAACATTACCATCAACGTTAACGTTAGACATTAACATCAACGTTAATATTGACGCAGGTGGAGCAGTAGCATAAGAAGAGAGCTATATTATAAATATTATAAACTACATAGTAATATAGAAGGGGCAGGAAATAAGATATAAAATAAGTAGGTATTAATAAAGAATTAGTATAATGCAAATGAATAGGAGATTATTAGAATAAATAGTAAGGTCGACAGAGCTGACAGCAACTGTCAGCTGTCAGTGAATAAGGGTACTTGCATGAAATTTATAGTGAGAAATTGTGTCAATATTTCAAAATTAGAGCCTTAGAAAAGCGTTATCGTGAAAGATTTACTAAGAAATTTTCGATGGTTTCCAAAATATTCCACTTAAATTTTGTGAAACGGAACGTAGCAACGAAACCAATCACAGCCAAGCTTGACACATGACGACACTTTTATTTTTTAGGAAACATTAATTACCTCTTTCAGAGAAGGCAAAAGAAAATAAGTGCATACAGTCAACGCATATTTTCCATTTTCTGAAGTTTTTTACTTTAAAATGCATAAGATGCATTTCGATTCATTAATGGAACTTTTGGAAGTAAATCGACACAGTTCAACCTTAATTTCGCTTTTGGATATTGAAGTTATCTGTCTGTCAGTGTCACATGACCTTGTCGACACGACAGTGACATTTCTATCACAGATTAATAAGACGTAGTTTTGAACTAGTGACGTCATTCCGCGTTTCGGCGGTAAGGTCTAAAGTAGGAACTTTGAAACGCTCTATTTAATTAATTTATGCATATATTTTTTTTCTTTTTCTTGCTTTGTTTAAGTAGGCCATATTATGTCTAAAAAATAGACATCATGCATCATGCAAGTACCCTATTGTCACATGTAGATTATACAAGTGTGGAGAGTTGGCGACCTCTACCTACGCCCCAAGTCACGAACTATAACTAATACTCGCTAGATGGAAATCCTGAATCGCTCAAACGCAGTTTGCACGCCGGCGCTGCATATACGACCTCCGACGATCTACAGGAGTTCCCGCGGAATTGTTCCATACAAACTTTGTAACCCCGTTTCATCCCTTTAGGGGTTGAATTTTCAAAAACCCTTTCTTATCGGATGCCTGCGTCATTCAAAGAACACACCCTCCAAGTTTCAGGTTTCTACGATCAGCGGTTTAGGCTGTGCGTTGATCCATCAGTCATTCAGGACAAAGCATTTTATATGTATAGAAGATAGATTGTTTGGTAAAGGGCCAGTGTAGGGCCAGTGTCTTCGACTCACGTGCACGGGCATGTTGAAGTAGTCGGACTTGAACTGGTCGGCCATCTCGCCGAACTGCTGCAGCGTGTACTCGCGCGTCGCCTGCTCGAACCCGAACGCCTCCGTCGGCTTCGACACCTGTCCGACACGAAGGGAAAAATTGTAACACCTTAATTATATATACTTCAACTGTCTGCCTGAATTATAAATAAATAAATAAATGCTAAAACCGCTACGGAGAAAGATCGGGAACACACTTTGTACCTCAAACACTTAACACTTTGCTTAAAGATTTGCGTACAATATACGAAACGAAGTTTAGAAATGAATTAAAAAAGTACCTCCCTACTAATATTATAAAGGCAAAAGTAACTCTGTCTATCTGTTACGCTTTCACGCCTTAACGGCTCAACCGATCGTCATGAAATTTTGTACACACGTTGTCAGAGATACAGAGAAGGACATAGGGTACTTTTAATCCTGGAATTCCCGCGGGAACTCTGAATACCATGATCCGAATAAAATGATCGCGAGTGTATCGACTCAGGGTGGGTACGTAGTTAGTTAAATTAGAAATCTCTAATCGTTAACGCTATAGAAAACTAAGTAACGTGTCGTAAAGATAATTCTGCGGAAAGTTTAAAAAAAACATATCAATAATCGCCAAGAACGGCTACTTTTGGCGGTTTTAAATAAAACTTTTTTGTCATCATGTTGTATTCCAGTGCACATATCCCGTTTTCCAATTACAGCACTAATAGACCAAGATCCCAGAGCAAACAGACATAACTTATTTTCACACGGATGAAACCTGAAGTTTTCAGTAGCGTCTCGTGCGCCTTGAATACCTACGCGCTTTGTGGAACTTGCCGAGTGACACCTGGGCAGGTACCAGGAGAGAAAGGTAACTAAAAATAAGAATTATTTAACTTAAATTCACATGGCTGATTTTTATATATGTCATGTAGAATATTATTTTAAAGTAATATCATAAGTGCCAGACACTTTTGATGGACCAGAGCTTTTGACAGACGCTTTTAAGCTACCCAAAAAATAAATGAACTTTACTTATTTTTACATGTCTGATTTTTTATTATGTTATTGAAGTATTTATTTAAAAGTTATATTCAATCAGTCAGACAAATTAGAGTGACCAAACATCCCCTAAGACAAAAATTATTCAGCCAGAAGTATGAGGGCGAGAGCACTATGCATGCGCTTCAGAGTGAGTGAGACGTCCATAATAACTCGATTCCCCTTCTTAAACTCACCATCTGTTTCAATCTACTGTGTATGTGCTGTTTGCGTGTAATATAACTTATAGTATACAGTATAAGTTCGAGCCTGCGAGAGCACATGTTTTTGTTGTTTACATCAGGTTATTTGTGAGTGTTTTATTAAGTTGTTTGTAATAGTGATAATCATGGAAGAAGAGAAATTGAAATGTACATTTTGTAAAAAATCTCATGATAAACTTATATTATTCTCCGAAGAAATATTGAAAAAGTGCAAAAACATTTTAAAACAGCGAATAATCCATAACCTCAAATTCAAAGATGTAGTTTTACCGGATGACTTGTATGACTCTTGACTTCACATTTGGCTCAACACTTGGTTCAGGCATTGAATTAGCTGGATTTGAGTTCTTACACTACATCTAAATCTGGAACTGTTGAATTATTTTGTTGACTTGAGGTAGACGCTGTACATAGATCATCGTTAATACTAAGATTACAAGGTTGGCTTGATGTCGATGCAACTGATGAATTTTCAACAATACTCGATGATTATTTTTCAGCATTTTTCGGTTTTTCTGGTATGGCGGAAAAATATTTTTTTGGCAGAGCAGTAAAATTTTTATAACATTCTCGATGGTAACCACTGTCATACAAGTCATCCGGTAAAACTACATCTTTGAATTTGAGGTTATGGATTAGTCGCTGTTTTAAAATGTTTTTGCACTTTTTCAATATTTCTTCGGAGAATAATATAAGTTTATCATGAGATTTTTTACAAAATGTACATTTCAATTTCTCTTCTTCCATGATTATCACTATTACAAACAACTTAATAAAACACTCACAAATAACCTGATGTAAACAACAAAAACATGTGCTCTCGCAGGCTCGAACTTATACTGTATACTATAAGTTATATTACACGCAAACAGCACATACACAGTAGATTGAAACAGATGGTGAGTTTAAGAAGGGGAATCGAGTTATTATGGACATCTCACTCACTCTGAAGCGCATGCATAGTGCTCTCGCCCTCATACTTCTGGCTCAATAATTTTTGTCTTAGGGGATGTTTGGTCACTCTAATTTGTCTGACTGATTGAATATAACTTTTAAATAAATACTTCAATAACATAATAAAAAATCAGACATGTAAAAATAAGTAAAGTTCATTTATTATTTGGGTAGCTTAAAAGCGTCTGTCAAAAGCTCTGGTCCATCAAAAGTGTCTGGCACTTATGATATCACTTTAAAATAATATTCTACATGACATATATAAAAATCAGCCATGTGAATTTAAGTTAAATAATTCTTATTTTTAGTTACCTTTCTCACCTGGTACCTGCCCAGGTGTCACTCGGCAAGTTCCACAAAGTGCGTAGGTATTCAAGGCGCACGAGACGCTACTGAAAACTTCAGGTTTCATCCGTGTGAAAATAAGTTATGTCTGTTTGCTCTGGGATCTTGGTCCATAAAGCGCATTATGCGGCATAATGCTCAACGCTTCAGCTACGGCAATTAGTATGAAATTGAAATCATTAGCACAATTCGGCATTGTGCGCCACTGAGTTGCCTAATTGCATTATGCTCTGTAATTGTAAAACAGGGATAGCCTAGTATGAAGCAGTGTGCATGTGTGCAGTGTGTGCAGGGTGCAGGGTGCAGGGTGCAGTGTGTGCAGGGTGCAGGGTGCAGGGTGCAGGGTGCAGGGTGCGTGCGCACTGACCTCCTCGGCGATGCAGACGGGGCAGCGCCAGTCGCCCTTGGGCACGTCGGCGAGCGGCGGCGCGAGGCAGAACGTGTGGTACGAGTCGTCGCAGCCGTCGCACAGCAGCATCTGCGCCTCCACGTCGCCGCGCGCGCACACGTGGCACATGTACTTCGCCAGCTGCGGTCCGGGGTCGTAATAATGGACATAGATAAGCAATAGTGTGTTGACCCACACTGGAGAAATTTTGAGTAAATAGTGTTATAAAATTAAAGCGTCATTTTGTGTCAACATTTTTTTATGTTCAACATTTTGTTACATGTTTAAACAATGTAATAAGGTAAACACATAATAAAAAAACGTTCTCTAGCTCTCAATAAATCGTTCTGTATCAATAAGTTAATTTTGTGGCTTAACATGTTATTGCTTATCTGCGTCTAATTATTGTAATGAACACCACGCAAGTCGAATTTTGAAAGAAAAACGTTCCGTATGACATTATATAGAGCAGTGGTGGGCAAAGTAAGCCCTCGAAAGGATTTAATCCGGTCCACGGCGGTTCTTTGAAATGTATAGTAATAAAATTTTGTACGGTCATGCATAGGTCATTGTCAATGTTTATACTTTATATACTTGTTTCTTTCATTTGTTTTAAATTATATGAATAGCATGCAGCAAGGGTTTTTTTTTTATTGGGTATAAGGTAATGATGAAACATCGGGTGATTCACTGGACTGGACTGGTTTTAAATGGATGATTTGGGTAGGAAGGGGCACTCACTGGATGATTGTGGTGGGGAGATGCACTCACCGGATGATTGTGGTGGGGAGATTCATTCATCAAGTCAGGGTGTACGTGTGCGGGAGGGGCGGGGGCGGGGCGCTGCACTCACCGGGTCGTCGGGGTGGGGCGGCGCGAGCGGCGGCGGCGGGGGCGGCGCGGGCGTGACGGACACCGTCATGTTGGACATGCGGTGCTCGCGCAGGCGCGTGGAGCGCGTGACGCGCGCGCGGGCGCCGCACGTGGCGCCGCTCGACATCCACTTGTTCTCGCGGGGACCTGGCGGGCGGGGGGCGGGGACGAACGTGTCAGTGACAGTGTAGAGATTTAAAAAAGAATACTTTCAATATACACGGTCTAAGGTTAAACGGGGAACGTATTGAAGGGACCTGTTTTTCTGCCTCCACGTAAACTATCCACCGTGTTCATATAACACTCACTCCGTCTATTTTCCCCGTTCTCCTCCTTGACCGGCGACTTGGGCTTCCGCTCCTCGTCGCTGGGAGGCAGAGCGCCCTCGGTGTGGCTGCCCTCGGCGGCGGGCTCGGGCTCCGGCTTGTAGCGGCGCGCGGGCGCCGGCGGGGGCGTGGCGGCGGGCGCGGGCGAGCACTTGCTGCCCGAGCGGCTGCGCGACGCGGTGTTGCACTTCTCCGGTGTACTCTCCACTTTCACTTCGATTTTCTGCACGAAAACAATTGGCTAGTTGACAATATGCAATACCCTACTCCCTACTTAATATTATAAATCCGAAAGTAACTCTGTCTGTTTGTTTGTTACGCTTTCATGCCTTAGCGGCTCAACCGATCATTATGAAATTTTGAATACACATTGTCAAGAGTACTGGGAAGGACATAGGGTACTTTTTATCTTGGAATTCCCGCGGGATCTCCGAAATTAACGCGGGTGAAACCGCGGGGCGCAGCTAGTAGTTAATAAATGCAAAAGTGTGTTTGTTTGTTACGCTTTCACGTCTAAACGGCTCAAACAATCATCATGAAATTCAGCATACAGGTTGTGAGGGGTACAAAGAAGGACATAGGGTACTTTTTAATCCGGAATTCCCACGGGAACTCCGAAATTACCGCGGGGATGTATGAGAGTGTTGTGAAACTCACCGTCTCCTTAGTGTCGCTGACGACCCCGCTGCTCTTGAACACGTCGTACGGGTACAGGATGCGCTCGTAGTGGTTCTTCAGGATGGAGCCGATGCCCTTCCCCTGCGGGTGGCCCATACGCCGCGCTATCTTCGACCACTTGCGCTCCGCCGAACATACCTCGAACCCACCTGCCGGTTGTTATAAACATAGGCATGGACATCCTTTTGCTACATGTTTCAAATCCTCAAATCTAGTTATTGCTGTAGTGTATAAGTCACTGTGATTGGAAATAAATGGTTTATTATTATTATTATTATTATTATTAATGTGAATGTCTGTTTATTATGCTTTCACGTCTTAACGGCTCAACCGGCCACCGTGAAATTTCGTATACGCGCTGTCAAGGATACAGCAACAACTCTAAAATTAATACAGATGAAACTGTGGGAAACAGCTGGTGGATATTTATTCAGGAAAAACCAATACAACGCATAAAACATTTGCATGGTACTGGTGGATAATCTTAATTACTATAATAATATACTTTTAGTAGTTACTTTCTAATTAAATTTTTATATTCAAAAACTTGACTGCACACTGTGCAACTTTTAGCCTCAAGAGTCATAATTTTAAATTTGTAGAAGCACACTTTACTTTCAAAATCTAAGAAAGCTATTTAAATAAAAAAAAGTAGTTTATTCAGGGTGGGAACTCATTTCAGTTTCAAAACTGACAACTGGTCCTATCCACACTAGTCTGTTTGCATGTCTGTTTGTTACCTTGACTGATTAATTATCATAAAATTTTACATATACCTTGTCAGGGGTACAGAAAAAGACATAGTATTAGTTAGACTAGTTATAGACCTCTAACTCTTGGGGCAATAAGAGGAAACTAATGACAGGTAATTAATTTTTTCCACATTGAACTTACCGGCTTCTTTCACAATCTTATGCAAGGCATACAGATCTAAAGGTTTCCTTTCCACAGTAGGTATCTTCAGCACAGAGCCCTGGAGCTCCCAAAATTTGATTATCTGATCCAAGAAGTTCAACTTGACCCGAGTTATAGCCTGCACAAAATCAGTTAGGTATAAAACATACATACTCTATTCCAAAATAATTAATCTGTCTATATAATTATTATCATGATAATTATGAAATGAGAATTATCTGCAAATCGCGTTTGGATACACAGGAAATTGGCGCCGAACGCGCGTATGGGGTTGTAGGTAAATAGTTACGTAAATTTTTATGTTTTGTTATCATAATACACAAAGATAAGAGATATTCACATGTTTCAAAGGATTACACAACTGGATAGTGAACAAGCGATTAGACAAATGACTATAATAGAAGTAACAAAATATAAGTTTCAGGTAGGATAGCCATAACCACCAACTTCCAGAGTCATAGCTTATAGCTTAGTGTGTGATCAAGTAGATCTGTGTGTTGTGAAGTGGATTATTATTATTATTATAGTAGTTCAAAGAGCTACAATGTTGTCAATAAATTAATTTAAAATGTTATCATTAATGAACACTATTTTATTCGTTTTCCACATTTGCTGATATTTTTAAGCTTTAATAACTCATCACTGTCAGTAGAGAGAGGTTTAACTTATTATTATTTTGTTATTGCCACATATCTATATACTTATATATAGGTAAAGTTTGTGACGTTGTAGGGGGTGATCTCTGGATCTCAATCAACTGAATCGATTTTGAAAAGTCTTTCACTTATAGGAAGCTACAGTAGTCCTGAGTGACACAGGGTACTTTTATCCTGAAATTCCTATGGGAACTCCGAAATTACCATGGGTGAAACCACAGGGGACAGTGATATTAGATAATTTTCCAAGATAATATTCTAGTCATCACATCAAACTATGGTGTAAGAAAAAAAGATAATTGTAAATTATATGTACTTACATAAAAAAAATTTGAACCATCATAATCACATTTCATGTTATAAAGAGACACAGTTAGAGAGACAGATAAAAGTGATAACTGAAAAAAGAATTACAATCAAGTATAAAGAACATGCCACTTACTTCTAACTCATTTAATCGTTGTATTCTCGGAGTGAACCGCAAACGATCTACGTCCACAGCAAAAGGCGGCTGCCAGTGCTGTTAAGAAAACAATCATGAAACATCCAGAACACAGTAATATGTATGGTTTTTGCATAATAATTTACCACTGAAAGATCTGTATTATATGTAATAAGTGTTAGGATTCATTTTATCATGATAAACAAAAAATAAGTCATACAACAAAAAATCCTTGAAAGAGTCAAAAACCTGTATGATCTGAAACTGTACATACATAACATACATACATACATACATACATACATCCTAGCAACCGAGAAAATTAATTTATTATATTACATATTGTATATTAAGTGTCACCCGGTTTCACTTAGAATAGACTAGGTTTTTTTTTTTATATATAGGTACCTACCTACTTATCTCAGTATATTATTCTATATCTTGACTTGGGTATTGATAAAATCCTCCAGTAGCCTAGACCGACAAGCAAAAACTTCAAAAATACCACTACCACTTTCTTATTTGAATATCTTCAATTATTATTATTTATATAAGTACAGACACAGTAAGTTAACAGTCTACTATGTAGAAGACATGGATCATTTTAAACATCCTGTTGAAACAGTTCATAACACATACACTTGTATAGATCCAAACAATAATGCTGTGACAATTAGAGGAGGAAACAAAGATTTTTACACTTGTTTTTAACTATTTAAAATTAAAACTTGTAACTAGGATTATATTATATACTCTCAATCATTTATATATTTTTTGAGTGACATGTCTAATAATTTCATTAGTTTTATCTTCACTTAATTTCTGCTTCTATTGTGATTATCACAAATAGAAATGAATCCTTACATATTATAAAATGAAGTCCTCCACCGTATCTGTCTGTTTGTATGTTAGTGATAAACTTAAAAACTACTGAACGAATTTAATGCAGTTTTCACCAATAGATAGACTGATTCAAGAGAAAGATTTATATGTATAATTTATGCTGGAATTCCCACAGGAACTCTGAAACTATTGCACATGGAACCATGGAGGGAAAGCTAGTAATTAATAAGACTTCACTGCAAATTAGTCACAGCATCAGGATATATAGTTAGGTGTCTATTTATATTCATACAAATTATCTTTTTGTCCAACAGATTATTTTATTTATATATTTTTGGTTGGGTAGGTATTTAAGTAGGAGTTTTAACTAATTTTGATGCAAGTAGGTACCACGGTAAGTCTCTTTGTTCAATAATTTTGATATTGATTTTTATATTGTGTTATATTAAAGGTAGTATATGTACCTATTAATATCAACCTAATACAATTTATATTGAAAAGAAATATTGTTTGTTAAAGACATTGATCTACCTATTATAAGTTGTTTAAAATAAGTGTTACCTACACTACACCTTAGCATAGATACTATTTCATAATTTTAGTCACTATTGAGTAGGTATATATTGAAAAAAATGTGTTTTACAAGTACAGATGCAAGAAATCTTTTTTGCATATTGTTCAAAAGATCTCCATGTAGTCTTAAATAGGTAGGTTATTAGAATCTTATCAACATATTGCTCATTTGCTTTGTCATCTATACTTAGTCTGAAATAGGATTTTTTGTTAAACTTTGTGAATTTAGCAGCTACAGTGGTTATTACAGGTAAACTTATGCAAAATAAATATACGAATAGTTCTTTTATATCTAAACTTTCGTAGGCAGTAGGACAAATCACAAAATGGCAACCATCTTTAACCAAACAGTATGCTGTTGCATTTGGTGCCACTTTAATGCACTGTGCAACATCATTTGCATTCGAGAGGTACCATAACAAGATTCATTAAATGAATTACTTATGGAACTGTATTATTAAGAACAGTTGAGGACAACAGAACAAGTAATATGGTTGCATCACACAAATTAAATACGACCTTTTTGGGGTTAGAAATATCATCAAAAATAGACAAATTACGCATTAGGAACTTATTAATTACGAAATAAGTTTGTCGCGATGTTTGGTAACAAAGGATCTACTCACTGCTGGTGGTTTTATCTTGCATATTCCAGATTTCTCAGCAAGAGGTCTGATCTTGTTGATGTACGCAAGAGGGTCCATGAACTCCTCGGCTGTTGGCTCGAACACGTGAGCCTCCGGGGGCACCGTGAACGTGAAATTATCAGGTTTCATGGGGGACGCCGAGTCCCCCATATTAACTTCGACGCTAGCTTCATCACATTTTCCCATTTTTGAGGAAAACTATACAACAGTCTCACGTATGCAACTATAAACAACACTTTAACATCATCTAATGTTAAGGAATTGACAATGCACGACCACAACAAAAAAAAATCATCAATGTTAGAGCTTCCATAGGGAATCACACAGAACGAGATAATAATTAGAATTATGACCAACAAATAGCAGAGACGAACCACACGTCCGCCATGCGAAATTGAACTTTCGAAACTACAGTGTTGCTAGTTTAAATAAAGGAATGTGCGTTTACGAATATTTTTTTAAACAAAATTTTATTTTGGAATACACTTAAAATAAGGATAAACCAGCGCGCTAAATTTAAAAAGAAAATGTAATTTTTGGATTTCAACCCTCTCTTGGATAAAGCTGAACTCCATCGTTGAACGCTTTTCGATTAGTTCATCAATCATATGGAAAATGCAATGGACGAGTTCACACTATTCTTTCGTAGCAACAAAGTAATAAAATCTAGAAATTAATGCAGAATGCTTGAACATCACATAGCACCAAACTAAGTACAGATTTTTTTATTTATTACTGAAGGTTTTTTCTCGTAAATTACATAATTACAAATACTTTAGACATCCAGACGCAGAGTAAATACGTCATCATAGATTAATCGCACACACACAATAATATTAACAATAATAATAATATTGTTATATTGATCAATATTACTGTGGATTTTAGGAAATTTTTAAATATTTTGTCAATAACAGGGCATTGTCAATATTATTGTGTGCGTGCGGTCCTTAGGGGGATGAAAAGTGTCAAAAGACTCAAGGTGGAGGCCTTTCCAAAACAAATAACATTTTCTATGGACATTCGAAGTTATTTATAAAATAACGCAATGTTTCTACCACTTTCCTAAAGACCTAAAGCTAAGAAGAGGAAATATAATACATACAAAGCTATGATTACCTTTTTGATTTGTGGCCTACTCACTAACTTAAATAGCATAATATATCAAATTATGACTCGAACAGTAGTAAATTTGCTATTATCTAACCCGACAACTGCTCAGCATTTTCGTCCCAGCTCTGTTCTTCCTTTCCTTTCAAAAATCTTGGAGGCTTGTGTTCATCGTCAACTGTCCGCATTTCTGTTCGGAAACAAACTGTTAAGTCCTCTTCAGTCTGGTTTTCGACCAGGCCATAGTACCACCACGGCATTGTTGAAGGTTACGGATGATGTTAGGCAGGCAATGGAAAACACAGAGCTCAATTCCTTAGTACTTATTGACTTCTCTAACGCTTTTAACAATGTCGATCCGGACATTTTGGTTGCAATACTCTCTTACATGAAAATATCCTCGCGAGCTTAGGATTGGTTTATAGCTTACCTTCATGGTCGTCAGCAGTGCGTTTGCATAGGAAACAATCACTCTGACTGGTCTACTCTTAACACAGGAGTTCCTCAGGGTGGGATTCTATCTCCATTATTATTTTCCGTGTTTATTAATTCTCTCACTCCTCACTTCACCTGCTCGTACCATCTTTATGCTGACGACTTACAGCTCTACAGCCATTCCAGGGTGGAGGATGATGATGGTGCCATTGGGCGCTTAAACGCCGATCTTTTTTCTTTGTATGACTGGTCTCGTAGATTTGGTATTTCTGTCAACCCAGCGAAGTGTCAGGCGATCATCATTGGGAGTTCAAGATTACTTACAAAAATAGATACCTCTCAAATCTCTCAATTAGTGTATAATGGATCAGTCATTCCTTTTTGTTCGTACGTCAAAAATCTTGGGATGTATTTCGATCGGAGTCTGGGTTGGAATAAGCAGGTCGCCGAGATCAGTCGCAGAATGGTGTCAACTCTGCGATCACTTTATCGTTTTAAATATCTTCTACCATACAAAACGAGACTCCTTGTTGTGCAGGCATTACTTCTACCTATTGTCGATTATGGAGACGTGTGCAGCTTGGATTTGACTGAGGAACTGTTGGACAAATTGGAGCGTCTTCTCAATGGCTGTGTTAGGTTTATCTTCGGTTTGCGTAAGTACGATCACATTTCCAATTACCGTTCCAAGCTGAACTGGTTAACCATTCGCCAAAGAAGACACTCAAGGATCCTGTGCACTCTTTACTTGATCCTAAATGATGAACAATCTCCAATGTATTTGCGAGAAAGATTTACATTCCTGGGCTTATATTAGCATGTACTTTTATTTATATATATAGATGCATATGATTATGTATTTATATATATATGTGTGTATTTATTTAGTATATTATGTATGTATCTGCTTTTATTTAATTTATTTACTGTATACATGGTAATATTATTTATATTAACTTTATATATATATTCCGGTTCTGTGTAATGCCACTTAACTATCCCCTAGCCAAAAGGTTGACTGGTAGAGAATTCCTTAGGCATTAAGTCCGCCTTTTGTACATAAATGTGCAATAAAGTTTTTTAAATAAATAAATAAATATATGTATAGAATAGAATAGAATAATTTTTTATTGCGCAACAGACACACACACACAAAACTTAATAACTAAACTTAAAAAGAAAAAAAGATATTGGTTGGCTGGTTTTGGTCGCGGTGTGTCCCTGCTGCTGCAAATGGCAGCTGACTCAGCATATGCTGAGGATGGGAACCCTCAGCGCTGGTTTTCAGTCAGCGCCAGCAGTCCCACGAGCGTCCCAGAGTGCGGCGCAGCGAAGCAGAAAAATAGATAGATAGATACATGATAATTAGTTCACAGTATAATTAAATAATAGATACCATACATACGTAAATAGAATACAAATTAGATAAATACACAATATCATCAATTATATACAATCATTTTATAATAACTCAATACATACATATGTAATATACACATACACATCATATCAATACATAATATGCATATATACACACACACACACATACAAACATGTACATGCATACGACGCAAACACGAGATAGCCGAAAACGGACATTCCCGATGCAACCACGGGGTCAAAGGGTCATAGTCAGTTACGGCGAGAAGTTTGGACAGGTACGGAGAGATTCTGCTGTTCCAGCAGGTATGCCTTGAGCTTGCGCCCAAAAACATATCTACTAGATGCGTCTCGGACTGGAGGTGGAATGTCATTCCAACACTTGGACGCCGCAAACTTGAAGCTACCACGAAAAACTGCCGTTCGATGTGACGGAGTGAGAATTTTGTCTCTGTGTATGGAGCGCTGCCGGGATGACCATGTATGTGCCTAAATAAATGAATAATAATAATAATTTATTTTGCAGAGCGGCAATTATGTGGAACTCCACTCTGAAAAGGACGATTTACCCACTAAAAACCCTGAGGAGTTCTTTCTGAGCGCCTGGCGTTGGAGTCACAGGCTCTCGCATGATGGAAAATAAATGAAAGTATTCATGTGATATGTCATCTGACGATCAATCAATTTTGTTTGAGCTGTAGTTATTAATTATAATTACGATACAACTAAGTTTACTAAACGTTGTTTGGTTCTTTCAATCTTATCTTCTTCTATCTTATCTGTCAAACATCCAAAAACTTTTACTTCGAAGAAAAGGGCACAACAATAATATTTTTTATAACACTAGCTGTCCCGCGCGGTTTCATCCGCCATAATTTCGAAGTTCCCGTGGAATTTTTCCATACCAACTTTGCAACCTGATATGAATTTTAGTTCATAACACTGGCCACTTAATATTGTTCATCTCTATGGCCTTGTAACTTATGATGTTGTCATTTCTGTTTAATAATGTCGAAGTTTTTAGTTAATTAAAGGCTAAAGCCAAGTTTTCTTCTGGTGAATCGTTCATTCCATATCACAACCCCTTTTCATCCCCTTAGGGGTTGAATTTTCAAAAATCCTTTCCGGATGTCTACGTCATACAAAGAACACACCCTCCAAGTTTCAGGTCTCTACGATCCGCGGTTTAGGCTGTGCGTTGATCCATTAGTAATTCAGGACAAAGCTTTTTATATTTATAACTAGATTCGCCCTGTGCGCGAGCTGCGAGCAGCTCGCGTTTCCGAGCCAGGGCCGAAACAATTTCCCCATACAAACAACTAATGTTCGGCGGCCATCTTGAAAAATGACGCAATCGAAAAACTGATTCGATATTCGGCATCAGCGACCCCAAAAACCCCCGGATGCCGAACCTCACCCGGATCGGATCAACTTTTTTTTCGGCCGCCATTTTGAATCCGCCATTTTGGATTTTTACCACGCCAGGCGGTTGCCCCCCATTGACCTCTATGACATTTGTTTGAGCACCCCCCATCAGACTCCTATAGTTTCGGAGATAATCGAGTTTGAATTTTGTTCGGCGGCCATGATTTTTTCCGCCATTTTGAAAAAAAAGTTTCGCTATTGAAATTTGCCCAAGGTGTGGATCAAACTTTGTGAGCAACAGTTTTACTTTTGATGGATAGTTTCGGCGGGCAGTCAACTCACTACCTGATGAGGAGCAGGAATCGAAGATGTCAAGGTTTTCCCACAATCACAGAAACCTCCTTTCCACATCTTAGATACATTATATCGACCTAGAGATGCTCCTTCTGGGAGAACAATTATGCTAAACTTTTTTCGCCAGCCATTTCGAATCCGTCCGCCATCTTGGAATTATTTATATCCCGATAGAAGAAGATAGTGCACCACCAACTTTACAAATTTTTTTTCAATACCCACGGCCGATAGTTTCCGAGCCAGGGCCGAAACAATTTCCCCATACAAACAACTAATGTTCGGCGGCCATCTTGAAAAATGACGCAATCGAAAAACTGATTCGATATTCGGCATCGGCGACCCCAAAAACCCCCGGATGCCGAACCTCACCCGGATCGGATCAACTTTTTTTTCGGCCGCCATTTTGAATCCGCCATTTTGGATTTTTACCACGCCAGGCGGTTGCCCCCCATTGACCTCTATGACATTTATTTGAGCACCCCCTACCTGACTCTTTTAGTTTCGGAGATAATCGAGTTTGAATTTTGTTCGGCGGCCATGTTTTTTTCCGCCATTTTGAAAAAAAAGTTACACTATTGAAATTTGCCCAAGGTGTGGATGAAATTTAGTTAGAAACGTTTTCACTTTCGATGGACAGTTTCGGCGGGCAGTCGACTCGCTACCTGATGAGAAGCAGGAATCGAAGATGTCGAGGTTTTCCCATAATCACCGAAACGTCCCCTCTACATGTTCCATACATTATATCAACCTAGAGATGCTCCTTCTGGGAGAACAATTATGTCATGCCCGGTTCCTATAACTTACGAACGGACCGTTTTGCTTACGATCAGTAAAATTTTATACGAAGCGTAAGTCAAAAGTGTTGCTATAAAATACCGACACCGAGCAAAATTACCGACTCTGGTTACGTACGGATGGGAGGGTCACTAACGGACGTTCGTAGTCGTAATGTATGAAAATGCTGGTGTAAAGTGTTTCTATTAAAAAATCATCCGTCAGTTGAACTGTCAAATTGATCATCCGTAGGTTACTTGCGTACTGGCCGATTTCGGGCGGTTTTGTGCTTTACTGCTGCTAGTAGTTGTTTGATAATTTGCCAGTTTTTATTGCAAGAAGTGAGATTTATCAACATTTAACACGTAATATGGAGGTGGAAATGGAAATATTAAATCTCCTAAGCGATTTTGATGAATCGGATAGTGATGAAGCTCGTACTCGTGAATACAAAGAACGAGTGAATTATTTATCGGTCTTGGACGATGTGGAATTCAAAATAAGGTTTCGTCTGGATAAATCGGCAGTTCAAGAATTACTTCATGAAATATATCCACACTTAAGAGTGACTGAAGCCAGGTTAGTGCAACCACATGCCATTGATAGGACCTTATATATTTTGCTGTTGTACCTACGGGTAATATTTACGAAATGACCTACAATGGCACATTCTACCTATCTAATGTTTCTTGCTTCTGTTTAAGGAATCACGGAATAACTCCTATACATCAGTTGCTATTAACTTTGAGGTTCTACGCTTTGGGAACCATGTTATTATCAGTGGCGGATTTTATAGGAGTTTCTAAAGCATCAGCTTGTCGTATTGTACGTGATGTTAGTTGTGCTATAGCACAGCTGTACAATAAATATATTTACATACACAACAACACGGAGAAGGATTTTTATAAGATAGCTCGGTTTCCAAGAGTGCTTGGTGATCTTGATGGCACACACATTCGAATACAATCACCAAGTAAGTACCTAGGCATCAGCTATTTGCCATAATGCCAAATGTAATTTAACTATGCATAGAAAATGTAAGCAGGTATATTATATTCTTCATATTTTCATTAGTAACCTATAACTTATTTTTTTCCAGATTCACAAATTGGAGAAGAATTCCGGAACCGCAAAGGATACTTTTCTATTAATGTGCAAGCTGTATGCAATGCTAATTTGCAATTCATGAATGTTGTGGCTCGCTGGCCAGGCTCTGCACATGATTCAACTATCTTTAATAGTTCAGAGTTGTGTGGTAAATTATTTTTATGCATTTCTTTTTAAGTTTCCTAATTTACCTATTAATACTACTATTTCATTTATTTATTTGTTCTAGCCCAGTGTGAAAACGGAATTTTTGGGAATAGATGGCTTCTTGGAGACAGTGCATACCCTCAGAAAAACTACTTGTATACTCCTTTGCTAAATACAACAACACGGGGGCAGCAACTATACAATGAAGCTCAAATTCGAACTAGGAATACAATTGAAAGGTATTATGACACCTCTAGAGACTATCTTGATTTGATTGTTTGTTATTATCAACTATTATTATTTTGTTATAGATGTTTTGGAGTTTGGAAAAGAAGATTTCCAGTTGTGGCATTAACTATACGACTGAGCCTTCCAAGGGTTAATGCAGTAATTATTGCTACAGCGGTACTGCATAATATCTGTAGGATACATAAGCTGGCTGATGACACTTTAGATGAAGAAATCCCATCAGAAATTGTGATTCCACCTGTAGAGGCAGTTCCTCAATTTGATTATAATGAAACTAATGATGTAGAAAGAGATAACTTGATTGCAGAGTATTTTGAAAAGTAGGTACATTACATCAATATTATGTATATTTTGTTAGTGAAAATGACTTACATTTGGCTGCCACCAACTGAGAAAATGGACTGGACAATATAACTGTAATGTTTGCAAATACTCTACTTCTAGATATGTTTTACAATATTTTTTAAATTTACTTTTGTTTTCAGTTTGGAGTGAAGCCGGCAGGTGAAGAGTGTTCTTGGTATTTAAGATTAAGTAATTTATTTAAGTTTCTAGTTAAAGGGTTTTTTTTAATGTTGTGTAATGAACTATGTTTAATTAAATGTTTTATGCAATTTAGTGTGAATTTTTTTTTATTCCAGACAATCCTAGTACATTTTTCATATGTGAATTATAATAGTAGGTTGTTTAGTTCTATAATAACCATTCACTTTTGCACCAATATTCTAAACTAGCTGTGCCCCACGATTTCACCCGCATGAAACGTTTTTGTATGACAACTTTTTTTCCCAACATCAGATTTAAATGAAACAAAGCCTATATGTAGCTCCAGGCTAAGCTTAATCTACCTGTGAGGACAGCATGACAATCGGTTCAGTAGATGCGGAGATAATCGCGTACAGACAGACAGACAGAAAATAATAGGTAATATGAATATTTGTCACTATAATGTGTCAAACTACATAATATCTTGGAAAAGTTAGCTATTTCTGTGGGATAGCGAGAGAGTTCAATTTCTAATAAATGAAAAAAGAAAATATTATTATAATTAATTACCAAAGTATATATTTTTTCATATTACAAAATTACTAACACAGACTTTGAGAGCAGTAGAAACTTAGAATCAATGTGAATCAATACAATACTAATCAATCTTTTCCATTTTCTCTAGTTGTTTCTTCAGAAGTATTATTTCAATTTCTGCTTTCTCTGTCAATTTCTTAAAATATTCAGCTATAGCTATATTTTTTTCGCGGCGACCATCATCATTACTCTTCTTTTTGCCTGGAATAAAACAAAATGTTTAGTGTTTGTAGTTTTAGGAAGATTTGTATGTTTTGCTTTATATTTTTATTTAATTTGATTTTTACCCTTGTTTCTTAATGATGCTGACATTGTAGGCATCCCATATAAGAATTGAGCTCTTGAATGCTCTCCAACATCGCCATCAGGTGTAGAAAAATTAATCTTTCTCTTTTTTACTGAAAGAAAATAAAGAATTATTCATATTACATAAACACAAAACTATGAGTATGTTTGTATGTTTATCTCTACATGACTTGGTAACTGAGACAATTTTATGCAATTTAGATCAAGGTGTCAATGGGCAGCCGCTGCACCATATAAATATTTAATTGCATAGCCCACTTGTTACAGATCAATGGAATTTAACAAAATTAATCATTGTTTTGCAATGATTACCTTCACGTTGCTCAGGGAGGAAATCATTTTCAGGCATTTGTGCTGATGCTGTGGAAACACTTGTACCATTAATTTCTTCATGTACTTCATCTAGTGGTATCAAAATATTGTCTGCACAAAACTCATCTGCACCAATTCCATCTCCACCAAATGGAACTGCAAAGCCCATGCAGGTTGACCCCATCATAGTACTGACTTTATCTAATATTTCATCAGGTGGAATGTATTCCGCTTTCCCACCACCAGTCTGCAAGAATGATAAAGTAAAATTAACTGTGTTTGACCATTAAAACTTTATCTATCCACTCTGGTGATAGTTAAATTCCATCTTTATTTGTTGTGACAGGAATAATACTTAGAAGATTCGTTACCTTCATCATGTTCATCTTTATGCTTTGTGCTCGTTTTCTTGCAGCTTTTTTCAAGTTGTCCCATTTTAGTTTCAACTGTTCTTTTGTCCGGGGTACTCTACCACATTTTGAATTAAAACTAGATGTGAGTTCGCTCCAAGCTTCTTCTTTTAATTTATTGTTCGAACTATTGGTTTCCTTACTTGTAATAACCGGACAGTTATGTATCAAATCAATAAATAACATAACTTCATCCTTTGTCATGGCCTTTTTAGTTTTCTGAAAATTTACAAAATAGATAATCAAATATGCGCATATTGTTAAATCTTGTAGGTAAGTATTGTAAATTTAACTAGGTAAACTCAATGTGAAGTAAATTGGACATTAAATTTCATACATGTACTCAATGATATTTTAAGTGCATGGACATGGGACTCAGAACTATATAGGTATGAAAAGTTCGTGTGTAAGTTTTAAAATAACAATACTTACTGGAGTAGAGTCCATTGCACTTGCTGTTGTTTTGAATCACTTTTGCCAAAATACTTGTGTAACCAGAGAGAAGGTGATCACTACGTTTTATGTGTAACAATTAAACAAGACGAAGACGTTTTTCGCTGCGTGCCGCGTGGTACAATACTCTACAAGCGTGGAGTGTGTGTGGTGTTTCGTGGTAGTTCATTCGAAAAAAACGTCTCTATTTTCCTATTCTGTCAGCTGTCATTTCAAATCCTTGATTGGAGCGTTTCGTTTTCGTTTTGACTTAAGCATAAAACAGCAATTACGTTTAATACATAAAATTTTAGTTCAAAATATAAGAACCAACTATAATTTTGCACAAAATTATATCTATTATAGATTTTAATTGAAATAATCCACCATATTCTGAATATAATCTTCTTTATCTCACCCACTTTATTATATAGATTTTAAAATAACGAAACGCAGAGAGGACCATCGGTAGGCACGTTACTAACGGATCCTCGTTACCGACAGGCGACGTAAGCGCATTGTGAAACACTCCCATAGTCATCGGTAACGGTAACGTTCAACCGACCGGTAGTTTTTACGTACGGATGCTTGTAAGTTATAGGAACCGGGCATCAATGAGTGAGTGGTAATCCAGCTTTATATATTATAATAGGAATATTTTTTTTTAATTTATTTTTTTATCGGAACAGCACAATATTTTTTTTTTGTAATGTATGGACTTTTAGAAGTGTATTCCACCAAATCCTTATTTACTCCATGGATCGTATCGAACTTCGTAAACGCACGGCGACGAATGTAATCGATGAAATCACATCCGTCATCCGCCATTTGCGAAAGTGGCCGATCGCTGCTCCGCCGTGCGAGCGTTGTAGATTTTATTATGTCGGGTGCGGAGAATTGTTAAATTCGAGAAAATATTGTGAACTGAGTGACATATTTTGATCAGTTATAATGATTGTGAGATTTTGGAGCGCTTTGTGCCTCGGAGTGTTGGTGGCTGCTGCGGTGCAGACCGCCGAGGCAAACAACGAAAATACAGGTGAGCAAGCACCGTGCATGCACAAAATAATACCTTTCATCTATCATTTTATTTTAATTTTTAGACGTTTATTTAATCTTAATATTTTTTTTATATATTCTAAGGTTATTAGAATTGTGGATTACCTTTTTTTATTATTCAAATCTCTACTATTCGACTGAAATGCTGATGAACGAAATAGGTAATACCTAGGTATTTTCTTATTGGAAATAGGTACAATTTTCGTAAGAAGTGGTGTTAAAAAAATGCAAAATTTGTTTCGTGAATTCACAGAAAGGGTGTCGCTTAAATAAATGCATGTGTGGGAGTATAAGTTGCTAGTATAACTATAGGTAGGCTTGTAGTCTCAAACCGGCTGGACCACTTTGGTGTATATACTTACCTACAGTCTATAGGTAGCTGTGCACCATGCACTCATTCACATTATACAAAGGTTTTAATCACGAAACCGTGGGTGTGCCAGCTCTATTTGTTTTTAAAATGATTCATTCAATTGAAACAAAATTGTTTAATTTCCACCACAGTTGTCTCTAACTCCACTGATTGAAGTCTCACCTTTGCAGTTTTGTTTATTTGTTTTATTAGTTACACAGTCCGTAGTTCTAGCACATCTCAGTTTTTGGTTCTACTTCATAGTAGGTAGATACATAATAGCTCAATGTTCTACATAGGCCAGTGAATTTATAAGTTTGTATCAAATTTTGGTAGGTATAAGGTGTTGATGGTTATGAATCAACCAAACTCTACCAAGAAAATTTGGGGTCTTTTTTTGGATTTACTTTTTTATCTTGCGAGTTATTATGCATAGAATTATAGATTGATTCGAAATTCCATTTAAAATTGAGACTTTATCTCCAGTTTTTGAACATATAAAATGTACTCTCTCCCCTCTAGTAGACTATCAGAAAGACACACAAACCATATCTAAAATTTTATTATCATTTCATTTTAACATTATTCATAGCAATGTTTAAAATCTAACTTTTCCATAGGCGGCTCCACATTCAGAAATCCATCGTCCTTTACCAAGACGAACATTGAATTGATTGTCAAACAACTGGTAATGTTTCAAGTTGTGTTGCCAGCTCTGATCAAGTCATTAATAAGTCCAATTGAAAAAAAGCAGATGGAAGTGAATGATTATGTAACTTACAATAATATTACTAATATAACAGAGATAATGTACTTGTACAAGACTGGAATAGATAGTGAGTTGTTGAAGAATAGGATTAGAAAATTAGAGAAGTGATTTAAAAAAATAAACAAGTCAGAATTGTTTGTAACACTATCTGATTCACTGTATTATTTTTGTGTATGAAGAATAAAGTGTTGTTTTTATGTTCTCATACATATTGAGTTATGTTATTTTGTTTTAGTTTCTTTAAGGAAGGATATACCTACCTAAATACCAATTTAGTAGGTATTTCATGAAATTATGATTAAAATGTTTTCATGACATTATTTTTTAATGTAACATTGTTTTCTTAATTTTGGTTCATTTTTTATTTTATTGTAAGTACTGTAATGCTCAAGCATTGTAAATGTTATTCTTTTGCATTTCAAATTGCAGAATAATAAAATAAAAAAAACTTTATAAACTTTTATTTTATTTTTACTTTAAAAAATTCATGATCGGCACGTGACCACTGCCGAAAAAAAGCTTATGTCAAAAGCCTCCTGCGTGACTGTTACCCAGCGAATTTTGGCGATCTTATCCAGATTTCCAGAAAAAGTCTGCCACATTACGACGCGACGCGAAGAGCAATTTGTCGCTCGGGTCCAATCATTGCCATGCAGTTCTCTTCTTTAATTTATGGCATCCATTGTGATGTGCACAATAATTCAGAACCGCGGGATTCAGCTAGTGCACGCATAAAATAATCATGTCATTGTAAATAATATATTTAATGTTTGTACATTCAAATCATGACCACAAAAATCAATATGTCTCGAGTACGTAGCATAAATATTCAACAACGCATTTGAATGCAGGACGAATGAGATAGTTTCGCTAGCTGAATCTAGATTCTAGACTCCCTTCCGTGCGCCCAACTTAGGCTAAAGTATCGAAATTATTCTAAATGGAGTCGGTGTTATCAGCGAATCACGATTCACGTCGGTAATAGAGGTTGCTTTGCTTTTTATGAGGTGATTTATGACTCCTAATTAATAAGACAATCGAAATTTATGGCCTGCCTACTGATATCGTGGATCAAAATTGGTTTTGGTTTCAGTATAAATTAGCAACGAATCGTCGACGTAATGTTGAAAAATCCAAGTTTGACTCAACTGTAGGTATAGGCTGTCGCTTTATTATAATTATTTGCAACGATTACATTCATTTCTTTTGATGCGTCTCTCATACGGATTTAAAAGTGGCATAGGTTTAAGTCACTTCGCGACCCATAAACTATCTCTGTGCAAATAATTTCAATCGATGTTGTCTCTTTGCGACGAGATCAAAGTATTTATAGGGATAAACAGGTAGGTACATAAAGACATAAAGACCCGACATCCTTCGGCATAGTTAGTTTTAGTTTGTCATTGCTAGGCCTGGACGTTTCTTCGTTTCATCCTAATATCAGTAGTACCTAATATCTACTCTTCCAAGGAAGGACAATAGTGTCTAGCAGAGGAAACACACTGCGTAATTATTCCTCCAGCGTTTTATCATTCTACTTACATAACATCTGGAACAATAACCGGTGACTCGCGCATGCATCACGCATCCACCTAATGTACAATCAGCAGCTGCAATATGTAAAAACTTTACCCAGTCGTTGAATCCTAGTACCTACTATTTCAATAAGATTCAGTTACTGTCAAAACTCAAAAGTGTTAACATATTTCTGCTGTTGACTATAGATAGGTAGGTACATAGTTGGTACAGCTCCTTCCTCACTTCAAAGTGTACACAATAAATAGCAGAGTTATTTCGCTCGATTACTCAGAGAGAATGTTAAGGGTTCAAATTGTTGTATTATACTATAGCTAAAATATTTCTTGTATTTATTATTTAGTGTAAATTTGTATGTGTTTTTCTCCATTTAAATAAATAAATAAATACACAGTACAGACAGACCGAGTACCTAGATGACGTGTACACCGTACGTGCCGACCCCGTACCATCGGTTCGTGCATTCACAGTGACGTGATTTTACTGCAGTAGCTAACGTGTCTCGTGTCTGGTAGTTATGGACATACCTAATATATGTATTACCCTCCATCCGCTGCCAAAAATGAGTCGAAATACAGACACCTTTTTCACTGATTGTGAAACAAAGTTTAGAAAATGATAAAATACTTCACAACAAACAGATCTACTTGGAACACTAAGCTATAAACTTGTGTCGTGGAAACCAAGCAATAAAGGATGGTTGAAAGTATAATAAAAAATATATACAACGTGTTAATGAATTAACTACCTGATAACACCCCATTTAACAAAATAAACAATAGTATGATTAAATTATATTTTATATCAAGAAAATGTATACTTTAAAAGTTATTCAACATTAGTGACCTATCTACAAAATTCCAAGCGCTACGCCCGCGCCTAGCGGTTCGAATTATTTTGCTGCGGGCGGTGTACGCGCCAATCATTATTATAAATGATTTAGACATGGGCTAGTAAAAATGAAAAAATATAACCTATATTAAAACATCGATTCGCTAGTCGATTCTGAGCAAACTACTTTCTAGTTTTCAGTTAATTCATTAACACGTATATTAATCCTGATTTATAAATTCGAAAGAGAGTTTATTACGTTTTCACGCCTTTACTACTTAACCGATAATCATGAATTCGGCAAACACGTTGTCAAGGATATAGAAAAAAGACATAATTATATTTCATTCTGAAAAAAGTAGAATAGAATAGAATAGAAATATAGATACAGACAGAGCTCATGGTAGGGGTCAATGAGTTACTAACGACTAACAGTAACATCGCGTCGTGAGGAGTGACTCCCATTGTTGAACTCCGCCAGCACAAATCTGCTGTGCAAAGTCAGACTTCAAACAATTCACAAAACAAGCCAACGCTTGTTTAATTAGATCATTTTAATTGTTAGAATTTTACTAATTTGAAATTGTATGAATTTTAAAATTGAATAAAACAATTGAAAGGTACATACTTTATTGGACACTAGTTATTTTAAACTACGTAAAACATTTTACAATAGATATTCGTGCATCAAGGTAATATTAAAAAACATCTCACCACTTGAGCTAAAAGCGGGGTTAGATATTTAAGTCGTGGATAAAAGTTTTATGCCTAAGATATTACCTTCCTAGTTACTTGAAGTTACCTAAGTTAAACTGAACATAAAACATGAATACGTAACTTGCCTGTCTCTCAGGAAGGCTTGAATGGCCGTTTGTTTTTATCACTCTTGATCAAAAACCCTGAGGACGCCTTACCCAGTTTATAGTTAGCATCCGAAATATGTAATCATTTTTGAGAGTCGCTGTTGAGTTTATTGACTGACAAAAATCATTACTGATATTATAAATGCGGAATTGTTTGTTTGATTATTCATTTGTTTGTTTGTTACGCTTTCACGCCTTAACGGCTCAACCGATCATCGTAAAATTTTGCATATATGTTGTCAAGGATACAGAAAAGATAATAGCGTACTTTTTCTCCCGGAATTCCCGCGGGAATTACGAAATTACCGCGGGGAACAGCCTGTAACTACGTTCTGCGACGGGTCTTTCACCTCTAATAGGTACTTATAAAACATCAAAAAATTCAAGAGAGAAGTACGCTAAACTACATAGCTAGTAATAAGAAAAACAGCAGCTGTACCCGACGAATTTTTTGCGCTATCTTGAGCGAGATGAATGCTAGAAGAAGAAAATAATATCCCCTCTTATCTAGCGTTGATTGCATCTGTTTGATCTTCGTATCTGATATCACATCAAAAGACAACGTTTCATTTCACGAAATGATCTACATAATAGTGAATCCTTTCTTCTTGATTACATCGTGGAAAATAAGCAAACTATGTAAAATGCCTATATTATATTATAAACTAATTATAGCATACATACTGTTAAAGATATTTATATATTTGTTGCAAGCAATGTTTCAAATGTGACACCATTTTAATTTATATTTATACATACATATAACGCCACGGACAGAAAATGCGTTGTGACTCGTGGGGCTTGTGGTTAGTGCTCGCGGTCATATTTCAAAACCTAATCTAACCTAGCTTGTCGAGCAATAAAAATTATCTTGTAACAAATATAAACCCGCGTGTGTTTTAAAACTAATCTACTTAAGTGTAATACAATTTGCCTGGCGAAATCGTTTGTCAACGGACAATACGATTTTCCAACCATACACCCGACGACGTAGGCTTGACAACGGAACCTTAGTCATCATAAGTTGATTAACGGCCACCCCAATCGGAATCGGACCAGGGACTTAATTGGCTACTTGACTAAATTTTCTTTAGTCCGTCGTGTAGATTATTAAAAAATATTGGGCACGATTTTTTTTTTTCTTTTTTTACGTAATCAAAAAATAACGGCGACACATTGAGTTGAAATTTCGCGTGACGTCACAACCCGGTGCAGTTTGTACGGGGCTTATACTGAATAATGACGTCACGAGTCCCCCTCCTTAAACTTTAATGCGCTTTATCTATACCTATGTTTATTTTCAGTAATTTCAAAAAGCAAAAAATACGTGTCCATTATTTTGTTATTTTCTAACTGACGGACACCCCATCGTCTATGGCTATGTTTCGTTTAATCTCAAATTAAGTCCATGTGTTTATTTTTTGGAGACGTAGGTACCTATTCTAGTTTTCCCACGTATTTCTCCCCCACGCACATAAGCTGTCATCGCGCAGCCAAATTCGGGTAGGAAAGTTATTAAGAAGAGTCCCACGGAAAACTTTCTAAATATCACATCTAAAATTGACCACCAATCACTATATAAAACCATTTTACCGTGACGAATGTCACGACTTTTGCCAAAGTTTGATATTGGTTGGCCAAATCTGTACTACAATATAAATGAGTACTGAATTCGCGCGTCTGTTCAAGTCAATCTCCGGAACTACTAACTGAACGGATTATCATGCGGTTTTCATAGCTGATTAAGCTTAGCTTAGAGCAACATATATATAATATATAATTAGGCTTTGTTTTATTTAAATGAGATGCCCGGAAAAGTTCACGCGGCCCGGGTGAAACCGCGGGGTAGAGCTAGTCAATAATAATTATCGTCAAACTATCTTTTCACCAAATCATAAGGTTTACAAAATACGCTATCGGTCATGTATTTTATGTACATTTAAGAGCAATATCCCTACTAATATTATATATGCGAAAGTAACTCTGTCTGTTACGCTTTTACACCTTAACGGCTCAATCGATCATCATGAAATTTTGCATACACATTGTCAGGGGTACAGAGAAGGACATAGGGTACTTTTTGTCCCGGATTTCCCGCGGGAACTCCGAAATTAACGCGGGTGAAACCGTGGGGTACAGCTAGTAATGAAATATATAAGAGGCCTATAATATTGTAATACATTTAACACGCGTTATTTGACCTTTTAAACTAGTCTCCGCTTCCGGGATCACCCGGTAACAATCCATCAACAACATCATTAACGTCTCGACAACCTGTGCCGTATGCAAGGGAACCCCTATTACAGCCACCCTTCATGTTTTTTCTATTAGTTCCCGGCCACTTGAAGTCAGGTGTACGATGCAGATTGTAGATTTTTTGCCTCTTCGGTTCTTTAAATAGATATTAGAGCAAACAGAATTGAATGATTTGGCGTTGTCATGTTTTTATTTACATGAACCGATTGAGATGAAACAAAGGGTAGGTACGTCGTAAGTTAGAGTATAAGAAAGAAAAACGGCGTTCAATTCTGTTCTGTAGTTTTGTGAGGTATGCGTTTACTTTATTAGGTTTCAGTTGAAATTCTCGAAGGACGTACTAAAAGCAATGATAATAATAATCCATGAACAATATATTTTATCTGCCGTTTATTTACCGCAATAGAGATAAGCCGCTTTCATTTAAATTTTCAACGTAACCGCTCCGCGAAGTAGCGAAATTTTATGTATTAATTTCTACAACACATCTAAATAAAAGTTCAAAGCTCTCCTAAGATAATATTTTGGGCCTTCAACCCAACCGACCATAAATTCACAAAAATATAACTTTTCTCCTTTGCCAGCAGTTTTCGCTGAAAGTTCGATGTACCTAGCGAGCAAACTTTTCCTTCTCAAGCTCGAGGGCTACCCGGAGTAATGATATGATGTAATTCGGTCAGATGTTTTTTGTACAGCATCGGGATCTATGTTTGACAATTCAAGCAATAAAAGGATTATATGCTGACAATCTACGGCCAAATCTATTTTACTACTAGCTGTTCCGTGCGGTTTCAACCGCGTTAATTTCAAAATTCCCGGGGGAATTTCGGAATAAAAAGTACCCTATATCTTTCTCTGTACCCCTGACAACGTGCACGCAAAATTTCATGGTGATCGGTTGAGCCGTGTAAGCGTGATAAAGCGTAACAAACAAAGAAACTCACTATCGCATTTATGATAAGTGAGGATAATGTGTTCGGTGAAAACTGTTCACTTCTTGCGAGTGTATCGGTCCTACCTTTAAAAAAGTGAAGTGATTCTTTGGTAAATTGTATAGAACAGATCATGATCGTAACTTAACCGTGACTGGTAACGACGCTACGAAAAACTTATAAAGATTAAGCGAAAAACTTCAAAAATAAAATTCCGACCACGCTCAAAGAAGTTTCTCTCCAGAAACATTCTGTAAATGTCTCGTTTGAGTCGAGAAAAACGCCCACTGCCTATTACGAATAGGTCTCTACCTACTTCTGTAAGATTTCGAAGTGAAATATATTGGTCGGTCGGCAAACACATTATTTACTGCTCGTTTCATCAACGCCCACCACCAATCGGACGCTTTCTGTATTGGACTTTTGTAAGACGTCTGAGTGATCGGCCGCAATTTATTCAAAGAACGGCCATAAAGCAAAATCGACTCGGATTCATACTAAATTAAATCACAAAACTATCAAATATTAAAACGTATGTACCGTGGGCATATTGTACCCATAATAATTAGTCCTTTTTCCGCCAGCTTGTTGTGTAATGCCGAAGACTGGAAATGCGGTATGTGGGAAATCGGTACTTTGCTTCCGTTGTGGTCACATTTCAAACCTAACCTTACCTAACAATGGACGCGACAGTGGCTCCACCAACGCACTTCTTGCCGTGGTGGCAACAGCTAGTACTAAATAATAAAACTATGTACTTATATCTATCTATCTATCTACTATCTATTTAAAAATATAAATTGAATCTTGAAAACGACTCCAACGATTCTCATGAAATTTAGTAAGCAGGTATGCAGGTTTCATTTTTTTTAAAACATCATTTTATCCGTGTTTTCAGGCAATGAAAAATGCGTGTTTAGTACTGCTTTACCGACACAGTAACACTAAAGCTTCTTAACAATAAATGGCGTTGTTAAACTGTGATGATAAAAAAATATACATATATACTTACGTAAAAACTGTAAAATTTACCAAAAATAAAAATACCGAGCATAGCCCGGTCATTCAGGTACTCCCCCTTTTTAAAAAGTTCTTATCAGCTAATTCTGATACATATTATACATGCGAATGTGAATTTATTTGTTTCTTAGGCTTTCACGCCTTAACTACTCAACCGATCACCATGAAATTCTGCATACACGCTGTCAGGAGTACAGTAAAGGACATAGGGCACTTTTTATGCCGGAATTCCCTCGGGAACTCTGAAAGCAACGCTCAATGCGTCATCACAAATATTCAATGCTCATAAATCTCGGCACGTTTCATAGGTTTTTATTGTCCGAACGAACGCTACAAAATGACAGCCTGTTTGAGTTTTTCACGCATCCACGGACTCTGCACACTTGGCGTGTTTTTTCCTGAGAAAGAGTGCATGTCGCAGACACTCGTAACCTTGACTCAAGAGTCGAGTAGCGGTCTCAGCTCGCCGGGCACTAATTGGACGCAGATAAGCAATAACATGTTAACCCACAAAATTAAGTTATTGATTCAGAACAATTTATTGAGAGTTAGGGAACGTTTTTTAATTATGTGTTTACCTTATTACATTGCTGAAATATGTAACTAAATATTGAACATAAAAAATGTTGGCACAAAATGGCGCTATACTTTTAAAACACGATTTACTCAAAATTTCTCCAATGTGGGTTAACACACTATTGCTTATCTACGTCCAATTGTGACTTTTGATTTCCATACTTTCGTGCGACATTCACTTGGACATAGAGAAAGATGCGCTCCAAGATGGACGCTTGCGTTATGACTCTACGGTGTACATGAATCCTAACTAATATTGTTAATGCAAATTGGTTTGCTACACTTTCATGCTTTAACTGCTCAACCAATTGGCATGAAATTTTGTATAAACGTTGTCAGGGGTACAAAAAAGGACACAGGGTACTTTTTATCCTGGAATTCCAGCGGGAACTCTGAAATTAACGCGGACGAACCCGTTGGCAATAGCTATGGTCTCACTATAACTAGCATCAACTAGACAAAAGGCAGAAGTAAAATTAATAATTAATTAATCATTTAAATTTACTTCTGCCTTGTAAACAACCATTACAGTTCTTAACAAAGCCTCCATCAATACAGAAAGCCTCGCTGAACTGAAGCATTGAATAAATAAGTTTTGTGAAGAATGCCCATTATTTGATTCACAAGGATCTTAATTCCTACTTGTTGATCTACAATAGATCTTTGCTTCGTTCAGTGCGTCGAGATTTTAGTCGCTGTATTTGTGGATTTATTGTTTGTTTATCGGTTTTTTTGAACACACATCCTATGGAAACTACCGGACAGTTATGAATGAATACGAACAACTTGTGTATTGTAGGACAATACATAATAATATATTGTTTACTGTTTATCATATCTGAAAACATACAAAACACACCGGGACCCCTTATTCACAATGACCAATAACATTTAACCCATAACGCGCGTCCCGAAGACACGCTCCAGATGCTAAGATATTGTAAATTTATATTCCGTATGCGATAAAACACGTTGTAAATGTATTTTTTGTAGTGAAACTTCTTTGAGCACGAGGGAAAAACAAACTTTTGTGGCGGGTTATCTTGACGAATGAATAAGGGACCTGAGCAGCACCGCAGGCGAAAGCTATATCAAAGTAGCAAAAGTAGTACGCCTCAGCCATTTTGTGCTTTCCACGTAAGACAGTACCTCACACAATACCTAATTCCACAAGATAATTTTTTAAGTTGTAAAGAAAAGAGCTCAAATCCATACTAGGTAATATTATAAATGCGAAAGTAACTGTCTGTAGTTATGTCTGTTGACGTTTTCATGCTTTAGCTGCACATTCGATACATAGTCAACATATCATACACGTTGTTAGGGGTACAGAGAAGGACATAGGGTACTTTTATCCTGGAATTCCAGCGAGAACTCTGAAATTAACGCGGGTGAAACCGCACGGAACAGCTAGTGTAAGTATACAATATTAATGCAAAATGAAAAATGATTCCAGTTGTCACTACGCCATTGTCTCATGTTACATATTATGCAGAAATATAAGGTATCAAGTAAAGAATGTCGTATAATAATGGGTCGGCTCTTCTAAACAATGTTTTCACTATGTAGTATTACAGTTTATGACTAGCTGTCTCGCGCGGTTTCACCCGCGATAATTTCGGAGTTACCGCGTAATTTTTCTATATAAATTTTGCTCCCCTTTTTACCCCCCCTAGGGGTAGAATTTCGGAAAATCCTTATAAGATTAGGCTCATTGATCCGTCAGTCAGTCATTCCTACAAAGTATTTTATATCTAGGTATAGATATTCAGTTGTTATGAACCAGTCCATGTGGGAAAGATGGCGACTTATAATGTATTGTTAATTTTGTAATTGAAGGTTTGTATGTTGAGACTAGATAATAGAGTTGATATTTTTCATGATATGGCCGACCATATGCAACCATTTCATCATAATATGTCCCGCTAAAACTGGTCTGATCATATCGTTTAAAGATTCGAAGACGTCAACGTATGACGTTTGGGCATATCAGGTAGGGTGCCCATTTTATCGAATTAAAAAAAACGAACAAGGACGCGAAATCTCAAGCGAGCGAGCGAGTGTTAAAAAATTGCACCCCAGTGTATCTAAAGTATCGAATGAATCACCACAAAACCCTCTCTGGCACAGATAAAGTAATAAGAGTACAAAGTAACACGTCGGCATTCAGCTCAGGTCGCGAATCGTAATAAATCTGAATAAATCCCTTTCCTTTGCTTATAGTGCGAAAAATCGACATCGCCAAAATCAAACGCAAAAACTTCGCGTACCGGAAAATTATATTGCGTTTTTTTATCCCTTTGGGTGAAGTGAAAACTGTTTTTTTGGCCGTAAACTATCACGAAAAGCAAAAAGCTTATCGTATGAAACCGATATAGGTGTGCTTCCGCCTTTAGGTACGTTTATAACAGAAACATAATATTATTATGTACTGATGTTTATAGTTACTTCTAAGTATGAATAAATTTCATACAAGTTTCCGCTTTTTTAGCACTGTAGGTACATTGCGGTTGTAATATTGAGTTTATAAACTTTCATCGCCCACTCGATTATAAATTAGTGTATTTTATTTATGAAAATCATCAAAAACTTCGGTTGAAATCTATTTCCCAAATGCACCAAGTAATCGCTGAATGTCTAAAGCAAAACGAGGCTCTATAGACGAAATGAGTTTGTCCTTCACTTTGGCATTTGTGATTTTTTAATTACAAGTCTCCTTTGACGCGAAGCGGTCCGCTCCGCTGCCCTTTTTTAGTTTTTTGTTTTGAGCCAATAAACGGCGACTTTTGCCGTTTCTTCTCTTTTTTTCCCGAAACTTTCTCAAAGACTGCGTCCCTTCGAAACGAATTACGTTGCGGAGGCTTAGTTTTACTTTCAACTCTATCTGTTGAGTTTGCAAGGTTTCGATTGCAATAAATTGTGCTCGAGTTTGCGACTCTCAAAGCCTTAGCACATGAATATTCAAATGTGAGTTTTTTTAACCTCTTAATTTTTGCGTAGGTGACTCCGGCGAGACGACAGCGCTTTGTATACCACCTATACGTAGATTCGGTAACTCATAATTTATTTAACGAAATTCGAAAGTCGAAAGCAATAAAATAAGCCTTTATTTTCTTTCTGTTAATATCTGAATTAATCCGTTTCTTTAGTTTATCCACCTTAGTCATATAAGATTACGTTAAAACCTGAAATTAATGATGGTATGGTAATTATAAAATGCAGGCAAAATCCACTAATAACGTTCATTTGCGCGTGCAGTAAAAAAGCTCTCAAGTTTCAAGGAAGCAAGTTTTAAAACATTGCTTTTGCTTTTGAACAAATAATTAATATTTGCGTCAAGTAAAATTTTCTTTTCTTTATATATTGATCTTTTTTCACCATTATAAGGTCTACAATGTAGAGTATTTATTTAGAATGTAGAATCTACACTTTTAAATAAATACACTTGTATAAATATCGATGTCATATCTCGGCTGTCCGCTGTGAGAATCGAACCTTACACCTGAGCTGCGGCCCACAAAGTCTCGTTCATCACCGAAGCGGTGCTGTGTTTCATATACTCTACATTTTTGTTTCTTCATGTAGTCCCATAGAGAATACAAGTTCTCGATCGGCCCACAGTCCATGCCCATTTGAATTGAATAACTCTAAAAGCTTTCACACGGAATGCAAGACAAACAAACACGCAGTGTTTGGACAATCTCGATCCGCTTACCTGCATGTTTCGGAGAATTAACACCTGTCCCCTACTGCTGTTTATTTCTCAATACTCACTCGATTTTCCCTTGCCATATCTTTTATCTATGAATGAAATTGGATAGAGTTTACTGTCAAACTTTGAGACAACCTATACCTATTAAATGACTGATGTAAATCGAGTATTGCCATCACACACGAGAAGGTACCGGTTCAATTTATATGAGACATAGGTCTTATTACAATATGCAATCGTCCATACACGCTTACCTTCCACCTAGCCTATAGGTACTCAAAACGCCGCCTAGTAGGTAACTGCTTAGTGAAATAATGCCTCATGTCTGATAAGACCATAAGACATTCTGAGAAATGAAATTATTTGTGCCTAAGCCACGCAAAATCGTTTGAATCGGTGACTAAATAAATGCGTTATTATCATATTTGGATTATTTGTACATTAATTCTTTGAATGCATATTACACCGGATTTCTAGTTATTTATTTATTTAAAGCGTTTGTGTTGAAATTGTTGAACTTGGTTGGGAGTTGGTTGAATGATCATTCGGGAATGAATCGACTTCGACATCACTAGCAAATATTAACTATCTTATTAAAGCTTCTATTGTATTCAAAACAAAAAACTTATCCGTCTTAGAAACTATGTATTTAGAACTAACAAGAACAAAGTAGCCACGTAGTGTTTATATTCTCATTGAAAGTAGCTTTAGTAACAACAGTTTTTGTCTTTGGCCATCTTTTGCTTTAATTGTAATTATCATAGCAAATATGTGAATTCCCTCATTTGATTTGTAAAAAAACTATTTCCGCCCAGTCGACAGAATCTAATATAAGCAAGCGGGATGTCGTGTCGTCTAGATGAACGAAATATTAATAAATATAGCGACACGTTATTTCTGTCTGTCGTTGCGCTGGATTCGATTTGGAATGTTTTAATTGATTAGGTACGGTTTGGTCACATATCTGGGAAAAAAGCTCTTGTGTAAAATTTTAAAAACCTTTGTCCAGTTTTGAAACCCAAGCAAAGGCACTGGTAAATAAGTCACAATAGAAAATACTTTTTTTATAAAACAAGCTTTTATTCAAATGCGCTAAAAGGATAAACCATGCATTGTCATCCAAACTAAACGTGCATGTATACAAAATTTCACTTCAATCGGTTGAAGATATCTGCTTCAAAATTGAGTTGCAAGATTCCACCCGTACAAACATGGTTACATACATACGTATTTTAAAAGAAACTTTTGAATAAGTATTCAGGGAATAATTTAAGCTTTAATAGAAATTGAATTATTGGGATTTGTATAGTTTGAGCTCATTAGGTATATAATATATTGACTGCACAAATTGATATTAATGATCGAGCAAGTTTTACTTCAAGTTCGCTTTTTATCAATTCTTTATCTCGTATTAGTAAAACTGAAAAATCATGCATCCTTAAATTATGACTAAAGAAGAATTTTTAATAGAAACCCTTCGAAAAGCCGCGCGCTGCCTTCTTGTGTACCTACCTACCTAAAGTCCGAAGAATCCTTTAGAAAAATAAAGATTAGTTTGTTTTTTTAAACAGATGCAAAGGCACCAAAATGGCCGCCGATAAATCAACTTGCCCTAACATACTTTTTGTTTTTTATGGTCTGATGTGCTGATGGCGGTTTGTGATTACATTCATTCATTTATTTTAATTTTAAATGGCGTTACAAACGTAAAAAGATAGGGATTTATTGATTGGACGTTCATAACAATGATAACTAAGTATTAAAGAATTCATAAAGTTTCGTTACTACTTTTGTTGCATTCGATGGTTAGCCATAGAGCATTGCTGCCACCACCTAATTAAACATTTCAAGGCACATGGTATGCGCTAAGTCAACAATATCTTATCGGTTGGTATCTACTTAGTACTGATGTTCAGACAAAGTTTTATTATATTGTAGTAGCTGCTTCCAGCGGTTTCACAAGCGGTAATTTCGGAGTTCCCGCGGAGTTTCCAGGATAAAAAGTACCATACGTCCTTCTCTGTACCCTTGACAATGTGTATGCAAAATTTCATGATGATCCGTTGAGCCGTAAAGGCGTGAAATCGTAACAAACAAAAAAACTAACAAAAAAACTCCCTTTCGCATTTATAATATCTATTTGTAAAATTTTCAATCTATTTACACAAAGCCTTGACAAATTACCTAAAATTATTGTATTAGTAGTTTTATATTACAATATGTAACACATTACGAGGCTGGCTTGGCGCATGAGCGTAAAAAGCCTCACTAAATAAATGATTTAAAAAAAAAAAATTACCTAAAAACCTGTAGGGGTCGCCACACTTTCTTATGAATCACCCTTATCTATTGGTGAAAACCGCATGAAAATTCGTAGTTTTTGAGTTACCGCGAACAGACATACGCGGTAGAGTATATTGTTTTTTTTTTTACAATATTATATTTCTCTGAAAAACTCAAGCTTCAAACAGGCTGTTTGTTAATCTACTATCCAAACTGCGTCGTGTCTCAAGTTCGCCAGCCGAGCACCGTTTTCCTCATTAAATTACATGATTCTTTAAAGTGTGAACCATAACACAAAAACACTGCAGCTAAATAGATTAGCCTCGCTACAAGTAATTAAGTAGGCGAGAGCCGTTCAACTTCATTAACAAGCATCTGGCTCATTCCATCGGAAAGTTCGCATGGCGCGCCGTTGTAAATTCAGTATGAAAACAGCAAACAATTCGAAGGGAGCTTAATAGGCGTGTCGCAGGCAAACGACAGTTCGGCAAGTATGCCTGATATTACAAAAGGCTAACACCTGGAAAGGACGCGGACAGTCTTAAGGCTGTGTCTTTAAGACCCCTTTAAGTTAACACGCCCATAAAGGCCACGCCGTAAACGCGGTAATGGAGATTGAGTTTTCCGTAGTTTAGATTGTGTAGGACACGCTACGTAGTTTACCCTGATCTGTTCGGTGATAATTCTGTCAGGAGCTGTATTATAACTGCTGTATTATGTTTCTTTTGTGTAATCTGAAGCTGATATATTTAATGCTTGTTACATAAATTTCGTAGATTAACCTTTATATTATCCTAGTATATCCTAATAATATTATAAATGTGAAAGTGTGGATGTTTGTTACTCAATCACGCAAAAACGGCTGAACGGATTTGGATGAAATTTGGCATGCACGTTGTCAGAGGTATTGCAATTAATTATGTGAGAACAATGAGCCGTACCAAGCTCAGTGACGCAATATCTTTCTATCTCTGATCTATCTATTGATCTCTACATCCAAAATCTACAAACTTTACCTCTTTTTTATATTAGTGTAGATTGTTATAAAAAGCTTTTGTAGATTGGATATTTGGATTTAAAAAATTGGCGCCAGACATCGTAAATAATTTGCATGAATTTCGACAGTTCTTGGCTAAAAAAACTGTTTGTTGATACGGCTGGAACCAAGAACTAACTATTTTCACTAATTCCAATTCGGGGTCAAAGGACCACGTCTGCTGTTGACAGCCGGACCTTTGTTTGCAGCGAAATGATTTTATAATAGCAACTTTGGCATCACGGATTTTGCCATGAATACCGTGAACTGTGAAGTATCCTTTTCTATCAAGTATAGGTAGGTACCTACGCTAGCGGTACGGGTGGCCATTGTTTTTGACGTATCAGAGTCAGTGCCTTTATTTCATAAGTTTGGAGCAAAAAGTGATTTAATTTCTCTTTTTTCACTGGTTTTTGAATATTTAAAATACAATTAGACAGTTTCTGTGCCCATTGCTTCACTAGTTTTATGTGTGGTTTTCGCAGAAGCTACTCTACCAATTTTTCTTCTTCTTTTATGAGGTTTTAATAGATAAAATCCGAACTGATGTTATAAACGCGAAGGTAAGTTTTTATTTGTTTGTGTGTCTGTTACGCTTTCATGTGTTAAGTTGCCAGGGGTACAGAAAAGGACCTAGGGTCCTTTTTATCTCGAAACTCCCGCGGGAGCTCCGAAATAACCGCGGATGAAACTCCTGGGAGCAACTAGTCTTTTATATTGTTTTATCGTATGTAACATACATTACATACATTTTATACGACTTTTTACCTCTCTTTCTTTTAAATTGACTATCTTAGAAGTGGTTTTTTTTAGCGAGTGGTGCTTTGTGGTCGGATGGAAGTTGGAACACCTCAAAGGTACGAAGTCAGCCCAATGTTTTTAAAACAATTACATTAACTTGTAGCTTCAATAGAATCTATTATTACAAGCACAACGATTGTCCAATATCACGGTAGATAAAGCACAATGGAGTTAAATAAATTGTGTTCTATTTCTCACATTGTTGACATAATTATAGATCTACTACTATCTAGTTGTAAGAATTCTGGTTTACAATAAAATAGACAATTTTACTCGGGGATAATGTAGCATTCTAATGGTGAAAAAAAATTGTAAATGGGTCCAGTATTTTTTGAGTTAAATCGTAACAAACAAACAAACAAAAAATCAAATCTTTCCTCTTCATCACATTAGTATAGATTGATTAATAATGTTTTTTAAGACGAGGTAAAATTCTTTTGTCCCTAAAAAGTATTACAACGGTATCTAAAGGTTGTAAATCTCTGTAATGGCTTTTTTCCCGGTTTTGTAAAGAAAAAATATAGAACGCACAACAAGGCAGCACAGGAAAAGTCGATTCTTTACCTCAAAAGTCGGTTGAACAACCTCTGTTTAGGTGCTAAGGTGGTTTCAGTTGACTTGAAAAATGTGCTTTCGACTCTCGGACATATACATTAATCTTGAAAGCGCTCCCGGGGCGGCAGCCGGCAGTCTCCCACCCCCCTATTTGTCGCAATTGGTTGATTGGCCTCTTTATGTTTTCTGCGAGAACTGAACGGTGTTTTTCGAACGAAACTTTTCAAAAATTTACAACAATTATTAACAGACCGAAGGTAGATAAATTTGTCTACGATATATTTTAAATAGTTGTACGAGTATATTTCGTATTTGCTTTTTCAGGATTCCCTCGGGAGCTCCATGTTGTCTTGGACGTAAAGTCATAACTAATGTCGAATACCTTTTAATATTCACAAACATTAATATGTCTTGAGGGCTGAGGCTGACATATTGTATGACACTAGCTGTCCCCCGCGGTTTCACCCACGCCAATTTCAAAGTTCCCGCGGTAATTAAAGGATAAAAAGTACACTATGTCCTTCTCTGTACCCCTAACAACGTGCATGCAAAATTTCATGATGATCGGTAGAGCCGTTGAGGCGTAAAAGCGTAACAAACAAACAAACACATTTTCGCATTTATAAAATTAGTAAGAATTAATAGATTTACAAAAATTTATTTCAATTTTGGACCTTCGGATATCGCTCCCAATTTAAGGTGCTTTTCTGGTCTATGCATATGAATCGATTACGAAATCACAGGCTTTACCATGAAGAAAACATCGTGAGGAAACTTGCACACAGGTTAGAAGCAATTCGAAAGCGTGTGTGAGGTCCACCGCCCTCCATTAGGCCCTCGTGGGGACTATCGGTCTCACCCTAAGCTTAGAGTAGGCCCACGTCCCAGAAGTGGGGACATTAAAAACGTAAATAAGCTTTTATAATACACATAAATTGCGAAAATTCATGGAAGTCGTTCCTTTCAAAGGTGTAAATTAATGGATTTCGCATTACATGTCTCAAATCGTGCCTTCGAGCCGAGTAATGCCAGAGCTAAATTGAACTTAGTAGTGTATTAGTATAACTGTAAAGCTGTGAGAAATTTTGTGTAATAAATAAATAATAAATAAACTTACAGAAGCTTATCATTTAGCTACCATACAGGCATCAAACACCTTGGGCCCGTTACGGTTATTTATAAATTTGTTTGTTAGCTAGCTGTTCTCCGCGGTTTTACCCGCGTTAATTTCGGGTTTCCCGAACGAAATCCGGGATAAGTAGTAACTAGTCGTGTCTTTTTCTGTACCCCTGAGAAGGTGCATGCAAAATTTCATGATTTTGAGTTGGTTAAGTAAAAAAATAACAGACAGACAGAGTTACTTTTGCATTTGTAATATTAGTATGGATTTAAGACGTGATAGACTAACAGTTACAGTAATGGTCAAAATGCTTCTCTTTTTAAACTAAATATTAAAAATTTATAAAATATCTTACATCCTACTAATATTATAAACGCAAAAGTTTGTAAGAATGTATGGATGGATGGATGAATATTTGTTACTCTTTCACGCAAAAACTACTGGATGGATTTAAATGAAACTTTAATAATAATAATAATAATAATAATAATAATAATAATAATAATAATAATAATAATAATAATAATAATAATAATAATAATAATAATAATAATAATAATAATAATAATAATAATAATAATAATAATAATAATAATAATAATAATAATAATAATAATAATAATAATAATAATAATAATAATAATAATAATAATAATATTAGCTTAAAAGCCATTTGTCGGGCGGCAACAAGGTCAAGGCCTTCAACGGCTGGGTGATGCCTGTCCTTCTCTACACCTTTGCTGTACTCAGGTGGTCTCAGACCGAATTAGACGCCCTGGATCGTAAAGTCCGAACCACTCTGACACTCCACAGAATGCACCACCCGAGATCGTCAGTGATGAGGTTGTACTTGCCACGTAAGAGTGGTGGGCGTGGTTTTCTTAGCGCCACCACCTTACACAATCGTGAAGTGTGCAACCTCCGTAGCTACTTCCTGACGAAATCAGAGAGTGAGCTGCATAAAGCTGCCATAGAGTGTGACAATGGACTGACCCCCTTGTCCCTGGCCACCGAGGACTGGCAAGCTCCGCAAATACTAAGCACCCAGGACCGTGAGGCGGTATGGAAAGAGAAAGAGCTGCACGGGAGGTTTTATACGGCTCTCAGAGAGGCCCATGTGGACCTTAATGCCTCCGTGCATTGGCTGCGCTTTGGTGACCTCTTTGGGGAAACCGAGGGGTTCGTCTGTGCAATACAGGACCAGATTATCAGGACGAACAACCATCGTAGGTTTATTCTAAAGGACGGCACAGTGGATATCTGTCGGTCGTGCCGTCATCCAGGCGAGACTATCCGCCATATTACCTCTGGTTGTTCGACTCTTGCTAACACTGAGTACCTGCACAGACATAACCAAGCAGCCAAAATACTCCATCAAGAGCTCGCTCTAAAGTACGGTCTCGTGACTCCTAGGGTGCCGTATTACAAGTATGTGCCGGAGCCAGTTCTCGAAAACGACCGCATCCGGCTCTACTGGGACCGGTCCATTATCACTGACAGGACTCTACCCTCTAATAAACCTGACATAGTGATGATGGACCGGGAGCAATCAAAGGTGTTTTTGGTGGATATCACCATTCCGCATGACGGTAACCTCGTCAAAGCCGAACGAGATAAATTCGCCAAATATCTCGAACTGGCAGATGAGGTAACCGAAATGTGGAGGGTGGAATCCACTGAAATCATCCCGATTGTCGTATCGACGAACGGGTTAGTTCCAACCAGCCTGCAACGACACCTGCGGCGGTTGGATGTCCGTGCTGGACCGGTTACGGCGGCAATCCAGAAGGCGGTCTTGCTTGACAATGCCCGAATTGTCCGTCGGTTTCTCAACCTACCGACTTAACAACCCTTAGCGTTTGTTTTCGCCGCGCTAAGGAGTCATCCTACGCCATCTTTTCCTTCAAGAAAAGACGGTCAGTAGTGAGCAAAAACAATAATAATAATAATAATAATAATAATCCACATCACAACACACAGATCTACTTGATCCCAAAGTAAGCTATTATTAGCTTGTGTCGTGGAAACCAAGCAACACGTGGTATATACTACACATATTATTACATATATATTATACTATAGATATATATATACACACCCGGACTGGAAAATGGAACCCTGTGTTCATCACACAAAGTCCACCCCCACCGGGAATCGAACCCGGAACCACTTGATTAGCGGTATAATATAGCTTATACATCAGATTAACACATAGGGTACTTTTTATCTCGGAATTCCCGCGGAAACTGAAATTAATGCGGGTGAAACCGGAGGGCACAACTAGTAAGAAAATAAAACTGCCCTTGATTGCTCCGTACATAGTTTTTACGTAAAGCGCATTCCAACAAACCAACAAACAGATAGCATATAATATGTAGTGCCTATGCACGAAGAAATTACCTATGAAAAACATTCGTGTACCTACCTAGATTTTATGGCAATAATGAATAGAGAAGTCGATTTCAAATCGCAATAAAACTCAAACATGGTTATGACAGCTCCATTACGCAAATAAATGGTTTGATTTGTATTCACGGGCTCCGTCTCGTGCTCAACGACTGATGTTCCAAATTCCTATAGCGGCCCAGTACAAGCTGATTTCAAATACGAACAACATTTATTTCGAACATTAAACATTACAAACATACACTTCAATGTTATATATATAATATAAAACTAAACTTAACCTAACCTAAAATAAATCTAGAATATATTATTAAAAGGAGTCCCTTTAGGCAAGGTTCCGAAGATACTGGCAGCGTTCCCCCTTTGAATAGCTAGGCTAATTCTTTGTCCGAGGTAGCTGCCAGCACTTCGGTCTCCTGTGATGTCGACTAACCTTTTTGCTATTTCCTTAAAAAGCCTTATAGCGCTAGGACCCCACGGACCAAGGGTCTCGACACCGAATGGCACAAAATCATATTCAGGGCCTAGACCCCTGTATTTGCGTGCTTTAGTATTTTCAGCCGCTTCGCAGGCCGCACCAGCTCTGTTGTTGGTTCCATGTAAATGGGAAGGGGCCAGCGTGGCTGAACAGGTTGCATCCCATACCAGCACCCGCCCCATCCTCCATGGAATCAAACTCATACCGTCCGGTCTCTTTTGTACATGGAAGTATGGATATATTCTAGTCTATACTGGCTGGCCCCCGCGGTTTCTCCCGTGGTAATTTCTAAGTTCCCGTGGGAGTTCTGGCATAAAAAGTACGTCCTATGTCCATCTCTGTACCTCTGACAACGTGTATGCAAAATTTAACGCGTGATGCCGTGACCAATGGAAATAGGAATTCATTTTTATATATGTATAAGATACGAATACCTACTTAAAATTCTTGTATTCAGGCTTTTATTTTAGATTGCTGAATATTTTCTATATTATGACCAAAAAACAAGCTCTTCCCTGTGGTTTCTAAAAAAACCTGTAAGAAACAGCAAGCTTCTGTGATGTTATACCCGTTTGAGTTGTGTCGATGTGTTATCCGTTGCAGGTAGGTAAATCCAAAAATATATTTCTTCAGTTTTATAATAATTGTAACTTTTGAACTAACCAACAAAAAAAAACATTTTTCTATTAATATTATTGTAATTTTCGTATAGAACTTCTATAAATCAAAGTTTCAAAAACTAAAATAGGCATACCAATTACCAATATTAAAAAAAATGTCGGAAGAGTACACAACGCAAACTTCATTTTACGTAGAGTGCGTAAATTAACTCCCATGTATCATATAGCATGTTGTTGTGCCAGAGGACAGCAGGTAGTTCTGCCCCTGTGTTATCCATGCAGAGCGCGGGTTCGAACCGACGACTTCACGCAGCGTTTTGCGAGTCAACGCTTTGCCACCGTTGGCCACACGGCTACTAAGTGAGAGCACGAAATTGGCAATCAGTTGCTTCATGTAAATGATGAAATTAAGAAAACACTGAATTTTGTCTGCATCCTTACTATTTATTATAAATGCGAATGTGAGTTTGTTACGCTTTCAAGCCTAAACGGCTCAACCGATATTATCGTAAAATTTTGCATACTAAATTTTGTCACAAAGAAGGACATAGGGTACTTTTTGTCCTGGAATTCCCGCGGGAACTCACGATTAATGCGGGTGAAACCGCTGGGAACAGCTAGTATTGTACAATTATGTTACCGTATAGTTGAATGGGGAATGGGGATGTAGACTTATTTTGAAAATCAAAATTCTAATTAGTCCGTCAGTTAGAAAATAAAAAAACAATAGACACGTATTTTTTGCTTTTTCAAATAAATTAAAATATACAGAGATAAAGCGCATTAAAGTTTAGGGTGAGGGGGTCGTGACGTCACTAACCGCTAAAACCGCCATACAAACTGTCCGGATAGTGACGTCACGCGAAATTTCAACTCAATATATCGCCGTTATTTTTTGATTACGTAAAAAAAGAAAAAATACGTGTCCAATATTTTTTATTAATCTACAAGACGGACTAAAAATAAAAATTAGTCCACATGCCCATTATCTAATTTATGGGCAGTCTTAAGAACAATTAACCTTTATTTTCTACATACAGTACCTAGTATATTAGGTACATATAGTGTGTAGAGTTGAAAAAAAACTTGAAGACAGTCTTCTTTGCAGTGTGTTCTGTTCCATTCTTATCTTTACATAGGTATTATAAAACAAAGTCCTCCGCCGCGTCTGTCTGTCTGTCTGTTCGCGATAAACTGAAAAACTACTGAACGGATTTTCATGTGGATTTAACCAATAGATAGATTCGAGAGAAAGGTTTTTAAGTGTAGTTTATCCCGGAATTCCCGCGGAAACTCCGAAATTACCGCCAGTGAAACCACGGGGGACAGCTAGTATTATGTATATTTAAAATTTTATGATAATGTATTTTTACATTGTGTTTTTAGGGATTTTGACAAAATTATGTACATTGAAAAAGAGTTGAATTAGGCATAAACAGTTACCTACGAGACTTACTTAACCCGTCAAAATAACAACATAAACTTCCTCGAAAAGAATGGCAGACTTAAGGGAGTACCTCCACCTGCTAACCTCCCATGCAAGCCTCTTTCGTCTCGGCCACATTCACAAGTTCACGGATCCACGTTCGTCTGTTATGGAGGCTTGAAACAAAGAATTCTCATTGTTCCGGGAATTTACAAAAGCGAACGTATATTTGATAGCTAGGCATGTTAGTACACATAAAACAACGCAAAGCCATGCACAACAGTCAGTCAAAATAGGCTATCGTGTACGTACCTTACGGTGCGTACAGACTAGACATGTTAGATAACTTGTGTCACACGTTAGATAATACGTCCAACACAAGTAGATATAATAATAGTTGTAAGAGGTTGGGGACTGAAAATCAGTGGATTCGCTGAGTCCCATCTCCTTTTTGCCGCACCAAATATTATATCATACTATTCTGTAACTTTTACTGTAATTATGTGCTGGTGAATAAAAATTTCTTTTATTTATTTACTATGAAACATTGTTAAACAACATTGCAAATTAAAACTAGACTGTGCACTGACACATTAGAATAACAAAGCAATATTTTATTTTACTTTATATGGAAAATCAACAGCTACAAAAATATAATGAACATTTGAGTGTCAAAACAAAAAAGCCGATTACCGATTTTCGCACATGGGTAGTGGAATAACAAACAAAAACATCAACTGCTCAATAGGCAGCAGCAAATTGCATAGTGGGAAGTAAGTCCGACTATGTATTATTTTTTTGGTTACAAAATACGAATTTTCTAATACTCGCTTCGCCGACTCATATTCTCTGGATAATTTGTTGAAATTGTCACTCGCTCGCCACATAAAGGAGTTCTGCCTGTGGTTGGTTGTAGTAGTTATAACGTATAGATGTTATAACCATTGTCGTTGTGCTATGGCTATCTACAATTTTTTCTCTGAGAGGACGTTTTACTAGCTGCGGCAGCGACTCTTGTACTGTTAAATAACAAAATAAAAAAAAAAAGGATATATAACATTCGGTGTCCACGTTACCTGAAACATGTTATATGTAACAAAACATGTTATATAACATGTTTTGTTACATAGTCTGCACGCACCGTTAAACAGGTATTTATTTACACGGACTTCTATACTTCTATGGGCACAGGAAAAAGATTACATGACTCTTAGCGAATGTGAGTTTGTTTGTTTGAAATGCTTTCACGCCTTACATCACCGTGAAATTTTGCAAACACGTTGTACAGAGAGACAAATAAGTTACTTTTATTCGGTAATTCCCGAAAGAGCTTCGAAATTAACGCGGGTGTAACCGCGGGGAAAAGCTAGTTTCAATATACTATCTGGAACAGTTATATTTTAACACGTTTTTGTATTAAAAACATAACATTAAAAAACTGCAGTCCGTTTTTATCCTGGATTGTTATTTTTTGTTTTTAGTTGTGCGCTTTTTTTACGCATGAAAAACCGTTCCATCTATGTACAAACGCATGAGAGCACAAAAATTTATTCAGGTGTCCCCGACGCGTCGTCGATACCTAATATTTTTTTTTTACTAGCTGTTCCCTGCAGTTTCACCTGCGCTTATTTCAATGTTCAAGCAAGGATTCCGGGATATAAGTACGGAGTACCCTATGTCCTTTTCTGTACTCCTGACAACGTGTATGCAAAATTTCATGATGATCCGTTGAGGCGTGAAAGCGTAAAAAACAAACTCACTTTCGCATTTATAACATTAGTAAGGATTTATGATTGTCAATTGTCAACTCGCACCCAAAATACACCAGGGCTCTTATTCACTGTGACCAACAACATTCCTTGCGCCTATCACGCGCCTCCCAAAAAACATTGCCAAACGTTCTAGATGCCAAAATATTAGAAATTATTAGTCTTTATGCCATACGAAACGTTGTAAATTATTTTTTTGCAGTAAAACTTCTTTGATTACGACGGAAAAACAGTTCTTATGGCGTCTTATCTTAGCGCGGCGTGTTATGGTCATAGTGAATAAGGGCTTGCTCATATTTAGTCAAGCCCTTATCATACAAAGTCCTATATAATTTATAGTGCGCCGTAGGTTGGTCGTCGTGGGACGTACATCAAACACGCCGTCATAAATATTTTATGTAATAATACACTAAAAAACCTTGTAGATAGATAGATAGATAGATGTTTTATTCTCTCTTTTAAAATTTACATTTAAATTTTATGCCAAAATATAAATAAATTCACAAAAGAGATTGTCATTAATAATTATTTTACAAATTCTATCATAAAATGGTAAAAGCTGATAATAGCGACAATAAAAAAGTCAAGTGTAAAAATTTGACCAAAATAAACAATTTAAATCAATAAAAATATGTCATGAATACTCTTTTACAGAGTATAATGATTTATCCAATAAAAGGTTTTTCAGTCGGCGCGCAAATGTTTCGTCCGAGGTTTCATTTTTAATGTCTACAGGTAGTTTTTCATATAGGGTAGGACCGATAACGCGCGGATTTCTGTCCATCAGTGCCAAACGTCGTGGCACCACCTTAAGTCGCCCTGTTTGTCGGGTTACTCTTCCAGGAATACCGATCCGCCCAAAATCACTCAAGTTGCGTCTTGTGAAAATTACTACGTCAAATATGTACTGTGAATAAAGCGTCATTATTTTATATTTCGTGAATAGATCTCTGCATGAATGACCCAGTTTAACTCCTGCTAATATGCGCACAGCTCGTTTTTGCATCCTAAACACCCTGTCCGAGTCTGTGGAGTTTCCCCAGAGTATTATGCCATACGATAAGATGGAATGAAAATATGCATGATAAATTTGTAATAGTGCTTCCGGGGAGATTATAGGCTTGAGCTTTCTCATCGCAAACACGGCACCACTCAGTTTTTCACTAAGTATTTCAACGTGATGTTTCCAGTTTAGGTTGCTGTCTATGTTAAAGCCAAGAAACCTGCTAGTTGCAGAAACTGGCATTGGAGTTTGTATGGTAGGGGACGTGGTGGAATTTCGAGCTGAGAATAACATCACGTTGGATTTGGTAATGTTAAGAATGAGACCGTTTGTCGTAAACCATCTTTGCAACTGCTCACAGGTGGTTGCGATCCTTTTCTCAAGTTGTTCGTATGTTGGTGCGCGTAAACTATGACCGTGGTGTCGTCCGCAAACAAGACTATCAAGCCATCAGAGATACAGGTCGGTAGGTCATTTATAAACGTGAGGAACAGAGTGTTTCCTAACGCTGATCCCTGCGGTATTCCGATCTGTATGGCACCTGCCTTTGAACGCATTCTACTGCCCTCTATTTTCACCTCAACGGTCTGATACCTATTACATAAGAATGAGGTTAATAATTTGTGAGCATTTCCTTTAATTCCGTAGTGTTTAAGTTTTTCTAACAACAAATTATTACTTATGACATCGAACGCTTTCGAAAGGTCGCAGAATATACCTGCTACCTTATATTTATCGTCGAGCGCTGTAGCGATGCAGTTGTATAAATTGTATGCAGCTGTTGTGGTGGACATATTTTTTCTGTAAGCGAATTGTTTTTCTGTCAGTAGGTCATTTCTTTCGAGATGGCGCATTAAGCAGTTTGATAAAATCGATTCAATTATTTTTGATATACTTATTGGTCGATAATTGTCTGCAGAGGTCTTCTCACCTTTACCCTTGTACACCGGACACACTCTTGTGCTCTTGAGCACGCCAGGATACACGCCGATAAGAAACATAGTGTTAATTAGTTCGACGAGTAAACCCGACAGCACCGGCCAGATGCACAAAAGTATGTTTAAGGATATATCATATATATCCTGGGTGTGTAGTGTTTTTGTCATCGTGCGTAGTGTTCGGCTTAGATCCGAGATCGTGACAGTAGGTAAGGCGAAGTCGGGGATGTCCATATTATATAGATGTCTATCTAAGTAACCTATGGATTTTGTCTCGTCTGTCTGTATGGTGTATTTTGACGCAACGGAAAGAAAGTGTGTGTTAAGGTGGTCGGGTACGTCGCTCTTTGGTACAAAATTTAAACTGTTGTCCTTCAAAGATATGGTGCGTAATACAGGTTTCGAAGATGTTTCTTCGTTTACTATACGCCACATCTCTTTAGTTGGATTTTTGCTAGTGATTATTTATATAAATTACGATATATAAATTACGATATCTCTTATGAAGAGAAGTTCCAAGTGACATATTTACTACTGGATCTTTAACTAGCTGGTTGGTGCGTTGCGTTACCCCGCTAAATGGTGGAATAACAAGTAACAACTATGGTGATTGTATGCTGGGACTTGGGAGCGAAGGGCCGGCCGTTGTGGCGATCCTTGGGAGAGGCTTATGTCCAACTGTGGACGTCTTTCGGCTGATATGATGATGATGGTGCGTTCGGATCACGCGCCGCAAAGTATGGCGTCTAACAATGAGTTTAAACTGTTGCTCTAGTGCTTCTATTCTTCTGAGTCTAGTGCCCAGTTCGCTAAATATCACCTTCAAGTAGCATTCTAATGGTGAAAGAAGTTTGTTTCATTTAAAAGCCAGTCCCCATTTCACCTGTGTTTTACAGTCTTTATCTAGCCTATTAACGATTACAAACAAAAAAAATGTACGTCTGAACACCGGAATTTTAAGATTTTTTTATTTTGTTACAGGTAAGAGTCTCAAAGAGGACTAGAAGACACAATGATACCTACCGGACGATCCGCTCAAGACTTCTAACAAGACTTGCAATTTCTAAACCCTTAGATTTACGACTTCAAAAAGGAGGAGGTTATCAATTCAGATGTTTATTTAAAATTTTATTGCAGTCAATTATAGGTACCAACGTAAAATGCAAAAAACCGTACAACCGACAACGCAACGAGGTGTTATTATTAAAAAATTACTTGAACTTGACTTAATGCTCGATGTGCGAAAATCCATACTAGAAAAAAGAAGCATGTTTCTATCCTTTTTTCTTTTCTATCTTTCATGTTACATACAACGTCGCGTACTTCAAATGTTTGCAAAACAAAAACCCATTTATGTTTTAGTGACCCCTAGAGACTGAATAAATAACCACAAACGTTGGAAATTCTGATACTAACTCGTGTGGCTTGGTATAAGAAACTTACTGTGGCGTATGTTTTGGATGTATGAACAAGTTACACGGTCGGTCGATCGTAAAATTGCTTAGCGAGAAACAGACCCAGCGAATTGGCACTGTACACAGACATAGTTGTGTTTGCAAAGGGCATTATAACACTAGTATTATAATATTATATAACTTAAAACTGACAGCGCGCTACTGTTGAGTTTGCGCTGCTTCTCTCCAGCCATAGCACTAGGACGCTGTGAACGGCGGATGTTTTATGGGTGCTGTCATAATAAATTGTAACTTTATTGACGACTAAAAAGAGCTATATACGAGTATACTACTTTGAATAAAATTGTTTGACTTTGACTAACCCTTGAGTGGTGGAATAATCAGAACTGTTAATACGTTTTTCTTTATTTGAAAATATAAGAGGTAATCTAAATACTTATGGCATTGTCATATAGTATGTACATGTAAAATATTCATGTTTAAAACTTTAAAAGTGAAGTTTTTAACGCAAAACCGTTTCTTGACACGGTCAAATTCGTCCGTGGCGCGTTGTTTTTGTTTTCGTCGTCAGTTCCTCCCCGATCAAAGAAGAATGGTATACCAATCTACTTAGAAATAATGATGAATCCCTTTTAGTATTGATTTTAAGCGTTTGAAAAACGTTTACAAGATGCGAGAGGGAGAATATAAATGTAAATACCACCGTTGAATCAAAAAGGAAAACCCTCAATTTTAGCACACAAAGACAATTAGGGTAATAAGTAACCCAATAAATTTGTAAAGTACGCTGTGAAATATAGCGCAAGAAATATATTCCAAGGGCACGGAGAGAAAAATAAGAGAGAAAATTAAAACTGCCCAGATCATTGGGCAGAGTGAATAAATTGTTGCCATTTGTCCGGGTGCACCCGCTAGAAGCCGGGTTCCGGAAATTGATAGCGGATCCCGGGAAAAAAAGGCTTGTTAAAACGTCACTCGATAGGGTTTGGCGCGTACGTAATTATTTTAGTTGTTTTTTTTTTATCTTTCGTGACGAAGGCGAAGGTAACGCGGAGGCTTTTGGGCACGACCCAACCCAAACGAGATTGTTAATTATGTTTTTTTTTTTTACTTTTCAACAGTACAAAACGTTGTGCAAGGATTCACAATGTAATTTTAAAAAGTGATATCGAAATTAATGTTTGTTAAAAACTGTTTTTTTTTTTTTAAACTTCAATTGAACAGAATAGATTTATCACATCATATTGAGCAAGTATTAGTTTTTAGGAATGACCCAAGACGCTTTTACATCGCTATTTTGTATGTCTTGGGTAGTTACTATATATTTATTTATTTAATATAGTATGTAACGGTCAATGTGATAAATGCGTAAATTTCTATATTAATAAATAAATAATTAATGGGAATCCTTATTTATACTAATCTATTACTTATATTGTAAAGAGGTTAAAGTTTATGAGGTTGTAGGGGGTAATCTCAGGATCTACTGAACCGACTTTGAAAATTATTTTGCCAATAGAAAGCAACGTTATTTATGAGTGTCATAGGCTATATTGTAACTCGGAATTTCCGCGGGAACTCCGAAACTACAGCGGGCGAAACTGCGAGGAACAGCTAGTTCTATTATAAATGCGAATATGAGTTTATTTGTTTGTTCGTTTGTTACGCTTTCACGCCTGAACGACTCAATGAAATTTTGCATACCTACACGTTGTCCCGCGGGAACTTCAAAATTAACGCGTGTGAAACCGCGGGGAGCAGCTAGTATATACATATTATGTATAGGCTGTACAATGTATACCTAAATAAGGCTGTACACGCTTCAAGTGTGCGCAGGTAAATGTCTATTCAGTGGCTAATGAATTTATCATATCCGAATGTGAACGCACCTTCACGGCCCATACGCCCATTACCATAACACGCGATCCTCCGCCTAATATAATTGTTAACTTCCATAAATATTCATGTACCAATTTACCAAATCCGGTCTACTCCCTATCGTACTACGTTAGGTGCGTTCTCGACAATTTTGTGCAGAATTGATCCGGTATACCTACCTGGTACCTGTCGATTGAAAACCGGAATTTTCCGGTTAGCGAGATGCCAAGTGGTATTGGTACGTATTTCTAATCGATTCCCTATTCGCAGTGTTTGGTGGCTTATGAAATTCAATAGCGACTAGCGCATGTTGAAATCGATGATGAATTTCATAATATGGTTTGTGCAGACTATGAAATAGCAGTTTTATGTCCTTTCGTTCATTACCAGCTCGGTCTGCCGCACTCAAATTTAATTTCAGCTCCTCTTTCAAGGACCCGATAGCGATGCAGAGAAAACTAGTGAAATCCAGCTATCATTTTAATTGTGTAGAAGTGCTTTAGATAAAAAATCCATATATTTACCTACATGTAATATTTGCAGTAAAATTATGCTGTTTAACTCGAATATGTCCCTGTCAAATGAGTCGAACAAACTGTCAAAAATAAAAAGTAATATATTTTTTCGAAGAATAAATAATGTGTTTATATTTGTCTGAAGAATGTCTCAGTAAAGTAGGTATATTTTGTCTTGCTTAGTTCAAGACGGGAAACTGAACTAGGTACCTACCGTTGTAGTTCTGCGGCGCAGTTAATTTAAAGACACTACATCTAGACATCAAGCTTAAACTAGCACTTCTAAGTTGGGCCAGAAGTTTTGAATTCTCCAAGTTTCTGAGATGTCTCATCGCTCCATCAAAGTACCTACCTTATTATCCGGATCCAGTCGTAATTGACCAGGGCTGGGATAGGCTGAAAAGTCGGGGGAGAAGTTTCGAATTAAAATTATATTATCAATTGCGAATGTTGCGATAAAAGTGGGTTTCTGTTCTACCAAAATTAAAGTTCTTTTAAAATAATACCTATACTTAAAAACACAAGTACAATACTCGTACAAATCTACTACAATCTAGTGTTGTCGCCTTTTTTTTTAAATAAAGTATTTTTCGGAAAATTATGTCAAAATACCTATAGTACTTTCGGGAAATGCCAGGAGAAACAAAGTAGTAGGGTGCGTTGTCCAACAGTGAACCACCGTTTTTTCTATGTCGCAGAACTTGCTAGATAATTAAGATAAAAATTTGTCATTGCTTAGGTAATACCATAAGGTTTCTCAGATATAGGTTACAGAATGCTAGGAACAAACCAAGATCGATTACGTAGGTTTTTTTAAAAAAATAAATTCGGCTCACTGTGTACCTACTATGGATAATTTACATTGAACCACCCTTATTTCAACACTGAACCATAATGTAAGTACCAGTTTAAAATGCTTATAACTATTTGAAAAAAAAAACTTAAATAATTTTTGGTAATCACCATTATTTTTGTCATACAAAATCTAAAAGTTATTATAAATATATTTTCGGTGCTATGATAAACATTCTTCTTTGAAAAAACCGCGTAAAACAAAAATAAACATAACATAATACAATATAAAATTATATTATTCATTTCAATTAAAAATGAAAACTTTTTATACTTAGTTTCTCATTAAACCTAACCTAATTTAAAAACACTAAGGTTTTTGCCGCTGCCCTTATAGAATTACCATTATCCACCATTTTTAACGCTGTCACGTCGTCCACTGTGTTTCCCTATTTTTCTTTCTTTATCTTTTGGTCTTGGCATCCTAAACAAAAAATAGTTTTTAATCATTCTCAATGTCACACTATCAAGAAACAATGAACCTGGATCGTAAGGTATACAGTGAGTCGGCTCACTGAGTACTATGCGGACCTGGTTCACTGATCAACAACTACACCATTCTACTTAAAATACGAAATAAAGATACAATATGCTCATAAAACGATTAAATCTACAACAAATTTTATACCATGTAGCGTTTGGTGATATATTTAATAACAAAATATACAAAAATCGAGAGACTTACCTGTGAAAAATATCTTTGTTTGGCGAAAAACAAACAAACCGCTCCCACACTTCAAACTCAAGCCGCTGCCGTCGGCTTACTACGGGAGGGGGAAAGGGTTCTTACGCGACATGTTTTAACACCATTGGTCGAACTGGCAACTCCACAGTTTTTTCAATATGGCGGTGGTTCAGTGTATCTGGATGGTTCACTGTTGGACAACCGACCCTACCTACACATTGTGTATCGGGCAGCATACATCGACAAATTATTGCCAGTTTGACAGCTGGGCTTTGTCTTAAGTTTTACGTTCCCGTGGGAACTTCGAGATACACACCCTGGCAAAATGTATATTTAAACCTTCCTCATGAATCACTCTGTTTATTGGTGAAAACCGCATGAAAAGCCGTCCAGTAGTTTTTGAGTTTATCGTGAATAAACAGACAGAAAGATCTAAAACCGCATGAAAATCCGTTCAGTAGTTTTTGAGTTTATCGCGAACAGACAGACTTTGTTTTATAATATGCAGTAATATTGGCTTTATGTACCTACCTTATTGACATTAATTGTAAAATATTATTTATAGCTTAATTTTTTGTTGCTCCAGACTCTGAGTGAAGTCATCGCGAAACAATTCGACAAGACGTGTCAAATCCATTAGTATCCTTATTGACCGATGCATTACGACTTAGAATAGCTTGTTTGTGGTACATATTACCGAATTGTGATATTGTAATCATTTTACTGGATGACGCGAAATTGACATTTATCTCCTTTGTTATTCGGTTTATATTAGTTAGACGATCTTTTTAGCGCTCTTTGTAAATGTAAATAAACAATGTTTGTCTACCGACTTCACATGTGTAATGATGATGTAGTTAATTCCATAATTTTTATAGTGCGTAGAATAAGTAGAGGGCTAATTTTGCTTGAGCAAAACAAAACACCGTACAACTTCCGAATCTGTAAGGGTCTCTCCACATTTACTTCCGTAGTTACGGCCGAGCGGCTTAATTCGAGAATGGCAGCGTCGATATACGTAGGGAGACCTTTATCGAGGCGGGAGTGATGCAGTTTTGTGTGAGCAAATTCGTAACGCCCTTCATTAATTTGTGCTAAACAAACTATCATAATATTCAAATTCATAAATTAGTTATTACTCAGGATCGGTTTGTACAATCACTTATAATCGTCACTATAAGGACTGCATTACTTGTATTTTTGATATCAATGGAAACATGACGTTACCGGGAAAACTTCGTCCAGTTCCGTTGAGCGATGCGCCCACAAACATACATACAGAGAAATGAACCCTCAAAAATAATAATCAATACATTTTTTTTCTAGGTCTCTATTAATTACTAAAAGTATCTTCAACTCATAACTATGTCCTTTTTGTGAGTAAATAAATAAACAGCCTTGTTTCTATGGAGTTACAAATTTATCGTAATTATTCATATACTTTAATGGGTTTGATCGTCGTCTGTGTGTCCGAGACAAGCTCGCAGGGAGCCAGAAGGGAAAAGGCATAATACAAAGGTCAGAATGGAAAGTACATACCTAATATACTATCTTTAAACGAGCAATTCTTGTATATATCTATACATATAGGTACTATTAATCTAAATCTCGGAAACAACTCCAAAGATTTTCATCAAATTTAGTATGCAGGAGGTTCCGTGTTTTCAGGCAATGAAAAATGAGTGTTTGTTTTACTACTTAACAACAGATGGCGCTATACACAGCAAGCGAAGCTCGGTGACCCAGATATTATTAATTTATACATAAACAAAGTTCTCTAAATAAATAAGTTTATTTAGGAAACCCAAAGTTTTCACAATAGAGATGATACATAACAATGTTCGCCTCGTATCTGCCCCTATTCATCATATGGAATACGTCACATTGTACCGTGCAGCCTCAGACGAAATAACAGCTTTCAGGATCTATAACCCACTGACCCCACCTCGGCTGTATTATTTACAAGTTCCAGCATTTTTTGGACTATTTCCCCAACTTCATACGACCTTACTACTACAATATAATGTCGATGGACGGTTTACTTATGATTGCTTATATTGTAAGCCGTAACAGCTTGTTTATGTTTCAGCTGTCGGTAAACAGCTCAGATATAGTTCAGAGTAGATAACGCAAACTATCCAAATTGTGCTCAAATTTAAGCAATGCTAACTGGATTTGGGGTTCGCTGACACAAGCTGTTACAAAACTGTCCTGTTCTTAACTGACTTTAAAAAAAAGGAGGTTCTCAGTTTGCCCGTTATGTATGTTTGTATGTTTACATGGTTTTGCACTATTATCTCGTGTTGGGCTGAACCGATTTTGATGCGGTTTTCAGGTAAGTATTTGTTTCATTCCGGAGAAGGTTTTAGTATACAATTTTCTTAAATATCTAATTTTGATAAAGATAAATCGTGTCAGATGTTCATCCGTGAACCGGATCGTAATGTTACGTTTATGACAAGAAATCACCTTCACCTATATATCGAGGAAAAATGTTGAATGTGTGTGTATTTTGTGTTGCTTACAAATCGTCGTTGAAGTTCTAAAACGACGGAAGTCAAATTTTAACGAAATACGTTCCTATTTTATTCGATAGGGAATCGCAAGAAAATAATTTTGTTTTATAATTTAAATATGCCTACATGAATTGTACATAATATTTAAATAATTCGTATATTGAATAAACCTAACTTTAAATAGTTGTTTGATGCAAAATGAAACAGGTTTTTTTGCTCTCCTGAAAAGTTGCATAATTTGACTTCCGTGATGTTAGAACTTCAGCGACGAAATAATCCGGGACGGACTATTTTTACGTCCACGCGTAGTATTGAACAGGTCAGTGACTACGTGACTAGTGAGTCACCGAGCGATTAGCGAAATTTATTAGGTCGGGTTTCGTGTTTTTTGCACTTTTTTTTTTTCAAAAGTTTTGTACTTATAAAAAAGTTAAAAACCAAAAAAAATTGAGACCAAGCTAATATCGCCATCTCTTACATTTGTTTTTACGCCAACTACTCATACATGTTTTCAGAGGTACCTACAGAGAAAGACTCGGGATACTTTTGTCCAGGAATTTCTGCGGGAACTCTGTTATTAATGGGGGGCAGCGGTGTTTAGTAACTGGTTAGTGTAAAAAGGCTCGAGTTTCAGTAGCCAAATAAAGCAAGAGTTGACCCCGGCGACAAAGGCTCGGTTTCACAATGCCTTATGCGGTGCCGGCTGCGGCAGCCGTATATGGCCACCATGACATCACCTCTACCAATGAGTTATAGCGCAAAAAAACGGGTAGACACGTCCCTTTATAACAATAGCAAATTTTAATATCTTTTAAATTTTGTGTTTGATTTATTTGTATATTAGGTGTTTCCCGCGTTTATATCGGACTTCTTGCTGGAAATTCCAAGACAAAAAGTCCCTATGTCTTTTTTTAAATCCAATCCACTTTTAAAATTTTTTTAATGACACGAAAATAAATGACTGAACCGTCATCTTCGATGCCCGCCAAAAACTCCTATGTCCTTTTCTGTACCCCAGATAACGTGTATGCAAAATTTTATGATGAGTAAAGGTGTGAAGCCGTAACAAACAAACAAAATTACAATCGATTTCTTTTTATCACTTTTTTTTTCACCTTTTTATTTTTTTATATAAATATTAGTTAGGATAGTCTTTTTGCTTTTCTATACATATTAATATAAAAAGTAAGATAAAGATTCTTAATGTGGATGGGGGGGGAGGGGTAAGCTCTGGAACAGCTGTAACGATTTTAATTTTTACAGTTTATAAGTGACAAATGATAATAATTTTATTTCGGATCTAAACAAGTGTTCTCGAGGGGATATTTTGTTTTTTTGAAATTTTTGCCGCTAAGAAGCCCCGTGTATTAAAGAAAAACTATCAGCTGAATACTGAGAATGACGTGTCTGCACTTTTGTTATTGAAATATCATTGTCGCGCCATACGAAAACCAGTCTGATGACTGATGACCCGTGGTTAGCTTGGCGTCATGTTGCTATGTAGGTTTGACGTTAAATATTATTATACTAGCTGTTGCACGCTGTTTCATCCGTGTGACGATCGGGATTCCTTCGTAAATTCTCTTATATACTTAAAAGCAATAATACTTTCTAACCGTTGAACAATGTTTGCGCATTTGCAAGTAGACATTAAATATGTATTTTAGAATTTTAGCTAATTATTATGTGGCCTACGTGTAGAGGCTTATCATGAACGTTATAAATTAAAATTATCATACATTGAGTTCTTGCAGTTTTTTTTTAATAAGTAATTAGAACATAGGCTTTGCTCCATCGCAATCGGTTCACGGAAAGGGAGTTATGATAATTTGAATCGTACTTATAACGCCACATTGGTGCCAGTGCACTTCCATAATGACACAAGCGAAGTCGCGGGCCACGGTTAGTGTCCATGAAGATTAAGGACAGATTATTCTTCATTTAAATTGCGTTGGAATTAAAAGCTTAACGTGCGGATTTAATAAAAAAATTTCGTCACACATAGGGTGTTAGTTTGAGAATGTCAGCGAGGGCCTTAATTACAGACGTGACTTACTTTATGCGAGAACACCAAAGGCGACGAAGTTGTCGCTATTAACATTTACCTATATACTTTTGAACATCCTGTGTAAATGGATTGTACTCTATAATTGAATTATTACTATTTGTACAGATGACACTAGCTGTCCCCCGCAGTTTCACCCGCGGTAATTTCGGAGTTCCCGTATGTCACTCAGGACTACCGTAGCTTCCTATAAGGGAAAGAATTAACAAAATCGGTTCAGTAGATCCAGAGATTTCCCCCTCACAACGACGTCACAAACTCACAAACTTTACCTCTTTTATTAGTATAGACTAGCTGTCTCGCGCGGTTTCACCCGCGATAATTTCGGAGTTTACGCGGGAATCCCGGATTACAATTACAATATAGCCTATGTTACTCAGGGATAATGTAGCTTTCTAATGGTAAAAGAATTTTTGAAATCGGTCCAGTAGTTTTTGAGTTAAATCGTAACAAACAAACGAAAAGTCCAATTTTCCTCTTTAGAATATTAGTATAGAACAGATTGTTAGTGTTGGATCAAGTATATACTATACTAGCCGATGCCCGCGGTTTCACCCTTTTATTTTCGGAGTTCCCGCGTGAATCCTACTAATATTATAAACGGGAATGTTTGTAAGTATGTATGGATGTTTGTTACTCTTTCACGCCAAAAACTACTGGAGGGATTTAAATGAAACTTTACAATAATATAGCTTATACATCAGATTAACACATAGGGTACTTTTATCCCGGAATTCCCGCGGGAACTCTGAAATTAACGCGGGTGAAACCGCGGGGCACAACTAGTCCTGAAATAAAAAAATAAAAATTACCCAATGGTCTTTTCTGTACTCCTGATAACGGGTACGTATGCAATATTCCTTTCAGCTTAACCTCAATGTCCCAGCGAAATCGAAGATTATTATATTATTTCCCATGAAAACATCCCGCTGGTGGCTCCCTCTCGGTGATACGCGCTCGGCTTCAGCAATTTGGAGATATTTGGAACCAATCACTCTATCATTGGATACTTAATATCCCCAGAGAGCGTACGGCAACTGTTCGGCAGTGATTTGCACGTAAATCAGTGCAGAATGATACTCGTTTCCCATTTGTATGTGGTGCGTTATCCCCTATCTATACTATGATAAAAGATTAATTGAATATTTTTACCTAAAATTGAGAGGGGTGGTAAAAGAAGAGTAACCAAGCACAAAAAAAAAGTTTTTATAATTCTTTTCTGTCTGTCTGGTCGCGATAATCTCCGAATCTACTGAACAGATTGTCATGCGGTTTTCACAGGTAGATTAAGCTTAGCCTGGAGCTACAGGCTTTGTTTCATTGAAATCGGATGTCGGGAAAAAAAGTTGTTGTATAAAAACCTTTCATGCGGGTGAAACCGCGGGGCGCAGCTAGTCAATAATATGTAAGTTGTACATTCAATTTCAAACATATGTAAACACTTGCATCTGTTAACTTTACTTACATACACGGAGAGGAAACAATCTGACCCAAGAGTTAAGAGAGACCGAAACCAAATTATTGCCCGAAAGATGTGTCGGCGACACAATATCAGTGACGAGCAGGGCTAACCCTGCTCGTCACTGATGTCACAATGTCAACTTGGCTAACAAGTTGACATTCTACAATCGTTAACATAACGAATCGTCATGTCACTCGGTCAGCCAATCAAAACTCTAGTTTTCAAGTAATCACGTGAAACTAGAGTTTCGATTGGCTGACCAAAGTTTTCTATTCTCGTTTTCTATGCGTTAACGATTGTCGAATGTCAACTTGGCTAACCCCGCAGTATAGATATACAATCAACCCGGTGCTTGGAATTAAACCCGATAAAAGCCTGGGCCCTTATTCACGATGACCAACAACATTCCTTGCCCATAACGCGCGTGTCAAAAACGCATTTCCAAACGTTCTCGATGCCAAGATATTAGAAATTATTATTCTTTAGGCCATAACAAACGTTATAAATGTATTTCTTTGCAGTAAAACTTCTTTGATTAACGAGGGAAAGACAGTTTTTGCGGCGTCTTATCTTAGCGCGGCGTGTTATGGTCATAGTGAATGAAGGCCCTGCAGTTTTCGAGTTTAAACCCAATAAAAGACCGCAAATGACTGGATCTTTTGTTTTGTCTGTAAACTTGATCATTGATGCATTACATTAGGAGAAGGTGAAATTTCTTCTTGGAGCTAATTCGAAGCTATATAATTTATGAAATAACTAGCTGTGTCCCGCAGTTTCCCCCGCGTCAAGTTCGGAATTCCCGCAGTAACTCCAAAGTAATTTAATTTACTTTTTATTCCCCGCAGTCTCACCCGCGGTAATTACGGAGTTCCCGCGGGGATTCCGGAATACAAAGTACCCTATGTCCTTCTGTGTACTCCCTGGCAACGTGTATACAAAATTTCATGATGATCGGTTGAGGCGTGAAAGTGTAGCAAACAAACAAACAAACTCACTTTCACTTTTGTAATAGATACCTAGTAAGGATTACATTTTAGGATTCCCGCCAGCTTCATTGCAATCGGATCAGTAGTTTAGAAACGTGTAGAGAACACATACGAACATTCATTTTTATGTAGGTATAAAAACAAGCATGAACACCTAACATAACCACACTTTTTTTTAAATAATAAATAAGTTTATATTGGTCACAAATCAACAAATCCTCCGTGGATCCAATGTGCGAGTTCCTACTTCTAAGTATCTCGCCAGCGTTTAAGAGTATGATGTACTTCTCTGTTTTATCTAAACTGGTTTAGTAATTTCAAATCAATTAGCTGACAAAAGACAGAAGTGAACGGAGCTAAAATTCTCTTCGCTTGCTGATAAGCGCGACCGTTCTTCGCCTCCGTTTTCCCAACACGCAGCAAATTAAGCCTCCTTAGCCAAGTTGACATTTTATAATGTTTGTGGTTAACGCTATAGAAAATTATGAAACGTATTTTCATTTCATGTGATCACGAAATTTTTTTTGGATGATTTTACGTGCCCGCGTGACGTAATGATACGTTTCTTAGTTTTCTATGACGACAACGATAGTAGAATGTCAACTTGACTAAAGGGCAGGACCCCCGAAGGCGATATCCTGCGCCTCTGGCATATCCGTGACACTCCATCCGTTAAAACCACACTTGTTACTTGGGTAGCAGAGTAATATAAAAGTCAGGTGAAAAAAGGTAAGATAAATATATTATAGTTTCAAAAGGAATGACATACAACAATGATCAAACAAAAGAATGTGTATAAAAATATTTAAATATCAAATTGACAGTGTTCTCAGTATAAACATAAAAGAGTTTTAACACCCCCCCGTAATGAGAACACCCTGTATATACACATTATAATACAAGTAAAAAGACAGTATCAAAATTCACTATACACTTATCACTAGCACTGAAATAATAAAAACAACATCCTGTACATATAAACACATCACTAAACTATACACACCCTATATACATACAATATGATCTAAAGACATACAAAACCTAGAACTAGCCTAAACCTAAAGAATTTGTACATTTAAAATGTTTCAGTTTCGGCAAGGGTTTTGTCAAAATGTCTGCGACCATGTCATTTGTGGGTATGTATTTGACTTGTATGTCGTGGTGTGATAGTGAGTCTCTAATGAAGTGATGTTTGATGTCAATGTGTTTAGTACGTGCGTGATGGGTGTTATTATGAGCTAGTTTGAGTGAACTTTGATTGTCGGTATGAATGATTATGGGATGAGTGACCGAGAATACTTCACTGATGAGCGTCTTTAAATATATGGCCTCTTTACAAGCTTCAGCCAAAGCCATATATTCAGCTTCTGTTGTGGAAAGTGCAACTGTTCGCTGTTTGCGAGCTTCCCACGACACAGGTGCACCGCTCATCAGGAAGGTGAATCCAGTGAATGATCGACGGTCCACAAGATTGCTTCCATAATCGGCGTCAGCGTAACCTACTGGGTAAGAGTGGTCACCGTGTTTGAAGTGAAGTCTGAGTTCCTTCGTACCCTTAAGGTATCTAAGGACTCGCTTAGCGGCCTTCCAGTGTACCCCCCCGTAATGTGCATTGAACTGAGATAGGTACGAGACCGTGTGGGCAATATCAGGTCTTGTACATATAGAAATGTACATTAATGAGCCGATAAGCTCCTGATATGGGACTTCTAGATTTTCTTCTTCCTTTTCCGGAACAGTGAGTTTTAACCCAAGTTCCATTGGCGTAGTGACCGAGATCGCGTCGCTCATACCGAACTTGTCTAGTAATTTTTCGATATATTTTGTCTGATCGAGGGTTATACTGCCTTCACTTTGTACGACTCTCATACCGAGGCAGTCTTTGACAGGACCGAGATCTTTAATTGTAAACGTCTTTTTGAGTTCGCTTACAAAATTATCTTTTAAATCACTATTGGTTGTCATAAAAAAGAAATCGTCGACGAACACTGCGATAACGATAAAATCATTAGGTCCGTCTCTTTTATAGTAAAGACAGTGTTCTGATGCGGCTTGAGTCAGCGACAGAGCAGCCATCGCTTGGCATACTTTTTTGTTCCATTGACGCGGAGCTTGTTTAAGCCCATATAGGGATTTTTTAAGTAAGCATACTTTCCCCTTTGGATCAGTAGCAAAACCTTCTGGTTGTTCCATATAAATTTCCTCTTCCAGGTCACCGTTTAAAAAGGCAGTTTCTACATCAAGGTGATGTACTTGTAGCCGATATTGCACAGCAAATGCAAACAAAAGCCTTACTGAAGATAGCCTAGCAACTGGTGAAAAAGTTTCACCATAGTCTACTCCAGCTATTTGGGTGAACCCTTTGGCTACTAGTCTGGCTTTGTATTTTGTAATGTTCCCACTTGTGTCCTTTTTTATTTTGTATACCCATTTACATTTTGTTGTCTTCCTGCCGGATGGTCTATCAACTAGAATCCAGGTTCCATGCTGAATCAATGAATTGTATTCTGCTTTCATCGCTTCTAGCCACTTGTCTTTTTGCGGATGCTCTGTAACTTCTTTGTAAGTTTCTGGTTCCTGACCTGATGTCATGTAGAGATTCTCCTGATATCTCTCAGGAGGACGCCTGTCTCGGAGAGGGTATCGTCTTTCAGTTGATGTCTCTACAATGGGTTCAGGTTCAGAAATAATTGGGGAAACTTCATGAGTAAGAGGTTCATCCGGTATAGTCAGCTGTTCTAAAGATGGTGACATCTCGGGTTGAGTGTCTTCACTGTCTGACTGTACTTGATGTTGTGGCTGTGAAACTGGTTCTTCATCATTTTGAATGGGTACAAAGATTACAGATGGTTGTGGTTGGGGTGACTCTTCGTTATGTGAGGAATTTGGATTAGACTCTTCATGCGTTTTATCTTCAATAAACGCTACATCTCTAGCAATAATAATCTGCCGAGGATTATTAGGGTCTATTAAGCGATAACCTTTGCTTTCTATAGAATAGCCAACAAAGATACAAACTTTAGTTTTGGATTCCAGTTTTGAACGCTTTTCTTTGGGTACGAGGACGTGAGCTTCGCAGCCAAAGATTCGCAAGTGAGAAAGGTCGACTTTATTGCCGGTCCATACTTCTTCTGGAATCTTGTTATTTAAAGCTTGCGTGGGTGAACGATTTTTTAAATAAATTGCCGTATTTACCGCTTCTCCCCAGTACGCTAAAGGTAAATTCGAGTCTTTTAGCATAGATCTTGCTTTTTCAATGATCGTTCTATTTACACGTTCTGAAACTCCGTTTTGTTGAGGAGTGTACGGCACCGTGGTTTGGTGCACTATACCATTCTCCCTCATAAACGTTATCATGTCGCTATTTACATATTCCCGACCATTATCTGAACGGAGAATTTTAATTTTTTCTCCCGTTTGATTTTCGACTAAATGCTTAAATTCGACAAACTTTGTGTAAAGTTCGGCTTTTGTTTTCAAAAGATATCCAAAAGTTTTACGAGAGTAGTCGTCGGTAAATGTTAATAAATATAGGGCTCCGCCCCACGAGTGCGTACTCATAGGTCCGCATAAGTCCGAATGAATAAGTTGTAGGACTTTACTCGATCTACTTTTTGAGCTCTTAAACGGTTTCTTTGAAAATTTACCTTGTAGACACGGAATACATGTTCCGTGGTAACTTCCAATATAGTCTAGGCCGATACATTTATTTTTTAATATATCCATGCTCTTTGTATTAAGATGGCCAAGACGTCTATGCCAAAGTAGTGCAGACTCTTTGGTGGAAGTATACAAGGAATGCAATTTATTTACATTTAATCTAAACATACCGTTGTGATTCGACCCTGTGGCAATGACGGGATTTGTCACATGACAGCCACCGCTTTGAAATATTGTTGCGCCTTTCGGCGTAAACAATACATCGAATCCTTTCTTAACTAAACTACTTACAGATAAAAGATTTGTAGCGAGACCAGGAACATATAATACATTACTAATTTTATTTACACCATCGGAAATATTTATATTTACAGTGCCCTTACCATGACTCAATAAAGTCTCCTTATTTGCCACAGTGATAGGAGTTACGTGAGGGGACAAGAACTCGAACCACTCTCTCCTGTTACTCATGTGGGAGCTTGCGCCGGAATCAAGAAACCAATCTTGTGAACCTGTGGGTGAACGATTAGTGAAACAAGATGAAAGTGTAAATTCGGAAGTATAATTTGTACAAACATTTGACGAAACCGAAACATTCTTGTTTTTCTTATTTTTTAGAATCCTACATTCACTCACTATATGCCCTAATTTTTTACAATAGGAACAAAATTTCTTGTTTGTTTGTTTCTTGGTGCATAGCGCTGTATCTGGAGATCTGCTGGTATCTGCTGAGGACTGTACAGCTCGTGATTCTTCTTTTAGAAGAGCTGTCACTACATTTTCCGTGGTGATCTTCATATTAGAGTGTTCGATGGCCATAACTAAGGGATGATATTTTTCTGGAAGTCCAGTGAGCATTATAATAGCTAAGAATTCATCATCCACTTGTGCTCCAATTCCTTGTAGTTCTTGTTGGATAGCTAGTGACTCATTTACATACTGTTGAATCTTTCCTTTGAACGAATTTGTTAAGAGTTTTTTCATCAGTGCAAGCCTCCTTGTGAGTCCACCATCAGCATAAGCTTTTCGTAAACAACTGAATGTTTCAAATGCGGTTTTTGCTGACCTTATAACGGGATAGATGGATTCTTCACAAGATAAACATATTTTCGCACGAGCCTTTTGATCTTTCCGTTTTTGATCAGGGTTGGAGAGGTCAGCGGGTTTTACAACGACTTCCCACAACTCTAGGTCAGTGAGCATGCATTCTATGGCAAATGCCCATGTGCTGAAGTTAGCTGATCCTTTTAGCTTTGATATGCTTATATTTGTTGAGTTCTGCGCTGTCTGAAAATCTTTTGAAGAATGTGCCGACTGTGAAGTCGATGGAGTATCCATTGCACTTTTCTTAACCTTTTTTAAAAGACTTATTTGAGACCTATAACCACTTATCAGTTATTTCCTGGGCCCATAACCACTTGTTACTTGGGTAGCAGAGTAATATAAAAGTCAGGTGAAAAAAGGTAAGATAAATATATTATAGTTTCAAAAGGAATGACATACAACAATGATCAAACAAAAGAATGTGTATAAAAATATTTAAATATCAAATTGACAGTGTTCTCAGTATAAACATAAAAGAGTTTTAACAACCACCAATACTGCAGCGGGCGGCTTGTGTGCACTGTACTGTTATGCTGTGCTTCTAACAAAACCCAGGGGATTTTGCTTGTATTTTGTGTAGTAGTACTATACACAAGGTTGTATCATTAATTGTACTATCAGTTGGATAACTCAGTAGTACTATTGACACAGAGCATACAATATGGTGTGCGTGCGGCGTAGGCCGCGGCCGTAGGGCTCGCGCCGGGGCGCGGCGAGCGGCGCAGTTTCGTCAGTGTTGTCTATGCCACAGCTGTTCTAGTGTGCGCTGTGGCCTCCTTCTTATGTTGTCTACCATTTGTTTTTGCGGTCACCGCCGCAGCCGTGGCTGTGGCCAAGGGGTTACGGTGAAGAAGGACACGAGGGGAAACCTGCATTTATACCAACGTATTTTGTACCTGACTTACGTATCAGTAGCAAAGAATTAGTCGTTTGTAATATCCTTACCTATTATAAAACAAAGTCCTCCGCTGCCATTATCTGTCTGTATGTTCGCGATAAACTCAAAAACTACTGAACGGATTTTCATGCAGTTTTCACCAATAGATAGTTTGATTCATGAGGTAGGTTTAAGTATACCATTTGTCAAGGTTTAGCGTGAATTAGTTGAAATATAACGATAATTGTATTTTGTGTCAAATAAAGTTCTTTCAATTTCAATGTCAAGTCACGAAAAAAGTACTTTGTTAGGCTTTCACGCGTTAACAACTTGACCGATCACCACGAAATTTTGCATCGTTGTCAAAGGTAGAGAGGAACAGGGAAGGACGTGGAGAACAAATAGAACAATCAGTAATAAACTCGAAAACTACTGTATCGATTTCAACAAATCTTTCACATACAGGAAGCTACAGTGTTCCTGAATGACATGAGATATTTTTTACCCCGGAATTCCCACGGGAATTCCGAAATCCACGCAAGGGAAACCGTCTAAGATCGAATAGTAAAAAATAAAACTAATTGCGACTCTCTTGAATTTTTGTCATCGTTTTAAAAGGTCCTTTTTAGTATTATCCCATAGATATTAGCAACATAATCGTACGTCCACTTCTCCCTCCCACTCTATGACGCGTGGTAATATAAGGCTGTATGAATTTTAGGTTTTTTTTTTTCGTTTCTTTAGCTCCAAGTTATGAATAAACGATGAGCTATAAGTGACGAGTTGACGAGCTAAGCGTCGCCGCCATTAGCGAGCCATCGATCCTTGTCTGTTGTTTTAACATCGGCCGCGGTGCCACACGCAGCGGGATTCGGGACAGTCGAAACTTCAAAAATCCAACTTTATCATCAAATTTTATCATCAAACTTAACTTGTACTACTAGATTCGTAGATAAAACACTATTGTGTTGCTTGAGCCGTTAATGTTTGGGACGTTAAAAAATAAAAAATAATTTCTTTTTTTTTGCATATTTTTATTGGTCTATTTTAAATTACAAACTATTGATATTAAGTAGGTTTAGATTTTTTTACGTTTTTCGAAAAATTGCATCTAAATTCTAAACCGATTTGATTGAATAAACCCAAACTAATACATAAACGTACGTTATCAATTACTACGGTATACTGTTTTAACAAACCTAATCGAAAAGAACTATACATTATTATTATTCACAGATTTTAATTATGTGGTTCGTTTGAAGACTTTTTGTCTTTGAGATTTTTTCCTGACAAACTGCGTAATTTTGCTTCATCTTCATTTTTAATCACGCTATTAACCATTATTTTTCTTATGATCCTACAGTGGTAGGACGATACGACATAAATAAATCATTTTTTTTCGCAATTGTCGCTCCTCTTGCCGCTCCGCTCTTACTGCGCCCGCACTCGTACTCAGTGTTATCAAAGCGATTGAATTTCCAATTATTATAATATGAATGTTTTAACTTTTAAGTGTATTTAATGGAGTATTGATTACAGCTCGAACTTGATATAAGGTAGGTACAAATGAAATTCTTAAATTAACTTCGTGATTGACGAAACACTAGAATCGGAAGATAAATATATCTTAGGGACAACATAATCGAGTCTTAATTTGAAAATCGAGTTGCAATTTGTAACCGCGGCGATTCCAGCCAACTGCAACGCGGCCATTAGTCGAAACTTGGAAGTTTCAGTCATTTATTTCAATCGCCGAGTGTTTTGTTCAATTAAAGGTGAATTAAAGTCGTTCGTCCTCTCTCCAGGGGAAGGAGGGAGGGCTCGTGGGAGCAGAGGGGTACAAGATTAATGGTCCCTCCATCTTTTCTATGGAGTTATACGAGAATGTGTCCACAGCTTCTACATTGCTTCTATACGTAATTTTATTTTCGCTTTTCCGATTATGTACCTACATTTTATTTGTAACATAAAAATACAGAAATGCGAGCTATTGGTACTTGGTAGGTATCTACGGTAGGTACTTACTTTTTAATTCTGTTGTCTTTACACTATTTTTATATCTATAGGTGCTACTTTCGCTGTTGCAGAAAATGGAAGTGGTTGCAGTTAATGATAGCAATCCTCGGACATAATTACACAGTGCCATATTATTGTTATGATTTCAATAAGCCACTATAATAAGTATAAGTCACTATAATAAGTGGACGCAGATAAGCAATAACATGTTAACCCGCAAAACGAAGTTATAGATTCAAAACGATTTATTGAGAGTTAGAGAACGTTTTTTAATTGTGTGTTTACCTTATTACATTGTTTAAATATGTAACTAAATATTGAACATAAAAAATTGACACAAAATGGCGCTATAATTTTAAAAGTTTATTTTAATCAAAATTTCTCCAGTGTGGGTTAACACACTATTGCTTATCTATGTCCAAGTATAAGTCACTGTGATTGGAAATAAATGTTTTATTATTATTATTATTAAACTAAGCAAAAGGTTGTAACTCAGTACCCCCTTACCAAAGACCTGAATACTTCTTTTTTTCAATACAACATCCCTACTAATATTATAAATGCGAAATTAACTCTGTCTGTTACGCTTTCACGCCTTAACGGCTCAACCGATCATCATGAAATTTTGCATACACGTTGGCAGGGGTACAGAAAAGGACATAGGGTATTTTTTGTCCCGGGATTCCCGGGGGATCTCCAAAATTTACGCGGATGCTAGCTAGTGTATGATATAATTATATGATTTTATGTCTCCACACAGACTCCAAGTAAACTCATTTATTGATCACGTCATAAATGATCGAATAAATGTTTGCGTGATGGGGGATTCGAACCTGGGACTCCTGGCGTAGTAGTCATTTAATTCGCTAATCACTACACCAACGATGATTCTATTGAATCTCAATGGAATAAACTATAGCAAATACACCAGCCTTCGGCTGATATGGTAATAATGACCGACAGTGATCAATATTATTGTTTGTAAACGCTGTATATGTGGAGCCTAATTAAACCCAGATCCAAACAGTTTTAACGGCAGCTAATCCACAGTATGTGGATGCTGCGGCAGCAGTGCAAGCCTCGCCGGAGCCGGTTTGATCTGTCTCTGATTAAAACAGCGCCTGCGGTCGATGCAATGCCGACTGCAGAGTGCCGATCCAATACCGTTGCTATTTATTTGCGGCAGGCGTTTTCCAGTCTATTTGATGACAACGCGCGTTGTATTGTAGGTACTTTAGTGAATTGTAAATGTGGATTTATTTGAAAAAAAATATTCGTATACATATTACAACACCGTTGGCTATTTCAATCAAGATCCACGAACCAATTTCAATCAGGAGAGGTACTAATTTTGTTCAAGAAACGCACGTAAACTGATCCTCATAATGCTTACTAATATTATAAATGCGAAAGTGAGTTTGTTTGTTTGTTACGCTTTCGCGGCTAAACGGCTCAACCGATCACCACGAAATTTTGCATACACGTCGTCAAGGGTACAAAGAAGGACATAGGCTACTTTTTATCCCGGAATTCCCACGGGAATTCCGAAATTAACGCGAAAGAAACTGCATTAAATTTTGCATAATACTACCATTTTGCATAATAATGGGTAGTAAGTACCTGGGAATACCCGCGGGTTTTCCGAAACTAACGCGGGTGAAACCGCGGGGAACAGCTAGTATACAATATATTTTATTGCGAAATTATTCCGATTCCGAGGTCCGTGAAAACGTGCCTCTAATAATGTTTTAATAACGCAATATAACAGTTTATCTTGGAAGGTGGCAGAGAGAAGACATTAATAAAGTCATTATTAGCCCATCGCGGGGCGATCGCCTGTTATTTGCCGAGAGTGCGGCCGCTAAACGAGCGATGTGTCATGTTTAGGGCGCGGCGTTACTGATATCTATCGATAGCTAAACTACTGCTAAGTGCAGAACACAGTTTAGACAGTTTAGAGTTTGACTAACCTTATTTTCATCGCCAAGTGTCACGGGTTCTATACCTGAGTCATGGTAAATATGGATATATACTTATATACTTATTATATGATATATACTTGTAAATTACAAAAAGGAAGATATATTATTAGTGTTCTAAAAATTCTGGTATAAACTCAGTTAGGAGCCGTATTTTTGAATCGCTCCAATTTCTTTTCGCACACCAAATTGCAAGATTCACCTGTGAATGCTTAAAAAATGTATGAGTACTATGAGAATTCGCGATTCCGAGTGCGTAAGTTTAGTAAGCGATTAAAAAATACGGCCCAGAATACCTAGATGGCGCTGTGTGATATTGTCCAAGCATTACTGTTATTATCCCGTTAATCTATGTTTGCGGTCGGGACTCAGGAGCCTACGAGGCACCATATAGCACATAAGATCCCTATATAACCCAGACGTTTCCTAGCCGACTGAACTAACCGTTATCTTTCTTAGACCTTTTGTAATCCAACCCCTAAAGCTATTAGATTTGATCAGGCGCCGACTTTCAGTACAATAAAGGCATTAGCTACATTAAGCACGTCAAAGAAACTTCCACCTCGGGGCTCGGATGGCTCGGCCTCTGTATGTGTTCAGCTTGTACAGTCATGTTCAGAGTTAATAAGGTATATATCTAGGAACGAAATACATTATAGCGTGTCAAATTATAAGCTTTTGTTTAACTTGCAATGTATGTATGTTGTACGGGTGGAATCTTGCAACAAAATTTTGAAGCAGATATCTTCAACCGATTGAACTAAAATTTTTTATACACGTTTAGTTTGGATCACAATGCATGGTTTATTATTTTTAGCGCATTTGAATAAAAGCTTGTGTGTTAAAAAAGTATTTTCTATCGAGACTTATTTATTTTCACACTTGCACGTAGAAAATATTGTCTTTATTTTTGGCTTATTCAACTTGATTTTCAATATACAGCGTGTTCTAGAACTCTAATGTCGACTCGTAATGTTGAGCAAAAAATCCACTTAAATCTGATCAAAGATAGTAATGTTACAGAAATTGTTGAAAATAATGTTTATTGACTTAACTATTAAATCGGGTACCGCTATTATACTTGTTTCTAATTGTAACCAAAGCTTTGTTATTCGGAATCGCCTAATAGAATTGCTACGGAAAGGAAAACAACGCCTGTATCGCAAATAAAATGACTAATTTAAAAGTTTTTCCTAAATTGTCCTTGTGACAGGATTTCCAAATAATTGTTATAAACCGGTAACTACTTTTTCCAGCTTGGCGTTTAGTTTTAGGACACCAACCCTATCATTATAATATGGTAATTTAATTTCAACATTCTCGGAAATTGAACTTATCGATATCTTTTGTCGTCGAACTGTTCTTAGGGTTATTCTTTACGATAGCAAGCAGCGTCGCGGGACTGCGATATCATCGATAAAGGTCCCAGTGACCTCGCCGGCAATGCCTTCAACGCACACCTCCCGTACACTCATATAGACATAGACTATAGCGTGAAATGTAGAGTATTGATACTCGACGGGAGAACAAAGAAAATTTCATTATTTTTACTCCTTCCTTTTTCGGTGCTTAAATATTTTTTCCATATTATTACACGAGAAAGCCGCATCGCCGTGGAAAGTTTCTTGAATATCTTTTTTTTAAACACGTTATAATTGACGTTTTTAATAAGAAAAAATCAGTATAGTGTACCTTGTATTTTTTCCTTTATTTATGACTAGCTGTTTTCCGCGGTTTCACGCGTTAGTTTCGGAGATCCCGCGGATATTCCGCGCGTACTTACTTACTACTCTATATTTTTTTCTGTACCTACTCTTGACAACGTGTAGGTAGTATGCAAAATTTAATGTAGTTTCTTCCGCGTTAATTTCGGAGATCCCGTGGGAATTCCGAGATAAAAGTAGCCTATGTGCTTCTCTGTACCCTGACAACGTGCATGCAAAATTTCGTGGTGATCGGTTGAGCCGTTTACCCGTAAAAGCGTAGATAATAAACAAACAAACAAACTCACTTTCGCATCTATAATATTAATAAAGATTGTGATCAGAGAAAATATACGTAAAGGTCACCTTTGCTTATATAAAGAGCACAAAATTAACAACATCTTTACGAAAATAAGTTAAAGGCCTGTTTTTACTTTTTACATTCCGTTTCGTCTATTTTCTCGTTTCTGTATTATTATAATATATAAAGCTAGATTACCACTCACTCATTGACATAATTGTTCTCCCAGAAGGAGCATCTCTAGGTTGATATAATGTATGGAACATGTAGAGGGGACGTTTCGGTGATTATGGGAAAACCTCGACATCTTCGATTCCTGCTTCTCATCAGGTAGTGAGTCGACTGCCCGCCGAAACTATCCATCGAAAGTGAAAACGTTTCTAACTAAATTTCATCCACACCTTGGGCAAATTTCAATAGTGTAACTTTTTTTTCAAAATGGCGGAAAAAAACATGGCCGCCGAACAAAATTCAAACTCGATTATCTCCGAAACTATAGGAGTCTGATGGGGGGTGCTCAAACAAATGTCATAGAGGTCAATGGGGGGCAACCGCCTGGCGTGGTAAAAATCCAAAATGGCGGATTCAAAATGGCGGCCGAAAAAAAAGTTGATCCGATCCGGGTGAGGTTCGGCATCCGGGGGTTTTTGGGGTCGCTGATGCCGAATATCGAATCAGTTTTTCGATTGCGTCATTTTTCAAGATGGCCGCCGAACATTAGTTGTTTGTATGGGGAAATTGTTTCGGCCCTGGCTCGGAAACTATCGGCCGTGGGTATTGAAAAAAAATTTGTACAGTTGGTGGTGAACTATGTTCTTCTATTGGGATATAAATAATTCCAAGATGGCGGACGGATTCGAAATGGCTGGCGAAAAAAAGTTAAGCATAATTGTTCTCCCAGAAGGAGCATCTCTAGGTCGATATAATGTATTTAAGATGTGGAAAGGAGGTTTCTGCGATTGTGGGAAAACCTTGACATCTTCGATTCCTGCTCCTCATCAAGTAGTGAGTTGACTGCCCGCCGAAACTATCCATCAAAAGTAAAACTGTTACTTACAAAGTTTGATCCACACCTTGGGCAAATTTCAGTAGTGAAATTTTTTTTTCAAAATGGCGGAAAAAATCATGGCCGCCGAACAAAATTCAAACTCGATTATCTCCGAAACTAAAAGAGTTAGGTGGGGGGTGCTCAAACAAATGTCATAGAGGTCAATGGGGGGCAACCGCCTGGCGTGGTAAAAATCCAAAATGGCGGATTCAAAATGGCGGCCGAACAAAAAGTTGATCCGATCCGGGTGAGGTTCGGCATCAGGGGGTTTTTGGGGTCGCTGATACCGAATATCGAATCAGTTTTTCGATTGCGTCATTTTTCAAGATGGCCGCCGAACATTAGTTGTTTGTATGGGGAAAAGCCTCGCGAGCTGCTCGCAGCTCGCGCACAGGGCGAATCTAGTTGAGAAATAAAATTAGAAGCGTAGGTAATGACGAAGGGAAGATCTTTCCGATTTCCGTATTTGAGCTGCTTTCGTGACGTTATTTAAATAATAATTGACAATCGTGATTGGCATGTAGGTAGGTAGGTACACATACTTCTTTGAAAAGGAAAGGAAAGAAACGTCGCCACTGTTAAGTGCCTCGTTATAATATATTTTTTTGTACAAATTGAAAATTCAGATAAGTACATAACTTTGCGACTTCGGGGCGGGCGACTTGGATCTTACATTCTGGTCTCGCAGTGCAGTAACTTAGTCTCTTAACTGGGTGCTCGATAACTTAGGAGGGATCTTTATTCGACTGTTTTTATGTTGAAGCGCTGGCCGAAGAGCTAAGGAATGTTTGACTTGACAAACTTGACGACTGACGAGAATGGTCTTTCAAATTCGGTTTTGCTACGTCTGCAGTTGAATCGATGGTAGGTAAATATATTTATTTCCAAAGACAAAGGGTTCAAAGTACGCTAATTGTAAGTAATCAAAATTGATAGAGTGGCTTTTAAATGTTTCCACAACATTGTCTTTTGGTAATCTCGACATTTTCGGCAACACTTCGTATCTGCTGGGATTAAAAGTACCTACCTATCTTTTGTGTTTATGTTATTTTACATCAAACACCACATATTTTTGAATCTTATTTAGGTATCTTATCCTAATTCACTTTTGACTACTTTTGTTGCCAGTTGTGCCGTTTCTTCACGCGTATCGTCAACATCAGAAGTATCTAAACACTTTTGACAGTGCTTGCTGCCAAAAGTGTTTTCATATTTTCAATGCTGATTGTACTGTAGAGTGCAGTCAAGGAACTCCATTGGCCTGCAGATATTTCCGCCTTACCCCCCGCCGCCCTGAATTATTTATCCGCCTAAAGCACTAGTCGTGTTCACGTCGCCGTCCCCACTCCACCCGCTCCCCACTTCATCTGTTTCGGTTATCAATTTACCCTCATTAACTCGGAAAGGATTTGTGAAAAGCTCCACCGGGGAGACTCTGAAATTTTTTTATCAAGTTTTTCCGTCAATTTTATAAGAAGCGCCTCTTTTTCATTGGGGTCCGAATTTCCATCTAGTGGTATAAATGTGTGTTTATATTAGTAAAATTTTGGACCAGAGGATTCACACATTTGCCTATAGGCTACTCAAATCTTGCCGCCCTTACCGACTTCTACAATTCGATACCCTAGTTCAAAATCATGTTAATCGCAATTTTTCCATTAATGAAATTGTAACTTAATGATTTGTGTACAAGTGGATGGATCAATGTGTCAGTTCCTAGATTTTTTTGACAAAATAAATAGTTTTTTGCTTAAATTTTGGCCCCAAACTTGCCGCCCCTAAAATCTGCCGCCCTAGGCTCCTATTATTACGCCTATTCAGCCTGCTGGTAAATCCGCCACTGGGAGTCTATGAATGACGAGGCTATGTTGAAAAATAATGAAATGAGAATTTACTGAGTTTCTGTCTGTTCGTATGTTTAAACGCGCGTCACGCAAACACTACTCGAATAGATTTTAATTAAACTTGGCGTGTAGATTATATTTCGACTCCTCACGTTATATTTAAATAAGTTCCCGAAGAAATATCCGGTTATCAAGGGACTGAGATCCGCGGACATACTCGTATCTAGTTAATAAATACACACATCAAAAGTGTCTAGGGATCAAGCATTTTTATGCGGATTTCTTGAGATTGAGATGTGGCGTTTCGTGTGCTTTTCTGATGAGTCTCGTTTTGGTATGAGACCGGATACAAGACGTATACGACACTGGAGAACCCCTGGACGCCAACAGCGATTAAAATCCTGCCAGAAAGTCCATCCTTATAGTGGTGGAACCATCATGGTATGGGCGGGTATTTGGATCGCCGGAAGAACTGAGTTGATTTGGATCAGAGGCAACCTCAACGCTCATATTTATGCTGAGACGATTGTATCAGACGTCATCGTTCCTCTACAAGTGCAAATCGGTCCCTTATTTCAGTTAATGCATGATAATGCACGACCGCACACCGCAAGAGTTGTAAGACAGACTCTCGCTGCAGCTAACATCAATGTCCTGCCCTGGCCTGCTCAGTCGCCAGACTTGAACCCGATTGAGCATGCATGGGATATGCTACAGAGAAGAGCTCTGCCGAATATGGAGGGTATCCAGTCGCAAGAAGACCTTTTTTGTTGTTGCAACGAACATGGGCGGCCATTCCACAGCGTGATTTGGATGAACTCATTTTGAGTATGCCAAACCGATGTTCTTGTGTTGTTAGTGTTCGCGGTAGAAACACGGATTATTAATTGTTTAAGTTACCCAATAAAATTTTAAAGAAAACTGTTATTTCAGTCTTTTTTTCGAACTTTAATGTTAGTGGTTCAAATGTCAAAAATCCCTTTATTAGGAAAATGGCAAATTTCCTTATTAATGCAAAGGTGACTTGGTTTATCGTTACTGTGACAAACGAAAACACTTTATTTGATGAATCCTTAAAGAAAGTTTTAATTAATATCAATCAGGAGAAAAGTTATTGCAAAAATATATGTTGATCCCTAGACACTTTTGATGTGTGTAGTAGGACTTACGAATAATCATCTTAAAGTAAGTACATCAAGTCATTGACTTGAAACCCGATCGATATGATTAAAATCTTGAAAAAAGTTTCGCCGAGACGCAGAGCTACTCTGTCGTAGACTGTTAGATAATAAAAGATATTTATAACAATAACACTCTGAGGATCATAGGACACTGAACCCCGGTTGACATGGCATCAGCTCGTTAGTATAATGCTCAAGCTGCGAGGCGAGACTTGGAGAAGATAACTAGTCTCCGACATTTATTACTGTTCAGTGAATTCTCGATTATATGGAGCATGAAATTTTTAATATCGAATATAGTAATATCGCCAGCAGTTTCTCAACGGCTTTATTAAATCGAGTACCTTTTGCTTTATTGTTCGCACGTTATACAACTTTTGGCGTGAAAATACTACAAGGTACTAATCTTTATGTTTTTATTGGAAAACCAACGTTTGCCCACGGCTTCGCTCGGCAGTGCGATGGTGTCGCCGTTTTGCCATAATCGTAGTTAGGCACGAGATTTTACAGTTTCGAAAATAATCCACATTTGACAGTTTCTACTATGTAATTCCTTAATAATTTGTAAAAAAAAGTTGTTTTAAAAAGTTATTTATAGAACTTTAAAAAAGAAACAAAATTACCCATTTCGATCTCCAATCCAACACCCTGTAATAACACTCAAAGCCAATATCCGAAAATTATGTTTTAAGAGGATAATTGCCATATTAAACTTAATCCTAGGAACAATCTCACGCACTCGGGACGTATCATGAAAACATTATTATTGCCTCCGACTGCGGCACTGACTTGGAACCGATCACTTAGTTAAGCACATGCCAATAAATTTACGTGCATTTTGGTCTTTTGAATTAAATCTGTATTTTCTTTTTTTAAAGCGGTTGTAATCTTTATTTTATCAAATCAAATATACTTTATTTATTGCAAACACACAGTATAGAGAAACAAAGTACTTACAATTAGGCGACCTATACTAATAATATGTTGCTTAAATGCAATCTTTTCGTAAGTACCTATACTACCTATCCTCTGGTAGAGAGAGAAAAGGAAAATATTAAATTTTAACAGATCTTGGCAAATTTTATGATTCAAAAGCTCAAAAGTTTTTAATATTTATGTTGTTTGCTCTCTTAATATGGAATAAAGGAGGTACCTTGTTTTAGGTATAGATGTAATTGGGTCCTTGGGGACGATATTAAATCAGTATATATATTATATACTTACCTCAAACATTTCCACAGCGTTAGTTGAATTTTATTCCTTCTTCCTATTGATGCGTCATCAAGTTAACTAAGCCGTTTGTATTTGGTGATTTTTGCTGACTCTCGCGGGCTTATGTTTAATGGTCATTGCGATTTTCCTGGCGTCGTCGTTCGATTATATCAAATTATATTGGATTCGTTTATAGTATCCTATTTACTTCTCTTCTTATATTATTATATAGCTTACAATTAGATCTTCTTTATCCAATTCCCGAGCCCATCGTCGACGATAAAAATATAAGATGACAACGACAAAGTAGACAAAAATAGATAAAAAGTGCCGCATGTTAGGGATTGTCGACAATTTTATCATAATATCGTTTTTCGACATACAAACATTTTTTGCTGCCATGTTACCATCAGTAGTAGACAAAACTATATATACGTGAGATCGATGAAATGGCTCTATAAAATTATATTGTGTCGCGCATCTTAGCTCTGCATGCCTATTTAGTCCCTTTTATATGTATAACTAAGTGTATAGCATACTTGCTATACCGCCCGCGGTTTTACCCGCGTTAATTTTGCTATCTTTTTTGTAACTATCAGGATAAAAAGTATCCTATATCACTCAGGGTGACTTTAGTTTCCTACTGATGAAATTTTTCTCTGAATCAGTTCAGTAGCTCCAAAAATAATCCCCTACATGCAACTTGCAAACTTGATATCTTCAATTATAACCAGATTTAGTGATCCATTGTTTATTAGACATAGACAATATTTGTTCAGGAAGAACAACACAACACATAAAACATTTTGGTACACCTTAATAATTCTATAGTACAGACTATAAACTATAATATTACTGGGGTATTATATTGGAAATAATATGTACTAGCTGTTCCCCGCGGTTTCACTCGCGTTGAAACCCTCTATCTAAAGCAAGACAGCTTGTCTAGTACCTTTAAACGAACAATTCTGTATAATATAATCTGAATCTTAGATACGACTCCAACGATTTTCATGATACTCAGTATGAAGGGCTTTTGGGGGCGATTAATCGATCTAGCTAGGTTTCATTTTTATAAAACTTCGTTTTATCCGTGTTTTCGGGCTATGAAAACTGAGTGTTCGGTACTGCTTTACCGACACGACAACACTAAAGCTACTTAAGAATAGATGGCGTTGTTTAACTGTGATGATAAAAATACAATTATACCTAGTTACGTGAAAACTGTAAAATTTACCAAAAACAAAACCGAGCAAAGCTTGGTCATCCAGGTGCTAGCATACAAAGGGAAGTCTTTTAAAAAAATGTGTTTCTACACAGAATTTTTTTATATCCTAATTTTGTACACGTCTGATGTTACATTATGTACATATGATATGTAGCTAAAAGATATCGCAACAAAAATTGTAAATTATATTACAAGTACTCCTATATCAGATTGTTCAGTCCTAAACAAACATTGGCCAATTTGAAAACAACTTTATGAATATCTACATCTATACATATAAAATGCTTTGTTCTGAATGTCTGATGGATCAACGCACAGCCTAAACCGCTAATCATAAAGACCTGAAAGGAGGATGTTTGAGTTGCAGCCTAGAGCCCTACAAATTTGCTTTATAATTAATTATCTAAGTGACTGTAACTTGTTTTGTGTCTGAATTAATAAATAAAAATAAAATAAGTATGCATTATATTCGTGGGCATCCGATAAGAAAGGATTTTTGAAAACTCTATCTCTATGTGGGTGAAAAAGGTAGTCAAAGTTTTTATAGAACAATTCCGCCGGAACTCCGAAATTATCGCGGGTGAAAATGCGCGGGGTAGCTAGTCATAATATAAAACTCACTTTGTTGCATTTATGTACACTTTGGTAATAATATTGTACAAATTGCAACACTGCTAATTATATTTTGACGCAGATAAGCAATAACATGTTAACCCACAAAATTAAGTTATAGATTCAGAACCATTTATTGAGAGTTGGGGAACGTTTTTTAATTATGTGTTCACCTTATTACATTGCTTAAATGTGTAACTAAATATTGAACATAAAAAAATGTTGACACAAAATGGCGCTCCTACTTTTAAAACACGATTTACTCAAAATTTCTCCAGTGTGGGTTAACACACTATTGCTTATCTATGTCCATTTATTTATTTATTTACTCAAAACAAGATAGGCTTACAGTGTTCGCCAAATCGCCTCTCTTGTTTTCTGCCTACTAATTATTATTTGGTAGAGAACTGAGGTAGGTAAACTTTTGCATACTACAGCTTTGGTTCTGTTTGATGGCGATAGATAATAATAATTTATTTATTTATTCAACCAAAAACTAAAATCAATACAAGTATATTATATTCTAATGTGATTGCGGTCACAGTTATATATTTGGAGCTGGTGAGCTCTAGAATACTGTGTCATAGCAGTATGCTGTGCTGTGCTCTCTTTTGGCACACTTAATAGATCGTTTTAAGTAGGTAAATAATAGATAGTAATGCCTGGACATTGTAACACAGCGCCACCTAGTTCCAAACTAAGCAGAACTTGAATTATGGGCTCTTAGCTTGTTTTAGGAGTGAAAATAACGCCACTCGATATAAAATACATAACATTTCGTTTGAAAAGAAATCGATAGGAGAATAAGTAGAATAGAGTAAATACTTTTTTTTTATTATTATCAATATTGCGACTATGCAAGGGCAATCCGGGTTTTTGCTTGCTTTTTTGGGCAATCAGATACTCATCTTTTGCTAAAATGAAAAAGGTTTCATTGAAAACCGGTAAGAGCACCTAACCGTTTTTGGCACTTTTTGATTTTGTGTACATTTTTGATATCAAGTTGTGCAGAATTTTTAAGTAAGTAGTTCACAAGTTGAAATATATCTTCTCTTATTAAAGCATCACCAACCCTCCCTTCCCTTACCTTTTAATTTTTTTTTTCTTTTCATCAAATCCTCCTTAAAAATTCTTTTATCGTCCCAGAAACGGTCTTCCGATACGTTTCACTTGTTCCGATAGAACGGATTTCATTGGGCCGGAAAGGGATAGCCTCACGTGATAGAGTGAGAGATGTAATCCCAGCGGGTCCGCAAATCCGTGTGGAGCTAGAAAGGTTTTTAATTAGCTAAGTGTGCCGCCGAAGCTGTGGCCCAGTTAATGCATAGTAAATAGTCATTTTTGGTTTAGTTATCGACTAGTTAAATAATGTTGCCGGTTTTGTTCTGTTTCCGTTTCGCTTTGGTGAGATTTTGTGACTGAGGGTTGATGTTAGGATTTTCATTCATTAGACATTCATTTCACTTGAAGTCAGGAACGGGATTCACCATACAGTATTTCATTCATACAAATTTCAAAAGATATTTTCTCGCAGTGTGACTGGTTTATTATTATTTTTATCTTAGTTACAAAAACTAACATTTTTACACTATCTACCTACCTATCTATGCTTGATTATAAATTTAAAAGAGCAAGTGTGTTCGTCTGTTTTGTCTACATTTACATCTTTGGCTTTGGATATATTTTATACCAGTCAAGTAATTAAAAGAATTCCTTAACGAATGCCAAAATGCGGGTGTGATGGCAAACGACAGCTATTAATAAAAAAAAAAAAACTTTAGACATTTTTGTTTTTTCAATTTTGTATATTCAATTAATTAATTTCCATTTCTTTTCAGGTACGTACGTGAAAATAAAGAAGTCTTACGAGATTTAAGGAGCTTCGGCAAGTTTAGGAGAATCTGAACACAGACATAGTAAGCACACAGCCGCCGTTCGGCCATTTTATTTTTAACCGGGTCACCGTTTCTTCCTTTTGAGAGTCTATTAAGTCGCATCATTTCCCCGCCCCCCGAGAACATCCGGTCCTGGCCGAGCCGAGACCTAAATGTGGGAGTATTTACTTTGGAAAAGATTGGTGTGGTCCGCCGAAGCCGTTTACCACGGATAAAGCCCGGCCAACTAATCCCGGGAACAACTAAACAAAACTTCGTGGAGCACTCTTCGAACCCTTTTACCCGGACCACGTTTTAGCGCTAACCAGCGATGTACAGTCAACATTGAAAGTGTAGAGTTTTTTTTTTATTTAGAATAATATTAGGAACGGATTAATAGTAAAGGTATTAGATATATGTAACATGTGGTAAAATTAACTGCAAATATTTACAGGGCTGAAAGTATACGTTATAACAAACAGGATAAGCGAAAATGGTACATTGTTATCCTAGGGGTGAAAGTAACTTATTTAGTCCCGAGACGGGGTTTGGCGCCCGAACGTAGCGAGAGCGCCAATAGATCGAGGGACTAAATAAGTCTTTCTCCCGAGGATAACACTGTGCTTTTCATTACGAATGCAAGGAAAGTCAAAATAAAAATAGGAATTAGCTAAAGAAAAAAATTAGTGAATTTTATTTTTACCTACATACCTACCTACTTTCCGAGTATGAGTAATGAAAAACAATATTATAAGTTCGGTAGTTTTTCGGAATATGAGGAAAATAAATTCATTGATAAGTCATTATGATTACATTCACAAGGTACACAATACAAGTAGTTCACTTACACGTATACAAGGCACGCGCCGCGCCCTTAGTGAGCGATGGATCAGTCATTAAACTTAAGATACCGGCGGCGCTTGTTGATGTCTGTAAAGCGATTGAGCGGCGAACACCTCACAGGTTTTCTTTTTGATTGATTTATTTTGTTTAAAAAAAAAGAAAATCTCTTTTATTTTATGAACATGTTTATTACGGTGTATAGGTACTATCAACCCTGTAAATATTTGCAGCTAATTTTACCACATGTTACATAAATAAGGCAGTAAAGTAAGAAATGCCTCAGGATAGTATTATATTATCTGTGCCTCAGGTAATTGTCGTTCGAGGCGATGCTATCTTATTTACTGCCCAAGGTGTGTATACTATTTTTCATTACTCATACTCGGAAAGTAGGTCTGAAGTTGCCTGAGAAGCGGGTTGAAAGTAACACTTTTCAGCCCTAGGGAGAATCTCTTTCAACTGACAGCTGGATACGGCAGAAACTCAAGTTTTTTTTTATGTCATAGGGGGCATACTTATTGGCGAGTAGCACACCTAATGGTTGATTTATGTAAAATAAAATTCACTCATTTTTTTCATTAGCTAATTCCTATTTTTATTTTGACTTTCCTTGCATTCGTAATGTAAAGCACAGTGTTATCCTCGGGAGAAAGACTTATTTAGTCCCTCGATCTATTGGCGCCCTCGCTACGTTCGGGCGCCAATACCCGCAAACCCCGTCTCGGGACTAAATAGGTTACTTTCACCCGTAGGATAACAATGTACTATTTCAGATCGAGGGAACAGGAAAGCGACAACTTCTTTTAGCGCAGCGGGCCGAAAGTTGACGCTTTCCGGCCGGAGGACTGAAAAAAAAAATTACTTACGAATATGTCGCCGCTTTTATAATTTGCAGTCAGCGAACGGGTTCTCAAAAATGTTTCCATGGAGATATACAATTAAAACCGTTCGGCCTTATTATAACAAACAAATAATAACAAAAAACCTATCGCTATTTAATTATACAAGAGTAGGTAATTTTATAGCCGCAGTAAACAATAGTACATTGTTATCCTAGGGGTGAAAGTAACTTATTTAGTCCCGAGACGGGGTTTGGCGCCCGAGCGTAGCGAGGGCTCCAATAGATCGAGGGACTAAATAAGTCTTTCTCCCGAGGGTAACACTGTGCTTTTCATTACGAATGCAAGGAAAGTCAAAATAAAAATAGGAATTAGCTAAAGAAAAAATTAGTGAAGATCGGATAGTCGCTTGACACTTTCCCACCTATTTCTTTTTCTTTGGCCGGCTAGCTATTCAGCCAGTATTTTTTATTTACATTGTGGCGACCTAAAAAAAATATTTTCTTTAATTATTAAGTGTTAATTAAAGAAAATAAAAAAATATAAGTAGGAATTAGCTAAAGAAAAAGTGAGTGAATTTTATTTTAATTAATACCTACCTACTTAAACTTTACGTTATTTCAATTTTACATCGCGCTGGCTGTATAGAAAGTTGAAACATGGTTCAATAGAAATGTGAAAATAGACCTAGTTTTTTTTTAATAATTTGACAGTTGTCAGTTGAAAGCGATTCTCCCTAGGGCTGAAAAGCGTAACTTTCAACCCGCTTCTCAGGCAACTTCAGACCTACTTTCCGAGTATGAGTAATGAAAAGTATCTTTTGTTTGTTTTTCCATTCCAATTTGTGAGAATTAGAACTCGTTCTGTAGAATTTCCGTCGCGAACTGTACCAACTAATGCGATTAAAGAACTAAAGTAATTTGTTTTGCGGCTCCTCGCAATGATGCCGAATACCTAGACCGACTGCCAGAAGGTTTTCGTATGCTTGTCGTGTGTGTTTATTTGTATACGTACCTACCTGTGGACATGATTATTACCAAAATTTTCTGTTTCATTATAGAGAACGAATGTTTCACGTTAGAATATATTTAACTAGCTGTTTTCCGCAGTTTCACCCGCGTTATTTTCGGGTTTCCCGCGGGGATTCCGAGACAAAAGTACCCTATGTCCTTTGCACCTCTGACCACCTTCAGTAGTTTTTGAGGTTATCGCGTACAGACTGGTAGACGCGGCGAAACACTTCGTTTTATAATATTTAGTGAAGTTTTTCTATTTCGTTAGAGAACGAATGTTTTTCGTTACAATATATTTAATATTGGTATAAATTCATCAGATTCAAACTGAATTTATAATTAAGTAGGTAAATAGGTACCCATTTCGAGATATCTTCTCGGAATTGAAAACCATCTTACCTATTGCAAAACCTTAATTAAATTACATTACGTCGTCGATTTGAAGTTGTTTCTAAAACAACTGCCGATTGATGTTCGAAGCCCCGGAGCGACGGCCCGACTCGTGACATCATTACAGCGCCATTTTCTCACCGAACAAGACAAAATGGCCGACATCAAAGTTGGCGGCGCAACGACAAGCGCGCGGCGGAACGTTCGTTAACTCAAGGGTGGCAATATTGAAGATGTTTCAACTTACGAGCTTAAAATGTGGCCCCTGATTGGGCACGGTATTGATTTATCGAGTCAAGGTGAATTACAATGGTTTACAATTTTGGATAGGTACCTACTGTCTTTAATACACTCGGTTTTTCAGAGGGAAAAAATATATATTATGTTACCAACGACAGGTTTATATCAAAAACTTTACCGATCGTCATTTCAGAGATAGGTAGGTCGCTTTAATCTCACAAAAATACGAATAAAAGTCTGTCTGTTCATGATGAAATGACTAACCTAACCTTACCACCCAGACCCCATAATATGTTTATCCTGACGCGAGAACCGAACCTGCGACCACTGGCGTAGCAGTCAGGTCTACTGTATTAAATACTCTTAGTGAAGGGAGGCTGGAGGCGAAAAAAGCACTTAATTTAGGGCAGGTACAGTCAGCATTAAAAATATGTAAACACTTTTGTCAGTATTTTGAGCTTTATTACTATTACAATAAGGTTCAACCACTGAAAGTGATAACATCTGTACGTCGTAAGTACGAGTATGATAAATTCCCAGCTTATTCCTTACAAAAGTGTTACCCTTCGGTTATTTGTCAAAGAATATTTCAGCCGTCAAGGCCTCGCCTCGTATTTCGTATACAACCGTCTGTAGGGAGTTCACTGATATTATATACAACACCGCGATATGCATCGCTATTGTTCGCGGGCATGTATACTTACCAAATACGGAGTATGTACTCGAATTTATTTTAAAGTGCTCGCGGCTTGGTTCCCCCTTCCCGATTTGCACTGTATACAACGTGTTAATGAATTAACTGAAAACCTGATACACCCCATTTAAAAAAATTAACAATAATATGATTAAAATATATTTTATGTCGAAAAAAGTTATACTTTAAAAGTTATTCAACCTTAGTTTAGAGGTGACCTATCTATGAAATTCCAAGCGCTACGCCCGCACCTACCGGTTCGATTTTTTTTTGCTGCGGGCGGCGTACGCGCCAAATATTGTATTAGAAATAATTTAGACATGGGCTAGTAAAAATGAAAAAATATAACCTATATTAAAACATAGTGCGATCGATTCGCTTGTCGATTCTGAGCAAACTACTTTCTAGTTTTCAGTTAATTCATTAACACGTTGTAAAGGGATAACCAGTTTTAGTTATTGGCATAAGAAAAGACATCTATGACCATGTGTAACTTTTTTGAATTTTTTTCAAAATTTAATCGGTAGGTACCCAAGCATAGAGAACGAACTACCTTTCTAAGGTCCGTATTAATAGTCAGTTCTCAAGTTGACGTACTCACTTGAGAACATCGGTGAGTTGGTGTTCTAATTAATAAACGTTACTTAAGTATAAAACTGGTCATCATCTTGAGTAGACAGTCTCAAGTGAGTACCGCACGTATTAATAGACGAAACTCCAAACTCAAAATCATCATTTGACGTTTGATAAGTCTGGATCAACTGAGTCAAGTAAAACACGGACTTGAGATCATCTTGAGTTTGTGCTACTATTAACGTTGTTGAATCAAAATGGATTTTGAAATTATTTTGAATAATATTGAGCACTACGATGTTATTGATCAGTACGAAGATTTATTCTGGACGTATCGTTTACCAAAAACGTACATTAGGGATCCTTATTTTCAATTATATTACAATATTTTTTCAAAATATCCAAGAATATCTTTTTTTCTAAGCATGAAAATATATGTTTTTTCGCCATCATATACGTTGTATTCGGAAAAAATTAATTCGGACAAAACGAAAAGTGAAAAACTTTAGAATTTCGCGCGCCAATAGCTATTATTTTTTAGCTCGCAAGAGCGGGCAGGCAAAGGGACTAAGCCGTATACAGCCTTGCCTATTGCAACGCATTTCCTTTTTACCATATTTGAAAAAAAAATATTTTTTTATACAGAATTTAATGCAGAATTTAAATATTTTATGTTTTAAATTTTTTTATGACATATAATCATTGGTAAAAGTGCAATTTCAATTAAAAAATTGCATTATGTGCAGTAGCTGTAACGGAACGAATCTAATCTATTTTGACGTTTGTTGAGTCGGTCTCAAATGAGATGGTGAATGATGATCTCAAATGAGACCGTCTCAAGATAGCTTTATTAATTAGCAAATGTTCTCACGTCTTAAGACGGTATCAAGTAGTCATGTTATTGAGCTTGTACTTGAGACCTGACTATTAATACGGGCCTAAGTTAAAAAAACTATCCAACACGTGTCAATGGTCCAATCACGTGCAGTGAAGACTTTCCATAGTAGAGAGACACGTTCACAGTTAAAATTCAGAGTTTTGATATGGTATAATAACTTTTGAAGGTCTAACCGTACTCCATACTCGCAATTGTCACTTAGAACTCCCTTTCCGAGTATGTGCGTTCGTTTTAATAATATTACCATGATAGCAACAGTTGTAAATAGTAGTTGTATGGAGTCATGAATTTATTTAAGGCGCACGGCGCGTGTTGTGTAAATTTTCCCTTATTGCTCTGTGTATTGTCTCTTGGTACTTCGGAGGAGATGGAGTTTTCTTGTAACGCGTTACTTGTTGTGTCACTCGCTACCGCCTCGCTCCGCCCACCCCGTGAGGCTCCTCCGCACCGTCGCGTCGCGTCGTAGTTACCGTCGCCGTATGTAAAATTGAATGATATTTTGCGATAGTGTCGTGTTTACAACAAACACTATTGGTTTAGTGGTTAGAGAAACTGGTGTCGCGGGTTCGATCGCCGTGCTGTGATTAAATATTATTTGATGAAAATTTATCCTGTTTTTGGATGTTTACCTAGTATGTATTAAAAACAAAAAGTGTTTTTCTTTTTTTACTTTTATATTTATTATTTGAGGGGATATTGTTTAATTTTTAATTCTATCATTTATTGGTTGCGATTAAGAATACCTATGGCGGTTTTGCAATTACAATATGCATGTATTGACACTTACAATATCTAGCATTCAACCAAAATAAACATACTTCATAAGTGGAAGCTGTCTAAACTTCCACTTGTGAAGTATGTAACTTCGCTTTTATCATCTCAAAGCTAAACAGAATTCAAATCAAACGTGTAATATTTTTTTAAGTATCCATAATCCTGACATTTCAACACGAGTTCCGTACATTGATATCTCTTCATATACACTTCACCCTTTAATGGAATTTCTCCCCACTGCCTCATCCACAATACATATAGCTAAGAGACATCAACTCAGTTAAGTATTAAAACAGATGAAAACCAGTGTCGCCGGGCGATTTTCGTACACAAAACTATTCACCACGCACAAAAATAATTAAAGTGACTAACGGTCGCTCTCAGAGTCGTTTTCATGAGTACTTAATTTTAACACTAGAAGCGCGGAACAGAGTTCTTTAAATTAACGTTCATTAACTTAATGAACGTCTGTGAGTGCAGCAATAAGTCACTGTTTGGCGTTTATCATACTTAATAGTTACTTACTTACTTAATAGTTTGTTTTTTTTATTGTGAACAAGCTAGGCGTTTGACCACAACTCACCTGGTGTTAAGTGAGTGTGGTCGAAGATTGTGAACACACCTAGCCTGAAACGGGAACTGGCTTCGGGTGAGGCTGCCGGAACACACCGTTAAGTACTTGGTGACAGGTTTTAAACTTGAAGGTGGTAGCCAGCCAGCCGGGCACTAGAAAGTGCCCTATCGCCATGCTTTGGGAATAGGTATTGTGGAAAATGTATCTAGGATGCTATCAAAGGAATTTTTGGGAAAGCGTTTCCTCTAACTCCCTTTGCAACCGTGCCGCCTCTCCAGATAATATATTATTTTCTCTGTGGCCTCATCTCCCGTCTCCCATTTCACTCCTCCCCACCTTGCTTACACGACGAAATGTAATATTTGTATATTGCAACCCTATACTCTGTCAACTTGTGCCTTGTAATCGTTTATGATCCGTGGTATTGTGTGACGAGATCTCGAGGTGTTGCCAGTTGTTTGTTGGAGGGTGGTTTTTGTTCGCGCTTCTATTTATGTACCGACACTAATTCTAACGTCTGTTATTACTGATCCCGGACAGCATGAATTTTGCCCGGTAAAGTCTACATTCAGTCCCTACTTATTATTCTGCTCACTTTTTGTATTTTTAGTGGGATCTCGAAAAACTGAGCGGGTGTTTTTTTTTTTTTTTATAAATCGTCGGAGTAGCTAGTAACTTTTTTCATAGTCTCCGTCTACTAGGATCTACTGAGGAGGAATGTATTTGGATATTTGTCCAAATGGATCCACTAGTCCAGAGAAAAATGACTATTTTGCGTTGTTTTTGGGCGGAAATCCAAGATGGCGGTATCGTCATTTATTTTTCAAAAATTCTTTATTACGTTGGCACAGTAACTTATAATCTTTACTTTACCGTCGTTTCTTGTAACCTTCGCGCATCGTGTCGATCAAAATGGTTAGAAGTGGATTGTTTGTTTTGCTGCATTGTACTGTATTGGACAATAAGTTTCGCCGTGCCGATTTTTATGTGCTCATCAAGATACACCAATGCCGTTTCGAGCTAATTCCTCCGCCAAGAGAAAAAGATTTTACAATCTATAGTCATATAAGTTGCAATTTCAAACCGTGCAACGATGCTAGTATAAATAGGTACTACTAGGTTTATTTTACTTAGAACTGACCAAATACGTTATATGCAAAAGTCCATAAATAAATAAAAATCTAGAAACCAAAGACCATCTTTACTCGCACTCATTGAAAAACCAATCACTGTGTTTCGAATAGACGTGTTAAAGGTAAAAATTGAACGCAACAGAACACTGGCTCAGTGAATACGTATTTGGACATAAACAGGGTGCCACATGCAAACTACTTGATAAAATATGTTGGATTGCGACACAGTGGGAATTGAAAATGTCCAGATAATCGATCGACAGACAGCGCCGCAGTCGCCGCAGCCCGCCGTTTCGTATTAGCTGTTAAATAAAGCTGCCCACACACGCTGAGACTTTACTGTTATCATAGATATATTTCGCATAGAGCATTAGTCGATCCAAAATTCGCTAGCTCTGCCCGGAGCTTTCGCCCGGGATTTATTTGGGAAATGCCTTTCTTTGTCTCCTACCTATAAACTATCTAGGTAACTGCCAAATTTCAACTTCATAGGTAGTTTTCGAGATTTCGGGTTTGATCGATGAGTCAGTGACCTTTCGTTTCTGTTCGAAATTCAAGCACAAAAGCAATGGAATAACAAAACGTAGGTCTAGATCCTCCACCAGGGAACTTGCATCAGTCTGTACGCGCTGAATGCTTTTACCAGCAATATTACTGAAACGTGATCCTAAAACTAACTATAAATTAGAACGAAACAATGAGTGAATGAGTTAATGAAACCGGCTGACAGTCCAGACGTCTGAGTAGTGTAAAGGCAACCGTAAATCGGATCAGCGTAACGTGAATGGAGAGCTTAAAACCCCACATTAGAGTAAGTCCACACAACACAGGCGACGTATTTCACGCATTTTGGATGTTCATTTCGAGTTTCAAATAACCAATACATATTTGAATTGGGATTTGCGGACGGACTTCGCTCGGTGGGCGCATATCGTGTGAAATATTGTTGGTACTTATTGGAATTTGTTCGAGGGTACATTTGTTGTTACCGGTTTGAGAGAGGATTGCAAAAGCTAATTTCGGTTTTAATTAAACACAAATCATATAAAATTTGCTGTAAATTAAATTACTTTTTGTAATTATTCGTTCCTAAAAACTTATTGTTTCACCATCCGTCAGGCAGGGGCGCGTGTCAGCTTCTCTGAAGTTAATATAACATAAACAAGCTGACGCGCTTTTGCAATATTAATTTACAAGTTAAAGTCGTACTTATACACTCCTCTCATATTAAAATAATTTATATCTAGTTATGTATTTAATTCAAAGTAAAATATACTTAATATTAGTAGGTAATAATTTTTTTTAACCTGTTTTATCCTTATTTTGTTTTTATCTAATATAAATACTTAATTAAGAAACAAATTCCAAAATTGTGTATTTTATTGATTAACTAGATGTCCCCCGCGGTTTCACACGCGGTAATTTCGGAGTTCCCGCGAGAATTCCTGGATAAACTATAAATATAAACCTTCCCCATGAATCACTCTATCTATTGGTGAAAACCGCATGAAAATCCGTTCAGTAGTTTTTGAGTTTATCGCGAACAGACAGTGGAAGCGACTTTATTTCATACTATGTAAAGAAGATAATATATTCTTTTATTTATAAGATAATATATTCTTTTATTTGTTTACCAAATTGACAACAAAAAATAATTTAAGGTTGACGTAAAATAGCACAAGAAACCACAGAGGTTAGTACAATTACCGCCGCACTCAGAGTCGACTTTAATGATTACTTAGTTAAGTATAGATTTTTAAAACAAAACTGCCGCTATCAGACAAGTTTAATAAATTAATGTTAATTGGCATTTAACTAATTAAGTTACATCTCATTATGCCAGCTAACATTAATTTACTGAACGTCCCTGATTGCGGCAGTTTTGTTTTAAAAATCTATACTTAACTAAGTAATCATTAAAGTCGACTCTGAGTGCGGCCGTTAGTGCTATAGGTACGCTATCGGTATATGTAAACAATCTATATCCATTATATATATATATATACACATCCATATCTATTGACATTTAATTATACTTATTGAAATTTACCTGACGATCACTTTATCCTTTGACATATTATAATTTGATATAATTTTGAATCTAAACTTAACATAACCTAAAATTAATCTAAAATATATTATTAAAAGGGAGTCCCTTTAGGCAAGGTTCCGAAGATACTGGCAGCGTTCCCCCTTTGAATAGCTAGGCTAATTCTTTGTGCGAGGTAGCTGCCAGCTCTTCGGTCTCCTGTGATGTCGACTAACCTTTTTGCTATTTCCTTAAAAAGCCTTATAGCGCTAGGACCCCACGGACCAAGGGTCTCGACACCGAATGGGACAAAATCATATTCAGGGCCTAGACCCCTGTATTTGCGTGCTTTAGTATTTTCAGCCGCTTCGCAGGCCGCACCAGCTCTGTTGTTGGTTCCATGTAGATGGGAAGGGGCCAGCGTGTCTGAACAGGTTGCATCCCATACTAGCACCCGCCCCATCTTCCATGGAATCAAACTCATACCGTCCGGTCTCTTGCCATCGTCTCTTGCAATGCCAGTCGGCTCAAGTAGACTTGGCACGTTGACGGTGGCAAGGGTCCGGCGTATGATATCGTTAAGTGCGGCATGTCTCGAGAAGCGGCCTGCACTTTTTTGGCATGACAGTCCGTGATGTCCTAGCTCGTCGACATCACTGCCACAGGGACATTTATGAGGAGCGCAGACCGGGACCCCAAGCCGTAGACAGGTTGCGATTCGGAGTGTGTCAGGCTCAAGAAAAGTTCCTGTTCTTGACGAAGGGTACGCGTGGAGCCAGTAGCCGGCTTCATGCGCACCCACGGCCAAAAGCCTAGCACGCGTCGAACCTGTACTACAGCTCAAAAGAGTATCATATGTCAATTTGCAAATTATGTCGTCCCAGCTCCTCTGTGAATTTGGACAAACTGGAAAATTTTGACCTGGGCATGCAATTAAGAAAGCGTTCCTAGCTTCCTCCAAGCCAGCAATCTCAAAGTTTGAGGGTGATGCCCTTAAAATTTTACTTATGAGATTTGCTGAACTATGGATAGAAGATAGGAAGGCTGGTAGTGCGACACTGGAAATTTTTCGGATCCCTAAACCACCATAACGTATGGGTAGGGATGCTTGAGTCCAAGATTTCTCGTTTAGCTGCATATTAAGAATCGATTCTAAGCTAATTTTGATTAAGTCGTCTACTTGTTTCAAAAGATCTGGGTAATTCCGAAAGGAGCAGCAACGGAGCACATATGTAAATTTTGGGACAAAAAGACAGAATTTTAAGATGCAAAGTGCATAATGTGGACTAATTTCGAGGAGACGGTCGGCAGAGTTTTTAAATTTAGTAATTGAATTATTAAAAAATTCGGGAATGGATTCATCAAAAATTGGAGAACCTAAAAGGTAAAGGGAATTACTGTTAACTATTTTAATATTTGGAGCCAAAATATTAAATTTTTGTTTTGTGTCATTTAAATTTAAGTTGCGGTTATTTATAAAAAGTTCGCATTTGCTAAAATTAAGTTCCAAACCAATGGCTTCAAATTTATTTTTGATTAAAAAAAGGTCCGAAAGCACAGTATCCACATCACCTCCTAGAGTTCCGTCGTCCAAATACCAAACGTTGAATTTAGAATTTAAATTTTTGATTATCGGATTTATAGCCAAACTGAAAATTGCAGGCCCAAGGGGATCACCCTGTTGACAACCAACTTCCGAGGACAGTTCATTAGAACGATATAACAATTTTGTTGGGTCAGCGTAACTGAGAAGAAGATAATTGTATATTTCCGGTATATGTTGTTTTATTTCCGACAGCAGGGTATCCCTATTAACCGAATTAAAAGCATTTTTGACATCAATTTTGAGCAACACGTCAGGCTGACCGTAAGTTAGGAAAGAGCGTAAGGCATGGACGGATGCTTCACACCCTCCTTTTACAGCGAAGCCTAACTGTAACGGTTCAAATTCCGATTTTAATTTTGGTAAAATATGTCGAACAGCAATTTTGGAGGCCAGACGTCGTAGTGTTGATCCAACAGCAATTGGTCTCACCCCTCCGTCCTTTTTGGTGAGGGCAATGAGGTTCGCACCGAAAAGAATGGGAACAATTTCTGGATTGACATTACCGGAATACATAAAGTTGATTAATTTAGTAATCGAATTTACAAGTTGCTCGCCCGCATCCCCCACAGAATGCGAAGTTAAGTCTTTCAAATGTTGGGGTGAGATTCCATCCAAACCTGCAGCCGAACCTGGTTTAAAAGATAAAATGGCATTCAAAATATCTTTGTTTTGAATTTGAAGGCATGCTTGTCCTGCTGTTGGTGGGTCGAGAAAATATGGGATTACTGGAGCTGGAGGATGTTTTGTCCGTAAAGCCTGTAGGGTGTCAGGGGTATCTGGTGATAGCACGTCGTTGGAGAACAAAAGGTGGGCAGCACCTTTGAGATCTCCATCACAGATTTTGTTTACGATGAGATTTTTTCGATTACGAGGGGCATCATGTTTGATTAGAGGTGCGGGAGAAGGCGGTGAGCTTACAGCACAGTTATTCTTAATCTTTTGTGTCAAGGATAAGTTCGGTTCATCAGTTTTTATTATATGTAGAGTGCTGTATGAGAATAAAAATAGGTTCTGCCAGTCTTGAGTATGATTGCTTATGTAACATTTCTGGATTAATTGTGACAAATGTGTAGCAACGGTTATTCGAGCTCCTCGAGGGATCCTTTTAACTATGGGTATACTATTTTTCAAATGGCTAAGATATGTGTGGAAAGGAGTTGGAACGTTGGCTACATAAGTAGGCGCACTCGGAATAATCGGATGGATGTCTGAGGGTGAACCGTTTTGGCTAATACATTTCCTGTGTGTTTTTGTAGTGTGTATGTTGAGGCCTTTCAAAGATTTGAATGACTTGTTGCACTGTATACATACTGTATACATGTATGTGTCGTGTTCGACGTGCCATCACAAGATTGGGTCACGGACTGCATTCACAACACTTAAATACATTCACAAAAAAGAATAACTTAAAACAAATTTAAAAACACAATAAAGTAATCTAAATGTACACTGAAAGCATAAAAAAGTCAAAGTCAAAATATGAGGGCTGCTTGACGCATGCGTCGTTACGTAGGTGCGTCCCAGTATGGTCTTGCAATTGGACGCTGCAGTGAAAGAGACCTAGCGACGCATATCGTCGCTAGGACAACCAATGGAGGCCTTAGCAACCGCGTCTTGAAATTATCACACACGGATTAGAAATTTTTAGAGATTGAATGGGCACTGTGGTGGGCACAACAATAAAATCCCCATGCGCACATATGAAAAATATCTTGATAAATTTTTATATACAGGTTTGAGCCGTCAGGAAATTAAAATGGCTTAAAAATCATTAATTAATGTTGAGATGGTGACGTGACGTTGTTTGGTTGTCAAATTAATTTATCTATATTTATACATTACTAATTACTATAGTAGGTAAATGTCAACCGCTAATATGTTAAAAAAACCTATTTTGTAGATACAAATCTACACATCTGATCGCATTTATCGGCAGCCGATGATAAATCAACATTCGACAAGTGCGTGGTTGCACAACATTATATAACAGAAATACAAGTATTGTGTTTACTCCGTTCACTTCGCGTTGACGCCACCGATAAGTGTGGTGTCATAGTGATCGGTGTTTAAAGTATTATTCACACATCGACCGCGGCGCCGTCGAGTCGTTCAAAATGGTGAAAGCACGCAAGTACGTCGTGAAAACACACTTCGAGGGCGTGCCGAAGCGCGAGGACTTCGAGATCGTGGAGTTCGAGTTGCCGCCCGTTCAGAACGGGGAAATCCTCGTCAAGACAGAGTGGGTCAGCGTGGACCCCTACCAGCGTGCTTACAACCCCAGCAAGACCGTGCCCTATGACCAGTTCGGTTTCCAAGTGGGCGTCGTCGAGGACTCGAAGGATCCGAGGTTCCCCGTGGGGTGCAGGGTCGTTTCGCACAAGGGTTGGTGCGAATACTCTGTCATGAAGACGACTGACGCGACGGGGATGGACAAGCCGTACAAGCTGCCGCCATTGAAGGGGTTGCCGGCGTCGCTGGGCATCGGAGCCGTCGGCATGCCCGGAGTGACCGCTTACTTCGGCTTCCTGGAGATCTGCAAGCCCAAGCCGGGCGAGACGGTCGTGGTGACCGGCGCCGCGGGAGCCGTCGGCTCGCTGGTCGGCCAGATCGCCAAGATCAAAGGCTGCCGAGTGATCGGCTTCGCCGGCTCCGACGACAAGGTGGAATGGCTGAAACAGTTGGGCTTCGACGTGGCACTCAACTACAAAACCGTGGATGCGTACGCAGCTCTGAAGGAAGCGGCGCCCGGGGGCGTCGACTGTTACTTCGACAACGTCGGCGGCGAATTGAGCAGCATCATTATAAACCAGATGAACACGTACGGCCGAGTGTCTGTATGCGGCAGTATCAGCTCGTACAACGAGAGCAGGACAGCCACACCCAAAGCCTCGATCCTGCAGCCGGCCATTGTGTTCAAGCAGTTGAAGATCGAAGGCTTCCTCGTCTGGAAGTGGTTGGACCGCTGGCCGGAGGCGTTCGCTGAACTGGTGAAGTGGATCGAATCAGGACAGTTGCAGGCGAGGGAACACGTGTCGGAAGGTTTCGATAATATATACGACGCGTTCATTGGAATGTTGGCCGGTGATAATTTCGGTAAGGCCGTTGTTAAAATATAAGTGGGTTTTTTATCATTAAACGTCGTGTTCTTATCGTAGATAATGTTTTTTTTTTCCTATTTCACATGCATCACAATCACGATGTAACGATGTGCGATAAGACTCATATCTTTTTACCGTACCGACAGAAATAATGGTGCCGATTAAGGACTGTGATAAAATATCTTCAATTTTAACTAGTAAAATAAATAAATCGATACAGAAAAGGTACTTAAATAATAAAGTGTTAAAACTGTTAAAAGATAGTGTTTTTTTAATGAGATCCAAAAGTAGGATTATTTTTTGACGGAAAACAAATTATTTATGAAAATTGTACGCACAAGTTGCCGACGACGACGCGGTGACAGATCATTCAACGTCCCTTTAATTTTTTTACTGCCGCCAACGCGCCGGGGATATTTAAGGCTTTATTTATTTATTTTATTTATTTATTTATTTATTTATTTGTTCTTACATGGTTGCTTAAAAACTAGTGGCAGGAGCTCCCAGTAGGCTTGCGCCCGTGTTGGGAGTCACCGCTCTTCCAATCTTAGTAGTGGGTAATTATGCAGAACCAGGATATCATTATAAAGAATTAAGTAATTTCTAACTTAACTTAAGAAAAGGAAAGTTGGACAATTTTTTTTTTAGCTTTAGCTGTGAATTGTGATTATTTAGTGGTTATTTAATTTTTATTAGTTACACGGTGTGTTAAAGGTTAAAGGTGTGAGTTTTTGAGTGTTTCCCAGTCTCCAAACGTCCCCAAAAAGTTCGTTGTCATCGAATAACGTACATAGTTCAAATTATACCGTATTTTATGCATAGCCAGAGCTGAAGGGCCGACGAACTGCGACCCGATTCCGTCCTATTCAGGAATTCTAAGTACGATCAAGGGTGAAATTCTAATGGTAGAATGTAAAATAAGAAATTGCTTTTATAAATATCTCGGAGGGATAGCATTCTAAGCCGGTTATAATGTAGTCCGGGTAATCTTTGATTCTGATTCTGATTTGTGATTGAACCTTGAGCACTAATCCCTAGAGTTTCGCAAAGCTTTCCCGTTTGAACGAATTTTAATTAAATGTTGATTAACTCTCATTTACATAAAGAAAAAAATATTTTAATTTAGAAAATTCGTTACGGTTAGATTTCATACGAAATTCAGACCTCCGTCCAGTAAGATGGTTCAATCTGTTGGGGGATTTTTTTGGATTTTTGTACACACAGGCGTAGGCGGTGGCGGAGAAATAAAAAAAATACTAAAACTTTAACTTGCACGTGTTCTCTTAAATCTAATCTTCGACCTCCATGTGCTGGGTGGTAAGTTAATTAATAAGCAGCCATTTAACCACTCTCCGACATATACATAATTTCTTCCTAACAAACAAATGAATAAATAAATCAGGAACCAACTGCTTTCGAGAAAATATACCAACTTACATATTATAGTGTTTTATTCAGTGAGCCATTGTTTTAAAGGTGCTCAAGAGCAGTAGTAGGAAGCGATGGACATTGGACATGCATGCAAAGGATATGTTAAATGTGGACAAAGAAGGTTTAAGAGATATATCAAGCGGAGATCCATGCTTCCATTCGGTAGACTAGAGAGGCAGGCGCCCCATCACGAATATCTAGATGTTACTTTTACAAAATTTGTCTTAATAATGATGAGAAGTTTAATTAGTATCGAAAACTAGTAGGTGATGCCAATTAAGCAAAATCCATAATGATAAATGATCAAGAGCAATCGCTTCAGTAGTACAATCAAAAAATTAATTTCTAAACGGTTTATCGCCTCTGGTCTTCTACTTATACTTCTGGTACTTCCACTTCAACTGACTGTACCAGCTTTCCGGAGTACCTAAAAGTGCTAGGTGCTAATTACTAAGTTTCTAAAATCTCTTATTTAATTTCAACTCGTATATTGAGTTTGGTAACAATTTCAACTGTAGTTAGTAAAGATTTTTTCATTACTCATACTCGGAAAGTAGGTCTGAAGTTGCCTGAGAAGCGGGTTGAAAGTAACCCTTTTCAGCCCTAGGGAGAATCGCTTTCAACTGACAACTGTCAAATTATTAAAAAAAAACTAGGTCTATTTTCACATTTCTATTGAACCATGTTTCAACTTTCTATACAGCCAGCGCGATGTAAAATTGAAATAACGTAAAGTTTAAGTAGGTATTAATTAAAATAAAATTCACTCACTTTTTCTTAAGATAATTCCTATTTATATTTTTTTATTTTCTTTTAATAAATTAATACTTAATAATTAAAGAAAATATTTTTTTAGGTCGCCACAATGTAAATAAAAAATACTGGCTGAATAGCTAGCCGGCCAAAGAAAAAGATATAGGTGGGAAAGTGTCAAGCGACTATCCGATCTTCACTCATTTTTTCTTTAGCTAATTCCTATTTTTATTTTGAATTTCCTTGCATTCGTAATGAAAAGCACAGTGTTACCCTCGGGAGAAAGACTTATTTAGTCCCTCGATCTATAGGCGCCCTCGCTACGCTCGGGCGCCAAACCCCGTCTCAGGACTAAATAAGTTACTTTCACCCCTAGGATAACAATGTACTATTGTTACACAATTCTTTAACACTCGGAATGGTTGTGAGATTTCAGAGTGTTCATTATTGAAACCAAATGTTTTATGAAGTCCAAGTGAAGGCAACAGGATTGCGATTAACATAAGTTAACAGGTAATAGCTGTGTACACTGACTACCAAGTACGACCGGTGCGAGCTGCTGGGATAATTCAATTACCCGACTACGCCAAGGTACTTTGTGTAACTACGTGATTATGTGCAAAGAATTTATCCCTCTTTTGTTTTCAAAGTTAATTATCATAATTGTTCGAGACAACAGTACTATAAATTACAAACCAGGAATAATCCAACGGCAAATTCTCTATTCGAGAGATTAGTATTCAATACTGACCGCTGATCTTTCCCTATCATAGATCCCTTCAAACACGCTTCATTGGTTCTCTGCCTCTGTCTTACCCTCTCTTAATACAACGGAAACGTCGCTTTATGAAAATGTGCACGATTTCCGAGGGTTAAGTTATGAGTGACAACGGCGAAGAAAAATGATAGTTTCATAATGTGTTATGAGTTATCAGGATCGTAGATATTGTTAAAAAATGCCATTACGAATGTGAAGCAAAAGACGGTCGAGACAAATCTCGCCAATTTTACTGCATGCGTAACCTTTTTCCATTATTTTTCCCGGCCAGTGCATGGCTCGGCCGCCGTTCTTTGAAGGTAACGAGGGCACTTACGAATAATTTTGCTCTCAACTTGATTTTATATTTCAGATAAGCAAAACAAGAAAGATTTTAGAGAGAAAAAAAAAGAAAGGGAATGTTTATTAATATCTAATATCAAAGTAATAAATTTAGATCCTTCATTCAACAAGCAAGTAAAAACTTCTTAAATGGTTTTCTCTTCAACATTCCTGTCTTAAAATCACTTAAAATTATTGCCTTCTTTAGAACTCAGTTAATTCACACAAATGAAGAGTAAAATACAGACTTTTTGTTAAAATAATTAGTAATTAAGCTACTGTAATATCTCTTATTTGATTCTACTTCAATAATAATAACACATTTATTTCACCACAAACAATTTGACAGACAACAATTTGATTACAATTTATTTACAATTATTATTTATTTATTTATTTATTTTATTGACAAGTTGATTAGTTTCATAATAAGAACTGAAACAATTGCAAATTTATCTTTGAAAGACTGGAGGGAACTATGCGAAGGCTGTATTTCAACTCCCCAAAGCTTTACAAAAACAGAACAACGTTTTCAGATAAATAACGCCTAAGAATCCCACTTCTGATCATAAGGCTCCTCATCAAGCTGGAAGAGGCTTAGACCATTCCGGGGCATCTAAATTAAACAGCGGCACAGAAAATAATTAATTAATTTGACAGTTCATTTAATTAGTTCTCTGGATACTGTCCAACCAAAATGCTGCTGTAGAGAGGTGCTATATTAATCTTCAGTATTACTGCGTGTCAGCCTCATTCTGTGTTCGTTTATGATGTGGGCAGCCTTGGTAGATTACAATAATTGCTCGAGTGGACAATGTAACGAATTGAAATAGCGTCTGAATTATTTCAACGTATAATTGTTTATTTAGAATTCAGGCAGGCAGTTTATTAATAACTAGCTGTGCCCCGCAGTTTCACCCGCGGTAATTTCGGAGTTCCCGCGGGAATTCCGGAATAAAAGTACCCTATGTCCTTCCCTGTACCCCTGACAACGTGCATGCCAAATTTCATCCAAATCCGTTCAGCCGTTTTTGCGTGATTGAGTAACAAACATCTAAACATCCACATTTTCACATTTATAATATTAGTAGGATTAACGGTTTCAGACTTCAGTCACGAAAATTTCGGGGTTTTTTCGGCAACTTGTTGCCCTTAGACATGACATGGAGTATATTGAACAAAAAGGACTCCACACATCATCGTCATCAGCTAACGTGACGTGTGTGTGCCGAAACTTACAACAATCAGAGAGTGATATCTGATATCATCTTCAGGACACTGATACTGCTTTGCTAGCTGCTCCTCAATCTGCAGACTACGAAAGCTGACTTATTACGCATGAACGCTTACAAAAATACCCGAGATAAATGTCTAATTCATATTAACTAGTGATTCCGCTGGCTCCCGTCGCACGCGCCATTCCAATCATCCCTTGCACGCAGCCACAGCCACAAAGCATTCAAAACAATGCCCGTCTTTATTGTACAACTCAATAAGACGCGCTCGCGTCGCGGCGGATGATTGCTTCCCATTGTTTGTGATCACACATTGTTCTCAGCACCTCCACAAGACGTTCTGTCTGTACATTTAAATCTACTCTAGTACTTTCTCCACTTGTCTTCATCTAGTTAAGCAAAGCGTAAAATGTTGTTGCAATTTAGTGATCTGTTTTAGCTGCATGTCTGTGCATAGATAAAAGTGCCAGCTTATCCATTTATTCATTACTGTGTATAGATGTCTGTACTCTAATTGTGTGGTATCTCAAGTTATGCCTTTTCTTTCTGGATTCATTCAAAATAGTTTTCAATCGACAGAAACATTTAGATCGCTTTTTAGTCTGATAGACCAAACGAAGCTGGATCCATTTTTTTTTTCTCAGGTTCATCCTTATTTATACAATGTCTCTAGATTTACTGTTTGAAGTTGTAGTTGGCTATCTGATTCGTACCATAAATATTTTGATTGTACCTACTAATTCTAATCTGACTTCTAAGCGTTTTATAGATTGTTTTAATACATTACATATTACTTAAGCTTCCCAAGAATCAACAGACCAACAGGTAACTTAATCATGTTATTTTGGTACCTTTAAATACTCGATAGGTACATAATACAAATATCTGGAGAGTCCCTGAAGTCTGAAGCCGATGTCGTTTGACACAAACAAAAGAATGCGGGCGGCTCGACGAACTTGGAACAACTTCACGACATTTGAACTTGGAACACGATCCCCTTCAAACACCGCAGCGGTATTTACTTTGTCTTAAAGTCTAACGAAAAGAAGAAAAAGAAATGGTTAATGCTCTTAAAAATTTTCTTTATAGAAGTTAAAACACGAGCATTTCTTTGTGTTCTTTCCTTTCTTTTTTCTACTTTAAAGCAAAGTATTTGATGAAAGTAAAGGTATTGTATGCTAATGGACCGAGATAATAACTCGAAATGTTTGTGAGCTATATAATAAAATAGACGTAAATAATTCCTATACCTGTTATTTGGTGAACTGTAAAACACGCACTGTACCTTCGTCGTCTTGAACCAGGTCACGTCCTATTATAACAGAAACAGACCAGACTAGCTAGCAAATTGTTAAACATTTAAAGAGGTAATCCGATTAGGTACTTATTTTGGATCTGAAAGTCCCTATTTGTGGCGTTTTGTATAATTGTACTCACCTATACATACACATACCTGAATCAAAATTATCTTATTATATTATCGTTTGGTTTTCTTTCTTTTTATGTTTTTTATTCTTATTTTGTAACAGTTTAAAGCCTCTTCACTTCAAAAGGAGTAGGTAGTAGGTACCTACTTAATTAAAAATAATGAATAGCGTAACTTCTTTTTGTCAATTCTTTAAATACAAAATGAAGGCAATTAGTTATGTTAAGCTATCTTAATAATTGCAAAAAATGCTGTTTTACCAATTACATAGTGGATCCCGCTTGAATCTTCACAGTGTACAACAGTTCACATTGATTGTAAGAATGTTTTTTTTTTGTTTGCTAAATTTAGCCCCTATGGGGAAGGCAAAGGAATCAGGAAGGAAAGTCCATACAGCCAGTTATGAAGTCTTTCTTTTCTGAAGTTATTTACATTGAAATGCTTCGGGTGACATGCATTTTGATGCTTTACCGGGACTTCTGGAAGCAATTCTTCACAATTAGTCCTTAATGGGAAGCTCTGTAGAAAGTTATATAGTAAAACGATAACCTCCCAGCGAACACCCCATTTCATCTTATTTCATGTTTCTATACACTGTTCATCACTATTATTTAAATTTCACCATGTTACACAATATTAACCAGGACAAACTAATTTGTAAAACAAAGAAATAAAACTGACGTCCATTTTGCTCAAATGCCGCCAAAAGATTTTGTAATAATGAACACCTAGCTCTAGACCAAACGCTTGTTTGTGGTTAAACAATATGGCTGGCTTCGCTACACTCGCGCGTGCTTTCGCTGCATCGTCCACCCGACAGCAACCATTTTGTTTTTTTACGAGATTCTCAATTTAAACTGTCAGTATTAACGGAAGGATAGGATCGGTTGTCACAATCAGGGCGTGTGTAACACGCACGCACGTACCAATATTGGCATCGGTATCGGCTCGCGCACGTGTCGACCCCCGTTTGTCTCCCGCCTAATAGAGCTCTTATATCCTTTGTCCGGCCGATAATGCCGCCTCCCCTAGGACGTTTTGCGATTGCGTGGGAGAGGGGGCCGCGAGAAGGGAGGCGACTAACCAAACCGCTCAAAATGTACCGACTCGATTTGGCAAACTGATTGTAGTTTAGTATTTTGCTTTAATCAGATACGAGTAAGTTAGATGTTTCGAGCGTGCAACCTTTAAATCTGCCTCCGAGCCCACTCGAGTCCGTTATGTGATAAGCCTTTGTTGTAAACACGTTTGATGTTGATTGCGAAATTAGTTTTGTCTATCGAAAAGTTATAAATACCAAAACCGAATCGAAAAATGTAAAATAACATTTGGCGAAGAAGATCGCAAGACCAGGACGAGGTTCTTTTTTTCCACATCCCGCTACAGAGAATTCCTCAGGAAATTGTTCCACAGTTATAAGTATAACATAAAACACTTTTAGATATACGAGCTGCGTACCCTGTACTGTGTACATACTAACGGCGCGGCGTTACGTTCTGTTTCACGTGGAATACCTGCAGTGGAAGTGACAGTCGACGCGCGCGTTGCTGCAAGGATGCGATATTACATTCCGTTGCAGGTCCTAACGACTGGAGCTTATTTATTGCTCGCAAAGTCTTGCAGTGAACTCACGTGGATATATTAACCACAGTACAACACACACATAGTCTAATTCTTGCTATTATATGCAAATGGACTGTGACATATGTATAATCTTATATTTGTGAACCTCCGGTCCTGACTGAAAATCAGCGCTAGGAGTGCCCGGCGCCCGCACTCGTAGCAACATGCTGAGGCAGTGACCGTTCTGGTCATGGGGACGCACCACGCAAACACCATTTGTTCTCATAATATTGTCATATATATAACTACTAGCTGTCCTCCGCGATTTCATCCGCGGTAATTTCGGAGTTCCCGCGGAGGTTGCGGGAAAAAAGCACTCTATGTCCTTCTTTGTTCCCCAACAGTAGTTTACGGTGATAAGCTGTTGCCCGCATTTATTAGCGGGATAAAAACTATCCTATCTTTTAAATTGGACCATATTATAAATGGTTACAAAATTTTATCAAAATCCGTTCAGTAGTTTCGGAGTCCATCGCGGACAAACAACGTGACACGTGATTTATATATATTAAGAAAAGATAAGATTAAGAATTAAGATAAGATTAAGATATACTTTTTTTGTTAAATCATGTTTGTATAAAATAATTGTAATTGTGTTGTCTCTGTGTCCAAATAATTGCCTTTTCTTTCTTTCTTTCAAATGCTAGTTTATTTCTTTGTTTGTTACGCTTTCACCCCTCGACCGATCACCATGAATTTTTGCATGTGCACGTTGTCAGGGGACAGCTCGTTGCAAAATAAAGAAGAAAAATCTTTTCGGAGCTGGCTACGCAATTCTAGAAAACGTTTTTTCGTAGCTGGCTACACTCTTTCGTAGCTGGCTGGCTACGAAATTCGTGAAAATCTTTCGTAGCCGGCTATGAAATTCTTGTTAGGAATATCGCTAAAGAGCTTTGCAACTAGTAATATGTCACAATGATGTCACACATTAAGTCCCGAATCTGCGGAGATTGACCAAATTATTATTGTGCTTCTAATGAAAATTACACAATTAGGTAAGTGTTGTAAGTTTAGTTAACGGCTTAACGCCATGACTAATCGTAAGAAAGGATGCCACAGGGTTTCTGCGAAAATTCCCAAGTTAACCCGGATGAAACAGTAGGTAACGGCTAGTATGTTTCGTTAGGTATGCCTTAGATAAGTAACTCATTAAATTATCCATTGCTGTCACAAACAGGCAGCTTTATGAAAAAAAAATGGCGAACAAAAATATTAAGAAAATAAATAATTGTCGTAAAATAAAACAAAACGCCTCTTGCGTCATTAACTCGCAATATTCCGATTGTGAAAATATTGTCCGCAGATTCTCGGGGACTGGCTTTATGGTATTCATTCAATACGTCATATCGATATGTCTGTTGTACAGACAGACAACAGCGTCGTTAAAATATTATTTATTTATTTATTTATTGTTTTGTTATCAGGTAACATAGGCCCTATGGGCTTATCTATGGATAAATGGCTGTTCCCGGCCGTTTCAGCCGCGTTAACTTTGGAGTTATCGCGGGAATTCCGCGATAACAGTACCCTATGCTTCTCTGTACCCCTGACAACGGGTACGCGAAATTTCATGATCATCGGTTGATGGGTTGAGTAGTTAAAGTGCTAAAGCGTAACAAACAAACAAGTCACATTCGCAATTAAGAACTAGCCGATACTCCGCGATTTCACTCGCATTCATTTCGGAATTCTATAAGTTTATAATAATAATAAGTTTTATTTTAATTTAACGCAAAAAACCCAATCTACACAATAAAAGTGTCACAAGTAACAACATACATACATAATACACATAGTCACATACACAATTTAAACTTATCAACTCTCTGGGAATGTTAAAAATGTATTACCAGGTGTCTTGGTCAACATACTATTTTGATGCACAGATAGCCAAAATCTAAAAAAGTTGTTGGACCATTCCATCGCAAACCACCCGAAGGATGCCGTTGCTAGACGCTCGGAGTCTCTCCCAAAAAGAAGCTATTCTTTTCCTCATCACAGCAAAGTAATCAGATCCCGATTCGGCAAACATTCGAGGGACTACACAGTATCTAGGCAGACCCATCAGTATGCGAAAAGCATCATTATACTGCACGCGCATTGCCGTATAGGACTTTCTGAGAAAATTCTCCTGGCAGTTCCGGGTTAAAAAGTAGGTACCTACTCTAGAAGACGTAGTCTTGAGTAGTAGCGTTTTGATGCAATATCAAGCACTTGGTTCTGACTGCACTCAACCGGGTGAGGATAGCGGGTGGCCGCATAAACAATTCATATATCGGCTAACGGTTGTAATTGCCCCGTACCCGGATATCAGGGCGTGACGGCCGGCCAGAGATATTCCCGGATGTCGATGGCCCGGCTTTGATTTGTCGTTGCTGTGTTGTACTGTCTGGCAGTTATGTGAATATACGGGATGGCCGATCATGCTGCAGCTGTCTAGTGGCAAAAAATATTGTAAGTATTACTGAATAAAGAAGCGATACTCCCGCCCCCCGGTCGACTCCGTGCCTCCCCGCGCCCCGCCACGACGTAGCGGCGAGCCTAGAGGCGATAGCGGTGCAGGCTGTCGCTACCGTGTGTGTCGTACAACAGCTGAATACATTTTTTTTTTCTTATAACTAAACTTTTGTTTGAATATTTCTTGTGCACCGTCAACTTTATTTTGTAAGGAAAGTAGGATTCATATTATATTGTAATGTATTGGGTTTTGAGTTGGGGACTATCTTTAATTTATGGAACGCTGCCATAGGTAGGTAACCTACAATCTACAGATAAAGTCGACTCTTCGGATTCTGGACAATTTCACGTTTATATTTTTTGAGATACTACCCCGTTAATTAGATGTCGCTAAGATAAAAGCATTCTTCTACCTGTTCCAAAAGGGGTAGAACTTAGTCCTAAACGAGTGCCCCAAATTGTTATTTAAATGAAAATTGTCCGAAAATTTTCCCCAACGAGGAAAATGGAATGGGGAATATTCTCGCTGGAGGTGTTTTTTAACTGGCGACATTTCACGGTCCCGAGTTAATTGACTCGAGGTCCGTGATCCAATTATACACAGGCGTAATTCACTCGGTGACGAAACGACGAGCAAACGGGACGACGCGTTTTCGGGGTGAGCGTGAATCGAACCTCAATATCACGACGTTCCGCTAGAAAGCTGCTCGCGCAATTTCTGAACGATATTATAAAAAAACTATATATACTATACATATATTAAAAAAAAAACATGGTAAAAGCAGTATTATTATCTGTGGTAAATGAAAAGATTAGAAAACCGGCCAAGTGCGAGTCGGACTCGCGCACGAAGGGTTCCGTACCATTATTTATAAAAATTGCAAAAGAAAAATCGTGTCTTTTGTATAGAAGCCCCCCTTAAAAATTTATTTTAATTTAATTATTAATTATTAAAGTGATAACACGTATAACTAAATATTCTGTGAATATTTCAAGCGTCTACCTGTTGCCGTTATCAATATCGAGCAAAACCAAACAAAAATCACGTTTGTTGTATGGGAGTCCACTTAAATATTAATTTTACTCTGTTTTTTAGTATTTGTTGTGATAGCGGCTAGAGAAATACGTCATCTGTGAAAAATTCAACTGTCTAACTATCTCTATAATGTTATTTCTTTTAAATATAAATTATTAAATATATTGTATGCCCCCAATAGGTTGAACATAGTGGTCCTACTACATATTAAGATATTTTAAAACTCTGTATTACCTATGCTCACAATAAAACAATTTCATTTCATTTCACGGTTCATGAGATACAGCCGGGTGACAGACGTACAGACGGACGGACGGACAACAAAGTCTTTGTAATAGTATCCCGTTTTACCCTTGTGGTACGGAACCCTAAAAACCATGAAATGTCACGTATTCGTTTCTAGATTTCTGTTGGTCCGTTAGGAGGAGAATATTATTTTGTCTGCCACGGAACGTGTCTGGCACGCTCAATGTCTGTAGATATAGGTGGACCTTCATGTGTTAGGTCGTTTGTCGTAGGACGCGCGACGGTACAAAGTTACCCTTGGCCACAGCCAAACAAATGGTAGACAACATAAGAAGTTGGCCACAGTGATCAGCGGCGCGTGCTGCGTTTTGCCCGCTGCCGCCGTGGCTGTGGCGCCGCCCTTAGTGACTGCATGGACGATTCTCGTCTAGATTCGCGCATATATGAGCAACGTCACGTGCAATATTCGTGTGGATGTGGAAGTTTTCCCCGCAAATATTTCAACAATGACGTCAGCCGGACGTGTGCGGGCCCACGAGACGCCGCGTCAGCGACATTGATTAATACCGCGCCTGGGGAACCCTAATTAGTATCCCGCTTTGCCCGGGCAAGCGCTTTGTGGCCAGCGACACAGCGGGAGATTACCTTCAGATATACTCGTAATAGCGTATTAAGATATGCAATAGATATATCTCGCAAATGCAGATACACACAGATTTACAGCGATGATAGCTCAGTGGTTGGTGCGTTCGGATTAAACGCCGCAAGGTGTAGGTTCAAATCCCAACAATGAGCTTGAGCTGTCGGTGAAGGAAAACATCGTGAGGAAACCATAGCATGGTGGTAGGGCGCTCTCTAGTGCCCGGCTGGCTAGCTACCACCTCCTTCAAGTTGCAAATCTGTCGCCGAGCACCTGACGGTGTGTTCCGGCAGCCCCACTTGAAAGCCAGTTCCCATCCCCATTCCAGGTCGGCAACGCACCTGCATGCCTTCTGGTGTTGCAGATATCTATGGGCGGCGGTAATCACTTACCATCAGGTGTACCACTTGCCCGTTTGCCCCCTATGACATAAAAAAAAATATACGGTACGAAGCATTTTTTTAATTCTGATTTTCTTATGTCCCTTTACACCTGGATTCATAACGGTCTTATCTACCTGAGATTAATCCTTATTATTATAATTACGAATGTGCGTTTATTTGTTTGTTACGCTTTCACGTCTTAACGGCTGCACTGATCATAATGAAATTTGGCATGCGCGTCGGCAAGGATACGGAAAACGACGTAGGAAACTTTTATCCCGGAATTTCCGCGGGACCTCCGAAATGAAAGCTAGTGCACCCGCTATAACAACTAGTCTAAACCAATATTATAAAAGGTTTTTGTGTACGTTTGTAAAGCCGATTTTAAAAATTCTTTCACTTCTATTAAGCTACAGTACCTATTAATGAGTGACACAAGGTATTTTTACCTCGGAACTACCACGGGAACTCCGAAATTTCACGCGAGTGAAACCGTGGCGGATCGACTTGGGTGAAATCAAGTAGATGGCTGTGTGTTTTTCCGCTTTTCTCGTGGCCCCGGATCGAATCGTGTGCCACCGTCATAAACCACCTGGATGCGTTAGTCCGGGAGACACGGCCTGTTTAACATGCTCCTGCCGTCTACCTGTAATGCGCTTGAAGACCTCACGTCCATTTGTCTTGACTCTTGATGTACTTGTAGGTACATATAGTAGGTACGATATGTGTATTTCAGTCGCCATTGTAAACGTTGCTTCACTACTGTTAACAGAAGGTTGTCTTTAGCTACTCCAATGAGCCCCGCTAGTTGATTTTTTTGTTAATTATTTGTTTTATTGCCGCAGAATAATTTCAACAAATAGTATTTATCCTATTTTACGGTTTTCTATATTTTTACTTGGCGCCTGGCCTAGTGTGACTTAGTAAAGGGCCCTTTGGCTGTCTAATTAATTTATAATTTTTTTTAATTCGAATTGGGTTCCAGTACTGACTGACGGAAAATTTCAAGTTTTAGTTTATTATAAAGATTGGCCGCCAGTGGTGCGTTAAATTAAAAAAAAAGCCCTACAACGGATATACTGTAAATCACTCGCCAAAAGAGCTATCATTCGTTGAGAGGCAACATTTATGTATAAGTTTTTCCTCCAAGCGTTTCGCAATTGAACTTTATTGCGACAATTACTTAGCTCGCCGCTAGAAAACAAAAAAAAACTTTCTTTGAACACCAATCATTAGATTTTAAGTGTATCACCATTAGAATTACGTTGTGATGCTTCGTCTAATCTATGTTTGTGATCACCCTGCGTCACTACTTGCCAGCTATCTTGTTTTTGCATTAAAACATTGAACGAATGAAATACTTTATTGAGCATCACTTCCACACAGTTAATTATTACCTGCATTTCTTTGAAATAACAGAAAACTAATAAAAAATGCTTGAAGGTAAATGGCGCCAAAGGGCGGCTCTGGCTGTCGGGTAGAGTACCTATAGAGTAGAAGTTTAATATCTACTCTAAACTATATCTGTGATGACGAACGGCTGTCTTCCCGTCTTGTCGTGTCGGAGCCCCTCTCTGCCTTTCTCCATCGAGGGCTCCGGGTCCAGGCCAAAGGGCAACGCGATCGTTATAAGCCCTCCGTCGAAAATTGCTGAACTCCACCAAATTAAGGCCCTGTCTTGCTTAATTGATTTTAAATTGCGAATTTCACCGCCCACAGAATTTCTCGTTACGATTTCGATTTTCGAAATCCGCCGACTCTCGATGTCATGTTGCCAGATCTTAGATCTTTTGTGTTATTTGTAACTAAAACAGTTTCTTTTTTTGAATGTTTTTGAATTCTTTTTGTTTTTAAATCTTTGAAAAGCTATTCTGGAATCCACGCATAAAATAATACGTAAGAAAACGTCGTTGATATGTTATTTTTGTGTTCATCATAATATATTATGTTTGGTCACATCACAAACTAACAATAATAGGGGATAATCTCTGGATCTACTGAACCGATCGTCATGAAACTGCGCAATACACGTTATCAGCGATACAGATAAGTCCTAAGGGTACTTTCAATCCGGGATTTCCGAAATTAACTCGGGTAAAACCGCGGAAAACAGCAAGTATACATATACAACATCATAAAGGGGCGATGTGTATTGCGCTGCGAAAAATCTTAACCCGTTTGAGGCGTAAGAGCAATTTATATGCAAATCACTGACCCAGCCGAGTCGAGACTGGGCCCATTTAGAAACACTCGGACTACATTCAGATTCAGATACTTTGCTTTCAAATAAGACCTTGGGAGCAACTACAGAGTTTATTTTTTTTTATTTTTTATTTTATTTACTTTGGAAAACTTACAGCTAAATTAACAATTAGGTCTATATTTAAGTCGCTACAGCCTTTAAGTTTTCACATACAGAAATATGTACAAGTAGTATATATGTGAAATCAATGAAAACATAGGTACAAAAGAAATACAATTAGGCGATCATTCGTTGCAAAGTTCGACTGCCAATGCCTTCCTCAACTTAGGGACAGCAGTGCAAAATAGGTCGCAATCTGTCCTGTCGCTAATCGAATTAAATAATCGAGTGACTCTAGCAAAGTAACTGTTTTGCCTGTAATTAGTCCGCGCGCGGGGCACGTGCAACTTGACGCCTCTCCGCGCGTTGACACTTCTCGGCACTACCAAACCAGTCAACGCTAGCAAATCTGGGGAGTCAATTTTACTAGTCAATATCTTTGATAGGTAAATTATATCAGAGATATTTCTTCGCGCTTGAAGTGGAAGTAGATGATGTCTAATGCATCGTTCCCTATATGTTGGAAGGATTTTCTCATTTTCTTTTTGTATATTGCCAGCATTGATTTAATAGGCACAGAGCCGAATTCAGTAATTACACCTCCGATTCCGACTTTGAGTTCGAACCTTGTAAATCGGAGGTTTAAGCATGCCCACGTCTTGTCAGTTGTCGTCTTACTGATGTAGATCTCTCTTTTGCGGCCATCTCCGACTCCGGTTTCGACTCCGAGAAACCAAATTTATAAACTCCGACTCCGACATCGCTTCCGATAAACTATCTCCGTTACATCCCTAATACATATTATATGTACGTAGCTATTAATCTCACTGCGAGCCGAGCTAGCTACCGACGGTGTTTATTGCTATATTTTTATTGAATCAAAATTTTTATTATTGCTTCACAAATCCTCTATATAGAAGAATAAAGCAAAAGTGTTTAACGCGCATAATAAAGACTTTTATACAGCTTTTATACACTTAAACGTGCGACGCTCGGCTAGGGTTGCCAGGTGTCGGGTCAAAAATTTTCTCGTTCGGCTTTTGTTACACTTATTTTCTAGCTGCCGCGGGAATCGAATGTCGAACGTAAATAATTTGTTTAAAAAGTTTAGAAAAAACAATTATTAGGTACTTAATAATTTTATTATTTTTTATTATAATAATAATAATAAATTTATTTGTTCAAGCAACTAAGACTCACTAGTGTTAGTAATAATTTTACTTACAAACTATGTTAGAACAAGAAAAAAGTTAGATAAGATCGAACATTATTTATTATTATTAAATACTGTCCGGCTTTTAAAACATAATAGCCATTGGGCTAATCATAGTTTTAACCGACTTCTTTTTTAAGCGGTCAAATTAAGCGCCCAGTCCGGTTTTTGTGTTTTCGACCTGGCAACCCTACGCGCGTCCGCTCAGGACCGGGAGGGGGTGGGAAGCGGCGTCGCTCGTAAAGCTGAAATTAGTATACATTACGCAGAATTCTGCGCGATATAAGTGCCTCACCTACTGCCGGCGATAAATAAGCTTCGTCGCGCGGCTGGCGTACGGCGAACGATCCCATTCAATGAGATAACTGCCATGATATTCCAATAAAAAAAACACGTACATATACGTCATTGGCGTCCGTAGACTGACACTAAAAGCGGCTGGCTACACACTGCCCTAAAATCAGAGGCGATATCGCGAGTAATGTTGCCAGGTCGCCAAACCTAATAGCGGCACAGATCAGCCAGTTTGGCCGGACATTTGAGTAAAAAGGCCAGACCCCATTTTGAGGTCACACTGAAGAATTATTGAGGATTATAAGTAATCCTCAATAATGTAGGGTGTCCGGCCTCTTTGCTGGCTGGTCTGTCCGTTTATCAGGTTTCGCAACCTGGCAATATTACTCCCGATATCGCCTCTGATTTTAGGGCCGTGTGTAGCCGCTTTAAGCTGAGGACCGGTGAGTGAAACAGTGATACTTGATACCTGTCTCGTTTCCATTCGTAACAAACGAAATTATTAATTTAAATTAGCATTGAGATACCTGTCTCGATGTTTACCGTTGGATTTGGACCAGTCACCGGAGTGTTTTGTCATAATCTCTAATGCTACTGCTCCACCTGCGTGTTAACGCGTAAATTGGTGCGCTAATTAAGGCATTACGTAGATGTGGCCAACACTTTAACGGGTTAACTTGCTAACATTACCATCAACGTTAACGTTAACGCAGGTGGAGCAGTAGCATAAGGATGCGCGCACAACATAATTAGTATCATAATCTAAGTAGGTACCATTAAAAAAAAAAATTGGTAACCCTATTTAAAAATATAGTTCTGCGGTATTGGAATACAATATAATAAAAGTGAAGTGCAAAACCGCGAATGATGGCCATCTTTGATTTTTTATTAAATCTAAAATTTGAAAATCGAACCGAGTGCGGCGGGAATGCATTGAAACTAATTCTATACATATAAAATGCTTTGTCCTGAATGACTGATGGATCAACGCACAGCCTAAACCGCTGATGAAGGGTGTGTTCTTTGTATGACGTAGGCATCCGATAAGAAAGGATTTTTGAAAATTCAACCCATGAAAAGGGTTGCAAAGTTTGTATGAAACAATTCCGCGGGAACTTCGAAAATATCACGTGTGAAACCGCGCGGGACCGCTATAGTTATGTCTATAATATAATCTTACCGGTAAGTACGAACTCGACTCGTCTCTTCGAAATAAGTAATTTAATTGGAAAATGTATGATAATAATTGATAACATTAATTCCGCAAATAAACAATAAATTATAATTCAATTACTTCCGCAAAAAACAAAACATCGAATCAGAATCCCTGTTTTAAAGTATGAAGACATTAAACGTAGTAAATGATACCAATACCGGAAGAAGAATGGCGCGGTTCTATCATAACACCGCAGTCGATCCCGAGGGTCTAGCTGAGTAATAACGAAAGCACCGACCGACCAGCCGTGCTCGTCCCACTCGCGAGACTCACGTAAGCTCGTCCCGTTCTCGCTAAAGGGTAATCAATCTCACTCGACCGGAGATAAAGTAATTAGCAGAAGCGTATGAATATTGGAGTATATTTTATAAGGTCCTTTATATTGAGGAAGAATTCATTTTCCACGCTGTCCAATCTGTATGAACTTAGGCGTCTTTTATCCGTTTTATATATTATTTTTCTTCTTTCATTAGATAAAGCTTGCGAACTCCAAAACGATAAAGGCAAAAAAGAAAGAATTTGTTGCCGCTAAAGTATTACAGGATATTGCATTTTTTTACTGTAATAATAGATTGTTGGTATTACTTGAATTTGTAGAAAAAGGTTCATAATAATCATGAAATCGATGGATTTTACTAAAGAATTAAGATTTTCATATGTTTATGTAATATGTAGTGACAGCACGCATTTCATAAAAATGCAACCAACCCCGTTTCACCCGCGGTGAAAGCGTAACAAACAAACTGATATTTGAATTTATAATTAAAAAGCTGTACCCCGCGGTGTCACCTGCGGTAGTTTCGGAGTTCCCGCAGGAATTCCAGGATAAAATATGGACATAAACCTTATTGTATTGGTGAAAACCGCATGAATTCCGGGTGCGTAGTTTTAAAGATCTAAGGGTACATAGGGACATACAGACAGCGGAAAGTGACTTTGTTTTATACCTATGTAGTGACTAGCTGTTCCTCTCGGTTTCCCCGCGTTATTTTCGGAGATCCTGCGGGAATTCCGGAATAAAAACAACCCATGTTCTTCTCCGGATCCCTGACAGTGTGTATGCAAATTTTCATGATGATCGATTGAGCCGTTAAGGCGTAAAAGCGTAACAAACAAAACACATTCGCATTTATAAATATACATGTCGTTGCAATCTCAAGTTCCCAATCGGTTTATGTTTCGTTACAGGCAGCACATACAACGCAGCTTTTTACTACTCTGGGTTTACGGACCTTTATTCCTTATCCGTCACATAATCGCTGCATACACGTATCATAGTGAGTAATTACACTCATGTCGTGTACTTAAATCTTAAGGGTGTACTGTATTTGTTTCAGGTACTGGTTCAGACTTCCTATGTTGCACTGTGGTTTGGTAAAAAAAAAATGGCCGAGATAAAACTTAATTCGTCTGAAATGGTAAGTAAAAAAATACCAGTATAATTAGCTCTGATAAATTTCATTGTATCATTGTATACTGGTCATTTTATAATTAAAGCTATGGTGAGAAACAGGATCTATTTTTACAAAAATTACCCACGCATTGGTCTATAAAAAACTTTTCTTATAATTATTAGGTATTTATTTGTTAATTAAAAAAGTATTTTAAACCATAAATAATAATATTATGTCTATTTATTCCATATGTCTGTTTGTATATCCGCTTGGCTCTTCTAAACTAAACACAACATTAATTTTAATACAGTTTTCACTGGTTTTTACTATCATCGGAAATATTGGAGGGTTCGCGTGCATTTAATCAAAAGAAATATTGTTTATATTCATCCAATAAAAAAATAAAATACAGAGGAAGTAATAAATAAAGCAGGTAACAAAAGGCAGCTTAAGAGCAATTCCATCCAGGCAACCATAACAACAACATAAAGAAAATGATATTTCAAAACTTAATGTCTGAGACAACTTATCTGTGATGATAGGAGTTTGCAAGGAAATCCATGGAGAACGGCTAGTCTATATCTAGGTATACTAATATTATGAAGAGGTAAAGTTTGTGAGCTTGTGACGTTGCAGGGGGTAATCTCTGGATCTACTGAACCTATTTTTTTTTATTATTTTGCTTATAGGAAGCCACGCGGTAGTCCTAAATGTCATTGAGGACTTTTTATCCCGAAATTATCAAGAGAACTCCGAAATTACCGCGGGTGAAACCGCGGTGGACAGCTAGTCTTCTTTATAAATAAAAATGAATGTTTGTATGTCTGTCCTTTATTCGTTTCGAAACCATCGGTCCGATTGTGATGAAACTTTGGCGGGTTGTTCTGCCTGCGTCCGCAAAGGTGCCTGATACCAAAACTCAAGCGGGGCACAGCTAGTATAGGTATTATAAAAGTCTTAACACAATAGTCGAAAAAGATATTATCGACATCAAGTGGACGCAGATAAGCAATAACATGTTAACCCACAATATTAAGTTATTGATTCAGAACGCTTTATTAAGCGTTATAAAACGTTTTATAATTATGTGTTTAGTTTATTAGATTGTTCAAATACCAACAAAATTTTAAAAATAAAAAAATATTGAAACAAAATGACGCTATGATTTTAAAACACGATTTACTCAAAATTTCTCCAATGTAGGTTAACACACTATTGCTTATCTATGTCCAAGTATAGTAATACTTAGAGTAACCATCGTTTAAAAAGACTAGAGGGTTCAACGCTGTTTTCCTCTATTTCCGTGGTTTCAACAAAACTGCGGCGGCCTTCATCGGACATGACGCAAGAAGAAGATGGATCGTTGGCGGGCAACGCTCGAAACGAACGTCACATTTCGCGTCGCAAATGTTTCAGTTTGCCCAATGAAGTTATTTATCATTTTGCCGCCATGTTTTGTGATGAAAGTCTGAACATGCTGCGGAAATCTCACGAAGGGTCCGTGTCCGTTGTCCCTTTTGTCAGTGTAGGCTGGAGAATACGCAAATACGTGGGTCTGATGACACATTTAGAAGACAGTTGGCGGATTCATGATTTTTGACCCATGAAAAGAAGAAGAAGAAGAAGAAAATACATTTATTTCAGCACAACACACAAGAAAAAGAAACAAACATCAACAGTGCCTAATCTTAAGAAACATAGATAATATCTCTTGCATGCTCTGCCGAAAGGGTCACCAACTCAGCATTAGCTAGGTGCGGGAACACCTAGCGCTGGTATAATAATAATAATAATTAAACTTTAGTTATTGAAAGCCAGTTTCCTTTCCAGGCTAGGTGTGTTTACGTGTTTACAATCTTCGACCACACTCACTTAACATCCGCAGGGCAATTATGTAACTTTTGTTGCTATCATATTTCAGTTTCAATAAGAAAAATAGGGATTTTGCTATCAATCAATCATGTATAAGCAACTTCATCTTTTGAAGTAATTACATTTATTTAGGTTGATTCTGAGGGTTGATTACTAAATTGACAGGGGACGATAAAAGAACATTAACTAACCACAAAAAAAGAGTTTTTAAAATTATTTTCTGTCTGTCTGTCTGTTCGCGATAATCTTCGAATCTACTGAACGGAGTGTCATGCGGTTTTCACAGGTAGATTAAGCTTAGCCATGAGCTACATATAGGCTTTGTTTCATTGAAATCAGATGTCGGGGAAAAAAGTTGTTGTATAAAAAGTTAACCTTTCGCGCGGGTGAAACCGCGGGGCACAGCTAGTAAAAAACAAATTGTATCAGGTACAGTTAGTGCAGTCTAGTCGTAACATTTACGTAGTTTGTATATTAGGTATATACTTATACCGAAATATTGGTAACTAATCAAACAGACTTTGCTAACAATAATAGATCAAGCAATCATTACCTACTTACTCTCTTTTTACTTTTTAAATTATTTTTGAAACTAAGAAATGCAGATTGTGGACGGTCTTATTGGTAGTGTGAAGCCATCTCCCTTCTACGGTCGCCACTGAAAATCAGCGTCGTGGAACTTAGTGCCACGGCTTAATGCTGAGTGGTAGCCATTTTGGTACCAAGTAGGTATTCTAGTTTTAAGACTAACGCTTGTACTTGTTTTATCTTTATTGTATCAAATAAACTTTTTTCTATACTATCCTATTCTATTCAATCATGTTACTAACAAAATGATCTAAGTTGGTCCAATGAATTAATAAATAGGGATGTTGACTACTTTTGAAAATCAAAATTCTAATTAGTCCGTCAGTTAGAAAATAAAAAAACAATAGACACGTATTTTTTGCTTTTTTAAATAAATTAAAATATACAGAGATAAAGCGCATTAAAGTTTAGGGTGAGGGGGTCGTGACGTCACTAACCGCAAAACCGCCATACAAACTGTCAGAATAGTGACGTCACGCGAAATTTCAACTCAATATATCACCGTTATTTTTTGATTACGTAAAAAAAGAAAAAATACGTGTCCAATATTTTTTAATAATCTACAAGACGGACTAAAAAATAAAAAATAGTCCACATGCCCATTATTATTGTTATTACTTGTCCTTTCTTTTTTAATAATCTGTAATTTTCTTCTCGCAAGTGACATTTAACGTAGGTACCTATATAATATAACAATAATATAACATTTACAATACATAATTGCGTACAATAAAAAGCCCCTTTGGGTGAATTTTAACGACGCCCAAGCGACACTCGACCCATCAGGCCCAAACAAAAGCCATCGAAACAATGAGCTCTTTTAATATTACTCACCGAGCCCTAACGAGTTTTATATTGCTTCGCGAAATGGAGGACATCAATCAGATAGTTGTGTCTCAATAATTATAATCTAGACATATAAATGAAATTGAAGTGTCTGTTTGTAATCTCAAATTAACAGCTTTGCACTAAATGCATGCGAAAGTATATATTATAGGTACTTACACATCACACTCTTGTCTGTTTGTTCCGGCTGATCTCTGAAACGACTGGACCAATTTTAACGGGACTTTCACTGGCAGATAGCTAATGCTATAAGGAATAACTTAGACTACTTTTATCCTGAAATTCCCGCAGTATCTCTGAAATTTACGCGGGTGAAGCTACAGACGTCAAGTACATTCAATTGCTTTATAGTAGGTATTGAATAGAAAATAGGAGCCTAAGCCATTTAGGTATTTATGACTAGCTATACCCCGTGGTTTCACGCTTGTTAGTTTCAGTTTCCGCGGGAAATCCGGAATATTCCAGATGACAACGTGTATGCGAAATTTCATGATAATTGGTCGGATCGGACAGACAGAGAACTTGCAATAATATAACTATATACCTAATGTGTGGTTAAAACTCATTTTTGATGAAAATTTTACAGTATAAACAGTACACAGTATTAAAAAATGCCAGCGGAGCTAGGATGCGCAACATGATAAAATTTTATCGAGCCATTTTATCGATTCTCGTCGACATAATATATCGTTTTGTCTACCAGTGGTAAAAAATGTTTAACCGAATCTAGTCTTAACGCAATACCCCATTACTGCACTTTTTTGCTTGGACGCCCACAAATATTTGTCGTGTCGACAATTTTATCTTTCGTTCGATAAACATATCGTGACGCGCATCCTAGCTCCGCTGGACGGCTAAATTTTTAGACAAAAAACGACTGCAGGACTCCATATTACGTATATATAGCTTTATGTAATGGAGTGTTTATTAAGTAAATAGCCAATGGTTTAGCAACTGGTTTTATTGTGATATCCCACATTTTACTTTTATTTGACTGATTCTCAGCTCTTTATCCCGAAATAAAGCCGCCGTCCGGTCCCATATCAAAGGGAACCTCTCTCGTTGGAGGCGAGACAAAATAACCTTTCATTTTTCTAAATACCTCATGAAAAAGTGAGATGTTAGCACATTTATTTATTTACCAATTCTTCAGGTCCGTTTGAGGTCAAAATAATGATGCTTGGCTTTCACACAGCGCCACCTAAACTAAGCGGAGTGGCCGGTACGTATATAAGTATAAAATCAGACAACTGATATTATACTTATATACGTACCTTTATACGTCCTCTGTGTACTTGTTCGATACGCAAACGACCACATCCTTTCACACTTTACTTGCTCTAAATACCTATTGAAAGTTAATCACCTGCGTTAGTTTCGGAGATTCCGCAGGTATTCCGAGATAAAAGTACTTGCTATCGTATACATATTTTTTCTGTACCTATAACCTTAAAAACGTGTGCAAAATTTAATGTAGTTTCTTCCGCATTGATTTCAACGTTCCCGTGGGAATTTCGGGATAAAAAGTAGCCTATGTCCTTCTCTGTACCTCTGACAACGTGTATGCAAAATTTCGTGGTGATCGGTTGAGCCGTTTAACCGTGAAAGCGTAACAAACAAACAATCAAACAAATTCACTTTCGCATTTAATATATTAGTAAGGACGTAGCGTAGGTAAGTTTCAAAAAAGAAGCTTTCAAAACTATACAAGTACAAGCGGACAACATTGGAAATTGATGACCTGAGTAACGACCCTGACGACCCGATTGGCGCAATGGTCACCATGCCTGCCCGCTAATCAAGGGGTTCCGGGTTCGATTCCCGGTGGGGGTGGACTTTGTGTGATGAACACAGGGTTCCATTTTTCAGTCTGGGTGTGTTTATATATCTATAGTATAATATATAAGTAATTCTATGTAGTATATACCACGTTTGCTTGGTTTCCACGACACAAGCTAATAATAGCTTACTGTGGGATCAAGTAGATCTGTGATAAACTGAAGTAGATAAACTCGCTGTGCCTAAGACTAGGCTCCATAAAATTTCTAAGTCATTTAAAGGACAATGTATACGCTTTTACAACAAACTCCCAAACGATGTAATTAATTTGTCAATTAATAAATTCAAGACGCTTATTAAACACAGATTATGCGATAAAGCATATTATAGTGTAGTAGACTATTTAAATGATACAGACGTTTGGGAATGAATTGCTCTATCCAATTACTATTTTTTGTTCTCCTAGTTTATAAGTAAGATCATTTAAAGACAGCCCTGCTGAGTTTCTTGTCAGTTCTTCTCAGCAGACGACGTATTCCGAACTGACGGTAATTTATAGTTTTAAGAACCTGCTGACGATTACAAGTGATTGTAACCAATCCTAAGTAATAAAGAGCTTTTGAATTTTGAATTTTTTGAATTCTGTGTGTTGTGATGTGGATTATTATTATTATTATTATTATTATTATTATTATTATTATTATTATTATTATTTATGAGTGATTTTCTTTTACCATTTCTTTAATGAAAAAAAAAATATGACACATGTAGACTCCATATTATGTGCCAAATTATCCTCGGTCTATACCAAGGTCTTTTTCGCGGGGCACGAGGAGGCATGAAATTGGTGGGAGGTGGAGAGTGTCCCTTCTTTTTAAAATCTCTATTCTTTGCTTGTACACACTATGGTTTTTAAACGCGTCATATTGTTGTTGATATATAGATATATAGAAAGATATAGATATAGAAAGATTTATTTAAGCAAGAGGAGAAACACAACACAAATGAACACATACAGAACAACACAAATGAAGACAATTAAAGAATAACAAAATAAATTAAAACAATTAAAGAATAACAAAATAAATAAAGAAAAAAATAAAAACAAAACAAGGAAAAACGAAATAAAACTAAACAAGAAACAATAATATATTTTTCATTACTCATACTCGGAAAGTAGGTCTGAAGTTGCCTGAGAAGCGGGTTGAAAGTAACCCTTTTCAGCCCTAGGGAGAATCGCTTTCAACTGACAACTGTCAAATTATTAAAAAAGAACTAGGTCTATTTTCACATTTCTATTGAACCATGTTTCAACTTTCTATACAGCCAGCGCGATGTAAAATTGAAATAACGTAAAGTTTAAGTAGGTATTAATTAAAATAAAATTCACTCACTTTTTCTTAAGCTAATTCCTATTTATATTTTTTTATTTTCTTTAATTAATACTTAATAATTAAAGATAATATTTTTTTTAGGTCGCCACAATGTAAATAAAAAATACTGGCTGAATAGCTAGCTGGCTAAAGAAAAAGAAATAGGTGGGAAAGTGTCAAGCGACTATCCGATCTTCACTCATTTTTTCTTTAGCTAGGTAATTCCTATTTTTATTTTGACTTTCCTTGCATTCGTAATGAAAAGCACAGTGTTACCCTCGGGAGAAAGACTTATTTAGTCCCTCGATCTATAGGCGCCCTCGCTACGCTCGGGCGCCAAACCCCGTCTCGGGACTGAATAAGTTACTTTCACCCCTAGGATAACAATGTACTATTGTCACTTGTGTGGTGTGTCTCCACGCTCAAAATGGTCCTTGACTCAGCATTATGTCGTGAGTGTGGGAACACTCACGACGCTGGTTTTCAGTCAAGGCCATAGTGAAACACAAAGAAAGGACACACAAAATATAATACACAATAACTCCACACATAATAGATACATAAATTTATAAAAAAATAAAAAATAATACTTAAAATGCAATACTTAAAATATGTACATCTATATATACTACTAGGTACTATAATAAATCCACACATAATAGATACCTTTTACATACAAAGTACTTAAAATGCGATACTTAAAATATAACAGGCACTGATCTCGACAACTGGGAATGAGGATGGCAGGATGATAATAGTGCTGGTTAAGGGCTGTTGAAATGAATAAATTACAGAATAACAGTACCTATACATCGGGGAAACACCCCGTTCCCGCGGTAACAGCTAGTTTAACATAAAATACTTATGTAAAAGTTTATAGTTTGAATAAGCAACAAAAGTTCTCCCCCAGCAAACGGCTGGTGATGTAATCTCGGAGTTATCTCGCCTACGACCGCTGTTATCCCATCAGAACTCGTTAACCGCGCCCGAGGACTCGCCCAGTCTTCAGTAATCCACTTACCGAGAAAGTATTGCTTATCTTCTGCTACAACTGTACCCCGCGGTTTCGTTCGCATCGACCTCGGAACGCCCATGGGAACTTTGCAACGCAATGAAAAGCATGTAAATTGTAATCAGTTCATCCGGAATATAAGAGCATTCTGTGTATTATTTACTGAATTTATTTAGCTGAGTATAAACGGGATTAAGTGACAAACTAATTCGAATATTTCTTACGAACTTTTACATGTTTTTGTGTTTTGTAGGCGCATAAACTACTCAATAAACATACTGGGACAAATAAAAAGAGCACTAATGTTGCTTAAAACTCGTAAGCAAAAGTAATCTTTACTTTTTACGAATGTTCCATGAAAGTTGAAACCAGAGCCCTTATTCACTATGACCATAACGCGTAACAAAAATTTTTATTCCCTCGTTCTCAAAGAAGTTTCACTTCAAATAAACACATTTACAACGTTTCTAATCGCATACAGCATATTATTTTTTTAATATTTGCGCACCATGGAACGTTTGGAATTGCATTTTTGGGAAGCGCGTTATGGGCAAGGAATGTTGTTGGTCATCGTGAATAAGGGGCCCTATATGTAAATTTTGCTGACTAAATACATTTTATAAAATAAAACTTTGTTCTCCCCTTGAATAAATAACTATTTTGTATTTTATCATATTCCACTATAGCTGATGCCCGCGGCGTTCGTCGCCTTAATGTAGATTTCGTCAATCAATTTTCTATCTCTCGGGAATAGAACCTACCTATTTTTTTGGATGAAGGACGTCCTCGTCTGTACCCCACAACGTGTATGCGTTCATGAAGCTCAGTAGAGGAATTTAGGCGTGAAAGCGCAATAAACAAACAAACGAACTCACATTGGCATAGGATTGAAACTAATTAAAAAGGAAACCGTAACGGTCCAGGGTTTCCATTGCCCACTTTAGTTGCAAAGTAAGTACTAATTTTCTGTGGAAAACTAGGTAGAGTACACACTGAAAGCCTATAATTGAACTTGCAGTTTGGCGATTCGAAATGAGGTTACAACTTGTATTACACAGCAGCGGCGAATGGCAACGCGTCCATTAGCGGCCGGAAGTGGCCGCCGCGCGCCAGAGCCTACATCCGGTGCCGAATCGTTCGCGAAACAGTTACCAAGAGGTTGTGGGGGTTAATTCCCGCTTGAAATTACGTTTACGAATGTTTGGGTTGTCGCATTCACTATGTTTGCGTTGAACTCTATTTGTGGAGGGTTTTTTTTAATAAATCATTTGTATCTTTATGCCATAGTTTTATGCTAAAACGTCAGCTTAGAAGAGATTTCACGGAATCCCCGCGGGAACTCCCAAAAGGAAAAAAAGTAGGTGAAACAGTAGGGAACAGCTAATACATACCTAATTATGTAGATTCAAGCAGTGCTGTTCTTAATCTACCTTTAAAAACTCCATGACGATCCATTCAGTAGCTTCGGTGATTATCGTAAACATACAGACAGACAGTAAATTTATCGCCCCCTCTCAATTTTTTGGAAAAAATATTCAATGTAGGTACAAATTGATATACTCGTCTCGTTGATACTACACTTCCCTAGAACTATTGTAATAGACCGGTGTCCTCAACTTCCCTACGACGTTAACACAATGGTATGGGGTAGAATGGGGTAGGAAGGTATATGTGGGAGGAGAGGCCTTGTGTATCACATTCAGTTGCCATGGCAACCGGCGTCGCACCTGACAACCGCCCATAGCTTATTAAGTCGACCGACTTCTGGTTGCCATGGAGTCATAGATGTTATTATGTGGTACGATGGAAGTCATTGCTACACTCAATGATATACCTACTCTATAATACACTCGGTAGATTTTGGTGCAAGTTGTTATTATGTACTTATTCTATTGACTTGATATTTGGCTTTTTTCAAATCAAATCAAATCAAATATGCTTTATTGCCCCAGAAGAGAAAATAAAAACTAAGACAGATAAAAAGTAAATACACAGCAAAAGGCGGCCTTATTGCTAGAGGCAATTTTTTCAAGGCAACCTTAAGGTGATACAGAGCTGTAAATAGAAACTAGAAGCGGGTGCTGGGTGCACAACGTAATACCTAGCTATATACTATATAAGGATAATACAACGCTAATACTTAGATATCCTGAATATAATACAACTTTATACACATACATATGCCATACGTACATACAAGTAGCAATAGGTGGTATAATACACATATAAAAATAAAAATAAAACGATATTTTACACTACATACATTAATCATAATTGGCTACTTGACAAAAAATTTTTTTTTAGTCCGTCGTGTAGATTAGTAAAAAATATTGGACACGTATTTTTTCTTTTTTTACGTACTCAAAAAATAACAGAGATACATTGAGTCGAAATTTCGCGTGACGTCACAATTCGGTGCGGTTTGTATGGCGCTTATAATGAATATTGACGTCACGAGCCCCCCACCCTAAACTTTAATGCGCTTTATCTATGTTAATTTTCATTAAATTGAAAAAGCAAAAAATACGTGTCTATTATTTTTTTATTTTCTAATTGACGGACTAATTAGAATTTTGATATTCATACCTTGGAGAATACCCAATTACTGTGGATAGCCACTTAGAGTTAAATAGTGCTTTTGAAGTGCAGCTTTAAAAGAGCCCAATGACTCTTTCTGTCTGAGCGAGTCGGGGAGAGAGTTCCACAGGCGTATACTTTCGACAGTGAAGGATTTTTCGAAAATTCGTGATTTATGGAAAGGGACAGCAATCAGTTTAAAAGTGGAGTTTTTCTATGTTTAATAATACCTAATATCCAAACAATATTGCTTCACATTCAAATTACCGGTGCCGCGGTGTGTAAACGGAATAATGCGCGAAAAATAATGCGAAATTGTCTATTGTAAGCGTTTTGGTTAATACCAGGTCTTTTTTTCCACTTTGTATTTAACCGATATTAGGTATAAATAAACAATTAATACGTCAGTTCCATTGTTTATAATGTGAAACTAGTTGGTTCCCGTGATTCCACCTGCGTTAATTTCGGAGTTCCCACGGGAATTTCGGCATTAAAAAGTGCCCTATAGGACATAGGGCACTTTTTAATGCTTCTTTCTACCCCTGACAATGTATATGCAAAATTTAATGGTGATCGGTCCAGCCGTTGCTGTGTTACTTTTGGAAATTCAACTTCTAGGCGGTGAAAGTGTCGAAACGCGGGTAAAACCGTGGGTCGCAAACTGTTATAATTTATTTTACTACATTTTATTTTCCTATTCCCTGTTTTCACTTGACTTTATTGATATAACAGTTATTTCGATACCAAATCAATAGATAAGTACAGACTGTATTTGCGTAACAGTAAAGTTGAATTTGAATAGAGATGTGTTGTCTACCTAGCTCGCTCGATTTCACGACTGAAATGTTTGCGCGCGCACCTTTTTAATTGTGCCCACTCACGCTTGGCTCTTTTTTAATTGGACACTATCGTGCTCGGGCAAGCGTAAACCGTTTTTCACTGAACAATTTTTCCCACCTGGCAACTCGCTGACGGAAATTCTCGGAGCACGTCGTATTATTTAACTCTATGGCTATATGATAGAGATTCTTAAACCGGGATAAATGTAGACGTTTTTAGATGTTCTAAATCGTCGTGGAGATTTAGAACACTGAACGTGAATGGAGTGGAAGTTATAGAAAAAAAAATGAGATTTGAACTGACGGTGCCCAGGGATTCCGGGATACAAAATACACTATCTCCTTTTCTGCAAATCTTAACTAATGATAGGCTGAATGGTTGAGGAGTGAAAGCGTAACAAACAAACAAACTCACGTTCGCATTTATAATAGTAAGGATAGAGATTTGAAATGTTTCTCCTGGTGCCCAAAAAAGTTTCACTTCAAAATAAAGTAGGTACTTCAACAGCTTCTAGCCTACGTTGAACTAATTTATTTATTTATTTTTAGGAAGACCAACAGCTTTCCAGATAAAAACACTTTTAATGCTGGCTAAGACAATGCAAATTGTCATAAAGTGTCCTTCAAATCGCTCCTAACTCTTGTCGGATGGAAGCAGTACATAAGCCCCCAGATATATTGTTTATCGGCTAAACTTTATTATTTATAGATCAGTAAGTTTAGAGTTGTCAAGTGGGAGCCCGGCCGGACGGAGATAAGGGGCTAAGTACCTAAGTCTCGGATTATTCTGAATAACTTAGGTCTTAAGCGAAATGCACTTCATTGTCTCTTAAAACGGAAGTACCTACTTAGCATTATAAAAGTAATTTTATCTCCTCCCTAGCTGGTTTTTGCAGTTTTAATAACAAAATAATATATGCGGGTATAGGCATTTTAGGCTCAGTTTTTTTTATAGAACTGTGCCCCGCGGTTTTACCCGCGTGAGTTTCGGAATTCTCGCAGCAAGTCCAAAGTAGCCTAATTTACTTCTTATAACATCAGTTGATTAGCAGTGAAAGTCCGTGAAAAATGCGTGAGTGTCGTGAAACACTTGGATAGATCAAAGTTTCTGCGCCGCGTAATTTCCGATAAATAAAAAACCACTAGGCAACCAATATATTTAATCATTCGAAAAACCATCAAACAATAAGCGCGCACCTATGACGCCGTGACGGAAAATTTCTTTCACGTATGAAATCCTAGCCCCCGCCCGTACCGTGCGATAAAGAACTTCGTTCTAATAATAAAAATCCTTTGACAACATCACGCAAAGCCGCCTAAAAGTTCCGAATTAAGCATATTTTGTGTAAATACATACATAAAATACACGCCAAAAATGATGATTTGCGAGTAAACAGATGTTACCATGATACGGGGATCGATCCCGCGTCACCGAGCATAACAGTCTGTCACATTAATTAACCACTACACCAGCGGCGCTGTCAAATGTCAAATAAGCCTTCGTGGAGGTTTGCTACTGAATAAATGCCGAACTCCGCTAACGTTCAAGGTCTTCGAGCTCATTAATTTCATTAATCTTCTTTAAAAGGCATGTATGTATATCGTACTCCTTGGTACTCACACAAATTATACATGTGAAGGAGTACATATAATATTATGTATAGAGACAGAGCCCTTTTATGTGGATTAATAACACACAATCACAAGACGCCACACATCTTAAGACGCCATATTGTTACAGTTCATTTATATAGTATGTATAATGTATATCTACATCTATACATATAAAATGCTTTGTCCTGGATGACTGACTGACGCATCAGCATATTCAACGCACAGCCCAAACCGCTGATCGTAGAGATCTGGAACTTGGAGTGTGTGTTCTTTGTTTGTTTCATCAGATAAGAAAGGATTTTCCGAAATTCCACCCCTGAGGGGGTGAAAAGAGGGGGCAAAGTTTGTATGGAACAATTCCGTAAAACTATAAAAAAAGAAAACTCAAAATTCCTATTGATTAATTAATGGAGAGAGTCCCAAATGCGCGACTCGCCCCAGCACAACATCAATAAAAGAAATATAATATATACTTTATATAAATTACTCGTAAAACGAAGCCGCGGACAAAAGCTAGTATACACATAAATTAAAGGAGAATAAACTGACGATCAGCTGTGTGTGTCTGAAACATGAAATCAGAAATGTTGTTCAAGGATTTCTTGTATAATATAGACGAGCAATAAGAGAGGATCTCTAGCAGTAAGGCCACTTGTTGCACTGTCCTTTCTTTTTTAATCGACTTCCAAAAACGAGGTAATTCTCAATTCGACTGTCTTTTCTTTTTTGGCGTAATGTTTAGTGTGGGACGTCTGGGGCAACGAAGTACACAATATATTTGAATGGTTTGTAATTTAACCTTTAAGCGAGTGGGAGGGAGATGAGACGCGAGCAAAACCGCCGGCAACCGCTGCTAAGTACAAACTCATATTAATTTCACATCAAATTTATTACTCAGCAGTTTGCACGGCGCGCGGCGCTGTCGTCAAACGACGAGACTCGGGCCACCAGCATTGTTGAAATTGTTAATTCCCTTTGTTCAAAACTTACTTGTTTATTAGCTATACTCATTGTATTGTGCCACCGTACTATTTATACTACCACGATCACAAACACACGCGCGCACACACATATGCACACACACGCGCGCACACACACATGCACACACACGCGCGCGCACACACACATGCACACACACGCGCGCGTACACACAAACACACACATATAGTGGAGAATATGTTTCGAAAATATGTTGACATAATTATGGGAATAATGGGAGTCCTACTAATATTATAAATGTGAAAGTGTGGATGTTTGGATGTTTAGATGTTTGGATGTTTGTTACTCAATCACGCAAAAGCGGCTGAACGGATTTGTATGAAATTTGGCATGCACGTTGTCAGGGGTACAGAGAAGGACATAGGGTACTTATTATCCCGGAATTCCCGGCGGAACTCCGAAATTATTGCGAGTGAAACCGCGAGGCACAGCTAGTACATAATAAACAAATTTTATTTCAGAAAAAGGCGACTTTGATTATGTCAGTTGTTCCGGTCAACTTGCATGTAATACTAAATTTCAATAGAATCGATTCATTCATCACAGAGCATTCGTTTTATTTACTGAATCAAATTAGCAAGAAAGCTTTTAAACTTCCAAGATCTCTATAAACCGGAGATGGTGGGCGTTTTTGTCGATCTAATTAAAATAGCTGTAAAATTTCAAAACTTCACGGTCACAGCAACTTTCCGGAGAATTCGGGTTTCCACGAGACGAGCGCTCAAACTTGTTTATGGTTTAATAAACGTCGGTTTCATGTCGGCAGCGTCCTATAATAAATTAACTAATTCCCTTCATCCTTCATCCTTCATCCATACCAAAGAATAGAGATTATATGAAGAAGCGACACTCCCCGCCTCCCACCAATTGCATGTCTCCTCATGCCCCGCGAATGCTACTTAAGTTACTACCGAGGAAGTTTCACACAGATTCTACATGACGTGACAATTGTCACTGACAGCTGTCTGTCAACTGTCAGCTCGCTGTCAACCCTACGATACGCACACACGCACAACACGTGTACATACAAGTCGGCCGTTTTTACTTGTGGGAAAGTACTCAAATCAGTTCACTTGTACGAAGTGTCACCGGGCTGTCCATGCCACAGAACAGATAGAAGCGGAATCAACTAAGTTTAGTATTAAAACATGCGGCTGCTCTATGGAAAAACAAAGCAACTTTTTTTTTTAATGAGTTTTTTTTGCCATTTTTCACGTAGATATAACAGACTCACAACCATCGAAAAGAATTGAAAGTCTTACGGCCGCACTCACGAGTTGTTTTCTCTGTCGTAGTCGTCTACTCGAAGTGCGGCCGTTAGAGAAATTAAAATTATGAAGAACTCTTTACAAGATCTGCTTACAGTTAGTTAGCATGGCGCTGTGTAATCTATACCTACATATAAAATGCTTTGTCCTGAATGACTGATGGATCAATGCACAGCCTTAACCGCTGAAACATGGAGGGTGAGTTCTTTGTATGACGTAGACATCCGATAAGGAAGGATTGTTAAAAATTCAACGCTTAAGAGGATGAAGCGGGGTTGCCAAGTTTGTATGGAACAATTCCGCGGGAACTTCGAAATTATCGCGGGTGAAACCGCGCGGGACTGCTAGTAATATTATATTATTTGAACGTTATTGTCGTTAAATATTTATTTTTCGTTTTTCTAACTTATTTAAACTTATTTTAAATAAGTAAGTAGGTAGGTGATATTAAAAGTGATGATCCACCAGTCATTAGCCACAATTGATCAGGCCGCAACATCAGGCGGCTTATCTAAGCGGAGATAATGGTATTTGTTCGCATTACGGCGTTTTCCGGACCCAGACCCCGGACCCCGGACCCCGGTCCCGGACCCAGCCTATTCCGTGACCAATGTGAGCATACACAAACTCCACTTCGTATTTCACTTGTAATTTCATCATAGCTGTTCGCAGTGATTTATTCACCCGCTTGAATTTCGGCAATCAGCGTTCCCTCGGGAGCTCACCAAATGTGTTGTAATTAAAAAAAAAAAACATATTTGGACGCAGATAAGCAATAACATGTTAACCCACAAAATTAAGTTATTGATTCAGAATGATTTATTGAGAGTTAGGGAACGTTTTTTAATTATGTGTTTACCTTATTACATTGCTTAAATATGTAATTAAATATTGAACATAAAAAATGTTGATATAAAATGGCGCTCCTACTTTTAAAACACGATTTACTCAAAATTTCTCCAGTGTGGGTTAACACACTATTGCTTATCTATGTCCATTTAGTTTATGCCTTTCATCGAAATCCGGTCATAATCTCAAACATTATACCTACTATTCTAGCTGTTTCCCGTGGTTTCACTCGTGTTAATTTTAGCGTTCACGCGGTAATTTCGAGATAAAAACTAACCTATGTCCTTTTCGGTACCCCTTTTGTACTCAACGTGTATGCAAAAATATCCCTGAATGTGATTGGATACTTTTTTACTCCGGGGAAAAGGGTTCCCGAGGGAAACCCCTAGTTTATGCGCGTGGAAAAAGAGGATAAATAATAATAATATCACACAAAACCAATATCTCACTTCGATTCGACGGAGTTACTTTCGTAATTTATAAAAGGTTTTCATTGAATGGCATTGCTGGGTTACCGATGCGGCTATAGTACCCGCTGTATCGATATCGACGACGCGCGACGCATCGTTTGTTCCCTTCCTTATTCTATTTTGTTGACAAAAACATCTTCGCCACGTATTACGAGATTGGATAAGTTATATGGAGTGAGAGAATTGGTTCCGCACACGCTTTGTTTGCCTGGAGCGATGCTGGCAACATTAAAAAAACTTGTTTTTTTTTTCATTCTTCTTCGGCCCAAATTTTTGTTGAGAAATCATTCTTAATTTTTGTATCACATCAAATTAATGTTCCAAAGTTGTTTTTTTTTTAATGTATCTTTGAATAGATATTTCCCAACACGTTGTAGATATTTCCTAACGGTTGATCCAAATTAGTAAGAAGTAATATAGGCACAGATAATATAATACTATATATAGGCTTTGATAACATTTTGAGTAAGAGCCGCCTAACTTACTTTGTATGAACGAAATACGTAGGTAATTACGTGTATAATTGGTGTGCTGATTACGCAGTGGGTAAAAGTAGGTTGTAGTGGGGTGGCACTTGGTGTTATACGTAAGATGTGTATGCGTGAAAATGGATTCTGAATTTAGGCAAAACAAAAATTAAAATGTTAGTTAATGACATGTATGTGCACAATCACAAATAACATAAACTAAATTACTGGCAAGTGGCAAATAAGATGGTATGATGGTGATGGATGGCATAAATAAATAAGCGTTTAAGTTGGGTGGTGGGGAAAAACAAGAACCTGAAGGTCATGAGAAATTAAAAAAATAGTTGCGTATAGATTTTCTAATTAGCCAGTACGGCAAAAGATAAAATAAGATTAAATTATTATTACAATTAATTAAAAATGAATAATTATTAAGTCGTCTTAGATAATATTGCCATCTTTTAGAAGTTCATACTGCTTTTGATTCCATACAGTTTTCGTGAACATGTCGATAGCAGAAAATATATTATTTGTGATATTAAAATATCCTGCTTTTTGATTGGAAATTAATTATTTCGTGGAAATTTTCATTAAAAACAGGTAACAGGCATGTCCGTGTTATGAAAATAAAAATTCCATTAGGTCCGTCAGTTAGGTAATCAAAATAATATAATAATAGACAAGCATTGCAAATTTTGCGTTTTCAAATTAATGAAAAAATACTTTATAGATAGAGCGCATTAAAGTTAAAAAGGGTTCATCCTACTAATATTATAAACGCGAAAGTTTTTAAGTATGTATGGATGGATGGATGTTTGTTACTCTTTCATGCAAAAACTACTGAATGGATTTAAATGAAACTTTACAATAATATAGCTTATACATCAGATTAACACATAGGGTCCTTTTTATCCCGGAATTTCCGCGGGAACTCTGAAATCAACGCGGATGAAACGCGGGGCACAACTAGTGACGTCATAATTACGTATGAAAAGGTGACGAAGTGGACATTTCGACTCAATATACACGTTTATTTTTAAGCGCATTTGAATAAAAGCTTATGTTTTATAAAAAAGTTTTTTTTTAGTTTTCTCTATCGAGATGACTTCTAAGATTTTATTACAATGTTAGTCACAAAAAAGCTTAATGTCTACAATTCTTTCAAATATTTAATAGAACACGTGACGCACCGTTGCCGAGGGTTCCTGCAGCCAATCCGGGACCTCCGTGCGGTATTAGAGTCCCGGAGTCTCGGTGCGGATAATACCGGGATAATAGCCGGACAATTGCGGCTTTCGGCTCCTGTAACATATTGAGCTTTGCCGGCAACCTACGCGGTTTCAATTCTTCGGCTTGCGAGCCGCAGGGATCAGTGGAAAAAGGGCTTAAAGGTTTTCCGAGCAAATGGAAACTACATGAATATTTGCCCCAAAGCCCTTCATTGTTTCAGTATTTTCATGATATTAGCAATGATAAAATTATCATACTTATAATATTGGAAACGCATAATCTAATCCTACAGATATTATAAATGTGAAAGTGTGAATGTTTGGATGTCTGTTACTCAATCACGCAAAAACGGCTGAACGGATTTGGATGAAATGCATGCATGCTCGTTTTCAGGGATACAGAAAAGGACATAGGGTAGTTTTTATCCCGGAATTCCCGCGGGAACTCCGAAATTACCGCGGGTGAAACCGCGGGACACAGCTAGTATATTATAAAAATCTCATGTCACAGTGTTTGTTATCGAACTCCTCCGAAACGTCTTGACCGATTTTTATGATTTTAGTTGTATTATATTTCGTAGGTCTAAGAATAGGTCGTAGACTATTTTTTATACCCCTAGGTGATAAGGGTAGCCCTCTCCAGAATTTATTATATATTTTTTTGACAAAATTGTATTTCGGAGTTCCTGCGGGAATTCTGAAACCCACACGGGTTAAACCGCGGGGCTCGACTAGTTATGTAGATTAAATACTCGTGATTTACGACAAACCCACAATTTTGGGAATAGAAGATGATATTTCTCTTTCTAAATATAGAGCTGTAGTTATTGATTATTTTCTTGTCTTGTTACAGGTACCAGCAACCTTGGAGGCTACGACGCCACGTTACAACACATTCGTAAATACCAGATAACAGATTATTAAACAAAAGCTCTTTTCATTGTTTTAAAGTTATTCAAAAGAATATATTTAACACATGCTAGCAGTAGGAATAGCATAAATCAGCATAGTCAATAGTAAAGAGAAGTCCATAGAAGGGAATATATTTTGTTTGACTATAGAGTGACTCCTAGCAGCATATTGGTTAAAGTTCAGTAAGCATTGAGGCAAATAATTTTCTACTGATCTTTGATACGTGCTGAAACTTTGAGACGTCATGCTGGATGAGGACACAAGGACGTGAATCCTATTAGTCATCAGGTTACACGACTACGACATTTTTTGGCGGTTTTTATATCAATTTTTTTGATAATATACTATAAATGCTACAGAAATATAATCCAAAAATAGTATATTTTACCCTATTTTACATATCTTTTTCTTTTTAAATGTAATATTTTAGAAGATATGGTTGTACTAGTGTGACCGGATGAAATCTCTTAAAGCTCACAGTTTGAATAATGTATAAATTCGACTCTAGCTACGACAGCTCTACTACCGACAAGCATTACTTTTAAGTTTTAAGACTATGTCTGTCCGTCCATAACTGAATATGTCGCTTAATACTGAATAAATCTGGGGGCACGGCAGTGCCCCCGCCAAAACGAACCAAGCGAAGCGCACTACCTACCTTTTCTCGGAGCGCTTTGTCGTTTTTGTGAACCCTTATAACATGGGTTTGGATCGGGCCAAGCCATTTTGACTAAGGTGTAGAGTTTGTGAAGTTAGGCCTTGTAGAGTTAAGGCGTGTAGAGAAGCTTGGCTCTACATGAGATCTGATAACTTTTTGACAGTGCGAGTCATATTATGGTCTCGTCTTGGCAACATTTTACATGAGAATGTTTTTGGTGGGATTAAAAATTGTTACAGTAGCATTATTTTAACAGCAAGTCTACGTAATTGAAACCAGTTATAGGCCCCAACGACCTTCCCAGAGAGAGCGCCTTTGTTATACTCTGTGGGCGATTTGTAAACATCAATGAGATCGTTCTTCTATTAATCATGTTTAAAATTTTGTAACTCAAATACATCTACGCAAAATTGGAAAGTTTGAAAATAGCTTCCAGTTATTTCGGAATATAAGATAAAGCTGAGCGTCGTTTTTGTGAAATATAATGGGAAGGAAAGCGTAAATAGGTCTTCATTTATTCAACGCGTAGAATGAATAGCCAAGTCCAATATCTATTTACGTGTGTCTTCTCACTCTTCAATATCCTCGATTTCGTTCCTTTTCACGGATTGCTGTTTCGCGGAAATAATATTCCATGTTAAGTTATTCATTTCCTATAACGCACGTACGACTCTATTCGAGTAATTTTCTATCAAAACCGTAGGTACGCGAAAAATATATTGCCAAATTGGCGCATGCATATCAATAACCCGTATTACCTCTCGTTTCGCGCCTCGGCATCGAATGTTCGTTCGGCTAAAAGCGAAAACCTTTTCGGCGCCTTCTATTTCTGTTACATACTTAATTTTCATTTTTTTTTAACGCCGCGCAAAGCGACGCGCTCTCGCAATCTCGAACAATTTCCCGTCTATTTGACAACATTTTGTCGGGGTTCCCCTCCGCGGGCTCTCGCGCTGAAATAGGGAAATTCGAGTTCACCCGTCGCGTCGCCTCCAAAATGTAGTGGATTGTTTTTTGTTGGGTGTATATGAGTGTAACGTAGGCGTGCGTGACCCAGATTAACATCTTGTCATGTTTCCGGAAGGGTGTTTTTAACCCCTGCGAAAATGATGAGGTTCGCTACGGGCTCGCGTGTTAATATTTTTTTGTGTTAACGTTTTTATGTGACACAGGCTAGCGACCTTGTTTCAACTTGAACTGGATTAGGCGACTCAGTTATTTAAGAGACCGAGTTAAAAGACGAACGCGGCCTTTCTGTCTTAAAATTGTGAACGTGTGGTTTTTTAGTTCCGTCTTTTGGTTTGGAGAAGTAACAACCTTTACCAGATTGAACCTGTGAGATTGAATATAGTAGCGAAAGGTAACAAATCACAAATGCGCATTACAATCTACTTTGAAAAGAACAGCGTTCTCCCTACCTCGCGTTCCCCGTTGTTCAATTTGTCTGACAAAATGCAGCTGTGTCGTGACAAATTATCCTCCTCACAACACCATCTACGCACCATTTCAGCGCCGTGGGCGCACACTATGTTCCGTACTACGAGTTACGGCTATAGACTGAGCTCGATTGGCGTTTAATAACACGCTTGGTTGGTTACGAGTTCAGACACTTTGTTTTTGGGAAAGGTACATAAATAATCAGTGACAGCTAAGAGAAGTGAAGTCAAAAATGGATATCAAATTTCGATTCCATCTTCGGCTTTTGGTTGTTCATATATTTGTAAAATTGCTCTTCAATTAAAGTAGGTTATGATTTTACAGATCAGTTTTATCAGCGGATGCTCGTAATGAAAACAGACAACATTCGTTTATACTTTATACAATCGATTTTTTTGTGGCAGCTTTTTTGGCAAGTTGCGTACAATTAAGCTTATTGGGCATTACAGCTCTAGCATTAGTAAAGTGGGCAACCCGTGAGGCAACCGCTGCTAAAATGAAACCTTTCAGCTTGATATTTTGGCTGAGCAATATCGCAAATGGCCAGCGAGTGTCGCCCGGGGCGAATTCACCAGGCGCGCAGAACATTGCCGCAGTTTTACGTTGGCTTGCATTCAGAGACACTTGACCTCGGAGGCGGCAGCGCGCCAATGTGTTTAGGTGAAATTATTGGATTTCGATTTCCATTCAATTGCTTAAATTTCTGCTTATGCTTAATCGATTCTTTCATTTTGAAAAAGATTTTTTTCCACCTCAACGTAAAAGAGCTTTTTCTAAAAAATAATTTGTTTATTAATTAAAAAGTAAATTTTGACGTAATATTTCCAAGGAAAAGTTCGGCAGGGATGGGATATTATTTCCAAAAAAAAAATTAATAAAGTCTAAATCAAATTAACTTCGGTCCAAAAAGCAATTTGCTTGCAAAACCGGATATAATGAAACTTCCCGGTTCCTTAATTGAGCTTGGCACGGTGGGTGTATCGCAGGAATCGATTGCTAACACAGTTCGATACTCAGCTATCGACTAGTGGTTTTAGACCGCCCAGCTTGAACTAATCCGCTCAAAGTACCTTCACGATTGGTTCGTCGAGCACTCATTGAAGATGTTCTAAGATTTCTCGAGTAGACTCGCTGTGACGTCTAGATCTGCTGTTATAAGTACACGGATATACGTGCCTTCATACTTATGAACTTCCCTGTGATTCAGATGTAAAGCTTTCGAGAAAAAATTCACTCTCGTTCGTGAATTTTATGAAAAGTGTGTAAGGGAAGATCGTACATTAACTTCTGCTGTCATCATCAAATCGTCAAAGACACTCCTCGACTTAATCAAATTTATAAGGAAGTTCTCTCATCTGTCGGCGCAATTTACTTTCCCATTTGCAACGCCAACAGATCGTCCGCAAGTGTACACAGCGAGCGAGCTAATATTGGAGTAGTTTCCGTTTACTGGACCAAGACCGATCGTGGTGAGTCTGGTCTGCGAATCGAGAGCTTTACTAATTTTAAGTTAGTATAACTCGTTAGCATTCCATTTTGGATTGGACATAGTATATTGTTAGTTTTTTTACCTTATTACGATGTTTAAATACCAACAAATTGTTGAACATAAAAAAATGATGAAACAAAATGGTGTTATAATTTTAAAACACGATTTACTCAAAAAATTTTCAATGTGGGTTAGCGCTCTGTTGCTTATCTGTGTCCAATTGTAGGTACTTAATACTCTATTTTTTTCTTTAAAGTGGTGGATCTTGCAAAACTCATCTTCCAGTGTTTAATTTTTACTTGATGTGTCTGTTTGTCCTAAAGTATATTTAAATACATAGTAGTAAGTGAGAATGTGCCTGCCGATAAACTGTTTTTGCAGTTTGGCAGAAAGTAGCATTCAGGAAATATGATGTATTGTCATGTCATGTAATAAATAAAAAAAAAAAAAAAAATATTGCAACTGTGGACTGTTCGTCTTGATTAAAGTACCCAAATTCAATGTGGCTATAATTAAAAAAAAAATCACTTTCAGGAATTAAATTTAGAGCGTTCAGAAATTTGTCCAATTTATGCTTACGTTGAAATCAAAAACAACACTGTGGTTCAGGCATGGTTCAGGTGAATAAATGTGAAGTGCACACTTTGTACAAACATTATGGAAGATAGGTTGCACTTTGTGTATTTTACATTTGAAAAAGAACTTTCGCATTTGCACAGCGAACTCTGCGATGCATATTTTCTCATTTCGCAAATGGTGGAGGCGAGCCGCGGCGCTTTGCGCTGTAATGTTGGTTATCATTCGACCACTTCCTCCGAACGTAGTTAGAGGCATCACATGGATTAACTTTTGAGTGTTAGTAAATAACAGATAGATAAGAGACCAGAGATAATGAACTGCGATTTTAAAGTTTCATTGGCCAAGTTTGAATCGCTACAAGAGCGGTCTATCCTTCATACTTTCCATACCAAAGATCGTACGTGATGATAGCGTTGTATCAAATTGTTATGCAAATTTTTTTAAAGAATAGTTGACATTAATTCAGTACAAGCCGATATGGAATTGTTTGGAAATGATCGCAAGTAAAGCGATAGCACTGCCTTTTGCATGCCTTTGTTTAACTGATAAAATTTATTTTAACAAAAATAATATTCATTGTGGTGTAAAATGAGGAGAAGTTTATTTTTTTTGTACTTATCCTATTTTATATTGTACTTTTTATGAATGGGGACCAATAAACTCCTTTTTTTTCTTTATTTCTTTCTTTCTTTCTTTCTTCAATACTACTTGTTGTGAAGGGTAGGTAGAAAAAAAATATTGGGTATTGGATACGAAATTACCGCGGGAAATAACTTGTAAAAATAACTTAACTTATCTGACTAATTATAAACTGCGAACTGGACCAATGGGCATGTTGACTAATTATTTTTTTAGTCCGTCTTGTAGATTAATAAAAAATATTGGACACGTATTTTTTCTTTTTTTACGTAATCAAAAAATAACGGCGATACATTGAGTTAAAATTTCGCGTGACGTCACTATCCGGACAGTTTGTATGGCGGTTTTAGCGGTCAGTGACGTCACGACCCCCTCACCCTAAACTTTAATGCGCTTTATCTCTGTATATTTTAAATTATTTGAAAAAGCAAAAAATACGTGTCTATTGTTTTTTTTTATTTTCTGACTGACGGACTAATTAGAATTTTGATTTTCAAAAGTAGTCCACATCCCCATTGCGAATTGGACATAGTGCGCCCAGAGAGAAGGTAATCACTACGTAGTGCGCCTAAACGAATTGACGATATATTATGTAGAAATTGAAAATGAATTTGAAAATGGAAAGAACTTTATTTTACACAACACAAAGGATTACAAAGCACATGACCAAATAAGTATGAATATGAATGAATGCAATGACCGGTTTTTACATAGGTACAATGGTTAACTCCAAATCGGTGGGTACTGACGATCTCTTATGGTTTTTTTGTCGTAAAAGCTGCTGATCTTGATAATAATCAACGGGAATCCACTGAAATTGTTCCTTTTTTTATTTAAAATAACTACATTGACCAAATTACGCACTAGTGGCAAATTCAATAGACGTTATGTGCACAAAGAAAACATATTGAGGGAGTAAAATTCTACGTCGATGCCTGGTGCTGTGCCCCGTCATTTGTTTTTCAAATGTAACCGCCACAGCTGTTGCGCACCTCAGGCAATATGGCGGCCACAGCCAACAAAGCTCGCACACCGCAGCGACATGAATAATGCATTCACTGGCCTACTATCGTGATACTCCCGCGTCATTATACTAATGTCTGTATCTCTTATCTCCTCGTAATAAAGTGCTTCTTTGTTCATACATTACATACCATGTGAATGGCTGTCTTCCGGAAGATTAGTGGAGAGATCTCTCTCTTGTTACGCTGTAATTCGCGCCTTTAGGCTACTCGATGTTTGCATCTATTGCTTCAATGGATGCTAAAAAAGTGACGATTACAAGTGATTGTAACCAATCCTAAGTAATAAATAGCCTTTGAATTTTTGAATTTTGAATTATAGTCTGACCGATATCTACAGGTACCTATGATATTATTGTAATTAGGGGTGGGTCTGAACATTGAAAAAATTGAGAAACACAGGCGTTTTATATTACCAGCAAGGATTTTAAGAATTTGTGTCTGTTAGTCTGATTGTTCACGTATCACTCAAATATTTATCAATTGATCTGAGTTGAACCGCGTTCTCTCAGTTGCTTTTCATATTATGTACATAAGATTTTTAAAACAACAGATAAGCAATTTAACATAAAGTTATAGACTTATTCGTGCTGTTTATAAGGAATTATCTCTCTTGCTTAAGAACACCGAAATTTATGAATTATTGTTTTCATTAAAACTCGCAATATGGGAGTTTCAAACTTATAAATTACCCTGAAACACTCGCTGCATCCATGTTCATATCTTTTGTCTCCAAAGTCTTCGAATGTATTGATGTCAATTCGATTCGGGACTAGGCAGACTTCACTTGTTATGTATGATCCTCACGATCCTCTTTCGCCTCTTACATATTATTCTCTTGGCGTACACGGTTCGAGTCTCTTATAAGTTATACAAACATTATAACGATTAAGGTGTTTTTTTTTTGTACGTGAACTGAATGCGTGACCAACAATGAAAGAGTTCTGCTGATTTGTATTAGGATATAAAATTTAATAATAATAATAATCCACTTCACAACACTCAGATCTACTTGATCCCACACTAAGCTATAAGTAAGCTTGTGTCGTGGAAACCAAGCAAACGTGGTATATACTACATATATATTATAATATAGATATATATAACACACCCAGACTGGAAAATGGAACCCTGTGTTTATCACACAAAGTCCACCCCCACCGGGAATCGAACCCGGGACCCCCTTGATTACCGGTAAGGCATGGTGACCTACTGCGCCAATCGGGTTAATGTAGGTATACTAATATTATGTAGAGCGAGATTTGATTTTTGGATGTTAGTTGTTATGTTTTGCGTAAACGAAAAACTACTTAACCGTGGAATTTAATGAGGGTGCTTTTTCAAAAAGCTTCTACGGACCTCTCTGTTTGAAGTCTGAACACGCGTGAAATCGCACGTAGAAAACTAGTGATCATGTAAACCGCACCCGCCACTTTAATTTTGGCGTGTTCCCTCGAAACAGTCATGGCCGAACTAATAGTAAACCTTGATTTTGTTAATTATAGTACGTACAGTGTCGGTAGAATTTACTGTTTTCAGAGCACGCAACCTACCCCATAATGAGCATTAATTTGCCCAGCGAGCTTTGGGAGTTTCGTGTGAGTTTACAAATTAAGTTATATTTAGGGATGATGATGCACTCTCGACCGTATATTTATTTTCATTTCAGAACATTTTCGCTGTAAATTATTATCAAAGGAATATGTGGTAAACTCACAGTTTGGTTTTTGTTAAAGTTTTTGCCCACCACGCCAAGGCGCAGATAGTATAAAATGATTTCGAGTTACAATTACATGAACAATATGTAACATTTTAGATGTCACCGTAGAATTGTAAAAACTGTTAGTTTATAAAATAACGGTGATATTGTGAAATTCTGAGGCCAGGAAATTCGTGATGGTGGGTGCTCACACATGATAAATCGGTACCGTCGGTACAATTTGATTGTGTTGTGGTCACAGTTCAAACCTAACATAAACCTAGTATGCGGGGTGCACATAAATACCTCTTCAATGCCAATCGTTTACAATTTTACGGTGACATTTATAAAAACAAAGAAACAGTCCACAATTATTAAACTTAGAGGTTAAACTAGCACTACCTATTATAATAAATCATGTTCTAGGATATTTCACGTAAAAGAAATCCACAGGAGAGTACCTAAATGTCAATAGTAAATTAAATTTTTTTGTTGATTTTTTAAACTAAAATTAATTATTTACTTTTTAAACTTAAATTTAAAATGATTAAACACAAATTCCCCAAAATTCTTGCAGTTTCCAATTAAACCTTTTCTTATGTCGCAAATTTCAATATAACAGAATTGTTAAAAAGCAGTATTTACCCATTTTTTAAACATTATCCTATGCAATTACTTATTTTGCTAAATAAAGTGTATCTTATCTTATCTTATATAATTCTTTTTTACGAAATAATATTTATATTAGAAAATATCTTTTTATAGCTGGTGTGAGATCTTATGCCATAACCGCGATTTTAGTTCCATGAGAAATTCGTAACATGAAGAGCGTTCATTAATTCCGTAATTACTTGAAAACCCTTTGAAGCAACATACTTGCAGCCACTATCTCGCATATTTAAAAGCAACGCGTGAAATGGCTCACAAAGTCCGCTAAAAAGGAAAGCTAGACCTAAACTGTTTCCGTTGAAAGGCTGAGGCATGTTCCCTGGCTACAATAGGCTCTATATCATGGCCGGGCACTCGCCGGCTGCCACACAAGCCGGACGCGTCCACTTTTCTAGCTAGAATTATTTGGGGCCTTTTTATCGCCTATTGTCCTCCGTATTCGCATCCACATTCATTGCAGGGCGAAGGTGGCCCGTTTTCGACATCTCTTCAACTCCCTTGTTATTCAAATCCTCCCCCACCTCAGCTCCGGCCCGAGTCGGGATAATTGTAGTACAATACGCGTTTTTTGCCTGACATCTGGCTTCTTACCGTGATTAACGATCTCATCCCACCGCTGGAATTCTTTTCTTATCTCGTCTGAAGTATTCCGAGTAATAAGTTATCGATGTATAATTTTCCATTCGCTCAGTCCCGAACGGGTTATTAATGACTCTTTCGATGTCTAGAGGTATTATCTGGTTTATCTCTGTCAGCCTCTAGATTTTTATTGAGCCTTTATTTTAAATAAATCTATCGGATATCTTGAGCGGGGGCGAGGCAAGGGATCGTATGAAATATGTAATTTACAACACCGTTACTGTGACTTCAAACAAAACTCTGTTTTCTCGAGTTGAAATTTCGCTGCCTCACCCCCGATGAAATAATAAAGATTTGAGATTAATATTGTAACGTTAGAGCTTTATCAAATGTACTTATTGTACAATTTGTTGCATTTTTATTTTGCAAAGTGACTTGGCAAGAAAGAAAATGTGACGATTGATCACCTTGTGTAAGTTTGAGGTGACGGTGCACTGGTATCCATCCCAACAATTGAGTTACAAAGCTCATGGAAGTGACACGAATAGAAAAACATTTTAGGGGTCCAACGTGTTAATACAAAAGTAGCGAGCACCGATGAAAGTTTTATCATCTCCGTCCATTGGCACGCCGGAATGGCCCCGCTGTGACGTTTGGCGCGATATGATTCATAAAACGCTCGCTGCCGAGTGCTCCGGGAACTTTGTCGGACAGTTCTCACGTGTCGTTTCCTATGTTCTCTCAATCTGATTCGGTTACGACACATATAAAGAGATCCGAATCATGCTTTAATAGTTGATATTAGATCGTGTTTTTGAAAAAAAGTCGCCGAAGCGTGTAAATTAGATGATTTCTTATTTAATTGACTTCGGCAGCAAACGTTTGACTCTAACAACTACATAGCTTTAGTGGTGATATGACATCGTTTTTTTTATATATCTACGGAATTGGTTGGTTGGTTGGGCCTAGTGATTCAAGAGGACATAATGTGGAGGAGGATAATGTGTATAATCCAGTTTAGTGCACCTTTAATAAAAAAATAAAATAAAAAAGGGCGGTTTATACTTTATACGTATAGTTTATTCTGGAATTCCTGCGGGAACTCCAAAATTACCGTGAGTGAAACTGCAGGGGACAGCTAGTACTAGATAAAAACTACATAGGTAATACTCTTTACAGTCTGTAAATATCTTTTTCATTCTTCGGCCAAATAAGGATTGTATAATAAACCATATCTCGAAAGATAATCGGCTGGTCGTAGTTTTCCGGGACTTAATTATATTGTAAAAACCGCAGAAGTCTTTGTTCGGTGCAAAGGGATGTGTTTCGTAGTGAACTACCCCGGTAATGTACCGTACAATGGCGACCCGGCCACTATTTTGGTCCTTCGGGGTGGCGCGGTGTGGGCTGTGGCGCTTCGTGAATACTAAGCAGGGTCATAACACCTATTTATTATAGCGCAGTCGGATACAGAAGTCCATAGACTATAGACGGAGGTGACTATAGACGGCCATATAATTGGCTGCAGCTATTTTTGTATTCAAAAGTGTTTTTTTCTTGAAAGCTGTTGGTCTTCCTAAAAATAAATAAATAAATAAAAATAAATATCGATCCGTTAATTTGTTAGGTCCCGCAGGAATTCCGAAACAAAAATACCCTATGTCACCCAAGAACACGTAGCGGTGAAAGAATTTTTAAAATCTCTTTGGTAGTTTTCAAGTTTATCTCTTACAAACAAACATACAAAAAAACGAATAGTATTTTCTCTTTATAGTTTGTCGTCACTCAATCACCTGAAAACATGAAAACCTGTCTATGAAATGTGTTAAACGCCATTCGCTTACGTATCTATCTATCGTTCTTTTTTGAAATTGACTGTAAGTACGCACTTAGTATATTTGATTTGATTTGATATTGTAGGAAATACATATTATATTTGAGATGCCAGGCAGTCTCGACAACGTTTTGACAACGTTATCGTATCGATCGTTAACTAGGTAACCAAAAATTATATCGATAGATAAACATCATTGCAGTAGCCAACATTACGTGAATGGCAAGTCTCAGGTCGAGGCTCGCGTTTAATGCAATGTTGGTTACTGTAATGATGTCGATCGGTATGATTTTTGGGTCCCTAATTAACGATCGATACGATAACGTTGTGAAAACGTTTTTGAGACTGCCGGCCCAGCCAAGACACAATATACCAAACTACTTCCTCTCTGGTTAGTAGAATTTTATCCAAACTAACATTTGCCGAGTTGCGTTCAAAACTTCGATCATAACAAGCGCATTGCGTCACGACGCCTCATTATATCCAGAACTCCGACCCCACCCCAGGCCCAAGCGGCCTGTAAACATCCCCCGGGATCACTCAGGCCCGTGATATGTGGCAAGTTACAAATCTTCAAAATTAGACTAACCGAGCAAACTTTCTATTCTGTAGACGAACTAATATTGCGATAATAATTAGCTCTAATTGATTGTAATTTACTTATCACACCTAATTTTTTTTTACTCTTTTTTTTATTCTTTATAATTGTAACTAATGTTATGTTTTTATTTTATTTTTTTAATATTGTATTGTAATTGGATCCTAATTTATTCTATAAAATTGACTAACTCGTATTTAATTACACCTTTTTTGTGATATCTGAATACTCTACAGTTTATTATTATTTAATTGTTTATTTTTATAAAAAGAAAGAATTTCACATGTAAATTGATTTTATGAATAAAGTGTTATGCTGGGCTCAACTCTGTTTTGATTACCGCGCGAGGTTGAGATGTGGACTCCAATGGACGTTTTTTAATCGATATACTTATACCAGCCCCCTTAGTCAAGATGACAAACGAGTCGTCATGTCGTAACATGGCCATAAAGTAACATATTAGCTGGCCATAAAGTAACATATTAAAGTAACATAAAGTAACATATTGTATGATGTAACATTAAACATGTAACATTAAACACAACATAAGATGATGAGCACTTGTTTCCCAGTTGTGTACAATCTTTCTTTATCTTATTTTATATTTATTACTGTTACTTCCTAGGGCATAACAAGTTTACCTATTATATCATACACTAGCTGCGCCCCGCGGTTTGACCCACGGTAATTTCGGAGTTCCCGCCGAGGATGCGGGAAAAAAGTAGGTAGGTACTCTACGTCCTTCTTTGTACCTCTTACAGTAGTTTACGGTGATTAGCTGTTCCCCGCATTAATTCCGGAGTTCCCGCGGGAATTCCGGGATGAAAAATAGATGGTAGCCGATTCTCAAACCTTACTGAATATGCATATAAAATTTCATGAGAATCGGTCAAGCCGTTTCGGAGGAGTATGGGAAGGAACATTGTGACAAGAGAATTTTATATATTAGTGATTTATTTGTATAAACTCAAGATAATACGTGGCAAGAACGTATTGCCACGATGCTAATATTATGTGTATACCCCATTTATATATTAGTGGGAATGTTTAGGACATAAGTGATCTTGTCTAACTGTTAATTTTTGCAATGCTAATTGTATTTTTTTTCCAATAAATAAATAAATACATATAAAATTGTCCAATCAACGGTCCAGTTTCACGTGGACACTATTCTTCCCTTAAGTTTTCTATGTGTAAACGATTATATTTACAGATTGTCAACTTAGCATTAGAAAAAAAACAAACATTCGTAGGATTTTGTTTTGAAATTAGATTAGCATCGCTGTACGGTTTGAAATTACTTAAAGAACCTTTTTACACAGCCACAGCGCAAATTATTGTCCCATAACACAAAAAAATCAGCCTTTAACGGTTGTTTATCGACGTCAAAATAAATAAATAAAAAGCGGAACGGCCATTTTCAATTCCCGCCAAAAACTCCGATGTAGAATGTCCTGTACCCAGTTACTCCCGGAGCGGGGCAGGTTTCATAAATCGGTGTTGCCAGCGTGAAATAATATTTTCACGAAAACTTTAGCAATTTTGTTACAATAAGATGAGAATTAAAATTAATTCGGCCCTCGGCGCGACGCGCGGGCCGGCGGGGCGGAGTGTACTATGCGTACCTACTCTAATTAAATTTGTTCACCGCTCCCCATTCTTGGGGATTTTCAATTTAAAATATCACTTGACAACACCAAACGAGGACATCTCCCGCAGACTTAAACTAGAATAGAATATAATAGCAAGAATAATGATAATAAGTCTATACCATTGATTCCCAAAGTGGTCCAGGTGGACCCCCAAGGGTCCACGGGAGCCCAACAGAGGTCTACGCTTGCGTGGAAAAAAAATGGGGGTCCACAACTGTTGGATGAAGACACTTTTTAGACTGGCCTTGAAACTTAGCTTAAAAAATGACATCCACTCACAGCATAATCAAAGCAATATAAATTCTCACCTTTTTTTTTTAAAACGTTTAACTAGTTGATTGAAAAATAGCCACAACATAGATTACCATAGACATATACTTTTTCGGGTTTCGGAACTAAGTTGGTAAATGTAATAGCTGCAGGGGGTCCACCAGATCCAGCAAAATGTTTAAAGTGGTCTATGAGAAAAAAAGTATAGGAACCTCTGGTCTATACCATTTCACAATACACAACATAGACTTGTTTCCACACGTGTCGTAGTCGGTGGAGACTTGCAAACGTGGCATATACATTATACACCCTAACTACTATTAATAAAAGGGAGAATGTGAGTTCGTTTGTTAATTACGCATTCACGTCTAACTACTGAATTGATCATCATTTTTTTATTTATTGTTTTTATTTTCGTTTATTCAGGACAACAACAGCTATAAGAACATAATATAATAGATTTAGGTTACAAGATTACACTATTAGCCAATGATAGTTACCCTTATACAACGTGTTAATGAATTAACTGAAAACTAGAAAGTAGTTTGCTTAGAATCAACTAGCGAATCGATCGCGCTAGATTTTAATATAGGTTATATTTTTTCATTTTTACTAGCCCATGTCTAAATTATTTATAATACAATATTTTACGAGTACGCCGCCGCCCGCAGCAAAAAATTCGAACCGGTAGGCGCGGGAGTAGCGCTTGGAATTTCGTAGATAAGTCACCTCCAAACTAATGTTAAATAACTTTTAAAGCATAAATTTTTTCGACATAAAATATATTTTAATCATATTATTGCTTATTTTTTTAAATGGAGTGTATCAGGTTTTCAGTTAATTCATTAACACGTTGTATAGAGAACAGAATTTACCAGTACGTACACAAAATTACACCAATTTAGATGATAATTCAAGTATCATGAAATTTTGCATACAGAGAAGGACACAGAATACTTTTTCATCCCGGAATCGCCGCGGGAATTCCGATATTACCACAAGTGAAAAATGAAACATGAAAATTACGCGCACTTGCGATTTCATGGGCTATCTGACCTAACACATTTTAACTGCGACACGTTCGGAAGGAGAACTTGGGTAGTCTATTTCACATAGGATATCTGTAACGCCGCAGCTAAAAGCTATTTCATTATAATCGAGTAACGGACCTATTAACGGGCCTTTTCAACGGCACGCCGCCTAAAAAGCGCGCGTTACGCGTTACGTTTACGCCCGTTGTATGAGACTTTTCACAAGGGGCCGTATTGTATTGCTATAAGTAGTGTAATTCCGGTATAAAAAGGTTGATATTATGTACATACCTACGACCCTTATGTTACTGAAGTCTAGTGAAACAATCTTGATGACCTAATTTTGTTTGACAATGGGCATGTTGACTATTTTTTATTTTTTAGTCCGTCTTGTAGATTATTAAAAAATATTGGACACGTATTTTTTTCTTTTTTTACGTAATCAAAAAATAACGGCGATATATTGAGTTGAAATCTCGCGTGACGTCACTATTCTGACAGTTTGTATGGCGGTTTTAGCGCTTAGTGACGTCACGACCCCCTCACCCTCAACTTTAATGCGCTTTATCTCTGTCTATTTTAATTTATTAGAAAAAGCAAAAAATACGTGTCTATTGTTTTTTTTTATTTTCTAGCTGACGGACTAATTAGAATTTTGATTTTCAAAAGTAGTCCTCATCCCTATGCTCAGATTATAACTTACAGAACTCTGATCTTTTATTTACCCACGGTAATTTTGAAGTTCCCGCGGGAATTCGGGGCCAAAAATTCTTTATTTTCTGTAGGTACCGCTGAAAACGTGCGCGCAAATTTCATGATGATCGCTTTAGCCGTTCAGGCGTGAAAGCGTAACAAACAAACAAACAACCTCATTTTCGCATTTATAATATTAGTAAGGATAATAAGGATATACCTACTCTTATAAGGCGCGTCGAGAGCCACATGTTGGGGCAATGGAAATCGCTAGCGACCGGAACATCCGTCACCAAGTATTTACAAGTCCTCGATAGATATAATACGGGGAGTTCCCGCTTTAAAAATTCTTATTCGTTTGATTTTTCTTATTAGTTTGATGAAAATTATGATGTCGAGGGCTAGCGAACAAAATATATCACATGAAAAACAAATTGACCGGTATAAAATGCCTATAATATTTTTGGTTACACTCACTCAACACTCACGTGTTATTCACTAACCTTGTTGGTAGTTAGTTTAAACGGTGTGAAAACAATTAGGGCTGAGCACTGAATATATAATGCAGCTGGTAGTTACCACCTATCCAGCCACTCGTGTCAGGCCATTGGTGGACCCTCACAATGGTTTTAATTAACCATTCCCGCCTAAATATACAATCACCGATTTTGAAAATGGCGCACTTAGAGTAAGCAAACCGTCACTTTTAATGTAATGGCGTATTTTTTCTTTTTTAACCTCAAATGTCAACAAAACATTATCTACACAGATAATGTTAGTTGTAATAGTACATTGTTATCCTAGGGGTGAAAGTAAGTCTTTCTCCCGAGGATAACACTGTGCTTTTCATTACGAATGCAAGCAAAGTCAAAATAAAAATAGGAATTAGCCAAAGAAAAAAATTTGTGAATTTTATTTTAAATCATAATTTTAAATCAACCATTAGGTGTGCTACTGGCCAGTAAGTATGCTCCCTATGACATAAAAAAAAACTTGAGTTGAGTATCTGGGGGCATGGCAGTGCCCCCGCCAAGTCGAGCAACAAAAGCGGCACGGCCGTACTATCCTTTTCTCGAAGCAATTCAGGCCATTTTCGACCCCCTATAACTTCGTTGTGGATAAAACTAGAAGCCTGAATTTTTAGTAAACAAGCAGGTATTGTATAAAGACGGTATAATTTAAATTTCATTCGATTTGAACCAGTAGTTTAGGAATTATAACTAGTCAAAGTTTCTTAATTTTGTAGGTCACTCACTCACTCACTCACTGACCGATCATCAAAATTCTAAGGCACTTCTAGCAGACATAGAAGTTTGAAATTTAGAATACAATTAGTGTTTATTGTATAAATCAAGGAAAAATTAAAATATTTAGCAATTTCGGTCCAGTTTTCTAGATACACTAAGTGCATAAATAACTTTGTAATCCCATATAAATGTATGGAATTACAAAGTTATATATGCAGTTATATGTACCAACTGCACAAATAACTTTGTAATCCCATATAAATATATGAGACTAGCTGTTCCCCGCGGTTTCACTCGCGTTAATTTCGGAGATCCCGCGGGAATTCAGAGATGCAAAGTAGTTAGTACCCTATATCCCTAGGTTTTCTTTACCCCTGACAACGTGCATGCAAAATTTCATGAGATTTCACCAGCGTTAATTTCGGAGATCCTTCGGGAATTCCGAGATAAAATTACCCTAATCTGAATGCTCCAACGATTTTCATAAAATTTTGTATACAGGGGATTTCGGGGGCCATAAATCGATCTAGCTAGGATTCATTTCTGGAATTCCCGCGCGAACTCTGATATCAACGCGGGTGAATTAATTATTGCATACTACACGTTGTCAAGGGTACAGGAAAGGTCATAGGGTAGTACTTTTATCTCAGAATACCCGCGGGATCTCCGAAATTAACGTGGGTTAAACCGCGGGGAACAGCTATTTAAGCCGTTGCCCAGATATTAATAAATAATAATAATAAGTGTAGCTATAGTTACCTACCTAGATATAAAGTGTAGATACATAGTTACCTAGACATAATTATGTTCAAAGGTACAATGGTCAACGGAATGAAAAAGCAAGAATGGGGCATGTGTTTATATATATTATAAAGTTGTACCAAAATCTTTCAAGTTATTAAAGTAGACTAAATTGCTCAAAGGAGGAAGACCATTTACAAAAAGAAATGAGATCCCATCAAAAACAAACTTGTAAAAAAGTCCAAGTCTCGCAACTCACTTCTTCTACAGTAAAAAGTTGTGAGATCAATGTAATACCAAGTCGGTTAATTTATTCAGTGCCTACTTAAGGGTCCTTCTGTCTAAAGTTATCATGTTATAAGCTAATCTAATAACATTTTATAGTGACCATATCAAATTTAAAAACCTTTTATGTTTTAAATAGATTGATTGGCTTGGCGATCACGTGAAAACACAATGTATCTCACAAGTAATACATATTATAATTAAATTAGATTGTTTAGAACCATAATTATGTATTACATGTGAGATATTACAGTTGTCAGTTGAAAGCGATTCTCCCTAGGGCTGAAAAGGGTTACTTTCAACCCGCTTCTCAGGCAACTTCAGACCTACTTTCCGAGTATGAGTAATGAAAAGTATATTTCAAAGTGGATAATATAGATCTAAGCTAGGTTTCATTTTTAGAAAACGTCGTTTTATCCGTGTTTTCAGGCAATGAAAAATTAGTGTTTGGTACTGATTTTCTAGTTTAGAACAGATTGCGCTACAAGCGAAGCTCGTTCGCACGGATATTAATATTTAAGTATGTAAGATAGTTCAAAATTCTGAATACGATTCATCTTTGTCGGTGTGTAGTATTCAGGCTTCAGAATTTTTTACATCAAATTTTGAATACTTAATTTAATTTCTGAAAATTATATAGTTTTTCGTTCGGCGTCTTTAAAGTACAGAGTTCTAGTCTTTATTGTCTTCATCTCTATTGTATCACTTCTATTCTCTCTGATTCCTGAACCCCTTTTTCTCCCTGAAACATCCCGCTACTTTTAAATGATTATTTTTCAAATAACTAGCTTAATTTTGTGGGGATTTGGGGGAAAAAAGCTATTCATTACAGCTGACAGGTACCCTTTTAGTTTGATACCGTTTTCCGGCTAGCGATATACATAGAGGTAGCGATGGCGGCGATTGGCACCAAAAGTAAAGGTGAAAAATAATTAGTTTAATGGTTGTATTAATGGTTGTTAATATTTCCTATCTGACATCTGTCATTAATGTCGAGCCACATCAAAAATGATCCACCTGAAGGATTGATAGCATACACATGGCATACACAACAAAAAAAAAATTATCACTTTTTTACTCTCATAATCTCGTCTTGCACGAATTTATGCGACGTTATGACGTCACGAGCTCCCACTCACAACTAAATATCAGAATATATGTAGGTAGTAGGTACATGTCTATTTCTTTTTTATCTAACTGGCGGACTAAATAGAATTTTGATTTTCATACTCCTACCTTTTATGGGCTGACTTTGGGGTATTATATTATTTGAATTTGACAAATAACAAATGGATTGACAGTCGTTTTAATTGTCCGCAGACATTCCATACTTGGAGCTGGCGCAGCCCGACGAGGGTTACCACGGGCTGGTCCGGGAGAACGAGACCCTGGTGGAGGTGACGCCCGCCATCCGCGCCCGCGGCCCGCTCTGCTCCTTCCTCATCCTCAACAACAAGCACCATGGGGAAGCGCCCTTTGAGGTATACTTCACTTTTCACCACAATGTCATGTATTTCCTGCGTTTGTTTCGGAACTTCCGCAGGAACTCTAATAAAAGTAGCCCGAGTTACTCCATAACACATCAGCCAGTGAAAGTCCCGTCGAAATCGGTCCAACTGCAGTTTCAAATATTAGCTGGAACAAACAGATTTTTTGTTGGTTTTTTGTTATAAGTAACGTAGGTTCAGGTATAGTTATAATATACTTTCAAATGCATTTGGTAAAAAGTTGTTATTATGACATTACAAACAGACACTTCAATTTTATTTATATGTATGTATGTATAGATGAAAAGTGTCCAAGGCAGACTGTAGCTTTCTATATGTGTGCGACAGGATGATTTTTAAAATCAATTTAGTCAGTACCTACGCTAAATCCAAAATCTACAAATTTTACTTCTATACAAAATTAGTTTAGTAAATAGAATACAAATTAGTGTAATAAAGTAATGTCAACTTCGTCCAACAATTAATGTTACATTTTGCACGAAGTATCTTTCAACTATAACATACTATACACGACTGCCCACCGAATCGGTTTTCCAACGAATTACAGTTTTCAATTTTGATAGTTTTTTGTTTTCGTTTTGAAATGCACACGTTCAGACCGTCGCATCGCGTCGACGGGCACGCACGGGCAGGCACGGCGACTCATCGGATAGAGATTTCGTTCAACAACTCCACTGCCTCGTCATTGTTTCAGAACGAAATATTTAATATGCAATATGGATGGATTTTAAATACATCCATCGGGATCGGGATTATCCGGGCGGGCATTCAATTTGCGCTACTGCGCGGCTGCCTCGGAATTGAGATGATAAAATTGGTTAATCCCCTTATATATATAATGTAGTATTAGTACCTATACACAATGGAGAGGTCGTTTTGTGTCCAATTTGTTTGTGATGAACTTGGATTATTCTGATGCGGATATAGTAAAATACTGCAATTGGAATAGAGCTGGCCGGCAAGAGATTATGTAAATTTTGTAATTTAGGATATATTATCTATACAATCAAGAACGTTGTTATTTATTCATTTCTTTTTATTTATGCATTTATCCATTAATTTGTCGGTTTATTTGAACGCGGGTCATGTAAAAACTACTGGAAAGATTTTAATTTAACTAGACATAATAATATAATGTTGCTTATATTATCCTATTTTTCATTTAGGATGCGTTTTATCCTAATACAACAAAGAATTCTTGTGGGAACAGCAAAGGTCACGCGGATGCAACCCTGGGGGTCAGCTGGTGTTTAATGGTGGAAAATTTCATGGTGATCGGTTGAGTAGTTAAGGCATGTAAAGGACATACAGACAGATTTATTTGAGTATTTATAACTAACGTCATTTCGGAGTTCGCGCGGGAATTCCAATTCCAATATAAGCTGTGTTATTTTGATGTATAAGCTAATATGTTGTCAGAACTCGGGAGTACAAAATCACGCGGGAACTCCGAAATTAACGAGATTGGAACCGGGGGGAACAACTCACTATAATATTATAGTTTGGTATGGATTTTAATTCGAGTTGCATGGTGGTAGGGCGCTCTCTAGTGCCCGGCTGGCTAGCTACCACCTTCAAGTTGCAAATCTGTCGCCGAGCACCTGACGGTGTGTTCCGGCAGCCCCACTTGAAAGCCAGTTCCCATCCCCATTCCAGGTCGGCAACGCACCTGCACGCCTTCTGGTGTTGCAGATGTCCATGGGCGGCAGTAATCACTTACCATCAGGTGTACCACTTGCCCGTTTGCCTCCTATGACATAAAAAAAGAGTTCTTAGCGATACTTTACAGTGAATGAAGACACTGCAAACGAATTATCCGCAAAGAATTAAAATCAAGCCGTGCACAAAACTTTCCTCCATGCAGTAGTTAAACTTGGGTCTTACAGTTGTTGCCGAAGAGAAAGCAGTTTCTCCCGTAGTCGCAATAAATATTTTCATAAACAAGCAAATATTTGCATTGCTCGCTTATAAAATGTCTGCGTTACTCTCGTACCAAAGTGCACTCTATTGCACTCAAAATAAGGCGATGGTTATTGCATTGTGTGAAACTAGATTTAAGATTTATGAGATAGTTTTATGAAGTGGTGTTGCATAGTTAGCGACTACATTGTCTAGTGTTTGTTGGATTCATTCATTACAGTATTTTACTATAGTTGGATGCAGATAAGCAATAACATGTTAACCCACAAAATGAAGTTATTGATACAAACCGCTATAATAAGTGTTACAGAACGTTGTTTAATTATTATTTTCACCTTTTTACATTGTTCAAATACTAAGAAACTGTTAAGCATAAAAAAATCTCGTCGCAAAATGACGCTGTAATTTTAAAACACAATTTACTCACAATTTCTCCAATGTGGGTTAACACACTATTGCTTATCTAAGTCCAGTTGAGATATTTATAAAATGACTTTGAATGTGTAGGTAAATTATGTTTAAGGGGCTTCATCCCGTCACACTAGCGGTCACTCACAAAAATCATATCATTCATCTTCTAAAATATTCTATTAAAATCAATTAAAAGTCGTCATTTGAGGAAAATGAAAATGAAATGAAAATGAAATATGTAGTAATTTTAGGAAAGTGGTCATTAAGGTTTTTATCGCCGCTGACGTGCCGACACATCAAATGTAAAGGGTGAATTATCACTTACGTAAAGTCACTTTTTCTTTTAAGGTTTTTGTCTGTGATTTTTAACCGACTTCTAAAAAGGAGGAGGTTCTATGTTCGATTGTATGCATGTTTTTTTTTATGTATGTTTACCGATTATTCGAAGACGGTTGGACCGATTTCGAAAATTCTTTTTTGTTTGAAAGGGTTTACTCCCAATTAGGTCCCATTGCCACCAAGTCGGAATCTGATGATGGGATCTTGGAGAAATCAAGGGAACTCTTCAAAAATTATAGGCACACCTATAGCAATTTGGGTATTTTTTATAGTAAATCGTTCATTTGCTTCTGGAAAGCAAAATTTGAAGAAGTGGAACTGATGATGAAGACCACAGATGGTCATCGGAACTACTTAAGAATAATACGTATATTTATTGCTTTTTATTTTTAGATTTTTAGTTTTGTGTTTTTTTCAGTATTTTTTTCTTCATTGTATTTTTATTAGTTACATGACGTAGGCATGAATTATTTATTTATCGAGAGCTTCAATAAGTTCCTCGTTTAATCTTACATCTTGTATATGGAGTTAATACGTATTCTCTTCTCTATGCCCACAACAGAGTTCATGTTTTTAAAGATAAACCGCTCCTGCGTTTTTGTTCCTCTAAATTTTCCCATCCGACCGTTTTAAGATTAGATAAAATTCAAAATGGCTGCCGCTGTCCGCCATGTTAGGGTCAAAGGAAGGGTCCTTTATTTGTTTAGCGAGTTGGAGTGTTGCATTTTAGAGTAGATGTTTACGCAGTTAAGGGCCCCGTGGTTGATTCTAAAGTTTTACGATGGTCCACGGCCCAAAGGCTTCGAAACCTGAAATCAAAGTATTTTATTTTTATTCTCCATCGACCAGATGTTTGTATAATGTATAGTACCTACATAATTTCGCCATTAAAATATGGTTAGGTTAACCATGATAAGTACATAGTATCTGAAAGCTTTTAAGCATAATAATCCGTACCATATAATATTTCCCTACTATAATATTATAAATGCGAAAGTAACTCTGTCTGTCTGTCTGTCTGTCTGTTACGCTTTCACGTTTTAACGGTTCAACCGATCATCCTGAAATTTTGCATACACATTGTCAGGGGTACAGAGAAAGACATGGAGTACTTTATCCCGAAAATTCCGCGGGAGCTCCGAAATTTACGGGGATGAAACCGTGCGGAACAGCTAGTCATTTATATACATATATAATACTAGCTATCCCCCGCGATTTCATCCGCGGTAATTTCGGAGTTCCCGCGGGACTTCCGGAGTTCCCGCGGGAATTCCGGGATAAAAACTATCCTATCTTTTAAGTTGGACCATTTTATGAATGGTTACAAAATTTTATCAAAATCCGTTCAGTAGTTTCGGAGTCCATCGCGGACAAACAACGTGACACGTGATTTATATATATTAGATTTGACAAAATTCGACATCATTGATAGTTATTGTAATTTGTAATGAACATTTTGTGTTAACCCTATGTTTGGTAAATAGTTTTAAAAAGTACCTAAATAATAATATGTATTACAACGTTACTGCGGGAATCGAACCCGCACTACCAGGCGTAGCAGTCGGGTCTTGCTAACCACTTGACCTGGGCCCTTATTCACTATGACCATTACACGCCGCGTCAAGATAAGACGCCACAAAAACTGTCTTTCCCTCGTAATCAAACAAGTTTTACTGCAAAAAAATACATTTACAACGTTTCTCATGGCATAAAGAATAATAATTTGTAATATTTTGACATCTAGAAAGTTTGGAAATGCGTTTTTGGGACGCGCGTTATGGGCAAGGAATGTTGTTGGTCATAGAGAATAAGGGCCCTTTAGTGCTGTCGAGTGTCGATGTTTTGCTGACAGTAGGTACCTACCGATGCAATGCAATTTATCTTCGTCAACTACGTTTCCGGTCGATATCTGGCAGTTAAAGCTTTATGTACCACTGTCATCTAATATATGTATATAAATCACGTGTCACGTTGTTTGTCTGCGATGGACTCCGAAACTACTGAACGGATTTTGATTAAATTTTGTAACCATTTATAATATGGTCCAACTTAAAAGATACGATAGTTTTTATCCCGGAATTCCCGCGGGAACTCCGGCACTAATGTGGGGAACTTTTTTCCCGCAACCTCCGCGGGAACTTAGAAATGACCGCGGATGAAATCGCGGGGGACAGCTAGTCTAATCTAATATATATAAATCACGTGTCACGTTGTTTGTCCGCGATGGACTCCGAAACTACTGAACGGATTTTGATAAAATTTTGCAACCATTCATAATATGGTCCAACTTAGAAGATAGGATAGTTTTTATCCCGGAATTCCCTCGGGAACTGAAGGACATAGAGTACTTTTTTCCCGCAACCTCCGCGGGAACTCCGAAATTACCGCGGATGAAATCGCGGGGAACAGCTAGTATTATTATATAATGTACTTTTTTGCTCTAAAAATATAGCCACACTCCTAACATTGTGCCTTCGTCGTACCCTTATCAGTCAATCTCATAGACCTGTCAAATAGGAGACCGAAAAGATTTTTTATGTTATATACCTATGGGCTACGGTTCATTCATGTAATTCTCTTGTAAAAGGTTATTTTTTTTATAGTATAACTACAGAGGAATGAAAGTTATTTGGCACCAAAAATAAATGGTGCAACAAGAAAATCTGTAGGTTTTCGCCTTTAGGTCGAAAATGACAACTATTTATACATCTATATCTGTCTATACATATAAAGCGTCTGTTTGTAATTCGAAATTTACAGCTGTTCACTAAATGTACATGAATGTAGGTATATGCGGTACTTCCATAAAAAAATCTATTTGAAATTTTTTGTCTCTGTCTGTCTGTTTGTTACAGCTAATCTCTGAAACCGCTTGACCGATTTTAGCGAGATTTTCACCGCCAGTTGCGTGTTAATATAAAATAGGTGTTTATTTATTTATTTATTTATGAGTTACAAAACATAGTGCAAACTTTTACAAATACCAAATGTGTGTGTGTTACTTGTAATATAGGTATACATATGCGTATGTTCTTAGTGACCAATGAAGCGATCAAACTATCAATTGGACGCCGATAAGCAATAACATGTAAACCCACAAAATGAAGTTATTGATTCAAAACGATTTATTGAGAGGCAGAGAACGTTTTTTAATTATGTGTTGACATGTAACTAAATATTGCGCATAAAAAATGTTGACACAAAATGGCGCTATAATTTTAAAACTTTAATTTACTCAAAATTTCTTCAGTGTGGGTTAACACACTATTGCTTATCTATGCCCAATTATACTATTATTTATACAATTACTACAGTTAGGTACTAATTTTTCTTGATAGAAAAAAGTTAATTACCAATTTTCTTAAAACTTTCTTAGCTATTTAACCAGTTAGGCGTATAGTGACAAAGATCGTTTTCAAAAATTCTTTCTTATCGGATGCCTACGTCATACAAAGAACACACCCTCCAAGTTTCAGGTCTCTACGATCAGCGGTTTAGGCTGTGCGTTGAATAAGTGATCCGTCAGTCAGTCATTCAGGACAAAGCATTTCATATGTTAGCACAATTAAACTTCATCGTTCCAAAGTTTAACAGTAGAGCTAAACGCACAGTCACCTTTCGACCGTCTCACACTAGAACTAACGTGGGAAAATTTTCTCCTTTGCACAGACTTCAGTATAATTACAATGAGCTCCAAAATTCATTGGATATTGATATAAATGCTGACAATGTAACGCGATGGAGGCGTCTGATGCTGCAGCCATGCCCCCCGTAGTGAAGTCTTGGTTAGATTGGTTCGACTCTTGAATTTTGTACCATGTACCTACATATGTTAAAAAAAAAAAAAAAAAAAAATGGTAAAGGAAAAAGTATGTTGCAAATCACATTCTTACCTACTAAATTGCGAATGTTGTTTCACACCTATTATTAGCGAATAGGCTTGTCTTAGTTTACCTATAATTAGTTATTGATATAATGCTTTGCCTGTAAGCAGTTGGTGTGCCAATAAAATAAATAAATAAATAAATAGAAGAATATTAACGTCAACTTTTCATCAAATTAGTATGCTGTGTGACGTTCGGTTCTTTGGGAACGAAGTCGGGCGGTAGAGTCGCGCAACTTTACTAACTTCCCATCCGACCAATAAGTGATTTACAAGATATAACATGTTGCGAACTACGATTTCAGTTCAAACTTTCATGTAGTTGAATTGACGTTCTTGAGCATAATATGTAAAAATCAATTTTATTAGCGTATGTAGATATGTACGTATATGTAACTTTCTCAAAGCTCGTCTCGGACTTGATGGAATTAAAAAATATAGTCTTTGTAAAAAAATGTTTTAAAACGCCTCATCTACACTATAATATTATACAGAGGTTCATATATTTGTATATATGTATGTTAGTTTGTAAGGTATTTATCTATGGGCCTATGTTGTTGTTTTTTTTTTTCGTTTTATATTTTCGCACACAAGCAGTTTTTCTCTTCACCATTTAATTAAATTTCGACATAGCGCCTTGATTGTTAATGTTGTAATGTTGGGTGCAGGAAACTTCACACGAACAGTTTAAGTGGCCGTCAATCCCTACTTTTGCATTATATTATCAATTGACTTCCGAAACAAAGTCCATTTCCTTTTCGAACCGAAATAAAAATATCTTCGTCCCTTTGTGGGCCCACTTGAGCAGCCGAGTGATCGGAGCCAATCAGTATTGTAGAGATTTATCGCTTCGTTCGTCGATTGGTACAGTCGCAACAAACGGAATACCTCCATGCTACCTTAGTATACAGACAGACAGAAACTACTGTTTATTTGTGTTAGAGGAACGCAAACTTAAGGACCATACTATTATAGTACCTCTTGTTTATGAGTTGCTTGGAATTAACTATTAAAATTTAACATCGTTGAAGTAAACAAAACTTGGACTTACGAAAACAAATGAAACCCTAAAATAAATATATTGTGGAGCAACGTCACTACTGTTTTTATATCAAATATGTAGATATACATAATATGTATAATAAAAAATATGAATAAATCACGTTGAGTACTTACGATTTGATTTACAATATAGAGAAAAACGTGTATTTTCTAGCGACGTCATAACTATGTATTAAGTGTACCTAGGTGTGACGTCACACGGAATTTCAACTCAATGTATCGCCGTTATTTGTTGAATATGTAAAAAAAGGAAAAATACGTGTCTAATATTTTTTTATGAATCTACAAGACGGACTAAAAATTAAAATTTAGTCATCACGCCCATTGTTTTGCAAATACCATCAAAGCCATAACACAGCAAGTCAGTGTAAATAAATCCTGAATATTTATGTCGCCGACTGTACACAGCCGAAGAAAACGTCTGAAAGCCTAACTTTCCCCTTGATAAGATTGTTCTGCTTTTGAAATGAGCTTTTTCAATGAAGTTGTTTGTTTATTAGATAATGTTTTTTTAACATGTTTTGTAGTACTGACATTTCTTTGTCCAAACTTCAGTGTTCATTAAGATAATTAAAAAAGGAAACACGTTCTATTTTCGAATTTATTCGCTTTGTTTTTTACTAGCAATCAAACTAAAAGTTAAAAGCATATCCAAACAGCATATTCTGTTTTTGAAATAATATTTCAGGCAGTTTTGTTTTTTTTAAAGATTAACTGAAAAACATAAATAGAGAATATAGAGCTTTTCTAAATCGCTCGTAACAGTATACTGTAAGCAATCGATGCTATTGCACGGCAGTTCAACTCGATGCGAGATTTCTATCGCTATTCGAGATGCAGTGTGTCGGAACTATCGAGTCTTTTGTTTTGTTCGTCAGACACTGCCGCCGGTCGGGATCTCCCGCTGCGATTTTAGGGTTCCGTTCCGTGAGTAGTCGGAATTTAGCTGCAATGAAACAGAAGACCTCTTGCAAATGTACTATGCTAAGTTCTCCCAAATGTACAAAGTTTTACATTACACATACACACACACATAGCAACATAGCAACTCATCCGCACTATTACATACGCACTACATTAATTACGTAATAAGCTAAGGCACGGAGACCTGTAGGGTTGAAATACAGGCATTGCCTAGTTTAACCTCCAGTCTCCCATAAATAGTTTACAATATTGAAGTTTGTATTTGTTCAAGTTGTATTTTGTAAAAATGGTTTGTGGTTAAGTAAACTTATTATTATTATTACATATATATTATTTAAGGATATCTAGGATGGCAGAAAATCATGGGATTTTTAATGTTTTAGAGCAAGCTGTGAGGGGTATCTTCACTGTCGAAACTTGTTTCAAGATATCGAAACTGCTGACCCACCCCGACTGTTAAACTATGTGCAAGTTGGGACGGACCTTTGGTAACATAAACCGGGTATTACCAACTCTAGCAACTTAACCCCCTTTGCTCGAGCGTCGCTCGCGCTTGTCGGTCCGCATTTTTGCTGTTGGAAACTAGTTTCCGCAATAGTTAGGAAACAAGCTATACAGTTCGGCAGAATTACGTCGGATAGAAGTCGACCGGTACCCAGTTATAAGATAAAAATAAAAGTTGGTGCAACTGTGACTCAGTGCTAGTAAATGTACTTTCTTTCTTTCTTTGCTGGTGCAGTGCGGCGAGTGCGACCCGACGCCGCCGGTTAGACGCAATAAAGTTTCTCAGGGATAGATATACCACTTTAATATGTCTCGTCCGATCTTTGCGAATGGGAGTATGTTTCCGTTGGACTTTTGTTTTGTTGCCATTGCTGATTTACAACTATCAGAAGTGTCCACAAGTCACCGTCTGTACTGACCTGCCTTCTAATCTTATATAATAAAATTGAATCGTCAAATGTGTTGGTAAGCGCATAACTTACAAACGACTGCACCAAATTGGAAACATTTTTTTTTTCGAGTTCGTTATTGTCAGGACAAGGTTTATATAAAAGAATTTTGGAGTTCCTGCGCGAATTCCGAAACTCACGCGGGTGAATCTCCGAAACGGTTGGACCGATATTGGCGGGACTTTCACTGCTAATTAGCTGTTATTATAAGGAGTAAATCACATTGGAGTTCCTGCGGGAATCCCGAAACTCACGCGGGTGAAACCGCGGGGCACAGCTAGTGAGCAATAAAAAAACACCTCATTTCTGGTTGTCATGCTGTCTGAATACGTGTCACGGAAAAAAACTACTCGACAGGTGCGTCACTTGGGGCTTGAAAAAATGGCACCACAGAACAAGGCTAATTAGCTCCGACGCTTTTAATATTTTAATCGGTGGTTTAGGCATGCCGCGCGGGTAACCCCACCTCCCCACGTGCTTTCTGTCGTTTACTCTTTCATTAAGTATACGCAATACAGATAATTTACGGATGATAATTAATTAACACATCTCTCTTTTGCCGCCACCTCCGACCCCGACTCCGATTCCGACACACGGAATAATCCGATAAAATACCTCCGTAATATCCTTTATAGTGTGCACACTTGTACGTGATACTATTGTCCACTATTGTCACCAGCACCTATACGTATACATTCTGGTCAGTATTTGAACTCTACTACTATTGAATAGAATAGAATAGAAATATATTTATTTACCTACACACCACGACATAAAATAAAACCCAAGTCGCATCTTTTATTGCGTGTCTCGCTTAATCGGAGTGTTGTTTGCGCAGATAATGGTGATAGACGAGAACGAGGCGCGGCTGCGCGTGCGCTACCCGCTCAACTGCGAGAAGCGCCGCAACTACAAGTTCGACATCGCCGCCGTCGGCTGCGACGGCTCCTACTCCAACACGTACGTCACACCACACAACACCGCACCACACAACACACCACAACACCACACCGCACCGCACGGCACCGCACCGCACCGCACGGCACCGCACCGCACCGCACCGCACCACACCACACCGCAGCCTCCTCAGCTAAACTGACAATCTATGGAATCACGGGTCGCGAGTAGATATAGAATATTTTCCTCCCAGTGGATCCACTGCCGGCGCTTTTGCGTCAAGTGGGTCTACGGGTAAAAAAAAATCACCGTGGACCACATAACTAAGGAACGTAGCATCACGTCACGTGGTCACGAAAAATCGCTCAATCACGAGTGCAATTTTTCGTGACGTAACGATAAGTTCCTTAGTTTTCACAGACAGCATGACACAGCGTCACTCGATTCCAAACTAAACAGAGTTAGCAGGTACCTACTTCGTGTACCAAACAGCTGATAACTATAATACTTCTTTTTTGTAAATAAATACTTATGGTACCTACACACTAAACACCCATACTCACAGTAAACACTAAACACCAATGTAACCTGATGTGGGGATCGAACCCGCGATACCCGGCGTGTCAACCCCTAGCTTGTCTAAGCTAAAATGCCGCGCCCCTCCATCGGGCATACGCACACGCACAACCGTTAAAATATCGATACGACACACAAATCTGGTCTTGCCATTCGTCCTCAGTTGCCGCATAGTGTCGCCGCACTCACACTATTAAAGAGATATTATCAATACAATATGATACCGCACATCTAAAACTGCTTATTAAATAGTGGGGCGCGTCATTTTAGTTTAGACAAACTATATGTACCACCTCTCGTGGAATTTCGAGTGCGTTAATATTTTTTTATTTTTTATATATCTTTTTCCTATGTGTGGAAAATTTAAGGTGTAAGAAATTTTTTATATTTTGTTATATTTTTACTTATGTTGTACCGTTTGTTTCCCAATAAATAAATATCAGTTGTGATGTTGCGGTAAAGAATACAGATTGTCAACTTGACTACAACGGGCATATTATCATGAGTTAATTTAGTTATAATATGTAGTTGGACTGGCAGTTTAATAACGTCGCAGTGTGAAAACCGCCATTCTAGATAACATTTGGGAAACTAGTGCTACACCCACTGGCGGTCGTACCGCAAACTCGCTTAATTTGCGGTGCGAAGCCGCGCCGGTGGACGCGGACGTGTTTCAAATTGTCTACGTGCCGTTCAATAAGTTCTGTCATGAAATATCATGGTGAAAATTGGAGGGTACTGGTGCTGGTATACCTTTTATCTTGGTAACTTCGAAAATTCATACGGCGAAAATTGCGGACAACAGCTATACTCTTATTGTCGTTATGACTTGGCAATAATGACTCCGATCTCAACGTTTCCATATTATTTTGGATAAAAATGAAAAGAAACTATTTTTAACTGACATTACACTATAATTATGAAAAAATAAAAAAAAACTTGTTTCTATCTACAAGTTCTCCTTGAAAAAATTGCCTGTAGCAATAGAACCGTCTTTTGCTCTCCTTTCTTTGTATTTGCCTAATGTTTAGGTTACTGTGTTTCTTATGAAATAAAATATTTAATTAATATATCATTAATGACCGCCTGACGAAGTTTAACATCGATCAATATGCTATTTGATAATGTTTTTTTTTTCTTCTAAATTCTATTTAGTCCGTCAGTTAGATGATAAAAAAATAATAGATTCGTATATTTTGCTTTTCCAAATTAATGAAAATATACTTGGATAAAGCGCATTAAAGTTTAGGAGTACTAGGACTGTACCTGCTTGTGACGTCACGCGACATCTCGACTCAACGCGTATCTCCGTTATTTTTTGCTTACGTATTAAAAGAAAAAATACGTGTCTAATATTTTTTTATGAATCTACAAGGCGGACTAAAAACAAAAATTTAGTCAAATGAACGTGGCCGCCTTTAACACCGCATCACTTCACCATCCGCAGCGTGCCGGTGCACATAACGGTGACGGACGTGAACGAGTTCGCTCCGGTGTTCACGCAGGCCTCGTACGTGAAGAGCGTGGACGAGGGCCGGCTGTACGACGAGATAGTGCGCGTCGAGGCGACCGACCGCGACTGCACGCCGCGCTACGGCGACGTGTGCAAGTACGAATTCATCACCGACACCACTCAGCCCTTCGCTATTGACAACGAGGGTGAGTAGTCGCGTCGCTGCCAATCTGTATTCAACCTGTAGAGACCCTCCTTGCTCATACTATTCCCAGCTTCCTTCCCCTTAACAGCTTCCTAGTGCTATGGCTGAAGAAAAGAAGCTGCTCAGCAAACTCTCCAGTAGCATAATATTTAGTGTTGACTCATATTCCTTCTCCTCCTACATATCTTATAGGGTATATAAGGTAGTGGCCCCCCTTCCTCACCCCAAAGGAATGGACAATAACTACCTACGACAACGAAATACGATGAAACGCTTCCAGAATTTTCGTCGTATTTTTCAACCTTCTTATGAATCATCATAGGTTAAAAAGGCGATCTCCATGACTATGACATATAATTTCCTTAGATCTTTGTATCTTAGTCAATAGGGTAGGCAAGTAAAGCCTCGGTACTTCGACCCTTGGGATCTTTTGTACCATCCCCATCCTATGCTCCTCCCTCTACTCCCTGAAAACCTCGGCGGCGAAGGCTAGTGTGCCGTGGAGGGGTAAGAGCCTAAAGTCCTCTGGCTCTGGGTAGGCCGTTCCCAGAAGGTCCATACGTTTACGAGCCAAGGCATCGCACTCGCACATAAGATGTGCCATTGTTTCCACCTCTATAGATCTTTGTATAGTCGGTTGTCAGATTTAAAACAGCTGATAGAAGAAATAAATCACGAATATCTTTCTAACTCTGTTTCCAGGTGTGATACGCAACACAGCGCCGCTGGACTTCGACAAGTCCCACAACCACATCCTGTCGGTGGTGGCGTACGATTGCGGCATGCTGCAGTCTGCGCCCGTGATGGTCACCATCAAGGTCAACAAGCCCTGTCGTGCTGGCTGGAAAGGTCACTTGGACTTTCTTCTTCTTCTTCTTTAGTTTATGGTTTCGTGCTTTTGACCTTCGTTTTTATGTATGGCAACAGGCTTCATGGATAAGTAGGCGCACTATTCAAGTAGAGAATAAAGTGGACAAGTAATGATTTAAGTTTTTTAGAAGCAATTCCTTGTTAAAGCACTGATTGACACTGGATTTCAAAATAAGGGGAATCAGCACCGTATTTTAAAGTTTAAAGAAACACTGGAATCTGGAAATCGCTTTAAAATAAGGAATTGGGCAAGATTTCTTTAAAATATACCTATCGACTTGCAGATGTTAGAGAAAAATATTAATTATTAGTACAAAGATAATAATACAGATTCTTGATTTTTCCTCTTCCTCATCTACCACAATCTATACTTGTAAGCTTTGACCAAAGTTTTGCTCTAAACTACTCTGTCTACTGCGGTCTTCTGCATTATTGAGACTCCCATGTCATTGACATCACTATTTGTTTCAACACCTGCTCATAATCAAAGTGTAGAACTTCTTCTGCCACATTCAACAATTCTTCGAGATTGTCGATATTCTTAAGAATTTTGGACACCAATAAATCCTTTAGGTTTCTGGATCTTAACGACTGTTGCAATTGTGACAATTTGATAGCTCGCTTTTCCTCTGGAACACTGTCCAACCTGGCGAGTGTACACGTTTCCAGGAGTGGCGGAGCGCGTGGACTACGCGCCGGGCACCGGCCCGCTGGCGCTGTTCCCCGAGGCGCGGCTGGAGGCGTGCTCGTCGGACGAGCGCTGCCCGGGCGTGACGCGCATCCAGGCGGCCGTGTCGCTGCAGGCGTCCCGCGCGGGCAGCAGCTGCGACCGCGACACCTACGCCGTGCACGCGCAAAAGACCATCTGCGGTGAGCGCCCGCCCAGGCCAGCGACACTCCCTTGAACCAAAAGTTACTGTGGATTTATGCGCGAACTTTTTTACCAACATTGGAATACTTCACCAAATTTCTATGGCCGCGTCATACATTGCATTGGTATGGTTGGCACAAAATGCTTTCATAGATCGGATCAGCGATTAGTATGGAAGTGCCTACTCTTAAAACGTAGTGATTACTTGCTCAGTGCGCCCGCCGACGACTGCGCTCGACAGTCTTGCACCACTATTTATATGTAAAAAGCCCACTCCACAATGAACCATCAAATGATCGTCCATCAGCGCCGCCATGATCGGTCAACTCTCTTCACAATGGGCCATGATGGCCCATAAAATGATAATTATCGTACGGTTCCAAACACTGAACTTATTTATTTATCGAGAAGTCTACACTGTACCCGAGACAACTATACATATACTGAGTAATCGGCGATTGTGTGGACGCGCACGCAATCATGGGCCATCAATCCTTTGATGTACCGAGTTTACTGATTGATCACCTCTACCGGCGATGATGGCCACTCATAGACAATCATGCCCTCTACACAATCGTGCATGTCTATAGTGACCCATTATGGGCCATTGTGAAGAGGAGCCATAAGGTTGCGCAAGGTTTCACCGTTGAACAGCCAGCACAACATTCAGATTTTAAAAATAATAGTTTTAAAGTTCTGTTAAAAGGAGTGGAATGGAAGGAAGGAAATTCTCTTTTGCGGGTTTATGGTTAGATGAATATATAATTGTGGATTCTATTATGATTCGCAGGCTTGGATCCGAAGACAGTGGACCTGTTACCGAGCCCGGGAGAAGGCAACGAGTGGGCAAAGTCATTGAAACCTGACTCCGGTGAGTGGATGCTGCTGATTTTGTATTACCTGATCCTAAATTGAACAGTAATTGTACTATGAGTACTAGACAACTGACTACTAGACAATTCCGGGATAAAAGTGCTCTTATGTCCTTTTCTGGAGCTCTGACAACGTGTACTATCAAAGAATAGAGATTAAATAAAGAAGCGACACTCCGCCTCCCACCAATTTCATGCCTCCTCATGCCCCGCAAAAATGACCTTGGTGAAGACCGAGGAAAGTTGTAAACATGTAAAATCTACATGTGACAATTATTCACTGACAACTGTCAGTTACTGTCAGCTCCCTGTCAACCTTACGATACGCACACGCGCGCAACACTTGTACACGTGCACAAGCCAGCCGTCTTTACTTGTGGGAGTCTTTACTTGAATCACTTCTTTTGGCTTTTTTGTTTGACACTCAAATGTTTATTATATTTTTGTAGCTGTTGATTTTCCAAATAGAGTAAAATAAAATAAATAAATAAAATTTGTATGGTGTGTCACCGGGCTGATAGTATATAAAATTTAGTGCAGTTTCACTTACCTACGTTGATTTCGGAGTTCCCGCGGAAATTCCGGTATAAAAGTACCATATATGTCCTTTTCTATACCCCTGACAACGTGTATGCATAATTTCATGATGATCGGTCGAGTAGTTGAGGCGTGAAAGCGCAACAAACAAAAAAACTCGCATTCACATTTACATATAATGTATTCCAAAATTCTCTGCAAATATTTACAGGGTTGAAACTTGAAAGTATACACTGTTACAAACATGTTCAGAAAATAAAAAAATAATCAAACAAAATAAATTAATCGAAAAGAAAACCTGTGAAGGCGCTCGCCACTAATTTTGGATCATCTTATATAGGTACTAGCTGTCCCCCGCGATTTCATCCGCGGTAATTTCGGAGTTCCCGCGGAGGTTTCGGGAAAAAATTACTCTATGTCCTTCAGTTCCCGGGGGAATTCCGGGATAAAAACTATCCTATCTTTTAAGTTGGACCATATTATAAATAGTTGCAAAATTTTATCAAAATCCGTTCAGTAGTTTCGTAGTCCATCGCGGACAAACAACGTGACACGAGATTTATATATATTAGATTAGATTTAAATTGTCGTGTGGTTGTATCGCGTGGTGGGCGGTGGGCGGTGGGCGGTGGGCGGTGGGCGGTGAGCAGGCCTGGACGGCGAGCAGATGTTCGTGTTCGACGGCGCGACGTCGGCGGTGGTGCCGGAGGCGGTGCTGCCGCACTCGCTGGGCGGCACGTTCGCGGTGTCCGCGTGGCTGCGGCACGCGCCGCCGCCCGACCACGACAAGCACCGCAAGGAGCACCTGCTGTGCCTCGCCGACGACCACAGTGAGTGCACTGCCACAGGGAAAATAGGGTACTTGCATGAAATTTATAATAAGAAATTGTGTCTCTATTTCAAAAATAGAGCCTTAGAAAAGCGTCATCGTGAAAGATTTACTAAAAATTTTTCAATAGTTTCCAAAATATTCAACTTTTAATTTTGTGAAACGGAACGTTGCAACGAAACACCAATCACAGCCAAGCTTGAGACATGACATCACTTTACTTTTTTTAGGAAACACTTACCTCTTTCAGAGAAGGCAAAAGAAACTAAGTGCATACAGTCAACGCATATTTTCCTTTTTCTGAAGTTTTTTACTTTAAAATGTATCGGTAAGATGTATTTCGATTCTTTACTGGAACTTTTGGAAGTAAATCGACACAGTTCAACCTTAATTTCGCTTTTGGATATTGAAGTTATCTGTCTGTCAGTGTCACATAAACTTTTTTGTGTTATAAATAAATAAATAAATGACCCTGTCAATACGACAGTGACATTTCTATCACAGATTAATAAGGCGTAAATTTGAACTAGTGACGTCATTCCGCGTCTCGGCGGTAAGGTCTAGCAGTGATATCGTGGGAACCGAGCAGTGATATCGTGGTGTGATATCCTCAGAGATGAACCGGCACCACTACGCGCTGTTCGTGCGCAACTGCCGGCTGATCCTGCTGCTGCGCCGCGACTTCGGCGACGGGGACCTCAACATCTTCAGGCCCGCGGAGTGGCGCTGGAAGATACCTGAGGTACCATGGACCTTTGCCTTTATTTACTATGACCATAATATGTCACGTTAAAAAAACTTTTATTTCTAAATTCTATTTAGTCCGTCAGTTAGGATATTAAAAAAATAATAGACATGTATATTTTGCTTTTTAAAATTTGTGAAAATATACTTGAAAAGGCACATTAAAGTTTAGGAGTGGGGACTCGTAACGTCATATGCAGGTAAAAACTGTACCTGCTTGAGACGTCACGCGACATCGAACTCAACGTATTTTTACGTATTTTTACTTACAAAAGAAAAAATACGTGTAAAAAATTTGTTATTAATCTCCATACAGGAAGGACTAAAAACAAAAATTTGGTCAAATATTTTTTTTTATTACAAACTTTTTCTATATTTTAAAATAATTTCACCATTTAATCTTACGATTTAGGGAAAATTAAAATCTTATTTGTTAACAATTTGTTAAACTTTTGGCGCCTCTCATTTTTGGTTGGCTTAGGCCTAGGCCCAGGCCTTTTGGGCCTAAACTTAGATGCGCCACTGTGCTCAGTGATCCTATCGTCGCGTCGCGTCCGCCCCCAGGTGTGCGACGACGAGTGGCACCACTACGCCATCAACGTGCGCTTCCCGAGCGTCGAGCTGTACGTGGACGGCGCGCCGCACCGCGCGCCCGACGGGAAGGGGCCCGAGGTGACCGGCCACCACATGAAATCACTTTATCCTATACCTACCGTACCCACAAAGAGACGCAGCATACCTAAATACATACCTGTACATAGGTGATCGACGACTGGCCGCTGCACCCGGCGCAGGGCATCAACACGACCATGGTGGTGGGCGCGTGCTGGCAGGGCACCGCCGCCGACGTGCGGCACCCGCTGCGGGGCGCGCTGGCCGGGCTGGCCGTGGCGCCCGGGGCGGTGCAGCCGCCCGCCGCGCTGCGCTGCGTGGCGCAGTGCCGCGAGGGGCTCAGCCTGGCGCCCGACCTCTGTGAGTACAGCTGCCGGGCCGGGGGGGGCCCGGGGGGGCAGCCGCCCGCCGCGCTGCGCTGCGTGGCGCAGTGCCGCGAGGGGCTCAGCCTGGCGCCCGACCTCTGTGAGTACAGCTGCCGGGCCGGGGGGGGCCCGGGGGGGCAGCCGCCCGCCGCGCTGCGCTGCGTGGCGCAGTGCCGCGAGGGGCTCAGCCTGGCGCCCGACCTCTGTGAGTACAGCTGCCGGGCCGGCGGGGGGCCCGGGGGGGCAGCCGCCCGCCGCGCTGCGCTGCGTGGCGCAGTGCCGCGAGGGGCTCAGCCTGGCGCCCGACCTCTGTGAGTACAGCTGCCGGGCCGGCGGGGGGCCCGGGGGGGCAGCCGCCCGCCGCGCTGCGCTGCGTGGCGCAGTGCCGCGAGGGGCTCAGCCTGGCGCCCGACCTCTGTGAGTACAGCTGCCGGGCCGGGGGGGGCCCGGGGGGGCAGCCGCCCGCCGCGCTGCGCTGCGTGGCGCAGTGCCGCGAGGGGCTCAGCCTGGCGCCCGACCTCTGTGAGTACAGCTGCCGGGCCGGGGGGGGCCCGGGGGGGCAGCCGCCCGCCGCGCTGCGCTGCGTGGCGCAGTGCCGCGAGGGGCTCAGCCTGGCGCCCGACCTCTGTGAGTACAGCTGCCGGGCCGGGGGGGGCCCGGGGGGGCAGCCGCCCGCCGCGCTGCGCTGCGTGGCGCAGTGCCGCGAGGGGCTCAGCCTGGCGCCCGACCTCTGTGAGTACAGCTGCCGGGCCGGCGGGGGGCCCGGGGGGGCAGCCGCCCGCCGCGCTGCGCTGCGTGGCGCAGTGCCGCGAGGGGCTCAGCCTGGCGCCCGACCTCTGTGAGTACAGCTGCCGGGCTGCGCAGTGCCGGGGGGGCCCACGACTGTAGCAGGGTTGCTATAATATGTCTCATGTTATCTCGGCAGACCTGCGCTCGGTGTCAGTGGAGGGCGACGGCGTGGCGGACGTGGAGACGCTGCTGCGGCGCGTGGCGTATGGCGACGCGCGCGCCTTCCCCACGCCGGGCCGCCGCAACGTGCACCTGGCCACCACCATCACGTGCGTGCCCTACCTGTACCTGTACCTGTACCTGTGCCTGCGTCTGTACCCTCGTCCGCAGCTCGATAACGACCTCGGTACCGCTCCGCCCCCAGCTGCGACAACGGGCGCGTGGTGACGGCGCGGCCCGCGGAGGCGTACATCATGGTGCTGCGGCCGCAGACGCCCACGGTGCTGCTCAACGGCTCGGCGGACGCGGCGCGCGACTACGCGCACTTCCGCGCCGGCCTGCGCGTGTTCCCCGACCTGGGCGTGCACGTGCTCGCCGATAACGGCCACGGTGCGTACAGCCATGTACAGCGTACTCGCTAGTGCGAATGTTTGTTTGTGTGTTACGCTTTCACGCTTTAACTACTCGACCGATCATCATGATTTGCATTATCAGCGATACGGAAGAGGATGTAAGGTACTTAATATCCTAGAATTCCTACGAGAGTTGGTAAAAATTTTAGATTTGTTTTTTTTTGTTACTGCATACGTTTTTAGAACACTGGCCTAAAATTGGAAACCTTTTAACATCGAACCCCGAACCCTTCAGAGGCGGAGAGCCAGAAGCTGGACTCGTGCGTGGTGTCGGTGTACCCGGCGCTGAACCCGGACCACGAGGCGCTGGCGCTGCGCGAGGCGGCCGCGCTGCCGCTGCGCTACGACATCCGCGCCGCCGTCACGCGCGACGGCGTCATCCTCACCGGCGCCGACTCCGTGCGCAACTACCAGCAGGTACGGCACCCGACACCCGACAACCGACACCCGACACCCGACATCCGACACCCGACACCCGACACCCGACACCTGACACCCGACACCCGACATCCGACACCCGACACCCGACACCCGACACCTGACACCCGACACCCGACACCCGACACCTGACACCCGACACCCGACACCCAATACCCGACACCCAACACTCGACACCCGACACCCGACACCCGACACCCAACACCCGACACCCGACACGATCCGCACTCAAAATAATTCATATTCTTATACATTGGATAAGTCTTTTCGTTCTCGAGATGATAGCTGAATCTCAAGAACGAAAATACATATCCAATGGATTTTTGTTGTCAGGTCGAGGTTAAATTTGTGTTAACATGTTCACTGTAACGCAGGTTCTGCGTGAGATCGAGTACAGCAACAAGAAGCCCGCCTACTACCTGAACCGGGTGTTTAAACTCACCTGCTCCGAGCTCAACGGACGTTTCACCAGCAACGAATACGTGCAGACGGTGAGTGGAACGGTCACTTTTACAATGGCTGTAGGTTTTACTTAATCCGGACTTTTTTTTAAAAAAAATCCGGACCTTCATAAAATCCGGACTTTTTCGGACCGTAGAATCCGGATTTATCCGGAAATTGGAAATTTTTATTTTATTTTTATTTTACTTTATTTGGAAAATCAACAGCTACAAAAATATAATGAACATTTGAGTATCAAACAAAAAAGCCGATTACAGATTTTCGCACATGGGTAGTGGAATAATAAAAAAAAACATCAATTGCTCAATAGGCAGCAGCAACTTGCACACATACACATACATACTTTTAAAGTCCGAATCTTTTGGACCTTTAAAATCCGGATTTTAAAAATTCTTCGTTGACTCGATTGATACGGTCGTTGTATGTGTGTTCCCGCAGCTGACAGTAGTGCACCCGCACATGTCGGGCGGCGGCGGCGGGGAGGGCGCGGCGGCGGGCGGCGCGGCGCTGGCGCGGGAGCTGCACCCCAGCGGGGTGGCCGACAAAATGGACGCCGTCGCCAGGGACAAGGTATGTCTAAACACTGGTATTTTTTTAACATGGCTACGCATGACTTAATCTTACACTGAATTTGTTGAGGAGTGCCACCTCAATTCTACTTAATAATGAAATTTACGCTAGTGCAGCGCAGTTCGTCATATTATATTTTCGTATCATCGATCCTTATACTTTGTGTCTTTGTGGTGTAAATATGTCAGCTTTAGATGATTGATTCAACAATCGATACATCAGAGTGTAAAATCGATTCAAGCTCACTTCTGAACATTGGTAAGCGGCATTTCTTGCCCCTTACCACGTTACAATTCATTAACACGTTGTATAGAGAAGAAAATTGGGTACTTTTTGTCCCGTGATTCCCGCGGGAACTCCGATATGAGATATTAAACGAATGTTCCCCGGCAGTCCCCGGCTGCGCCGGCGACGCGGCTGGCGGCCCCGCGGCAGTTCGCGGCGCAGCGCCAGCGCGAGCGCGCGCCGCACGCCGCCGACGTGCCCGCGCCGCGCCTGCGGGCCGCGCCCGCGCCCGACCACGCGCCGCCCAGTCAGTACAACCGCCTGCTTACTCGCTTAATAAATAAGCTAAACTTTAACAATAAAAAATTAAACCGTCACTAACCGCCGCACTCAGAGTCGACTTTAATGATTACTTAACTAATTATGTTACATCTCATTAAATGCCAATTAACATTAATTTACTGAACGTCTCTGATTGCTGCAGTTTTGTTTTAAAAATCTATACTTAACTAAGTAATCATTAAAGTCGACTCTGAGTGCGGCCGCAAGAGTTCCGTTGTCTGTCTATAAATCCCGTTCGGATGCTCTCGCACGAAAAACGCTTGCAACGCATCGGACTCTCGACTCGCGCGTAAAACGCCTCATCTGGACAGGCTCTAACGGTTGCACGTTGCAGACAACGTGGCGCTGCTGATCGGCGTGGTGTCGGCGGGCGCGGCGCTGCTGGCGCTGGGCGTGGGCGTGGGCCGCGCGCGCACCGCCAGCGCCTGCGCCCGCGCCCGCGCCCGCCGCGCGCCCGCCGCCGCGCGCCCGCCCGCGCCGCTGCACGACCCCGAGATGGCGTGGGACGACTCCGCGCTCAACATCACCGTCAACCCGATGGACGAGGTGACACGTCGCATACCGTTTATTCGAATTTACTTACAAAAAATCACATCCGGCCAGTGCATCAAAATTCGTGCACCCCCTGGTGTTGCTGGCTGTTCATTTTCCATACAAAAAAAAACGCTCGATATCGAAAGGACGAGAGCGAAAAAATTCTTGCTACCCATACAGTTTTTTCAGATGGAAAATGAACAGCGCCATCTATCCAGCGTTGTTAATTTTCCATACAAAAAAGCCCTTCGATATCGAAAGGACGAGAGCGAAAAAATTCGTGCTCTAGTCTAGTCGCGCAGTGTGAGATGTAATATGAAATCGCTAGATGGCGCCACACACCGCCACCACCGATCATCATTGATCGATTCTAAGTTTTAACCAAATCCCAGTGGCCAATACAATGTTTGTACCTTTGTAGCAAAAATTTCTAATTTTTCTATATGAAACAAAGTTTTAAAAAATTAGAACACAGTCATATTTGTCACGAACGAACGTCCAACCCTCAGAAGAATAACCATTGTCCAACATGTCAGTGCAAGTCGAGTGTCCGTCCGCAGGCGGAGGCGGCGGGCGGCGGGGTGGCGGCGTGCGGGGCGGGGGTGGCTGCGGGCGCGGGGGGGCCTGCGGGGGCGGGCGCGGGGGCGGGGGGCAGCTCCGACGACTCCTGCTCCGACTCCGACAGCGAGCACCACGACTCCTCCGACGACGAGGAAGGTGAGTGTGGAGCGAGCTGTTACTCCCGTTTGATATTCTGACTGGATTTCCTGACTGTTATTTTATTTTTTTTATTTTATTAAGAAATCAAACAGTGATACAGATGAGTATAAATATAAAACAGAAATTCACAGCAGTAAGACCAATTACAGATTTCTTCGTAAATGTTATTATAAGTATTGAAGCGGTAAGGAAGGAAGTTGAAAAGATATTATGTAGATACATATCTATGAGTTTAACATTATTACATTGAAGGTTATAGAAAAATAAGTTACTAATGCTAGTATGAAACTTAATTAACGTGTGTAGTTGCGTGTACGTACCGAGTTGTCTGCCAGTGGATCGAAAGTGTAGTTTTTAGACGAGGGAATAATACCTCAATATAAGAAAGAAAGGATAGATACTTAACAAAGGACCAAGGAAAGGTCTGAAACACGAGCATAAAGTGTCCATTAATAATAATAATAAAAAGTTTGTCACAAACTAAACATCGATATTGGACGATAAAGATAACATTTACCTAGTTATTCTTATTGGAAGATAAAAATAACATTTATGTACATATTATTATTGGGCGATGGAAATAACATTACCTATAGTGATTCTTTTGGACGATAAAAATAACATGTAGTTGTTCTTATTGAACGATAAAATAACATGTAGCTGTTTTGATTGTCCAATATATCAATACGCCGATTGTAAAGAGAGCAGCCTTATTAGCCAAGTTAAAATTTTGTTTTGAACTGTCTCCCCGCAGTGTTCTCGGGCAAGCAGCACAAGTACCGGAACATCAGCCAGCTGGAGTGGGACAACACCACCATGTAATGCGGCCTCCCCCGGCCCCGCCCCGCGCACACCCGCGCACACCCACTAGCCGCCTCTCTGTCGCGCCGCATCACCCCTCTCGCTTGCACGCGTCTTCACCGGCCATCTGTAGAAATGTAACATTCAAACTAAACTGAACTCTATTGCGATCGCTGTAGAGTACACAATGCTTTGTACGTGTGATTTCGAAACATCGTCTCCGATTACGTTTCGGACAAACTGAACGTGATCGGTTTATCGTTGACAATATTTTTTTGATAGGTACATTTTTGAGATACAGACCACAATGTCAACGGGTGAGCTATATTGGACTCTAATGCGATCGGAATGAGGTTTCAATTTAGAGTGTTACATATCTACAGACTGTTTGTTGGTCACTGAAGCAAGACGCACCTAGTTAAGTTCGACAACGGAATTGAACTTCCAACAAAACGCGTCACAGTGTAAGAAAGTTGCATCAGATTGACTTCAACTCTGCGGTTTTGCTCTCGAATCGACAGCTATTTCTTATTTAGGCTATAATAATATTACGTATTGTTTATTTTTACACCGGAGCAGCTCCCGGCAGCTAACTTTGCACTTAGGAATATATCAGAGACCTAGTTTGTTGAAGTTAATTCATGTAACTTTTTACATTGTGACGGTGACGGTGGGAAATGAAGATATACCATAGGAAAGACGACTTTCCCATTGGATATATCTGTTTTCCACCAACAAGCTTTTCGGCACAAAAACACGCGCGTGGCACAAAACGTCGCAACGGCGATTTCACACCCTAGTTTTTCTATTCTAAGATTATTCCGACATCTAATTAAATATTATGTCATATCAAATTTATACGTACCTATTATTGTATTTAAAAAAAAAATTTCCGTCTCGGCTAGCGCGAGGCGAAATCGCCGACTAGTGGACGCTTTCCAGAGACAATTCTTGTTTTTTTTTTCTTACAATCTTTTATTGACGTAACGTAAGTAAAAGAAAAAAAAACTGTATGTAATAATAATATTGTAGTTGTCGTAATTTCGTATGGACTCGGTTTTAGGATGATAAAAATGAAGAATAGACTATAAGTTATCAAGTACTTTATCGAGTAAGTGATGTTTGCTTCTCTGGTTGTATCTATCAATAGTATTTCGGATTCCTTTCTTGTTAAAAACTCGGGCTTGGCGATTGCAGCTCTGTACTTTTTAACCGTCACTTGTAGTATTTGTTGTCTGTGGCAGTTGTCTATGCGAACGCCATGTTAGATTATATGAATTAATGATATAATATTATCAGTACAATATTGAGTTCAAAAGTAACGCATTTACTTTGTTGCAAACGTACAAACGCTTCTATTCAAATCGGTAGCTGTTTTTACCCACAATGTTTTCGTGTAAACTAGATATATATTTCCAATCTTCTGCGAGCTTTTTATATAAAATAAAAAAATACGGCTTAAAATGTATATTAGAGAGACAGAGCTATTTGAAAATTAAAATTGAAAAAAAAAAACATAGATGTATAATATTACTTATACACGACTTTAATTATACAGATGGCATCGATTAGGATCCGATCGCTTGTAACGAAAACTATATTAGTTATTATATTATATGTATTATATATATATTTTGAATGAGTAAAGGATTTTTACTAACAACTTAGATACTAAGTGGGTATAATATGTTAGGATAACTACGCGCTAAACGAACTCCGAGGATGGCGGACGAGCGACGCGTCGGCTCGGGTAGTGGGCTCTTAACTGTCGGCTTAGCGCGGCGGCGCACCCTTAAGTCTGCATATCAAGAATCGTTTGCCATATTAGTGAATAGCGTGTAATCGTGTAAGTGCAACACTGACTGTACAACCGTAAAGCAATCTTTGTGAACATAATCATTGGTGTTTTTTTGTTAGTTTTGTTATGTCGCTTACGACGTAACGCGTCCGGGCCGTCTTTGTTACCGCCATTTCGCGAGTGCGTTCCGAATCACGCATCGACTTTTCAGAATCGGCGAGCGAGCGCCGGCTGCGTGTTCCGAACTCGATGTTTGTTCGCGCGGTTAGTAAAATTTAGTGCCATTATGTATTCGATTGTTTTACCGTTTACATTTGATTTTGATTTTTATAATGTATTTTTTTTTTCGTTTGAACACGCAGCCGGCGAGTGTCGCGTAAAGTTCCGTTCCCCGTAGGGTTGAGGCTGACACACATTGGTTAGTGCAGAGTTTCGTACTTAAATTGTATAATACGAATTTTATATGATAATACATATTATATACGCGGGTGAGTGACCTTTAGGTATTTTCTGTGAGCTCAGTTTCCATGAATAATGTATTTTATGGGATCGCCTAGGTAGGTACTTTAAAATGTAACGTTCAAAATGTAACACTATTTTTAATTTCAGAATGAAAATCGAATCTAACACTAAAAAAGTAACCCTCCAGTTAGTTAACATACAAATATAACGTCTTTTAAGGATTCTCTTTATTTTTTTAACATATGACACTGGCCAATGTGTGTGCGCGTGCTAGCGTGCCGTCAACGCGTCCCCACTCGACAACCGTCCAATGGCCACACCCTCTATCTCGCATGTTTCTTAAGATCTGACTGGTTCATATCTTGATTAGTGTTATAAAATTATTTCCACTGCGACTTCAAGTCCGAGCACGTTTGCCGCGAACTTTGGAACCGCTTTCGTCCTTCCTACGCACTGGAGTTCGCCCGGTTGTACAGGGTGGATAGGAAATCGTTAACGTACTCTTAACTGCTCGACGTCGGGCTTAAGTTACAACTAAAATTCTGCAAATCAAAATTATACTCTTAAAAACAAAATATAAAGTTTACATTAATTCGAAACAAAGTACCTACGCCTCGCTGGAAATAACCGCACCGTTCAACTCAATTTCAGTTAAAATATCCAACATGCAATCAAAATGTTCGAACTTAGGTACATCAGTGTATTTGTTCTCTCACACAAGCAAAGATTCAACCGAAATGCATATTATATTATTTCTGAAAAGATTGTAGTTATGGCTTTATTTTACTATTTTCATAAATGGGAAGTTCGACATTAGAAAAAAATAGTTGTATTTTATCATAAAAAGTTTAGTAAAATAAAACAACCGCAGGGCGAGAACGAAACAAGAATTTTTAGGAATGTGGGACGAAAACTTGAGGCGAAACAGGAACAAATCTAATATCGAATGCAATTTGTCTGAAAAGTAGGCCTGATACCTTCAACTAAATATTTAGTCATTAGTATGTTTGATTTGCATTATTTTATCGGTGTTAGCCTTACGACTGGGAGAGACTTAAGTTAAAAGTATACTAATGGTTCCTGGAACTGCAATGTGGGTTCGCGGTAAGTCCTTAGGAAGTATGGTGTAACTGACGTTGCTGTTAACTGTTTTCTGTAGGTTAATTTTATTACTTACATTACTGTATTTCTAGTTAAGTATTTTACTTTTTGTAATATTTTTATTGAGTATTATTTTATTCTTTTCAATTATAATTTTTTTGTTTGTATTATCGCGGTATTACTATAACATTATATTTAGGAATACTTCTTTGATGTATGAATTATTATATTTTAGCTAAAAATAAAGTTGGTTTAAAATATTTACTCATGTTTTATTTTGAGTTGAGTTATGTCATTTGATCAATAAAAAATTGTTTCAAAACACAAAAATAAATAAAACTATGTTCAAGATAAGAAATTCATCAGGTGGGTAATACTAGACTTGAAACTCACATTTAAACATAGCTAGTAGATACGCTACATTTTAATAGACTTAAAAAAGGAGGAGTATGCCGCTGGATAATCCAAAATACAGCTAACTTATAAATATAATTTTTTTGATGTAAAGCTTCAGAGAGCGATACTACATAAAATAATAATACAATTTTTCTAGAAAAAATATGTTTCCTCCATCTTATAATACATATGTACCTTTATGAAAATGAATAGCTGATTGTATGTTTCGCTAAAACTCGAGAATGGCTAGATTTTGATTGATTGATCTTAATGGCTTGAAATATTTATGGAAGTTCAGGGAAGGTTTAAAAAATAAATCCAAAACTCACGCGGGTGAAACCGCGGGGCTCAGCTAGTTCTGCGATAAAAGAATGTGCATATTATTACAAAATGTTAGAGGTTTGTTGTAGAGCGCCATCTATGACAGTTTAATAGAAGCTCTTGAAAGAATCTAGATCAAACAGCTGGTAAAATGGTAACTCATTTCGTCGTATTACAAAAGATGGCGCATATTGTATTTGGACGATGCGACGTATCAAATGAGATTTGTTTTAAAAATCTTTACTTAAAATTAAGTAATCATTAAAATGACTCTGAGTGTGGCCGTACTTGTTACATTTAAGAGAATCAACAGACTTCAAAAAATAATTGGACTTATTAACTCACACTGGAGAAATTTTGAGTAAATAGTGTTTTAAAATTATAGCGCCATTTTGTGTCTATTTTTTTTTATTTTCAACATTTTTTTGGTATGTACTAAACAATGTATTATGGTAAACACATACTTAGGACTTAAAAAAAAGCGTTTTGTATCAGTAACTTAATTTTGTGGGTTAACATGTTATTGCTTATCGGCGTCCAATAATGACTGTCACAATGCATAAATTATGGTGAAGTACTAGGAAACTAAAAACTAAAAAGTACTAGTATCTAGGTATACCTAATATTATACTTATTATCTGTGCTAAAACGCAAAAAAATAACTAATTAGATACCTACCTACCAACCTAATTCAAAATACCAATATGCATGATAAATCTGGGGGCACGGTAGTGCCCCCGCCAATACAAGCTATGCGAAGCGGGAGCACTACCTATCTTTTCTCCGAGCACTTCGTCTTTTTTTTGAACCCTTATAACTTGGGTTTGGATTATACGAGAAGAGAAATTCTCAGGATAAGTTGTCAATAGCGGACTCATCAAACATAAAGTTTTAATTGCATAGCTCTTAGAGGTACTTTATATGTATTTTATTGATAAGTATCTAAAAAAACCCTGATTTCGTCACTGACTTACTGATGATTATCAAAACTCTTAGGGTATTTCCTAATGTCCTAGAAAGCTGAAATTTGGCATGTAGTATTAGTAGGTACACAAACAACAACAAAATTATAAAACTTGTAACTTTTATCCCCCAACCCCCTAAACTAAGGGATGGAAGTTTGTATGAGAATTCCGCAATTTTGACTTCCAAAAAGAAATTAAATCTAACCAAAACATATTCATGTAAAATGATGCCAAGACGAGTCCATATGACGGACATTGTCAAAAAGTTATCAGATTTCATGTAAGTTTATAACTCTACACACCCTAACTCTACACGGCCTAACTTCTCAAACTCTACACCTTAGTCAGAATATGTGGCTTGGCTGTTTCGATACTGCAAAAAGAAAAGTAGTATAAATTTTTCACCTTACCCTCATGTGAAATGTAGGGCCTTGTAGGGTTAGAGTAGATGTAGAGTTGTAATGCTTGGCTCTACAGTAGATCTGATAACTTTTTGATAATGCCCGTCATATGGACTCGTCTTGGCATCATTTTACTTGAATACCTATGTTATTGGTGGGATTACTATCTACTTATCTACATATTGTCTACGTCTATAACGTAGATACCTACCTAATGTGTATGAAGTCTTCTTCGTCGAAGTTCGAAGTTCTTCTTCCGTCACAGTAAGTAAACATAAACATTAAACATTAAACAATAGTAATTACCTAGTTGATAAATAGTTTTCAAAAAAGATCTCAAGATGGCTGTCAGTCCGGTAAGTATAACCGTGAGACAGCGCCAGTTTTCTGTAGTAGAACCGTAGGAAAATTTTGTAAAAAAAATAGAAAAGTTTCACTGAAGACTGTAAATTTTAACACAGAAGACAAGGGTTAGGTTGGCCTTTGAGAATAATGAAATAAATAAATATATAATATAAATTAACATTTGTAGAAACATTTGTGCCCTAAGCGCCCCTATAATAAACTACTGCGTAGGTAGGTACCTAGGTACGTCCGTGAGAATTCCTGCAGGAATTTCGAAATTTACCGGGTGAAATCGCAAGTACTAGCTAGTCGATACATGAATAGAAAAAAAAATTAATCCATTCAATAGACTTTTATTATTGAATTAACAAATGTTTTAGTAGATAATAATAATTGCTCCGTCTACCTCTGTAACTTTCACTACTCTACGGTCTGCGCAAACCTCATAAATCCATCGTCAAATATACTGCATAATGCACCCGGATAGACCCGCCTAATGAGTGCGAGCAGGACACACTCGGGCCCGACGCCTTGGTGCGACAGAGTCCTACACACGGCCGACAGAAATGCGCAACGAAAAGAACAGGGATGGAGCGATTTTGGACACGCAGTAGCGAGAGGGAGGGGCGAGAGAAGCGCACTGTTGGTGAATTATTGAAGGCGACGACCGCCCTTTGGGCTGCGAGTGGCGGCGGCGGCCGGGGGCGGGCGCGGGCCGCGCGCGCAGAGCGGGGGAGGGGACACGCTGTTTGCGGAGCCGTTGCCACTTGCTCGCCGCGCCGACGTCACACCAATCCCGAATTCGGTACCGCCATCTTTAACGAAATACTCGCGCTGGTCCCAAGACCTGACAGTGCCGGGTGCAATGACCCCCCAGTGACCGGATGCTCCTTTAGTGGCCCACAGTGAGTGAGTGAACGTAGACTAAACCGAAACTCAGTTTTAGTGATGGATTAGTTTTGTTTTAGTTCAGTGCGGAGCCGCTGCTGGCAGGTGGGTTGTTATAACTAAACGGTTAAACATTATTGGTATTTACACCTACCTACCTACACTCCAAGTACTTTTTACAGACGTACCTACTCAATTACGCAACCGACAATAAAATTATACAAAAACACACATGTCACGGCGAGACTAACTTTGCACAACGCCACGTTGGGTGTCCCCATCTGGACTCGAACCCGTTCCTAACCCATTCGATTGCAAACGACAAAGATTTCCGTTAAAAACTCTTCGCTGTTCAATAAATGATAACAAGAACGGCTGCCCACCCACTTGCCGTTCGTCAGCGTTGCTACGGTCTACGCCGTAGCCGTAGCGGACTACGACGTAGCGTAAGCTAAACAAAAAACCCGACGATGCTTTTTATTACATTCCTGGAAATAAATCATAGAATTTCATACAAACGCAATAATTTTAGGCCAATGACTATTTATGGGAATATTACTTACCAGACCAAAACGAAGTACCGATACAAAAGATTTAAACGAACTTACAAAATTAAAACTTGTCACCTGAGCGATGGTCATAAATTACATTTGTACATATTCGCACATTTCGCATTCTAGTTACCTACCTCTGTAGTCTGTACCTACATGCACTGTAAAATAAAACAGTATGAGGACGAATGTATAGGAATATTGAAGATGTGTAGAAGAAAATACTATACTACTGCAAGTCATAAAACAGTTATAAAAAATGGATAACGCAATTCCGAATAGTATCTACCTGTTTATATTAAATTTAAAAGTTCCGCTGTCTATCCCCGAAACTCATCATCAGATCTTTAAGAAATTTAAATGGAACCATTTCAGAATAAACCCCTTTCGAGCAAAAAAAAAAATTTTGCAAATCCGTCTATATATGACGCACTTATTCCCGAACATAGGTTCCTCCTTTTGGAATTCGCTTAAAAAAAAAGTTCAATAGGTACAATGAATTCGATCTGAATGTAGGTAGTCCTAGTTACGAGCATCACGCAAAAACCACCGCAATGTATTATTTATTTATTTATTTGAATTGAAAAAAAAATAGATACAAATTTACACAATCCTAACTATTATAAAAGTGAAAGTGAGTTTGTTTCTTTGTTACACTTTCACGCCTTAACGGCTCAACCGATCATCATGAAAATTTGCATGCATGTTGTCAGGGGCACAGAGAAAGACATCGGGTACTTTTTATTCTAGAAACTCCGAAACTACCGCGGGTGAAACCGCGGGGAACAGCTAGTAAATAATAAATACAAGAAATCATTACGCTACCAAATCTAATATATATAAATCACGTGACACGTTGTTTGTCCGCGATGGACTCCGAAACTACTGAACGGATTTTGATAAAATTTTGCAACCGTTTATAATATGGTCCAACTTAAAAAATAGGATAGTTTTTATCCCGGAATTCCCTCGGAAACTGAAGGACATAGAGTACTTTTTCCCGCAACCTCCGCGGGAACTCCGAAATTACCGCGGATGAAATCGCGGGGGACAGCTAGTACTAATAGGTATATAAATCAGTTTGAATAATATCAAATTTCGCACAAAATTACTGCTAATTACCTACTCACCACGTGTTCAATGACTGTGTTGTGTATATAATGTGGAACGGTAGTTATCTAAAATACTATGAGCGTATAGTTTAATTGCAATCGATTTACCGATAGAAGTAGGTAATTATATCTAAGTTAAGGCGTTAGGTAGGTATAACTACTATAAGAATGAGATTTGGCGCAAACGCAGCTACAAAAATCAGGTAAGCGGAGCCAAAGCAGGAGCTAGTAGTTAAATTAATTAACAGTAGGTACATATGGACTGCGCATGAATTGATGGGGTTCCCCTGGGAACTACAATACAAAACCAGCGCGTCCTCTTGAATAAATAATTAAATTCTTTCCTGTCGTTCAGGCTCTCTGGCTAGTGTTTACTGTTTAGTCACGCAATGTGAGTATAACAATCAGAATTCTAATGTTATTTGAAAGAAAAATAAAGAGTCAAGGTTAGGTTAAGTAACTAGTTGATCCCTGCGGTTTCACCCGCGTTAATTTCAAAGTTTCCGCGGGAATCCCGGGATGAAAGTAAGCCTACACAATACACATATACCCTAGGTATATATACCACTCAGTTAGTGACAGAATTTATAAAATCGGTTCAGTGGTTTTGAATTTATCGATTACAATCGAACATTTAAACAAAAACGATTTTTTTCTCTTTTTACTATACTAGCCAGTAGCTGTCCCTCGCGGTTTCATCCCCGGTAATCACGGAGTTCCCGCGGTATTTCCAGAGTAAATTATACGTGTGAACCTTCCTCTTCAATCGTTCTATCTATTGGCAAAAACCGCATGAAAATCCGTTCACTAGTTTTAAAGTTTATCGCGAACAGACAGACCGACGGACGCGGCGGAGGACCAATTAGGTAGGTATATGTTTTATAATATGTAAGGAAGTATAGACTTACTAATAGTCTTCTTTTCCAAATAATATGGCTACTCGTACTTAAGAACTCGTTTAAAAAAACGGTATAATAGATATATGTATTTTCAGAAAAGTATCAGTATTTACGGTGACAGGTTTCTATCAATTAAATAATATTCTGAGTGAGAAAAAACCGGCCAAGTGCGAGTCGGACGCCGTGGGTTCCGTTAAATTATTTTTTGGGACGTAACTACATACACACTTATTTGCAGATTTCGGGTTTTCCCTTTACCTGCAGAAGACAAGAATGTTAATTTTAATGATTCTAGGTCAACAGGGAAGATTCTATAGGTTTTGATTCAAATACCTATGCGGCATGGACGACCGTATGTATCTTTGAAAGTTTGATTATTTCACAGCTCTAAGGGATTGCAAACCTAAGTATTGCATATTACCTAATTTCAATTTCATACCACCACGCGTTCTATAAAGGTCTTTACAGATAGACAGCAGACTGTATATTACGGAAGTCCAAAAAACAAGATAAATTGCAATAAAAGCTTAATAATGCGTCATTATACCGACTCTTAAATATCCGAACTCGCCGAACACCTACTCACTTATTTGTTGTTAAGAGCTTCCTCGCTTCACAACAAACATTTGAAAAAAAGTGCAAACACGATAATCTTCGGTCCGCATTGAATGGGTTAACCGGAATAATCGGTTAACACCTATATTTACTATGAAAAAAAGCGACTGACCACTTCCTGAGCCGATACCCGATAGTTTAGCGGCTGTTTGCAAATATATCAATACACAAACGGAAGGATTAGACGGCCTATAGCAGTTGTAATCCGAAAGTGGCAAACAGTATTTTTAACAGTTTGAGTGTTAATTTTCGGTGTGGAGATAGAATTGCGTCTACTAGCGGTCCTCTGCGGCTTCGAACACGTGAATTTCGAGATTTTTGCGATAAAGTGTTAAAACCAGAACATATTCGTGTGACAACTTTTCATCTAAATCGGTTCAGCCAGTTAAGGAGCAACACATATTTAAACTTATCTACTAACCTTTTCATTTTGTTAAGTACCTAGACGAGCAATTATTCGTATTAGGACGAGTAAAAAAAAATTCAAATATCTAATTATAATCTAACCACCCTTTCTTAATTGACGTTTTTCCCCGTAATGATCATATAAACACCTACATCACAATATAAAAATGGCGATGATTCTTTTAGCGAAATAATCACCTAATCAATTTTGATTGCTTGCAACAAACCAACAAAATTAAATTCAATTGAACACCCCTTTTCCACTGGACCTTTTAAAACGCTACAGAACTATTATCAACTAAGCAGTATAATGGCAACATTCACACCTATTGCTCGCAACCCCCAACCCCTCACGAGGATTGTGCGACCTCCACCCCCTCGGTGACAGAGCGAGGGCGGCGAGGCGTGAGGGCTCACGCCACCTCCCTGGATCAGTGATCAGGTGCGAGGAATGTTGGCAACGCAGGGTTGAAGGGAATCAAATGATCCGCTGTGACGTGCGGAAGGGATCGAGTGGCGGATAAGTAGCGGGTTCGTTCAACGATATCAAAAATCAGAACCAAGACATCCTTTTAGACTTTCGGTGTTTGAACGATAAAGCTTATTTACACAACTCTAGTTCTGACGACGTGCAATATTATCGTAGCATAGTTTTAACTTAATAAGTTGTTTTTTTTTTATATTTATACCAATAGAACTCATAACAGTTTTGCGTTTGACTCTACCCTATCACCAAACTTAAAACTGTCATCATGGCGAACGCAACGGGTTGGCAATTTACTTAAAATTTCTTTCTATTTTTCTGTATGTAAATTTAGTGTGGTGGAAAGAAATTAGTAACCTAGATAATCTGGATATTAAAATGTGGGCATGGAATGAGGTCTCGTACAACCCGCTACTGAACATTCGCCCAGCGTAATTATAGGTCGCAGGTTCACCTCGCGGCCGCCGGCTCGGGCCTCGTCCCAACTCCCAACCCAATTACCGCCCTGTTGACAGAGCGCGGGGCGCCGCCCCCGGGCCCCGGGCGCCCGCCGGCCGCCATGCGTGTGATTGCGATGTGATAGAACGCAAATATCCTCATCGTGCGGTTTAGGGTTAAGATTAAACGAACCAGTGCGACATTTGTAGACAATCTTCCTAGCTCAAACTTCAAACCTTATCTAAAAGTTGTGTACCTAATGGCTGTAGATTATATGCAATCAGGGATTTACGCTAACGGGGATGTCGAAAGACGTAGATATTTAAATAATTAAAAATCGTGGTCAATATAGCTCTAGAAGTCTCTGTTTGCATCTTTGAGAGACATTCTCAATGTTCTGTAACGTTTCGGGACGGGGGCGGGAACGTTTAAAAATGCTTGTACCTATCATAACATACTTTTCAGTTTTTAGTTAAATATATTTATTTCACGGGGAGACCGACCACGCGATTGCGAACATAAATAATTTTCGTTTTAATCCTAATGATTTTGGTTTTCTATTCTAAATAACAGGTCACTCAAATAGGTAGGCTGAGACTTCTTTAAAAGTATCGTCTCTGATGGTCGGATTGTCATGAAATTTGGCTGCACATAATGGGCATGTGGACTAACTTTTATTTTTAGTCCGTCTTGTAGATTATTAAAAAATATTGGACACGTATTTTTTCTTTTTTTACGTAATCAAAAAATAACGGCGATATATTGAGTTGAAATTTCGCGTGAAGTCACTATTCTGACAGTTTGTATGGCGGTTTTAGCGGTTAGTGACGTCACGACCCCCTCACCCTAAACTTTAATGCGTTTTATCACTGTATATTTTAATTTATTTAAAAAAGCAAAAAATATGTGTCTGTTGTTTTTTTATTTTCTAACTGACGGACTAATTAGAATTTTGATTTTCAAAAGTATTCCACATCCCTATTATGTATAGGTAATGCTTTGAAAATCTGTTTTTAAAAATATCAGGCGCGTCGTTGGAACTTATGACTTAATCTATTATATTATATACTACAGAATTGCAATAATAATGTTTTTTTTTTAAGAAATCACACAGACATTTTCAATAGCTTATGTAGAGCCTTACAATAAGATCTAGAAGGATCTAATACACAAGAAATTGATTAAATCAATACTATATTTAAAAAGAGAAAATATGCACTACCTTAATTAAGCATGACGACGTAGTCGTGTTTGACAAGATACAGGATAGCTCATAAATAGTATAAAATAGATGACCAATTTGTAGATTGATAATGATCAATCTGGTGGATATATGAAATTATACGTCTACCTACCTCTATTAGACAGCTCCATAGAGGTAGTAGGTACCTACCTAATACGTATAATTTCACATGACGTAAGCGTTTGAAATAATTCCATTCAAAGTGGCGAAAGTGACGCGCGCCGGGGATCGACCCAAAATATTGTATTCAATTTTTTCCTCAATTACCTACCTGCGTTCGGTGAGAGAGTCGCCGTTTCCGGCGGAACCACGATCAAAGGCGCACAAGATTAAAGGATTATCCCGGTTTAGAGTTGTTCGCCGCAAAAACACTCACAAATGATTCCGTACGTGAAATCACTGATTCCCATTAGATAATTGAGCAATCGAATTTTCTTTTTATAAAGTTTGTATCTACCTAATGATGAACCACTGATTGATTGATTTTGATGCGATTTTTTTTAATAAACAGAGTGATTCAAGAAAAAGATTTAGACGTATAGTTTATCCTGGAAGTCCCGGGGGGACCCCGAAATTACCGCGGGTGAAACCGCGGCGGACAGCTAGTGAACAATAAGTCAGGTAGATAATGTACCTATACGGTTGTACCTACTTTTTAATTGTCATTTCGTAAAAGTTTCCTTCTCATCAATTCAAATCAATCATCAAGGTAGTTTTGCAATTAGTATAGATAGGATATGTATCTAGATATCGAATCGAAACGAAACTGATATCATTTAATAAAATTAACTTTGATATTTAAAGTATAAAAGTCCATCCATTTGTACATTATTAAAATGAAACATTTATTTTTTATACTAATTACACTTTAGATTATTATTATCAATTCAAACGATTTATGTAATTCATGTTATCTACAACTGAGTTTACAACTAATATACCGCAGTACCTACATCACTATGATTGTTTCCATCACCCATAACCACGACCTCATCTAAGTATGTCATATAGGCACAAATCGAAACTTACGATCCTCAATCCTAAAACCACTTAAGTCAGCAATAAGCGATTTTCGCCTCTCAATTATTGCTTCCCAATTTATGAGCCGCAGAACACATCGCCCTAAAACCAATCCCGGAATAAACAGCAGTCATAGGCCTTCTCCCTTATTGTTGACATTCAGACAAATATCCGCCGCCCAACCCACACTGAGCCCTCACCGTTCATACCGAGACCCTTTGTAATAAACAATTTGTTAGGATCCAGAGAGGAGGGTGAGGCCTCACTAATTTGGCCGTCGATAATGACCTCTGTCACATCAACACGACGGATAATCGGATTGAGAGCGAGAGAGGCGCATCGACGTCGGTGCGTTAGATAAGGACCGAGCTAAACGACGGCGATCAAATAATATTTAGGGCGGATTACGCGTGACGGATGTCGGGAACATTACCGTTCGGTCGCGGGTTCAATTCCGACGGTAATGAGTTCTTGAGTTGACAGATGTCACGGTGGCGAGCCGCGTGACGGCCCGAGTGCGAATATTTAAGAAAAGCGGTTTTTTTTTTCACTTAAGTGGTTTTTTTCACGGATCATTGAGTGGGCTATGAAATGATTTATTTTGACGGATCGGAGAATGGTCCTTTGAGTTTTGAGCCGGACCGGAGCTGTCTACTTCAAGCATTTTGACGCATCGATGACTTTAATATACGTTCATAAAATTAAAAAATTCTAATCGTTCCAAATCTAATTATATTTATATAATAAAATGCTTTGTCCTGAATGACTGATGGATCAACGCACAGCCTAAACCGCTGATCGTAGAGACCTGAAACTTGGAGGGTGTGTTCTTTGTATGACGTAGGCATCCGTTAGGAAAGTATTTTTTTGAAAATTCAACCCCTAAGGGGATGAAAAGGGGTTGCAAAGTTTGTATGGAACAATTCCGCGGGAACTTCGAAATTATCGCGGGTGAAACCGCGCGCGACAGCTAGTCTAATTATTTATAAATATTAATAAGAAAGTTTATGTGTATGACGTGTGTGAGCGCTCAGCTCCTTAAGGGCTAGACACGTTTTCATGAAATTTGATACATTAAAGTTACTTAATTTAATTTGATACCATTGATATATTAAAAATAGGGTTTTTTTTGGGGTTTTTAATAAGTATATCAATGTTTGATACCAATACTTCGTACCTTATATACCTTTTAACGTACTTTTTATCCTGGAAAACTAGAAAAAACTTAACTAATAACGATTATGCCACTAGGCAAGCTACTCCACAGATAAGTTGACTTTGATAACTTACAAAATTAGCGTAATGGCAGATCCTGGAGCTGATGCTTGACGATGAGAGGAACAGATTTTTATCATTTTACATCACATTATTTAAAATCTCTGCTTTGACGAATAACTCCTCTGTGACAATGAACGTAAGATAGAAAATTCTTTGAAAATTGATTTACAGAACTCTACATTTTTTATTGGTGGAATTTGTGTCTTAAATCTAAGTAAGATAGAGTGTAGTTTTCATTGTCCGTTCTACTATCTCAGTCGACCCTAGGGAAGATAAGTGTATGAATGAGCACATTAAATTACTACGTAGATAGGTATACAATTTTGGGCTTTATTTCAACGAGACAAGATTGACAGTCATTTGTGTTGAAGCATTGTTAAGTAATTGAAACCTGTGCTCAATCTACGTAACATCTGAAGAGTGTCGAGTGTTGAGATGGGCTGGATTAGATGCGGCTTTGTGCGACGATAAGACTGCGCGATAGAGAGAAGAGAGTAATTTTAATATTGACTAGATCTGATTAGAAGTGAGATGCTGAGAAAACATCCAGTGTTGGGAGGATGTCGCTTTCTTAGAGCCAATTTCTAGAGTCTTATTTACTACTAGCTCTAACTCCAAAATAGTCTATCTTACTCCTATAATGTCAGCTAATTAGCAGCGAAAGTCTTATCAAGACTGGTCCAACCGTTTCGGGGAATTACCCGCGTGAGTTAAGAAATTCCCGCAGGATTTTTTTTTCTAAAATATACCTAAATTATTCCTTATAACATCAGCTATTTGCCAGTGAAAGTTCCGTTAAAATCGGTCCAGCCGTTACAGAGATTAGCTGGAACGAACAGAGAGACAGAATTGCTCAGACAGAGACAGACAGAGAAAAATTTAAATAATTGTTTTCACTTAAATTTTATTTAGATGGCCAGATTTGAACCCTGACTGGATGACGCGCACTTAGCCACGAACTGGCACGCTATTATTTAGCGCCATTTTCATAAATTTTCACGCAGTTCTTCTTATTATTTTATAAAATAAAATCACAACTGTAACTAGCTTGCCTCCCCCGGTTTCACCCGCTGTAATTACGGAGTTCCCGCGAGAATTCCAGGATAAACATCTAAAAAAAAAAATTATAAAAATCTTCCCCTTGAATCACTCTATTTTTTTAGTAAAAACTGCATGAAAACCCGACGGACGCAGCGGAAGACTTCACTACATAACAAAGTCGCTTCCTGCTGTCCCTTTGTCCCTATGTATGTCCCTATCTTTAAAACTACGCAATGGATTTTCATGCGGTTATAGAATGATTCATCAGGTTTATATCTAAATTTTACGCTAGAACTCCCCCGGGAACTCCAAAATCACTGCGGGTGAAACTGCTGGGGACAGCTAAGTTGTTTTATAATATGTAGTGAAAAACATAGGTACTTGACTGTAATTCCATTTTTTCCCGACTATAGGTACTGACCCTCATAATCAATTGAACACTTTCTGCGTTTTTTTAACGTGCGAAATATTGTTTTAGCATTGTATTAACAATTCTGGAATTTGGTCCGTAGACTTAGAACAGACTGCACTTGACAAAAACACATTCGCCACTCCAGTACCTATTCATGATTGAAAAGTGGAACCGCAAACATAAATACGAGTAAACAAAAGCGACGCATTACAATAATTCACATAAAGATTTTATTTTGTGTTGGAAACAAAAGTTTAGGGGTTATTGTGCGCGCACACACGAGCTAAACTCGGGCGTGTACCTACTTATTGTCGGGGGCATTGTTTTGTGAGGAGCGGTGCACCTGGACGGTTTCGACTTTAATAATCATGGAGACTTGCCTCCATAATATTGATTGGCAAAAATAGTATAGGAAACGACGCGTTCGCAGTTTTTGGTAGAGGGAAATTGTGGGCTTGCGACTTTGGGTGAGTCGAAAAATACAGAACTAGAGAAGTTTTCGGCGAAAATTTTATATTTATTACCTAGCTGTGCCCGCGGTTTCACCCGCGGTAATTTCAGAGTTCCCGCGGAAATTCCGGGATAAAAAGTACACTATGTCTTTTTCCGTACCCTCGACAACGTGCATGCCAAATTTCAACCAAATCCGTTCAGCCGTTTTTGCGTGATTGAGTAACAAACATCCAAACATCCACACTTTCACATTTATAATATTAGTAGGATGACCAGCATTTTTTTTAATATCTCGAGTTCCAGATGGAGTTTCGAAAAAATCGAAACATGAGTAGGTATCTAAACTAGACCCTCAGCAATACAACAAAAAAGCCGCATTCAATTTGGTGCAGCAGTTTTATCGCAGCACGAATAAAACATACAGACAGACAGACAGACAAAAATTCTAAAAACGGTATTTCTCATAGAGTCGTCTAAATTTATTTTTTCTTATTTATCTCCAATGTACAGACATCGACCTGTTACAATTTTATTATATGTACAGTTGTAGAATCGTGTACCTATCTACATTAGGTGAATATAAAAAAACCCACAAACCTACAAATATAAAATTAATTATAGAATAATTAAATATAAAATCGTGTACCTCCTATTTAAAACATGTAGAATAAACTTTAATGCGTTTTATTTCAGCGGTTAAAAATATAAGTGTGTGTTCGTTATTTTTTACCTAACCGACGCGACGGACTAAATACAATTCTGATTTTCATCTCCCAGCAACATACCCATAAACCCGCGAGCGGCGGCAATTATCAGCGATGGATTGTATTCTTGGTCACACGAGCATATTTCTCGGATTCTAACCCTCCACCGGCGCTCATTGTTCTCGCTCTAATTGCCGCGATGCAAATAACCCGCCGCGCGCCGCTCATTCTTTGTTTTACCAATCGTTGGGCCCGAGACGCACAAGTACCTACCTACGTCAAGTGGTTTGCGTATGACGCTCTTCGTAAACCTTTACATCTCTAAATACGTACCCACGACAGATTGAAGTGCTTTTAGTTGTATTACGTACATTAATACAAGACATACAGAAAACCCAAGATCAAGATAATAATTACACAATAAAAAAATAATCACATAATAGGCATGTGGACTAATTTTTATTTTTTAAGTCCGTCTTGTAGATTATTAAAAAATATTGGACACGTATTTTTTTCTTTTTTTACGTACACAAAAAATAACGGCGATATATTGAGTTGAAATTTCGCGTGATGTCACTATTCTGACAGTTTGTATGGCGGTTTTAGCGGTTAGTGACGTCACGACCCCCTCACCCTAAACTTTAATGCGCTTTCTCTCTGTATATTTTAATTTATTTGAAAAGGCAAAAAATACGTGTCTATTGTTTTTTTATTTTCTAACTGACGGACTAATTAGAATTTTGATTTTTAAAAGTAGTCCACATCCCCATTGTTTGTAAAGGACCTGCGGTTCTTTTTGATTACCTACTACAGTAACTCAAGAAGTACTTACCTACTTGAAAGTTACCACTGGTCAACTTAGTGGCCTTGAAATCATCATAGGCTACTTTTATTTGACTAAGTTCAAAAAAGGAGTATGGAAGTATTTATCACATAGTCACCACCATAATATGGTACATTTTAAGTACATGATTACGCGTTTCCATTTATTGCATGCGGAGCAATCACGCGAGCAATATAATTCGACTGTTTGCAAACGAATATCCAACAAAAGCAAGTGCGACGTTTCTACAAATCAAAGAGGGGCCGCCATCAAATACAGCAGTGCCCCTTCCCCCGCGCGCCCGCCTGCCCCCTGCACCACGTCGCTTTAGCGAAATGCTTTCCCGCTTTCCAATTTATTTAAAACAAGCACAACACAATACTTTGCGTGGCCGCGGCTTTGTGGCGACACCGAGGGCGTGGCGCCACTCCCACACTCCCACACAATACACACCGCTTACACACGCTCAGGAGTGATCCTGACTCGTTCCGATCATTGCCTCGTCACCCCTGACGGTTGCCTCTCGTCCGCAGATGTGACACGCCGCCAGGATGCAGCCCTCGCAGTCGAGCCGGCCCGAGGGCCCCCGGGAGTCGTCCCCCGAGCGGGCCACATCCCCCGACACCCCGACGGCGCCTGTCCTCAACTTCTCCATAGCGCGCCTGATGGAGCCGGACAGGAAGAGATCCTTATCACCCGACCCACCGCCGCCACCGCCCCCCGGCTTCCTGTCATACGGCGCTCAGCTCTTAGACTCGGCGTTCAAGCAGTACATACCGGCGGCGAGGCGGCAGCTCGCGCACTACCCTCTGCTGTACTACGGGCCAGATCTGGTGTCGCTGACGTACGCCCATCAACTGCACCTGCCCAGGCCACCGCCGGCACCCTCGCCTCCGGTACAGAGACCGCCGAGTCCTAGGGCGTCGGCCGCCGAGCACGCAGTGTCGTCGACTACTGGCCCGTCGTCTTCCCCCGCTAAAAACAAGAGTTTCGCGTGCGGTGACTGCGGGAAGGTGTTCAACGCCCACTACAACCTGACGCGGCACATGCCCGTGCACACCGGGGCGAGGCCGTTCGTCTGCAAGATATGCGGCAAGGGCTTCCGGCAGGCGTCGACGCTGTGCCGGCACAAGATTATCCACACGTCGGAGAAGCCGCACAAGTGCCTCACGTGCGGGAAGGCGTTCAACCGCTCCTCGACCCTGAACACCCACGCCAGGATACACGCCGGGTACAAACCGTTCGTCTGCGAGTTCTGCGGCAAGGGGTTTCATCAGAAAGGCAACTACAAGAACCACAGGCTGACCCACAGCGGCGAGAAGGCCTACAAATGTAACATATGCAACAAGGCCTTCCACCAGATATACAACCTGACGTTCCACATGCACACGCACAACGAGAGGAAGCCGTTCACGTGCAGCATTTGTGCCAAGGGCTTCTGCAGGAACTTCGATCTGAAGAAGCACACGAGGAAGTTGCACCTGCAGGGCGTGAGCGGCTCTCACAACGGAGACTCGTCGATCGACACGCAGGACGAGTCGACCCAGGAGGCCAGCACTAGTGCGGGGGAGGAGGCGAGCCGGGCCGCCTTCAGACCATTCTTGGGGACCTCTTACCCTCGGATTCTGGACCCGTCCCGAATGACTGCACCGAGTACGTTTTTTTCGAAGCTCTTGTGACCCGGGGTTGGCTACTTCAACAACTTCGGGGAAGCTAACGAGTAACGAGTGAACCCGGCCAACTTTTCGTTCGTTCGACATCCAACTGTTCATATTCTAGGGGTTAAAAAGTTGAAAGTTGATTTAATATTTGACTGAAAAATGTTATACACATGAGTGATATCCAACTGACTGTTGTAAAGTTGTGAAGAGAGTCGGTTCGTTTAAAAATGACAAAACAGATGACGGCCATTACATACAAATAATATTTTAAAATATTCTATTTCCTACTGTAAATAGATGCTTAAAAGATAGGTAATCCTAAAATATGGGCAATTCTGTCGTTACATTCTCTACTTTAAAACTAACGTCACTGAATAATCGCCGGCGCCGAATCGCGCTTGATCTCTAAAGAAAACTAAAGATGTTAGAATCGCGTTAATATGAGTGTAAATAAGTAGTAAAGTAAATTTAGTATAAGTGTAAATAAGTAGTAAATAACTTTAATATAAGTGTAAATAAGTAATAACCTATAAAAAATCTATAAAAAACCTATAGCTCTCCCAGCGTAGTATTTAAAATGTAAATGAAGCTTTAGTCCGCTATTTATTACATAATCAGTGTGATGTAGATAAAATAACAATGGAGTGGAATTAATAACGGAATTATTAAATAAGTACTATGTGTAGATATAAATTATTATCATGATCCAAAAAATCGCAATATTGAGTGTAATAAAGATTCTATCACGAAATGCTTAATGACTTTTATTTTCATTAGGATAATTACTTTGTTGAATTTGAAGATTATTGTGGATGAATGGAATTTAACTGATATTTAATTAGTGTACCAATTTTAGTTACTTATGGGCTACTTCGCGTGGGTGAACCCGCGGGGCACAGCCAGTGGGTACAATACAAAGCAAAATGCATGAAGTACATAGTTACACGTGAGGCGTAATTCAAGTGTACCAGCGGCTCCAGTAATGATATTGATTGCGACGTTAATGACTGTGATTACTAGTCGCGGCTGGCAATTGACGTTTTGCCGGCCGCCTCGGGGGCGCGTAATGTGCGCTATTACCGCCAGGCACCAACGGGCCGCACTCACGCTGCGCTTTGTGCGAAATATGAAATCATGAAATTACTACCTTGACCCGCCTTTTGAGTGCAGCAGTGCGCTTGTCAAACTTTAAAACATTAAATCCAGCTTGCCCCCACTCTTGCTCCCCAGGGTAGTAAAACATTCGCGACAGTCAGACCCAACATTCATTTTTGTTTTGAAGAACATAATTTATTATAACTAAATTAATATCTACATAGGTATATACTAAAAAAATACAATAAAATAAAGTACTAACCAGATTATAAATCTAATCCGACATATTAGATGTTTGATCTCCAATTTTCTACGTGACATTGTGAATTAGGGCAGTATTATTGTAATAAATTTTCGATTGGACATAGACTGTAGACTCGGCTCCGAGCTGTGAGTCTATGCCCCAGGTGCTGCAGTCTCGACATACATACCGAGTAACGACTGCTCATCGATCGTTTTCGGTTGCTTTAACTTCTTAACGATAAAATAGGTTATACCTATATTGATTTTTCGTATAGTCTTTACAATTTTTTTTTGCTCTTTTTTATTGAACACAACAGCTGTCAAATTAACGATTTCTATTGATGACTTATAAGCAGAAAAACTGTTGATGACATTCACAGTATAGAGACTTGTATTTTAGATAATCTCGATACGATGCGAGCGTTTTTTTTTTCGCTAAACTTAAGGGTCGATAGGAGATCACATCGATCGTTGAGTATCTCGAGGCTGCAGGGCCAGGCCCTACAAAGTTTGAGAGCCACTGTAGAGTGACTGTTATCGTGCCCCTGTAACCCGAGCTTGCGTAATTATCGTGCCTCGTACTCAGCCGTCAGCGCAGAATAATGGCGGAAGTTATATCGCGCTGCGCTTTTGTGGGCGCGCGCGCATTGTCGCCGCGCCGGAAGTGACGTCACGGGGCGCGACCGGACAAAATACGTATACACAATCTCCAACTGACAAACAGAGACAGCACCCTATAAATGCTCGAATAGAGCACCTCTATCTCTCTCTTACAGTAGAGCAAGGCAGTTCGTGGTACGGGGTGTAGCGGATTGCGCTCGCGCAGCCGCCGCGCGTCAAGTGACGTCATTGTTTCGGGAACACAATGGCCGCCAGATTGCGGGGCGAGATGGAGTGACTTTAATTAAAGAAATCAACCGTTTGTGAAATAATGCAACGGCTAAACGTTGGGGAATTCGAGAGGGCTTTTTGTTATGATTCTTATAAAATGTAGGTATGGGTATGAAAACATTCACACAACAAATAGGTATAGTCAAAGGAAAGGTACAATAGGGTATCAAATCGGTGAGATTCGTTTGTTGGCAAACATACAGACAGACATACATCGTTGTGTTCAGATAGCGATTAGATTATACTAATTTTGACACAGATATAATAATAATTATATACACAGACTGGAAAATGGAACCCTGTGTTCATCACACAAAGTCCACCCCCACCGGGAATCGAACCCGGAACCCCTTGATTAGCGGGCAGCCATGATCCTTGATCATATCCTTACTAATTGTATCTTAATTTTTATTTTATTTTTCTAGTTAAGTACCTGTATGTTACTATTATAGGTACAGGTTGCCTAGAAGAAATTGCTTTTAAGCAAAATATTTTTTTAGCCTTTTTTGCCTGTATTCCCCACCATGTAGGTATTTCATAATTTTGCGTACTTACTAATGCGTGGTAGACAAACTTACTGAACTTGTACGTTTCATGCTTAGTTTCATTTACGCCACCTGTATAGGTACTCGTATGTATACTCTGATGTGCGTAACCGCTGAACCCCCGAGTAGGTACTTAAAAGTAAGAACGTGTCTCTGACAGCTAATATCCGGATGAGCCTCCAAATGAGGCTCGTCGGCGCCACGACCCTCCCGCCCCCGGATGACACGGAGGTGTCCCCGCGGTGACACCTCCGCTCCTCGAGTGCGCCGTGACTTGTCGGGGGCTCCCGCTGCAGGGCGGGCGGCGCTCCGAGTGACGCCAATTACGGCGGGCGGCTTGACAGCTGGGGCTTGGGCGGAAAATCTTGAGGTGTGTGCTGTCTATGTTGGTAATATGTATGCAGAATAACCTTAGAAATTAAAATTCTTATCCGTACATCATTTATCTGTGTCCTTTCTATATCCTTAGATCCTTTATAAATGTGAAAGTGTGGATGTTTGGATGTTTGTTACTCAATCGCGCAAAAACGGCTGAACGTATTTGGATGAAATTAAACATGTACGTTATCAGGGGTAGGTACAGAGAGGGACATAGAGTACTTTTATCCCGGACTCCCGCGGGAACTCCGAAATTACCGCGGGTGAAGCCGCGGGGCACAGCTAGTACCATTATAAATGCGAAAGTGAGTTTGTTTGTTTGTTACGCTTTCACGTCTCAACGGCTGAATTGATCATCATGAAATTTTGCACAAACGTTGTCATTGTCATTGTCATGTCACAGAGAAGGACATTAGGTTCTTTTTATTCCGGAATTCTTCTAGGAACTTCAAAATTAACGCATAAACTATTAGCAATTATCCCAAAGTTAGAAGTATCCCTGCGTCCCAGAGAAAGGCTTTGGTATTTCATCTAAGCGACAGAAAATGAAAGTTCAGGGGAGCGATTTCAATTATTTTTTCGATAAAAACATTATTACACTGAAAGTACTGAGTTTTAGTATTTACAATTAAAACAATATTTTTATGAGTTAACTGAGCAGTTTTCTAGTTATTTTTATAAATATACGAGCTTGATTTTTCGAAAACCAGCATAGGAATGTACCTATAGCAATGGATCAAGGTAGGTAGGCTAGGTATATTGTTTATATATAACTCATCAAGAATAATAAGGGAAAAATATTAATAATATTAAATTAATATAAAACAGGATTTGTATTTTACTATTTCACACATCTTATTTCTAGTTTCTTTAAAGACGAAATAATTATCTTAGAAGACATCATTTTTATGGCGCGCGTGTAACTCTAGTTTGAACCCCGCACAGAGAGTAACGCGATCACTCAAACGCAACCGTCAAAACAATATAATAACAATCAAAGCTTAAGCCTAATGCGAACAGACGGTCAATAAAAAGAGGGAACGCGAGTACCAACGGGGCGCTGCGAGGAGCATATTGCGCGGGTTTTTTGTTATTGCACCCGAGACGCGGGCGCGCGGGGTGGAGGGGGAGGGCGCACAATGAAACAAATCTGCGAACTCTTCATGCTGCCACGGGCTACGGCAAAGATTAACGACGCAGAAGCGACTAATTGCGACGATTGTACTCGCGCAAAACACACAGCCGCTGCAAACGACAGTAACCAGTAGGTAGATACGTAGCTGTGGGTATATAAGATATAATCGAAACAGATTTTTTAATCTTATTGTGAAAAAAGCAACACTCCGTTACTAGTAGTAGTATCTTGTACTAATATTCATAAAGGGTTAGGCATGCATCACCCGAGCAACAGTGCAACTTCTTAAAATACTTATGCTGCAATGCGGTCAAACTACATAGAATACAGACAGAATAGGTTATAGCACCATCATATGAAAACGACTAGCAAAAACGCTAGGTTGTAGCTATTACCCTATGTATTAAGTAGTGAGTACACGTAATTAACAGGTGGCGCATTTTAAGTGTAACTTTGTGCAAATTGGGTATTCTCCAAGGTATGAATATAAAAATTCTAATTAGTCCGTCAGTTAGAAAATAAAAAAATAATAGACACGTATTTTTTGCTTTTTCAATTTAATGAAAATGAACATAGATAAAGCGCATTAAAGTTTAGGGTGGGGGGCTCGTGACGTCAATATTCATTATAAGCTCCATACAAACCGCACAGAATTGTGACGTCACGCGAAATTTCAACTCAATGTATCTCTGTTATTTTTTGAGTACGTAAAAAAAGAAAAAATACGTGTCCAATATTTTTTACTAATCTACACGACGGACTAAAAAAAAAATTTTTGTCAAGTAGCCAATTGTTGAACATTAAAAAATGTTAACACAAAATGCCTCTATAATTTTAAAACACGATTTACTCAAAATTTCTCCAGTGTCGTTAACCACCAAAATTATAGAGGCATTTTGTGTTAACATTTTTTAATGTTCAACAATTAACGTTAACCTTAAGCCACTCTTGCTTATCTACGTCCAATTGTAGTCTGACTTTTAAATTATACTCCTACTTTGTGTTCTAAATAGAAATGAATAAATAAATAGCTAGGTAGGTAGTTATGTGCAGATATACCGTCGCGTCTGATTAATTCACTACCATTAGATATTCTTTGACGTAATATAATATAATTAAGGCTCGCGATGAAACCTCCGCTCTCGCGTTTTATATGATTTGCTCGGCGGAGTGGAGTTAACGTCAGGGTTATTACGTCAGCGCCGAGCACCGAACCCGCACTCATCGAGTTCATTAAACGGTTAGGGTCAGTTTGTATTGAAACACTTCATTAATATCAAATAGTTCGTTGTATTATATTGAACTTTCAAAACATTATTATGAATTTAAAGTCAATTGAACGTGGTAAGTAGTTTTTGATAGAGTATATATTCAAACATTGAATGTTGCGAAGCAAAACTAGTATAATAATAATAATAATAATAATCCACACCACAACACACAGATCTACTTGATCCTACAGTAAGCTATTATTAGCTTGTGTCGTGGAAACCAAGCAAACGTGGTATATACTACATAGAATTACTTATATATTATACTATAGATATATATAAACACACCCAGACTGGAAAATGGAACCCTGTGTTCATCACACAAAGTCCACCCCCACCGGGAATCGAACCCGGAACCCCTTGATTAGCGGCTAGGCATGGTGACCTCTGCGCCAAACGGGTCGTCCGAGTATGGCCGCTGTTTTCGCTTAAGTGTGTGATATTCCATGGCAAAATATTGATCATCATTAACTTCAAATCTTTATTTCTACTTAAACTGTAGTAAATTTTTTTGGTCTTATTTAATTCTTTCTAATGCTTTAGTACACGAAAATCAAAAGTAATATGACTAGATTTTGGTGTCCAGCGTTGTATTATGAAGTACCTATCTAGGATTAATCAAAAAGAGGGCACCAGACCAAAATGGTATCTTAGTGTTTATGAGAATTAATCGATTTGCTTAAAAAAATCTCAAAGGTTTTAGCGAAACACCTTTTCAAACATTTAAAAACAATACAATTTTTTAACCCAATTATTATTACGAGCTGTGTACCTTTGTTTATTATATGAAAGTTGTAAAGGCTTAGGTAGTCATGCCATATAAAAAGAGACAGTAGTTTGTCAAATGCGGTTTGTGTGCAAAAAATATATAAAGTACCTACGTTTTTCTCTTTTTTTTTTTCATTTTGTAAATAACAATGCAAGTTATCAATGATATTTAAATATTCCCTTTACAATTAACCCTAGATACCTGGATACTTCTTTAACTTGAAAATAAATACAGATAAGGTACAATTAAAATGGATATGGCTATATAAATTTTTAAATCTACTTTTACTAGATACCTACTATAGGATACGAAAAACTACATAAATCCCCATTTGTTGAGCTAAGTATTTGTAATAGGTACTTTGTTAAAATAGCTAAACTTAGCACTCCGTGTGAATCAGCCCAAGTGCAACTTCTATAGGTGCAGAAATATCCTATCCCTATTCTGAATTACGAATATTTCCGCGTGGGCGTCGCATCGTCGTTTGTAACCCATGAATCTATCAGTATACTGCACGCTAAAATTACTATACATACCTACAGCTGAATGAAGCTTTTCACTATATAGAGATAACCAGTCTTAAAATACTTTATTTGTTTGTTGACTACCTGTACCATTGAAGTACTTGTACCTAGTTTGGGACGAAGCACAACTTCAATAGTGAATTAGTGATATGGGATATTATTTAATATTACATATTAATACCTACCTAAAGTTTATTTCGTAACAAAAGCCAATACAAACATGAAATATACTTAGTGTGGCTTAAACTAAATTTCCTAATAGTTATAAACTATACATAATATTATAAACTTAACAAAAGCTTTTTTCATGTATGTATATTTCGCCGCCTGCGATTTCAATAAAACTAAATCCAACAATACCAACCAAATTCATATGAATGAGTTTGAACACCAATTTCCAGAATACCGCCGCCGCGCCGGGCCACACATCGGTGTTCGGATGGCGGAATTGTGCAAAATATAAGTTTTCCATCCAAAATCCTATCACAATGGCGGCATTAAGTATCGGGAGGAGGCCGGGGCATTGTGCGCGGCTCGTCGCTGCCTACCCCCTGCGCGGGGCAGCGCTAAGCCTACCATTGCCATTACCCATGTGACAGTCGCTACACGAGATCTACGAGCTAAACGCGAATTGTTACAATATAACACATAATATCTACATTCAAACGAATTAAGACTTACTTCCATTGACATCCTACTTGGAACCACAGTAGTTCCGCTGCCCGCGGCTCCACCTGCTTCAGTTGGAGTCTTCTAGTGGTAGTAGTCTAGGTTATAAAATTTGATTGAACTAATGAAACTCTAGTTGCAATAGTATGTAAAAGCAATTGAACATCGAAATCGTGTCCGTCTGAATTATTTTCTGAAATACCGTGGATGTAAGTATTGACGCGCCCCTCTTTAGAAATGAGCTTTGTCATAATGTAGAGATGGGCACCAAGTAGATACCAACCTATTTGTAGATATTAACACGAGTAGTTGCTTACTTCTATGGACTGAATACAATTTGTTGTACTGGTTTTGTCACTATAATAATATCTGGTTTTTGCTGTAGGTAACTACCTACTTAATTATCTCTGTTTAGTAATTTTCTACCTCTAATATAAAAGGTTTTGCTAAAGGCATTGTCCATTTCAACAGAGACACAGACACCTAGACTAGATTTGTTATCAAAATAAAATCTTTACGGTTCAAAAATATATTGTTTCGAATACTCTAAGCTCAGCCGCTTTAGTCATTCTCAAAATATAAAAAAATGTAATAAACTCAGTATTTATAGTAACCTACACAAACTTACCTACTCGTTTTTCTAACCTCTCTTAGAATCTAATACTTATCTATATTTTTTCTGTAAAATGTAATACAAAAATATAAAATTACTACATTAGGTATAACAAGACTAGGCTCGCTATCAAAATGAATAAAATATATCTTGAAGGATAACTATCGCACATTCATCGGTTACATATTACATAACTAATTCACGTCTCGCTTGTCTATTAAGAGAGATAGATATAGAGAAAAAAGCGAATTCGCAATCCAAAGAAACCGAAAGCTTAATATCTACTATACTTTTTTTTCCATAATTCGGAAGAGCTTTACGAGCTCGCGACAGTATCCGGTGTGTTGTAGTCTTATGGATAAAGCACAGATTACCACAGACTTTGTGTAATTCGGGCGACGGCGCGTCTGCGGCGACACGGCAGAAGGCATTGTCGTCCAATATTTGTGGGTGTCGGCACAAATCAATCCGACAATGTCCGGACGAGAGTCCGTGGATTATGATCTGTATACAGGTTTATAAGTCCGGAATGGGGTGGCGAGCCAAAGAGGTAGCAAAGTTTCAAACTATAGGTACCTATATCTAAATGATGACGAATAACGTATGTTTCATAATACTTATTGTGTGGTTTCTAATACCTAGGTAGGTGTATGTATTTAATATTTATTCTTCTCTGGACAATAAAGTTTAATTTTAATGACTGACTCCATTTTTATTTACCGATAAACCAAGATTTTATCCAGTTTTTAATTTGATCTTGCACAAATACAATATTTAAAACAAAACAAACTTTTTTTTACTGGTTTTCCAAAAGTCAACAAGTATCTAGATTGAAAAAAAAAACATGTTTTATGAACCCGCGCCTGTTTATCCTAGCTCACTTTATTGTGTTTGGTAGGTTTATTAACAAATATTGAAATCGTTGGTTATTTTGGGTTATCGCCAAAACAAATCAGTGCCACATTGAAGGGCACGCGGCTTGGCACCCCCTCTCCGACTAACCTCATATAGAGTTTAATCTCTAATGAATGTGATGAGTAAGTGAAGCGCATGCCGTATTATGCGTGTTTCCTCGCGTTCTTGAAGCATAAATGAATAGTGTTTGGGTGAGAATGGTTGAGGAAAAAAGTTGCGGAAGTGCGGGGCGGCGGGGGGCGGCGGGGGGCGATTGTGATGAACCTCGAATGGACTGCGCAGGAGTGTAGCGGATGTGGTGTGAATGTTGCACAAAGCCTCGGTGGTATCTACAGGATGCATGGAATGTATGAATGTGTCATCGTATGCACATAATATACAACGTGTTAATGAATTAACTGAAAACTAGAAAGTAGTTTGCTCAGAATCGACTAACGAATCGATCGCACTATGTTTTAATATAGGTTATATTTTTTCATTTTTATCCACCCATGTCTAAATTATTTTAAATACAATATTTGGCGCGTACGCCGCCCGCAGCAAAAAAAAATGAAACGGTAGGCGCGGGCGTAGCGCTTGGAATTTCGTACCTACTTAGGTCACCTTCAAACTATTGTTTAATAACTTTTAAAGTACTTTTTTTTTAACTGAATAATTGTTGTTTATTTGTCTCGCTAAAACTCGCGAGTGGCTCGACCGATGTGAATAATTCTTTTTTTATGAGGTTCGTAATTATTAGGAGAAGGTTTGTTATAGGTAAATAAAATTTGGAGTTCCTGCGAGGTTTCCGAAACTCACGCGGGTGAAACCGCGGGCACAGCTAGTAGTTTTATAAATTATAAACTTCGACTTATAAACGTTGAATTATTTTTTAACCACAGACCCACTATAAACGCAAAAGCGCCGGCAGTGGGTCCACGGGGAGTAATAGTACATTGTTATCCTGAAAGTAACTCGATCTATCGATCGATCTCGCTACGCTCGGGCGCCAAACCCCGTCTCGGGACTACTTTCTCCCGAGGATAACACTGTGCTTTTCATTACGAATGCAAGGAAAGTCAAAATAAAAATAGGAATTAGCTAAAGAAAAAAATGAGTGAATTTTATTTTACATAAATCAACCATTAGGTGTGCTACTGGCCAGTAAGTATGCCCCCTATGACATAAAAAAAAAACTTGAGTTTCTGCAGTATCCAGCTGTCAGTTGAAAGCGATTCTCCCTAGGGCTAAAAAGTGTTACTTTCAACCCGCTTCTCAGGCAACTTCAGACCTACTTTCCGAGTATGAGTAATGAAATAGTACATTGTTATCCTAGGGGTGAAAGTAACTTATTTAGTGCCGAGACGGGGTTTGGCGCCCGAGCGTAGCGAGGGCGCCAATAGATCGAGGGACTAAATAAGTCTTTCTCCCGAGGGTAACACTGTGCTTTTCATTACGAATGCAAGGAAAGTCAAAATAAAAATAGGAATTAGCTAAAGAAAAAATGAATGAAGATCGGATAGTCGCTTGACACTTTCCCACCGAATTTTTTTTTTGGCCGGCTAGCTATTCAGCCAGTATTTTTTATTTACATTGTGGCGGCCTAAAAAAATATTTTCTTTAATTATTAAGTATTAATTAAAGAAAATAAAAAAATATAAATAGGAATTAGCTTAAGAAAAAGTGAGTGAATTTTATTTTAATTAATACCTACTTAAACTTTACGTTATTTCAATTTTACATCGCGCTGGCTGTATAGAAAGTTGAAACAATGGTTCAATAGAAATGTGAAAATAGACCTAGTTTTTTTTTAATAATTTGACAGTTGTCAGTTGAAAGCGATTCTCCCTAGGGCTGAAAAGGGTTACTTTCAACCCGCTTCTCAGGCAACTTCAGACCTACTTTCCGAGTATGAGTAATGAAAAATATTTTACATCTACTCGTAACCCGTGCTCCTACTAACTGGCATAGAAGTTTTTCAACGTTAAGTGCACTAATTACACCTACCTACATTAAAAAAAAACATTTTAACGTTTACTACTTTCGTTAATCTCATGTAGGTACGTCATCAGCGGCTTACGGCCGCACTCAGAGTCGACTTTAATGATTACTTAGTTAAGTATGGATTTTTAAAACAAAACTGCCGCAACCAGACAAGTTTAATAAATTAATGTTAGTTGGCATTTAACTAATTAAGTTACATCTCATTGAATGCCAATTAACATTAATTTACTGAACGTCTCTGATTGCGGCAGTTTTGTTTTAAAAATCCATACTTAACTAAGTAATCATTAAAGTCGACTCTGAGTGCGGCCGTTAGTGTTTGAAATAATAAACAACTACATAAAAAATCAACCTACACTCTATAGACAATACAAAACCATAATCGACCACACTGCCCGGAGATTCTTTTGTTAAAGTGATCTGTCTACCTACTTAGGTAGCAAAATTCACTAAAAAATATCTATTCAAATATCTGTTTAGTACTATTATACCTACCTAGATAGCTGTGAACAGGAACAAAAAAATCACACAAAAAAAGCCATTTAGGTACATCTATTAAGTAGGTAAACAAGATAAGATGTCAAATATAATTACGGTGATTAAACAAATGCCGAATAACGAGTGAATCTGTCCATGCGTCTGTTTGTTTGCGTGCAAATATTTAGCAAATATTTGATCGTATTACGCGAACAACGCCGCCCGCCCTGGGCCCCCGGGGGCGGGCGGCCGGGGGGCGAAGGGGGGGCAGCCGCACATATGCCGCGCTGTGTCGAGCTATCAGACCACACACCCGTCCCCTTAGCCATGTCTACATCTACATAAAATTTAAGTGTCTGTTTGTAATTTCTAATTAACAGCTTTCACTAAATGCATAATGAAAGTGCCTTGTGAAAGTATATACCTACCTACCTAAGTAGTACTTAATTTTAAAAAAGTTTTTGATCTGTCTGTTTTGGCTAATCTCTGAAACGGCTACATTGATTTTAACGGGACTTTCACTGGCAGATGAATTCCGGGTTACAATATAGCCTATGTTACTCAGGGATAATGTAGCATTCTCATGGTGAAATATTATTTTTTGAAATCGGTCCAGTAGTGTTTGGTTAAATCGTATTAATAACTAAAGCTACTTACTTTAGAAGAAAATAGTTCCTGCGGGAGTTCCTGAACTCACGCCGGTGAAACCGCGGGGCACAGCTATAATATTTCACCCATAGAAAACCAAGGAACGAAACATTATTCATGATGTCACAATATGGTCACGGAAGATCGTCCAGTTATAAGTTCAGGTGTTCTCTGACCACAGATAACGAGCTCTGTGGGGCCGTATTTTTGAATCGCTCGAATTACTTTCCGCACACGGAATAGCAATATTCACGCCTGAAAATGTATGAGCAATGAGCATTCCGCATGTGAATTCGCGATTCCGTGTGCGAAAGTAATTCGAGCGATTCAAAAATACGGCCCCTGGCTTCCATACCTTAACTACCGGGCTCTTATTCACTATGGCCATAACACGCCGCGTTACGATAACGAGCCACAAAAATTGTCTTTCCCTCGTGTTCAAAGAAGTTTCACTTCAAAATAATGCATACAATCTTGGCATACAGAATATCGATTTCTAATATTCTGACATCGCCAAGGAATGTTGTTGGTCATAGTGAATAAGAACTCTGTTTTTGACCACGCGGCATGACGATTCGGTTGCTTAGTTTACTATGTGTTAACGATTATACAATATGTGTTAACGATTATACAATATGTGTTAACGATTATACAATATGTGTTAACGATTATAATATAAATTGTCAACTTAGCTAGGGAGACCGTATTTTATGTGTGATCACTGCATAATATTTAACGGATTGTGAGGAGGCTAAGTTTCAGATGAATTTCAGTAAATATAGTATATTTTGTCGCACCATTTATCCCAGAATTCCCTCGGGAACTCCGAAATTAACGCGGAAACAGCAAGGAATAGCTAATAAATGAATCAAAACTTTATTGGACTTTACTTTATTATTATTACAATTTAAATACAAATAAACTTAATTCTACAATATTAAGTAGCGGTCTTATCGCTAAAAAGCGTTTTCTGCCAGTAATAATTTAGTAAATAAAAAAAATATTATTTTATTTTTAACACGTTTATTTTTCGTAGTTTCATTTTGCATTAAGTAATTCAACACAATAGGTATCTTACATTAAAACAAACAGCATAGTTATCTACATCTTTTTTAATTAGGTACCTATATCTGGACGCAGATAAGCAATAACATGTTAACCCACAAAACGAAGTTATTGATTTAGAACGATTTATTGAGAGTTAGAGAACTTTTTTTATCTTATTACATTGTTTAAATATCTAACTAAATACTGAACATAAAAATGTTGAAACAAAATGGCGCTATAATTTTAGAACTTTAATTTACTCAAAATTTCTCCAGTGTGGGTTAACACACTATTGCTTATCTATATCCATCTGAGACATTATATCTATATATTTATTTCTTTGTTATCACCTATTAGCCGATTACAATATTCTTAACACTTATAATGATGTTACTAATGATAATAATGATTTTAAATTATTATTAAGTACATAATATGTATTAGCATATTAATTAATGGATTCGAATCAACATTAAAATTATTTTAGTCTTAATTTTTTATTTTTTAATATAATAATATTGCTAATGTGTATAAGATTGGGTAACATAGTGCTATTTCGTAACGGTCTAAATATAGTTTTATGAAATTTGTTTATAATGTCATGTGCTGTGGAATTTTGTTGAATAAAAAAATAAAATAAATAAAATAAAATAACGGCCCCTTTGGTTCGTTTTCGATTAAATTTTTTTTATGTTGCAATACTACAGAAAAATCATAAATGAATAATCTTTCGTTCACAATGAAACTTTGGTTTGTTGCTGGGTAAGCGACGGAAAATGTTTGTCCCCAAAAAAAATTACGCACTGAAACTATTTTAATATGAAATACTGGAATTTATTTTTAACATTATTTCTCTTCTTCCTATATACCTCCGTGTTTTAAGATAGTTGGGTCCCGCTTTATCACGTCTCGCATTCGATAGAGATTTCCGGGAAATCCGTACACGTAGGTTGGCAACACTAGGTTTTGGGAACCTGAGAACCGAGACTACCTGTGGCGTTGGACCGATTCCGATCGACACATTTACTGCGGTAGCTGAGCAAGTCGAACGTGTTCGTACTCCTCCTCCAAGACTACATTGTTTAAATATTCCATAGTTAACTTTTTTTAAACAAATTTTAAACAATTTAAAGTACCTATTTATATTTTTTTATAAGTTTTTAGTCATTTCTACTGATTGTGGCGCCATATAAAGTGTTTTTCATTCATTCATACGTTGTCAAATTGTGTACAGACTCCAGTGCTAGTGCTCAGTAAGGTACCTATAGCTATATAGTCGAAATGAATAAGCGCAGTGGTCAGTCAGTTAAACAGTTGAAGCGTACATCTCGAAGAAATTCTACGACGGATCCAATGTCTCCAAAAATGGCGAATCGAGCTGACTCGGAGGTAAGTCAAGTCAAATTCCACCAATACAATTTATGGTAATCGATTTTATCAATTCAACACGTGTTTGTTTTTTATATTCAGCTGTATTATAATAGTAACAATAAACTCTTTGTCTTGAAACGTTTGTTCCGTAATTTCTTAGTGTTTATAAGATATCTCAGCTCAGTGTGCCTCTTGGCATAACCCTCCTTTAACATCTTCCACTCCTTTCTGTCTCTAACGAAACTTTTTCTTTTTCTTTTTTTTTTCTTATTCTTTTCTTTGTTTTTTTTTTCTTAACTTTTTTTCTTCTCGCTGGTTATCTTAACTCATCTTCCCATCTTTTATTCCTACTGCCTTCCTTTTTTACTTTACTCTGTGTTCATCTGTTTGTTTATTGCGCTTTCACGCTTTAATTACTCAACCGATCATCTTAAAATTTTGCATACACGTTGTCAGGGATACAGAGAAGGACACAGCGTACTTTTTATCCCGGTATTCCCGCGGGAACTCAAAATTAACGCGGATGAAACCGTGAGGAACAGCCACTAGTATATAAAAGGCACTCGTGATCTACCTTAAGCGCTTGTAGGACAGCTGGCGAAGGTGAACCGAATTCGTGGCGTGGCATTTTATTGCTCCACAAAAAGATTCACTTGCTCATCTATAGTTTATACTACTTCGTATTACTATTATCAACTCAAACACCACGCCTTGCGCTCGACACGTCTTAACCTATGCTGTCTGACAAGCGCTTTGTCCTATTACAACCTATATTATTCCGTTCTACTCCCGAAGCCATGATCGTTAAAACAAAGAAAAGTAATGAACGAAATCGTCTCGTCACGTAAAATCGTGCAATCAGAAGTTTAGTTTTGCGTTGTCACGTGACATAACGATTCCATTCCTTATATTATTATCGTTACTTCCATAATAAATAGTTTTCTATGCGTCGACGATTATAGATTGTCAACTTGGCTAAGGGGCAGCCCCATATTACTATATTCTAACTTATTTAATTGTATTTTCTGTCTAATATCATATTAGTAAAACAACCATTATTTCATGTGCAGGAGAGCAAACAGAGATTTGCTGAAGCCGCACAAACGCAGGGCGAACAGATGCTGATTCGCCCCTCCAAATGCCCTTGTGGGATGTGTGAAAGGGACAGATATGCGAAGAGAGAAGCTGCTGCGACAGGACCTCTAGCTGGACCGAACTATGGCCGTGAGTGGCGGTCGGACCACGCCGACAGCTGGTACGACGGATTGAGTGCATACTCTCAAATATTCAAACGGCCAGACAGTTGCACGAACCATCGCACAATGGACCAATACGATTGGGTCACCGAATCGGCTTACGTGCGCCGCCACAATATAAATTTGTTGCAGGAAATTCAGAAGAAGGCCGCTTCGTATTCCTGTACGCCTAGATCACCAAATGTTTGAAAGCGATAACAAATCTGTACGAGCAAAAGACCGAAGCTAAACCGTCGACCCCAAATGTTCAACACCACGATGTTATACAGGATTTGGTTACAATAACACCAATTTCAGGCAACTAAGGAGAATAACCTATTTCACCATTTATCACTCCAAAAGTTCAATACCAGGACGTCATCCAAGATTTCATTACAATCCCACCAATCTCAAGTCAGTGGCGCTCGAGTGCAACTAAAAAAAATATTATACAATGAATTATGAATAATAATCTTTATAAGCAATAAGCCGAGAAGCTAGCTGCAGCGGGACCACTAGCGCTGGACCGAATTATGGCCGTAAGTAGCGATCGGACCACGCCGTTAGCTGGAACGACGGCTTGAGTGCTTACTCCCAAGTATTCAAACGACCAGACACAGGGCGACGAGTCACAACAGACGCTGATTCGCCCCTCCAAGTGCACTTGTGAGATATGTGAAAGGGACAGATATGCGAAGAGAGAAGCTGCTGCTACAGGACCACTAGCTGGACAAAACTATGGCCGTGAGTGGTGGTCGGACCACGCCGACAGCTGGTATGACGGATTGAGTGCTTACTCCCAAATATTCAACGGCCAGAAAGTTGCACGAACCATCGCACAATAGACCAGTACGATTGGGTCACCAAAACGGCTTACGTGCGCCGCCACAATATAAATTTGTTGCAGGAAATTCAGAAGAATGCCACTTCGTATTCCTGTAAGCCTAGATCACCAAATGTTTGAAAGCGATAGCAAATCTGTACGAGTAAAAGACCGAAGCTAAACCGTCGACCAAGAAGAATAATACATTTCACGATTTGGGGAAATGTTCAATACCACGATGTTAACCAGGATTTGGGTACAATCTCACCAATTTTAAGCCAGTGACGCTCGAATGTAACTTTAAAAAATATTAGGCATTGAACGATTAATAGTGAATACTTTTTATTATTGTAAGCCAAGAACTTAATAGTTCAGTACATTTACTTACCCCAAACTGTAGTACCTACTGGGGGGAGATGGGCGCGTAAAATAGTAGGTAGATGCCCCACGATGCTACGTGCCAACGTACAGTGTTTATAAAATAATAAAAATAGTCATAAATAATTAAAATAAGGGGAAGAATTGTCTCTTAAAGGAGTCTCTATCACTAGTAGATATAATAGAGCGATCTCTTACAGGGTACCGGGTGGAGTAATGAAATGGTACTGTTTGTAAGAAACTGTACTGTACTGTTTTTAATAAACTGTACTGTACTGTACTGTTTTTAATAAACTGTACTGTACTGTTTGTAATAAACTGGGCACACGTGGCTGGACAGTCACACGAATCACTTACTATAACATTATATTTATACTTAAGGTAATGTAAATATTCTGTAAATATTCTTCAACTGTTTTTACGCCACTGTATATATTTTCTCTTCAAATTACCTACATGTTCTTTTATATTTAAGGGTGAAGTGATAACGCCCATAAAACCCTTAACGTAACACTTCTCGGTGGTAAACGTCACCAAGCCTGTTTCACTATGAACATACAATCAAACGCTCTAAATGGAAAAGATAAACAAATTATTTAGTGTTCTCTAAACTTCTTTGGGTACGCAGAGAAAACATATTGTTGATGAGGTTTCGTAACGCGGCATTATATGGTCATAGTGAAATATTTAAGATACCTATATGTAGATATATCGACGGTTGAAATGCTAGGTATATGTTTTAAGCGACAAAAAACTAAATTTATTTTATTTTATTTTCTTTATTTCAGAGAGCGATCTATCTAAAGTTTGATTTTTCGAAATGAAAAAAAAAAAACATTACCGACACAAAAAGTATCTACTTAGTACCTAAATTTTAATATGCAATGGGCTAGTTGACAAAATTTCTTTAGTTGTAATTTTTATTTCTAATTTATATTATAACTCAATATAAAAAAAATCGTTTAATATTACCTAAATAACCTTTCACCCGTCGATATAGTGTATATAAATAATTTATATAATTTAATAGATTTTCGTCGTGTTAGATTTTCAAGTGTTTTTATGATAAATGTATGTATTACAAATGTAGAAATAATAAATAGTAATAATCAATTAAATTTTACAATTTACCCTGTCTTATTTAAACCTGTAGTTCTACTTCAGTTAATATTTTCTTGATCAGAGTAGTCGTGACGGGCTAGGGCCTGGATCAGGCGGTGTGAAGTTGGCCCCCCAATGTCAAAAAAAAAATAAAATAAAGTGAGTTCTAGTGGCCCCCCACATAGTTCCGGAGTTCTTTATACTTTTTGGAAATAGTTCTGTTGTTTACATAGACCAAAAATGGTTTTGAAATAATGGGGGGCCAACTTCCCGATTTTCATATTTTACGGCCTTATACCGCGAAAAGTATTAGTCAAACCGAAAAATGTTATAGAGATAATGTGTAGAACTCTTTGGGGGGCCAACGGAACTCTTACAAAAAAATCGATTTTTGAATATTTTATTTTTTTTCAAAATAATTAATTATTTTCATCTGAACCTAGCGTCTTTCCTATCGGTTATATCGAAATAAGTTATAGGAAAAACTTATAGAACTCTTTGAGGGGCACCTAGAAATCTAAGAAAAAAATTAATTTTCCGGAAACTAGATGAAAATTGAGAAAATCTTTTTTTTTATACACAAGTTTTTAAAAAAATGGCATGAGTTCTAGTTGCCCCCCACATAGTTCTGAACATCTATATACATTTTAGAAATAGTTCTGTTGTTTACATAGACCAAAAATGGTTTTGAAATAATTTCCCGATTTTCATATTTTACGGCCTTATACCGCGAAAAGTATTAGTCAAATCGAAAAATGTTATAGGGATAATGTGTAGAACTCTTTGGGGGGCCAACGGAACTCTAACAAAAAAATCGATTTTTGAATATTTATTTTTTTCCAAAATAACTAATTATTTTCATCTGAACCTAGCGTCTTTCTTATCGGTTATATCGAAATAAGTTATAGGAAAAACTTGTAGAACTCTTTGAGGGGCATCTAGAAATTTAAGAAAAAATCACATTTTCCGGAAACTCGATGAAAATTGAGAAAAACTTTTTTTTTATACACAAGTATTTAAAAAAATGGCATGAGTTCTAGTTGCCCCCCACATAGTTCTGAACATCTATATACATTTTGGAAATAGTTCTGTTGTTTACATAGCCCAAAAATGGTTTTGAAATAATTTCCCAATTTTTTTACGGCCTTGTACCGCGAAAAGTATTAGTCAAATCGAAAAATGTTATAGGGATAATGTGTAGAACTCTTTGGGAGGCCAACGGAACTCTTACAAAAAAATCGATTTTTGAATATTTTATTTTTTTTCAAAATATTTAATTATTTTCATCTGAACCTAGCGTCTTTCCTATCGGTTATATCGAAATAAGTTAGAAGAAAAACTTGTAGAACTCTTTGAGGGGCACCTAAAAATCTAAGAAAAAATTTCATTTTCCGGAAACTCGATGAAAATTGAGAAAAACTTTTTTTATATACACAAGTTTTTAAAAAAATGGCATGAGTTCTAGTTGCCCCCCACATAGTTCTGAACATCTATATACATTTTGGAAATAGTTCTGTTGTTTACATAGACCAAAAATGGTTTTGAAATAATTTCCCGATTTTCATATTTTACGGCCTTATACCGCGAAAAGTATTAGTCAAATCGAAAAATGTTATAGGGATAATGTGTAGAACTCTTTGGGGGGCCAACGGAACTCTAACAAAAAAATCGATTTTTGAATATTTTATTTTTTTCCAAAATAACTAATTATTTTCATCTGAACCTAGCGTCTTTCTTATCGGTTATATCGAAATAAGTTAGAAGAAAAACTTGTAGAACTCTTTGAGGGGCACCTAGAAATCTAAGAAAAAAATTCATTTTCCGGAAACTAGATGAAAATTGAGAAAAACTTTTTTTTTATACACAAGTATTTAAAAAAATGGCATGAGTTCTAGTTGCCCCCCACATAGTTCTGAACATCTATATACATTTTGGAAATAGTTCTGTTGTTTACATAGCCCAAAAATGGTTTTGAAATAATTTCCCAATTTTTTTACGGCCTTGTACCGCGAAAAGTATTAGTCAAATCGAAAAATGTTATAAGGATAATGTGTAGAACTCTTTGGGGGGCCAACGGAACTCTAACAAAAAAATCGATTTTTGAATATTTATTTTTTTCCAAAATAACTAATTATTTTCATCTGAACCTAGCGTCTTTCTTATCGGTTATATCGAAATAAGTTATAAAAAAAACTTGTAGAACTCTTTGAGGGGCACCTAAAAATCTAAGAAAAAATTTCATTTTCCGGAAACTCGATGAAAATTGAGAAAAACTTTTTTTATATACACAAGTTTTTAAAAAAATGGCATGAGTTTTAGTTGCCCCCCACATAGTTCTGAACATCTATATACATTTCGGAAATAGTTCTGTTGTTTACATAGCCCAGAAATGGTTTTGAAATAATTTCCCAATTTTTTTACGGCCTTGTACCGCGAAAAGTATTAGTCAAATCGAAAAATGTTATAGAGATAATGTGTAGAACTCTTTGGGGGGCCAACGGAACTCTAACAAAAAAATTGATTTTTGAATATTTATTTTTTTCCAAAATAACTAATTATTTTCATCTGAACCTAGCGTCTTTCTTATCGGTTATATCGAAATAAGTTATAGGAAAAACTTGTAGAACTCTTTGAGGGGCATCTAGAAATTTAAGAAAAAATCACATTTTCCGGAAACTCGATGAAAATTGAGAAAAACTTTTTTTTTATACACAAGTTTTTAAAAAAATGGCATGAGTTCTGGTTGCCCCCCACATAGTTCTGAACATCTATAGACATTTTGGAAATAGTTCTGTTGTTTACATAGCCCAGAAATGGTTTTGAAATAATTTCCCAATTTTTTCACGGCCTTGTACCGCGAAAAGTATTAGTCAAATCGAAAAATGTTATAGAGATAATGTGTAGAACTCTTTGGGGGGCCAACGGAACTCTAACAAAAAAATCGATTTTTGAAATTATAATTTTTTCCAAAATAACTAATTATTTTCATCTGAACCTAGCGTCTTTCTTATCGGTTATATCGAAATAAGTTAGAAGAAAAACTTGTAGAACTCTTTGAGGGGCACCTAGAAATCTAAGAAAAAATTACATTTTCCGGAAACTCGATGAAAATTGAGAAGAACTTTTTTTTTATACACAAGTTTTTTAAAAAATGGCATGAGTTCTAGATGCCCCCCATATAGTTCTGAACATCTATATACATTTTAGAAATAGTTCTGTTATTTACATGGACCAAAAATGGTTTTGAAATAATGGGGGACCAACTTGCCAATTTTCATGTACTACTACTACTACTACTACTACTACTACTACTACTACTAAATTACTGTTATCGACGTCTGGTTTTTAGTTTTTTTTTTTTTAGTTTTGCCGTTCTTACTGCCTCTGTGCACCCTTGATCACTATGCCTTAAAGATTGTACTTTTTAATCTATAAATAATGTAATAAAAATGTAATTGATCGCTGTCTGTACATGGGAGATCGACAAAAAATATTATTGGGACCTTTATCAACGCAATAGCACTGCATAACAATGATTGTTAGAATTTTTATCTTTTTTCATGTGCGTTTGTGCACGCTTATCTCAGAAATGGCTTATCTGATTTAGATGAAATTTTCATTATGTAACTAGCTGTTCCCCGTAGTTTCACCCACGTTAATTTCTGAGATCCCGCGAAAATTTCGGGATAAAAAGTACCTTTTATCCTTCTCTGTATTCCTGCCAACGTGTATGCAAAATTTCGTAATGATCGGTTTAACCGTTAAGGCGTGAAATTATAACAGACAGACAGACGTGAAAATAATATTTTTTTACTTCTTACTGATCGACCATCATCTGCTGGATTTCAGATCGGAGTTCTGGTTTAGTATCCAGTTCTAAATTGAAGATCTGTGACAAATGCAGAAGTTCCGTCCTTCACGTGCTAGTGGAACTGTCAAAATAATATTGTTTTACTTTGTCTCGGCTCTACCATGATCAGATGGGTTTTAAACGGGAGTTCTGGTTTTCAATCCAGTTCTGTATCTAAGTTCTGATATTCGTCTGTGAGATACGAAGGAGTTCCCGCCTTCACGTGCTAGTGGAACTGTTAAAATATATTTCTTTTTACTTTTTAACTGCTCTACCATGATCTGCTGGATTTTGAAACGGAGTTCTGGATTTTTATCCAGGTCCTAATTGAAGATGTTATACTGATCTATGAGAAACAAAGGAGATCCCGCCTTCACATGCTAGTGGAACTGTTAAAATATATTTTTTTACTTTTTAACTGCTCTACCATGATCTGCTGGATTTTGAAACGGAGTTTTGGATTTTTATCCAGGTCCTAATTGAAGATATTATACTGATCTATGAGAAACAAAGGAGTTCGCGCCTTCACGTGCTAGTGGAAATGTTAAAATATATATTTTTTTACTTTCTAACTGCTCTACTATAATCTGCTGGATTTCGGATCGGAGTTTTGGTTTAGTATCCAGTTCTAAATTGAAGATGCCATACTGATCTGTGAGAAACGCAGAAGTTCCGTCCTTCACGTGCTAGTGGAACTGTCAAAATAGTATTGTTTTACTTTGTCTCAGCTCTACTATGATCATATGGGTTTTAAACGGGAGTTCTGGTTTTCAATCCAGTTCTGTATCTAAGTTTTGATACTGGTCTGTAAGATACGAAGGAGTTCCGCCCTTCACGTGCTGGTGGAACTGTTAAAATAATATTTTTTTACTTTCTAGCTGCTCTACCATGATCTGCTGGATTTTGAACCAGATTTCTGGATTCGTATCCAGTTTTAAATTGAAGATGTCATACTTACCTGTGAGAAACGAAGGATTTCCGTCCTTCACGTGCTAGTGGAACTGTTAAAATAATATTTTTTTACTTTTTAACTGCTCTACCAAGATCTGCTGGAGTTCGGAACAGAGTTCTAGATTCGTGTCCGGTTCTAAATTGAAGATATCATAGTGATCTGTGAGAAACCAAGGAGTTACCGCCTTCGCGTGCTAGTGGAACTGTTAAAATAATATTTTTTAACTTTTTCTCAGCTCTACCATGATCAGATGGGTTTTAAATGGGAGTTCTGGTTTTTAATCTAGTTCTGTATCTAAGTTCTGATACTGGTCTATGAGATACGAAGGAGTTCCGCCCTTCACGTGCTGGTGGAACTGTTAAAATAATACTTTTTTTCCTTTTTAACTGCTCTACCATGACGGCCAGAGCTCTTGTTTCTTACAGATCAGTAACAGGTCTTCAATTAAGAACTGGATACGAATCCAGCACTCCCGTTTAAAGTCCAGCAGATCATGGTAGAGAAATAATAATTAATATTAATATTGCTTGAACATTATCACATTATCATCTATAGTCCCAAACTAAAAAGAAATATTGGTTTTAAACTAATGAGGGACCAACTTCCCAATTAAATTTTTTGCGGTCTTGTACCGACAAAAGTATTAATAAAATCGAAAAATGTTATAATTTGTAGTAAAACAATTTGGGGTCAACCGAAACTTCAAAAGAAAAATTAGTTTTTTATTATATTATTATGATTGACGTAGATTTTTTTTAATTATTTTCTTTTTTTGGTGTTATTTTTTATAAGAAGTCGGTCCGGACTCCAGAGATAATCCCATCGTGCATCTATTTCACACTTGCGGCCGTCGCGAGCAAATCCTCACCGTCTCCCTCTTAATCCCTTATTTTATAATAAATATTATCAGACCTTAGGAGGTAAACCCGCAGTCAGAGAGAAGGTAATCACTACGTTTTCCCGCCAAAGAGTTCTACACATTATCCCTATAACATTTTTCAATTTGACTAATACTTTTCGCGGTACAAGGATGTAAAAAAATTGGGAAATTATTTCAAAACCATTTTTGGGCTATGTAAACAACAGAACTATTTCCAAAATGTATATAGATGTTCAGAACTATGTGGGGGGAAACTAGAACTCATGCCATTTTTTTTAAAACTTGTGTATAAAAAAAAGTTTTTCTCAATTTTCATCGAGTTTCCGGAAAATGTGATTTTTTCTTAAATTTCTAGGTGCCCCTCAAAGAGTTCTACAAGTTTTTCTTCTAACTTATTTCGATATAACCGATAAGAAAGACGCTAGGTTCAGATGAAAATAATTAGTTATTTTGAAAAAAAATAAATATTCAAAAATCGATTTTTTTGTTAGAGTTCCATTGGCCCCCTAAAGAGTTCTACACATTATCGCTATAACATTTTTCGATTTGACTAATACTTTTCGCGGTACAAGGCCGTAAAAAAATTGGGCAATTATTTCAAAACCATTTTTGGTCTATGTAAACAAGAGAACTATTTCCAAAATGTATATAGATGTTCAGAACTATGTGGGGGGCAACTAGAACTCATGCCATTTTTTTAAAAACTTGTGTATATAAAAAAAGTTTTTCTCAATTTTCATCGAGTTTCCGGAAAATGTATTTTTTTCTTAGATTTCTAGGTGCCCCTCAAAGAGTTCTACAAGTTTTTCCTATAACTTATTTCGATATAACCGATAAGAAAGACGCTAGGTTCAGATGAAAATAATTAGTTATTTTGGAAAAAAATAAATATTCAAAAATCGATTTTTTTGTTAGAGTTCCGTTGGCCCCCCAAAAAGTTCTACACATTATCTCTATAACATTTTTCGATTTGACTAATATTTTTCGCGGTACAAGGCCGTAAAAAAATTGGAAAATTATTTCAAAACCATTTCTGGGCTATGTAAACAACAGAACTATTTCCAAAATGTCTATAGATGTTCAGAACTATGTGGGGGGCAACCAGAACTCATGCCATTTTTTTAAAAACTTGTGTATAAAAAAAAAGTTTTTCTCAATTTTCATCGAGTTTCCGGAAAATGTGTTTTTTTCTTAGATTTCTAGGTGCCCCTCAAAGAGTTCTACAAGTTTTTTTTATAACTTATTTCGATATAACCGATAAGAAAGACGCTAGGTTCAGATGAAAATAATTAGTTATTTTGGAAAAAAATAAAATATTCAAAAATCGATTTTTTTGTTAGAGTTCCGTTGGCCCCCCAAAGAGTTCTACACATTATCCCTATAACATTTTTTGATTTGACTAATACTTTTCGCGGTATAAGGCCGTAAAATATGAAAATCGGGAAATTATTTCAAAACCATTTTTGGTCTATGTAAACAACAGAACAATTTCTAAAATGTATATAGATGTTCAGAACTATGTGGGGGGCAACTAGAACTCATGCCATTTTTTTAAAAACTTGTGTATAAAAAAAAAGTTTTTCTCAATTTTCATCTAGTTTCCGGAAAATAAATTTTTTTCTTAGATTTCTAGGTGCCCCTCAAAGAGTTCTATAAGTTTTTCCTATAACTTATTTCGATATAACCGATAGGAAAGACGCTAGGTTCAGATGAAAATAATTAATTATTTTGAAAAAAAATAAAATATTCAAAAATCGATTTTTTTGTAAGAGTTCCGTTGGCCCCCCAAAGAGTTCTACACATTATCTCTATAACATTTTTCGATTTGACTAATACTTTTCGCGGTATAAGGCCGTAAAATATGAAAATCGGGAAGTTGGCCCCCCATTATTTCAAAACCATTTTTGGTCTATGTAAACAACAGAACTATTTCCAAAAAGTATAAAGAACTCCGGAACTATGTGGGGGGCCACTAGAACTCACTTTATTTTATTTTTTTTTTGACATTGGGGGGCCAACTTCACACCGCCCCTGGATCACGAGTAGCAGCTTAGTGAGGAACATGTCACAAGCTTCGGCCAACATAAAAAAAACAAGGATCTGACGCGTGACGTCACGACCAACATTGCTTGTTCGTAATTCGCCTACCCCTTATCACATGGATCCGTGTATAATTTTTTATTTTATTCTCCTACAACATTACAATTGTGGCGTTTGGGTCAGTGAATAACCAGCAGGGAACGAACATTGTGACACGAGAATTTTATATATTAGACTGGCTGTCCCCCGCGATTTCATCCGCGGTAATTTCGGAGTTCCCGCGGGAATTCCGGAAAAAGAGTGTTGTAGTTTACGGTGATAAGCAGTTCCCCGCATTAATTCCGGAGTTTTAAGTTGGACCATATTATAAATGTTTACAATATTTTATCAAAATCCGTTCAGTGGTTTCGGAGTCCATCGCGGACAAACAACGTGACACGTGATTTATATATATTAGATAAGATATATTAAGATAAGATATCTGGCGCGGTCCGAAGGGGGGGATTACGGGGGACATGACCCCCCAAAATTTCAGCCTGCGACCGCGCAGCCTGCCACACTCACACATTCACACACACGCACGCACACACGTATAGATTATATTAATTTTTAAGTCCATGTTGCATACATAGCTCAAATTTCTGTGTAGTTATTAGGTATACCGTATTTGTTAACCGCACACGCAGATGGCCAAGATACAGGCTCAGCCTAGTTTGGTCACTGATAGTCTCGTTATTTTGTATTCACCGTTTCTTTTTGTAATAAATAAATAAATAAAAAATAAATAGTCCGAATCTAACTCTGCGACGTTACACAAATCGAGTATCGGGGCAACGCAACGAGCTCGAGTGCCGACTGCCGACGGCCGGAGCAGCCCTCCGCCCTCGCGGCAATAAAAATGATGGAATCAAATTGGACGCGCGCCCAATCAAACGCTTCCTGTCATTAACTTTGGCATGCGTGCGTTTGTTTACGACACTATCTACGTAACTAAGCTATATTGCTTGTGTGAAATCCCTAAAATGAAATTTTTTTGGTTGTAAATTTTGAAATGGGACCGTTCGAGATTTCAAATAAATGTGTTTACAAACTGCGACCAAATCGTCACATTCAGCGCAAGCAAAGTGATGCAATATCACGGGTGATGGAACCACCTTACTACATCTCTCAGTACGAACGTATTTTTACGTTGGTCACGCACGTTTAGTTGTGTGATTAATTTCGGACTCTAGGCACCTATAGAGGGCGATCAGAGAGCCCGTGGCCAAATCTACTCACAAGGTTGGGTCTGAACAGCTTCGCTAGTAAAACGTCTGTATGAGCAAAATGTCTGAGTTGCAAAAGGTCAAATCCCAATGTTTTCGTTCTTATTGGTAAATGGTACAAAACTATTAATATAATGGTGCGTAAATTGTAAGCAGGAAAGGCTTTATATCTCGACGAGTATGCGGGCGGGAGTGTGCAGTGTGCACGCGCCGGGAATCGAACTCAATACAAATGAGTTATTAAAACATTACACACTTCTCGAGGGCATCGCTTACTGTGATATTAGTTATGGTTAAGGGGTGGTGCAGTACAGACTACAGAGATGTGGTTTTTTTTTTTAAAGGAAACTAAGTGACCCGAAAGACCAATATCCTCTTCAAATAGGTATTAATAAAACAAAAATCCCATAGAAAAAGCTACTTGCGTTTTTCTCGAATTTCGGCTTTACGGCCGCACTCAAAGTCGTTTTACCTAATAATCACTTAATTTTAAAGATTATTAAAACAAAATTGCTGCAATCAGAGACTAATTAAATTAATGTTAATTGGCATTTGACTAATTAAGTTACATTTAGTAAAATGCCAATTAACATTAAATTAATGAACAAATCTGTTAATGGCACAAATCATGCCACCTGCCCTTAACTGCTATACACCTCTCTGCCGGTGTGCGCAATAAACTCGAATACCTACCTATCTAAACTAATTAAGCGTAGCGCGTGTCGGACACAGTGCTCGAGCACTGGTGTCGTGTTGTATCGTGTTGTATCGTGTTGTGTCGTGTTGTGTCGTGTTGTGTACAATACAATCTAGATGTGTTGTGTGACTTGTGTCATGTTGTTGTGTGGGTCGCTCCCTCCCGGCTAGTTAATGCGGTATAACGATGTTGTGAGCGGTGAAGACAAGCTCCATTTAACACTGTGTGAAACTTATAATAGGTTGGCAACAATTTGTAGGCAATTTAGAACAAACCTTATCACATTTTGTTAATAAAACTTTTACTGCCTACCTATTTTGGGTCAAAGTTGCTTTTTTTCGAATTTCTCCATATAAAGAAGAGTTTTTCAATTTATCTGTATTTTTATTGTCGTTTTTATGAGATACGCGATCTTTGTAAGTATTTAATAGTACATTGTTATCCTAGGGGTGAAAGTAAGTCGCTACGCTCGGGCGCCAAACCCCGTCTCGGGACTAAATAAGTCTTTCTCCCGAGGATACCACTGTGCTTTTCATTACGAATGCAAGGAAAGTCAAAATAAAAATAGGAATTAGCTAAAGAAAAAATGAGTGAAGATCGGATAGTCGCTTGACACTTTCCCACCTATTTCTTTTTCTTTGGCCGGCTAGCTATTCAGCCAGTATTTTTTATTTACATTGTGGCGACCTAAAAAAAATATTTTCTTTAATTATTAAGTATTAATTAAAGAAAATAAAAAAATATAAATAGGAATTAGCTTAAGAAAAAGTGAGTGAATTTTATTTTAATTAATACCTACTTAAACTTTACGTTAAATAATAAATAAAATAAAAAAATAGGGAATAAAAAGTATTTTTATTCCCCTCATGGACTAAAGAACGAATAAAGTTTGCTGAAAAGTTTGGTAGCTGTACAAAATGGATGTTTTTTTTTTTACTTTATACTCAATCTATGGTTTTTATATAGAAAAAAACAAATGTGAGTTTATTTATTCGTTACGCTTTCACGACTTAACTACTCAACCGATTAACATGATATTTCACATACCTATATAGTTCACATTGTCAAAAGTACCTACCTACAGACAAGGATATATATAATAATTATATGGTATGGTGGTATGATCAACCAGCTCTTCCAACTTTTGCTAACCTTCGCTATCCTCTCTCGATGTCTATTGCATCAAATTACCTACTTGCGTCTCTGTTTCCAAATACATGCCTTTTCTTTCTTTCTTCTCCTCATCTCATCTATATTAACGCAAGTAAAGCCGCGGGCAAAAGCTAGCTGCAAAATACAGGCAGTCGTAGACAAGTAGATACTTAGGTAAGTAGGTACTTAATTATTTTTTTCGGTTCGTTTCGTTAATGAGTCGCAAGAGGTATCTAGTACATTATCGTCGTACACGTGTATCTACCTACATACCTATTTATCGAAACGATAATGCCTCCTGGGCCGGCAGTCTCGACAACGTTTTGACAACGTTATCGTATCGATCGTTAACAAAGGACCCAAAAATCATGACGATCAACATCATTACAGTAACCAACATTACCTACATTAAATGCAAGCCTCGACTCGAAACTTGCCCAGGGGCCGGTCAACTTGCGATTCGTTAAAAACCCCTCAACAACCTCGGCTTCCATAACGCGCCAACTGTTGACAGATTACAGTCGACTGTAATCAATTGTCAATAAAGTAAACCTACTCATTTGAGGGGAGGACAGGGAGAGGGTGCGCGGGGCGCGGGGCGCGGGGGGCGCTCGTCGTTTCTATCGCAAATATTTGCAGCGGATAATCGAACCCGTTGTCTTGTTGCTTGGAGACGGTACCCACCAACTGTACTGTGTGGGCTTGTTTTGTCGAATCTCCGCAAGTTCTTTATAACTTGCGTCATTTAATTGGTCCATGCTTGCGTTTGCGACGAAGCAGTTCTCTGTCCTGCCTATCTATACATATACCTATAGGCAGGTAGTCAAATGCCAGCAAAGTGTTTTTTGGAACGTAGTTCCTTATGGGACGGTGCGGAGGGGTAAGGGAACCGGGAGAAAACGTGCGTAACGTAAGATTTTTTTTTATCAATAAAAAATCCTAATAAAAAATGAATAGGTACCCGAATAGTTATTTTCTTTATAGGTACCTCAAATAGAACTTGATTAGTATTTTTTTCTTTTTTTTTATAAATGAGAAATTATTTATTATATTTAAATTAAAAACTTAAAATTAATATTTTTATAATAAAGAATTTGTTCCTATCCGGTGTCCCACGACACCACAGTTTTTTTTTTTCTAAGACCGTTTAAAGATGAATCCCTATTTCCCTTGGTCACGCTCACGGCATCTCTGAACAGCTGGATCGGTCGCCATTAAATTTTGCATATCTAAAACTACACGTTGTCAGGGGTACAGAGAAGGACATGGGGTACTTTTCGTTCAGGGATTCCCGCGGTAAATCCGAAGTTGACGCGGGTGAAACCGCGGGGAACAGCTAGTTAGATATCTAATAATAGGCAATGCTTCGCTAAGCCTTAAGGTAGTACAGTTGACCTACTTAGGTAGGTACCTAGTACCTAGGTACTAAACATTCAGGCAGTGTTTACCGCGATTCTGGCGTATGAAAGCTCACCATTACCTATTTTATTTTAATTTATTTTACTCGGATTACCTATCTACAACTTGTTCTACAACTACAAGTAAATAAAGCAGCAAGGTAGGTACCTACTTAGTAAAGGGTTGCCAGGTCGCCAAACCAAATAGCCGGACAGACAGACCAGGCAGTTTGCCCGGACAGTTGGGTGAAAAGGCTGGACACCCTACATTATTGAGGATTTTGTGTCTGCCTATTTAGGTCCTATAACAAAAAAAATTGGATGTAAAATCAAGCTTTTTTAATACAGTTGCTCAAAAAGTGGCGTATTGCAGGGACGTTTAGCGTTCGGGATGTGGGCTATTACATACTCGAGCTTTTTGTTTACCTTTCCCGAACTCGTGCGTTCTCTTTGCCAACTGTCAAAAATGGCGACACGACTTTGACACACTTTTTGCATTGCGAAACGTAGGTTTCGCATTACTAATACGGCTAGCGCCATCTCTTGATCACAGTTGGAACTTAGTTGAGTTTGTTGTGTTTTTGATATTTTATTAAATTGCTTAATTTTTTCGTAACTGTATTAAAAATAGTTGTTCAGTACACGTGCGGAACCGTCATTGCAACTAGTTCCGACTGTCAACCCTCACCTTCGGCTGCGCCTCGGCTCGGGTAGACATTTGTCGGAACTCTTTGCAATGACAGGCTTTCCGCACTTATAATGAAATATACTATTTTGATTACCTACCTATTACCATAAATCTTGTTAAAACCTATAGGTTAAAAAAATCGAATGCCAAATCAGTCTAGTACTTTATTATACAATTAAGTATAACCAGTCAAATGAGGGGTATAAAATCAAAGGCAGCTAGTTGCCTGTGCCACAGATAATAATATAATACTATACTAGTATGTGCTTACTCTATACGTGTAGCTAGAAACCAAAATACGCGTATAGGTAGATGTTATGTAAGAACAAAAAGGTAGGTGGGTAGGTACATAAACTGAGTGTAGGTCTACGTGTGTTTCAGCACCGATGCCGATGTTCACAAGTGGGTCGCGAAAGGGCGGACGCATCTAAAATATTCACTAACCAAGCAACACTGAGCGCCTACACCCCCCTCTTTCTACCACACAGCGACGCCATAAGCCCGTTTCCTTCACAGTTTGTATGACAATCATTGCGCTTTCGCCCGCCACATATGGTCGTCTCTTTTCCCGACGCTCGTCACGTATGCCTTCGGCTCGCTCGCTCTCATTAGGTTAGTCCACAAGATGTGTTTGCACGACGTTTGCCAGCCGCATTTTGTATGCAATCGCACAGACTATGAACAAATTTTCAGAATGATTTACATAAAAGTTTTATACTTACCATCGGTACGGACAGTTATGTTTATCAATGAAATTTCTTGACCCTATAGATTCTTGGAAGGGCTGCCCCACAGAATAATATAGTAGCTGGTGCAGCTGGATGACACTAGAGCATGGTGGTAGAGCATTTTCTAGTTATCTACAACGTGAAAATCTGGCACCACTCGCCAAGCACCTATAGGCAGCCTCACTTGAAAGCCAGTTCCCATTCTAGGCTAGATGTTGAGGTACCTACAACTTTTATTTCGTCTGAGCCTACAACCTTCGACCAGACAGCCACTAAACTTATGGTCAAACGCCTAGGGCCTAGGCTATTGATAATAAATAATACTTAGGTATAATGGCCATGTTGACTAATTTTTTTTTTAGTCCGTCTTGTAGATTATTAAAAAATATTGGACACGTATTTTTTCTTTTTTTACGTAATCAAAAAATAACGGCGATATATTGAGTTGAAATTTCGCGTGACGTCACTATTCTAACAGTTTGTATGGCGGTTTTTGCGGTTAGTGACGTCACGACCCCCTCACCCTAAACTTTAATGCGCTTTATCTCTGTATATTTTAATTTATTTGAAAAAGCAAAAAATACGTGTCTATTGTTTTTTTATTTTCTAACTGACGGACTAATTAGAATTTTGATTTTTAAAAGTAGTCAACATCCCTATTACACTTACAAAGTAAAGAAGCGTTATAAGAGAATATTTTCCCTGGGTATTAAACCTCTACAGAGCCACCTATTTTGAAAAACAAAAAAAAATTAAGCTTATTCGCTTCGCTCGCATTATTTATTTTTAAAACTTATTTTTTTCATCGTTTGCTCCCATAGGTCATGACCACCAAAGCAAATTCTCTGTACACTGCAAGTCGTGACCCTCGATAAGTCACCTCGTTCCGCGCCACTCCCGCATCCCCTCATAACTTCGCCGATGCTAAGTTATTATAAAGCAATCCGTAATCAAAAGAATTCGCAGCTCTCAAGTATCCGAGGACGTACCTCACTGTGCACTAGATGCAAAACAAATATGTTTCGAGGAGTCGATGTATTGACGAGCAGTCGGCGCAGCGGCACATCAAAGGCCGCGGGCCTCTCGACTCGTCGGGAGGAGGAGCGCGGGGCGCGGCGGGGCGGGGCGGAGTGTAACGAGCGTGGATCAAACAAACAATCGTAGTTAAGTACCTATTATATGACTTACACGCAGCAATTAAAGCTCTACCAGACTGTTTTAAACAAGCCTCCCCACAAGGTGACCTTGGCTGGAGGCTGGTTTAAAACCACCGTTCGTCACCCATAATTTCGTTGTAAACAACCGTCCACACTGTTTTAAACCACTGTTGAAATCTTTGGTTTTGGGCTTGTTTACAACAGTGGTACACGCTTTAATCAATCCTGTTTTCTTGATTTCCACTGTGCGTATTTAAAGGCGCACGTAACCTACATCGAGGTGTGGCCCGCGGTTTCACTCGCTATGATTTTGGGGATTCTATCAACTTATACCTCTCGGAATCAAAATAATCCTTACCTACTAATATTGGCTGCTATTTTTTGAAAACGCGGGAAGGAGCTAGTATAATAATAATAATAGGCAAATAACGTTTAGACATTTATAGCACCAACTAGCTTGTAATTTACACTATGGGTAGGGTAAATAGGTACATTATGATACAGATACCAAATACCCGGACTAAGGAAACACAATTGTTCGCAAAATGCGAGGATCAAACCCGGGACACCTGGCGTAGCTGTCAGGCTCACTTACCACTACACCAACGGTCCTTTTTAACACTACCTACCTACCTATTTATACAAGATACTTTTGCTTCAGTTGTCCCGGTCGACGCGACGCTCCCATAGACCATAGTGCAACTATGAACTAGGCGTAGCGTAGATAGGTCTCAGGTAACGACGGAAAAATAATATCTAATTGTAAGTAGGTACTTTGTACTTAATTGAAGTTTATGCTGAGCGGAGTGGAGCCGCCGACCGAGGCGAAGGCAAGTGTGCGAGCTCGCGTTTATTCTAACACTCGTTTATTATAATCAAAAGAATAATAAGTATCCGACGCCACCTGCTTCCGAGCGAGCGGTCGTTTGCATCACAAAGCGGCGGGAGCGGCGACACGTACCTACCCTCTATCTAGGACCAGTGTTTCCCGCCCAAGCACTTTCGTGAAAAGCAACGAGTGATATAAAGCAACACATTGCTCACTGAAAATACGTAGGTAGGTAAAACAAAAACACAACTGTTTCTTCATAGTCAGGTAAGTATTCTATCTTGTCACGCTTTCATAATTTAATCCATAGATTACCTACCTACCTACTAGATACGTGCAGAGACAGGTTAGGTACATAAATATCGGACTGCAGTAAAAAAAATGATTAAAACATGTTATTATAATTGGAAAGGAGAACCGTCCGATGAATCTGGCAAACATCTAATCCAAAGGAGGATGACCGAACCGCCTTTAACCTAGGACCTGCATCATTCACCTATATACCTACCTATTTTGGAAATCATCTAACTATAACTACTTACACTTACCTAAAATAAAATATACCTAAGTTTGGAAATTTAGTGGCATTAAAATGCCAGAAGTCACCTACCTACCTACCTACCCCTCTCAGCTTTGTCTCGTTTATTCTTACAATAATCACGACGGCGCACTTGTCTCGTCGGCACCCACGAGGGCCAGAAGAAGTCAATTCAATTAAACAAATCCTTTAACAAGCAAATAAGCAGAAGCGAGAGGACTCCGCGGAGATCAAAGCCCTCTCGATGCCACTCTTGTCCCTCGCCACATCGCTCTACCTATGTTAGTATAACTAGACGACTACCTACGAGTCCACATTGAAATTGTTTTCGGTTATGATGTACTTTTAACACTTTGAACATAGTATGTAAGTAGTAAGTACCTACAGTCCATACTGATGTTATAACTTATAAGTGCAAAAGTAATTCTGTTTGTTACATTTTTAATTTTGCGTATACGATGTCAGGGTTACAGGGTTGTCATACTTACTAATATGTCTCCAAGAGTAATTCCAATATAGGGGGTTTCAAATTTAGAAATGTCCCATGTGAAGTAGTCACGCTATAGTTATATCTCCGAGAGACGTGGAGTGGTCGCGACCCGACGGACGGCGGAGGGGGCGGCTTTGTGTATCAGCTGTCTTGTGGAGCCCCTCCCGCACTGATCAGCGATTCCCGACACCGATACTGAGGCCGAACACGCTCGTTACCGTTATCATCAAACGCGCCGCGCCGCGCTGATTAGCGATACCGAGCGTGCGGTGCCGCTCGCGCTGTAGTGGCGCACTGGCGCTCCGTGTCGAGTTGATCACCGATATTCCTCCACTCTGGAGTTCAAGCTATGTTAGATTACTTTGTTGCTCTACTAGTAGATACATTTTTTGGCCTTGTGATTTTAAAGATTGATCTAAAGGCAAGCCACAGATGAACTACCTACCTTCTTTTCTCCTTCTTTTTTCCTTTTCTCTTCTCTACCTTCTTTTCTTACCTTTTTTTCTTCTTCGGATGAAAACTAACATCTCTGTCTAAATCGAAAAACAAATTATGAGATTTCAGCTGGACCCCTGAGGGCTGAACCCTTGTGAAAGCCGTAGATAACCTAGTTGTTTTAATTTCTATTTGTTTCATCTCAAGAGTAAATATAGGTAGGTAGTAATAGATATTATAATAATTATGTCTCATCGTCACGTAAAAGGTAAGTTTATTCGTTCAATAAGAGAGTAAAGTTCGTTTTTAATGGCAGTGCTGAGTTTAGATTCCAAGTGAGAGGAGGATTCTATAAAACTAGGGTAGAATCGATCAGGATTCAGAAGCCCAAAAAACCAAAATATATGTACCTAGGTACTTTGCTCTACTACTTAATCCTTACTGGTGCGATATGGCAGAACCCAGCGCAAACTGGCCTGCTTGTATTCCTTGCCTTGGAGCCGATAAGAATCCTCAGAAACCCAGTAAAAGGGTACATTGACGAAATGAAAGGAGAAAGAAAGGAGTAAGGACTCACCGACCGGACGAAACACGGAGTGTGACAGTCTTGGGTGCACCCGTTTTCTTTGACCACACTTCCACACGACAATATCACTCTGAGGAGTACTTAGATCGTCCAAATAATGGAATCAGCACCAGTTTTCTAGTCCTTTTCACCGAGAACCAAGCGACGACGTGCGGCTCAAACGTTCGCGGCGGCCATAACATTTTTTTGTTCCTTATTCGCGCATCGACAAGAGCGCGTAGGCCGGTCGGTGCGCGGTAAATTTGAATTGGGACTTTGGAATAGATTTATGTATGAATAGGGAAGGGATGCCGCAACAATAGGGATGTTGACTATTGAAAATCTAAATTCTAATTAGTCCGTCAGAAAATAAAAAAAACAATAGACACGTATTTTTTGCTTTTTTAAATAAATTAAAATATACAGAGATAAAGGGCATTAAAGTTTAGGATGAGGAGGTCGTGATGTCACTAACCGCAAAACCGCCATACAAACTGTCAGAATAGTGACGTCACGCGAAATTTCAACTCAATATATCGCCGTTATTTTTTGATTACATAAAAAAAGAAAAAATACGTTTCCAATATTTTTTAATAATCTACAAGACGGACTAAAAAATAAAAATTAGTCAACATGCCCATTAACGTTAACTTGCGTTAATTCTTCCGAAATGTAACGCTTTAACGTTTAACGAAGCTAACTTTTTTTGTAGCGGATTAAAGATTAACGAAGTTAACTATTTGATTAACGGTGCCCAGCTATGGGATTCTATAAAACTAGGGTAGAATCGATCAGGATTCAGAAGCCCAAAAACCAAAATATATGTACCTAGGTACTTTGCTCTACTACTTAATCCTTACTAATAGATATTATAAAATGCAAAAGTGAGTTTGTTTGTTACGCTTTTACGGCTCAACCGATCATTATGAAATTTTGTATGCACATTGTCAGGGGTACAGAAAAGGTTATAGGGTACTTTTTATATCGGAATTCAAGCAGGAACTCCGAAATTACCAGGGGTGAAACTGTGGGGGACGGTTAGTCCTATTATAAATGTGAAAGTGAGTTTGTTTGTTACACTTTCACGCCTTAACGGCTCAACCGATAATTTTGCACACACATTTTTAGGGGTACAGAGGACATTTACCTACTGTATCTACTTTTTTATCTCGGAATTCCTGCGGGGACTCCAAAATGAATGGGAGTGAAACTGCATTAAATTTTGCATATTAAACGTTCTCAGTAAAGGATGTAGGGTATTTTTATTGCGGGATTCCTACGGGATCTCTGAAATTAACACAGGTGAAACCGCGAGGAACAGCTAGTCTAATATATAAAATTCTCGTGTCGCGGTGTTTGTGGTTAAACTCCTCCGAAACGGCTTTCCCGATTCTCATGAAATTTTGTGTGCATATTGGGTAGGTCTGAGAATCGGACATCTATTTTTCATCCCGGAATTCCCGCGGGTAATCCGAAACGGCTTGACCGATTCTCATGAAATTTTATATGCATATTCAGGTCTGAGAATCGGCTACTATCTATTTTTCATCCTGGAATTCCCGCGGGAACTCCGAAATTCGCGCGGTGAAACCGCGGGGCACAGCTAGTCTAATATATAAAATTCTCGTGTCAGTGTTAGTTACCATACTCCTCTGAAACGGTTTGACCGAATTTTATGAAATTTTATATGCATATTCAGGAGATCTGAGAATCGGCTACTATCTATTTTTCATCCCGGAATCCCCGCAGGAACTCCGAAACTCACGCGGGTGATACCGCGGGCACAGAAGAACTGACGAGGAAATGGGTGGGTTTATCTATAGGTACTACTACTAATATTATAAAGAGGAAAGATTTGATTTTTTGTTTGTTACGATTCAACTCAAAAACTACTGGACCGATTTAAAAAATCTTTTACCATTAGAAAGCTACATTATCTCTGAGTAACATAGGCTATAGTGTAATTCGGAATTCCCGCGGAAACTCCGAAATTAACGCGGGTGAAACCGCGGGAAACAGCTAGTAGACTAATAAAAATCCAGCCGAAGCTTAAACTGTTACTCAGAGCGCCACCTGTATAATCCATCATAAATAAACGAGTTGCCTTCTATCCACCGTTCTGACGGTTAGTAGCGCCATCTAGCGATTACATATTAAATCTCACACTACTCGATCAGTTGATCCTCACTAGCCGGATGTTATCAGGTACGGTTTCAAAACGCATAAAATGAAAAACATTCCCTTTTTTTTGTAATTTCTTTATTTTTTTTCACCATTTATCGTAAAACTTTCCTACGGCACACCGCGCGTCGCAGTCGCGCACCGATATTCCGCCTTGTGTATGTCGAGCGGTCCCCCCTACCCTCCCCCACCGTCCCCCACACGCGCCACGATGGCTCCACACGCCGCGACACGAGCACACGCTCTGCGGATTCCTTGCCCATAACGCGCGTCCCAAAAACACATTCCCAAAGATTTCAGGTGACAAAATATTAGAAATTGGGTAATATCCTTTGTATGCCACAAGAAACGTTGTAAATATGTTTTTTGGACGTAAAACTTTTTTGTTAACGAGGGAGACATTTTTTGTGGCGTCCTATGTTCATAGTGAATAAGGGCCCAGTTCACTGTATCATGTAGATATGAGGTCTCGGGCGAAGGCTCCGGCAGGGCGCGCGTCGCGTCGCGCTCACAACAAAGGGTTTTGTCATCATGAAAATATAACAAAAATATTTTAGACATGGACACCTAAATACCTATTACAATAAAAAATTTCTTAACGATACATATTATAATAATAATATATCAACTTTTCAATCCGTTGCGGGATGCGAATGAATAATAGGCGTTACAAAAAAAAATCACAATTTAGCGGTCAATATTATAAAGATTAGGTACATAGATACAATATTGTTATAAAAAGGATATCCATCTAAGTACACACGAGCACCATTTAGCGGCAGTTTGACTGCACTCCTTACCGTAACGATATAGACCCTCCGCCCCGGGCGCACGGCCCAGAGTCGCCTGGCACGGCGGCGCGCGGCGCGGCGGCTCGGGCCGAGTCCCACGCATTCCATAAATACCAAACGAAACCGAACCAGCGGGACCCGAGGTCCCAACCGATACAACATAGGTATATAAGGATATAAATATTACACACGATACTTGCTGTCCAACAAAACGCTTCGTTCGTCGACACTGCACGTGCATACAGAACTGTTTGACAGTTGCTATATTATATCGCGATTGTTACAATTTGTCCAAAACGCTTGAGATCCACACTAGTGTCAAACAATAGAAAAATAACGACTTTATAAGAATAAAATACTATTATTATATTATAAACTTATAGGAAGTTTCACATCACACTCTCAAATCTTTGGATACTAATCTCATACGAGGCGGGGCGGGGGCGGGGCGGGGTGCGCCGGCGCAGCCGCTATGTATTTGTAGTGTGAAAGGGATTTCTCGTTCATGACAAAAAGAAAAACAGAAAATTTAAATATCATCGCGAAAACGATTATGCGAATCACCGTAAAAGATTTTAGCAATATAATGATTTTAAATAATTATACTGTGTAAAAGCAGTATAACAATTAAATGTATGGTACACATGATGCAGACCTCGGCTGGAAGCGGCGCCGGCGGCGCACGTGCGCCCGCGCAGCTGCCCCCCCCCCCCCCCCCCCCCCACCTACAACACACCCCGCGCCCCGCACACACCCATCGAGTCTCACAATCACAGTCGTGTCATACACGAAGTCGGATAATTTTGAAACAAAGCGTTTTAAACACTAGATATAATATAAAATGTCTATGTATACCCAAGTTCATTCCCAACACATGAGCCACCTCTGCACTCCTCATTCCACACAACACCTCACGATATCAAAATTACCGACAACATATTGGGTGCCTAACATTAAAATAGATAAGACATAATTTTATTATAATATTTGCAACAGATTTTTTCTCTATCCTTACTTATGTTACAAAACCGTATCGTTTTAAAAACAAATTCGTTTACGATCACACTAGATGAGATGTGTTTTTTTTTTTTTAATTAAATACGAAACATTAATTTGTTGTCGTTCCCGTCTTTACATAGCTAAGGTGCCCGGGAACTTGGTTCCGAATCCCACCCTCTGAATACACAACACCCAATATGCCTTCACCTAGCCTAACACCACAATTTATATTGCAAACTATTTTTACAACTTACTTCCTCGCCTAATTAAAATATAGCGGCGGCCATCTTGTGTCGGAGCCGTTGCAAGATGGCGTCTGTGCGGCGCTAGCTCGACACGGCCGCCGGGTTGCGTGCGATCTTATCTAGACAACGCCTCGTCGCTCGGAACACAGTACCTATGTATTGTATACATCGCCCTCTTCCAAATGAAAACTTTGGCAGGCGGCCGGCGCGCGCGTCTCTAGTCTATTGCATCGGAGTCGCGGCGGGAAGGTACGGTCGGTATCAAGGCACAAACCCAACTACAGCCGGCGGTCGGGCGAGCCGCGCGCGCCGCCCGCGCCTGCGCCGATACTATACATACTATATTATGACATACATATTTAGGAGACAATTATTTCCGATTTTTTTTTAACTCTACAAATCATTATCCTTTACAGTAATAAATAAACCTACGATCGATTGGCAGTATTTGTTACCATCACCCTCACATGATATTGTTGCATATCACCGCTCCCGTTCCGCCCGTCCCCTCTCCTCCCCCCTCCCCCTGCTCGCGTGTCCCCGCTCTCCCCGCGACTAACCCTACACACTTATCGCCTATACAATACAATTATGAAATCAAAGTTATGGTCATCCTACCGTCCACCCCACTCAGGCTATGGAGATAAACACACATCATGGAGTTATCGTAGCGCTCCTTGATGTTTTTGGACACAAAAGAGAGACTTAAATTTACGTACAATACATTTTCTGAAGTGTTCAATCCACGCGCCCTCTTAAAGTGGCGCCCAACGTGGTGGTGACACTATCTTACTTATGAACATACCGCCACCTGAAATCTTTCGAAATCCAAGAAGCGCTGTATTTCACTTGGATCGAGTGCCGTTTACTTTGCGGTTGGCAACACCTGCACGGGCAAATGCATCAGTGGTGCCAACTTCTTGTCTGCTAAGGAATCTCTACTATATATGGATGACTGTTTGACAATATCGCCTCACTATGTGGTTTTAAAAGTTTGAAAAATCATAATTCTATTGGCTAGCAGCCATTTAATATACATACTAACTCCATAGAAATTCCTTCGTCAGTGGTCCGCGTGTACCTTCGCCTCAACCATTATACATAGTTCTGAAATTACATTACAGTTTCATGCTGCCGCGTGTATACACACAAAATATTCCGATCATCGCGAAAATATCAAATCTAAAGAAACAATCACTCGCCTCACTTTTATATCTTACACGAGTTTTCATTCAAAATCGTTAACTCTTGCTTGTGAATTGTGATGGATAAACATAACAAATACATAATTATGACGAGTCTATTATTTAAACAACTGTACATATTATTAAATCAGTAACAAATGATATCTATACGTCAGAAATGTCCTCATAATAAATAATAGTATAATATGTGTTAAAATATAAACCCTTTTCACTACAGTTTAGTTACACTTGTTGATAAAACAGACGGCCGTTCGTTACAATATATTTGTGGGTCACGGACTGACCCCAGTCAGTCGACCCCATAGCGTCAGACCCCGACACCGCCTATTGACTGATCACGAGTTTCATACGACCACTATTTCTTTTAAATTTTCGTAAATTATGTTTTGTTTTTTAATTCTCATTATACTCTTGTTTCGGTCTTCAGGTACTGTGGTATTGCTTATATGTATTGTAGATATAAAAGATATCTTTCTCGAGGTCAGATTTCGGCGGATACAGGTATGTACATACTATGCAACGTGTGCTCGCAAGCGATGTTATGCTTGTCTGTATAATGTACATAATACACGTGTATATCACATAAAATGTTTATAACATACACCACATATCATATCCATCATTTATACGCATTTTTATACGCATATCACTTATAATGTGCATCACATATAACGTACATCACATATAATGTCTATCATATATAACGCATATCACTTATAACTTGCATCACATATAACGTACATCACATATAATGTCTGTCATATATAACGCATATCATATATAATTACAGCGCACGACGTGGTAAAATAATGTGTCAACTCAATGCACAAGTTAGCAAATCGACTTGGGGCTTATGACGGAATCCTGCTGCGGTGTGGAGGCTGCGACGGCAAAGCGCTACGACAACGCAACGCACACCTTATTTTATTCATATAATTATAATCCTCTTTTTATTATTATTTTTTCTTTTAACAAAACATTCAAAGACTGAAATATAATTAAAACTAATTCACTATTTTAATAACTCTCTGTTAGCGTATTATTATTATTTTTATTATTATTATTTTTTTGTATTTTTATTTAATTTTAACTTTGAAGGTCGCGATTGTATAGTTTTGTGTCTAGGTATTGTTACAGCGAGACCTGTCACTGTGACAGCTGACAGCTAGCGGGCGGGCGGGGCGGCGCGGGGGCCGGCGGCGGCGCCGGAGGCCAACCCCGGTCAAGGGTTTTCGGCTGAGCTGTGACGCACTCAAACCTTATAAACACAGGTCTTTTAGAACTAGTGTTCATTCAACGCTAAAGACGGCTCGATAGTAAGCGAACTAGTTTGACGGATCAAATGTTGCCAGTTGCGAAAAGTGTCAACAATATCAACAAATAGTTCAATAGTGATAGAGAGGTCAAAGTTTCATATCGACGTTTAAGTGATCCACACTGTTTTGAACCGTTTTAAAAACCTTTTTATGAAAAATTGAGTCTTTTTTTAAAACTGCAGATTGAACTGTCTGCACAGAGCGGCGATTTATTTTTCGATCGGGCATTTTTAAAGTCGATTGACATAATATCATCTAGTTTGGCCACTTGCTCGCTTATTGAACTGTCAAACGAATTCATCCAATTGTGAGCCGGATTTTAACGTCGTGGGCAGGTGTGGGCGTGTGTGGGCGGCGCCGCCGACGACCGCGATACGAGTACCAAAGGCTATATTAATTGACTATCACAACGGCCTGCACTGGACGCGACGCGACGCGACGCACCGACTCGTGGAGGAAAAATGAAAATAAAAAAAAAAAAAATAATCAACGACATTGATGTCAAACACACACATCTATTACGAACGCTACATTAACATGACGATGTTAAGAGAAATTCACAAATAACAAAAAAAACGCACGCTCATGGAGCGGGGGCGGGGGCGGGTGTAGGGCGGCTGGGGGCTGGGGGGGTGGGGGGCCGCGCGAGGTATCACAGGGCAGCCCTAGAGCACTCAGCGCAGGCGCTGGCTGGCGAGACTGATCATACAGACTGATGCCGATGTCATTTCGACTGGAAAAAACAGGTCCTTCGAGCCGGATACTCCAACATTTTAAAGTTTCGGTACTAATTTGGGTGATTCGAGGGTATTGCGGATGCAGATGGGAGGAGGGCCACCGGCCCGAGCGACCGGAGTGGAGGATTCCAATCGGACTCGAAGAATGTACAAATCAGGAACCGCGCACGCCTGTTGCCGACGTAATGAAGCTCACGCGATGCTATCTCCATAACACAGACACTATGTTAACGTACACTTTATGGTTACACACAACATGTTAGAGGTACATTATATAATTTGCTTACTTTACTGAGTGGCGCCACGTCTGGAACGCGACAAACATTTATTCGTTTAATCATCTCTAAATATCTATAAACTCTGTAAGTCTTAAACGTCTATTCAACTAAAATTATACAATAGTTATTTATTTTTTGTACCATTAATTGTTATTTTAAAATTAAGCCACTAGTTGCGGAGGGGTGCGCACACGAAACTTTTTGAACAGCGACGATTGAATATGCACTTTAAGACTGCGGTAATAAGGTTGAATTCGGTGTGCGATGCGCGCGCGCACCTCCCGGCGAGCCCTCAGCGGTACTAATGCCAAGCGACGGACACCGACTAGAGTCGCGCGGCCCCCTCCCGCCCCCGCCCCCGGCCCCTAGCCCGCTCAGGGAGCCGACGGGCCCGCCCCCGGCCGCTAGCCCCCTCAGGGAGCCGACGGGCCCGCCCCCGGCCCCTAGCCCGCTCAGGGAGCCGACGGGCCCGCCCCCGGCCCCTAGCCCGCTCAGGGAGCCGACGGGCCCGCCCCCGGCCCCTAGCCCCCTCAGGGAGCCGACGGGCCCGCCCCCGGCCCCTAGCCCGCTCAGGGAGCCGACGGGCCCGCCCCCGGCCCCTAGCCCGCTCAGGGAGCCGACGGGCCCGCCCCCGGCCCCTAGCCCCCTCAGGGAGCCGACGGGCCCGCCCCCGGCCCCTAGCCCGCTCAGGGAGCCGACGGGCCCGCCCCCGGCCCCTAGCCCCCTCAGGGAGCCGACGGGCCCGCCCCCGGCCCCTAGCCCCCTCAGGGAGCCGACGGGCCCGCCCCCGGCCCCTAGCCCGCTCAGGGAGCCGACGGGCCCGCCCCCGCTCGCCCGTTCGACTCCCAGACTAGCGAAACGACCAAAACAGACAACTATATCCTAACTTATGACAATAATATAATAAGTAGTTATTATAATATAGGTAATAGACGACCCGCGCCGCCCCCGCTCCTCCTATTAATAAAAGTATTTCTATTTTATTCACTCGTAGTTTATAGAGAAGTGATTTATTTTTTTATATTTCTTTTTTTTTTACCTATTATATAATATAACACAATATCGGACGTCACCAACTTATCCCACTCCAAGTTAAATTTATGGTGCCCAGAGCGAAATGTGGAGGAAACTAGCCTACGATGGGCTCTCGGGCCGCTTCGGGCGAGGTTACAGCTATTTGAACTCTACGGCGCAACACTTACGGCCGAAGGTCGTTTATCGCCCCGCGACAAAAGCGACCCGAGCACCCGCTTATGACTATTATTATTTTCATTAGAATCTGTTATTTTAATGCGAAATACGACTATTATAATGGCGGTCGGAAATATAAAAGGAACGTCCCACAGATGATGAATTACTCCATTGCGCAGACGCAACGCCCAGAGTCGAATGCATCGATAACTATCTTAACTGCAGCATCCTTAAAATAAAAAAGTGTTACCATCGGATAAGATAATATCCAAAAATTGACAACGCGGACCTAGTTCATGCAATTATGGCTCGTACTATGATAGAAATAGAGACTGGTATCGCGACACGCAACGAAGCGTGAGTGAGAAAAATACTACACATGAAAAAGGCGCGAAAGTAGGACAACAGCTGGCAATATTACGTACACTTTAATCTAATATGTATTTAGTTAACAATAAAAAAAAATACATTTAATATAAACCTAGTTATTTATATTGACTCAAATTCGTAGTCGAGAATAAGTACCGTACGGTGTTGCCAGGTCGAGGGAATAAAAAAGTTCCTAAAACCTATTTGCAAAATCGATGAAACTTCGTGAGTACCTACCTACCTACCTACATATTAAAATAAGAAATAGGCTGTTTAAAAAAACCTACACGAATAAACTAGTGCGTACACCTGGCAACACCGGCGGGCAACGTGTGTCTGTCTGTTTGTATGTATGTCTGTATGTCCCAAGAAGTCGGCGACGCGACGACAGTCCAGAATAGCTACCAATAAAGGATAAACGTTGGGGTGATGCTATCTATCTATCTATATATCTATTGAATACGTCACACAAACGCGGGTCCCAGCACACAGTCAAACAACTCAATATCCAACATACACACTTCAGAGGTGTCCCCACAATGTCACAAAACCTTCGTAAAGCCAATGATAATGTTACAACCAAAGTTGTAGACGCGCCATATCGCTCGATAAATGGCACGATAAGGCTGCTGTTAACTTTAATTTTGCGAAGCACACGCGGGCTTCATCACGCAAATGTGTCTGCTGGAGCGTACACATACAGTTCATATTCGCTGGACGCTAGTATTAGTATCGCCTACACGACGTATCAATGGATTTTCATTGTAACATCATGGCCGGATGGCGACACCTCTGAGGCCCGCCCGACGCTTGCTTGCTCACTGTCAAGCTATCGTTCGTCCCGCTCACACACGCATCGCTATGTACACGCAGCCGTCCCGCTCGCACGCGCTGCATCCCCCCGGCGGTCGCCTCGCCACAACACAACCCCCACACGGACGGGGCGAGTCCAGCTACCACCCCCTCTTATAGAATAACCAACAGAGTCTTTAATCGTTTTATTCGGTCAAGCAAGTAGCTATAATACGTAGACGGGCATGTTGCTGGTACTTTATAATGCTTTTCAAACTTTTCTACAATCTACAAAGTGGTTATTGTTCATTTAAATAGATGACTTATTAATATAGATGACAAATCAACCCGGTTTAAACCCGGTGCTTTGGGTACAAACCCGATTTAAACCCGTAAACGCCCGGGCCCAACCGAAGCACAGAGTTTAAACCGGGCTGATTGTCCATCTATAGTTACTAAGACCCCATCCGACTCCATAATCACACATGACCTCAAATGTAAACAAGCTAACAACAGAGTTGGAATTCCGATTAGCCCCGTGATGATTGAGCATCTACCCCACTCCACCCCCTGTTTTTAACGTACCGTGGTGTGTAGCCGGACTCGCCCCCTTCTTGCTGAATGATTAAATTATTATTAGTATGTCTACAAAAACAATACAGGGGCCACGGTATGAGCGGACTGTACAGTCAGTAGAAGAAATGTGTAATCACTTTTGACAATCATTGAATCTTATTGCGATAGTAATAGAGTACAAAGACCAAAGTGTTGACGTACTGCTGTTGCTGACTGTACGTCGAGCTGTGCAGTGTAGGGTATGTTCCGGTATTACTGATAGCACCTGTAAGGTATGACGTCAATTCAATATACTGAAAGAAGAAAGAAAGAAAACTACATTTATTCTAGCAGAAAACACAAAAAAAAACGAACATTAATAGAGCGAAGCCGTTCCTTTATAGTTTCCTGTACTGGTTACTGTTTAAAACGGAACGCAGTCCAAGTAAGTATACTGTCATCCATGTCTTTGTCATGTCACGCTGGCGACCACTCATTGAACTATCATTGGTCCGAGGTTGATCACGTGATTGAACATCTGAGAACACCTTAGGTACCTCGAAAACGGCAGAACTCACAGTAGAATACTGCGGCAGTATACTAAAAGTTATAACGGAACGAATTTCTCGTCACTGCCAGCACTCGGCTAGTGCTATCCGCAATAACGGAACATACCCGTAGTGTAGTGGTCTCCCCGCCCCGAGTATATCACAGCAGTGCGTCCTTACCTAACGACTCGAGAGCCGCCGCGGCGCTCTCCGACCACTATTTAACCGCACACATCCTTTCATTTCTGCCTTCAAACCGCTTTGGTTCTCTCCTCTCGTAACTCCCTCACTCTCTCTCTGACAACTGTGAGGTACGAGGGAAGAAGGCGCACCCCCCATACCCCACAGTTACCCCTTACCTACTACTTCTCACTTCCCCATCTCACCCAGTTCTTCCCCCCTCTCTGCCCCCGCGGCCGGGGGGTGCTGCGTGCGCGTGACGTCACCACATAAATTGTACATACATTTGCGATACATCAGCGAGTTTTTACTATTCTTTGATCATTGCGACTGACTCATTTCTCCCTGCCTCCCCTGTGCCCCCCATCCCGCAGCATGCCCCGGCCCGCACCCCTCACCTAACACAATATCTCGGTTTACAGACGAAAAAAACATGAAAATCAAACAATTCATATTAAAAACAAAGAAACACATACACCTACGAACTAGATAAGTGGGCATTTCATTACAAAACTTCAAATATTTTAACTTCTCTTTCTCTTCATTCGATTTGTAATTTTTTTTTTACTTTATGTTAAAAGGTTAAAGACGCCAGGGTTGTACTCGAATAAGATTTTAAATACATCTCTAATGTAAACGAGGTCAACGTCAATTGATTATTATTTGTTTGTTCAATTCATTTACTAAGTTCCGATTCACGAATACATAATAATATATAAAATGAACGAATAAGCGAAATCAAATTTAATAACGAAATTCATTCAGTTTTAAACGGGCGAGTACGAACGAGTGCGGCCGCGGACCGATGCTATGGTTCCGCTCCCCGCCTGGCATCAATATAATACAAATACAACTTAACAAAAACATAATATCTAATGATAATTAATTATGACTTACGAATGGAATAATAGATTCCAGCGCGACGTCACGTGCTGACGTCACGTGCTGACGTCACGTGCTGACGTCACGCGCGTCGCGAAGACGAGCGAGTCGACTCGCCTTCGTTAAAAAAATAAAGCTTACAGCCGTCTAAAGTTCATTTCAGAAAAATAATTATTATAAAAAAAAGACATGTGCCTCTTTGAGAGGTGCTCTATATATTAAGTAATAATTTAGATTATAAAGGCCACGAATGTGTGAATTTTGAAGTTCCGTTCCCCCTCTCCCCCCTACTCTCCCCGCTGCTCCCCTCCCCCCCGCCCCGACACGCCGCCCGCTGCCCCCCCCTCCCCGCGCTGCCCCGTGCGATGCGGGAAGTCATTAATCAACGAACAACAGAACCGTCGTGACGTCAGAGACATACACCATTATTATATAATGTGTACTTATAAATACATTATACGGAATCGTAGCGCTAAAACATATATAATAGAGTCGCGAGCGACCTCTGAACGGAATGTTCGCATAACCCCGGGAGTCGCCGGGGGCGCGCGGGGGGCGCGGGCCGGGGGCCGGGGGCCGGCGGGGGCCGCGCCGCCCCCACCCGCCCCCGGCTCCCCGCACGTCCCCGCCCCCCGCGCGCCCCGCCCGCGGTGCCCGTCTCGTACACTTCACACGACGTGGTTACGATAAAATATGTATAATTTTAAATCTCCTAAAGTCTTTACAAGGTGCGGGGCCGGGGCCGCCCCTCGCCGCGCGGCGCCGGGGTCGCTGGTGTCGGTGTGTCGCTGCAGGGGGTCGTCGGCGAGTTCAGTAGAAGGCGCGCCCGCCCTCGCATCAAATCCGGTTCGGAGAGCTGCCCGTGAATGTGTCCTGCGGCAACACGTGAACACGCATATTATTTAACAAACCTATATCCATCTATTCGAAAAATTAATGATCCTATTGGGATATGTGCTAAATGGTTTACCTACTGAAACGACTAACAGCGCCCTCTCCCCGCCCGTACCTACTCACTATGTCGTGCGCAAGCTGTCCCTCCCCTCACGCCCCCCCCCCCCCCCCCCCCCCCCGCCGCCCGTACTCACTATGTCGTGCGCGAGCGGCGACAGCTGCCCCGACGTCCGCGGCCCGCCCGCGCCGCCCGCCGCGCCCGGCCCGGCCCCCGCGCCGCCCTGCAACACGCCCCGCACACAGTGAGCCGCGCCCCGCACTCGTGGCCCCCCCCGACACCCCCCGTCCCGTCCCGTCCCCGCACTCACCTGCGCGAGGTCGAGCTGCGCGCGCGCCATCTTGTCGCAGTAGTCGGCGAGGATGTCCCGGAAGCGCGTCCAGCACTTTTCAGGCACCGTGATCGCCGTGCGGAAGTTGCTCTTCACCTGCGCACGCGCACACCTCAGTCAACCGATTTTCCAAATTAAATTCCATACCTATCGATCACATTAAGATCGAATACAAATGTATGCAGTCTAAAATGTCCTTTGTCTCAGCATTATAATATAGAAATTGCTTGTTTTGACGTCTAGTAACATGTAGAACAGTATCCAGTGACAAGGGGGAGAGTGAGAGGACCGCTCACCTCGCTGACTTTCATGTAGATGCCGCGGTTGTTCTGTCCGATGTCGAAGTAGAAGTTCTTGTTGTCGACGCGCAGGTGCCGCCCCTCCGGCAGCTCGCCCTTGAACCTGCGCACCACAGCAACGGTACCGAACTCAGTATTACAATACAAATACAATACAATTTATTATCATAACTATCGAAAACTACCCACAAGTCTCAAGACACGGACTCACAAGTACCTATGAGACTTGGTTAGCGGGATGTGTGTAAGTGTGTGGTTGGGATGACAGCGAAGTGTGTAAGACTGAGTGAGGTATGTGAGTGGGACGTGTGAGGTCTCTGTATGTGTGTGTGTGCGTTACGTGAGTGATGTGAGGAGTGTGAGGTATGTATGCGAGTGAGGTGTTTGTGGAGTGTGTGAGTAAACTATGTGACTGTGATAATATTTTTGGGCTGTGTGAGTGGGATATGTATGTGTATGGGGTGTGTAAAATACTTAAGTATGTGAGTGAGGTGTATGTGAGTAAGGTGTATGTGAGTGAGGTTTATGTAAGTGTGGTGTATGTGAGTGAGATGTATGTGAGTGAGGTGTATGTGAGTGAGGTGTATGTGAGTGATGTGTATGTGAGTGTGGTGTATGTGAGTGAGGTGTATGTGAGTGAGGTGTATGTGAGTGAGGTGTATGTGAGTGAAGTGTATGCGAGTGAGGTTTATGTGAGTGAGGCGTATGTGAGTGAGGTGTATGTGAGTGAGGTGTATGCGAGTGAGGTGTATGCGAGTGAGATGTATGTGAGTGAGGTGTATGTGACTGAGGTGTATGTGAGTGAGGTGTATGTGAGTGAGGTGTTGTAGGGACGTCTTAAGGCGAGCGAATGGAAACAACCACTCTTGTTAAATGATCCTTTAATACTGTCAACATACACCACTTCACCTCCGGGGGTGAAAAGAAAAAAAATGAATACTTAATCTATACATTTTTTTTGGTTTCATATTTATTACAAAAATTGAACTCTTAAAATTATGAATATTCGTTAGTTATAATACGGTTTCGTTCTATTCTTACGGACTATGTCATATTTGTTATTTTTTAATATCTTAACATTAGGACCTATGTCTTCTACACCATCGGCCTGGGTGGGTCTATAGATTTCCATCCTTGAGAAATATTTTGGAGTTTGTTTTGGATGGCAACAAATGATTTTTTAGGCAATAAGAACTTTCTTAAATCTACTAAAAGATCATTAATACAAACATAATTTTTGGGCAACCGTACTTTTGCATTTTCAGATAAGCGATTTTTCAGTGTAAATTTAATAAGCCATAATTTGTCCTCCTCTTTTAACATCTCTGCGTACATTTCAACCGCATCAATCAGCCTTTTGGTCGTCTCCTCTTTTCCATCCATTACTGGGATTAAACTACATGCCGTTTTTAAATCAAAATCCATCATAAATTCTTTTTCGTCTCTGCTACTACAAGAACTACTACTATGCCTCTTTGTGGGCTTGATACATAGATTTTTTATATCGCCATACACTTTATTTATATTATCATTTGCGTTATTTGCTATTACAATTAGTTCATATTTTTGCCCTTTTTGTGACAACAAATACTTTAATATGTCTTGACATTCAAGAAAAATATTTTTTGCCAACTTTAACTTATCTTCTAAAACATTCCCTTTAAATCTAGACTGTCCTTTCTTAATCAAATACTTCTTAATTTTATTTAATTCGTCCAAATTTTCCACTAGTTTACTATCCATATTAACTTTAAAGTAAAAGTAACTACAGTATTGGGAGCCATAATGTACCGTAGTAGTGGTTACGCGCGGAGTCGTCGCGACTACTTTTATGGGCACAGGAATTTAAACAAATGGCTCGTTACAATGGTAAGGTACTTACATGCATCATATTATAATTATTATAATATTTATTACTATCTGTTACTAAGACTATGTTTTAAAGTCTCTACATTTATTTTTTATTTATTTTTAGCTTTCACTTGCACTGCACTGCACTTGCACTCATAAAATTGTACTTGCCTGCACATCACTCACAATTTAATGCTTGCCTCCTGCTATGGCACCTGCGCTGGACCCAGCGTGTTGCTGCTCCTCCTGGCGCCTCGCAAGACTTCTTCTCAAGGCATGTCGTGCTATTTCGCGCCGCATCCACTGGCGATGACACCTTTTATACGCGTAATATATTCCTCCGCAGCACGTTAACAGGATGACCACCACGATGATAATTAAGAGGATATTTGTTATAGACAGGTGATAGCTTAATTGTTCCGTGTTCGCACTATTGGAACCCGCCGCATTTTGCGCGATTTTTAGTTCTTGTTTTTCCGGACTACTTCGACACATTTTGCCTGATTATTATTTTCGGAAACTTTATGCGTTGCATTTTTAAATTAAATTAAATTTTTAAATTTTTCTTCATTTATTTTCTCCTTTCTATTTTTCTTGATTACGAGTAGGTAATTTTAAATACGTAAATACGCGGTGCGCCTGCGCCGGACAGGCAGACCCGTTTTAGGCAGGGTCGCCATGTAGGGACGTCTTAAGGCGAGCGAATGGAAACAACCACTCTTGTTAAATGATCCTTTAATACTGTCAACATACACCACTTCAGTGTATGTGAGTGAGGTGTATGTGAGTGAGGTGTATTTGAGTGAGGTGTATGTGTGAGTGTGTGTGTGTGAGTGTGTGTGTGAGTGTGGGGGGAGTGCCCTCACCCGCCGTCGTCGGTGCCGAAGTCGTCGAGCAGGTCGGTGAGCGCGTCGCGGAACTCGATCATGCCCTGCGCCGGCAGCGCCACCTGGCTGCGCGGCCCGCCCCGCGTGATGGTCTGCGACACGCGCAGGAAGCGCCCGCGGCTGTTCTCCTTCAGGTCCAGGTAGTAGCGCCGGTTGTCCTGCTCACACGACACACACCGCACTCATACCAATACCCTCGTGCGAGAGAGACAGCGGACAACAGCTGCAGGGCACGATATTACTACATAACGAGTCCGGTTGTTCCTTATATTATGCAATTGCAGTTTTGAGATCGATGCACTCAACTCGTTCAAATATACTTGAGTACAATCTGCGTAGTTTTGCAATGCGAAGTACAATTTCCATTTTTCTACATTCACCACCAGCCCACTGCAGTGGCATCAGCATTGTGCTCACGCGCAAAAAACCAATAATCATTGTGTCCTAATCACAGATCTACATATATAGTATTTTCGTATATAAAAGAAAAATACGCTGTTTAACACTAAAACGACTTTTAACAGTTTCCATACAGTTTCCTTACTACTCACGCAATGAGCTCCAAGATTTCAATTGACGTATCACGTTTTAAAATAATTACGTAATTGGCATCTATGTGAATTGGGATGGCCTAATTATATAGGGTTTCCTGTATGTATGTGTGTTTGTATACAGCATGTGGTAAAATTGACTGCAAATATTTATAGGGCTGAAAGTGTATGTTATAACAAATAAGATATGTTTTTAAAGAACTGTAGTTTTATGTGCATCACGATATTTAACAGGATCCCGAGCGATATTAAGGATAAGCGATAATATAATATTGTAAGTTCGGTAGTTTTTTTGAGGAAAATAAATTCATTGAAAAATCATCACGATTACATTCACAAGGTACCTACACAATACATGTAGCTCACTTATACGTATACAGTATACACGGCTCGCGCCACGCACACAGCGAGCGCTGGATCAGCTGTTCAGCTCGATCGAGGTCATTGAGAGACCGGCGTGCGGCGCGCGGCGATGTGGGCTTAAAGCGATTGAGCAGCGAGCGCCTTCACAGGTTGATTTCTTTTTGTTTAATTGTCTTTTTTTATCTTTTTTATTTTATTAACATGTTTATAACGGTGCATACTTTCAACCCTGTAAATATTTGTAGGTAATTTTACCAGATCTTATATAATATGTGGGTGCACCTTGAGCATCATCTCGGACTTGAGTTTCCCGTCGTCGGGCACGTTGTCCGGGTTGGGCGGCCCCAGCGACGAGTAGTACTCGCTGAAGCCGGTCAGGTGGTCGCGGAACTCGGCCGCCGTCGACATCGCCAGGAAGATCTGGCTGCGCCGCCCGTCCGCGCCGATCTGGCCGCGCCGCGCCACAACACACACAACACATGATTAAAGCACCAATGCCATTTTTTGAGGTTCCATACCCCAAGGGTAAAACGGGACTCTATTACTAAGACTCCGTTGTCCGTCCGTCCGTCTGTCTGTCTGTCCGTCTGTCACCAAGCTGTGTCTCATGAGCTGTGGTAGTGAGACAGTTGGAACAACTAAAAAACAGAATAAAATATTTGAGGGGGCTCCCATACAACAAACGTGATTTTTTTTGCCGTTTTTATAGATAACTGGCTGTTCCTCGTTTCACCCGTGTTAGTTTCGGAGTTTCCGAGGCAATTCCGGGACAAAAAGTATCCTATGCCCTTCTCTGTACCCTTGACAAGGTGTATGCAAAATATAATGGTGATCGGTTAAGCCGTTGAGGCGTGAAAGCGAAACAAACGAACAGGCAAACTTTCGCATTTGTAATAGTAAGGATGGTACGGACCCCTTCGTGCGTGAGTCCGACTCGCACTTTTTTTTATCTTTACAAAGATATAATAAAAAAACCTTTTCCCCCTGCGCCCTTAGGTAGGTTACGTTCTAATACAAACGAGTTCCCGAGGGAATTCCATTACCGATATGAGCAATATTGCGGGGGTTGGTTGGTTCGTAAAGCGTAATCACGTACCGGAAGTATTACTCGACACAACGCGTGTTACCAGCTTATCCAGGCGCGATCAGCTGATTGCGTTATCACGCCGCGTGGGCGCGCCCACCGGCCCACACGCCGAGACGTTACGTAATGCGTAATAATTATGTCATTTATTATTAACCGGCTTCCAAATATAAACGGCTTCTGTATTTATTTATAACACCTATATATACTGGGTGTACTGGTTGAAGATAACTTTAGAAACGGAAAATTTTCGCTCACTTTCAATAAAAAGTTCCACCTCCATTCAAAGTTTCTTTTTTTTGGAACGTTTTAATCTATACTCTATATTATAAAGAGGTAGAATTTGCGGGATCGACTGAAAAAAACCGATTTTGAAAATTTATTCTCTTACCTATAGGAAGCTACGGTAGTCCTGAGTACTCCTGAGTGATATATTGTACTTTTTATCCCAAAATTCCCACGGGAACTCTGAAAATACCACGGGTGAAACCGCGACGGGCAGCTAGTATAATATAAACATAAAGTACTAGCTATTTCCTGCGGTTTCACCGGAATCAATTTTGGCGTTCCTGCGGGAACTCCAAATCCTTTCAAATTCAGAAAATCTTTACTGCTTAGGAACGGTTGGCACAACCACTTATAAATAATCGTCAGCAGGTTCTTAGAACGATGTTGGAATGAGTGTCAGTTCGGAACGCGCCCTCTACTGAGAAGAATTGACAAGAAACTTTAACAGTTTTAGATATTTCGTGTTTATTTAGCCATTGAGTGAGTGACCTTGCGCTTTGATATAGAAGATAAAGGTACGATAGTCGGTCCATTTTTAGGGTTCTATAGATATCTGCTCTGCACACGTCACAGCATCCAAAAATAAACTGGGGTGGCAACCGGCACTCCATGTGCGTGAACTGTGACTTTGGCATGTATTGTACAGTCAAACTTTACATAGGTAGGTATCGTTTGCAACCGTTACTCAGAGATATAACTGTAGCTTCTTATAACAACTTCTGCAATCGGTACACTAGTTCTAGATATTATTATCCCTTACAAAAAGGTTTCCACCTCTTTGTAATACCTATTAGTACCAACAGATTTAATAAAACATCAAAATTTTATAAGCGCTTTGAGGAGCTGCTGGAAATTCTAAAAAATAATAGTATTCTGATGTATTACTAAGTCGATGTGTGTGTGCGGTGTGTGAGTGTGTGTGCGTGTGTGTGTGCGTGTGTGCGCTCGCTCTCACCTCGGCGACCTTGATGAACCTGCCCCGGCGGTTCTGCTTCACGTCGAGGTAGAACCGCTTCGACTGGATCTGCAGCATCTTGGTCGCCAGCTCCTGCTCCTGCGGCTGTTGACCTGCGACACACGACACGACACGACACGTCAACATCGACCGGCGACTGGGTATAGATGCGCAATCCACCAGACCCTTCAGCTAATTCGACAAGTTGACAACGTCATGTCCCGTGGTCACGAGAAATTGGACATTTGATTGGACGATTTTACATGACTACATCACATCTAACTAAGGGGGCTGGTTCATGGGCCTATGTTGCCTGAAAACAAACAATAAATAAACAAATAAATAAATCCGGTGCTCGGGTATTGAAACTCGATAATCATCCAGCAAACTTGGTGTTTAACCCAAAACACCTGCTTGTTAATCCGGTCGATAGCTCTTCTTTACCGGCAACATAACAACAGCCAATATAATCGCGTGGCTTGGGGGGCGTCTCGTGTCACATTTTGAACACGACACACCCGATACGTTATGTTTACGGTTATCTTTTCTTTAGAGAATTTAAACAGGAGTATAGGCAAATACGCCAAAGTTTAACAAACGATCTTTGGCTTCTCCCGTTTTAAATGCTCTAAAGTCTAAAGTGTAATCCTGAGTTGTTCAGTCGGTAGTTTTATTTATTTTATTTAGATACATGTGTCCAATGAAATATTATACAAATTATTTCGAGACTCTATACGTCGTATGTTATGTTCTCGTCAAACTTTTTGAAAAATATTTTCGCTCGGAAATGGCCTCGGCAACACCTCTAGAAATTGTTTTTTTTTTTTTTCAATAGTACTAAGCTGTGGACTATTATAAGAGATGGACGATAGCAATTAGGCTGGCAGCTATGGCTGCCTGCGACGGTCGGCCGCCGTGGTAACGATTAGAAATCACGGCAGCGGCGGCGACGGCGCCCCCCCGCCCCCGCCCCCGCCCCGCCCCGCCGCACGGCCGTCACGCACGGGTACGCATGCACCGACACATTGCACGTGCGAAATGGCACGTAAAATACAGGGTGTTACCTAACTGAATGCGTTCACGCGAATCGTTAGTATATTTTTTTTTTTGCAAAGTGCAGGGTCTATGAACTCGCGAGGTAAGTGAACTCGAGTAAATCGTGAGCGCCACCGCCGCTGATGTAAACAGTATAGGTTACCTAGTAAAGTTGTAATAAAGTAGAACCGACTTACCGGAGTCAAAATTATTCCCCCCCGCGTCCATGCCTTGACCATGATATTCTGAAACAGAAACAACGACAAACACATCATTAACGACCAGGGCCGTCTTTACCAGGGGGTTCGAGGGGTGCGGCTGCACCCAGGCGCAGACTCATAGGGGGCGCACGCAAGTCGAGCGCTAGTTAATACTAACGGGAACAATTTTCCAAATAGGTCCAACCGTATTCGAGTAATCGGTGAAAATACATAAAAAAAAAACAAAAATCACACACATACAGCCGAACACAGAACCTCCTCCTTAAAAAGTCAGTTAAAAAGAGTGATGCGCCCTTTGCCATAATCGCCGCACTTGAAACAAAATGATTACAGAATTTTGAGGAATAAAAATAAATGAAACATTAAAATTTAATTGTGTTTTTTTTGGTTGACAAGAGCGGGGGCGCAGGCTGACCACACCGCGCCCGGCGCATAACATGCTTCAGACGGCCCTGCTTTGGTAGCGTGTAGGAATTGATCTTCATACACTACAGCTGTCGCTATGAATAACTTACTACTTATTGATCGAAAATTAACTAAGAAACAACTTCTTCGAGGCAAAAAAGTGACTAAAAAATCAATCGCGCCGCTAACTTCGCAAGTTAATACTTAAGTTACCAGACGACACCAACTATCTTGAAATAATAATAATAATAAATAATTTATTTCAACAAAAGTGTCATATTATTAAGAAAATCATACCACTATTAAATATTCATTCATTCAACATTATTAAAAAATCAAACCATTATTAAAAAATCAAATCATACACACCAAAAATTGACAAGGGGCGACAGAAGAAGACTACCCAACCACAATTTCTGTCTGTCTGTTTGTCTGTTCACGATAACCTCCGAATCTACCGAACGGAATGTCATGCGGTTTTCACTGGTAGATTAAGCTTAGCCTGGAGCTACATATACCGAGACTTTGCTTCATTTAAATCAGATGTCGGGAAAAAAAAAGCCGCTCTATGAAAACGTTTCACGCGGGTGGCACCGCGGGGTACAGCTAGTTATTTAATAAATGATACGGAGCTGGTGTGTAGTCGCATCCACCTCCACACCATCGGCGAGTCCCACCGCTCGGCCAACACGGAAATGTCCATAGTGAAAAATTTAAAATTGTCAGGAAATAGGAGGCGGATAAAATTAAAGTCATTCAGCAGACTGTGACAAATTAAATACCGTTTATTGCAGTAATAAATTTTAACAAATAAAATTTCGTAGATACCACACGGTACCAATGATTAATACGTATAATATTATTGCAGCGTACAATATATCGCGTCGGCCTTCATCGAAACCAGGATTTTGGAACTAGTTTCGAAGGCGCATTTTTTATTCTACTCACTATAGAATCTGTGACATACCATACCAGGCGTACCAGGCGTACTGAAAATTCAACTTGTTGGAAAACAATTTCTTTTTCCGGCAACCCTTGCCCCGGATACAAATATTTAAAGGGAGGCGACAGACCAGGCGCTGGCGCCCTGGGCCCTCATTCACTATGACCAAACCACGCCGTGTTAAGATAAGACGCTGCAAAAACTGTTTTTCCCTCGCGATCAAAGATGTTTCACTTTAAAAAATATATTTACAATGTGTATGATGGTATACAGAATATTACACACATCAAAAGTGTCTAGGGATCAACATATATTTTTGCAATAACTTTTCTCCTGATTGATATTAATTAAAATTTTCTTTAAGGATTCATCAAATAAAGTGTTTTCGTTTGTCACAGTAACGATAAACCAAGTCACCTTTGCATTAATAAAGAAATTTGCCATTTTCCTAATAAAGGGATTTTTGACATTTGAACCACTAACATTAAAGTTCGAAAAAAAGACTGAAATAACAGTTTTCTTTAAAATTTTATTGGGTAACTTAAACAATTAATAATCCGTGTTTCTACCGCGAACACTAACAACACAAGAACATCGGTTTGGCATACTCAAAATGAGCTCATCCAAATCACGCTGTGGAATGGCCGCCCATGTTCGTTGCAACAACAAAAAAAGGTGCGACTGGATACCCTCCATATTCGGCAGAGCTCTTCTCTGTAGCATATCCCATGCATGCTCAATCGGGTTCAAGTCTGGCGACTGAGCAGGCCAGGGCAGGACATTGATGTTAGCTGCGGCGAGAGTCTGTCTTACAACTCTTGCGGTGTGCGGTCGTGCATTATCATGCATTAACTGAAATAAGGGACCGATTTGCACTTGTAGAGGAACGATGACGTCTGATACAATCGTCTCAGCATAAATTTGAGCGTTGAGGTTGCCTCTGATCCAAATCAACTCAGTTCTTCCGCCGATCCAAATACCCGCCCATACCATGATGGTTCCACCACTATAAGGATGGACTTCCTGGCAGGATTTTAATCGCTGTTGGCGTCCAGGGGTTCTCCAGTGTCGTATACGTCTTGTATCCGGTCTCATACCAAAACGAGACTCATCAGAAAAGCACACGAAACACATCTCAATCTCAAGAAATCCGCATAAAAATGCTTGATCCCTAGACACTTTTGATGTGTGTAATTTCTAACATTTTGGCACCTGGAGCGGTCGGAATTGTGTTTTTAGGACGCGCGTTATGGGCAAGGAATGTTGTTGGTCATAGAGAATAAGGGCCCTCGTGTAGGCATTATCCCGGTACGGGAGTCCACACGGTCAATGACACTAGGTCATGGAAACAACGCCGAATGGAGAAAACCTGCGTCGGCACATGTGAGAGTGACGTCAGGTGGCAGACAGCCGAGCCGTATAATCATGTCACATTTTCATTAGCGTTCAGCGGAATTCTTATAAAAGGCACGCGATCCCACAACTTACGTCGCGCGTCGCGGGCCGCGGCTACATTTTTGTACGTAAGCTATACTTATAATAGAATAGGTATGGGTTGAATTTAGAATAACTACAAAATTTAAATTTTTATGCTTTTTTAATTGAAAACTCCTTTCGATTCCACTTGAACATTATTTTACCCAAAGGGGGTTTACAGATTCTAGAAATTACATATTTTTTACACACACATTTTGGACACAAAGGAATATTCTGGACCCCCTGAGCTTCTCTCGATTTGTTTAAAATTTAAATAGATTACGCGTTACGCGGGCGCTTTTTTCAATCAATTCGTTCGCTCGTCAAAAGGTGGCTCTGTAATGTAACACAACATTTCACTTCTTGCGTGTGTACACAGACAGCTGTTTTATATTTTGTAGTTATTACACGAACTTACCGCAGGCTATTTTTTATTATAATGGATTACTGATTGTACGTTTCCTTTAGTCGCGTCATGAGTAAGACTTTCATATGCAACGGCAAAATATACGGCCTAGTAGGTATAACTTTCGACACGCGAACTCAACATATTATGTTGAAATTGGTTGTACAAGATGGCGATCGTATTACGACAACAGTTACACATATTTTATTTTAAATTTTCGTATAATTTTTGGGAAATGCGGCTTTTTACAACTAGAGTTCTAGTCGCTCCCAAAAAGTTCTAAGAGTTTTCCCCACATCTTATTGCTACACAGTCAATAATATAAACCAGTAGATCTAATTTTTGGTTAGATTTCCGTTTGCTCCTAAAGGTTATCTTTTAACATTTTTCGATCTGACCAATATCTACTTTTCTCGGTAGGTACAAGGCCGTAAAAAATACAAATTGGAAAGCTGGCTGTCTATTATTTCAAATATATCTATATAGTAGAAATGAATCGCCAAATGTGTTGCTAAGCGCATAACTTCCAAACGACTGCACCAAATTGGATAATTGTTTTTTTTTTTGTGTTCGTTATTGTCAGGACAAGGTTTATACAAAAGAAGTTTGGAGTTCCTGCGGGAATTCCGAAACTCATGCGGATGAATCTCCAAAACCGGTTGGACCAATATTGACGGGACTTTCATTGCTAATTAGCTGGTGTTATAAGGAATACATTAGGCTACTTTGGAGTTCCTGCGCGAATTCCGGAACGCACGCGTGTGAAACCGCGGGGCACAGCTAGTTTCAAATATTTTTTGATAGTAGGCATATACATTGTGGGGGGCGACTAGAATTCACCTTTTTTTGTTTACAATAGAGTGCCATGCGTACTGAATAACAATGTGTTGTGTTATGAGTTGTTTGTCTGGCTTTAACGTCGCAAAGGAGCGACAGATCGATGTGATTTGCTTTTTATATCGGCCGTAACCGCGAGCAGCGGCTAGTGTTGTTTCATAATAAGAAAAGGACGCCCCCCAAATTGATTTGTTTAAAATTTGTGTATTGTGCAACAAAGTCTAATTTACCCGACATATCCTCAAGCTCAGGAGGCCCTCGGACCAGCAATCCTCTAATTTAAATAGCGAAACATTTCCCCACCTCCGGAATATATGTAAATAAAATAGGTTGCAACCCAACTTTAATATGACGACTCATTTGAAGGAAGCGTGTAACTAGTTTCGCCCGCGACGATTTCGGAGTCATCGCGAGAATTCCGATAGATATCAAAAGTGCCCTATGTACACCTGAAAAGTTTTATGGTGATCGGTCAAACCGTTGAGGCATGAAAGCGTAACAAACGTACAAACAAACTTACATTCGCATTTATAATTCGAGTTGATCGAGCCCGGACAGTTCAAGTGACGGCCTTAGTTCGTTTTTGCGCCAGGGCCTTTGATTACTCAGCTGCGTCCGGCTCTACGACCTGTGCAAACCTCTCATCTAGGTGCTCTGTTGCCGACCGCGTGTCCAGGCCGGGCCGCGCCGAGTAAGGTCACCGCGAGCGCCGCGGGCCGCAGGACGCGCCCGATTGGATTAGCCGGGGTCAACGCACCCCCGCGGTCAATCTCAAACGAGACCGATCTGCGAATCTACACCCGTTCCAATCCTGCATGATTATAACGCACCACCTTTGTACCGTGGCTATGCTCGCATGTTCTGGTATAGTTGCCGAAAAACTACCCCGTTAAAGCTACATATATTTCTTTATATTCTCTCTAAAAAAAACCTAAATGGTAGAGGTAATACAAAATATCGCCTGAGAAATAATTTGTATTCATTTCAGTGTCTGGAGGGGCACGTCGCGTCGCCCCGTCAAGGCGCACCGGCCACTTGCGGCGGGCGGTGCGGCGCGGCGGCTTGAATATTCAAGTGTTTTAAAAAACTGAAAATATTTTAATAACGAATCAAAGCAATAAAGTTTATTCGATACATGTTCAAGGCCGAATAATATCTCCGTTTGATAATGTTGCATAATTAACATAATATAAACACTTATTTCTTCAAATGCCAACACGTGTAACCTCTTCTGTCTACCGAACTCAAAACCAATTCTTAATTAGATCGCTACGTGACATTCCGACTCAGCGTCCCATAGCGCACGCTTTGACTTCGACGCGACGTCCAATACAGGACTATACAGTACCAACATCACATACATACACGTGGTCCTTCGAGCCGGATTTAATGTTTTGAATATATTATGTTTGTTTGTTACACCTTCAAACCTTAAACTAAACTCCACCGAACATCATGAAATTTTGCATACACGTTGTCAGAGAACAGAGAAGGACATAGGGTACTTTTTATCCCGAAATTCCCGCGAGAACTCCGAAATAAACGCGGCTGAAACTGCAGGGAAGAGTCAGTATCATATAAACATAACATATCCTTACATATTATAAAACAAAGTCAGTCTGTTTATCTTTTCGCGATAAACTCAAAAACCACTGAACGGGTTTTCATGCGGTTTTCACCAATAGATAGAGTGATTCATGAGGGAGGTTTATATGTATAGTTTATGGAATTCCCGCGAAAATCCCCTAATTACCACGGGTGAAACCACTGGGCACAGCTAGTTATATGTATAATAAATCTGCCACTAGAGAAGCGTCTGTACATTGAGTAGTTATAAAGAAAATAATGAAAGGTATCACTAGCAAAACAATATTTTATTGGACTTTCTGACCGTCTTTTTAATGGACTTCCAAAAAGGAGGAGGTTCTATGTTCGATTATATACGTATGTTTTTTTTTATGTATGTTCACCGATTACTCGGAGGTGGTTGGACCGATTTGGATTGGATCTTTTTTTTTTTAAAGGGTATACTCCCGATCAGGTCCCATTGCCACCAAGTCTGAATCTGATGATGGGATCTTGGAGAAATCGAGGGAACTCTTCAAAAATTATAGGCACACCTATAGCGATTTGGGTATTTTTTATAGTAAATCGTTCAATGCTTTTGGAAAGCAAAATTTGAAGAAGTTGAACTGATGATGAAGACCACAGATGGTCATCGGAACTACTCAACAATAATATGTATTTCACGGGTTCCGATTGGAACGATTTCGAAAATTGTTTTTTTGTTTGAAAGGGGATACTCCCAAATTGATTCCATTGTCACCAAGTCAAGATCTGATGATGGGATCTTAAAGTAATCAAGGGAACTCTTCAAAAATTATAGGTACACCTATAGCGATTTTTGTATTTTTTATAGTAAATCGTTAATTTGCTTTCGGAAAGCAAAATTGAACTGATGATAAAGACCACAGATGGTCATCGAAACTACTCAATAATAGGTATTTCACGGGTTTCGATTCGTTAACTTTAATATGGTTTATAAACAATTTATGCTCGTCACAATGTATATGGTGAAGTGGAACTGATGGTGATGTACCAGGAGAACTCCTCAATAGTTAACGTCCCTGCGTCGGAAAAAGCAATATTTTGTAGAAGGTGATGAGCAGTTGCCATTAGGCTATTGTAACTTAGAGAAATTACAAACTAAGTCACTTAAAAGCGAGAAATAAACAAAATTTTAACAAAAAAATTAAAACCGACTTCCAAAAACACAAAACTAAAAAGGTGAAAATAACAAGCTAAAAATAACAAAATACCGATTTAATCCAAAAGACAAAAACACACGCAATTAATATTGGTTTGTGCTACCACTGATTGTGTTTTTTTGTGTTTTTGGAAGTTGGTTTTAATTTTTGAACTCAAAACATAACGCAATAACTACCTAGTCACTAAACGGAAGTGAAAATTTTCGTCGTTGCCTCTGTTGTAGTCTCTTTTAAAACAAGGTTTTCTAAATGATACATCGCAATGGGTTCACGGAAAGAGGAGTAATGACTATAGGTAATGACCATATCACAAGCGAAAAGTCCTGTTACGAGAGCCGACACGCTTCCGCGCGTCACGCCGCGGGGAATAGCTAGTTGAAAATATTTAACGCTATAATTAATTGCTGCAACTGAATTTCACGTGTTCGGAATATAAAATAAATAATAATATATTGTTTTTAAGAACATTTTGTTAATTTACACTAACTACTTTCTATTATACTCTGTAACTGCACAATATTTTAAGGTTTTTCTGAAAACGCTTTCGTTTGGAACCATTTAAAGAAAATTCGGGTGGGAGAGTCCGAACACCCTTATTTATTTATACCTGACCCGCGCGGTTTCACCCGCGGTAATTTCGGAGTTCCCGCGGGAATTCCAGGATAAAATATAGTTATAAACCTTCCTCATGAATCACTATCTATTGGTGAAAACCGCATCAAAATCCGTTGCGTAGTTTTAAAGATTTAAGCATACCTACATAGGGATATAGGGACAGAGAAAGCGACTTTGTTTTATACGATATAGTGATGAACACATTAAAATAAAATTTAAAAAAGAAATGAATTTAATGCAGAGTTAGGATTGTACGTATATTGCTGAAAGTGATGCAACACGCAACCATGCTCAACTGCAGTGGACACGTACCTACTGTATAGCCAGCTATCGCTCAAACAGCTACAGAGCAGTATGCAGCATGGCTATAGATGGGCGCTCAACCCGATGCTTGGGATTAAACCCGACAAAAACCTGCCATTTTCGGGTACAAACCCGAGTTTAAACCCGAAAATGGCAGGCTTAATAAACAAAAGCAAACGGAAAGAACAGATTTATTTTGAATTTGAAGCCATTTTATAAAATACATTCACGTCCTTAATTTGAAACTGGAAGATTATAGAACAGCAATGAGATTATTGTTTAAAAATTGTTTTATGTGTTCTATTACTACTACTAATAGTAATAGAACACCTACTACAAAACTGATGGGGCCTGTTATTCAATATCTTCGTAATATAGGCTTGATATCGGTTATTTATTTGGACAGTATGCTCCTTTGTGGAAATACATTTTCTCGTTGTACAAAAAAATTTAGAACCACAAAAAAAAATTGTCCTAGACTAGGTTTCACAATTAATTAGAAGTCAGTAAGCATCCCTATTTTTAGGATTTGTGTTTAATTCCATAGAATGTACATTTATTGGTATACCTATCAGATGAAGAGAAACAAAAAATTAAAGAACTTCAATTCTCCTCTGTTAAAAGATGTAGACTTCGCAATTTCAATCATTTAACAGGTTTACTCATGTACGTTTGTCCAGTGCAGTGGTTCCTTATGGCTGGATGTACCTATATAAAATGTTGCCACCCAGTTCGATTTTCACTGGGGATAGAAAACTTCCTGGTCAGGGTTTTATTGAGTAGTCACCATAGCAAACTTTGATTGTGTATCTGGGTTGTCACACCATGAGAATTTAAGAAGTAAAATTTCAACACTGTTTGACAAAATGTTATTTGAAAAATCTGTATAATATTCAAGGAAAGCTTAGATATAAGCAAAAGCAGATGTAAGTCTCAAAATCATTCAAGATAAAAATGATTAATGGAAGTCTCGGAATCAATAATAACACAATAGAAGTATTGAGTAGATAAAATATGACTTAATAATAATGCCTCTACTGGGACAAAAAAAAAGAAATGTGGCAGAGCTTACTCCTTGAAGTGGGAAAAAATATTTTGAAATTTTCATTTCATTACATCAATCCACATAAGCCAAATATTATTTATTAGTAATAACTTCTCACAAGAAATATATAGTCACAGTTTTAATCTAGTTATTGTATTCAATAAATAACATTAAATACATGAAAAAACTAATAAATTATTCATTAAATGACTTAAGAACTAGAATATATTAAACAAACCACTTAAGTCAAATAGAGCTTTAATAAGTCTGTAATTCAAAACATTAAGAGGGAAATTAATACAACAAAAAAGTATTACAAACACCTACTCTAATTAAATAACTTAATTAGCAAGTAGGTAAACAGCAGAGAATTTTTGCATACTAAAGCATGTATATTTATTTTTGGCAAATTACACAATATGTAATAAAACTAATATACTGTAACATGGTAACCACAGACAGTAGACAGACACCACTAGCCAACATGTTTTTTTTATTCAATAAAAGTGGTTCAAGGGAGGTCATTGACCCACGCCTGAGGCAGACACAAGCCAGACGAGCAAAAAAGTAAAACTTGTAGTTTTTATGAGGTCGGTGTGGCAAGCACGGCCTGCCATTGGTTATCGAGCAACCCAATTATAGTATTTGACTAGTTTGGCACCGAGGCACCAACACCAATCACAGAGCAGCGTGTGTGGTGTGGTGTCATTTTGAAGTACAAACAGTCTAATACATTTTTTTATGTAGATGTTGGGAGCACTTAGTTTGATCAAGTTATATGTTATGCAACATTTGTCATTTACATACCTTTTGTTACCTGCATACTACTGTTCTTTATGAGGCACACTAGGATCATGATCTATCCATTCTTTTTGTTGTTTCATTTTCTAATAAATATTTGACCTATCCTGATGACTTCACATTGATTTAGTACCTACAGAATAATCAAAAGTAATTCCAGATTACATTTAGTATTCTCAATTACATGAAAATAAATGAAACAATACAGTAAAGGTAACAATAGGTAAACTGGATCTTTTAAAAAGCATTTTCTACCAACCAACCAAGCCTGAGTTAAAGCTGAGAGCAAGCTGAGAGCCTAAACCACTTTTTTTAATACACAAATAGGTATATTAATATTGAATCAATTTCTCTATGTTCTCAGGTCAATCAAACAAATATAATATCAAAAGATTAAAAAATATTCTAGTCACAATATTATAGTACATACATAACAGTCTCCTTATATTGCAATATTATAAATGCAAGTTGGGATGTTTGTGACTCGATTATGATAAACATAGAGGAATAAAATGAATAGATTTTGATAAAATATTGAACACAGGCATTATATTCTGGAATAACACATAGAATACTTTCATCCCAGTACAAAGTGCTCCCCATGAACATTCAAATTCAGGCTGGTGGAACTTTGGGAACCAGTCAGTAGGTAGGTAGTAGTTTCAGTCTTATTAGACTCCAACTGTTACCAAACAAACCAAGGTACTTTAAATTTATAATTCAACTACAATACATGCTGAGGTTTCAATTTATATTATATGAGACTTCAAATCAATGTGAAATCTTTTTTCAAAGGAATGGAAGTTAAATTGATCAAGACGTCAACTATAACCAATTAGTACAAGCTGTTTCTAATAAAATAGTCTTACTTACCTGACATCCTACAGGAGTCTGATTGCAATACTTATTTTCACAATCAATTTACCTGCAGCTGTAATGCACTGGATGTTTGTTAACTTTATTCTTCGATTATTTGATGATCAATTTCTACAATAGCAAGCTTGTTGAGTAAAATGTGCACAGAGTTAAGCAATCCTTTGTTCACTGTCACCCCAGCCAACAGCATTGCAACACACTCCCCGAGTCACACAGTGGCTTAGCACTGTCCTCAGTCCCAGCTGCTGCATAATATCTCACCACCACACTTCACCACACTACATTAACACACTTATATACTGAGAACAAAGGAACAATACACTAAAATAGCACAGATGTCTAGTTTAAACCACAACTGTCACTTTTAACAGTGCTAGAGTGTCATAGTAAGATGCAGATGCGATGAAGAAGGTAATGAGTTGGTGGGATCCTGGTAGCGGTCTTGGTCGGAGATACGGCCTGCGGGTACTGACCTGCCATGGCAAGCCAGCCCGCCAGGAGGCCGCGGTGGCCGCTCCCTGCCGCGGGCAGCAGCGGCTCCGCCTGCGCCGAGCCGTCGCCCTGCCGCGTGCAGCCGGCTGCTGACACCGGGTCGCCCGACCTCAGTAAGAGGTCGTAGACAAAAAAATCGATAGGTCGTCAACCTCCGCCGACGGTCGGCCGCAGCCGAGCCCGGGCGGCCGTCGCGCCGCCGCCCGCTCGCCGCCGCCTCGCGCAACCCGAAGACCCCTTCGAGGCCTCAATACCGGAGACTTAACAGATCCGAATTCGCCATTTTGAAACGGGAACAATGAGATATTCGCTTTTGAACGTTAGAGCGGCGCGGAATGTCGTCCGACACGACAGACGCAAGCCGTGGGAAATGTAAAACGTTATAAACACTACACCGCTGTAAATAAATACGTACTCTGACTAGAAATCCCCTCGTCACCGTTGCCGATATCCGACATCTCAATCCACACCGCACTCTACAGACAGGCAATCCGCGATCTTTTCGGATCTCTGCACTATTCAAAAGTTGAATTTTGTCTGTGGTCGATGTCGGAGCTATCAAAAGTAGGTTTTTTACAGTTCCTTCTCTAGTACACCACCAAAGAACGACCAATAAATGGCATAGTATTTATATTTTATTTTCTATTTTAGCAGTGAAAACATAACGACAAAATCTAAATATATAGAACTGGACTAATTTCAATATCAATTTCACCGAATCGGTAAAGTAGTAGGTAAGGTAGTATCACTGTAAATAACCCAAAAGTAAAAAAAAACCAAATGCCCCGAACGACAGCTGCTTGACAGCTAAAATCGGTATGAAAAAAGAGAATTTTCCGAAATGCACAGCGAGCACTGTAAGCTATGACGTCAATTTAGTAGGAATACTGCGAACTGCAAAACCGTTCCGATAAAGTCAGCTATACTTCTTCTTCTTCTTCAATTATGGCAATTTATCGCGATTTATTCTGCCAATGTACGTTATTTTTAGCGATTAAAGATTAGCTATACTAGGTACTGTTCAAAACTGTACTGTGTTTATGTCGTGGTGTATGTGTGTAAATAAATATATTTCTATTCTATTCTATTATAAAACGGAACGCAGTCCAATATACTGTCATCCATGTCATTTTCATATCACGCTGTCGACCACTCATGTCAACCGACCTGCGCAGTTGGCCAATTATTGGTCCAAGGTTGATCATGTGATCAATCAAACCACCAGAGCACCTTACCTCAAAAGCGCTAGTGCTCTCAAAGTATAAAAATTATGACGTCATAGTTATCACCTATTACAGGTTCTGCGGCAGTATACTGAAAGTTAGATCAGAACGAATTTCTCGTCACTGCGAGTATTGAGTCAGTGCTATCAGTATATATTACATAATGTAGTATTGCTAACTTTATGGGAACGGCGTCGCAGTATATTGAATTGACGTCACACCTTATAGTGCTTGCAGTGCATTTCGGAACATAGATTTGTGGTTTTATGGCTCTACCGTTTTGACCAGTTTTTGACGGTGATTCTGCCAATGTCAAAGTTTGAAGGGACACAGTTTAGAAGAAGGTTGACGAGTGAAAGCTGTATCGAAAACACGCGTGTCACGTTGTCTTCGTTATTTCAGTCACTTTTCAGCATCTATTTTGGACCCTGAGCAGGAAACTGGCTTTCAAGAGAGCCATGTTTTAACTTGGGGAACAATCTAACATTGTTATTGGCGTTTCGCCATAATTGAAGAAGTAGATGAAGAGATTTGTAATAATAAGAAACATTGTCATTGGCAAATTATAATTATAGACGCCATTATTAAAGAAGAAGAAGAAGAAGAAACTTTGTCTCTTTGACAACTACGTTGACAACTTGACATTGACTCATAGGTAGATACACAGAGCAGATAGATAGCAGATAGGTACAGAGTTTTTAGCGGGAATCAGAGATGGCGATTCTTCGTAAATTGTTAAAAATGATTTTGTTGTTTATTACGGTGCTGTTTTGAACAAAAAAATTCGCGATGGTTACTTTTTATGCGCTCAGCAAGATCTATCTATACTAGGTATTATAAAAGAGTAGAATCCGCGATTCTGTACATTGAATATTTTTACCTAAAATTGAGAGGGGTGATAAAAGAAGAGTAACCAAGCCAAAAAAAAGAGCCGACGCTGCCCCGACGGGCGGCGTCGGCTCCGCCCTGACGATCCGCGCGGTCGGACGCAGTTACCTCTGCTGCCTCCTCTTCGGAGAAGCAGCAAGAGAAGGCTTACTAGGGAGGCGGAGGGTGTCACTTGACGCTTTTTACGTAGGTAGGTAGTAATATTCTGTATTCTTTGATGGTATTAGAAATAAATTACTTTTTACTAGGGTACTTGCATTAAATTTACAATAAGTAATTGTGTCAATATTTCAAAAATAGAGCCTTAGAAAAGCGTTATGGTGAAAGATTTACAAAAAAAAATTCAATAGTTTCCAAAATATTCAACTTTTAATTTTGTGAAACGGAACGTTGCAACGAAACACCAATCACAGCCACGCATAACATGTTACGTCACTTATATTTTTTTTAAGAAAAAAATATCCTTTTCAGCGAAGGCAAAAGAAGCTACGTGCATAGAGTCAACATATACATATTTACTATAAAAACTCCCACCATCCTGACTTCTGCCAGCTTTAATTTCACTATCTATGAAACGTATTTAATAAGATATACTTAATTAATGGCAAAAACGATAGTATAATTTGATTTTTAATTTTTTTATTACAATTTCAAAATTATTTATACAAAAAAATCAGAGCTACCTGAGCTCGCCACCTATTTTAGAAGTTAATATAAGTCCAGGGGTCGATTTTTGAATCGCTCGAATTACTTTCACGCACGGAATCGCGAATTCACGCGCGAATCCTCATACATTTTTTGCATTCACGCGTGAATCTTGCAATTCCGTGAGCGAATAGTAATTCGAGCGATTCAAAAATCGACCTCCAGACTACATTACGTCTTGGCTCAGAAGAATATGCTTAGTTATTCTTCTGAGCGTCTTGGTATCAACGACGATGAAATCAAGCTCCCTAGCTATAAATCCCTTTATTTGTGTTAAATTAAACCTAGTGTGAATAGTGATTTAGGTATTCTGTACTAATATATTAAAATTGATTAATATTATTATGATTCTTATGCTATGTATTGTGATTCTTAATTTAAATAATTATACCAATGTTTATTAAAGTGATTTAAATTGCATTTCCATGGCCAATTCATATTTAATAACTGGCAACATTGTGAATTCATAGACTGTAGAGTAAATAAAATGTTATTTGAGATAGCGGGAAAAACGCGCGGGAGAACATGTTTACATAATGGCAGCAACAAAGGATCGGGTCAGTGGTGCTGGTGATTTCCTAGATGGAAGACATCATAACATCGAAAGTTAAGTATTGGTAGACAGTTTTGGCTCTATTTAATGCTTGTAATAATAATTGTGATTACTGTATTGTTCTCATAAAATATACTGTTCAAGCTTAACTTTAGCTTCAGAGATTTGATTACTTTGTGTGTAACATGTTTTGAGATTCCTATTGCTTATCTATACTGGCTTTGATTATTATAGAATTTGATACAAATTATATAAAGGAGTTTTTATTATAATTGGTAATACAGACACAAAGGAATAGTTTTGTTAAAATCAGGTTGTTTTATTTACTAGGTATCCTTACTAATGCTAATAATTTAACATTTCAGAAGTGGGATTATTAAGGATTCAAGCAGCCAAAGCATTCTCGGAGTCCTGTTAAACGAAACGACGGTCATGGATCACTTCCAGATCCTGGGCGCCATGGCGGCCTAGAGATACGCCTTCTCCACGGGCCGTGAGAAATAAAGAATCTTCACAACTGGATGATACTGGTAGGATCGCTCCATATTATAGTAACGTCTTGGTTAAACCCGTATTTTTCCCGAATTCGATTTTGAGAAATCGGAATTGCCGGTATTACAATGGCTTAATAAAATCTTGATAAAATCGAACATCTAAGGGCAATACATGGTTGGAACGATGATGGAAAAGTTATTATGTGCAGTCACGTTTGACTGGATTGGCTAAGTTGTGGCACAAGACTTTGCGTTCTTATGAATTTACATGGCATAAATAGAAACAAAAGATTTTAGAGGCATTCCCTGACAATATCGATTACACGGGTTAATTTAGATACTCGAGATTGCTCGCTAAAACTTGTCTTATTGCTTCCATCAGATATTTTTGTAAAAGGTTTTGGAGGTAGTCCAATAAAAGTATGAAGGTTTGAAGTCCTGGAGATTTTTTTTTCTTATAGGAATATATCAATGCTTATAAGTCTAAAAATGTGAGATTATGCGCGGGTATTCAATTACAGCATTTCTTCTTTAGTGCGCTTAGTAGCGGAGTATACTCGTGGTTATTGTGGTAGCGGTAAATCTTTCTTAATAATTTGTAGTGGAATTACACAATATTTAACTTGATGTTAATTAATGCAGTAGTAACTCTATTTAACCATTGAGCTTTTGAAGAAAATAGATAGGTAAAGGTACTTTCTGTGAAATTATTCTTTAATCCTCCTGTAATTTAAACAATTTAATTAAACGTAATATGCATTTGTATAACACATTAAAAGGTTGCGATTCGAGTGTGGTCTCTAAGTTAGTTTTCAAATTCGAATCTTGTTTAAAACAATAGTCACAGTTTTCTTTTTGATTATATGCCAACATTCATTAATAATACTTAAATAGATACGTATAGAGAACAAAATCAGTTTTAGAGTATTATCATAATTTACCTTCAACGATAAGTAATATTTTACTGCTAGGTGCCTACTATCCCCCGCGATTCAACCCGCGAAATTTCTTTACATCCGGATAAAATGTACCTACCTTATTGCCTATTTCACTTTTATCCATACCTAACCTATTAAAATATCTGTTTCCCCGCTGATTTCCCAGCGTGAATTTTGATATTTCGGCAGGAATTCTTTGTTTGGAAATGGAAAGTACGTGTCACTCCTGTGCTGTGTCAGTATCTTTTATAAAGGAATTTTAAGAATCTGGTCAGTAGTACCAGAGACTACCCACTACATCCAAACTTACAAAGTTTGCAAACTTATATAACTTTACCTCCGTATATTATCTGATAGGCGCCAATAAGGACATAAGATCCATTTTTGTTTGTTTCCTTGGTTGTTTGTAATGGATAGACTTCTTTCTTTTCTTCAACTAGAACTTGTCCATAAGGTGTCAAAGCATAGTCAGATTACATACAATTGTTCTAAATAGACTCTGAGACCGATACAATCTCGACAGACGAGTCAGGTGGATAGCATAGAAGAATTTATAGTTAATTTTGGGTTTGGTGCGCTTGCGATCTCTCGGTACGTTTCTGATCGTTTGGCGGTTGGGAAGCAGTCCCTTATTCATACTTTTAAAAAAAATTAATGTACCTATGTGTTGTGTCAAATAAAGTTCTTTCAATGTCAATTTAATCTAGGTACTTGAGGGAAAAAGAATTTACTCTACCAATTGTGTAAGGAATAACTAGCTGGTTAACTAGTTAAAGCGATTTTGATTATTGGATTTAATTACTAATGGATTAGGTACAAAAATTAAATACTGGAATATATGGTCATATACCTGATGTACCTATACTAAAGTAATGGTTAAAAGTGGTTGATAATCTAAGTGATGAATGGTATAAAAGTAATAAATGGAATAATTAAATGGATCTCTGGTATTAATGAATAAATTGGACTAAATGAATAAAATATTGGTAAAAATGGAATTACTTGAATAATTGGATAAATTGGATTAAAAAAAAAATATGGTTGAAAATAAAATGGTTATAAATAATGGAATAATAATGAATGGTTATAAATTATGGTTGAAAATAAAATGGTTATAAATAATGGAATAATAATGAATGGTTATAAATTATGGTTGAAAATAAGGAAGGACTGTACATTAAGCACCCTCGATTTTTAATAGTTACAATTTTTTTTTGGATAGAATAGTGTGTTTATAGTGTATTTCTCAAATCCGCAAATTACGGAAATTCATAATTTTCGAGAAAAAAAAATAATAAAAACCTTACTCAATTTACGATAATATTTTGACTATGGCGCTTCGCCGGCCGCTACCGCGGCACGCTCGCTGCGCTCGCTCGGCTCGCGCGACTTCGTCAACAGCGCAAACCTAACCTAACCAACTCAAGTTTAACAAATTTTCATTTTCATTAGCAAATTATAATAATCAAAGATAATAAATAATATAATCACTTTATTCGAATGTAAAACGAAACAATTCTTACAAAGTCAATGGCAAATGGTTGACACATCGCGGAGTTTTGTATGAAATTGTGAAACTTTAGTATTTTTTTTCTCGAAAACGATGAGTTTCCGTAATTAGGGATTTTATGTGAAGTTATATTAAGCAAAGTCCCACACACATAAAAAATATGAAGCTCTAAATCGCGGGTGCTTATTGTACAGTTGAGCCGAAAATAATGGAGATAAAGAGTGTGAAATAAATTTATTTATTTATATATATATTTATTTATTGATTACTAGCTGTGCCCCGCGATTTTGCTCGCGTGGATTTCGGAGTTCCCGTAGGAACTAATTTTTGGAAATAAATGTAGCCAAGTTACTCCTTATAACATCAGCTAGGAAGCTGTGAAGGGTGGATGTTTTATGGGTGTTGTCATAATAACTGTAATTATGTTGACGTCAAAGAGTCATATTATGGACCAAATTTGAATAAATGATTTGACTTTGACGATTTGCCAGTGAAAGTCCAGTTAAGATCGATCCAGCCGTTTTAGAGATTACTCGGAACAGACAGACATATAAGTAGGTGCCATATTATAATTATACTTATTTTCATATTATGCATTTATTAAATAGCTTTTAATTTTGAGTTACAAACAGACACATAAATTTTATTTATAATTATGTATGTATGGATTATTGTATTTTTATATTTTATTTTGTTATATTATTATATTTTCCAGTCTGGGCGTGAATATATAATATACTATATCTATAGTGTAATATGGACATATGTAATAATATGTAGTAAGTACCTATAGGTATACCAAGTTTGCTTGGTTGCCATGACACAAGCTTATAGCTTAGTGTGGGGTCAAGACGCTTATCTGTGTGTTGTGAAGTGGATTATTATTATTATGGGAATTTGGATTTTTGAATTCTTCTCAGCTAGACCGGTATTAATTGGCAACCACGGGCCAAAGCCAAGTGGAGGTTAGTTTAAGTGGAAGTATTAAGAGTTGTGTGGTCATCAGTTTGGAGGAGTTTGCGGACGATTCGACATGTATTTATTACCGCCTTCTGCATAATAATGTAAGTGTACCTAGGTAATTGGAGGGTAGCGAAGGGTTGGTGCAGTTGACAAGGGATTTCAGATGGTGGTAGTACAACAGGGATGAAGGTAATATTCTGTAATTTCCACATTTTTTGCTATTTCGTTTTGAGGTCAGTATATTTTGTAAGCTTTCAGATATTGTGCTCTACAGCCTGTGGGTTGAATTCCCTAGAACACTGTCAGGTATGTATTTTTAATAAGAAATTGGTTCATTCGTCCTCAGTTTAGATTTGCTTGCAAGTTTCTGATGAATAATCTTAGCAACCTGGTCGTAGCGGTGTTTATAATCTTTTTGTACTGTTGACTTGCAGACACTTATGAGATGCTGTATCGTTTCCGGGGCACCGTTACATTTTCTGCAGCTGTCATTTGATATATTATGGACTTTTAGTATATGCTTTTGGTAGTTTCGTGTTTCGATGACTTGGTCTTGAATGGCAAGCATAAATCCTTCTGTTTCGGGAAACAGTTCACCCCAAGTAAGCCAGGCATTGGATGCTTCCTTATCGACGTTAGACTTGCACAAATTTTGCTGGTGTTATCTATGCATACCCTTTTGAGTCCACTCTTGTATTTTTAGTTGTCGATCTGTTATTGTTTAGATTGATTGAAGCCCAAGTACTTGTCTCTTTTTCATTAAGCGAAGGTATCTGTTGGCCAGTCTGCATCTAAAAGGTAATATGACCCGACGTTTTTCCTTTGAAAAAGTTTCCGTAAGATCAGCCAAATAACATAGGTCTGGTTAAACTTTTCATCAGCTTGTTCATTACTTCCTGCAGCATAGTATTTTGAGAGATTTCCCATTTTCGTTGAATTTAAAATAGGATAGAATACTCTTTATTGTATACAAGAATAATTTTAGTGTGGTAACAAAATAAAAATTTATAAATAAAGGCATACAAAAGGCTATCTTATCGCTTTACTAGCGATCTTTTCCAGACAACCTTTGGGTGGACAGGACAAAAACAGTAAATTTATATGTTGATTTGGTATATTATATGTATAGGTGAAACGAATCATAAAATAATATAGAAGAGACACATAGAAAAGACATACACAAAAAAATGGATATACATAGATACACGCATAGATATAAAATATACACATAGAAAATATATACGTACAATATTTATGGGTATAAATACTAATTTTATAAATGCGTTTAAACACAGATGCATACTATAAATAATAAGGTTACACTACAGCGAGTCACGATCCATGTGTGAGGTAGAAAGTCTTCACCAGGCTCTTAAAGGTGGGTAGTGATTTGGCCTATTCGCACCTCTACAGGTAGCGGATTCCACAAGCGGACTGCTTGTACAGAGAAGGAATAATCATAAAAGTTGGTTCTAGGGGCAGGAATCATAAGAAGTAAGTTCTGGGATGATCGAACAGGCAGAAGAAGAAGAAATACGAAAGAAGAAAATTGAAAGAAAATTGAAGAAAATTGAATTGAAAGATTGAAATACGAAGAGGTCTTTTAGGTAGTTGGGGGAAGGTGGATTGAACAGTATGCTATATAGAAGGAAGAGGACATGCGCATTCCGGCGAAGGCAAATCGGTAGCCACTTGAGCTTGGTACGAAATTCGGAGACATGGTCATATTTGCGTAGACCAAATATGAACCGGATACATAGATTCTGGAGGCGCTCAAGTTTATTTAGCTGCTCCTCGCTAATGTCAGTAAAGCAGGTATCGGCATAGTCGATCATTGGTAAAAGGAGTGATTGTGCTAACGCAACTTTAGTAGCAGTTGGAACTTGGAAGAAAATTACGTAATCGTCTAAGCGAGTCCGCAGATAAAATATTTGATAAATGGTTCAATGCTAAACATTATTGTTAATATTATTGGTTATTAAGGAATAAAATAAAATCTTATTATGGATAATAGATAGAAGTTAAGTGGAAGTTGGTGGAACTTAGTAACATAGATTGGATAAAAAAAGAATCATGGTTTGAATTTGTGTTACATTTAGATAAAGTGAAATTATTTTTACAAAACCTTTTTACTTTGCAGGGTCGCAAAGATGTCAGGATGGGCGAGTGTGAATAGTGATTTAGGTATTCTGTACTAATATATTAAAATTGATTAATATTATTATGATTCTTATGCTATGTATTGTGATTCTTAATTTAAATAATTATACCAATGTTTATTAAAGTGATTTAAATTGCATTTCCATGGCCAATTCATATTTAATAACTGGCAACATTGTGAATTCATAGACTGTAGAGTAAATAAAATGTTATTTGAGATAGCGGGAAAAACGCGCGGGAGAACATGTTTACATAATGGCAGCAACAAAGGATCGGGTCAGTGGTGCTGGTGATTTCCTAGATGGAAGACATCATAACATCGAAAGTTAAGTATTGGTAGACAGTTTTGGCTCTATTTAATGCTTGTAATAATAATTGTGATTACTGTATTGTTCTCATAAAATATACTGTTCAAGCTTAACTTTAGCTTCAGAGATTTGATTACTTTGTGTGTAACATGTTTTGAGATTCCTATTGCTTATCTATACTGGCTTTGATTATTATAGAATTTGATACAAATTATATAAAGGAGTTTTTATTATAATTGGTAATACAGACACAAAGGAATAGTTTTGTTAAAATCAGGTTGTTTTATTTACTAGGTATCCTTACTAATGCTAATAATTTAACACTAGTGATTACCTTCTCTCTGATTAAACCTGTTCGGGGAAGACAAAGGAAACTTAATCCATACAGCCACTTCAGATGTTTTCTTCTTGTTCTGAAGTTATTTAAATCAAAATGCATTGGTGAGATGCATTTCGATGCTTCACCGGAACTTTTCACATAAATCGTCATAGTTGAACTTTAAAAGGACGCTCTGTCGAAAGTTGTAATATAGCAAAACGATAATCTCCCGTCGAACGCCTCATTTCATCTTACTAACCTGTATCTGCACACTGTTCATCACTAATCGACCACTATTATGCAAATTCCACCATATTAACACAATATGAATTACGATAAACTAATTTGTAAAACAAAGAAATAAAACTGACGTCTATTTCTGCTAAAATCCCGCCAAAAGTCCCCTTTACGATTTTAATTCTCTCTGACTTCAAAAAAAGAGTACCTATATAAGCATGATTTTATACACAGTTCTTTTTATTTCATCACATCTGTTTGTGACTTACTCTACCTACCTTTATTCACTATCCCTATACCCATTTATTTATCTAACAGTGCTGTGCAGTGCTGTGACGAAAAATTGAACTGCACAGGCATTAAGTGCATAGTTAACGAGAAAATTACGGTATGTTTTAATTATATTTTAATCTGAATTGCTTCGAGAAAAGGATACCTACCTACGGCAGCTGTGCCTTTGTATTTTAACCAACTTAAAAAAGAAAGTCCTATGTTCGACATAGCGTTTTTTTATGTTCACCGATTACTCGAAGATGGCTGCAACGATCACAACGATTTGGAAAATATTTTTTTTATTTGAAAGAGTCCGAGATCCCGTCGCGTTGTCGTCAAGTCAGAATCTTTATGCTACTGCTCCACCTGCGTTAACGTTAACGTTGATGTTAATGTCCAACTACGCGTTAATTAAGGTATTAAAATACGTGTTGGCTACATTTAGTTTGCAACGTGCCGTTAAGCGTTAATTTGTAGTGAAATAACGAGTTAACACAAAATGAAGGTCGAAGCTTCAAACAGCTGTTTTTTTTTTGCAATGGAGGTAGAAGCAGCTGTAATTTTAGACCATTCCATTGTCGTATTTTTATTGTTCCCGCCAAAACAAAGTTAATACGGTCTTGCTCCGCGCATGCGCCACGCAGAGTGAGAATTGAGAAGGCGTTAATGTAGCTAACACTCAGAACAAAGAGCACACACCGCTTAGTGCGCTAAATAACGCGCTAAAACCCTTTGATGTATCCAAAAAACCGACACCCGAGCTATCACTTAACGTTTAACGTCATTAGTAATGCCGTTAGTAAGTTAACCCGTTAAAATGTTGGCCACATCTACGTAATGCCTTGATTAGCGCACTTTACGCGTTAACACGCAGGTGTAGCAGTAGCATTATAGTAAATCTACCTATACTAATAATAGCTATATTCCTCGGGGGACAGCTAGTTATAGGTGTAGGTGTAGCTAGCTCACAAGAAGTGAAACAACAATTTTAATATTACAAATGACTATAATTTTGTCACAATTTTTCCATACAATGTTAATAACTTTTTTTTACCTTAATCGCTATTTATAATACATTACTTATAGTTACGTGTATTATTTAAAATTCTTCCTGTTTAATCACTAATTAAGTATATTATTCCACGGATTCAGTTTTTTGATTGAGACATTATTATAATTATATAATTAATAGTTTATATAAATAAAAAACTCACAAAGGACCATTACGAATACGTAGAAAGTCGAAAGAAATGTTCGCGAACCGTCCCGATTACTTCGTTTACGTTATTAATAAAGAATTATGTTACACTATAATGTAATTCGATTAGATCTTATTATAGCTACTAAAAATATTTTTTTCACTTAGTACAACTACGAGAAGTATCGTCAAAACTGTACAAACGTATTATGTAAGTATCGAGTGGCCGCGTCGCTCCGCACTCACCGACGCGGCGGGTGTAATTAGCGTATGTATTAGTTATAATAATTATAATTTAAATATAATAGTAAACGATAAATTGTACTTATAATCTTTTACAATTACAACGTGTGTTTATGCGGGTCGCGCGAGGGCGCGGCGCTGCTCACGTCACGTGTGACACTCTGCTACACTTTGATGTCATTTTCATTGAAAAGTATACAATTTAACATTCAATTATTTCAGAAAAGTTACAATATCAAAGTTATACATAATATTTATAAGTTGATGTAAGTATAACAGCAAATATAATAGTATCAATTATTTTCATACACCTACTGATAGGTAATAATAAAACAACAGATAGTGTCTGTCCAATAAGAATTGATAATATTATATTATATATTATTTATTATTAAAATCGATCAGTTTAAAAAATCATAGCAACGCTATAGTTTCATAAGGTTATGTGCTGTAAGACACGTCTCGAACATGGTTTTTCAGTGTACCTACGCCGTATTTATACTTGTAAAGTTTTTCGTATGAAATCGGTGAATGATATGTTTTATGGCAGCGCCGCGCCCGCCAACTAAAAGTACTAACAATGAAGCACCGTCGTCGGGCGAATGCGAGATGAACGAGTCTGAGGCGAGCGGCTGCGGCCGGTCGCGGTCGCTCCTCGCCAGTTGCTTGTTTTAAAACAATCGTTAATGCATAGAAACACACCGTCAGGTGGTCGGCGACAGCGCGTCAACTCGAAGGTGGTGGCTATAGCCGACAGCCGACAGTGCCCTCCCGCCGCGCAGCCCGCACTCGGCAGGGCCGGAGGCCGGAGATGGCACGGCTCGCCCGCTAAGTTAGTCAGAAAGGATTTATCGAACTGCCAGATTCGTATGCGTAGTTAGGGCAACCGACAGGTGAAAATTGCAAGTCTTTATTTAGAAACCAAGCTATATATCGCCTGGATACAACTGGATCTATGCAAACGCTTGTTATGTTATCTTTTCTAAAAACGCTTGTTTTTAGAAGAAAAAAAAGATAAAATACGTTTTCGGTGCGTTTTTCTCAATTTTACATAACGCGATGAAAAAAATGGCTACTTTATGGTACACAATGATTTTAAATGTAATCATAGGCACACAATTGATTAAAGAATCAAAACAGCGTTTTTTCTTAAAGCTGTTGGTCTTCCTAAAAATAAATAAATAACTAAATAAATAACTAATAATTTTAAGCTGAAGTTACTTTTTTGTAATAATGGACGTTTTCGTAAGTACTAATCCGACTCGGTAGTCGACAGACTTTCTGACTATCTTTATAGTAAATTAGGCATCTGTGGGGTGTTCTTTCGGGCTTAATCTACCATTATGGGCGTGCCGTGGACTCTGCGGTCTGTACATGTGAGTAGTGAGTACCTACGGTTGTATTATATGTAAAGTACTATGAACAAACTTAAACGAGAGCAGATAAATAAACAGAAAATAAAATTCTATATGGATTCTGCTGACACTACAGGTCCGTTTGTATCTACAGACATTGAGCGTGCTAGACACGTTCTGAGGCAGACAAAATAATATTCTTCTATAGAGTGCGTTAACGCATTTATATCGATCGTAGCACGGCCGCGCAGACACGGGCAGACACGGGCGCATAAAGAATATTTTGTCTCGTGGTTCATTTCTGTACGTATCTATGGCTTCATGTCGAGCCGGGGGAATAGAGCATCGGAACTGTGCAGCCGTCTTTGGTAAATAAATGGTGTCTTTTGGTTTCTGCCCTAGCACATGTCTGCCATCGCATTTCTGTAGATATAAACGGACCTTTAAGAGTTGTGCTGATAGATGGGCGGGTCAACCGGCTGCTTGGAACGAAGCCCGATAAAAGCCTGCTTTTGTCGGGTTTAATCCCAAGCAGCGGGTTGGTTTTCCATCTTTACATGCATTTTGCTCATCGACAGTTAACATTTCTCGCCGACCGGCCGAGGCTCGAACAAAAACAATCAATCAACTTACGAGAAACAGTGTACTGTGAACAACAAACGAGTACAAATAGTTAAGTACAACAACACAGTTCGTCTAATTAAGTAATAATAGAATTGAGCTAGAACAAGCCCCCTCCCCCGCGATTAGCGCTACATAGATACACACACACATGCGCACGTTACAAGTATCCCGGCGCCGACTTATTTATTTTATTGCTTTCCATTGGAGACTCCGTCGTCCACGGGCACCTATTGCTATGTACAGTCAACAGCAATAGTAGATGATCTAAATCAGAAATTCAATACGTTCAACGGAGTTCGCGTCAGATTTGTGGCGTCGAAGTGATTCAAAAGTATGTGATTGTAAATTAGGTATACCAAACATTTACTACTAATACAGCTGCCATATATTCGTGATCAGTTTTGACTCCAAAAGTTATAAACTCAATTCGCATCAGAACTAGGAAGTAAAAAAAATGTTTTTAAAACTAGTGAACAGTTAAAATCAAAAATTAAATGATGAAACAGAGGTCACGTAATCATGAGGCAAATAATTCATCCATACTTATTTTATAATTATCCCAGTAATTTAATTTGTTATGTTTTACGAAAAAACAACACGTAGCACGGAGCAGAGGACAAAAATAAAAACTAAATATGAAAAAATATTGCTATTGTTATTAATTAGTAATATTATAGAAAATTTATTGATTACTAAATAATTCATACATCCAAATATAAAAAAAAGTTCAAGAAAAATTATTTTCTTAAGTTTTTAACGGAAATCTGCTTTAGTAGGTATACTAATTTTGAACCGTCATCATTTAATTTCTGATTTTAACTGTTCACTAGTTTTGAATTTTTTTTTCACTTCTTAGTTCTGATGCGTATTGAGTTTATAACTTTTGGAGTCAAAACTGATCACGAATATATGGCAGCTGTACTAGTCGTAAATGTTTGGTATACCTAATTTACAATCACATACTTTTGAATCACTTCGACGCCACACAGTTCTGACGCGAACTCGCGAACTCCGTTCATTAGTATTGAATTTCTGATTTTGATCATCTATTTTTGCTGTTGACTGTACGTATAGCTCCGGCGTATGAAAATCAAAATTTTGTTTAGTCCGTCAGTTAGATAATAAAAGAAATTATACACACGTAGGTATACTTTGGTTGTCAAATTAATGAAAAAATACTTCGATAAAATGCATCGAATGTTTAGGAGTGGGAGCTCGTGACTGTAGCACGGCGTGACGTCACGCGTCGACTTAATGTATCTCCTTTTTTTATTTCGTGACCAATTTTTTTTATTAATCTATAAGACGGACTAAAAACTAAAAAGGAAACTAGCCTATACTGCGACGGCGTCGGGGCGGGGGCGCGGGGCGGGGGGCAGGTGGTGGTGGGGGTGGGGGTAGGGTGGGGGTGGGGGTAGGGGTGGCGGTGGGGCTGGGGTCGGGGGCGGGGGCGGGTACACAACGAGCGGTACTAGTTCAGTTCACAACCAAGCGGCGTCGCGTCGCCGCGCAGCCCTCGCCACTACTATGTACTACTTAGTGTAGAGCCACGTTTTACGTATTACGTTACCGATATACATATTATATTAATTAGAATGGAGACAAAACAATCCGATCCTTTAGATTTCGAGACCGCCTCACTTAATTAACAATTGTACTAGATTATATTAAATACCTATTAATTTTAATTATTAATTAAATTTATTTTTTATTCAATTATATTGCCACGAGTCTGAATTGAATTTTACAAAAATATACACACTGTACAAATAGTATAGTTGAGCGACTCGACGCGCACCGACACGAGGGTCGAGCCTGCGGGCGCGGCCGGGGGGCGGGGCGGGGCGGGGCGGACAGAGGGGGGGGCACACACACGTACACGCTATAACTAACTCGTTGATTGAGACTTACGCTAACACTTAGGGCGGGGCCGCCGCGACTCGCGCCCGCTCGGCGCACGCACGCACGCACGCACGCACGCACGCACGCACGCACGCACGCACAGCCACACACACATACACACACGCACGCACACACAGTAATAGAAACGGATCCGAAAGACACAACGACAGCTACGACTCAACACGCCAGCCGCGACGCACTCGCTGGAGAAGGATATTATTCGAGAAAACGATATTACGGAGAGAAATCAATCAGACTGAAGAGGGTTGGACGGCGACCGGATCCAAATCGGTGCCCGAAAGAAGTGTCGGCGACACTGCATCGGCGACCAGCGGGCACGGGGGCGGGGGCGGGGGCGGGGGCGGGTGGCCATCATGTGCAAAGTACTGAAGAGGTACTGCCCGACCCGGTATCAGAATGTGGCCGCGCGGACAGATTGCTCGGAGCCCGTAAAATTGGTTGGCAGAACTATTGAACTATTGTTTTGATTTCCACTCGAGACCAATTTTTTAATTCCGCTTTAAGTACTGACACAACTTGTCTGCTTTACTTCGATGTGACGTCATCCTAAGTAGATACAGCAGCACCCGACCGCGCCGCGATATTATGTAAAATTGCTATCGTACAAATAGAAACATTAATTAATTATTATTATTATCGTAGAATTCATTTAAATAAAAGTATATAATAATATCAAAAAAGCGTAATAAAGCACTCAGTATATACAAAGGCGTGAGTGACGCGGCGGCCGCAAACGTACCAGCACACTAGCACTAAACGAATCGTAATTACAATAAAATAATAAAAATAATTATAATAATAAATCTTAAGCAATCTTAAATACCCTGTTGATTTCATTTTTTTTGTTAAATTAATATTTCCTCATTACAGTTCGTCAACGAATAACAAACGAATAGAAGGCGCCGCCACACTCACAGGACTCACAGGACTCACAGGACTCATCGAAACCATTCACACCCGTTCGAATTAACTACTCTACCCCTCAGAGCGCTTACATATTTTCTACTAAGTCATGTGAGTTTAATACGTATGTAAGAATGTAAAAAGTCTAAACGCAATACGCAAAAAATTATGATTGCCGTCTGCAGTCTCCGCCTTGCCCTCCGGCAGACCGGCGTGAGATTATTAAGTATATTATTTATACTATAATAATTCTCTATGATTATTATTTTGAACATGATTATAGTGTTAGACAGCTCTTAGACGAGTAGCGTAACCAAAAGGATGCCAGTGATTTGAATTTCGCCGTGAAATAGAAGGTCGACACGCGCCGGCGCCGCGGGCCCGCCCCTCGCCCCGAGCCTGCTTGCACGACCCCCCGTGCCTGGACGACCCACCGTGCCTGCACGACCGCCCGTGCCTGCACGACCCCCCGTGCCTGCACGACCCCCGTGCCTGCACGACCCCCCGTGCCTGGACGACCCACCGTGCCTGCACGACCCCCCGTGCCTGCACGACCCCCCGTGCCTGGACGACCTCCGCCCGCCGGCGCCGGCGACCCCACCCGGTAACACAGCACATCTCAACACTATTTTATATAAATTCATCTTTCACGTAACCCTATCTTTTTTAAGTATATGTCTTTCTTACGTATGTTATTTCGTTTTTACCTAATTTTTTTTAACCGTTTGTGCAAAGAAAACTTTAAATTCATTCATTAATTAAAGAATTTTGTACAAGAGTTATTATGATTCCTCCGCACCCCGCCTAAAAGGAGGAGCAAAAAATTGCTTCGCCCGTCTTATATTTTTCTTCACAAATATATTGTATAATGGATTCGAACCGAAACTCTCGCTCGCCAGTATTTACAAAGTCACGGGGCGAGACGGCGTGACGGTCGCTCAGAATCCCTCGTTCACAAAAGTACTCCTCCCTACATCGATACGTTTCTTAGATATATACCATCAAACATGTTAAATGAAAACTTCGACGACACATTAAAAAGGGGAGGATAGTGAGCCTTATCGCGAGCGCCGCAAGGACGACGCCACGCGGGCGGCGCGGCGGCGCAAGTATAGTCAAAATATATGTGTATAAAATTATACTAACAGTAAAATAAGTAAACTATACACTAGCGATCCGAAGCTATACAGTATGTAACTGATCGGGTAACGTTAAGTCAAATGCACGGTGTCCATGGCAACACTGGGCGCCCCCCCCCCCCCCCGGCCCCACCCGACGCCGCGGGAGGGGGGGGGGGGCGTCAATGCTGTTGTAACAAAAATACAAGTTACGAATATTAATGCGTTGTATAAAAACAAATGCTAAACATCAATAAAATGTTAAATCGTGTCACAGACGGTTATGTAACTTAGTTCATAAATAATTCTAAAAAAGTGTACAATATATTATATCAATATAAATCAGATAGGCCGTTCGTTCACGTGACTCGACAGGTCGCTCCGAGCGGAGGGAGCCGGGCGGGGCCCCGGGGTAGCGGCGGGCCCCTGCGGCGGGGCACCCCCGGGGTAAGATAGGCCCCGCGGGCGGGGCCGCTGCTCCTTAAAATTTGACTAGCCGACACGAATTAGTAAGTGACTAGAACGAGAATCATCATTTCATTGGCAAGACTACGATACCGCGAGCGCACAGAGCGCGTCCAACACATGTTGTCGTATGGCAACGGCGGAGGGAGCCCCGCCCCGCCCCGCCCCGCCCCCGGCCCCGGCCCCTCCCGCTTTCGGAGCGCTAACTCCATCGCGAACTTCCGCTTCTCGAATACGAGAAGCGCGTTCCCGATTAAACTTCGCGCGGCGTCCCTATAGCGAGCCGGTCGAATGTTCGAAACAAAGAATAAACGATACCTAAAAACAACGGTGTGATGACACTTTTAAAATTAAATACAATATTTACAAATAAATCCTACGGATGAAGCTCGTCGATCGCGACCGGGGGGGCGCGGGCGCGCACTAGCAGAACCCGCCGAAGCCGACGGAGGGCACGGAGGGCACGGCGGGCACGGCGGGCGGCGCCGCCTCGCCGCCCTTGTGCAGCTCCAGCAGCGGCGGCGACAGGTAGTGCGGCTGCTGGTGGTGCGCGGGCGGCGGCGTGGCGTAGCCGTTGTAGTAGGGCGCGTTGTAGGGCGCGTAGCCGGCCGCTACGCCCGCTACGCCCGCCACGCCCGGCGCGTAGCCGTACTGCAGCGAGCCGTAGTCGGGCAGGTAGGCGGTGGGCGTGGGCCGCATCACGTGCCCGCCCCACCCGCCGCCGTAGCCCACGAACGGCGCGCCGTATCTGCAAGGCCACACCCACGCGAGTTTATACAGTGTAGTCAAATTTGAAGATTGTCATCTGGCAGTCTTATACAATTCCCACTAAGTAAGTTGCTGCTGCCTATTGAGCAATTGATGTTTTTGTTTATTATTCCACTACCCATGTGCGAAAATCTGCAATCGGCTTTTTTGTTTGACACTCAAATGTTCATTATATTTTTGTAGCTGTTAATTTTCCAAATAAAGTAAAATAAAAAATAAAATAAAAATAATTTGACCATAGTAAGTATTGAGCTAAAAAACCCCTTACTTCAAAATTTCATAAGAAAAATAAAAGATAAAAATTATCAACCACTTTCGCAACAAAATAAACATTTCACATCACTGGGTAAGTCATGAACTGGTTACAGGTGACGGGTTCGAGATCGTTTGATGCAATTTATCACCATTGGATTTTAAGAAAGTGATAATATGATACTATGATGCCGGTTCAGTTACTAGTATCAAATCATTGCAGACGATATTGTGAACACGATCATCAAATATGACTACACCCTTCTATAACAGCCTGTATTACTAGTATAGTACCCATCACCTATACTACAGCGGCCAGGGAACGCAGCTGGCCCGCGACAGTTTAATATGTTGTATTGACGTAACAAGAAACAGAACATTTCTTCGGTCCTTCGAGCCGGACTCGAGTTTACAATTTGCTGCATCGCAAAAAGAGGACGTCCTCGAGGAGGCAACGAGAACAATGAGGATGGACGGCCGCACGGGCGAAATATTATGGAATATAATAAATGCTAGTGGAGATTAATTTTTTACTAGAAGTTCCTCTGCGTTTTTACCCGCGTCCATACCTAAAAGTAGTGACGTGAAACGTAAAAACAAACTTACATTAATTACAACGTTAGGATTAATGTGTTGGGTTTTTGTGTCTGACGTAAAAATTTTTGTACTTTTTTCTGAGTAAATAAATAATAATAAAAAAAAAAAGACATTATGACTTTATAGTAGTCGAGGTAGATAACCTGTAGCAAATGTTTCATGAGCTGCGTTTTGTTTTTCCTGAATAATTATTATCTATGTCTTAAAGCGGGTTTACACTAATCCCGCGACACAACACGACACAAAACATATGTGTGTTTCCACCTTTAAAATGTGGTAGACGCGATAGAGGTGCGAAAGAGCAAGCACGTACCCGTTGTTTCCGTAAGCGGCCCCGCCGTACGCGCCGTACGCGCCGTACAGCGTGGGCGCGTACTCGGGCAGCGGCGGGGGCGGCGCGGGGGGCGGCTGCTCGCCCCCGCCGGCCCCCGCGCCGCCGCCGCCGCCGCCCCCGCCGGGCCCGTCGGCTATCGAGGGGATCTGGTCGACGAGCGACTCCAGCCCCGACAGCGACTTGGAGGCTACGTCCTGCGACTTGGCCTTCACCACACCACCGTACTCGCCCGGCGAGTCTGTCCACCGCGATCAGAAACAAAGGTCACGTCACACATTTTATGAAATAACCTACGAAAATGAAAAAGTTGATAGTAATTTTTACTATTTTTTACTTGTCGAAAATGAATTTTAAGAGTCTCTCTAGAGTGGTATTGACCACTCCATACATTTATGCGCCAATGCGCACGAGCAAATCAAATACTCATATATACACACATACATACACTCAGATATCCATATTTGTGTTGGGATAAAACGCCATATATAAAACATATTTTTCCTTGTGTCAAACTAGCTCCCTCGCTCGCTTACCGAACCCTCGCACAAGGCCCGCGCTAGCGTCAGTGTCGGTCTCACCGGGCGCGTGTTGCGCGTGCTGCGCGTGCGGCGCGTGCGGCGCGCTCGGCGTCAGCGGCGCGTGCTCCGGCGGGCGGAACGCGGCGTGCGGGTGCGAGTGCGACAGGTGCGCGTGCGCGTGCGAGTGCGAGTGCGGCGAGAACGCCTCGCCGCCCCCGCCCCCGCCGCCGCCGCCGCCGCCGCTCGGGGGCGTCGACCTGCCGACGGACACGCGACACGCGTTAGTCACTCCGCAGCCAGGGCAGCGCGCGCGTCTCCTCAGGCAGGCAGCCTCACCTGCTGTAGTTGCTGGGATACATGGCGGCGTGCTGGTGCAGCTGGTCCAGCCGCGGGCTGCCCGCCGCGCCCGCGCCCCCGCCCCCGCCTGCGCCCGCGCCGCCTGCAACCGGCACGCGCCGCCGTTAGACAATATGGACAGCTCGGTGACACTCCATACATACAAATGAACTGATTCTAATTCTTTCCAATGAGTAAAGACAATCGGCTCGTAAACGTGTTACTACACGTCAAAAAATATTGGACACGTATTTTTTATTTTTTTATGTAATCAAAAAATAACGGCGATATATTGAGTTGAAATTTCGTGTGACGTCACTATTCTGACAGTTTGTATGGCGGTTTTGCGGTTAGTGACGTCACGACCCCCTCACCCTAAACTTTAATGCGCTTTATCTCTGTATATTTTAATTTATTTGAAAAATCAAAAAATACGTGTCTATTGTTTTTTTTATTTTCTAACTGACGGACTAATTAGAATTTTGATTTTTAAAAGTAGTCAACATCCCTATTTACCTGTAGATTTTACGTGTCAACTTTCGCGGGGTATGATGAGGCATTCGTTTTTTGTAACCAAAAAATAATACATGGTCGGACTTAGTTCCCACTATGTAAGTTGCTGCTGCCTATTGAGCAATTGATGTTTTTGTTTATTATTCCACTACCCATGTGCGAAAATCTGTAATCGGCTTTTTTGTTTGACACTCAAATGTTCATTATATTTTTGTAGCTGTTGATTTTCCAATAAAGTAAAATAAAAATAATAAAAAAATAGGTGGAAGGCGGAGTGTCGCTTCATGGTAGAGTGTCCCCCGTCTTTGGGCACTCACCCCGCTCCTGGTAGTGGTAGTGGTCGGCGGCGGCGGCGGCGGCGGCGGCGAGGCGCTGGTCGTCGTAGAGCGCGCCGCCGAAGCCGGCGCCGGCGGCCGCGGGGGACATGTCGCCGGCGGCGGACGCGGAGGCGGACGTCTTGTTGTAGTCGGACAGCGACGAGTTGCTGTTGCTGCCCGGGTGCATGTCCGTGCTGCCCATGGGGCTGGCGTCGCGCGGCGGCTCGAAGTCCAGCGCCGCCATGCCCGGCGACACGGGCCCCGGCGACGAGATGGCCGCGCCGATGTCGCTCGACAGCTCGGCGCACAGCCCGCCCGCGCCCCCGCCCGCCGCGAAGCTGTGCGGCGAGCCGTAGGTGGGCGTGCGCGGCGCGCCCGCGGGCGACGAGTGCTGCGAGTACGAGGTGTGCGCGGGGGACGGGGTGTAGCCGCCGCCCCCCGCCGGGGACTGCGCGGGGAAGGGCGTGGTGCCGCCCCCGCCGCCGCCCCCGCCCCCACCCGCCGGCGCCGGCGAGCGCGAGTACGGCCGCGTCTGCGTCTGTCGACATACAAGAACAGTTTATATCGAGCGCTTGTCTGGGCAGCACGCATACCGTGTCATACAGAGTTTTCAGAGATTGTCAACCTTTTCTCCGCTTAGTCAACTCATAAGTTCAACTCACACAATTACTATACAATGAAGAAGTGTGCTACTTGTCTCGATTCGTTCCACGATGGAGTTCAGTGCTCACTGTGTAGGAAATTTTTTGATTTTTCCTGCGCCAGCATCTCCGAGGCCAGTTTTCGCAAGATGAGCTCGGACAGACGTGCTTCCTGGAGATGTCCTCAATGTAAGGTTACCTCGCCTAAGCCAGCCTCAAACCCAGAGTCCGATACAGTATCGCTGGACACTATATTGAAGGAGGTGCGTGAACTAAAGTCTAAACTTGCTAGTCTTCCGACTATAGTTGAAGACGTGAAAACCATCAAAAACGAATTGGAACAACTGAAAGTCTCATATGAATTCAGTAGCAAGCAAATTAATGACCTTGGCGATCGCCTTAACGACCTAGAGCGTAGGGTTAGCGGATTTGAAAATTTTGGAGTGGCCTTGCAGACGACACAGAATGATGTTATGAGCCTTAAAGGCGAAATATCAATGAAGGAGCAATGGTCGCGGCTGAGTAATGTGGAAATTAAAGGTGTGCCGTTCAAGTCCAATGAGATAAAATGATAAAAAAGTTACCCCACATTTTGGGGAGATTTTTTAAAAATGAGTGCATGCAAGAAATGCACTAAGGCAGTTAAACCTGGTGAGTTAAAATCCTGTTGCAAGTGTGGCACCTTTTACCACTACCAGTGTCTCGGAATTCCGCAGGAAAATTTTGCTAAGGAATCCAAAAATTATAAAGCGACCTGGAAGTGTTCTGAATGCAGAGGCCCGGATAAGCGAGAGGCTATCTCCGGCACTCCTGCACAACCCAAAGCTCATCAGTCTACCATAGACTCACCTTTGGCGCGTACTGCGGGCGATATTGAAGATTTGAAGCAGTATTTCGATAGTAAACTGGGGGAATCGTTGTCGGTGTTGCTAGCAGATATTAGACGCGACCTCTCCACCGAGAGTGCCGATACTCGCAGCAAAATACAAGATTTGACTGAGAGCGTTAACTTCTTATCGAATAAGTGTGATAGGTTGGAAGAAACCTTGAACACTAAAGTAAAGGCTCTAGATAATCTTCAAGCCGAAAACATTGTCCTGCGTTCCGAAATAACCAACCTGAACTCTCGTTTGAATCAGATCGAGCAACATTCTCGCGACTGCAACCTAGAAATTCAATGCGTGCCTGAACACACAGGTGAAAACCTCAAGACAATTATACAACAGCTAGCTGCTACCGTGAACTGCAATCTTTCTGATCACGAAATATTGAACTATCATCGGGTCGCCAAAATTAATCAAGAATCGAACCGGCCTCGCTCGATTGTGGTCAAGCTCCCGAGTCCCCTCACGAGAGATAAAATCATTGCAGCTACCAAGGTCTTCAACAGGACTCACCCAAACGAAAAGCTTAATTCTGCGCATTTGGGGCTCGCTGGCGATAAGAAGCCCGTGTATGTGTGCGAACATCTGTCACCTAGAAACAAACAGTTGCATGCTGCTGCTCGGAGAGCGGCCAGGAGTAAACAGTACGAATTTGTCTGGGTGCAGAGTGGCAGAATTTACATGAGGAAAAACACTAACTCCAAGAGTTTTATTGTCAAGGATACTGAGTTTCTGAATTCTCTGTAACTTGTTCTATCGATGGTTTCACTGCACACAAAATGTAACTTAAAACTTTTTTACCAAAATGTAAGAGGTCTTAAATCTAAAACCGATATGGTGCTGACCAATGCCTTAGGACAGGACTACGACGTTATTCTTTTGACTGAGACTTGGTTGAATGAGTCTGTCTTTGACCACGAAATTCTCGACACTCGATACGCAATATTTAGACGCGATCGTTGTTCGACCAGCTGTGGCAAGACCTTGGGTGGGGGAGTTCTTATAGCAATACTTAAAAAATTCGCACCTTTGCGTAAATTTCAGTGGGAGTCAGCGCATGAAGACCTTTGGGTAGTCATCAAGCTAAAGCATGAAAATTCCTCGCTAGATTTATGCATTGGCACCGTCTATATGCCGCCACCTGTTCTACTTTCGCGTCTGGACGAATTACTGGAAAATATTACAAATGTAGTTCAGCATAAAATTCCGAAAAATTCTCTAGTTCTGCTGGCCGGTGACTTCAACCTACCCAATCTGCAGTGGTGTTATGATGTTGAGTCTAACTCCATGACCCCTAATTCCGGCAGTGGCCAGATTGAGAATCTCTTTATTGATAGCCTCTCATTCAATAGTCTTTCCCAGATTAATCCCGTCCCAAACATTAATGGGCGATTCTTGGATCTGGTAGTGACAAACACTTGCAACGCTTTTGTGGTTTCCGAGAGCTCGACTCCACTGGTAGGATTGGATAATCACCACCCAGCGCTGAATATTTTGATGAAACTTAACGTTAAAAAGTCTCCTAAAATCCATAAAGAACCTGTTCTAAATTTTTTCAAAGCTGATTATACAAGTATCAAAAATGAGTTAGATAAAATTGACTGGCTTGAACACCTGAAATTACATTATTCTGTCGATGAAACTGTCAATGTATTCTATGACTTGATCACCCCAATCATTGTTGAGTACACTCCACTAACCAGGAGAGGCAATAGTGGTCTTCCATTCTGGTTTAGTCGTCCTTTGGTCAAGGCTCTCAAAGAGAAAGCAAAATTCCACCGTCGATTTAAGTTATACGAGAATCCCAGAGACTGGCTAACGTACAATGTGCTACGTAAGCGCTGTGACAAAATGTTGATAGCGTGTCTTAACACTGTGAGACTTGAGGCGAAAACCCACATTAGAAATAACCCAAAGTATTTCTGGACTTTTATCAAATCGTTTAAATCGAACAGTGTAGACATTCCTGATGAAATGTTCCTGGACAAACGTACTGCCCAAGGTGGTCAAGAAATTAGTCAACTTTTTTCTGACTACTTCCAGTCAATCTACGATGACAGTATTGACATGCCAGAATTCCCCGAAGAGCTGGCCAATTCTCATTCGTCGCTCAGCACAATATATCTCTCTGAATCAGATATTTTAAGATCACTTCAGCTCCTTGATCCCAACAAGGGATCAGGCCCAGACACCATCCCTCCATCTTTTCTCAGGAGTTGTTCTTCCCAGCTTGCAAAACCGCTATACATTATATTCAACAAATCTTTAAAACACGGAGTCTTTCCCACAAAGTGGAAGACCGCTTATATTACTCCCATCCATAAAAAAGGGAACCAAGGCGACGTAGGCAACTATAGACCGATCTCAATCCTGTGTTCTATGGGTAAGCTGCTCGAAGCTATGGTTCAGGGGACATTATCTTACCACTTAAAGTCATTTTTTGACCCCCGCCAGCATGGTTTCTTATCGGGCAGATCTACAGCATCGAATCTTCTTAGCTATGCCAGTGACATAACAGCTGCAATGGAAGCTAAACTTGAAGTTCACGCAATTTATACTGATTTCTCCAAGGCGTTTGATGTTGTTCACCATGATCTGCTGATACTAAAACTTGGACATGCTGGAATCTGTGGGTCGTTGCTTAGATGGTGTGAATCGTATCTGCGCAATCGTTCGCAGATAGTGATGATCCGTGGCTTTAAATCCCTCCCCAGAGTGGTGCCATCAGGTGTACCTCAAGGCTCTCACCTGGGTCCTCTGTTTTTTTTGGTGTTCGTTAATGATTTGTGTACCACTATTTCATCGGGTTGCCTGATGTTCGCAGATGATCTTAAAATCTACACGCCCATATTCTCTAACGACGACATATTAAAACTTCAAAGAGACATTGACTCTATCAGTGAATGGTGCATCCGTAATAAGATGGTCCTCAATCCGTCTAAATGTTTTCATATGAAATTCTCGAGAAAACGCAATATTACTCATACTACCTATTTTATCAACGGTACGCCTATCGAAGAGTCGTCCAGAATGCGTGATTTGGGAGTTATCATGGACACAAAGCTCGATTTCAGGATTCATATAGATCATATAATAAAAAGAGGTGCACGCCTCGCGGGATTTGTTATAAGACAGTCTAAATTCTTTAGGGATGCCGATATACCTATAATTCTTTTTAACTGCTATGTGCGTAGTCTCCTCGAATATTGCAGCCCTATTTGGAATCCTTCTTATGCAGTGCATATTGGTCGTCTTGAGAGACTGCAGAAGCAATTTTTGTACCATCTGTCTTATGCTGGTAATCTTTGTCATAGCCTGAAATCGTACGAGGCCAGACTCACGTACTTCGGGATGCTGTCTCTTGAGCACAGAAGAAAGATTGCCGATCTTATATTTTTATTCAAAATCTTGAACGGTAAGATCGACAATTCTGACTTGCTTTCTAAGATCCAGATAGCCATACCGCGTCCATCCTGCCGTCTCACCAACAGGGTAACGTTCTATCTTCCTTTCTTTCGGGCGAACTTTGGTCAGCACTCACCCATGTACCGAATGTGTTCTATGTACAACGCAATCAGTGAAGACTTAGACATTTTTTCTACCTCCGAATCATATATTAAGAAATTTTTTAAACCGTAATTGTATTCAAAATTTTTCTATATTCCCAAAAACCTTTATGTTTATTTTATTTGGTTTGTTTTTTACTGTGGCACTACTTTAGGTGCAGGTTGTGTTCACCTCGAGAAGGTCGTACACTGCTCTAAAATTGTGAAACAAGTTTTTTTAAAGTGTTTTATATGTGTATTGTCCAGTTTGGTGAACCTTAAATAAAAAAAAAAAAAAAAAAAAAAAAAAAGAACTTGTTCTCAATTTTACAAAATATAAGCAAGGAGATTGACTGCAGTTTCCCAAAGACTCAAATTAACTACATTGCGCGAGTCCCAATGTATAACTCTAAAGAAAAATATATTTTCGCGCATTCGGCATGACCTGCTTTTAATCAAGCTTCAGAGGATTGGGATCTCGGGAGATCTTTTAAGATGGTTCTCTTCCTACATTGACAATCGCTCGCAGGCTGTGGTTGTTAATAATTACATTTCTGGGTGGGTTTCCATCCCCAGCGGTGTTCCGCAAGGATCCTTGCTGGGGCCCTTATTGTTTATTATTTTTATTAATGATATTAACCACTGCCTGAAAACCTCCCGGCTGCTGTGCTTTGCGGATGATATGAAGATTTTCACTAACGTCCTATCCATCCTTGACGCAGAGGCACTGCAGGAGGATTTGAAACGACTGGAAGCGTATTGTAGTGTGAACTGTCTGGACCTTAATCCATCCAAGTGTAGTGTTGTTACCTTCAGCCGTAAACGTAACCCGATCCACTATAATTACACGCTTAAGAACCAAGCGCTTGAAAGGGAGTCGTCGGTTCGTGACCTTGGTGTCCTCCATGACTCGAAGCTCTTGTTTGACTCGCATATCGACCACATTATCAGTAAAGCGAACAGGGCTTTGGGATTTCTCATGCGTAGTTCGGTTGACTTTACACAAGCTAAGACATTCAAAATTCTATATTGCGCTCTGGTTAGGAGTCATCTGGATTACGCGTGTCAAGTCTGGAATCCAAGATATGATACCTATATAAGGAGAATTGAAAGTGTACAGAGGAAATTTATTCGCTACTTGTGCTACCGTACCAATGTAAGATATGACTCATCGAAATATCTCGACGTCTGCAAAAAACACCACCTGCTTCCACTGGCGAGTCGACGTGAGGTTCTTGATCTCTCTTTTCTCCTGAAGATAGGCAACGGCACGATTGACTGTTCAGAGCTCTTGTCCCTTATTGCGCTAAAGGTACCTGCCAGAAGCTGCAGATACAATCCGCCTTTGCACACAGAAATAGTCTCCACCAACTACAGGCAGAACTCCTTTATGTGGCGAGCGAGTGACAATTTCAACAAATTATCCAAAGAATATGACTTTGATTTGTTTAACACTAGCTGTGAGTCGGCGAGGCGAGTATTAGAAAATTCGTTTTTTGTAACCAAAAAATAATACATGGTCGGACTTGGTTCCCACTGTGTAAGTTGCTGCTGCCTATTGAGCAATTGATGTTTTTGTTTATTATTCCACTACCCATGTGCGAAAATCTGTAATCGGCTTTTTTGTTTGACACTCAAATGCTCATTATATTTTTGTAGCTGTTGATTTTCCAAATAAAGTAAAATAAAAAAAAAATAAAAAATTTTTAACATATAAATCTCACAGTACATCACGCAGATCCCATCCCACTACACACTAAGCTATAGAAGCTTGCGTCGTGAAAATAAGCGAAATCACATAAATTACACAACATTATTAAGTAGAAAATAGTTTGTATAAAATCAAATATAGAATCGATCGCTATAGTTTTTAAATCATTTATAAGGTGCAAGATTAGTCGTTAGGACGATCCTTCAGGGCGGCCTGTGTCCAGCGGTGGACGTTTTTCGGCTGATATGGTGATGATGACGAAACAAAGGAGTGTCGTGTGCGCTCACCTGCGGCGCGGGGGAGCGCGAGTAGGGGTGCGGCTGCGGCGCGGCGGCGGGCTGCGCGGAGGCGGGAGCGGGCGCGGGCGCGGGCGCGGGCGACTGCGCGAAGGGCGGGTGCTGCGCGGGGCTGGGCTGCTGGTAGGCCGGGCTGGCGCAGTACAGCGGGCTGCGCGCGCTGAACGCGCCGCCGCGCGCCGGCGAGCCGTAGCCGCCGCGCGCGCCCACCGCGCCCACGCCCACGCCCACGCCCGCGCCCGGCGGCGGGGACGCCGAGAACGCCGCCGGGCTCGACGGGAACTGCAATCCCGACATTTATTTATTTATTTATTTAAATGGAGAAAAAACAGATACAAATTTACACTAAATAATAATAACAAGAAATATTTTACCTATAATAATACAACAATTTGCATCCTCAACATTCTCTCTGAGTAATCGAGCGAAATAACTCTGCTATTTAATGCTATGTGTTGTGTTGTGTTTCTTCTTACTTAAATAAATCTTTCTTTATCTTTATCTTTATCTTTAACTAGGCTATTTGCAGTGATGCATGCTGATTTAAGTAAAGCATTCGACATTATTAACCACTTGATTATTTTCAGTAAACTGATACTTTTTGGAATTTATAGCTTTATAACTTACGGCGGGGTGGGCAGTGGGCGGTGTCGGGGTGTACCTGCGGCTGCGGCGTGGGCGGCTGCCGCGCGGGCCCCGGCGAGTAGCCCTGCGAGCGCGGCGACGCGTACACGCCGCGCAGTGGGCGGGGTGGGCAGTGGGCGGTGTCGGGGTGTACCTGCGGCTGCGGCGTGGGCGGCTGCCGCGCGGGCCCCGGCGAGTAGCCCTGCGAGCGCGGCGACGCGTACACGCCGCGCAGTGGGCGGGGTGGGCAGTGGGCGGTGTCGGGGTGTACCTGCGGCTGCGGCGTGGGCGGCTGCCGCGCGGGCCCCGGCGAGTAGCCCTGCGAGCGCGGCGACGCGTACACGCCGCGCGGGGACGCCGCGTAGCCGCCCGCCCCGCCGCCCGCGCCGCCCCCGCCGCCGCCCGGCGAGCCGTACCCGCGCTGTAGGCCCAGCGCGCCGCTCATGTCCAGCGACGTCTCTAAGCCTCCACCTAGGAGAAAACAGCACTGTGTCACTCTCGCCACCTCAAATACATCATACTAGCTGTTCTAGTAGTTTCGGAGTTCCCGCGGGATATACCCTATTATCCTTTTATGTACCCCTGACAACGTGTGTGCAAAATTTCGTGATGACCGGTGGAACATTTAAGGCGTGAAATCGTCATAAACAAACACACTTTCGCATTCATAATAGCAAGGATTATGTCTGACACTAAGCTTACACCGTTGAAGGACCGTCGTAGTTCTGTCTCTATATTTTTGTCAATGAAAAAATAGATTTTTATAAAAAAAAACAATCGATTAGGTAAAAAATAATAGATTAGCCGTGAGTCTAAAGTCTCTTAGAATTTACGGTCAGAATTGTTTTTAGTATTGATTTTGTAACTAATTTTTTTCTCACATCGCTTGAAATAAAATACATGTCAATATTCAATTTTTATTTTATTTTTCTTTTCCATAATCGTACAATTGGGCGATTGACGATGACATGACGATACGTTTCTTATTTTCTACGGCGACATCGATTTATTTATAGACTGTCAACTCACCGGCGCCGGGTTGCTGGAAGTACGCGGAGTTGTCGTTGGGCGGCAGCTGCTGCTGGTGCTGTTGATGCTGCTGGTGCTGCTGGTGCGGGTGCTGGTGCTGCTGGTGCGGGTGCTGGTGGTGCGGGTACAGCTGCATGCCGGCGGGCGGCAGCGGCTCGGGCAGCTGGCTCTGGAAGTCGCTCTGGTGCGGCAGGTACTGCGGCTGCGGCTGCGGCTGCGGCTCGTGCGCCAGCGGCGGCAGCTGGCCCACGCCCACGCCCACGCCCACCTGCTGCGAGCGGACACGGTGGGGGGGAAGGTCAAACGGGAATCGATGATGGTACATTTATTTACCACTACAAATTATAAAACTTCCTCGGTCGCGTCTGTATGTCTGTGTATTCGCAATAAACTCAAAAAGTACTAAACGGATTTTCATGCAGTTTTTACCGATAGATAGAATGATTTAAGAGGAAGGTTTATACGTATAGTTTAACCCGGAATTCCCGCGGGAAATCCGAAATTACTGACACCGCCAGGGACAGCTAGTTTATTTTTAATACAAGCTCTAGTTGGCGCGGAAATAATTAAAAAAGTTAAGTATAGCGGAATAGATTACTTATAAAATTTTAACAAAAAACTTAAAACCGACTTCAATCCAAAAAAAGCACTCAAATTCAAATTCAAAATATGTTAATTACTTAGGATCGGTACAATCACTTATAATCGTCAGCAAGCGGTTCTTAAAATTAAGTTGATGAATTACTGTAAGTTCGGAACGCGCGCTATACTGAGAAGAACTGACAACTACACTAAAAAGTTAAAAATGACAAAATACCAATCGGTTTGAAGTCGGTGCCAAGTCAGAAAGGCCCCGGGCCGACACGAGCGGGCTTAAAGGGATTGTAGACCTGAGTATTTGATATTCATTTCAATTTGATATTTCTACGCATTTCTGAGAAAAGGGGTCTCGACAGTCTCACAGACGGATAACGAAGTGATCCTAAAAAGGTTCCTTTTTTCTTTCAAGGCAGGTACGGGACTCTAAAAAATTTCATAAATATCAAGTATACACATATGGATGGTGATGTATTATGAAGCCATTGTGAAACCACAGTTAGTGATTTTGTAAAAGTTTTATAAAATTAAAACATACATAGTACGAAGTACCTGTCCGATTGGATAGACAAAATTTGTATGATCATTATACCACTCCCGGCTTGCTGACGGGAAAGTTTCTGCATCTACTGTGAGAGGTGTACGTGTACCTGCTGCTGCTGCTGCTGCTGCAACAGGAACTGCTGGTCCTCGGGGCGGATCTTCTTGGGGCGGCCGCGCTTCTTCTTGGGCGGCGGGTGGTCGCCGGGCGCGGCGGGGTCGGCGGGCGGCGGCGGCGGGCGCGGGGCGCGCGGCGCGCGGGGCGGCGCGGGCGGCGCCACCTCGCCGTTCTCCAGCTTCACCTTCTTGGGGCGGCCGCGTTTCTTCTTGAGCGGCACCTCGGTGCCGTCCTCCAGCACGATGGTGTCGCCCGGCTCCGGCTCCATGGTCAGCCTGCGCACGGGCGCGGCGCGGGGTGACGACACGTGCGGCACGGGCGGCGCGTGCGGCACGTGCGGCACGCATGCCGCAAACGCGACTCATTGGCACCACCATTTTTGAGCTTCTTTTTTATACCTCAATATGAAGCGAACCGATTATCAGAGTATTTTTGTAAGGTGACTTCAATGAATATAAGGACTTTTAGCTATGGTACTTTAAATTAGTACGAATCGAATACAGAAGAATGAACTAATGTGTTGAAACTTCAATAGTAATAACTTTTTCTCCTAAAAAGTGAAGCTTCTAATTCTTTATCGCATCCTCGCCAAAGAATATAATTATAACATGTTTATAAACTATTTGCAAGTCCACATGGCAAAATCAAAGAATTGTAGGCATTCAAAAAGTTGGCCCGGTATGTATACAAAGGAAAGAGAATTTATTTATTTAAGTTTGTGAATACAGGTAAGTTATAATTCAGGTGTTCATATTAAAAGTTGCACATCTGCATTCTGCCAACTGAATCAACTAAAATATTTACTTTTTGTCAGAATATAGAAATACGCATACTTTAGGATATGTATGTACCTGTGTAATGAACTAAACTCAAAAATTCGGAACTTTAACAGTAAATAACTTTTAAAGTATTTATTTCGACGATTTCCAAAGAATACTTTAATTTGGTGGGTTCGTGAATGTTTTATTTTTATCAAAATAACGTACAGTAAGTCTGTCACAAAAGCCCCTTCTGTGGCGATACTTTGGATGATTTCAGGTTTATTTTCTTTATCCTGTCAATTGACATACTGTTACACACCATGATCAAATGTAAAACGTTCTGTTAGCGTCTGCATTTTTAATATCTCTGGCACTGACAGGTGACAGGTGACATAAACGTCATGCGACAGGTGTCAGGCATAGAAGCTGTCAACGGTGAGTGAGATTGTCATTGTGAGTTTGGGAAATTGGCGGGAGTGCATGGCACTCGCGCCCTTTTGTGAAAAAGTAATTAAAACAGCTGCTTAATGTATTAATCGAGTATTATTTTCTAACATTTCAGAAGTGCGATAAAGGAACCAAACACCCATGGTCAGGACTAAGGCGCTCCTGTGCAATTTGTGCTTGTGCATCACACACAGGCGCCAGGCGCAGACAGTGGTTGCAAAGGTGCTGCCCAGCACATCTAGGTTCTCAAGGCGCCAGGCGCAGACCGTGGTAGCGACGGTGCTGCCCAGCGCATCTAGATTCTCAAAGTGCGGTCTAACGACATAACATACGACCGGAAAACCAAGTTAATCTGGTATGTACTTATCTAACATATCTATACAGCGGTATTTACTGAATATGTAAACGCTGGATGAGTCTTTGTGCTCGATTCTTGATACAAACTTTATATGCTTACACAGTATGCACAGTTAAATTTATTGATACAAAGCGGTATTTACTGAATATGTAAACGCTGGATTATTCCCTCTTTTAGTAGTCATACAGTATGAGTTTCAGACATTAAGTATATAGTTAAAATTGATACCTACCCACATAGCAGTGTTTACTAATAAAACTTACAACTGGAAAACCAAGTTCATCTGGTATGTACTTATCTAACATATCTATACAGCGGTATTTACTGAATATGTAAACGCTGGATGAGTCTTTGTTCTCGATTCTTGATACAAACTTTATATGCTTACACAGTATGTACAGTTAAATTTATTGATACATAGCGGTATTTACAGAATATGTAAACGCTGGATTATTCTCTCTTTTAGTAGTCATACAGTATGAGTTTCAGACATTAAGTATATAGTTAAAATTGATACCTACCCACATAGCAGTGTTTACTGATATAAATGTTGAACTTTTCCTTTTTCTGAAAGTCATGGTGCAAGTTAATAGTTTGAATTTTGAGGATTTGTTACAGTTATTTTTTGAGTTAACATGCAACTGAATAGTTCGGCAACAGAATTATTACCCTATTACTAAATGTTAGTTTTCTCTTGTGCTCATGGCCCTCAAGCTGATAGCACTTTGCCAGCTCTGATACCCTATAGTTAATTCTGTTAGCATACCTACCTGTTACTTGAATAAAGTACCTAATAATCATGCAGATAGGAAAAGTTTTATTGAATCATTTAGCATAAATCTGTGGATGCAGTAATGACATTTTGATTAAAGAATTGTCTAATCTTGCAGTCTAGTGTAATAATATTGTACCTGTGCTTTAGAAATCATTCTTTATTCTTCTTATAATGAAAGACTAATATTAGTGACTGACTACCTTTAAACAAAATAGAACATCAGTCTTGTGACCGAAGTATTCACTCATAATTCATTACAGTGCCTTTCCCATGTTTCTAATATGGGTACTGCTCCTATCTGAAGTCAAGATCTAACTTTACTGTGGTTATTTTTAATAAGAAAATATTTGGTGAATTAGACAAATTTTGAAAACGCAGCTACTTAAATAACTTAGTAAAGAGTCAATCAGTTGTACCTAAGTAGCAAATAAGTATTGCTTAGTGACTAAGGTTGGAACACTCTAGTAGGGGCTTGAGCTTTTATCCCTAGGAGATGTAGTAAGACTCTCAAAATGCAGTAATAAAATGAGACTAGCAAGAAAAACTAAATAAATTCAAAAGAAAATCATTAAAGCTCAAAAAAAAGCAAGGGTTTCAAATATCTATTGATAAGAAAAATTCCGATCTACTTACTACTTACAGTCTTTTGAGTCTATTGAAAAACTAACAGTACTCTGCGGTTTCTCCTGTGTTAATTTGAGGAAAACCCTACAAAATATATTTTATCAGGTACAATAATTTTGATGTGAATGGTTCTAGATCTAAATTAGGACTCCTAAGTCCATCAAAACACAACAAAAATACAAAATCAGAATATAAAATGAATTTATAAAAAGAATGACATTAGAATACAAAATATTATAATAGGTATAGGCAATGGTGCGTTAACCCACACTGGCAAAAGTTTGAGCAAATTGTATCTTAAAATTGTAGCGCCTTTTTGTATCAATTCTTTTGGGTTCAACATTTTGTTGATATTTAAACAATGTAATAGATAAGCTAAACACATCATTGAAAAACGATCTATAACTCTCGATAAAGAGTTTTGTATCAATAACTTAATTTTGTGGATTAACATGTTATTGCTTATCGTCGTCCAAATGTAACACAATGTACTATTATAACATCAGTTATCCACTTGTAACAAATGTTTTAACGTGCTTCGGTGTAACTGCCTCAAAGATTAGTCGGAACACAAAAATTTAAAAAACATCTTTTGTTAAACGTAGATAATAGATACAACATGCATCTATGTAGTAGAAAGCCGTTTGACGCTAGCTGTGCCCGGTTTCACCTGTGCGAAATTCGTTTTGTAACAAGTTTTCTTTTCTCGACACCCCCATTTAAATTAAATAAATCCTTTTGTTGTTTCTTAATCCGTACGATCTGAATAGGACGTAATTAAGTTCATGTCAATTATAAAAATTATGAGGCGTAATCAAGGTGACTAGGTCAAGACTGTACTCTAGGTACAATATAACGTATATAGAGTGGTCCGTTGTTTGACTATCCTGCCTATATGTATAACGTAACGGGCATGATCACATGAATAACCTTAAACACCACCAAAACCTTACGGAAACAGCCTGATTATAGCAAGATTAAGATAACACCTCACCATTACAAATTATGATGACAATTTAGCATCAGACATAGCTTTTTTCTAGCAGTTTTAGCTAATCTATATTAAGATGTGATTGACTTTGTGAAAGTTAACTCGTTTTAATTCTCATTCATTTAAACTTGTATATTTAAAGAATAAACTCTTAGACCAAAGTAATGGGAGACAAACGAAACAATGTTTTATTACAGATTATATTACTACACTACGTAGTAAGTAGTTTCGTTGGATCACCTTGCCTCAGCAGTCATCATTTCATATACCAACTAAATCTCTAAGAAAGATTTCAGCGTATGAGAGAAAGCGCCTGAAGGTGTTAATTGAATCTTCCTTAAAAAAAATCACTACATGGCTCTCGGATACTTGTACAATTCCTGTTCCTACAATAGGATAATTATTTAATTGCGTCATCACCACATGTAGTCGTTGATTTATTAACATGTGATTAAGGTTAAAATATTATATCCATTCGTTATTAATGCATTGCCTAAACGTCAATATCGAGGTCTAAAATATAAAATTACAATATTATACGTATGTGTTATTATAGGTTGTTGAAAGCCGTAGTTACCGAAAACCGCGTGTCGCGTTAATCTTCGTTATGTCAGTCACCTACTTTGAACTCATTTGTTTTGAACTCTGAGCTGGTGGTTTTGGAGATACTACTTAACCGTTAACCGTGTCTTGACGTAGGGATCAGTGTAGTATTGTCGTCGGCGTTTCGCCATAGTTAAAGAAGAATACAGTATAGTTTCAGTTCACCACTTAGATTCACAACGAGGATTACCTAAACCAAAATAGTAACTACATAAAAGTGAACTCACGGATAGAATAGTCACAATTAATTCTCTCACAGTCTTTGAAATTGCCCAATATTCCGTTTTCATTAAATGTAAATAAAGGTATTAGAATGTCGTATTGATGCGAAAGATTTCATGTTAGTATTTGTAAACGAGCTGGTTTCCGCAATTCGACGACTGGGCGCCTATTTTGCGTGTGGTTTCATGTTAGTATCACTTTGCCGAGCCTGCTGTGGTACACTCTTATAAACAATGAATTTGTTAATCGTTATAAAAGTAAGTCTCAGAATGAATCCAAAGATACTCTCATAGTAACAAGAACTAACAGTAAATTGATAATATATACATCAATTACCCATAAGATGAATATTGTGAAGATCCAAGTAGACTTTTTGTCTAATAATTAATCATCTTTTAAATATCCATGCTATTCTTCTTCAACTCTTTATACAGGTCTGTTAGAGTATTACGCTAGGGTGAAGAATATTTGTTTACCTTGAAAAATAATATGGCATTAGTATGGTGTCCAATAAATTGCAAACTAGATAATAGAGCCGTATTCAGTGAACGCGTAATGAGTAGTGAGTAGTGACAGACAATATATTACAAAGATGACCAAAAAAGTTATCAGCTTAAGTATTCTTCGACTATATTCCATAACTTTATAGATTATCTTTGCATAGATATTAGAGATATCGGTTTAGAGAAACTAATACACTAAACAATACTAAAATAAATGAAAAGGACTCTGAGTTTATTCTAGAAAAACTTATCTTCGCAAAGCGTTAATTATCCAAGATAGGAATCATTATCACACCAGTAAGTGACATTAAAAATATGTTAAAATAAACTGAACGAGACAAAGCCTTGTAATAATATAATAGATAATACCAAATATAAAATATAAGAGTTGATTAGGGCGTGGCAGGTTTAATTGCATTATTATGATACCTTATGTGTTTACGATCCACTAGCTAAATGACGCTGTTGCCCTGTTGAGCACTTTGTATCTTGTAAGGGCCTCCCTAAGCGGAAATTTGTAGATATGAACGACTTCATAATCTATGATGCCTTCTAAAATAAACCATGTCACTGGATTTCATAGAAAATTGAAAATCGTAGTATCGTTAGATCCTTATTGGCTATCAAAGATATTTTGTATAACCATCTCTCGGTTAAAACATTCCGTTTTGCAGAACGCGAACATATTCGTGATAAGTATAACATTAGTAGAAGCTAGTAGTACAAAGAAGCATAGAAACGTAGGCTCAAGTAAATGGATAACAATGCCAAACGTTTTGACTTTCAGTAACGAAAGATTTAGGACCCTTTTACAGATAGCATGAGAGTGTTCAGGTGCTCTGTTTGTTTTAATACAGTAAGAAATTTAACCTTTAGACTTAGACTAGTTGTTAAATAGAATCTGTTACGACGATAGTGTTGGAATATGCACCTACTAATAAGTAGGTACCTACAGTGAGAAAATAAAGGAAAGTATATCGCTAACTTGAAATAGGCTAATCTAGAAAATTAATCAGAAACATAAAATATCGAGATTAGTAGTAGTGGATTATGCTTCAAGGTTTGACCTTTGACTATTATCAATAAACCATATTATGTAACTTTGAACCTAGTCTCTTCGTGATGGCGAATTTTAGTAAAAAGAGAATAAGTCTTCATTATTCAGCCTCATTCATAATCTTGATAGTAAAAGACACAGAGAAAATAGTATAATAACTGGCAACCATGTAGGCGGTGCAGGCGCACCACGGTTGCTATGAAGCAATTACTCTAGCTTTCCCGAAACTTCCATTGCTGGCATCTCGAATGTGTTTCCCATAATATTCCCAAAACCGAATTTGTGTAACAGTGACTGGGTAGAAATCTAACCGAATGGCGGCGTTTAATACCCACATTTCATTATGCCAGTAAATGTATTTGTGCATTATGGGTTTGTGTCCGGGAGTCACCCAGCGACACTAGTTTTCATATTAAACAGAGTTGATGCTTCTTCTATCTATTCTGTGGTAAAAGGTTTGCGGTCAGAACTTAACAACTCTGCCGAGTTATTGAATTGCAATACTAATCCCTTATATTGGGGCAAAGAGTAGTCAAAGTCTAAAGAGACTGAACTAGTGACTTCATTAAACTCGGACAAAAAATAAACCCCGAAAATATTCTCTAATAAGTAATTAAGTAAGAAAGTAGTAAAGTAAAAGTCTAACAGTAATAAAGTTGAAGTGTTTGTTGTGGAACTGACCCTTGAAGTACTTTTCACAAGTAGAACTATGTAATTTATTTTATATACCGATAGCCGAGGCAACGAGCCAATGAATTGGTATTGCTTTGGATATTTTTCTTGTTGTTTAAGGTTCAGACCATGGGGCGAGCGTGCTGCCGATGGCTACCTGTGTGAATATTGTAGTGAGCGCGCTGCCTGAATGTTAAATAGTAAACCTCGGAGCAAGCGTGCGGCCGATGGCTACCTGTGCGAATACCAGAGTGAGCGCGCTGCCTGAATGTTAAATAGTAGACCTCGGAACAAGCATGCGGCCGATGGCTACCTGTATTAGTACCGGAATAAACACGCTGCCAAAAATCCAAAATTCAAAAGCTATTTATTACTTGGGATTGGTTGCAGTCACTTGTAGACGTCAGCAGGTTCTTGGAACTATAAATTACAGTCAGTTCGGAATGCGTCCTCTGCTGGGAGGAACTGACGGGAGGCTTAGCGGGGCTGTCTTTAAATGATTCTTACTTGTAAACTGGGAGAGCAAAGAATGGTGATTGGATGGAGCAATTCATTGTATCATTTAAATAGTCTACTGCACTGTAGTATGCTTTATCGCATGGTCTGTGTTTTGGTGGGCGTCTTGAATTTATTAATTGACAAATTAATTACATCGTTTGGGAGTTTGTTGTAAAAGCGCATACATTGTCCTTTAAATGACTTAGAAATTTTATGGAGCCTAGTCTTAGGCACAGCGAGTTTATCTTTATCTCTTAAGTTTAGATTATGTAAATCCCTGTTTTTCTTAAAGTTGCCTAAATTTTTGTGAACATATAATAAATTCTCGTATATATACTGAGAATGTACAGTCATTATTTTAAACTCGCTGAATTTAGTTCTCAGTGAATCCCGAGGGCCCAACTTATAGATTGCGTGAATGGCTCGTTTCTGCAACACGAATACAGAATCGAGCCGAGCTTAATCTACCTGATAACTTTTTTTATATGTGGGCCCCATTGTAATTTTGCATCTAATGTTATACCTAGAAAGACAGTTTCGTCGACCATTTCCAAATCCTCATTATTGATCAGTAATCTGGTTTTTACTTGTTAAACATGAAATAATAAACCTCGGAGCGAGCGTGCAGCCGATGGCTACCTGTGTGAATACCGGAGTGAGCGCGCTGCCTGAATGTTAAATAGTAGACCTCGGAGCGAGCGTGCGGCCGAAGGCAACCTGTGTGAATACCGGAGCGAGCGCGCTGCCTGAATGTTAAATAGTAGACCTCGGAGCGAGCATGCGGCCGATGGCTACCTGTGTGAATACCGGAGTGAGCGCGCTGCCTGAATGTTAAATAGTAGACCTCGGAGCGAGCGTGCGGCCGAAGGCTACCTGTGTGAATACCGGAGCGAGCGCGCTGCCTGAATGTTAAATAGTAGACCTCGGAGCGAGCGTGCGGCCGATGGCTACCTGTGTGAATACCGGAGTGAGCGCGCTGCCTGAATGTTAAATAGTAGACCTCGGAGCAAGCGTGCGGCTGATGGCTACCTGTATTAGTACCAGAATAAGCACGCTGCCGCTGCACCGATCATCATTGGAGCAAGCGCGCTATATATTGTGATGACAGGACGTTGGAGCGGACATTGAATCCAAATAAAAAATGATCTGCGGTAGTAAAGATGACATTGCTTGCATAGAGCATGATTTAAAATATACTTATACAAAAAATACTCATGGTAGAATGAGGACATTCTATCTTATCACAGGATGGCCGAAATGTTAACTGTTCTTTTTTGTAAACTTAACTGAGTTATTCAAATAGTCTTGCTTTTTACATTTTCTTCTGAATACGATACAAGATCTCAGAATCACGTGTATGTGCTTCTTCCAATATTATTGTTAAAAGTATATATTTTAAAAGTTTAAGGTTCTTAGTTTTAGTTGCATTACTTTGTTTATGTTTTAAAGTAATTTTATCCTAATCATTCGTTTTTCTATAAAAATCTGACGAATTAGAATACGATACAAGATCTCAGAATCACGTGTATGTGCTTCTTCCAATATTATTGTTAAAAGTATATATTTTAAAAGTTTAAGGTTCTTAGTTTTAGTTGCATTACTTTGTTTATGTTTTAAAGTAATTTTATCTTAATCATTCGTTTTTCTATAAAAATCTGTCGAATTATTAACTGAGTGTTTTTATATTGTATAACGGAGTTTTTCAAATAGTTTTGTTGCTTACAATTTCTGAATATAAGATGAATTTTAGTATCATGTGTCGATAGATATGTAGTTCTTGCAATACTTTTGTTTATTTAAAAATATTTAGGTACTTAGTTTATGTTATATTTAATTTTCCTTTTATATTGTACTTTTAAAGAAATTTTATCCTGAAAGTCGTTTCTCTCCTGTACTGAGAATTAGACGAATCATTATATTTTGTATAAAAGTCTAGAGGAGTGATGGTCACATCACACCCTTCTTAATTTTCCTCAAACACTGTTGATGGTTGTCTGGGGTCAGACAAATGTCAGAATGGCCGACTGTTAGCGTCTGCATTTTTAATATCTCTGGCACTGACAGGTGACAGGTGACATAAACGTCATGCGACAGGTGTCAGGCATAGAAGCTGTCAACGGTGAGTGAGATTGTCATTGTGAGTTTGGGAAATTGGCGGGAGTGCATGGCACTCGCGCCCTTTTGTGAAAAAGTAATTAAAACAGCTGCTTAATGTATTAATCGAGTATTATTTTCTAACAGTTCTAAGAGACATTTATATGCTCTTTTATGAATAACCAATATCTTTAGTTGAAAAAATAAAAGTGCAAAATATATTCCGTGTTTCGGTAACATTACCTGCGCCTCGCGCGCCCGCCATCCTATCCCGGGATCAGGTGAACTACGTTCTCACTAGCGAATCTATAGTCGTTACTAAATTTCGATATGCAACTGTTGAGTGTGACTTATTAGTTACTATTTTTCTTAAAATTGCAAAGAAATAAGACCCACAACACGACATCACATTTTTTCATTCGCGCCATTACCGCGCCGCGGTTTAGTACGCGTTCTGTTTTCAAACTTGAAATTTTCTCATAACGATTGGAACGAACGTTGACTACCAATTTTTATCTATTTTGCTCCCATCGACGTAGTATTTTTATTTTAGTTCTGTCGATACACATATACACTGGATGAGCTGTTGCATTATTTGTGTTTCTTGACCTGTCAAACTAGTTATTTCACCCAATTCTAAAACTAATAATTCTAAACTACAAACATGGAAATGTATCATGTACTTATGGTTTTTATGAACAGTGAAATGCAAAGGTGTTATAGAAATTTAAAAGAGAATTGTCGTACTATGTGAGAACGACATTGTAGAATCAGATCTGTTAGGCTAGAGTTGCCAACTGATCTGTTTTCCCAGGATATGTCCTGATTTTTGGAGTATCCTGGATACTTTTTGAGTAGTGTCCTGGGTTTTTAAAGCATCCTGGTTTTAAAATTCACGCGCTACTACTGCTTCCAGTCTTAAATTTAATTGAAGATACTCTTATAAACAATTGTAACTATTACTGTTTTCATTACGTAAACATCATATTATTACTGTCAATTAACTGCTGCTCTAATACTAATACTGCGCCTTGTTTTTAAACCAAATTGCCTTGGTATTTCCACCTTGAAATCGTCGTTTTCTATATTTGGGAATGACAACCCTAATTTAGGCCGCGTCGTGGACATTTAAAAAATAAATATTTTCAGATGAAATGAACGTTTAGTTTGCGACTGTGAAGTGTGTGCGGTGTGTGCGGTGTGTGTGTGTGTGTGTGTGTGTGTGTGTGTGTGTGCTTGTGTGTGCTTGTGTGTGCGTGGAGTCACCTGTCCGGGGGATACCTGCGTATCTCCATCTCCTCCTGCGGGCGGCGCGCCGTGTTGTCGGGGAACACCAGCTCGGCCTCGTCCACGTGCGGCACGAGCCCGTTGAGGTAGTCGCGGAACTTCTTGAGCGCCGCGTAGAACGGCACCTTGTCGGCGGCGCGCGGCAGCTGCGCGCAGCGCGCCGACGACGACGGCATCACCCACATGTACTGCGGCACACGCACGCACACACACACACACGTAGGTACAATTATCACCACATTGTCACTAATATTACGCAAAGCGACACGCCTCCCCCGGGCCCCGCCGCGACGCAGGGGCGAGCCGAAAGGTGTTGTTGTGTGTGTGTCGGAAAATATCAACTTGTATGTGCCCTCCCCCCCATCCAATCGCTGCGCCCTACGCCGCATGCGCACCCACACCCATACATAGGTACAACATTATAGATGGACAATCAATCCGGTGCTGGGTGGTTAAACTCTATAAAATCCTGCCATTCTCGGGTTTAAACTTGGGTTTAGACCCGGAAATAGCAAGCTTTTATCGGGTTTAATTCCAAGCACCGCGGTTTCACTTTGGAATTCCCGCGGGAATTCCGGGATGAAAGTACCCTATGTCCTTCTCTGTATCTACCCCTGACAGCGTGCATGTGAAATTTCATGACGATCTGTTGAAAGACGTGAAAGCGTAAAAAACAAACAAACTCACTTTCGCCTTTGTATAGGTAATATTAGTAAGGATGACATGTAAGCGTGGCGTGTGTCTGTGTGGTGGTGTGCGTGCGTGTGGCGGGGGCGGGGGGCGGGGGGCGGGGGGCTGCAGCGGTACTGACGGTGTTGGTGCCGGCGATGGTGTCGGGCTGCTTGCCGAAGCAGAAGTCCTTCTTCCCGGAGAACACCTCGTAGATGAGCTTCCCGTTGAACACGGCCACCTTGGGCCGGCAGCGCTGCAGCTTGGCCAGCAGCAGCGCGGAGCCCTCCTTGATCTCGCGCCGCGTCAGGTCGGCCGAGCCCTTGGTCGCGCGCCCCACCATGTTCGTGAACCCGATGCCGAAGTTCAGCAGCTGCGGAGGCGCACACACACACACAGTCAGCCCAACGATCACTACAACTTAATTTATTTACTCAGAAAAAAGTACAAAATTAATGTTTCATTTTGGTACCAAATGAACTTCTATTTCATTCTACTCACTAACACAATAATCTTCAACATCTTAAAAGACAAAATCTACTTTCAGTGCACACTGTAGAGGCACCACTCTGCAAAAACCATGTCTTCTAGGATATTATTGTTATGGAAAAATTTACCGCCAAGCTTTGTTTTTCTTGTAGCAAAGTGATATTTCCCGACTCTGCTACAGCTGAGCCCTTCCTAAATGGTATAAAAGGACGAAGCGTCAGCATAGTCGTCCTTATACCAACAAAACGGTTATTTCCTATTACAGCCGAGATTTGTTTTACTTTAGTACCTTTACTTTAGACCTTGTAAATAATTATGTACTTTTCTGTGAGTGAATAAAAAAAAATTGTATTTTTCTCTTGCCAAAACAAAATAATCCAATTAACCACTAGCACCAATAAACAGAGTGCGCTAGTTGTTCCATAAATTAAAAAAACTTGTACCTTAGGTGCTGGTGATAGAACTGGTGGTATGTAAATTATATTAATAGGCTTAGTGGCTAAATTTTAACTTTTAGGCCGTCATGTAGATAGAATATAAAGCAACATTATTGGACGTGTTTTTTTTTTACGTAACCAAAAAATAACGGCTATATACATTGAGTCTGAAGCGTGACGTCACGATCCGGTACAGTGTATACACTATACAGGGTTATGACATCACGAGCCCACCACTCTTAACCTTTAACCCGCATTATCTGAGTATAATTTCATAAATTAAAAAAGCAATGTCTATGGTTTTTCATTATTCATTATCACTAGTGTGTGAGGGTGAGTGTGTGTGTGTGTGGGGTGGGTGGGGTGGGGTGTGGTGAGTTCACCTTGTAGTCCTCATCGGCGCTCATCTGCTCGCGCGTGAGGCCCGACAGGTAGAGGCACTTCCAGAAGTGGTTCCCGGGGCCCGCGTAGTGGTGGCCCTTGTACGCCGCGAACAGGCCCGGGTTGATGCCGATCTGCAGCACACGCACGCACGCACGCACGCACACGTTAGGTACACACTACTACAGCTCGACACCGGTATTCACGCTAATATTACAAAAACTTCAAGTTTGTAAGTTTGGATGTAGGGGTATTGGCTAATCTCTGGAACTACACCAATTTTAATGAAACCGGTAAGCCGTTACAAGGACTAGTATAGACAAACAGACAGATAGATAGATAAAAACAACTTGGTTATCAGTGGATAGTAGTGTAAATGTTTTAGATTTTGAAAATTAATAAAAAGTTCTGCAGTTTGCAGAATATAGGAAGCTTGTGTCTAGTGCTAGTAAAACAATTGATCTTACAACTATAACAACATAACAGCTATCCTATTCCCGCAGTTTCGCTCGTGTTCACATAGTTTTTGTTGTTTCTACTCCTCGGGAACAATAAGTGCTTTTTTCTGTATTAAAGGTACACCTTTTTCGTACCCCTGACAATGTGTATGCGAAATTCTATGAAGATTCTTTGAAGATAGATTATATTTTAGGCATAGAAATTAAGTACATCTTACTGTTTCCTTACAGAGCGACAGCTTTTTTAAATAAAACTTAAAAAAAAAACATGGCCAGAAAAAAGCCCGCGACTAACCGACCGCCTCCCCGTTGATTTGAAGCCTATTAAAGTGGATCGATACGGTTAGGTTTCACGCGAATTTCAATACCTAGTTTCTCACACTGTTTTTTTTTTTTAACTTAATAAGTATTATTTATTGTTACTTTCGTGAATTCGATTGCGGTATTCCTGAATACATTTTGCGAGGCCCTCCCGCGGGAGGCCCTCCCGCGGTGGAGCAAAAAAACCGATTTCGTTCATTTTAACTGACAAAAAAGGAAGTTATTCACCGGAATCAGAAAATTGAGTTGACCAATTCGACCCCGTGTATGTAATATTATTGGAATTGCACAATATTCGCATATGATAGTCTGTCTACGTGAACCAAATTTTTGATTCAGTAGATTTTAAGAGTGTTAAGTGTGTACCAATCACCAAAAAAAAGCTTTTTACATATTGACCTATACCTGAATAATATAAAAAAAAAACCGAAAAGATTGCAAACGGCACCCAAGGAATGCCTCTGAGGCTCGGGGCCCCTTGGGCTGCGAGGCCGCAGGCGGTGGCCCACGCCGCGCCGCGCCGCCCGCGTGTAACGTCGCCTGTGCGCGTTGACACCGCATGCAACGCAACACGTGAGCAGGGCGGTGCAGTATAGAGACTAGAGTGCAGTACGTATAGTAGAGTGGAGTGTAGTGTTGACCGTACTCACAATGACGATGTCGAGGTTCTCGGCGAGGTGGTCGGGCAGCGTGCGGCGCGCCACCTCCTCCTCGCTCATGCCGTTGAACCGGTCGTGCTTCTTGCGCTCCTTCACCGGCCGCGGCGCGCCCTCCGCCGCCTCCGCCGCGCCGCCCTCCACCTTTATCTCCATGCTGCAACACCGCGAGAAGGCACTCACCGCACTGGCCAACGATGCTAACGCTACGATTACAACTAGGCCTATCACTAATACGCTTCTTTAAACGTCGCGCCCCGCGCACCGCGCACCGCGCACCGCGCACCGCACCCCGCCGCCGCATAGCGGCGAGCCTAGAGGTGATAGCGGTGTGGGTGTATGCTTACATTTAAAAAAACCAGCAACGTAATTCTGTTCGATTGCAGTGGTCGGGACTCGGGATTCTCTCTGTCCGTCCCCGTATATCCTATATTATGTATGATCCTACTACTATAACTGCGAATAGCAATAAATCGATATTTTAATCGAAGGCTATGTTTTCGGTTTTCATGTACATATTTGCCTGTTTGTTACCTTGACTAGATCTTATAAATCAAATTATTTTCGGCTCAAAACTCAAACGTGACAAACTTGAGACTGTAAGTTAGACTTGAGTTGAAATTCATGTTTGTAAATAGTGGCCTTGGAATACTAATTATAAACTTTTTAACAGATTTCAGAAAATAAAGTCGCGAGCACGGGCTGTTGTTTTATTATAGTTTTTTTTTATGTTTTCTGTAATCAATAAGGATGGGCCGAAATTCGTTTTACACTCGGACTAACCGAACTTCGCTATTCGGCCGAAATTCGGTTCAAACGCCGAATATTAGGTAAAAGAGATGTCTACTAAAATAAAGAACTTCGTCCTAAAACCTCAACTGTTTTGACAAAAAAAAAATATTTTGCGCTGTGTCGGTATTTCTTGCCAAATTTCATGATTCAAGGTCAACTGGGAGTGTTATACCGCATATCTTTTGATTGCGTCGACTCCGGTTCAGACTCATGTGTACACAACATGCATGATATTTGTATTTAATTACTACCTATTTACGACAATAATGTGTAACATCCGGTTTAGCGAACCTTTAATAAAAAAAAGAGACTCCGACAAACCAAATTTAAAAACTACGACTTCGACTTCGGTAATACCACATAAATTCTACTATTGCGGGACTCTTAGCATCTAATACGTATTCATTGGTCCCACTTATGGTTAGTATAAAGGTGGTCACACACAACAAAGGCGTGACGTCGGCAGATGGTCGCGGCGCGCGGCGGGCAGGTGCCGGGCGGGGCCAGTGAGCGCGGCTCTCTTATCTAGCGGTACAGTCACCATCAGAAATATGCAAGCACTCTTGACAGTCGTCAAATGTTACTGCAATCAGCTCAGCGACACTCCATTGAACTGATTCAAGCAGGTACTTCCCACAAGTAAAGACGGCCGGCTTGAACGTACACGTGTTGTGCGTGTGTGCGTATCGCAAGGTTGACAGCGAGCTGACAGCGGCTATCAGCTGTCAGAGAATAATTGTCACGTGTAGATTCTACATGTGTACAACTATACATGAAGAGATTTTTATTATTAAGAAACATTGTCATTGGAAAATTATAATTATAGACGCCATTATTAAAGAAGAAGAAGAACTTTCCTTGGTCTTTACTAAGGCCATTTTCGCGGGGTATGAGGAGGCATGAAATTGGTGGGAGGCGGAGTGTCGTTTCATGATATTGTTCTCTCTACTCTAATCTTTGTTGCAATAGTGGATAAAGTAAATTCAAGTGCTGGCACATATTTCTGGCGGCGAATGTACGTACAGATTATCGCGGCCAGTCTCGTTTCGCGATATCTCCGCACAGTTCCCCCGGAGAAGTGGGCAGATGTGCAGTAGGTACCACTGGAGGCAGATGTACATACAATTTCGCGACAAAGACCACTATTTTCGGTCACCACTCTTTATTCTGAACGATTATTTTAAATTGGTAAGAAATATCGCATACATATTGAGTGTGAGAAGAGGTCATCTGAGGTCGTATATAGCGGCCAGGTCAGGTCAGGATACCTGAAAACTGGAGGTCTATCTACCCCTAGAGTACATGTAACTACTTGTTTTACTATACTGTGTTTATATCTGAAGTAGCCGACTTGCCGTAATTTTTGTTAATCCTACTAATATTACCTATAAATGTGAAAGTGTGGATGTTTGTTACTCAATCACGCATAAACGGTCGTTCAGGCCGATATGAATGAAATTTGGCATGCACGTTGTCAGGGGTACAGAGAAGTACATAGGGTACTTTTTATCTCGGAATTCCCGCGTGAACTCTGAAATTACCGCGGGTGAAACCGTGGGGCACAGCTAGTAATAAATAATTCTTTGTAGCCTTTTGGAACTAACTGTATATAAAATCTGTAGGTTATGTCTGTCTGTGCACGCATTCTGTGGAAACTGCAGAACGGATATTAATTATTAAGACAGACAATATACCTACTATAATTATATTAATGAATTCCAATCCGGGGCTTGGAACCACATCTAAAACAAGATATTTTGTTAGCTGCCACTACTTTAGGTATTTGTGACTTCTTTAGTCTTTACGTGTCTCTCCAAATAATTTAAGTAGAGATAGAAACATAAACATTTCTCTTCGCTCCAAACCCATTACGAATTACGTCCGCTTCCTCAATTTTTTGCAGCATCTAGCCATCTAAGTTATAACAACTACCCAGCTAGCGCATTGTAATATGCATAAAAGTAAGGTATCAGCGTGGGGCCTAGCTAAACGAAGACTGGAAAAAAACTCCGGTCACTGAGTGTCGGTCGCGCACGTACGGCTCGCGGGGAGCGCTACGTTTCAGGCAAGCCATAGGCAGGCCATTTAGGTAATGCAATGCGGTGCCAAAGAGTATAAGCTGTTATTCCGTAAAGAAGCGACACTGTTCGCCGCCGACTCCGTGCCGGCCCGCCCCGCCCCGCCCCGCCCCGCCATGCACAGCTACAAGCCATGAGATGCCGCTGTGTGCGCGCGCCCGCACGCGCACACAGCCCAGTGCCCGTGTGCACACGAGCCGCCCGCTTGTAGTTGTAGTAGGGAGTTAAGTCGGTTCTCTTTTACGACGACGACGAGGCGCGTTGGACGAGCACGGAGATTAGGAAAAAAGAACAGCCAACATAATTACTACGAGTATACGTCGTCGGTATCTTCCAGTGTAGGTACTAACGCCTGCCTAGTTCTAGCCCCGTCACGTTACTCAGTAAGTTTTTTGTGTTATTTATTACCTAGAATTCGATACACGAGTCAAAAGACGTTTCCGATAGATCTAGCTTATTTTTGGAGAACATTCAACTGCAACTTTTTTCTTTCATTTCAACGACCGCTCTCCGGATTTCTATTCATTTTTTTTCCAGACAGCATCAAATCGAACTCTCAGAATTTCGAATTGCCCACAATTACACTTTTTTTTTTGTAACGGAATATTACTAAAGGAATGAAATGTTTAAGTCGTGATAATAACATCCCATCAAAAACATAAATGTGAAAGTGGGAGCCGAAGTTAGTGCTTAGTTGTCGACTTCGCTGACAAAAGAATTGATATCTAAATAGGTGCCAAGTTCTGTAGATAATCCTGAAATATATTCAAAGGAGCATAGAACTTGGCTAGTTTTCACACACCAGTTATCTTATATTTGGCTAAAAACTATAGTATAAATATTTTTGATATTGGCTTGTTTTTACCAGCAAACTAAATATTGAAGGGGTGAGATCTATTGACCTTACAGTATAAAAACAGTAATTTGCTCATAATAATATAAAAAAGATACATAATTTGACTAGCTAAAGATAACTTTAATGTGAAAACTAGCCGAGTTCTATGCTCCTTTGAATATATTTCAGGATTATCTACAGAACTTGGCACCTATTTAGATATCAATTCTTTTGTCAGCGAAGTCGACAACTAAGCACTAACTTCGGCTCCCACTTTCACATTTATGTTTTTGATGGGATATCACTACTTTTTGTACAGAAATTACTAGTAGGTATTATAGGTACTTGTTCATAATAAAATTAATACCAAATGGTCTCTGTTAATCTATTGTATTTCAATCCGTTTACGGGGTAGTAAGTATCTACTGAAACTAATATGTTTGGATTTAAAACAAATCAAGGTTTTATGGTTTTACGGTATTCTACTCGTTTTATAAATATAATACCAACTATGTAAAGACACATAAACATATACATAAATATGTAAAGACCATAAAATCCAAAGACCGGCTGTCATCAATTTTGATTGATGATTCTTACATTACAGGCAGAATAAGTAAGGGTTCGTGTAATATTACACACAGTGCTGCTCGCCAGTTGTCAGCTTGAACTCGGCTTATCATGCTACAGCGTGTATAGATTCAATAGATCAAATAATAAATAAAACAAACACGAATAAAAATAGTTACATTTATAATTAAAACGTATTTTCCTTACATTTAAAGAAAACACCGCATGCAGTAAAATATTTTAGAGACATGACACTACAACTCTTGTCGACAGACAGCACCTGTATAAACGATTATATTTTTTTTCCCTGATCCTGTATCGCTCCTATCGCGTGACGTACTAACGAGTGAAGAATCAGAGCTTCTATTTGAGAATACGTGATTCATATTGACATGTTTATGTCAAATAGTTTTTGAATTATGACGGGGTCAAAAGTTACACACGGTGCTGCTCGCCAGTTCTGTTAGCCTGAACTTGGCTTGACACGCTACTGCGGGTCTAGATATATAGGTCACAATATTATTGTATATTAACAGAAATGGATAAATGAATCGGAAAAGAAAAACTTTTTACAGAAATTATTAGTAGGTACTTAAAATGGTTTTTGTCAATTTAGTTTATTTTTCTGCGTTTCCGTGGTAAAACTATCTTTTTTGTGTTTTCTGTATTTTCTTGGATGTTTAAAATGTTTGAGTGAATTGCCCATTCAGTATCGGGATTTTTTTTTTTACGCGTTTTCTGTTTATAGTTAATTTGGCCAAGTTAGGGCGGTATAACGGGCGCAGTCGGTTGTACTCTACAATAGAGCTCTCTTGTGCCTTGATTTGACTTGGATCTAAATTGATAAGATGTACTCCATCTAAGGTTTTAACTCTGGAAAGTCCAACGTAAATAATTTGGTGTAACGTAAAAGTGTCACCCACCAGTAATTCGATTGTACGACTCATTGTACAATGTAGGTACCTACGTAGTAAATAATTAATATTTAAGACGATCAAGACGAAGACGACACTAAAAGAATACACTAGAAGACCCGGTGAACTTCATATCATCTACAAAGACAACCAAGTGACACTATTTTTTATTTCTAAAATGATAAAAGAGATCGGACTTCACTTCATCAATTCTTTTGCGACAAGTCAAAATCAAAGTCATAGTCAAATCGTTTAATCAAATTTGACCAATAATGTGTATCTTATTGACGTCAATAAAATTACAGTTATTATGACAGCAGCCAGCACCCATAAAATATCCACCCTTCACAGCTTCCTAGCGCTATGGCTGAAAAGAAAAAGCTGCGCAACAAACTCCAGTAGCACGATATATTATGTCACCATGCGCATAAAGGAGCATATTGAGGACCTAAGCCTCCTAGAAGTCGAAGTAGAATCGCAGCTATTGAAGCATCTTCCATAACTTTGCCTATATCGGCTAAATCTTGCACAGTGTATATGACTGCAATTATACAGCTGCCTTTTAAATCCATGTTGCCATTCCAAGTAAGAAGAATTGCTGGATTATGCCGTTAATGTAACGAGATTCTTCTGTACTGTCGTAGCCTGAAATTTTTGAGGAGGTCAAAAATTTATTGCACAATACACAATTTCATTGCACACTAGCTGTTGCCCGCTGTTTTACCCGCGCTAATTTTCGAGTTTCCTTAGTAATTCCGGGATAAAAACCCCTACCCTACCCTACCCTATGTCGCTCAGGAAACTCGCCTACATGTATATCTCTATATTGGAGTCAAAATCATCTAGACAGTACCTGTACAGTTTCTGTTCGAGGATTATACGTCGCACTCGTAGGCGGACGAAAGAGCCAAATAACCGTCTCTATCCAGGAGCAGTTTTATTCTTGAATAGGAATTATTTATTCATCATTTTTACATACAGAACTTTCTTTGTCAAATGTGAATAATATGTAATGGATATTTCCGTGAACTGATGAAAATATTCACAGATATTCATAAATTATATACGTATTACGTCGTACGTAAAACAAACGCTGATTTACTTTTAACTTGAGAATAGCTAGTTTTATACGTATAAACCATAAAAAATTCGTGCTGATAACGAAAGTATTAATTGTCAATGTTTGACTCAGTTTAATGGAGTGACGTAAAATACATCATTAAGAATATTTAAAAATTCTGATTAGCCAGTAGCATACTACAATACTTAACTTTGTTATATTACCTTCTTGATTGGAAAAATCTAAAAACTTAAATTATTGATAATTATCATTTTTTTTTAAGTTTTTCCAGTTTTCAGATTTTTCCCTTTGTTTACGCCTAAAAGTCTACCTTGATGCCAAATATCAAGTTCCTAGGTCATCTGGAAGTCGGTTATAATTTTGGTCTATAGGTCAGTCAGTGATAAAAATCACGATTTTTGGACGTTAATATCTAAAAGCCCGTATGAGGTGTGCTTATGAAATTTGGAGCACATGTTTATCTCGCGAGTCTTAATACATGAGCCAAATTTGACATGTTTATGTTAAATAGTTTTTGAATTATGGGGGGGTGAAAAGTGGCTCCAAATGGTTCGTGTAATATTACACACGGTGCGGCTCGCCAGTTCTGTCAGTTTGAGAACTTCGGCTTGACACGCGCCCGCGTGTCTAGATAGAGTGACTGGGAAGATATCGAGCAAATCTGAAAGAATGTATCAGAAGTCGTTCGAAGAGGAATGTACCGACCACGTCTTCAAGAGGGCACCCTCAAGAGCGATAAAAGATTAAATAAATAATAATTATTAATGTGGAAGACGCAAAAGGTTATAAAATCTGAGCAAATGGATATCCGTAGTTGTGGCAGTAAGTCTCAGAATATTGAAGTATATATACACCCCAAACCATTTTAGGTTGGTACTTTTGCGGGTAAAGCAAATTAAGTATCCTTATTTTATTTTTGGTTAAAAAATTGTATCAGACCATTCAACTTACTTATTAACAGATGATAAAATGAACCATATATAACTACACGGTTTCTTTGCAAGTGTGGTAATTATTGTCATGATACGAGCGGGTCGGTAGTGACCAGAGTCCCCTCCCCCCACCTTTTCACCCTCCTCAAGAGCTATAGTACTTCGGTGTTAAAATCAACCAACGAACTGTCGTTCCGGTAAATACGTGCGCGGTGGTACTGCGTTTCACATTCTTTGTGATCGAGGTCCAACCATCGCCCATCGCAGACATCCCGATATAGTGTTCCCGAGATTGATCTCCCCCACGCGTTGCTCGTAGATAAAAACAGGAGGGCACATGGTTCGTTTGTTTTATACACATTCTTTGCGAATAACTTTTCAAATGTCAAAAATGTCCACCTGTGGAAGAGATGGCATCACAAGAGCGTCGCGTCGCGGGCGCGCCCGCGCGTGGCGTGGCGGTGTGGGCCACAGTTCCGCGGCGCGACTCCACCTTGATCCGATTATTTCGCCGGGATTTTTGGCTAACGATAGCGCGGCCGAGCGGCCATCGGTTCCGGGACAGAAATACTCGCCGCCGAGTAAACAGCGCGTGCCGCCCTCGCCGCCTCGCCACAATACCACCACGACTATGCACTAGCTGCTCCCCGTGGTTTCAACCGCGGTCATTACACAGCTTGCGCGGAAATTCCGGGATAAAAAGTACCCTATGTTCCATTCCAGACTATAATAATCTATCTCCGCGCAAAATTCCATTCGATTCCGTTCAGCCGTTCTAGCGAGATTAAGTAACAACCATTCGTCCATCCAAATTTTCACATTTATAAACTGACTGATCTCCGTGATGTCACCCGCGTTCATTTCCTTATTCCAGGGAATTCCGGGATAAAAAGTACCCAACGTCCTTTTCTGTACCCCTGAAAATGTGTAGGTATGTATGGATAAACGCTTGGACATTGCCACACAGCGCCACCTGGTACCAAACTAAGCAGAGCTTGTAATGCGAGTACCAGGCAACTGATAGGTACTTATCATACACAATACTTTTTTGTTGTAAATACGTAGTAGCAAGCACCCAAATTGATCACTTGAACTCCGAGGCGGATATCGAACCCGCGACACCTGGCGTAGCGACCAGGTTCACTTGTACCACTATAGTATCTACAGAGAACGATCAAGCTATAGTTTGTCTTTGCCTCACGTCGTGCTCGCCAAACATGATTTCCATAAATATACAATTTAGATTAGACACACGGATACACGTCCACCTAATCATTACTATCCTAATTATTATAAATGCGAAAGTCAGTTTGTTTGTTTGTTATGCTTTCACGGCTAAACGGCTCAACCGATCGCCACGAAATTTTGCTTACATGTTTTCAGAGGTACAGAGAAGGACTTTTTATCCCGGAATTCCCACGGGAATTTCGAAATTAACTAGAACGAACTAACGAAGAAACTACATTTTTTGGGTACTACCTACACGTTGTCAAGGGTAGGTACAGAAAAAAATATAGGGTAGTAAGTATTTTCATCTCGGAATACCCGCAGGATCTCCACTAACGCGGGTGAAATCGCGGGGAACAGCTAGTCTACCTATAAATCCAAATGTGAGTTTGTTTGTTTGTTACGCTTTCACGCCTCAACTACTCAACCGACAATGCAATACACGTGGTCAGGGGGTAAGGGGGTACATAGGATAATTTTTATACCGGAATTGAGGCGGGAACTTCGAAATTAACGCGAGTGCAACCGCGGGGAACAGCTAGTACAATACAATATCAATCTGTATGACTATTTGTTGCGAGCGAAATTTGTTGTATAGTACGTATACCTACCTAATATTCAACTGAGAAAATGTTTTAAAAATGGCGCGTCGTGACCATACAACAGATAGAAGGGACAATGCATTTTAATAAAACAGATAAATCCTGGTGTCGCCGGGTGGTGATTCATCACCTAATGAAATGTATCAAAAGCCATTCTGGTTACGTATTTACTGAGGTTTTTTCAAAATTGACAGAACATCTAGTACCTATCATAGAAAGTATATTTTGGGATGTCAGCAAAAGTATGAGTAATTGCTCATAACAGTAACGCGTCTGCTCTACATTGCGTCTCTAGTAAGGTATATTGTTTTCTCTATGGTCGCGGCGGACTTCGCTCCTATAAAATCTGCTATAGGTATAAAATACGCTATATGCGTGCCAAAATTATAAGTTCCATTGAGGCAATCATGCGCGGTTAGTTCAGTCACAAGACATGTGAACAATGATAAAAGTGTTTTATCTAGTATAGTATTATATTATCTGTGGTTTAATATTGTGAAAGAATAGCCATATACGTATTATAAAATTTTAGGACTCAAATATCATCTAAAAAACTATATAAATACATAAATGTCTACATGAGACGACACACTGGTACCCTATTACTGTTAGTTTTATTTTTTAATGGTAGGATAGTTTTTCAAGTTATTAAATTCAACAAATTTTCTTATTTGTTTTATTGTGTAAATTAGAAAACAGGAAGGTTATTTGTGCTCCCGCTAAAAAGAAATCACGGAATGAGCGGTTTTATTTTTACCAGCTTGCCTTCTCTAGTGTACTCGTATGTCTGTGGCCCGCGCCCTGATTTGTTTGTCTCCGATGCCTTAATTGCTCGTAATCCGTGGCCTGCGCCAGGCGGCGCCGCGCGGCGCGCACTAGAGTTAAACGGCGTAATTGCCCGCGATTCGATGGGAACGCTTTTTTGGTGGCCATTGTTTTCCACGTTTCTGATAAAAATGGTCGGAAAGAGACATTACGTTATCACTTTAGATTATCCAAGGAGCATGCAAAAGATAGTACTGTAAAATATACATGACTAGCTGTTTTCTCACGCGTGAATTTCAGTTCTCCCTCGGGAACTCCAAAGAGTATCCTACGATACTCGGGATACCGTAGCTTCCCATCAGTAAAAATATTTTTTAAATCAGTTCGGTGACTCAGTTTGTAATCCCTTCATATCCAAACAACTTACAAATTTTACCGCTTTGTATAATAATAATTAGTATTGATAGTTGATAGTAATGAAGATGAGACAGTTGGTAAACTCAGTGCACGCCGCCGGCTGCCTGATGGTTTTTAGACTCATAACTGAAATTAAACCTATAGGTTTCTATGAAAATTACAAATCTCACTGGGCGGAATCACAATAAAGCTCACCAGAAAGAGTCACTAGAAGGGAGAGTTTAACTCCATTAGGGTTATCTATAATATAGTAATCGTAATCTGTCATCTCCGCACCGCATCGCTCCGCTCCGCACTGGGCGACGAGCCGAACGCTATAAATTGCTAAATTTTAAGTTTTAATTAATTAGTCGTAATAAAAATGTTCACTTGTTCGGGCGAGTTAATTGATCTGATTTATTTCACAACTCCTTTTCAGGCCGCTAACGAAGCCGCCTCTCTCGGCTTTATAACTACGTAACGCACAGGTCGCCAGCACACGAGCCCCCTTAGCCCGGTTGGCAATCTATAATCGTTATAGAAAACTAAGCAACGTGTCATGATATTGTCACGTGTGGTCACGAAAAATTGTACTTTTGATTGGACGATTAACTGACTGTTCATTAGTTTTCTATAACGATAATAGATTTTCAACTAGACTAAGTAGGGAGGAATACCGTTCTTGGGTTACCCTGAAACGGATGAGTGTGGCGACGGTGGTGGCCGGGGTCCCGTCGCCCCCGTGCAAGTGGGTCGCGGCGCGTCGCGCGCGGATCGCTAATTCGGGCGCGGGGTCACCGCCCTCCGACACCCTGCCCCCGCCGCCCCGCGCCCCCCACGCTTCGACACGACACGTCCCCCACCTCCTCACCCGCCGCCCCGCTCGCGCCCACTAATTGTGTCGCCGCACTGCATTCGCCGTAACGCGGGGAACACGTGTCCGCGATGTTCTATAGGATGCCATTAAAGTGTTATCATTACGCGTTACCTTCGGAGTTTATCCTGGCGGCGGGGCGCAAACGATTACCGTCTGTACTGTGTTAGCAATAGGGGCGAAGTCGGCGGGCGCGCGTCTCCCGCGCGATACGAGCGCGAGCGTGCTGGCCCTTCGCAACGGGTACCTACTCCTCTACAGGAAAACGGTTCGCAGCGTTATCGCGGCGCGGCGGGGCGTGCGTGGAAATCTTTGGCATTGTATTATACTTATTATTAAGTTGCGATCCGCCGCTTGAATAATACTCGCAGTACGTAGCCGTGGAGGTTCGACGGCGTCCATCGGCGTGGTAGTCTGTACGGTGCGGCTACAGACGACTCGCCGTGCCGTGTGCGCCCGCGCCAGGGCGCTCGGCGGAGACCGGTGACGTCACCGCGACCAGAATAGACCGCCCGCGCCCGTATTGCGTGCGCCGTGCGGTGCTCGAGGATTGGGAAACAATCGCAGCCATCGCCCGCTCGCGGCACAGCGGCACAGCCTCACTACCCGCACAGTTGGGCGGCTGTTACTAGCTGTTCCCCGCGGTCTCACTTGCGGTAATTTCGGAGTTCCCGCGGGCATTCCGAGACAAAAGTACCGACTTTACCCTACATATTTTTTTCTACCTACCCTCCACAACGTGTAGTATGCAAAATTTAATACAGTTTCACCTGCGTCAATTTTGGAGTTTTCACAGGAATTTCGGGATAAAAAGTAGTCTATGTCCTTCTCTGTATCCCTGAGAACGTGTAAGCAAAATTTCATCACGATCCGTTGAGCGTAAAAGCGCAACAAACAAACTCACTTTCGCATTTATAATATTAGTAAGGATTAATTTATAATGTTTTGGCATCTGGAGTGTTTGGATTGTGTTATTGGGACGCGTGTTATGGGCAAGGAATGCAGTAGTTGGTCATAGTGAATAAGGGCCCAGTTTGCGGTATCGAAGTGAGACACTTCAGTGGTTTGGTGCGATCGTGTCTTGAAATAATTTAAATACAATCTTAAAATACAACTGTGTACACAAATTACGGCTCCGTCTATGTATGTACAGTCAACATCCTATATACATATAACCACTTTTGACAGTTGTCGAATTTTACAGCAACAGTAGTAATATTCAACGTACGCGCCTCAAATGACACAAGTGTTTACATGGTTTTGATGCCGACTGTATCTATTCGATTTCCAAAACGAACATCTTAATTTTCCTTGTGTGTGTAAGTGTAATCCCTAGTTTTGTGGCCGCACTCACAAACTTGCAGTAATACGTATAGTTAACTGAGGCGGCATCGGCCGTTGTCCAACTGTACAGATTGTAGCACTGTGCGTAGTCGGGGCGAGCTCCGGCGGCGGGCGGCGCGGGCGGCGGGGCGCGGGGCGCGGGGGCCGGCCCTGCTCGATACCGGCCGCGGCCGGCCACTGCGGCGAGTGGCGACCCTACCCGAGTCCAGACCTTGTTCACTGGCTAACTTTCGCCTCGCTCGGGACTTGTGTATTTCCATCGGGAACTCTTTAATATGCCCCGCGATATAAAGTACCTATCTTGCAATGCTACGCTTACCGAACCCCAATTTCCTACACACCATCACTTCCTTCACACCACTTCATTCGAATTCGTAGGAGGCAAATATTGTACAAAAATTATGTTTTTCCTTCAAAAAATATTTAACGTACGAGTACGGCCTTGTTACAGTTTCATAATAACGCTTGATTGATACTTTCACACACCAGGGTTGCCACTGGCACTTGCCCTATCTAACCCGAGCTCCCCACTCCTGCCAGATGAGGTTCGCTTACGGACAACCCTAGGGCTCGGTCAGTGGAGAAATGTGCAATCTTCACGTCTCACGAAAGTGAAGAGCGTTTTTCAAATTTCGCAGAAATCAAGTTAATTGTTAACTTCAAAATATGTGAAATAAAGCTGAAGAGTTTTAGCTCCAATACTTCTAAGTTTGAAAGAGTGGTTACATCGAATCGACTCCTTGGACGTCCAGAGAAGTAGGCCTACAGACTTGACCTGACCGGACATACTAAACATGACCTAACGCACCTGAAGGCCCTGGCGAGCGATCAGTCTCCACGAATACTATACATGCTGAAAGTAGGTACTAATTAAATTTTTAATAGACGCGCTCCAAGTTCCTATATGCAGTGAAAGCGTATAGCAATCGCTGAGCTTGTACCTACAGTGCAGATACTGAGGTACAGGTACAGGCAGGCACAAAGAGCACAGAGAGCCGATCCTGCAGTCGGCTCACGCAAACGCGAAACCGCATCTCACCGCATATACGTATAGGTACCTACCTACCAACTTCGCGACGGACGAGCGCGAGCGGATTGAACCGAGTACCTATGTTAATTTATACTAGTTTAATATTATAAAGTTTGTTTGTTTGTATGAACGCGCTAATCTCAGGGAAACTACTGGTTCGAGTTGAAAAATTATTCTTGTGTTGGACGGTCCATTTATCGACGAAGGCTTATATAACATCACGCCAAGACCGACAGAGGCGGAGCGTCAATGAAAAATGTTGCAAAATCGGGAATAATAAAATTTTTCCTTTTGAGAGCTTCCGTTGCGTACCTACGGTGCGTAAATGGTTCAAGTTATGCAAAAAATAATGTATCAATGATGTTGGATGAAACCGCGGGGCACAGATAGTATTTATAATAAGTTTATTTGGTACCAAAATCATACATCAAGAAAACAATGTGGCTATCTATATATGTGGAGAGACCCTTGTCGAGACGAAAGGGTCGCTGGGACGGCCCCGTCGGAGGTACACAATGAACTAGAGTGACTCAGTCATTCTAATGGTATCATGAAAAAGACGATGATGTACAATATTCAAAGAACAAGAGTTGGCAGCGGTTACTACACTGAAATATAATACTAGATGTAACTGCTCATGGTAACATTCACTTAAATTTTGAGATTTCCTAAGGAACTCCTAACATACCTATGAATGAGAGTGTCGACAAAAATAATAATTATGGTGTCCTTATCCTAAGTTCAACTCGTCAAGTAACTAGTTCAGAAGTTACATGATCACAAACACACGCACAACCATAATATATATATAATATTATATAACTCAGCTTACAACTTGTATACAGCGCAAGTTACGAAAATTACGCGCAGAGATCATGCAGTTTAAAAAAAAAACTTTTTCATTACCAAATCGAAGATGACCTCAAATGTAAACACATCACATCGTAGGTATAATTTGAAGTTGGAAATACGTGTTTTTTTTTTAAATCTTTGCAAAAGCTATTTTAGAAACCTGTGGACATATTTTGGGAAAAAATATATATTAGCCGTTAGCTGTTTGACTTATGAGCTTTGATTGGTTCGGTCAATGATAGCTGGTGTTGATTCGACGAGTCAACACCAGCTATCATTGACCACTCGTTTTCTCGTTTTATTTAGATTTTAACTAGGTATACTCATTTTATTTATGTTGCTGATCTTCCTAAATAAGTCCTTCCTAAATAAAAAAAAATCAGTTACCTAATATCGAACTACATTTATTTTGCCTTACCTACTTGTGTACTATGCGAAATTTAATAAAAAGAAAAAGAATGAAGTTAAAACTAGAGTAGAATGCGATAGAGAACTCACCCATTCTCGTCCTTGATTTTCTTCTTGCGCCCCCTCTTCTTGGGCTGGTTGAGCATGAGATGCTGCGCGTGCGGCATCATGTGGTGCGGGTGCGGGTGCGCGTGCGGGTGCGCGTGCGGGTGGGGCGCGTGGTGCGCGTGGTGCGGGTGCGGCGGGTGGTGGTGCGCGTCGTGCGCGTCGTGCGCGTGCTGCAGGTGCGGCGCGCCGCCCGCCAGCATGGCGCACATCGCCTCCTCCTCCACGAAGGAGTAAGGGTCGTCCGCCTCGCGCTTGATGCCGGCCAGCGCGTACATGTCGTCGTCGCGCTTGCTCGCCGCGTACTGGTGCGGTGCGCTCATGTCGTACGGCGCCTCCCCCTCGCGCTTCAGCGAGTACGGGTCGCCGCCGCTGTACTTGGGGAACGGGAAGTGCTGGTGCTGCTGGTGCTGGTGCTGGTGTTGCTGCTGCTGCTGCTGGTGGTGGTGCTGGTACTGATCCGGCTCGGGGGGCGGCGGCGGCTCGAACTGCCGGTAGTGCGGCGGCTCGAGGTGCGCGGGGGCGGGGGCGGGCTGGTACGGGCGCGCCATGAGGTCGTAGCGCGGCGCGGGCGGCTCCCGGTCGTCGGGCGCGTCGGGTGCGTCGGGTGCGTCAGGCGCGTCGGGCGCGTCGTGCGCGGCGGGGGTGGCGGGCGTGGCGGGGGTGGCGGGCGTGGCGGGCGCGGCGGGCGGCGCGGCGGCGGGCGGCGGCGAGGGCCCGGGCTCCGGTGGCGGCGCGGGCGAGCCCTCCGCGCTCGAGGGCTTGCGGCGCGCCGCCTCGCCGCTGTTACTAGTCTCGTAGCCGTCGTCCTGGTTCTCTGTCGACTTCGGCTTCTCCTCGCCCTCCTCCCTGCGGCACGCGCAAACACCACACGTCAGATTACATTATACTACACCGACATCGCATATTTACACAGTCTCGACTAAAATATAAATGCGAAAGCAACTCTGTCTGTCTGTCTGGTATCTTCTATTCGACCGATCATAATGGCATTTTGCATACACGTAGTCAGGGGAACAAAAAAGGACATAGGGAACTTATTTATCCTGAACTCCCCGCGGGAATTCCGAAATTAACTCGGATGAAAGACCATCAAATCCTGCATACACTTTGTAAGAGAACATATAGCACACTTGTCATCCCGGAATTCCTACGGGAATCCAGAAATAAAAGACGCCAGCGAGGAACAACTAGTAGGTGAACAATAAGAGAACGAAACTGCCTCCGAATTGCGGTGCGGCGTTCCGGTGCTCCAGAATGCACTTAGGTAACCTTAAGACATCGTAATTACTGACCGACTGCGGCGCAGAGGCCGGTAATTTAAACAGCAATCATTTTCAATGCCCTTAATCACACACGTTTTATTTACGACATGTTATACCCGTTCCATAAACAGCGATAAAACACTCTCACGGGACGCGCACCGAGGCGAGCGCGTCTGTAGCTGTACGCGGGGAGCAGCGAGCGCGCCGCCAGCCCGCGACCGAGCGCCGCGCAACGGGCGCGGGCCCATCAAACGTCAAGCGCGGCGCGGGCGCACGTGCCCGTGTTTACTTTACTATATAGTACGTGCACAGTCAGCTGATCGCACCATTATAATGTCATATAGAGCGGGCACACTTTTATATTCAATAATAATAAAGATTAACGACACAGACAACGGGGAGTGCCTCGGCCGCCGCGCGCCGCGCCGTAACATTCTAACATACGTAACATTATACGAGTATGTATCGATACAGACGACTGTTGCCGTGAATGAATGCCATTCATAAAAGTGTTGTTACAATTTATTGCCACGTCGTCGTCGCTATTACCGGCCCGCGCGTGCATTGTGTGTATTGTAAACAAAGTATTGAGAGTAAAAAGTAATGATATATAAATCATTCGCCGGCGACTAGGTCGAGTTGTCTGCGTTAGTCGGTGCAAGACATAGACATTAGACAGTGCAACTTGCCAATATTATAAAAATTTTTGGCGCATTTAGACTGAAAAAAAGAAAAAAAAAATAACACCTCATTTTTTTTAGGTCACTTTCTTGCCGTAAACAATACACCATAAACAAACTGTCGTTCGATATTCAACGCAAATACAATGATCGCAATCTAAAAACACAGAAAACCATAGATTATTTACCTTATGTTTATTTGTTGTTAGTGTCGTTACGCTTTCACACCTTAACGCCCATGACATTATGAGAGACGTTGTCCCGGGTACAGAAAAGGACACAGTGTAGGTACTTTTTATTTTTTACCGGAATTCCCGCGGGAACTCCAAAATTAACGCGGGTGAAACCGCGGGGCACAGCACATTTATTATATGTAGGTAAGTACATAATATTTTGTAAATTGATTAAATATTTTTTCTTTTGAACTACTAGAGGCACAAATAGGTTTCGTGGATGTATAGAAGAGAATCGCTGTGTTACTGAAACGTATGTATACATATAGGTACAGACTGGAGTGATTAAATATTCATATATTGTCTCTAACGCCAGAAGCGGAACGTCGGATTGAAGGTCAACGAAGAAACTAAAGACACAAACTTCATCAACATAATGAAGGCACACGATCTGAAGGAACAGACTGATTTATTATTAACGGCAGAGGTTGACACACACACACACACACACACACACTCCCTACCAGCCTTTGCCATTAACAAGTCATCCCATCATTTTTTTTAATTATGTACTTACTTGAAATCATGGTTTTAGTAACTAAGTATTTAGGAATTAGGAGTAACTTAAACGTTTTACATTCTTCTTTAAAATGCCCTCAAAATGAGATAGTTCTAGTTTTTTTTTTTGTGGTTTTGTTTGCAATTCCCTCGCGGCGGCTGATACCGGAACCTCCGTCAATGTTATGTCAGTTACGGATCGTTCCTTTGAATCGACGCGACGCGCTTATTTGGGCTGCTTATTTGAATTACTAGTGCTGACAGAGGGAAAATTCTGCTCGCGCAAAACCGCACCGCTCCTGCATCGAATAAGGATCTCCCGTCACGCGCCCGAGTTGCAACGGTCGATTGGTTTAATGCGTGAGTGCGAGATCGACCCGAGTGGAGAGACCCTGTTGTTGCTAATCAACGAGGTGATGGACAGTGTTTAAGCGGAGGTCGAAGCGACGTTGCGCGTCGTGGAGGCTCAGTGTGGACGGACCTTTGCGTCGTGTGTCCGTACAGTACGCGTGCAGTCGGCTGAATGGCGCAAGAGTGCAATCCGCGGCGAGAGCGCCCCCCCCCCCCCCCCCCCACTCACAGCCCTCCCACCGCACCACCCCACCGCACAGTACAATGACCCACTTCTGTTGCAGATAACGCCTCCACTCTCTACACCACCACGCCTGACACATCTACACCTATACAATACATGGTATACCCACCCACATCGCCCAGCCAGCTACAGCGCGACACTTCCCCGCAATATACAGGGTGGTGATTGCAAACGAGTCCACGAAAGAACCCAACCATGGATGACTCACTGTCGGCTGCTCCGATCGAGGGGAACGTCATCATTTGACACAACAGAGAACTATTGGATTCTACAAATTATTCTCTTAACATTGTTATCGAATTGCGCAGTTAAATAAATACCAAACTATAAAGTAGCTATAGGTTCTCGAAATGATTGCCATCTCGACTGATACTGACCTCCATAAAGTGAGTACACTCGAGTACATTAGAGACGGCGGCGCGGCGCAAAGTGGGTAGGTAGGTAGGTACGATCAGACAAACAGACAAGTATCCGCCGTCCACCGTCCGCGGCGCCGCGCCGCGCCGAGATAACCGCGGCCGGTCAAAGTGACTTTGATCGCGCCGGTTGGTCAGTGGTCACACGAGTGCAGCTGTGCACGCTGCACTCGAGCATCGAGCAGTCGAAGCCACACGTTACTGCGGCGGGCACCGCGCCAGGGATCAGGAGTTCGATTCCCGTTTGTATTATTTACAGAGTAGAGTTCCGCTTGCCATTCGATCCGGGTGTGTTTTAACCAATTCTTTTTAGAGACTCCTTGTCGATTTTATCAAAATTTATTTAACAGTTTACGAGTGAAAATGTAACAGACAGTTACTTTCACATTTATAATAATTACTAGCTGTGCCCCGCGGTTTCGCCCGCGGTAATTTCGGAGTTCCCGCGGGAATTCCGGGATAAAAAGTACCCTATGTCCTTCTCTGTACTGTTATTGCGTGATTGAGTAACAAACATCTAAACATCCACACTTTCACATTTATAATATTAGTAGGACTAGCTGTTCCCCGCGGTTTCATCCGCATCAATTTTAGAGTTCCCGCAGGAATTTCGGTATTATAATTCCCTATGATCTTTCCTATACATCTGACAACGTGTACATATGCAAAATTTCATTAATCCATGATGATCGGTTGAGTAGTTACTGCGTGAAAAGATAATTATAATAATATAAGTGAGGTTTAGTATGGATGTGCGATCGGGAATTATTTTGTTTCTTTAAATCAGAAGTAATGTACATGTGATTTGTAAATGGTTATCTGTTATTTGTATGCAATCTCATATGGTTATCTCTTACGCCGACGGTACCTACCGCCACCTCTGAAGGACGGCCACTACTCTACACTGGGCCACTACTGCACCACGGTGGTAGGTACTGTCGATGACAAAAACCTTCAAATACCTCACATCGCATCACATCTCATCTCGATTAATAGAACTGCAAATCACAACATGCAACTCTATAGTTGTTACGACATCTTGTACCTTGTTGTAGCCAATCTAGGACGCTAACACACTATCAGATATAGGTATTTTAGGTATTATATTAACTCTAGAAAATGTGATGATCACAGACCTACTATGTTTAATTTAGGTACACAAAGCTCGTATGTAAAATAGAATGAAAACTTGCAGCCCTATCTATCAATTCGTTTCGTCTATATTTGCGACTTAAGACATTTTGTTCTTATCACATCTACCAAAACAATTTTTGAAGAAACGATCCAACTCAAAAAGTATCACACTGCAAACACTGATTTGAAACTCAGTAGATAAAGATTGTAAACAACGTAGCCTTCTCCTTAACTGACTTCAAAAAAAGAGGAATATGTATCCGGAGGGAATTCTAGAAACCGTTAACTAAATTATTGTAGGTATAAGCAAGTTATCTCTAAAATGCTCCACTGAGTTAACCCTCTGTAGTCCGTAGTATACGAAGGCTGACCGGCAGATAATGCCACTGTGGCATTAAGTTCTCCTTTGTACCTACTATGATGAGCAAAAAGTTTAAATAAACAACTAAAAGGGTTGCGAATCACGTTCGAAGCAGACGAGAGAACTTCCTTTAGCGTAGGTAGGTACCTACTCTAATATGTAGGTACGTGTATGTATGTATGCAGGATACAAAATGTTCGCAACAGTGGTAACCCTAGAGAAAATAATTGAACTAGAGAGGGCATGTAAGCGGGACAGGCGCGCCACAGTTGCAAAGGCAGTTAGAGCAAATGCTCTAAGCCCAAAATATTATACTTGGTTGGCACCTCAAGTATATTTTCCAGAATATCTCCAAAATTGTGAATTTCGAAAAAGTGATTAACTAAAAACGTAACCAATCGGCGTTTAAACATTTCGTTACGTTAATGAATGTTCTGCTGCGTGCGTGATGAATAGTTTTGCGTGCGGTAATCACCCGGCGATACCGGTTTCATTTGTTTCCATACTAAACTGAGTCAATGTCCCTTCTATCTTTTCTGTGGTGGTAACTATCAGGTATGGTAACGACGTTAGCACCGCTCCGACGCACGTCCTGCGGAGTGAGCCCGGCGCTGCGCTAGCTGAGCCGGTTCGCCCCCGGCCGCACTGCCGACACGCTGCTAGGGGCGACAGCGGGCGCGGACGCGGGCGCGGAAGCGGAACCATTATAATATCATGTACCTACCTATACTAGCTTTTCTCCGTGTTTAAAAAGCACCCTATATGCCAAATAAAAAGTACAATATGTCTTTTTCTGTACTTCTGACAATATATGCAAAATTTCATGGTGATATTAGATGCAGATGTGGGCGTGCAAAATGGCCGCCATGAGTTAAGTTAGCGGTTGAAAATATGAGCGGAATCCGCAGCGACGTTAGATCGCGTCGTCAACAACTCTGCACTATCGCCACTTACAAGGTCAATGTTATTTATATGAGTAGGTAGGTTACCTAGTGGAGTCGCGTGGCCGACCTAAATAATATTATAAATTGCGAATGTTAGTTTGTTTGCTGCGCTTTTTCGCGCTTTAACTACTCGACATCATGAAATTTTCCATACACGTTGCAATGGTTAACAAAGGACATAGAGTACTTTTTATCTCGTAATTCCAGCGGAAACTCCGAAATTAATATGGGTGAAACCGCTAGTATTACTATGAACACTAATAGTCAAACTCAACCTAGTAAGGTGACGGGAGTAATTGCAAAAATTACAAAAAATGTTGTACCTACATACATAATACAAAAATATTAAGTATTCGTAACGTATATTCGTCGCCCGCTTCCGCTCCCGCGCCCGCTCGCAGCACGACCCCCGCCCGCGTCACGCGACGCGTCCCAAAGCTCCCGGCTCCACCCTCGACCGCAAGCCGCACGTACCTCTATCTACCCGCTAACTACCTACCTACCTACCCCTGCCTACCCTACCTATCGCTGCTCTACGCGAGTGACGTCACCGTCACAGGCCCCGGCCGGGACCGCCCAGCCAAGAGATAACGTTGCACGTCGAATCCATTCGGCCGATGATGATTAGAGACGAGTCACTACATGCTCGGCGCAATACACAAAGAGTCGACACTTTCAGGGGGAGTCTAAGGTCAAGCATCTCACACGTCGTGGTCTATGTACAGTCGGAATAGAAAGTAAACAATAATATCGCTTGTCGAATTTTATTACCTTGCAATACGATCAAAGACTTAAATAAAATCAAACATACTTTTTTACGCACACACATGGTAGAGAAACACATTTACAAAGCACGGAAACATGTAAATACGGACTTACATTGCTATAAGCTATTATAGCTATTATGTGTCAGCTGTAATAAGTATTTACCTACATAATATATTTGTGATGGTGGCTGTACACAAAAATAAATCGAACCACTAGAAAGACTATTTCTGAAATTGACTACATTTTAAAGTGACGTATTAGGGATGGTGACTTGTCAAGGAAAGTAAAGGGAATTGCTAATGCGGCGACTCAGTTTCACATCCATTAAAATATCCAAGTCAAAAGGGAGATACCTACAGTTACTAGTCCGCGAGTCTTTTAAAGTAGGTTAACTGATAACGATGTAAACGCATGCTATTTTTCTTAACGTAATTTAAAAAAAAAAAAAAAATCCTAAACCGTAGTATTAAAAATGCGTATGTGAGTTTGTTAAGCTTTCACCCCTTATCTACTCAACCAATCATTTGACACACATGTTGTCATGAATGAAAAGACTTTTCTCTCTCCGGTATTCCCACGGGAACTGTAGTTAACACGGGTGAAACTGCGAGGAACAACTAGTATATTAATAATATGCGCCATTTATGAACTGTTTCGTTATAAATATGGTATTATCTGAGTTTTTAAATGAAATAGCCCCCCTAAAACGCCGCCGGGCGGTGGATGGCGGCTTGTCGCCTGCGCCGCGCCGGCATCCGCGCCCACCGACCGAAATAACACGGACGGAACCGCGCGCACCGCTCGCTAGAACCGCCCCGCGTCACACCGCACACGCACACGTCCACTCCGACTAGGATGACCACTGAGATCGGCTAACTAGACGATCTGCAAGGACATGGCAACACTAGTTGGCAATTATCACTACATAAGCAAGCGACACTCTCCGCCCCTGCAGATATCGTGCCTCCCCGCGGCCCGCCACGACGTAGCGGCGAGCCCAGAGGTGATAGCGGTGCGGCTGTCGCTGCCGGTGTGTGTCGGACTCAACTTGAATGGATATTATTGTCACATTCCATCTGACCTACGCACATTACGCAAAAACTACTAAATACAACTGAACTGGATTTCTAGTTGCCGCGTTTTTGTATGTAGCCTAATTTGTAACATTTTTTACTGTAATCGGTTCACGAAAATAGCGGTTATGACAACTTAAAACGCTTTAAATTTCCTATGCCCATAAACCAATAACTTGTGACAGTGCAGCGTCAGCATCTACCACGCTTTCGAACACAATGCGAGCGGAGTCGCTGGCTACAGCCAATGGAGTAATATTAACACACCAAATACCAGAGAAGAATGAATAATCACATAATTTGCGATGTCGCTAAATATAACTGTTTAATACCTACATAGAATAGGCATCAGCGGTTCGGTACATGCATCGGAGAGATCGAGAGAGAATGTCGAAATTGAAGCGGATGAAACCGCGGGCCGCAGCTAGTGGTTGGAAGGCGCCTTATTGCGGCGGCGAACCACATGCATCACTAATGCCATTCAGTTTCTTATGGTACGGGTAAATCTAGTTTGGGACACGTCGCGTCGCCCCGTGCTGTGTGTACATACATACCTACATACAGCTATATTATGTATGTATATATGTATTACATATACCGAGGCGGCTGCTAGGTAGGTGCCGGGCAGGCACATGTGCGTGGGCTGGCGACGTAGCTGTATATAATGATAGCATTATTCAGATTACCCACTCGGCGAGTTGTGTACGCAGTGAGTAGTGACCACTCGAAATAGCGCCTATCCAACTCGAAACTTCTTTTGGCAATGTTTCGGCGACAACACCAAACTCAATGCTGCAACCAAACTAAAGATATTATACTTCTTTTTATGGCAAAACCAACTTCATGGAAGACTTCATCACGACAATTAAAAGAACGGGGATAGGCAGAGTAGTCAGGCCATCAACGAGAGCCCAGGCGAGACCAGAAACCGCAGATTTGTGGCTTCGATGTAGAGGGGCAGTCAAGGTACCTATTTACCTAGTGGGGAATAGTTACGAGCAATTTAGGTCTTGGAATTGGAGGCGGATACTCTCATACTGATATATCTGTTGGCAAACCAATAAATAAATAAATATAGTAAGAGTTCCTGCGGGAATACCGAAATAGACGCCAGTGTAAACGCGAGGAGCTCAACTCCGACTTATAGGAGTCATAACGAGCGATTAGTCAAAGTAAAAACTAGGCAAACAAATTGCACACAATAATTCTGTTTAGTTGCACCTCTTTTTTATCATTATATTTACTCAATAAACTTGTTTGTCGGTTTGTTCGAACTCGCTTGCACCACTCCAAGTACCTACTAAACACAATTGAATGAAACTACACGTCACCTTGGTTATGCTCTCGGTCAGCATTGAATATGGGATGCTTTTTATTCCAGTACATCTGGCCGTGTGTTCCCAAAGGTGTTCCGAAATTCTCGTGTGCCAACCAAACCAATAGACAGAGGACAGATATGACTTTAGTGCAGTGTTAAAAGACCTGAATGCATTCGACGCAAACCTCTGTGGTAATAGAAAACTCATTTGAAATATTAGTAATAATAATGTATAAAAATATGTCCACAGTCTACACTCTAGTCTGAGGTAACACTATTACGTCAACTTTATTACTATCATAAATGCGAAAGTGAGTGTTTGTTTGTTACGCTTTCACACCCGAACGGCTCGACCGATCATCATCAAATTGCATGTATAGGTAAATATTGTAAGGGGCGCAGAAAAGTGCTTTTTATCCCGGAATTCCCGCGGTGAATCCAAATTTAAGGCAGGTGAAACCGCAAATAATTAACCCAAAGAGAAATGATGGACTAGCCACTTTAATAATATGATGTATGTCCTAAAATGTCCCAATATACCTTTTAACTTTTTCGCAAGAATACAGTCACCATCAAAGGTGTCTGAAAATTAATTTCTAAAACAGTTTTTCCAAATAGAGATATGAAAAATTGAAAAGCACAAGATTGGAATTCTTTGAAAAAACGCTATGGAAAGTCTCAAAAATGATTAAATTAAAATATTTTATCAAATTTTCATCACTAATGTTCAGATACTTTCGGTGGTAACTGTACCTATCAATGTATGTCAGTCAGTCACTATTTTACATATGTAATTATGACAAAAGATTTGTTTACATGAGTTAGCTAGGTGCGTGTACGTGTGTGCGTAAATCAACATTATGTGACGGAGGAATGTCAAAAGTCGGGGGTCGGGGGTCAATGTCTAGCGAGTAGCGAGTAGCGAGTAGCGATCCGGCCGGCTGGCGGGCCGCGCCGCGGGCATGGGCTGGCGACACCGTTGTGCCGTGTGCGGGGACAGCAGCGCTCGCGGCGACGCGAGGCTGCCATCGCGGCGCGGCGCCGCCACGACTCGCCGTGCAGCGTGCGGTGGAAAAGTACACGAAACGCACAACAAATTGCGTGTGGACCGTGTGCGGTGTGGTACAGCCCTAGCCGGCCTATTTCAATAAAAAAAAAACAAAATAAAAACAAACGAGTTTATAAAAAATTCCCTCGGGAACACTTCGCAGGATTGAAAGCATATTCTGATACGTATGTTGAATGAAAATGAGAATTAGATTTCACTTATTTGCACAAGAGACTAGTCATATCGGTAATATTTAATAATATATTTTTCACTTCTCATTCTCTGAAAGTGCTTGTTTGTGCGGGATATAGGCTGCACAAAATAGAATTTTGTGCACAAATGCATTAACGTATCTACTCATAAATGTATCTTTATTAAGGCAAAGAAAATGAGCCATACAGCCAAACAAAATAAGAAGTTCATAGATAGAATTTGTTATTTTATAATATTTACTTTAATTTATTTGCCTTATGTGTTTTTTAAGACATAAATACCGTTAATATGCCGGGAAAAACAATTTCCCGAGGCAACTGTTTGTTTCATGATAAAAGTATCCTATGGATGTGTGGATCTCTCTCATACACACACTTACACACACACACAAACTTTATAATATTATGTGGAAAATCTTTAATCTACCCTTGAAATTGAAATTACTAGGGATTTCAATAACATAATCATTACACAAAATTAATAAAGTTTTTAACTGAAGCTTTGAACTTGATGGTCTAGTTAGTGGATAAACACCACTTTCTATCTCGACATGTCCAAACAGCACAATACACTATTACCTGCTTCATATTCGTCAATTAGTTAGTTGCTGTTCGACTTTAATCAATTATTTGTTCGGGTGATTTGGTAGTGGCATCTAGTGGCATCATCTACAAAGTCACTGGAATGTTCCCAACATCATATTAAGTTGTTGCCAGTTGCCATAGGGACAAAAACAATAAAAACACAATGACTACATAATTATAACTAATAATATTATGTTCTATTTATAATTTACTATCTGTTCTCTACAGCTTCAGCTCTGTGGACTCCAGGGTTCTCTCAAACTCTTTCCTTAAGTGACTTGTATCTTCTATATAATAAAAATTGATTGCCAAATGTGTTGCTAAGTGCATAACTTTCAAACGACTGCACCAAATTGGATAATTGTTTTTTTTTTTTTGTGTTCATTATTGTCTGGACAAGGTTTATATAAAAGAATTTTGGAGTTCCTGCGGGAATTCCGAAACTCACGCGGGTGAATTTCCAAAACTGTTGGACCGATATTGACGGGATTTTTACTACTAATTAGCTGTTTTTATAAGGAGTAAATTAGACTTCATTGGAGTTCCTGTGGGAATCCTGAAACTCACGCGGGTGAAACCGCGGGGCACAGCTAGTAATAAATATTTATGGAAATCTATTAGTAACTAAATGTGCCCTGCGGTTTCACTCGCGTGAGTTTCGGAATTTCCACAGGAACTCCAAAATGGTTGAGTTTACTCCCTTATAACATCAGCTAATATTATCAGTGAAAGTCCTGTCAAATTGGATCCAATGGTTTCGGAGAATCACCTTCGTGAGTTTCGAAATTCCCGCCGGGACTATGTTTTTCTAAAATAAAAGTAGCCTAGGTTACTTCTTATAACATCAGCTCTCTGCCAGTGAAAGTTCCGTTAAAGTTGGGTCGGTCCAGCCATTTCAGGAATTAGCCAGAACAAACAGACAGACCGATAGATAAAATAGATTTTTTTATGTAAGTAGGTACCATAATATATACTTTCCTATTTTATGTATTTAGGGAAAGCTGTTAATTTGGAATTATAAACTGACACTTCAGTTTTATAATTTTATTTATATGTATAGATTACAGATCACCTTGAAAAAATAGCTTTTAGAAAATCACCTTTAGCAATTTCAATACTAGCTACTCCTTGCAGTTCCACCCATGTTAATTTTGGAACTCCTACATGAATTTATGAATAATAAAAATACCCAATGCCTTACTCTGTAATTTCATAATAATCGATAGATAGTTAAGGTGTGAAAGTGTAACAAATAAACAAACTCAGATTCGCATTTATAATAATATTAAGATACTATTTGTGGTTCTATAAATTTAACTGTAACCTGTAACTGTAGTTGGAAACTGACAATGCAATAAATAATAATAATAATGACTCACATGAATACTTGTATCAATATACCAAGAAGCTCGCCAGCGTTTAGAATTTAACACAAATTTTTATTATATCCTATGTAACTAAGATTTATAAAAAGGCAAATTATTATTTTTAATTTGATGAAAACAAGAGATTAATAATCTCAGAGATCTATGAGTGGGGAAAGGGTCAGAGAACCGTAATACTGGCTTCATCAATATGCAATACCTATCACCACAATATCATGAGTCAGTGACTTGGAAGTTGAACACCAAAAAATTCTTTCCTTTATCGATTGGTACTACTTTTTGATTTTTATTTTCATCCTAATAATTGATTTTCTTTCTTTCTTTTTGTATGTATCGTTTAACTAGTATGTGTAGATTGGGTATGCCCACTTTGTAATGTACACGAAGAATATAAATATATATTATTTTTTGTTTTGGGTTCTGCTGGGTGCTTCACTAACATTTTATTTGTACTCAAAACTGAAGTAGGTACAATAATAATAATCAGGAACTATGCTGACCTAACAAATGAAGCAAATTTTTACAAGTGTTAAAGAAATTCCTAGGTAAACAAATATTTCACAAACTATTTTGGATGTTTTGGATTTTGTTCCTTGCAAAGATTAGCCCAAAAGCCATAATATAATTATTATATAGTGATTATAATGGAAATGAATATGCATACATGCATGCAACCTACAAAATCTGCACTGAAATAAGTAATACCTAAAGACATCACTGAAGAAGAGAAGACACAATCAGAATTGCCTAAAACCTTACTTTAAACAACAACAACAAAGAATGATAAAACTGAAATGTCCTCCAGGGTGACTTAGATAATGATAGATTTTGTATTTGTTAGACCATTGCATTGTTTGCTAGCTCAGTCTGTTGTATTAGTTCTCAGTTCATTCAAGGTTATTAGAATATATTATTAATGTATATTTCTTATAAGAAAGAATGATGTATCAACTATTTCCTACTAAATGTGCCCGGTCTAGATTCAAAATATAACTGCATAATGATATCATAACTGAAGTGATCGAACATCACCTGAACATACAGCTGTGTGTCAGTCGGCTCGCGCCGTCACAGTCATTGGGCTCTCCCCACTGCCACATCCACTGGCCGACGTTCACAATGTACACTACACACACTCCTCTCACCTACCCTAATCACATCCAACACTAATTGCAACGATTTAATTACTAATTAACTCACAAATGTTGCATATAATGAGCCAGTGAACACACACACACACAGAACATACTACTACACAACACAATTGCGCTTACTGCTCTCCTTTCCAACTGGAAATGTTACAATTAGGCAAAGATATCCTTACAATCACTCCCTCACACTGTTTTTGTGACCCTTTTACTTAAAACCATGACTGATGACACAAATCACAACCTAACCTCAAAGTGCACTCACAAAATGTACAATTGACAATAACAGATGTTCCCAAACACATCGACGGCGTGACGACATCGGGCGGCGACACTCGCGCGAGATTTCACAAAGAACGCGAATATTGGACGCGTTGTGTAGCCACTAAGGATTTGTGGGCAAAATGCTTTGTTTGAGTAGGTAGGTACAGCCTTCACAGTGCACACACATATACCTACACGTACTATATAGTATAGCGAACGTAGAGCGTGTGTCGTTAGGTACGTGTAGTGCACGAACGACGCGACGTAGCTACTATATGCACCTAGACATAAGTCAGCGGGGCGACTCACGAGCGCCACGGCAGCTCGCGGAGCGCCGCTCACACACAAAGGCGGCGCTGCCCCCTGAGGAGGTTCGTTCACCGCGTAAACAATAAAATCTGCCAGCAGCGGGCCAGCGACGTCGCGAGCAGGAGCGCCCTGCCACAGCGCGCGGAGCAGAGGTGCTCTCGGTGGTCACGCTCGGCCGCCGCGCTGCGAGGTCCCTATCGGCAGCGGCGCCCTGCTCGCGACGTCGCCGTGTCCTCGCGCCCGCGGACCGTCGCCGCGACCGTTTCGAAATGGCGCAGCGCGACGGAGGCCGTGACGCCGGCCGCCCGAGAGAATGTAGACACCGCGCGCGACCGACAAACGAGCGCCGTCTCCGCGTTTCGCAACTGCGGACGGGTCGGCGACGACCAAAATAATCCGAGATGTGAGCGCGCGAGCGGGCGCCCGAGCCCGCGGGGCCCGCTCGAGCTGGCTCGCTGGGGACGGATACTCACGGCCTGGCCGCCCGCAGCGGGTCTGCGGCGCCGGCGTCCATGGCGCGCCCGGGCCCCGGCCGCGGCCGGGCTCGGGGCTGATGGCCGCGCGACGCGACACTCTCTGATCTCACTCGGAACGCGCCGAGCGACACCGTCGCACCATTTTGTCGACACTACACTTCCACCGTGACACTTCTTAACACGTATAAACACTCCGCGAACGGTGTTTTGTTACATTGGTTGACTTTTCTTTGAAAAATCAATATACATTTTCCCAGAGTTTAGAGATATGGACGAGTCGATGTCCAGCGCAGGTTAGGTGCGTGAAGTTTGCAAGCTTTTTTAGCGCATCAGTGTTACCAACATTTTTTTGCCCATTTTTTGTTTTGAGTGTTGTGATTTTTTTCTATCGATCCGCATCTAACTTCATGCTTATTCGTGGCCATTTGGGTCTTCCATAATTCTCTTACCACGCTATATAAAATGCCGCCAACTTTTGAATTTCACTATTATTAATACAATCTCGCAGGCATACAACTCGCAGGATTTTGTTTAAATAGGTAATGAACATTGAGAGGTTGTGCAACATTAGTTTTTAAAAATCAGTACTGAAGCCTTTTGTGAGTGGGATCAAGTATGTATTATGAGGAAACTCGAATTAAAACTCGGCTGATAATAGTGATGATATTTTTGTTCTTTGTGGAAAGATTTATTACACCATACATATGAAATACAATATATAATTTTATTAAATTAAAATTTATTTATATCTTATAATAAAATTAATTCTAATAATAAAACATAATATTATAGACGTTTATAAATAATTTGCAGGGATGTTAATGCGATTCAGGGTTAAGTTGGAGGAGTTGAATCTCACTTTAATAGAAAAAAGTGAAGAGATCACACCTCCACTTAATCCTTAACGCTGCACGTCTTCCCTGCGTCTCCTCGGGCACATTGCACCGTCACCACTGGCACACCACCACCGCAGACCATAGCTTGCAGCGCCGTGACGCGGCTCCACGTGTGAGCTGGAAAGATAGATCTGGCAGCATTTCAGGACGAACTGTCAAGATCCCCTGTCCAACTCAGACGTGAAGCCTAGCTTGTCGATGCATGTTATATCTGAAATCAGAAACACATTAAAACAATTATGAAAGAATATGAGTCAAACAACTAGCTACGCGTTGGTTCGCTGTGACAATTGAAGTGAGCCCGCTCGATATAGAGGCGAATGGCTCGCTATCACCTCTCGAAAAGGTGCGGCTAACGTGCCCTGATAAGAGCACCGCTTTTTCCTGTGGCGTTCCTTATCCTACATGCCTATAGTATTATGACGAATTAATTTGATATATTCATCTCAAAGTAATTCGTCATAATACCGCTCGCTTTTGCAATTGCTATACTTAGATGTAGCCATTGCAAAAGCGTATTTTAACTATTCATAAACAATAATTACTTTTAAGAGATTATATGTATATAATATGAGTTTATATACAGGTAAAATATCATTTTAATTTTGTAACGACCAGATGACAAAACATGTGCTCCACCCGCTTTCGCCATAGGCAATTATGTAACTGGAATTATTTTATGCATGTAGACTTATAGAGTACGGTGCAGATGTGTTAATACAATCCGTTATCTTTAAAACCGTTAATGTTGGTGGGTGTAAACTTCTATAATTATGCCACATCGCTACTTTGATTATTGAAACATTGAGTGATGATAAGGAAGTAAGTAAGTATCTATTTACAGGGAGATAAGACCAAAAAGCCACTAGGTAGGGACAAATTAAATAAGTTCAGTAATTATATTCCACCGATACAGTTACCCTTTTCTGGAGAAGAAGCAGCCGGTTCCAGAATAGCACTAACAGTTTAGGGAACGGATTCCACAGTTAGTTGCGATCACACTTCACATTTCGATAGAGACCCGATCGATCGATGGACTCATATTTATACTTTCGATGATATCTGTCGATACCATATCAGAGACCTGACACGAGATATTAACGTCCACCATAATCATGATAAGATTCAATTTAACGTGAAATGGATTGGCTCACACGGCCCGTATCAGTCGCGCAAACACTTCATCCCACCAATCGGCAAGGTGTCGATGATAAGCCGACCGGCGCTGTCGAGCCGATACGAGAGCGCCGATCTGGAACATGGAGGCCTAGCCACCGCCGAGAGCCGTGCGGGGCCGCCGCCGCCAGCCCGCTATCTGCTGACAGCGACTCCATCACAATGACTGGTTGTACTGTTTACATTAAAGATACACCTTTATTACGTCGTATCCTTAAGCAAATTAACAACACATTTATACTCAAAATATTCATTTAGTTGCTGGGGCATCGCACTGAACTTGACAAAAATGTTTACAATCTAACTGAACCGACTGCGGCTGATTTAGTTACTGAAAAACCACATTATTATGTTTCTCTGTATAAACTAGCTATGAAAAAATATTAGGTATGGACAACGGGCGCAACATCAGTGATACGTAAAAGAATTTCGACACGATAGATAAGGTGGCAAAAGGCGCATATCAAATGGTGTCATTTGATAACACGCTAGGTGTGTACTTTCTAGGACACCTACTGACAAGTGTGAAACACAATATTAATATCCTCGTCGTAACATCAAATTATGTTAAACTTATTACTTAATCTATTTTCTCTTATGAACACTTCATTATTGACATTCTTCAATAACTTAACAAAAAGGTACTGTCTAAAATTAAAGCAAATGCATTGAATATCGTCAAAAAACCAACATTTTATGATGTCTTATGACAAATATTCGTTGATTTATACTATAGCATACATACATATTTTTTCTACAAATGTCGAATATATCCTTAATAAAATGGTAGTAGTAGTACACTAATGTTAGTACTTCATCTATACGTAAAAATTCAAATACTGGCGGGATCGCTGCCATTGCCAAAGGTAGCATCGCAACTTTTTGGGGGTGTTTGAGGGTGAGAGTAGAGGAGAGGGTCGCGCGTCGGCGAGGCGGGCTGTGGAGGCGGCGGCGGCGACGGCTTCGGCGGCGGCCCGCGGCCGTGAACTGCAACTTTGAAAACTTCCACCGTATTGTGTTTACATTGAACTTTGTTATGTGGGTTAAAGTTAAGCCAAAGTTCACCAACGTGAAGCGGGCGTGTGTGACATTCATTTTACTCAATTGCAAAGTTGATTCACAAGTATCGATTTTCATCTTGTGCTTATAATAACTTTCAAGGTTTCCACCCGATTTACTAAATGGTCTATTTACATATAATATAGACTCTTCAATAGATAAATTCGTGATAGTATATTTTTGTCTTTAAAATTAGTTACAAAATTCGGTCAAGAGCGAGTCAGGAGAGTTCCAAACCAAAACAGACCAAAACATAAAAAATTGATAAGTTTAAATTACACTTTTAAAATATACTTTTACTTACTTACTTAGGTACCTATTTCATGGTACTTTTTACTCTGTATAAAACCTGTATTTTTTTGTAATCTATTGAAAATTTTTAAAATCAATATAAAACTGTGAAGTGTGAACAAATGCAAATATTAAAATTCCTGTAAGTACATATTTTTGCATTTTTTGGTGTTGATATTTTTCCGATATTGATGATTGCGATCTAGCATCGAAACATTTTTCCACATCAACAACACAAACACAAATCTATACATATGTATAATTATTATATTTTTTAATACAGTTGCTCAAAAAGTGGCGTATTGCAGGGACGTTTAGCGTTCGGGATGTGGGCTATTACATACTCGAGCTTTTTGTTTACCTTTCCCGAACTCGTGCGTTCTCTTTGCCAACTGTCAAATGGCGACACGACTTTGACACATTGCGAAACGTAGGTTTGGCATTACTAATACGACTAGCGCCATCTCTTGATCACAGTTGGAACTTAGTTGAGTTTGTTGTGTTTTTGATATTTTATTAAATTGCTTAATTTTTTCGTAACTGTATTAAAAATAGTTGTTCAGTACACGTGCGGAACCGTCATTGCAACTAGTTCCGATTGTCAACCCTCACCTTCAGCTGCGCCTCGGCTCGGGTAGACATTTGTCGGAACTCTTTGCAATGACAGGCTTTCCGCACTTATAATGAAATATGCTATTCAACTAGTTGTCCCACCAATCACCCGCGGTAATTTCAAAATTTCAAAATCGGTTCAGTAGATCTAGAGATTACCCCCTACAACATCATAAACACACAATTTACAAGCTCACATACTTTAACTCTTTATAGTTAAACTTCTTAACTCTAACTCATTATAGTTAAAGTCTTTCCATATTTGCAAGGCAAATATGGAAAATTAATTGAATCCTAGACGCACATAAGTAAGAAAATAAATTCTATGGCCCGTGTTAATAAATACCACTCAAGCTCTCAAGTCTCACTTTTTCTTCATTCCCCAAGGCAAAAAGCAAGACTCAAGTCAGCTGTTAGCTGCCCTTGCTTTACGTCGTCGATCCTGTAATAGGTACTCGTACTAGTGCGGTGATGATGTCACCACAAGCTGTTCATCTCGAGAGGTGGTCGGCTCTTATACAGCGATTAGTACCTATATATGTATAGGTAGGTATATATTACGAAATCTTGCATTTTATTATTTTAAATATCTGCAATGTGTTCACAAAAATATAGTGTAAATAAGCACCTAAGTAATGAATTCAAAATAAGTCCTTCTGACATTGAGTCATTCTTAATCTGTACTGATTAGGTTTTGACTTGGTGCAAAGCATGCAAAGCAAAGCAAAAGTAATAAAGATACAAAAGTACCCACATTACTTTTTGAGTTGAGCTGAGGGCAGTCACTCATTCGTAATTTATTTAGCTTTAAGTACCTACATCTATTTCGTTTTTATGAAAAGGATTTAGGAGGTAGTTTATTGTGACATAGTAGGTATCGTCTCTACTAATATAAGTATTATACTTTGCTAATATCATGATTATTAGTAGTAGAGCAAATGCACGCCGCGCGCTGCACAGGCGTCACGTCACATACATACAATAGTGCCTTACCCTTATCTTGTTTTACACTTTATTTGTTGAAGGCGCACGATAAAGATAAGTGGCAGTCAACGCTTTTATGTAGACTATGGCGCAAAAATAACTTTATTAAAGAACTTAGTTACCCTATGTATAAGTAACTGAAACTAATATATTTTGACACAAATAATAATTAAAACACGAAATAGGAAACTATGCGAATAAATTTTTTTTGGAGCGATTGTAAAAGGAAAATAAGCATCTAATTACATCGCTACTTTGGTTTTAAGCTATATATTTCTCTATTAATGGTTATTGACAAATGGAATACAAAGATTAATTAGTCAATATGCAAATAAACTTTCAATTTATTCTAAAGTTCAATAATACTACATAAATTCAAAACCTATGATATTTGTACAAACTGGGTTATTCTACGTATACCTACTTAGTTACTTTTCAAACATCCGTTCATTAATCAAAAGTTGAGATTTGAGTGTGTTCAGTGCAGCTCCTAGCTGTCGCCAGTTCGCCACGCCACCTCCGCCCACAGAACAGTTTAAATCTATATCTACTTAATATAAAACCAAATGTTTTAGGTCTTTCATAATTCTTCTAGTTTGGTTGTGCTGGCAACACCTCTGTTATGCCGTAAGGATGGCAGGACAAATATAGGACATTGCCAGTTTTAGGGTGTTTCCTAAATTACAGGGAGTTTAAATCGTAAATGGGTAAAAAAATCAGAATCACGTAAGTGAATTCATTCTGTGTACACTAGAACCCTAAAAACTAAGAATATTATGTTTAAGTAAAAAATTCTTCAGAATAATAAACTAGTGCTTACTATTTCTTTTTGACAATTTTTTACTGCATTGAAAGTTTTAGTTTTTTCTACTGATCAGCATTTAGCCTTTTTTAATCGACTTAATAATGATTATATCCATTTTAATAACATTTAATCTTCTCAAAAACAAACTAAATGTAGGAAATCTTTATAGAGTGCGTTCCACTAAGCGCTCACAACATCACGCTCACAACCACAGTTTTTCCAATTCCACTTGCTTACAAGCAATGCAGTCGAGAAACCAAGTGGAACGAACTACGAGCGAGTTGATGGAGCGTTTTAACTGTCCATAAACATTAAAAATGGCGACTTCAACTTAAATTTAAATTAATAAATATTGTTTTTTTATTCATCTACAAGACGGACTAATTGTTTATTTATAATGTTGTAATGATAAGAAATATAATATGTTTATCAAACAACATATTTTATACAATATATTATTTTTTGGTTGTAATATCAATTTTATGTCTACCGATCACCAATAGTCCTTCATCTGAATGTCCACGGCGTCCCAAATCTTTTTTTTAGATAAGTCATTGTGAGCTTATTCTGAGCAAAAGTAATGACATCAATAGTGACGTTTTCGCTACGACGCGACCGCAACGATCGTGGTCATTATGTAGAATCCGTAGATATTCTCCGTCTACGGTAGAATCATTTTTATCATCGTGAGGCATGAGCCCTTGGTGGAACGCACTCATACCGTTTCCAACACTAAAGCGCAGCGGCATAATGCTCAACGTTGAATGTTTCAACTAGGGCAATTAGTATGAAAGAATTAGCAAAATTCTGCATTGTGCGCCACCAAAGAGAAGGTAATCACTACGTTTCCACTGAGTCGCATTACAGGGATAGTAGCCTAAGTTGGTCTAAGTAATTCGTTTTAATCACTTTAGCAACACCAGGCAACACCGGCTTTAGTTTGACACTGACGTTAATGGCTTTAGTCCTCTTCTCAGGTCCTCTTCCTCTATAGTCTCTTTTACTATCTACGACAACACGTATACAGAGAACCGTCCACTGCACAACACGATATTGTACGACACCGGAATGTACAGCACTGGAATGCGCGACACCGGATTGTACGACACCGGAATTTACAGCACCAGAATGGGAAAGATGGCTGCCAAACTTTGCTACTAAGTGGCTCCACTACAGTTTGTAACATGACATTAGTGTGTGGCGCTGTGGCGTCGCTTGACAGAAAATTAACAAAACACTCTTTATTTAGATTATTATACATAGTTTTAAATTTAATTAGTTTGTGGCTTGCACTGCATCACTTCATTGAAACAGAATGATCAGGTGTGGTTCGTATCAATGTAAAAATAACGGAATTTATTCTCGGTCTTAGACACAAAGTTTGATACTTATACAGAGTGTTTAACTATGAAGTTTTATTTTATTAAACATTACTTAATCAAATCAAAATATTTTTTAAAGTTATAAACATACGAGTTGGTCGAGTTGTCTCAAAATCTAGTGGCACCATCTACCATTCACTTTCAGCTGCCTTCCCCATTGGTGATACCACTCCTATGGGTCGACGAAATCACATCTCCTTTCTTTGCGCTCGTTTACGTTACGTACCTAAATGCCGGGTCAAGTTATTGTCAAATAGCGCACAAATATTTTATTTATTTATTTATTTATTTATTTATTTAAAAATACTTACAACTATCTTTACAGTTAGGACTAATGTGATAGTGCAGCAAAATATGTTAAATATATAATATTTTTATGTATCTTACTTCTTTACCATACTCTAACCATTTTACCATATTCTAACTTAGGAACCATAACACAATTCAAATAATGCAATTTATGTTACAGATGTAACATATAATATTTAACATTATATAAATATGTAACATAAAACAGATGTTTCATAAGTAAAAAGTAATGGGAACATTACTGTCGGGGCCACATCATGAACTGATTACAAAGGGTTAGTGTACCCCGACATTTTTGTTTAGATTAGGTTCGCACTGATGACCAGGTCTCGTGAGCCGAGTGAGCGTAGTGAGCATGCCACAGCAGCGACCGGCTATGCGCCAAAGACAAATTTAATTGATCAATAATTCTCAGATGTGACCACAAAATCCCGATATATAAAAAAAAGAATATAACAAATTGTAACAATTTATTAAAGTGATAAATAATTTAAACTTGGACAGATTGTTATTTGAATTTCCGTCATATTTTGATACAGTAATTACTGACAACTAGCGCAAAGGCGGCTAGGCCATGAAATCCGGTGTCGCCAATTCCGGGGCTGTACAATGCAGGGACCTCCCCTACTAGTTCCTAGTAGTGTCTCAGGTAGGAAATGAAAGTGGCAAATAAACTCAGTATTGAGTCCAAAAAAAAGAGAAAAAAAAACTAGGAACTAGTACATAAGTCTAGTTAATTTGTGCTACCTACTTCATCTTCAAATTCTCTACGATTTGTTAAGACCGTAAACTTGTTTACTTGTTACTTTTAAGCGTAATTGAATTAATTTAATTGGTAAATAATGGATATTTGCCGATTGTGTTGCTCTACAAAGTTTGTTAATAATTATATTTTTGATGAAGAAAACGCGCTGTATGTGAAAATGTCACTTTATTTACCAATCAAGGTCGGTATCGAAAATTCACATCATTAATGTTTCATGCTTTGGTTAACCTATATTTATTGGTTTTTATCTGTTTCTACAGGTGTTTAAAAATGATAGGTTGCCACAGAAAATCTGTGACAAATGCAGCTGCAAAGTGAATGACTTCTACCAGTTCTGTAACGAAACAATCGAGATACAAAACAGGTCAGCGTCTCGGTACCTGCTAGATAATTCATAAGCTTAATTGTGTTTCTCATTAGGACATCTTATCTTATGCTTTTGCAGAAACATTGCATTTGTATTTATCTAAGTCACCGTTAACAATGCCTTCATTAAATGTCTTGTTATTGGATGTCACAATTTGTCAAACAATAGATAAATTTTCATATCATAACTTTAAACCCATCTAGCTAGGAAGTTGTTTTTACCTAAATGGTATGGTGGTCAAAATGTCTATTCTTTGCGACTCAGATATTTTTGTAATCAAATTGAATTAAGCACAAAGTTTTAGGTGTTTTATGTCCTAATTTGAGTCTATAAGGTATATCCCTACTAATATTATAAATGCGAAGGTAACTCTGTCTGTCTATCTGTCTGTTACGCTTTCACACCTTAACAGCTGAACCGATCATCATGAAATTTTGCATACACGTTTTCAAGGGTACAGGAAAAGACATAGGGTACTTTTTATCCTGCAAGAACTTTGAAAAACGTGGCTAAAACCGCATTAAATTTTGTATACTACGCATTGTTAGGGCTACAGCTAAGCATATAAGGTACTTTTATCCTGGATTTCCCGACGGGATCTCTGAAATTAATGCAGGTGAAACTGTGGGGGATCAGCTAGTTTAAGTATAATTGAAGAAAGAAATAATAAAAAACCAAAATGAAAAACTTGTGTTGGAAAGATAATAATAATAATAAAATAATAATAATAATAAAAACAATTACAAAAACAATTTTACTACAAGGTGGAACAATCGGCGGTCTTATCGCTCAGAGCGATCTCTTCCAGACAACCATTAACATCTCTTCCAGACAACCAATAACCAAAGATATGCTTTCTGTAAATATTCTGGCCTATTTCAGAGGGCACTTCCTCAGCAATTGCATTATAAATAATAATAATAATAATGATCCACTTCACAACACACCTATCTACTTGATCCCACACTAAGCTATAAACTTGTGTCCTGTTGGTATTCGCAAACGTGGTATATACTACATATTATTGCGTATATGTACATATGATACATAAACATGCCCAGACTCGAAAATCGAACCCTATGTTCATCACACAAAGTCCACCCCTACCGAGAATTGAACCTGGAACCCCTTGATTAGCGGGTAGGCATGGTGACCTACTGCACTAATCGGGTTGTCAAAATAAATAACATTTATCTGGTTAGTCAAGCGGCCTATGATTAACAAGGCATGAATGTTTTTTCTATGTACAGGTTACATGCAACGTTGCTAGCATTCAGTTGCAGTGATACCAGTACAGTGGATTTGAGTGTTGTGAAGACAGACACACACAGCCCACCTTTTCCTCACCCTCATCTCCAGCGGCAGCAGCAGACAGCTCGATGCGACCAGAGTACACAAACAGATATCGATATCACCACAACCTCTAATTCTCCACCTCCAGCTAATAATGTTACAGTCAAAGTGAAGATAGAACCAAACCCGCCATCTCCACCGGTAGTCAAAATAGAGAGTGACTTTATCGACACCAATAGCTACGACACATTCAATAATGTGTCATCAGATAACAGCGATGACATATCCTTGATAGATCTCAAAAAAAAGAAATTAAAAGAGGTTAAGAATGGCTCTGTGTGTGAAAATACAAAGGGCAAAAGAAGAAAAGTGAAAAAGGATACCCATCCGGATATCAGTGTGGACATAAAACCCATTTCTGATGATAGTGATAATCAGTTCAATGATGATTTCGAGGACATCAAGAAAAAGGTGAAAAAGGAACTGAGTGATGAGGACATTCACCATTGCTGTATGTGTTTTGAGCAATGCCACTCGAGGGTGGAAATGCTTAAACATTACAGGTAAGTTGCTAATAGGTAGTGAATGTTGTGTCTCGCTTCCCTTGTCGTTTGCTGTCGTGTGTTGGGGGTCATGGGTGTAGGAACCGCTGCCTCTGTTGCAGGCAGCACGGGCGCGCGATGCCGCCGAGCGAGCTGCCGCCGCCGCCGCCTCCGCCCGACACCGACCCCATGCGGTGTCCGCGCTGCAAGAAGGTTCATATCAAATGAAGCAAAATAGTATTATGTTATTATGAATGGAAAATTAAGCTTGTTTGTTACGCTTTCAGACCTTAACTACTAAACCGATCATCAAGAAATTTTGCATACACTGTCAGGGGTACAGTACAGGAGATAGGGTACTTTTTATTTTAGTTCCTGCGGGAACTCCAAAATTAATGTACACCTCAAGGAACAGTTAGTTATATGTATAAATGTGCATGTGAGTTTGTTTGTTACGCTTTCATGAATTAACTACCTACTCAGAGTTATACCGCTAGGACTTTATATTATACCCTAGTCTGTACTATTTATTTATTATTAAGAGCTAAAGTTTCTGAGTTTGTGACTTGTGAGTTTGTGACGTTGTAGGGGGTACTCTCTGGATCTATTGAACCGATTTTAGAATGCTATAGTGTGCCTGAGTGTCATAGGGTACTTTTTATCCTGGAATTTCTGTGTGACTTCCGAAATTACTGCAGGTGAAACCGTGGGAGAACAGCTAATATCTGATAAAAAGAAAAATTCACTTTACTGTCAACACCTCCATATAACACAAAGTTTTCAGGGCAACCTGTATTGTACGAATTTTTATTATATGAAAAACTGTAAGCGTTTATATAGCGTCTATAAAGTTCTTACGATGGACTAAAGAAAAAAAATGCATGAAAATCGTTTTGGAGACTCAATGCGTATAGTAGGGTAGGTATAGTAGTGTGTATAGTAGGGCAGTAAGGTGCGGAGGGCTGCGTGTGGCGTGTGGCGTGTGGCGTGTGGCATGTGGCGTGTGGCGTGTGGCGTGTGGCGTGTGGCATGTGGCGTGTGGCGTGTAGCGACGTGTCCGTGCGCAGGCGGTGCCGGCGGGCGGCGGCGGCTGGGCGGCGCACTGGCTGCGGCACCTGGAGCAGGACACGCGGCCCTACCGCTGCGCCGTGTGCGCGCGCACCTACCGCACGCACCTGCAGATCCTCAAGCACGGCGAGTACTCTCCGCGCACCACTCGCCAGTCGCCACCGACCCCTCACCACTGGTTTCTCATCACTCACCAGTAATCACTCACCACTCACCACTAATCACTCATCACTCACCACTTATCACTCACCACTCACCACTAATCACTCCGGGTGTCACCACCAATCACTCACCATCACCACTAATCACTCCGAGTGTCACCACTAATCACTCACCAGTCACCACTAATCACTAATCACTCACCACTTACCACTAAAAGATAATTTTTTTTTGCACTGCAATCATATTGTCACATAATATGTATGTTCGGGGCTGATTTTATGAAAGAAATGGACGAATAAACGCCTGGTCCAGTCAGTCGCTTCCCTTACAAGCTTCAATCTTTTTATTTGCAAATCTATCTATCAGCTATCTATCTGCACCAATATTATAAAGAGGAAAGATTTGTATGTTTGTAACGAATAAACTCAATAACTACTGAACTGATTTCAAAAATTCTTACGCCATTAGAATGCTATATTATTCCTAAGTAACACAGGCTACTTTTATCAGAGTTCCTGCGGAAATTCCAAAACCCACGCGAGCGGTTTTCTGAAACGGTGGAACGGATTTTGGCGGGACTTTAGCTGATGTTATGAGGGGTAAATTAGGCGCTTTTGGAGTTTCTACGGAAAATCCGAAACTCACGCGGGTGAAACCGCGGGGCACAGCTAGTCATATAAAAGCGAAAGCTCACTGACAACACTACTCGAAAACTACTTGACCTATGAAGCTGAAATTTGGCAGGCAGATAGTTTATGGTAGCATACGTCAACGATGGACCGCAGGACACAGCTAGCATTTCTTCCAGGCAACTATAACCAGAAAAAATAAATTATAAGTTACTATAGGGTGGGTGGCGACTGGTGCTACATCTATACTAATATTATAAAGAGGAAAGATTTGTATGCGAGTATGTTTGTAACGAATTGGCTCAAAAAGTACCGGACCGTTTTTAAAAATTCTTTCACCATTTGGATGCTACATTATCACTGATTAATATCTAGGCTATATCGTAATCCGGAATTACCGCGGGTGAAACCGCTGGGAACAGCTAGTATTGTATACAAAACAATAATGTCGTGTAACGTTAGCCTCATATAATGTGTTGCGTGCGTCGCGACTTGCAGGGCAGACGCACAAGTACGTGGAGGAGGGCGGCGCCGAGCCCATGGACAGCCGCTTCTTCTGCGACCTGTGCCCCGAGGGGTTCGTCTACATGAGGTAATTAAAAATAACTAGTGAGTAGTAGTTTTTTTGCAATACCTGTAAAAGGTAAACTAAGTTTTAAGGTAACTAATATTATCTAAGGCCTTATGTACACTTATTAAACAACAAATTCTTGAATACATTTACTTACCTTACCCTATGTACTGTGCGGTAGACATATTGTGTGGGGTATCAAAATCAAAATTCTATTTAGTTCGTCATTAATAAGTAGATATGAAGCGCAAAAGTTAGAAGTAGGGGCTCGTGACGTCATTGCCTGTATAAACTTTACCGGATCGTAACGTCACGCAACATTTCGACTCAATGTATCGCCATTATTTTTTGACCCACAAGACGGCCCACTCGATACGGTTATACAGAATGTTGTTTTGGTCAGCAACGCGCGTAACGGAGGTAGTAATATAACTAATATGGGTTCTAAAAAAAATATAAAAAAAAAATATTTTTTATAATTCGGAACATTATTTAAAAGAAAATCTCTGCACAAGATATCTAAAAATGTTTACATTAAATGGTAATTGGTAAAGCCTTAGCGCGTAGACTAGAGCTACGACATCTACGCGCTACGAGCAGCTACATCGCGCGTCGCGTCGTCGCCGGTACCTACTTAGGTAGGTACCTACTTTTGCACAAACGTTTTACCTATTTAGATCACGGTAAGTAAACAACACATTTTAGACTCTCTTTCCCTCCATACTTTACTGGGCTTAGGACCGGCAAAGGAACTGAATAATTTAGAAATTATTAAATTAGAAATGACATTTTTATCCATTAATAATATCCATTAAAGTTCTATGGCGCTGTTATTAAGTACCTTTGGCGTATTTAAAAAGGTGAACGAACTTATTTACAATCATTAAACGTGATTTACAAATTATTGATTACACATAACACGAAGTCTTCTAAAAGTTTTTTTTATTTACACTGATTTTACGTTAACGGTTTATCTGTTCAGTGTCTACCGCGTTGCGCGATGCACACAGAAGCACGACATCGCAAATTGTTTTTTAATCACGATAAAACAGTTTCATTCTTCGTAATCACTTCTAAAGCGTTCAGTATCTCTTGTTTTAATGTGTCGGCGTATTCGTCATGCGTACCACTTTACGTCACCCCACAAATAAAAGTCCAATTGAGTTAGATCGGGTGAACGTGGTGGCCACGGTATGGGTCCACCTCTTCCTATCCAACGATCACCAAACTCCGATGTTAAATGGTCAATGCCAAAGCTTCGCCCAGCATCCCAGGTAGGTATTCGCGCGCGGCTGCGCACGAAAGTAGGTATTCAAGGACTGCATCTTGAACATTAACAGGGAGCCCAGATTGACCTCTACCTGTTGTGTGACGAGGTGTAGCGAATGTTACCCATTCCCTGAGACTAAAAACAACAGTCCTTATGGTGTAACGAGTTTCACTTGGACGAGTTGAAAACGTCGCACTCCACTCGGCCACACTATTCGCTTCATCTTCGCTATTACTAAATACTCAATAAATCGTAAATTTCACTATTGGTTAATCCTGCGAACGACCGAGCCATTTTAGCACAGAAACAACGCACGCGCAATAGCCGCGGCTGTGGAAGGCAGACTGGCTGGCGCCTGGCGCTGGCCGCTGGCGCTAGCGCCGGCGGGCGGGGGGCGGGGGTGGCACATCGCCGCGCCCCCCGGCCCCCGCCGCCCGGCCGCCCCGCCGCATTCGCCCGCGTTCCCACCGAGGCGGGGTGTATGTAGGTACTATGTACGTAGGTACTATTGCATGCCATATGATGCGCGCCGCGCCGCGCGGTCAACGACCGGTAGCGTAGGCTCGCCCGCTTGTATAAACAAAATAAATAATTTTTTCGGATTTTCCTTGAAAAAATAATTATTTTTTTTTATATTTTTTTTGACATCAGTATCGTTAGTACAACCACCTCTGTGACGGGCGTTGTTGACCAAAACAACAGCTTGTATACTCTTAAAAACTAAAAAGTTTAATGCCTATATTATTGCATTACGTTACGTAGTTATGTAGTCACGAGCCCCCGCTCCTATACTTTAATGCGTTTCGTCTTAGTGTTTTGCAGTAATTAAAAAAAGCGAAATAGACGTGTCTATTATTGTTTAAATTATCTAACTGACGGACCGAATGGAATGTTTTGGATACCTCGTCATCGCGGCTGTGTGTGTCGTGCGGCGGCTTGCGGCGGCGGCAGGTGCCTGGTGTCGCACCGCTCGCTGGCGCACCCGGAGGCGCTGGCGCGGCCGCTGGCGGTGCGCTGCGGCTGCTGCGAGCGCACGTTCGCGCACCTGAACTCGCTGCGGCGGCACGTGCGCGCGCGGCGCGGCGAGCGCGACCACCTGTGCTACGTGTGCGGCAAGGCGCTCTCCTCGCAGGAGCACCTCAAGTTCCACATCCGGATACACACCGGCTACAAGCCCAACGTGTGCAAGTGAGTGCACGGCGCACGCCCGACCCGACCCGACCCGACCCGACCCCGTCCCGCGTCCGCCCGACTCGGACGTTTTTCTTCTCTCGAGTTAAAATTAAACTGACATCCATTTCTACTGAAACTCCCCCAAATCATGTAAAATACTCATTGAATAATTATTACAGAAGATAAAAATATATTATAAGGTCTTCCAAAAATTAGCTACAAATATTTATAGGGTTGAAAGTATAGGTACATCTTCGTAAAATAAAATGCTTCGCTTGCTGTGTGCGTAGCGCGTGCCTTACGTATTAGTTGTACGTTATTAACTTTTTTAAGACGTTGTTTTTTCAATGAATTTATTTTCCTCATGTTCTGAATTACTACCAAACTTATCATATTATAATATTTTGTCTGATTGTTATAACGTATACTTTCAGCCCTGTAAATATTTGCAGCTAATTTTCTAGCATCTTATATAGTTCCTACAATTTTCAATAGGGCAAATTAGGCATGTTGACTAATTTTTATTTTTTAGTCCGTCTTGTAGATTATTAAAAAATATTGGACACGTATTTTTTCTTTTTTTACGTAATCAAAAAATAACGGCGATATATTGAGTTGAAATTTGGCGTGACGTCATTATTCTTATGGCGTATGGCGGTTTTAGCGGTTAGTGACGTCATGAGCACCTCACCCTAAACTTTGCTTTATCTCTGTATATTTTAATTTATTTAAAAAAAGCAAAAAATACGTGTTTATTGTTTTTTTATTTTCTAACTGACGGACTAATTAGAATTTTGATTTTCAAAAGTAGTCCACATCCCTATTCAGTGGTTATCCTAAAGCTAAGGGCATATGCACACCACGTCTTTTAAACGCGCCGTCGACGCGCGTTTTAGAGCCGTGCGTCGACGGCCCGCTTTTATCCTACAAAACTTTACAGGCTGCGTCTGATTCGCGTTCGTATCGCGTCTGTATCGCTACAAACGCGTGTCGACGGCACATTTAAAAAACGTGGTGTGCATACGCCCAAAAAAGTCATAACTTAAAATAAAAAAAATAGCATAGGTACTATTAGACGTAACTGTGGTCTTAGCAGTTGTTGTCGTTCGACGCGTTTTTTTTTGACTATATATATATGAATCGATAAACTAGTTTTTAACCGACTTCCCAAAAGAGGAGGTTGTCAGTTCGACGCGTGTGATTTTTTTATGTTTGTTACCTCATAACTCTCGACTGCGTGAACCGATTTTGATAATTCTTTTTTTATTTGAAAGGGTATACTCCAACTGGGAATTCAAACCGATCAGTGGTAGCACAAATCAATAACAATATTACGTGTATTTATATCTTTTGGATTAAATCGGTATTTTGTTATTTTTGTTTATTTTTGGTTTGTCATTATCGGTTTTGGAAGTCGGTTTTTATTTTTTTGTTAATTAACTGTAATACACGTGTACCATAAACGTAAACGTATGGTGTAAAATCGTTAATACTAATGCAAATCGAGCGCACCGTCGTCAACGACCGCTCAACGGGTCGGCGAGTCTATGACGTGGGTAACGCGGGGTCGCGCTCGCGCCGCAGGACGTGCGGCAAGGGGTTCGTGAAGAAGTGCAACCTGACGCTGCACGAGCGCGTGCACTCGGGCGAGAAGCCGCACGTGTGCTCGCACTGCGGCAAGGCCTTCAGCCAGCGCTCCACGCTCGTCATCCACGAGCGCTACCACAGCGGCGCGCGGCCCTACGCCTGCGCGCTCTGCGGCCGCGGCTTCGTCGCCAAGGGGCTGCTGTCCATGCACCTCAAGACCACCTGCATCTAGCGCCGCCGCCCGCCGCCAGCCGCCCCCGCCCCCGCCCCCGCCAGGTGACGCGCCGGTCATTCAACACACATACAACATTTCATCAATATAAGGTGTGGCAAAATGACTCGCAAATATTTGCAGAGTGGAAAGTACACACCGTTATAAACATGTTTACATAAAAAAAAGATCACAACGATCACACAAAATAAATCAGTCCAAAAGAAAACATTTGCCAAGCCAAGCTGATATTCTATAATTGTTAACGCATTGAAAACTAGAATGGAAAACTTTGGTCAGCCACTACTTGGCTAGACTACTTGAAAATTAGAATTTTGATTGGCTGACCGAGTGACATGACGATTTCGTTGCTTATGTTTTCTATGCGTTAACGATTGTATTTAGAATGTCAACTTGGCTAACCCCGCAGCCCACCGAGCCAAATTAACACTCTACTATCGTTGCCGCATAGACAACTCAGTAACGAGTCGTCATGTCACTGGGTCATACAATCAAAACTTTAGTTTTGCGTGACCACTTCATATAAACATTTTTCAGTAAAAATTTAAGGTTTATGATTTTAAACACCAATCATTATTATTTCACCGTTGATTTTAGGTGTCCTAGTATAAAACAAAATAACACCTTCTTTTTCTCCCTAAGAATGTTGATATGACCGCTTTGGCCAATATCGAAACCAGTTTTTCGTAAGTAGTTTCGAAAGCGAATTTTTTTTACTTGTACAAAACTGGTTTATATAGATTTTGAGTGTCATCTCTGTTGGACCATGAGTAGTGAGTAGTTGACCGCTTCAGAAAGTGCCTACAGTCTGTCATTGTCATTTTGTATTTAGTTAAACACTTATTATAATGTTAGATTTTAATGTTAAGTACACATTATAACAAATAACTCAGTACTTTGCTGACGTAGAATCATAGCGCTAGTGTTCAGCTAAAATTTGTTGTTAAATTTTATTGATTATAGATCGTTTGATTCACGAAGACGCGCCCCACCATTTTCCGAGTAGAGCATCTTTCAATTTGATCATAAAGTTTTCTCCTGATTGGTTCATTTATTTTCAATCAATCAATCAGCCTATTGCAGTCCACTGCTGGACGTAGGCCTCCCCACACGCCACAGCACACGATCTACCGCTTTCCTCATCCAGCCACTACCAGCGAACTTCATTTATTTTAATGCATGCAAATGCAAAGCATGATTGATATTAGCATGAAAGGTGGGGCGCGTCTTCGTGAGTGAAACGATCTATATCTTAAAAACTTAATAAATGGCATTAAATTCATGATTTAAAAATAATACTAAAATATACGGGTACCAGATTTTTTTTTTAATTATTTTTTAAATCAAAATGCAACAGAAAACCTTCATATATATCTCCACACTTACTACAGTGAAATTATAAAATCTGATAAATAAAAGTTTAATGGTTACATGGCTGTAGAAGTGTAGATAAGAAATGCCAATAACAGGAGATAAAATTTGTCATTATTTATTATTCCAGTTTACAAGTCGGGGATGCAGACGACACGCGGCGAGAGAGAATTCGACACTGACAGACAAACCGACACTAGTTGAAATCGAGTTCAAATGACTATAATATGAGATGGTGGTCCAACGTTTTGTATCTGGTGCCTGGCATTTGACGTCTGACATCTGGCACCTGGTGTGCGTTCCGTGGATTCGCCCGAGTGCACTCGAACGCGCTCGAGCGCGCTCTGTACCCGTTCTGTGGCTTGGTGAAATTTTACTCTGACAGCTGTCAGAGCGTCGTTCCACCCGTTCAGTGGCTCAGAGTGCAGCAACCAAACAACCATCTCCGAAGCAGGTTAATTTTCACTCTGACAGCTATGTATTGTTTAAGAAGTGTCAAAGTTTGCGCCAAAAACCGGATTCGTCAAAAAAGAAATCAATCGGAGTTCTTAGGAACAAAGGGGAGGTGTCGTAGTCATAAAAAGTTTATAATTGAATGTAAAACAGTCTTATTTGCAATGTGAGTTCAGAGAAAACAAATGGCACCTGAAATTTCAAATATTTTGAGGTTATAAAAACAACTCTTCTGTGGCTTGGTTGCAACTCAAACGAGTGAAATTTTAACCGAACAACTGCGCCCAAACCCACGGAACGCACACCTGGTGGGCGGCGCATCAATTAAATTATTTGACTTGTGTTACATACTTTAAATGTAAATAATAAAATAATATAGGTAAACTAAGTTAACATTACCCACTTCAAATTACCTCAGAGCACTTATTTCACGAATATTAGTCACTAGCAGGTTCTTCCGTGCTAATATCGAAATAACCTCGGGAACTCTATGATGTACCGTAGTAAAACGTATAGGACACGGTCGTAACCGATCTGCTAAGCTTCATTCAAATCCGTCCGGTTCAGTCCATTGACCTATTCTGAAAGGAATAAACCAATCGAATCTGAATCGAATTTTTACATGTTTTTGAAATAATTGTAATATTATATTGCGCGCATAAACTGGACATAAAGATAAATAGATAAAGAAAAATAAATGATGTTAGATATAAGCATTAAATGTCATTGAGGCAATAGTTTTGCATTTACTTGGTTCGCAGGTCAATATTATTTAGGTATAGTATAACACTAATAATTATAGATTTTACTTGTATAATACAATATAATTAAATTAATTGGAAAAATAAAGAGCGGTTTTAATAAATATTTCTAAATTTTTAGTGAAATGCTTTATACGTTTCACAAGCTGTTCCCGCGGCTGCACTCGCATGGAGACGCCCAATATGTAGCGCCCGTGTGCAAACACCCTAGCGCCCCCTAGTAAGCGCGCGGTCAAAATGGAATAGGTACAAAGTACCTCTACATGTATGTAACACATCAAGTTAGAGCTTGTCTAAGCTAAAATGACGCGCCCCTCCATCGGGCATACGCACACGCACAACCGCTTAAATATCGATACAATTTAACACATAAATTGCGGACCACCATACATAAATTGGCAACACCAGTTGCCATTCGTCCTCAGTCGCCGCACAGTGTCGCCGCACTCACACTATGAAAGAGATATTATCAATACATGATCTCTCACATCTAAAACTGCTTATCTATTATGTAGCGGGGGGATCATTTTAGATTAGACAAGCTCTACCACAAACTGACAAACCCCAGTGGATAATAAACTCTATTGTTTGGAGATTTTTCAAGAACAGATTTCCGCCGAGTTTCCGTAGCGAGCGGCGCCCGCCCCTCAGGGCCGCTGCGCCCGTGGGCATCGCACACCCTGCACTATAGAGTATAATAGGTAGACGCCTCTGATCACTTGATACAAATAATTATGCGCTCACGGCTTCTCTCAGTTAAAGATTATCACCTAGCCAAAAGGTTGACCGGTAGAGAATGCCTTAGGCATTAAGTACGCCTTTTGTCCAATAAAATGCAATAATAAATAAATCTATATGAGCTACTTAAAATCACTTTGAAAGCAGTTTTCGTGTGATGAGGTTTATGAATTCTCTCTGGAGTTCAAAGATGTTTTCTAAATGACATATTTTATTCAAGTCTGTTCATACTGCGGCGTAGTCGTGACTCGTGACACGTATCCAAACAAATAGATAAAATATTTCTTTGCTAGTATTATTTCTATGTAATGCCTTCAGTCACTTATTTTGCAGCTCAACTCAGTTTTTTAATTTAGTTTTAACGAGCTGTCCCCCGCGGTTATTTCGGAGTTCCCGCGGGAATTCCAGGACAAAATTATACATATAAACCTTCTTGAATCACTCTTATCTATTGCTGAAAACCGTATGTAAACAAATAAACACATTTCAACTTAGAATTTACACCTTTCGGCGCTCCAAGATGATTTCGTACAACGACGATTTTGTAAAACGTAAAGTAAAAAAAATAAAGTATCGAGGTGGGGACAGCTGTCCCCCTTGATTTTGTTAACGTCCGGTCCCTACTATCTACTTCTATCAATAAAAGTGAAGAAAACGAACTTTTTGCCATTTGCAATACAATACAGGTATATATTACTTTCAAAACTTATATATTACTTACGTCAGGAATGCTCGGGTTTATCATAAGAAATGGTAACGTTTTTCGTAGACCCCAAACAAAGAAAATTTTGTACAATGCCCTAGTTCGTAGCACATTAGAGTACTGTAGTGTTGTATGGAGACCGCACTATGCTACACATTCTTTGCGGCTAGAAAGGATTCAAAAGAGGTTTTTGTGGCATTTGGCATACTCTTCTGGAATAGCGAGGCGGAGTTACTCTTACTCGGACAGATTGAAGCATTTTAGTATGCACTCGCTTGAAAAACGTAGAGTACGCAATGATCTTATATTCCTTTATAAAATTTTAAGAAATCACATTGACTGCCCCCAAATACTTAGATGCTTCAATTTCCGTGTGCCCAGGATATATCCACGAGCTGCCATTTACCCACTTGTACCCCCTTTTCGTAGGACTGTACTCGGCACTAATTCTCCTGTAGCCAGGCTGAGTAGATTGCTCAATGAGTTCAGTGGCCGGATAGATGTGAATTGTGTATCACTATATGGATTGCGAAAACTATTGGTGGATGTAATACCGTAGCGTAGTCACCGGGTAAATGCAATTGTAATACTTTTAATTAAATTCGCGTGTGACCATTTCAGCCTTTATGTAACTTCACTCTGCCGTTTATAAATGTTAAGATGTATATTTTTTTTGTTTTGTGATGTTTACCTGTAAGTAATTGTGCAATGAGCTCAATACTAATAATCTTGTTTTCTTTATTGATGTATTGTAACAATTGTTGGTAAACTTTTTGAATAAATAAATAAATAAATAAATAAAAATAGCTATCATACATGTAAATAATTAAAGAATTTATATTACCTAGCTCTTTTATTTACGTTTATGTATTTGACTAGATGCTTATACGAAGTCTGATTCCCCCTGGCCCAGAACCTGGGTACGCCCATGGTCGGAGACATTAGGTTAAGTGCAAGGTGTTAACATGACTCGCGCGCGTGTGTGTGTGTGTGTCTGCTGTCGTGTAAAGTGTCAAGATTAATTCGTACGGCAGTGATGCAGCGTAGTGCCTAGCCAGCGAGGGTGTGGCGGCCGGCCCTCGCCAACATTGGCCATACGTCGACCACATAGAAATACAATTCTGTTCGCTACAATAACTCTACTTTGGATGCTTCTTACCGCGGGCGGCCATCGTTTTCTCCTGGAGAATCAAAATGGCCGCACCTCACAACATCGTATTCAGCTGTATTAGATAGGCGTTGGTAAACTCGGTTACACTTTTATTCATTTTACACTAGGTATTAGTTTTCCTACTCCCATTAGAACTACTGGGGCCGTATTTTAGAATCGCTCGCATTACTTTCGCACACGGAATCGCAACATTCATATTCGAATCCTTATTCGCAAAAAGTGGTTTCAGTGATAGGATGGTATAGTGTAACAGTTGAGTAAAAAGCTAGTTTACAAATATTATAAAAATAGGTTAAGTTTGTAAGTTAGGAATTTGGGATGTAGGGCTAAATAAGACGAAGACATTATTAAGACGTAATATTGATCAAAAATATTAAGTCCCATATGAAGTGCTATATGAAGCTTGTAAATCCTGGGTTCTTACTAACATAATATATCTTAGGTTTTTTTACATCTGAAAGAATTTATTATAAGTTTGGAATTCAGTTGAAAATATTTTTTATTCGTAATGTGAATTCTTGTTAACCTACTATAGCTGTGCTCCGCGGTTTTGCGTTTCGGAACCTCCGCATGAACTTTGAACTTCTCTCCGTTTTCACATTTATAATATTAGTAGGATACAGAAACTGAAACTGCGAAAATCCGGTGCAGTTTTGCTCAGGGATGGTTGCGTTACTTAAATACAAAATAGTAGATACCTATTAGAAATACTATTTTGAATTTGCTAGCTAAGTGCAGCGGTTTCTCTCAACATGAAAGTGGTCTGCGGTGTCCTGCCACTTTTTTTTTGTTCCTGCAAGTGTGCCTGGGTGGAGTGTGGGCGCTGCGCGCGATTAATCTGTGGCGGTCTCCGGTTGGGCCCAACATTGGTCGTTGGGTGTCGGGAGGCTATCGGCCGCGGGCCGGCAGTGCCGCGAGCGGCGCGGCGCGCGGCGGCGGCTCACCTCGCACTGCGCGCCGGGCGCCCCTCGCGACCGCTCACCGCTCACCGCACACCGCACACCACACACACCACGCTCGCCCGCCGGTCGCCGCCGACACTCGACACTCGGCGCTAACCTTGCCGCTATTTCGATATACTTTCCCACCGTACGAAGACGCTCCAGTGCGGGACACACACGTGAGTACTATCTGTTATGTATGTGTTTAATCTGTTTACGTTCCGTGGCCGCGTGGGGCGCACGACGGATGGGATCGCATCAATCAAACGCCGGTTCGATTCTGGCCCACGCTCTGTCACTCTACGATTATTATTGTTTTACTAATCATAATAGGTAGGTACTTGTTTGATTTTCGACTAAACAATTTAACATGTCTAAGCATATAATTACTTCATACTTAGTTAAAAGTCAAATGAATATAAAACGTCTGCATTCCTACGACTACTTAATTAAATGTTTCCCAATTGTATATGGCATCCAATTACCTACTTGCGCGCAATAGAATGTAATATTACCGCGTCTTTTCGATGGTTTGATTTGAGGTCGCGACTCGCGTCGTGTAGTTGATATCTATAATGACTAGAATTAATTTCATTAATAAAAAATAACTCAGAATTATAATTTGATTTTCTTGTTTGTAAAGTAATTTGTCGTTAAAAATTTAGAAATGTGGTTAAACTTACAATTAAAAAATTAGACAAGTAGCTAGTTAAAGCACTTAAATTACCTAAGGGCTATTTTCTTCGAGACAATATTCAAATTATCAGTTGTGATTGGACGCCGACAAGCAATTACATGTTAACCCACAAAATTAAGTTATTGATCCAGAACGCTTTATTAAGAGTTATAGAACGTTTTTTAGTTATGTGTTTACCATTACATTGTTTAAATACCAACAAATTCTTGAACATGAAAATATCTTAAAACAAAATCTCGCTGTAATTTTAAAACATGATTTCCTCAAAATTTCTCCAGTGTAGGTTAACACACCATTGCTTATCTATGTCCAATTATGGTCTATCGCTATTCATTAAGTGCAGTTGCATATTTACAAAATAACGTCATCGAATATGCGTTCATTGGACCTGTTCCTTCGAACCGGATGGCGAACAAAAATTCAAGATTATCGAAATTCATGAGTAAAAAAAATACAAACCGATAGTAACGTGACGACGATGACGTCAGGATGGCTATACAACCTATGCGCTCGTGCGTAGTGCCAGTAGTGCGTAGGACGTGTGTTTATAAACTCGCTATCTTTATCCGATATAGGCCCTACGCGACCGACGCGACGGGGCTTCGACGCATTTGCGAAATGTAAGGCAAGTTCATGTACCTACGTCTACTGACCTAAAATAACACAATAATATTATTATCATATCGGTACTCATATCTACTTCTATGCTATTGTCTTATTGGATGGCCCACATGAAACACCCAGTCATCTCGTCACGATTTCACGAAAACGCTCTTCAAGAAAATTATTTTGAAAAGGGAAAAGCGAGACTCTAATCGTTGATCGGTACCTAACTATACATACAACTAATCAAAAATAATAATATCAGGGTAGCTGTAGCTGTAGGTAGCTGTAGAAGTACCGTGTTTTTGGGTTTGATTGAAACAAGTTAAAATGGCAAATGTGTGTTACGGAGTAAAAATAGCGAGCTTGCTGTGGACAAATCGAAATTAGCTGCAGAAGCGGTGGAATGTAGAAAGTAGAAACTGTCATATCAGTTAATTTTTATCAAGGTTTGAACCTGAACCGATAACCCGGGCTAAGATATTCATTCCTCTGCACTGCGATAAATATACACTCGCATTTACAGAAGTCATAAAAATAAAGAAATGAAATGAATGATTCAAGCTGCTCGGCTGAGGCTCGGCTAGATAATTGACTCCAAACTGGAGACAGTCGATCGTATTCCCAGTCCCCCCGATGTGTCAACAAATTCCCGTGTTAAGAAATTTTTTTTCTCAATTCTCAGACAAGTCTGATTGAGTCAGGAGTCGGGATCGAAAACAGGTTTGTCTATGTAAGCAATCTAACCGGTGTGGCGCCTGTCACTTGTTTGTCGAATATTGTAGGTAGGTCATGCAGTTGACTATTTATATTAGACGTAGGTATTTGTGGAAAGAAAAGATGTACAAGGTGAGCCGGAAAGGGGTACCAATCAGAAATAGTATCCAAGCGATAATAGTAATAAATAATGAATAATTTTTGCTTAAAGTTTTCCTTTTTGAACATTCAAAAAAATATTGTAGCCGATTGTACCTAAAAGAAGAGGGGATTCGTCATTCATCTGATTTGATTTTTTTTGTTTTACATTTACGTGAAATCCGTCAGTTGTGCACAGATTCTTTTTAAATACAAACGAGATTTAAAGGTTTTAAGGGAAATTTGAGGTGTTTTTACTTATTTAGGTACTCTTGTCGCGAAAACTTCCTCGTATTTAGATTTCAAATAAATAAAAATTAGGCGGACTCACTCAAATATAAAGTACCTAGTCTACTTATTCGGAGTGTATCGTGGTTAAAAAAGACCTTTCGCTGTTCTAAATTCGAATCTTGAGACAGTTCAGTGATACCCGCTTCCCGAGTACCCGCAGCGTGGCGTCGTTGTATGGGATCACTGGTTGGCTGGAAGCGTCGCCCGGCGCGCGGCGGCGCCCCGGCCGCGGCCTGTCCACATTCCCCCGCCGGTTTTATTCTGGCGCTTCGCCTCGGCCGCGGCCGCGTCCACTGAGTCGCGCCGAGACAACACGCAGGCGCTCTTATCAGACTGATATACTTAATGGTCGTCTTCGGTCGGGTCGACAGTTCAGAGGTTGGAGACATCCGCGATACTGTACCGGTACCTACGTAGCTTTCTGGAAAACCCATAATTTTGCGTGCGTGTGCATAGACAGTGATTCTATCACTTTTATTTCTTCCTAATCAAACAGAGGATTCACAGACATAACACTGTTCATGGACACTGATAAAATACTCCATTTATTTCAGAGTTCTCGCGCAAATTCCAGGACTGACAACGTGTATGCAAAGTTTCATAAAAATATTGAGTAGTTGAAGCGTAACAAACAAATAAACTCACATTCACCTATATAGGATTTATCTAAAAACTCACTTTTAGTCTTCAATCGTAGACTTTTAACGACAATTTAACCTCAACTTTCTTACTTATACAATAGTTATTGTTGGAGACTGAGGTCCCATCCTTATCCATTGACACTCATCTGTCAAATCCATCTATCAAACTTGCATCGTATGCATCGAGCGAAACGTCACCGACCAGTCGTGCTACGCAACTAATGCCAGCAAGGTGTTATACTTATCGTGCCGAAATCTACTAATTAATCGTGCGAGTCTAAATCCCGGGATCTTTTACGCGTGTGCGCTTTTGGGAGTATCAACAGGCAAGTACCTTTCTCACTTCCTATCGGTCCCCTTGGACTCCGCGACTTCACTCACCGTTTTTAAATCTAAGTTCAAAATTTGCTTTGAGGTCGAAACAGTTATACTTTTTTCCGGTTGTAAAAGACGTATCTAAGAAACTTCTCTGCGGCGCGGCATAGCGTCGGCGTCGGTCTCGAGTCTCGACTTGCGAGTATGAACGCCGAGGACCATTATTCAATGAGTGGAGGCGCGGGCGCGGGCGCGGGCGCGGGCGCGGGCGCGGGCGCGGGCGCGGGCGCGGGCCTCGTGAGTCGTGATCGCCTCTTAATGAGCCATTCGACTTCCTCGCTGAATAAATATCCATCAGTGGCGGTGCAGCGGCACTTACTGACACTGTGCACCGCGACACTCACTTAGTAGTCAGCCGACATGCGCGTTCATGCTACCTATCTGTCAGGATAAGCAGATATAAACATCTTCCATATAACTTATAAGTTATGCCTACTTTCGCACAAGTAAAGATGGCTGCCACGGAAGTTTGTCACATGTATGTAGAGTCTACACTCTACATGTGACAAACTTTCCTGTCTTTACCAAGGTCATTTTCGCGGTGTAGGAGGAGGCCTGAAATTGATGGGAGACGGAGAGTGTAGCTTTTTGATATACTTAGTCTCTATTATTTGATAAAACTATAGTCTATAATAACTAACTACCTATTAAATTTTACTAATATAAATACGAAAGTGAGTTTGTTTGTTTGTTACGCTGTCAAGCCTCAACGGCTGAACGGATCATCATAAAATTTTGCACCGTTGTCAGGAATACATAAAAGGACATAGGGTACTTTTTACCCGCGGGAATTCCGAAATTAACGCGGGTGAACCGCGGGGAACAGCTAGTTAAACACTGTTGGCAAACCAATAAATAAATAATATAATATCTACTGAAGGAACCCCCCCCCCGCAATAATATAATACTGAAGGAAACCCCCCCCCCATCTGGGCACCCCCCGTCACCCGCGAGTCGCGCTCATCGCGAATGGCTTTACATTAATTGTTCAAACAAGTGACTGCTATAACATTCTATTCTATTCCAGTCACATACATACAATTCTTCCTGTGAGTTTGTTTGTTCCGCTTTGACGAAATTAATTGCACAAGCGATCGTTTTGCATACCTACACGTTGTTGGAGGTAGCCGGTAGGTATACACAAAAGGACATAGAGTACTTTTTATCCCGGAGTTCCCGCGGGAATATTGAAATGAACGCGAGGGAAATAGAGCGGTACGTGGACTGCGGTTATCAGTGCCACGCGTAGATATCTACCAGACGAAGCCAGCTCCCAGCTCGGTTCAAAGGTGGCATTCTCAGACACTTATCTGTTCTGTCATAAAATACCTATGTATAATAATAAAAAAAAAAATAACCATGAATGCAGGGAATAATCTCTGGCACTGAACTGGTAAATAACATATTCTTTCACTGATAGGAAACTACACCAGCATCCCTCGATATTTTTCATCTCGACACAGAGTTTATACTATTTATCTAAAAATATAACTTACAACTTTACCAACAAACGATAGACCGAGAGTCAGTAGGTGTAAGGACATACTGACAAGTGCAAACTACGTGCCATTTGAGTGCAAATTATAATAATAACATTAACATAAACAGAAAATTGAAACAATGAAAAAAAGACGCGAGTGAAACAGCGGGAGATAAGCTAGCTGTAGGTGCACACGACATAAGGCACGACGCAGGTGGGCCTACCGTGAAACTGGATGTTACTGCCCGTCTGAGCTGGCCCTGAGCGAAGAGGCACATGACAAACCACTATAATAAAACTAGGAACTCCGGGAAAAAAGGGCTGTAGTTTACGGTGATAAGCAGTTCCCCGCATTAATTCCGGAGTTCCCGCGGGAATTCCGGGATAAAAACTATCCTATCTTTTAAGTTGGACCATATTATAAATGGCTACAAAATTTCATCAAAATCCGTTCAGTAGTTTCGGAGTCCATCGCGGACAAACAACGTGACACGTGATTTATATATTAAGAAAGATTATCTGGACATAGATAAGCAATAGTGTGTTAACCCACATTGGAGAAATTTCGAATAAATCGTGTTTTAAAATCATATCGTCATTTTGTGTCAGCATTTTTTTATGTTTAAATGTTTTTTGGTATTTAAACAATGTAATAAGGTAAACACATAATTAACAAACGCTCTGTACCTAACTGTCAATAAAGCGTTTTGAATCAATAACAATATTTATTTATTTATATATTTATTTATTTAAACTTTATGCACATCATGGTACAAAAGGCGGACTTAATGCCACAGTGGCATTCTCTGCCAGTCAACCTTCAGGTAGTACAGAGAGCTCACTTGTGGGTTAACACGTTATTGCGTCCATCTATGGTGTGATGTGGCGTGATTCGGTAGTTTTTTACACTGCCATGAATAAAGTAGGTACTCGTAATAATGAATGAAATGAATGAATGAAAAACACTTTATTGAACACCACAAACAGTACAGTACAATGTGATGTACATAGGTAATACGTGTCCCTTCGCCCCTGCCGGATCTACGGTGCGACTGGTAGGGTAGCCTGCCGAGTGCCGACAGGACCGACAGGACCGACAGGCCCGACAGGACCGACAGGATAATATGTTTGTCGACACGTCACTAATTCATCGCGGATAAAACCGCGAACAACGTATAGGCAGTAGCTTCTTCGGAATTTTCTGTTCGCAGATAAGCCGATAAAAAGTATTGAATAACCTCAGAGTTTCGTCCAAGTGAATAACAAAAATATTGTTGAATTCAAATTACCGATGTAAATTTGGTGTGAAGTGGATCGGTTGGGACGAAAACACCTTGTTTTTGTTTTAATGGTATTAAAGATTACGTACAATATAATGCAATGATGATGTGATTTGAGTTTTATCTTGGTTTTATTTTAGTCTGCTTTTTGTGAGTTATTTATTGACAGTTAATTAGGAACCGTTCCTTTGCATTTTGTTAATTGGCATTTTTGTCACACCTACTTTAACGTGCAAAACTTTACATTATTATAATTAAACTAGCTGTGCCCCGCAGTTTCAACCGCGTGAGTTTCGGAACTCCCGCAGGAACTCCAAAGTAGCCTAATATACTCCATATATCATCAGCTAATTCGCAGTGAAAGTCCCATCAAAATTGATCCGTGTATCCGTGTATCCGTGATGGAGATTCACCCGCGTGAGTTTTGGGATTCTCGCAGGATCTCTTTATACATATAATAATAAAAATAATAAACATTATTGAACTAATAATATGAACAAAAGTAGGTAACCCCACCTCCCAAACTAGGAAAACCTGTATTTTAGGAGGTGGGAGGTATCAGGAACCTTTGCGGACGCAGGCAGAACCACCCAAAGTTTTATCACAATCGGTTCAATGGCTTAGGAACGCATAGAGGACAAACATACAAACATTTATTTTATTGATAAAGAAGTACTTAGGTATATTTACAAACACACACACACACACACACACACACACGCGCGCACACACGCGCGCGCACACACACACACGCACGCGCGCTCAGACTGCAATATGTAGCCGCCTGTCTATAGCACAGTCCCACCGGGAGTCCAACCCGGGACTCGTATTCGGAATGGCTTGGGGGCCGGAGACGTGCTCGCCGCGCCGCGCCGGTCAGCTGGCCCTCCGCGATACGGCGCGTTATCGGGAGGCCGCGGGGCGGGGCGCGGGGCGCGTGGGGGGGACACACGGTCAGATAACCGCATGACCCTGACATTAACAGGGCACGGCATTATTATGAAATCAAAATCATGCGATATTTTTTTCCAAAAAGGAGAAACAGGAGATTAAGACTAACGCAGTAAGGATGTAGTGCTAATGCTGGATTTTTGTTTGTCGAACATTTGCATTGGACACAACTCGCGACCAGCGGTCGAGATTGTGTGTATGAACCTACACTGCGCGTGCGCACCGCGCGGCTACACGTGCCGGGGGCGGGGCGGGGCAGGGGGGGAGACCTCGTTAGTTTAAAATAAACACCATGAGCTTAAGTTTCACATAACGTGGCGACGCGATGAGCCGGCGCATAATATTACGTCGTGCTTGGTGCGGGGCGGTGTGGTGCGGTGAAGGGGGGCCGGGGGGCTGGGGGGTGGGGGGTGGGGGTGGTATAGGGGCGCGGCGTCCCGCCTTCGCTACGTCACGTCGCAAGCAACCGGTCTTGGTCGGGTTTATTTCACACGTTGCAAACACCAGTGTCCGGTCCTTTTGAGGAACGCTGGATCATATTCTTCTAAATATCTTCAATGTTCGACCATAGCTACAGACAGTGGCCAAATTTATCACACATCGCCTTGAAATATTGTAGCCGGCTTAGTTTTATCGCCGATCGCGATCCGATCAAAGCGATCCGTAACAGTTATCAGTTAATGCGTAGATTAGCGCCACATTCCTAGACGTATCGGAAACGCGCCTCCCAGCGGCGGCGCGGGCGCGGGCGCGGGCGCGGGCGTTGGCGCGGGGAGCGGCGGCGGGAGCGGGCGCGCATTATTTTAGTTACCGAATTTTTATTCATATCATTCCATGTCGAGGACTTCAAAATATAAAAAATGCAATATCTAGTTTTATCTGTTTCAATGAATTTGCATCAATTGGTTCGCGCATGCTTCTTTCTGTCCGGTAGCTCGCCGGTAATTTATCGCGATTCGCGAGAGCAATTTATACCTATCTACGTTGACGTAGACCAAGAATATACCAGTAGGTAGGTAGGTACCTACTTATAAAATTGAAGTAGTGTTTTTTGTACTTGATTTTAAAATTATTCTTTTGATGTTTTTTTAGTTACCAACGGAATTCGATACCGTAACCAGTAAAGGTGCCTACGTAGGTATATACATACCTACATATCTATTAGTAAAATCTTGCTGTCGGTCTCTTTGTCCGACCAAATGATTTTATTCAAAAAGTCCAAATGCGTCCACTTGACCATCAGAGCAAAATCGACAGGCTTCTCTCTCTAACTGACGTCACAAATTAATAGAGGGAGTGTGTGTGTATTTAACACACTAGAAAAGTAAGATCACGCAAATGAAGTTTAATTCACAGCTAGTAGGTATGTACATTGTACAACTGTATATTACGAGTAACGAGTTAACGATACAATCGATGATATTATACAAGACTAGCTGTCCCGCGCGGTTTCACCCGCGATAATCTCGAAGTTCCGGCGGAATTGTTCCATACAAACTTTTCAACCCCTTTTAATCCTCTTGGGGGTTGAATTTTCAAAAATCCCTTCTTATCGGATGCCTACGTCATACAAAGAACACACCCTCCAAGTTTCAGGTCTCTACGATCAGCCGTTTAGGCTGTGCGTTGATCCATCTGTCATTCAGGACACCCTGTGTTCATCACACAAAGTCCACCCCCACCGGGAATCGAACCCGGAACCCCTTGAATAGCGGGTAGGTATGGTGACCTACTGCGCCAAACGACGACCCAGTTTTATTTGATACCAGAAAAAAAAAACAAATACCGGTGTACCTAACTTAAACTACCTATAATAATAATATGCAGAATATACATTATACAACTGTACCAAAATGGCTACCACTCAGCATATTCTGCCGGGAAGAATAGGGAAGTCGTACTGTGCTGATTTTCAGTGGCAACCGTAAGAAGAGGAGAGACGGCTCAAAATACACTGTCAATACTGTCAATAAAAACGATTGGTACATATCATTTACAACAAAACTCTTAACTTGTAGTGACGTCATTGGGTTTCAAAATGCTTGGTTATATTATGATTATCTACTCCATAGTACCAAGATGATGTGCTAAAAACGATTATTTGTCTTCGTGATTCGAGTGTAATGACGGTCGCTAATGACGTGCGCGCACCGGGAGTCTTGTCAGCCGCCGCGCGCCGCCAAAGAGTATATAACCAACTACGCGCGCCGCCGAGCGAGCTGCCTGCCGAGTGGGCTCGGCTCTTCGACTTACAGATGACCTTTAGTGATACATTAACTATATATTATGTATATTAGGCTTAATACACGAACTGAGGTATATAATGGAAAATAAAAACATCCAACGGTAAAATGTTCTCAAAAGCGGGACTTAGATTAGGATATGACGGGCGTAAATCACTCCAATCAGCAGAATGCTTCTTTCGCTCTGTTCGCTGATTGACCGTAGTGGTTCTACGATTTATAGCACTTGATAATTTAGACATCTGTCTGTTGCAGAAACAGCAAAGTACCTCTAAGAATGTTTTTACTAAGTATGCTGGATTTTATAATTTATTTGTCTTTCAAATCTTATTTTCAGTCTAAACTCAATGCAGTAGCACATACATATATAGTAAGAGATCTGGAAGTCAGAAATGTCAGCGGCTCTGGAGAAAACAGTCCTGGGGCAGGTCACGGATGCGGACGCGACGCCAGCGGTCAACGGACGCGACGGACAAGCTAACGGACACGCTAATGGCCACCTCAACGGAAACGGAGATCTGGGCGAGCAGCTGCGGTGGGAAGAACAATTCCTTCCGCCACCGCTGCACCTGCAGGACAAGCTCCGAGCGCAAAAAGTGAGTAACTTAGAAAATACAAAATTTCTGTTCATATTTTAAATAATTCAAACTTAAATAGGTACAGGCCACTATTTAAAGCGAACATAACGTTGTGCAGTTTGTTGTTTTTATTCTGAAAGCATATTTTATAGTCGAAGAGCTTGTATAGTTTTTCATAGTAGAAAATCGTTTAGAGTCATTGAATAACATATACATACCTATTCAATTTGCAATTTTAGTGTTGTACCTAAATTCTATTTCGATACTTTTTTATAAATCTACCTGTATAAATTAAAAACTTACTAAAAACTATAATTATCTTATCTGGTTATAAATTTAAGTTTGATAAGTAACATACTCGATTGGCATTATTATTTGGACAATCTAGAATGATCCGCCTGCTATCCCCAATCCCCACAAATCACTGTGCCATGTTACCGAGAATTGTAATAAATCTGTAGGTATAATCTTAATTGTTTCTGATACAATAACAATATATATCTGCGGTCACTTGTGTCATCGGTAAAGTTAATTTGCAAACAAGTCAGTTATCTCTCTGAGAACTCGTTCATTAGAGGAGTTAAAAATATGTTGATGTTGATATGTAGGTAATTATTTTCTCGGTTGTTCTTTTGATAAAGTTTTACACGAGTAATCGTAAAAGTTAACAATATCGGTCGGTCACGGGAGTGTTTGTGTGGCTTGTCCCCGGGATCCAAGCGGTCACTGTCTCGGTATATTGACACCACGTTGACACTAAATACTCAACTAAGTCGCCAGAAAGATTCCACATGTACATATCATTAGAATATTAGTAGCAAATTTGTTAGTTGTATATAATGTTGGTAAAGAGGTTTTATAAGTGGTTAAATTAGTGTAACAAGACAGGCGTTTTAGTTAAAACTGTAAGCTTGTCTGCTTTTTTACTAAATGAACTATCCTGCACTGACTCCTATGACCTATCGCTGATATTCAGCCTGGACCGTTAGGGAGATTCGAGTAAAATATATGAGAAACTTAAAACATAAACTACAAAAAAACATGTCGTGAATTAACAATAGGCAGGTAATCATACAAATAAAAAAACCCAAATTCATAAGAGCAACGACGTAGATATCCTTCATTAACTTCTTTTGACGTTCTGAACTACCAGAACTCTAATCGGTGATGGCAAATTAAACTCAGACACGTTTTAATTGTGATGATCAGCGACAATCTTCACCGCTGCTTGAAGCGGCGCGACGCGTCTGTTGGAATTGGATTGATTGTATTTGATTGACGAGATCACGACGGTGCGGCGAGCTCGTGGCGTGTTGTACTTACTCATACGACATCAGCTGACCATCTCGTATATACATATTATTTGTTAATGACATCTATGATCAATTAATACATAAATAACAATATGCAGTTCTGACGCACGCACACCTACCAACCAAACGATTGTGTCGATCCACCGGGAGGTCTGATTGTTAAAATTATAGGGTATATAAAGATAAATATTTACGTAAATGAATAAATATCTGGTCAATTTTACAATCTATCATAAATTTTATCACGATATAAAGGAAACATTTTACCGCCGTTCGTGAATCAGTCACCGCCAAGGATTTTGTATTGTTTTAAATTATAATACCTCACGATTATGCCTAAAACAGAATTAAAAAAAGAATTTAACATATATAAAAGTTAAACTTTACAAATTCTATCCTTTCATTGAAATTTCAACCTTGCTCGATAGTAAGTATAGAGTCGAAATAACAATGGAAAAAATTTTGATGTATAGGGTTATAGTAAAATGATGATGCAGAAGTAAAAGATTATGTTTGTTAGCATTATACAAGTAATTCGTACCGCGCCAGTACGATGTAGGCACAGGCACCACAATTGGTGTAAACTTTATAACGTCTTATCGCATGTATCACTTCACATTGCGAAATTTTATGACCGTCTTAACTAACCTTTTGCAGTATTTACAATCTACATACATACATATCGTAAGTAGTGGGTAAGTAGATACAACACAAATATTATTCTAACTATGTAATCACACAATTCTCATAAAATTATCAAACTGAATCAGCGTATGTAAATTAATATTTGTGATCTGAGGAGCATTACATAACCCGTTATGACTTTTTATATTAAACTAGTTGTGCCCCACGGTCTCACCCGCGTTAATTTCAGAGTTCCCGCGGGAATTCCAGGATAAAAAGTACCCTATGTGTTAATCTGATGTACGAGCTATATTATTGTGAAGTTTCATTTAAATCCATCCAGTAGTTTTTGCGTGAAAGAATAACAAACATCCATCCATACATACAAACTTTGGCATTTATATTAGTAAGGATTCACTGGTGACTCAGTGGTAGTCGTGATAGCTTGCTGGCACCCGTAGAATATTAATTGAGACGGATGGGGTTCGATCCCAGGCTGGTATCACTGATTTTGATGATGATAACTCACCCACCAACAATTATTAGGAATAAAATTTGGTAACTGCCTCCTAGACTAGGTACACTTTGCTATTGCGTAACGATTTAACAAATTTGCATCAGCTGACTCACAATCAGTCGCCTCGCCTTCATTATTGTGTGCTACCTCTGCCTCCGCCTCTACCTGTACCTGTACCTAGTCGAGTCTGGTCACCGGCGCGCGGCGAGGCGACGCTGGATCCGCTAATTGATTGAGGCCAATAAATCAATATTGGTTACTTTACTTTTTATTGATAGACCGAGATCCAATAGGCACTTATACAACGTACTTACATGTATTTCGTATGTCACGAGTGAGATATGTATGTTGTATGTTGGTCAGTCATTATACTCGAGGCAGGGTTGTAGCGAATCTAGAATGTAACATTATAAGCTCACGCATTTTATACGACGTTCTTCCGTTTGGTCTGTTTTGGTAATTTTATTTACGTTTCGTAAATTACTCACGAAAGAGGATTTTTTTCCGCTGTTTCGAATCTTTCGATCGACAGACTAGTGACGTATGATAATGTAAAGATGATGTAAAGTAAAAAACACCAATGTTTAACTGCAGCTAGTTGCATTGTGAACCTAAAAGCGGTGGATCAAGCCATTTTACTAGAAAATGTGGTATAAAAACCTGTTCTGTGATTCGTTCGTCATAAACAAATTACACGCTAGGGCGTTGTTGCTTTTGGCGAAATGTTACAATTTGTCTGTGTACATTTGTTGGTACGCTGAGGGTGGGGTCTTATTGTGTCGATCGTAGTACGTACCTACTTACACGACAACTCGTGCGTCATCAGTGACCTTTCCGCCACTCGGCACCTGAAGTACGCTGCCCAGTGCTCACCGAGACTTCCTTCTGATCAGCTGGCGCAGCGTGGTTAACCTGGAGCGTTCTCTACCGCCTACATGGTAAAGCGGTTATGAGATCGGTTTCTTTGTCGGAGGCCACAGGTTCAACAACGGAGTGATCATTAGATACAATTCTCCTTGGGTTCAATTACTCGACAGTAAAGACCACTTATCAATTTTAATGTATGCCTTTTTACCGGTACACATAATTATCTATTACAAACGATTTTCATTTGTGCTTGTTGTTCTGACTTGCATGTTTGAAAGCTAAGTGTCACTCGGATTTGTACAGTTTACATCATCTTAATATTTATCTCATTCACTTATACAGCTATTATAATAAAAAAAAACCTCAATTAACCGATTATTTATCGGACTTCGTACTTAAAGTTTTGTAGTTTTATACTTATTGTAGATACTTTCCGAATTTAATATTAATTAAATAGTTAGGTAGGTATATTACTGATTAGTGATTACTAATAACCGATCTCATAACCGCTTTACCATGTAGGCGGTAGAGAACGCTCCAGGTTAAAATTCATCCTTAAAGTGCCGCCACGCTGCGTCAGCTGATCAGAAGGAGATCTTGGTGAAGCATTATATATAGCTCTGCCGTTCCACGTCGCCTTGATGTTATAGTCTGCATCAAAAAGGTTTAAACACTCGTGTCAGTCGTTGAACTTAATTATACTGTTGCAATAAGATTCAACGAAAGTCAAGTGATTACAACATATTTCTGAAGCTAACTGTGCGTAGGTATTTGTTACACATCGCATCGCATTACTTACTGTTTATAGTAATCGTTACGTACTTGCGGCACCACTCGCTACTCACTCGAGCCGAGCGAATATGATTACCGTGACTCGGTTTATATTTGTTTATTTCGGAGGTTGCTTGGATTCAATGACATTATTGATATTGGTAGAGCGCACCATGTCCGAGCATATCTTAATTCTTACAAGTTGGTCAGTCCTGTCGACCTTGACCTCGTCTCGACACGCGATTGATTAAGTGTTTGTAAAGTAATTAAACTATTGGTAACGATTAGAGAAATAAATGATTGATAATATCTTCTCTAGTTCCAACAGAGTTCAGAAGTTCAGCGAAGCTACTGCGTGTTATTTTATTAAAGAAATTTCGATATTATATTTTCATTTGCAGTTATAATATTCAGCCATTGAAATATACATACCCATACTAGCTGTGCCCCGCGGTTTCAACCGCGTAAATTTTGGAGTTCCTGCGGTAATTCCGGGATATAAAGTACCCTATGTCCTTCTCGGGTCCGCCGTTAAGATATGAAAGCGTAACAGACAGACAGACAGACAGAGTTACTTTCACATTTATAAGAGTAGTAGGGACTTTAAAGCATTCTTGTTTATATATTTATTCACACAACACACACACACAGACTCACTCCCAAGCTTTTTCATGAATTTATTAAAGTTTTTTTTTTCACTAATATAAAAAAAATACCGTACGTTTATTGATTTTTTTTTATTATATAAAATGTGGTAAAATTTCCTGCAAATATTTTCAGGGTTAAAATAAAATTTTCAATCAAAAAGAAAACCTGTGAAGGTGCTCGCCGCCCAATCGCTTTACACACACATCGCTGCGCGCCGGTATCTTAATTTCCGGATTTTGTGTTCAGTCAGTGAGTGGATGATCTTCCACTTATTGCGTTGTATTTTATTCTATTTTACCGTGTGTGGTGTGGCATGGCGTGGTGTGTGTGTGCAGATAGAGTCGCGCGTGTCGGCGCTGTGCCTGTGCGGCGCGACGCTGCGGCGCGTGGGCGAGGTGTTCGAGCGGGAGGTGGAGCGCGGCCTGCGGCAGGAGCCATCCAGCCTGCAGATGGAGAACACTTACGTGCCGGAGCTGCCCGACGGCACCGGTCAGTCACCCGACACTCACCACCCGACATTCACCACCCGACACCTGATATCCGCCATCCAACAGTCCCAACACCCGCCACCCGACAACCGAAATCCGAACCCGGCATCTACTATCCGACCCCCGCCATTCGACACCCGGACAATTTTTCGTCACCACACGACATGACTATTAGTTCCTTTGTTGTCTGTAGTGATACGATCAGTTTCAGATCAGATCAGGGGGCAGTTTGAGTTATCAAGATAAGATTTATTAGATTGAGATCAATAACCTTTAAAGATGATAAAGTGCTGCAGTTAACCAGCAATTACTGCTTGTTATCCCCTTGTGGGTATAATATTGTAGAAAGAAAAAACGAAAAGGATCGGTCTCCATCAAAAAGGTACAAAACACAACAATTTAACAAGTGATATACAGAAGTAGGAAGGCTGTGCTGTGTGGGGGCCGATCGGTCTCCGTCTCTGCGTAAATTTTTCATTATGTCTGTGGAGCAGAACAGAATGAAACGCTAGTCTCCCAACAGGGCCGCAGTAAAATTTTGCAAATACGGTGTATCTGATATTGTGATGTGGTGGTCGCGCAGAGGAGGGCGTGTTCCTGGCGCTGGACCTGGGCGGCACCAACTTCCGCGTGCTGCTGCTGGAGCTGCGGCGCGGCGAGCTGGTGCGCGAGGACGTCCAGCAGTACCACATCAGGTCGGTGACATCAGCACCACAACGATTCCATCACGGGATTAACTATCACAGCCGTGCCGGTTGATCATTAATCGCAGGAGAGACTAAAAACCTTTATTTTAGTAACTCAGTGATCTTATGCCTTCTCCAGTGACGAGCTGCGACTGGGCCCCGGCGAGGAGCTGTTCGAGTTCCTTGCCGAGTGCGTGCACGACTTCCTGCGCTCCGAGGGCATGGAGGACCAGGAGTTCTCTTTAGGTGAGCTAGTCGCCGCTGGTGATACCGTTGATGATAATTTGGAGTCAGATTCTATCTACTTTCCGAGAGCTCAATGTCCTATGTCCAGCAGTGGCTGCTGCAGATTGATAAATGACCCCTAGTTCGGTAACAGATGGTATCTGAATGCATCTTATTAATCCGATGGTTGCGTGGTTGCAGGGTTCACGTTCTCGTTTCCGATGAAGCAGCACTCGATCTCGTCGGGCGAGCTGATCACGTGGACGAAGAGCTTCAAGTGCGGCGGCATGCAGGGCGTGGACGTGGCGGCGCTGCTGCAGCGCTGCCTGCGGACGCGCGGGCTGCGGGTCACCGTGCAGGTGCTGCTCAACGACACCACCGGCACGCTGATGGCCGGCGCGCACCTGGACCCCGCCGTGGGAGTGAGTGAGACCACTGCACCGTACTCTGCCCCGCCCCGCGTCAGGCCACGTGTTTGTTCTCAAAACCTTTTGACACGTCCTTCTATAACCCCACAGCGCGCGTGTCGCCAGTAAGTATATGTATGTAGGTACATGGGCCCGGAACACATTTTTGATTTGCGCCTGAATACATTAAAATAACTGAATCTGGATGTCTTCAGACTAGTTTAGTCTTTTAACAGCTGAAATATAAGAACTGTGATATATTCAAAGCAGCAATGTGATTTTTTTTTGTTATTTCCTTTTTATGTTACATCATTTGTTTTGTACCATTTTTAGGTTTCACCTTCTATCTTTCATTCGTTAATTTTTTACGTATTTTCATCACAGTATTTTGTTTAATTAAAAAAAAAAGTCCAATCCATAAATTAATTTTCATCGCCTACTGTAATAAGCAACTTTAATTCTAACCATATTAGGGACGCAACTAAGAAATTGTAGTCTGAGTTTTAGATAACACTTATATTTGATAACTGTTAGTTGTTTTGCTCGAATGTGAAAAATATGTGTCGGTCGCGTCGTCAGATCGGCGTGATCCTCGGCACCGGCTCCAACGGCTGCTACATGGAGGCGGCGGCGCGCGTGCAGCACTGGGAGGCGGCGCACGAGCGCGTGCGCGACGTGTGCGTGGACGTGGAGTGGGGCGCCTTCGGGGACAACGGCTGCCTGCACTTCCTGCGCACCGAGTTCGACGAGGAGGTCGACCAGATGTCGCTGCTCACCGCCTCCTTCACGTCAGTGTTTCCTTATACTATTGATTGACTCCCCTTAATACAATACTCAATTGGCAGAAGTGTGCGTTTTCGGGTAGAAGTCATAACTTATCACATAACTCGACAAGAAATGAAATAATATAACAGATAAATTAAATTTCATAACCACAAAGATCAGTAGAATGAGTATTCTAATCCGTTTTTCTGTTGCGGGTCTGCTGGAAGAAATTCCACATGTATAAAGTAATAATGTACAAGGGTCATGACCCTTGTACATTATTACTTTATACTCTATTTCTTCTTTATGTTGTCCTTGTGTGAATTAATTGTTAAATAAATAACATCAGTGTGAAGCAGCTCGCCATGCATATACCTAGATTAGGACCTACATTATCGGCAGTCCTAAGAGAGTGGACGGCGTGTGTTGTGACGTGGCAGGTTCGAGAAGTACATCGGCGGCAAGTACCTGGGCGACCTGCTGCGCGCCGTGCTGGCCGCGCTGGCCCGGGACGGGCTGTTCCCCGCGGCGCCCGCCCCGCGCTCGCTGCACACCGCGCACCTCAGCCTGTTCGAGGAGTGAGTACGGTTTTGAAGAGAGAAAAAGATTTCGCTAACTATAGCACCATTTCCAAACCGTACAATGATACGTTTATTTTACTCGAAACTGGCTGAATGAATGATATTGACCCACCCGCCCACCGACACACCTGACGCGCACCGTGTCGCAGGGAGTGCACGGCGGGCGAGTGCGCGCGCACGCTGGCCGCGCTGCGGGGCGCGTGCGGCGCGGAGGGCGGCGCGGAGCTGACCCCCAGCGACGCGCTCGTGGCGCAGCACGTCGCCAGGGTCATCTCCAACCGCGCCGCGCAACTCATCTCAGTTTGTGAGTTCTATATATTATAATAATAACTAGTTTGTAAGTATTCTATTAATCGACTCGTTTATAATATAACTTAACTGTAGGAAAGTTTAGGACATATTAAGTTATTATGTTTAGTTCTAATTTTTATTATTCTGTAACTATATCCCAACTTGTGTCTGTTTTTTCTCCAGTAAATAAATAAATAAAACCCTGCATCACGTAATGTCTCAAATCGTTCATGTAGAATAATCCTAATATCATAAATACGAAAGTGTGTTCGTTTGTTACTCGTCTAGTTATAAAGGGTCTTTCAATAAGGACGGGTCGATTTTGACATGAAATAAAAAAGGCCGTGTGTGAGATTTTAACGATTTTTTTTTTTATTTGAAAGAGCTATATATGCCATTATGTGTGGAAAATCACATCGTTTAAATGTCCGCCGCGGCTTCTCACGGTGGCACGAATTCGAGTTGTCCAATGTTCAACAACTCTGCCGCATAGTTCGGGTTGAATTTCAGCGATAGCTTGAGCTATGTTGACTTTAAGGACATCGGTCGATTGTGGCTTATTGGTATAGACCTGCGACTTAAGAAAACCCCACAAAAAAAAGTCTAAAGGTGATAAGTCGCAGGATCTCGGTGGCCAATTCACAATTCAATTTGAAGGACCACCTCGTCTGCCGTAAAATGGGCGCAATGCACGTAACGTTTGCACTAACGAACACTCATTTTGGTAATACATTTTTAACATTTGGACGTGTTGCTCAACCGTGTAACTTGCCATGGTGATTTGGCATTACTAACTGAATAAAAAAATATAGGTTAGAAAGACGACGTTAAAACAACATGGCCGCCACAGGCTGCCAACATCGACCCGTCCCTATTGAAAGACCCTTTACATAAACTTAACCGATCATCATGAAATGCGTGCAAGTTATCAGGAGTACAGAGAAGGACATAGGGTACTATTTATCCTGGAATTCTTGCGGGTACATTGAAATGGAAACGGGTGAAAACGTGGGGATCGTAAACAGAAATGAGATGACCGATGACGTATGAGTATATTGGTAATGTGTGTCCCCCCGCCCTCCTCCCCCTCCCCCCGGCAGGCATCGCGGCGCTAGTGCGGCGCATGGCGCGCGCGCACGTGGCCGTGGCGGTGGACGGCTCCGTGTTCAAGCGGCACCCGCGCATCCGGCACCTCATGCGCACCTACATCGCGCTGCTGGCGCCCGGCCACCAGGTGAGCACAGCGCACTCCCCGCACACACCGCACTCTCCTCACACACCATCAAAACACCATGTACAGCATGCTCGTGGTTGTGTGCCGCAGTTCACGCTGATGAGTGCGGAGGACGGCAGCGGCAAGGGCTCCGCGCTCACCGCCGCCATCGCCGCGAGGGTCGCCGCGCGGGAGCGTAGCGCGTAGCGCGGCCTGCTTAGCGGGTAGGGAGACCTATGCAGCGCGTAGCAGTGCCCCCGCAGCGCGTACCGGGGCCCACGTAGCGCGTACCGGGGCCTACGTAGCTACCGTAAATACATGACCAACCAGTTTTTCGCCTCGCCTACGTCGTCAATTAACCAGTGAAGAAATAGTCTCATATAATATTATTGGATAGGAAAATATACTTTTTAAGGAATAATGTATTTATTATTCGTCCTTTATAAACGAAGTCGTTTTAATCGAAGTTTTTATGTTATATTACATTCGTAAGTTACTTATAAGTATGAATTATACTCTTTATACGTTAGTTTATTTAAGCATTTATGTTTTGATAAGTGTTGAATTTCTCAGTGATTGTAAATACAGGCGCCTCTGTAGGTGGAGGGTGACCCAGATACGGTTTCACTTTGATAGAAAGCCGTTACTCCGTTATTTTTAAAATTGCTCATTAAGAAAATATGGCAGAAATTGTGAGTCTACTCGTTGTAATATTAACTCTATTTTCTCTTAATGTTAAAGTATAAAGTAGTCTGTAGCTTTGTAAACGCGCTGGTCGCGTTCTGTGCGAAGGTGCTGTGAAGTATGAGTAGTGTAAGTCTTAATGCGTGAGCATCAGTGATATTACAATAAAAAAAGAAATAGATAAGTTTGTCAGTGCAAATGCCAAGCCAATGCTGTTCGAAATGGCAAGTTGCAAAATGGGCATGACCACGAGTAGAAACGAAACAGGTAAACGCTCTCGCACTTATAGCTAAAAGCGCTTCGAACATCGCATAGATGAGCTTAGTTTTTGGTATACTCTAAGCCTTGTGTGTCAGTTTTCGGGTGCGAATGACGTGTCTATATTTATAATTACCTACATGTCTTTGGATAGCGTGTAAATATGTTATATTTTGTAATTATATCAATATGTAGTAGGTACGTAAGCCGTAAATTATACATATCGTGCCATACTCCCGCGGGTCCGAAGATATATTGTATTTCTATGTCCAGAAATTGTATTTGTGATGGTGTAATTAAGGGACACTGTAATTATATTTTTTTAAATAAATATTCTTTATATCACAAGTTTTTCATTGTTAAATTTTATTTTTCCACGCCTGTAAGTGTATGTGTCGGGGCACACATAGTGAAGGGTTCCCAAGCGTTCACAGGAAAAATTTAAAGTATCGCATAATTATTTAAAAAAGAATTGGTTGAATTCCTGCGGCGATATTTATTTATTTATAATTCAGGCAGGCAGTTTAAGCAACTGTTAGGTGCCGGTTGTAAAATGAAAATATCAGATCAAATATAATCTAATCATCGAATGGATTTGAATAACAAAAAAATTAAAACCGACTTCCAAAAAACACAAACGCACTAAGTATACTAAAAAATAAAATAAAATACCAATTTAATACAAAAGACAAAAATACTTGTAATATAATTGGTTTATGCTACCAGGCGTGTGTCTGCCCACTTGGGTTACTCTGCTCACGACGCGACGAGCTCGTGGCGAGAGTGGACGTAGACCATGTTCCCATTCCTATTTGGCTTGTCACCGACTTCGATCAGTGGTAACACAAACCAATAATAAATTACAAGTATTTTTGTCATTTGTATTAAATTGGTATTTTATTTCGTTATTTTTTACTTTTTAGTATAGTGCATTTTTGTGTTTTTTGGAAGTCGGTTTTAATTTTTTTTTATTAAAATTTTGTTATTTCACGCTTTTAAGTGAGTCGGTTTGTAATTTATCTAAGTAACCTTAACCTAATGTCAACTGTTCATCACCTTTTACAAAATATTGCTTTTCACGATCAGTTCCACTTCGCAATATACATTGTGACGAGCAGTAATTATTTATAAACCATATTAAAGTTAACGAATCGGAACCCGTGAAGTACCTATTATTGAGTAGTTCCGATGAACAACTGTGATCTTAATCATCAGTTCCATTTCTTCAAATTTTACTTTCCGAAAGCAAATGAACGATTTACTAAAACAAAATAACCCAAATCGCTATAGGTGTGTCTATAATATTTGAAGAGTTCCCTCGATTTCTCCAAAATCCCATCATCAGATCCTGATTTCATGACAATGGGACCAATTGGAAAGCAACAGCTTTTGAATAAAAAAAGAATTATTAAAATCGGTTCACGCAGTCGAAAGTTATGAGGTCAAACATAAAAAAAAACATACGCGTCGAATTGAGAACCTCCTTCTTTTTGGGAAGTCTGTTAATAAAACTTGGCACGTAAGCAGCTGATGTTCCCGCCAACGGTTCCGTCCGGGTCAGCGCATTTGTATTATATTTAACACACATGCGTTCCTGAAGGAATCAAGATATTTCCGCATGGCATCAGATAGAACTGCTGCTTCGTGACTTGCTCTGGCTCCGTACTCGACCGTTGTTATGACTTACAAAAGCCCTGCACTTTTACTCCACACTTTGACATCATCGTGTCCGGTTTTTTAAAGTGTCTACATTCGACAGATTATACAAACAAAAATAAAATCCATATTATTGTATATGAAACATCTCTCAACGCGGTCATTGGGTACGAGGAAGTAATATAAATAATAATTTTACTTAATCGTTTAATTAAAAATTAACATATTGCAAAATATATAGATACAATGACACGAACGAACATAGTACATAACATATACAATAGATAAGTACTTATATCAAATATTATAAATATAAATTTTCCATCGTGCGACGACGGTCCTTATCATTAATTTATTTGGTATCACCTTATCAACGTTAAATTAGTGTTAGTCATCACGAATGTCGAGTCGTCGGCTGTGTTCTACTCCACCGCTCGAGCACCGCGCCCGCGTCCGCTGCCGCGCCCGCTTCATCGCCCGCTGCCGCCTCACAGCACCTCCACCTTCTCGCGCGCCTTGCGCAGGATGCTCTGCAGCTCCGACGATGTGGTCGTCTTGTACTAGAAGCCAAACGTCACGTCACTTCGCGCGGATGCTACATAAATCTTTCCTGTCAATCCTGACAATCGCAGGAACTCGGATGTTACATAGAATAAGTACGTCGAATAAACTATTCTTCGGTGGGTGTACAGATTCCTGGTAAGGACTCACCCCGGAGACGTTCCGCTGCACCAACAGCTGGCTGTAGAGGCGCTTGCCCTCGTCGGCGCCCAGCAGCCGCTCCAGCTGGTGGCGCGGCACCGCGAACAGCTGGTGGCCCGCCACGCGCAGCTGCCGCCGCGCCAGCGAGCTGAAGCCCTTCGCCTCCAGCCACGACTCCACCTCCTCCGGGTTCGACGTCTGCCCACCACGCCGACAACGACAACATCAACATCAACCTCACAATTTTACAAACAGTAGTAATTGAATGGAATATAATAAAGGGTTTATTTGATACGAAAAAACCAATACAAAAGTGTAGTTAAACTGATTATGAAAATTAAAAAATGTACCAAAATGGCTCCCACCCAGCATATGTCGTGGTGGTAGTCCCCTGGCGCTGAATTAATGGCAGTGGCGGTAAGAAGAGGAAAGCTGGGTTAATGACATTGTCAATAAAAACCAGCTACGCACAATATGAATTTTTCAGCGAACCGGAACTAGCAATATATGAAATTGTGGAAGTGTAAATCAGCTATGGCCATAGGTACTTACTTACCTCGAAAAGTAGTAAGCAACGTCCAAACGGTGATCATCCATGAGTAAGTAAGTTCAACAATACATTTCTTCACCCTACTTACTTGTAATAATAAGTTGGAGGACAGTAGCGTCCAAGTAGTCCATAAAATAGAACTGGTTCCTATCCTGTGGCACGTCGCTACCTACTTAAATCACTTATTTACTTGCCGGCCGGCGTCCACACGTGGTATTTACTTACTTACTCATGGAAGTGTAAACCGGCCATAAAATAATGAATCGCAAAGAAAAAAGACGCGTGTCGTCCTCGCTGGATTTTTTTTAATTCTACTCTAGAAACAATGACACGGGCAATAGCTTTTTTCTTAGTTCGCGTATATTTGCCGAAAGTGATCTAATTAGAGCGTTAAAATCCTTAGACGCAAACAAGGGACCGGGTCAGGATATGATTCCTCCCATCTTCCTTAGAAATTGCCCTCAATCACTATGCCTGCCGCTTACAATCATTTACAATAGGTCACTGACTAGTGGCTTCTTTCATTCAAAATGGGAATAGGGTGATGTAAGTGATATTACTAACTACAGACCTATCTCGATACTCTCTGCTTTTGGCAAATTATTCGAATCTCTCGTACAGGATGTTATATTTTCTCATGTCAAATAAATCATAAGCTCTAGCTAACATGGTTTCTTTCCGAGTAGGTCTACCACATCTAACCTGCTTAGTTACACTAGTGACATATTATCATCAGTGCTGGAGGAAGGCTTTGAAGTTTATGCTATTTACACCGACTTTAGTAAGGCGTTCGACGTAGTCGATCACAGGATTCTTCTTAGAAAGCTCGAACGTGCCGGGATCTGCGGTTATCTATTGCAATGGTGTAAATCCTACCTCCAAAATCGCTGAATCGAACCATCGAAACGTGGTTTTAAATCTGAATCTAGATTGGTACCATCTGGCGTTCCACAAGGCTCTCACCTTGGACTTCTTATTTTTCTCATTTTCATCAATGATCTCTGTGAGTGTGATTCTATGACATCCAAATTCACAATGTACGCAGACGATTTAAAGATAAATAGAGTTACAAGAACAGTACATGATAGCGTTTTGTTGCAGCGCGATTTTAATGCTGTATGTGACTGGTGTGTTCACAACAAAATGGTTCTCAATCATTCCAAATGTTCTTACATCAAGTTCAGTCTTAAGAGGGTTCACTGGTGGAGCCGATTATTATGTAAATGGCGAGAGGCTCAGTGAGGTCTCTTCTGTTCGTGACTTGGGCGTTATAGTTGGTGTGCGGCGTGGCGTGTGTGTTGTGTGGGGTGTGTGGTATGTGGCGTGTGTTGTGTGGGATGTGTAGCGTGTGGTGTGTATGGCGTGTGGTATGTGTGGTGTGTTGCGCACCTGGTGTATGAATATGTCGGGGGTCTTTTTGATGTCGAGCCGGCTGCGGCGCTGCGTGATCTGCGGTAGCACCGCCAGCAGCTCCTCGTGTAGGCTGCCCGCGCCCGCCGACCGAGTCGCTGCGACACACACCACACGATACAACACTTGCGATACAACACAACACACGCTAGCTAGCGTCACAACTCACAACCGGCGCAATAGCACGCTCCGATACGTATTTAGTACCCAAGAATTTATTCAATTCAAAATTCCAATTATTTATTACGTTCACAATGTAAACTTCTAAATAAATAAGAAACTTTAATTTATCCGCATTAATTTCAAAGAAGGTACTAGGGGGAATCCTGGGAAATAAGTACCTTATGTTGTAACCCTATGTACCTACAAAATTTCATTAAGTTTATACTGAACTTCCGTGTGAAACCATGGGGAACAGCTAGTTTAATTATATTCTGCCTTATGAATAAACTACTAATTTATCTGTGTGTGCGCAGTGCAGTTTATTTGGCCTCGCTTTTCTGTTCTCGGGGGTACTCACATTTGATTGTGTCAGTTTTGGTGCCGCCGTCTGCGGGCTGGGCGGGGGGTGCGGGCAGCGGCGGGGGCGGCGGCGGCGGCGGGGGCGGGGGTGCGGCGGTGGGGGCGCGCTCTGCGGGAGGGGGGCAGCTCGTTAGTGCGCGTCCGGCGACTCCGCGGCTGAACAGCGCGCACCACATTAATAACGTGTTAGCTGACACTTACCCGACACACACACACACTAAGCGAAGCGTCACACAACACACGCACACACTGTTAACAACACTGTTTCCCTTAGGAGTCGATGGATCGAACAGCGATACAGAGTGGCAAAGTGCCGCACGCGCACGTAATCGTTTTTAGTTATTACGCAATATAAATAGGTTCATTTTTGCTCATAAATATCTGTAGTGGACATTACTATACTCAAATTGATTAGGTAAATCCATTTTTTTTTGGAAAGTGTTTCAGAGCAAGTACAGGTGGAAGTTGTGATAAAGCCAACGTTCCCCGACTTCGACGGAAAAAATTACTTTTTTTGGCCAACAATAAATAAATGAATAAATAAAAAACTGTGTAGAAGAATTTGCAATGGCAGGAAGCAGCAGTGGTAGATATCTCTTCCCAGGAGACAGCAGGAGATGAAGGAAGTTATGAACACATCGAGTGACAGTTTTGTATAAAAGTTTAATGTACAAAAAATATATAAATACAAACAATTTGAGCTGTAATCATCGTGAGGGGCGCGCGGCGCCCCCGCACTCGGCACTACCGCTAGCTTATACACGTAAGTAGGTATACACTTAGCACGTATCTTATTATGAATGTTTAAGCTTTCACTATTATAAACACAAATATTTTGTAAATTCTTAATAATATATTTTGTGTAAACTCTCTAGACTATAAGCACGCTTCCGAGTTAACATAGACTCTCATTAATGAAAACATAAATACTTTGTTACAATAAGACAAAATTATATAAAAGTTAGTTTTGTTCAATACAAATAGGTACTTCCGAATCCATTTACATCCGAGTCAGCCGAGATGAGGGCGCGGGGCGCTCTCTGTCCGAGCTCTGAGTCGCCCGCCACCCCGCGGGGATGCCCCGCTCAGCCTAGTGCGTCATTACGCCTTACACACATAGCATAGCCATGTTTACTTCTATTATATTACAAATCAGACTTTGTGTATGCCATTTTATTCTATAATAGGGTTCTAATATCTATTTTTATGTACCTAAGTAGAAAAGCAATTTGCAGCTAAGCACCTCTTTTCGTAGACTCTATCATTTAGTTTTGGACACAATTATTTTGAAGCACACCAAGCGACCGTTTATGGTAGCGTAATGTTAAATGGAATTAAAATACAATTACACGGCTGACGATCAGCGGCCGCTGCGGGCGCACTGTGCCTCACGTGCTAGCGGAGACGCGCGCCCAGCGTAGAGAAGCGCGGTTCGCTCCGGCCAGAGGCAACCCAGGACCGAGCCAAGTCCGGGAACGAGCCGCGAGCCGGGGATGTCCGACCCCGAGTCGACTGCAGCGTGGCGCTCGGCCCGGGGCTGCCCCTGGTCGGCGCCGGCACGCGTGCGCCCGCCCCGGTCACCGAGTGCGGACTAAACACTAAAGACTTTGTAACGAGCGCATGACTGGAGGCACCCTGGGGGCGCGCGGAGGTCCGCTTTGGTAGCGGCGAGAGGCGAGGAGGGGGAGGCGCGCCGTCAGAAGTAGCGGAACTCGCCCTTCTTGCCGAGCCGCTCGCGCCGCACCCAGTCTGCGGCACCCGCCCCGCCCGCGCCCCCGCCGCCCCCCGCGGCGCCCCGCCCCGGCGCACCTGTGGGGCTGCTGCCACCAGAGCCGCGACCGCCCGCGCCCGCGCCACCCTCCTGCAACACGCAACGCGACACTACACTAGGGAGCCCCGCGGGGGTGGGAGCAGGAAGGGCCACGCGGTGCGGAGGGGGGACCCACCTGGTAGTGCGTGTAGATGGGGTTGGGGTAGAGGTGCGGCGAGGAGGGCGGCGTGAAGGCGGGAGCCACGATAGTGTGCGGCACGTGCGCCGCCACGCCACGCCGGTTGCGCGCTTTCCACCACTTGCGGGAGTCGTCCAGCACCTGCCACCGGCCAACACACACACATACACAATAAGACTTTAAAAGATTTTTATTTATTTATTTATTTGGGAAACAAACGGTCACTATCACTATCAAACAAAGAATACAGAATAGAATATACGTAAAGAAGCGAGACTCTCCACCTCCCACTAATTTCCTGCCTCCTTATGCCCCACGAAAGTTTAATGGTAGTTTCAGTGAAAAATTGCACCCACCCAGGCTCACCTCGGGGTACTCCCCGCGACCCACCCAGGCTCACCTTGAGGTACCCCCCGCGCCCCACCCAGGTCACCTCAAAATACTCCCCGCAGCCCACCCAAGTTTATCTCGAGGTACTCCACGCGTCCCACCCAGGCTCACCTCGAGGTACTCCCCACGCCCCACCCAGGTCACCTCGAGGGACTCCCCGCGCCCCACCCAGGTTCACCTCGAGGTACTCCCCACGCCCCACCCAGGCTCACCTCGAGGTACTCCCCGCGCACGACGCTCAGTTCCTTGTCGTTATTAGCGGTGCGCGGGTACGTGACGCGCACCACGCGCCCGCCACGCGCCACCACACCACGCGCCCACGCCGCCCCCAGCTCATCTGCAACACAACACAACACGTCTCGTCATATCGCATGTCATGTGACGCACTCTCACTTCTTTATTCACTTTCACACAAATGTTTGTTAATTAGTTAGTTCGTTATTGTAAGTTAGTTAATTGAGTGTAAACTAAAATAAGGAGCATATTTTCCGTAACATATTTTCGTGTCATATCATGTCACTGTGTCATGTTTGTCATGTTTGTTGTCATGTCGTGTCATATCGGGTCGTGTCATGCCGTATTATATCTCGTCATGACATGTCGTGTCTCGTCATGCCGTGTCCTGTCATGTCAGCTTTTGTCATGCGGTGTCGCGCCGTGTCATGCTGCGAGGGGTCGTGTGGCTCTCACCGTCGTCGCGCTCCGAGCGGTAGGGCGGCTCGCGCTCGGGGGACGACGCCGCCGAGCCCGAGTCCTCGCGACCCATGGCTCGCGGGCTCCTGTCGGACACCAACAATATTTGCAACCTATAGGTATACGATTCAAACGGGGTACACCGTACAGAGTTCAAAGAGTATCAAAGTATTCAGCGAGTTGACGTTTTTCCCAGCATAAATTTATAAGATAGATAATTATAATTTGTAAGAAAGACATTATTATTATTATTTAATCCTCTATTGAACATAAAATAACAAATATTACAATACCTATTGAAAGAAAAGTAGAATGCAAATGGCGGTCTTATCGCATAGTTTCGATCTGTTGCAGACAAACAATGATGCGAAAGGAATAACAAAAATACATAGACACACACATACGCACGCACACATACGGATACACACGCGCACTGGCGTCTGACCCTTGACCTAATTCACCAACAGTAGGAGTGGAAGGTCCCTGGGCTCTATGATACAAGCTCGCTTAGTTTAGAGCTCAGGTCACCAACCTATAGCTATTCTACATAAGGATTTTTCGTTATGTTATGTTATTAATTTTTGGTATATGTATAGGCTAAGAACTCTGTATTAATTATAAATAAACGCGTTATTATTATTATTGTTATTATTATATTCAATATTTGCATTATTTCTCGATGAGTGTAATCATGAGATTAGAGATTATAACACTATTTATGAGTAAGAAGTATCTGACAAATAGAACAGAAGCACACAATTACACAGCGGCTGGGCGTGACGTCACGCGGCACGCGCTCACCTCGAGTAGGGCGCGTACTGCTCGCTGTAGGCGTCGGGCTCGTCGCGCTCCAGCGAGTACGGCGCCGGCTCCGGCTCCGCGCCCCGCGCCCCCGCCCCCGGGCCCGGCTCCGGCCCCGGCGCCGCGCCGCCCGCACCCCGCGCCGCCTCCGCGCCGCCGCCCGCCGCCCCGGGCCCCGCGTCGCTCCGCCGCGGCGACGTCCTTCGTCGCACACACACGCACACACATCACAGTAAGCACAGCACACAGCGCGCGTGGCACGACACGAGCCCGACGAGACGTTACCTGCGCAGCGGCTGGTCGTCCACCTGGTAGTCCGGCGACCAGCCGTCCATGAACACCGGCTGGTACGGGGGGATCGCCGTCTTCCACTGCTCCCTGAAACCATCGTAAGCGGAACGTGACCTCAGGGCCGCTGGAGGTGCCCGCGGGGCGGGGTCGGGGCAGGTGGCACGTACCTGGGCACGAGCCAGGCGTCGCCGAGCGAGTGCCACAGCTCGGTCTCCTTGCTGGTGACGCAGTTGGCGAGCAGGTTGAGCGCGTCACGGGTGAGCAGCGGCTGCACGACGCGCGCCGCCAGCCGCCCGCCCGCCGCGTCCTGCGCCGCGTCCACGATCAGCGCCAGCGGCGTGAACAGGAAGTGCACCAGCTCGGGCGCGTTGGGGTCGTGGATGTGTGCACGCAGCCGCGCCAGCAGGTTGAACGACAGCTTGAACTTCTGCAGCACGTCCACGAACTCGCGCTCGGGCGGCGGCCGCGCGCGCAGCGCCAGCATGCCCTCCCCCGCGCCCGCGCCGCCGCCGCCCGCCCGCTTGCCGCCGCCGCCCCGCGACCGCCGCCGCCGCTCCAGCTCGCGCGACGCGGCCGCCGCGTGCTGCAGCCGCGCGATGAACTTCTCGATGTCATCGAAGCAGCGGTTGAGGATGGCGATGTCCTGCTCGTACAGCCGCTCAGAACCGGTGGAGGACGCGTCGTCCCGCTCCCCACCGGAGCCGCTGCGCTCCGCTCGCTCCCCGCGTCCGAGCTGCGCAGACATTTGCTGAAACCGAGAGAGATGGTCGCATCATCGCGCAGTGTGGGGGGAGAGGGGGGGAGGGGGGGGCAGTGGGTGGCGGGACACTCACGCAGAGCACGGCCTCCCACTGCTGGCGCGTGTACGTGTAGTAGAGCGGCGAGCGCGCCATGCCGCGTGCCCGACCCGCGCTGCGACTGAGCTGCCGGCTCCGGGTGGCGGTAATCTTATCGCCGGTATCGCAGGCCCAGAGCCCGGGACCTCCCCCCGCCCCGCCCGCCCCACCGACTTTACCGAGGCTAGATAAGTTTAATCCCACTTCGATAACGGCTTCGATCAATATCGATTAGTTTTTCGAGAACGGTACTTCGGGCCAATGATAAGGGTGTAGATAACGCTAATGAAGCGATATTCATATTTTTTTTGTTTAGTATTAATATTATTTAGGTTTATAAATATAAAATTGATTATAAATACACAGTAAATAGCAGAGTTATTTCGCTCGATTACTCAGAGAGAATGTTAAGGGTTCAAATTGTTGTATTATAGGTAAAATATTTCTTGTATTTATTATTTAGTGTAAATTTATATCTGTTTTTCTCCATTTAAATAAATAAATAAATAAATATTAGGGACGTACCTGTCTCCGCGGACGGTCCATGTCTCCGTCCCGCTCCCGCTCCCGTTCCCGCTCGATGATGAAGTCGCGCCCGCTGTCTCCCGAGCCCGCGCTCCCCACGCCCCTGCACACACACACACGTAGACCGTCACTCGTATATATATATAGGTACTGTCACACAGGGAGCCTTGGCGTCGTCAACAGAAGCGTGCAGCAGGTGTGAAGTGCGCCCGCACCAGCTGTAGGCGGCCACCGGCAGCGGGAACGTCCGCGGGTGCAGCATGGATGTGGCGTGGAGCTCTAACCTCAGCCGGCCGGCCGTGCGGGGCGCTGCAGAGGCCGCCTGCGATGTGGGCCAGTAGAGGCGCCCGGACCCGGGCGGCGGCTGCTGCACGACTGCGCCTCTCGTCACCGATTAGATTACGGCAACCCAGTCTTAGCGCGCGAGATAGCGCTGTCATCACGTCAACTATAATGCTCTTACTGACTTCACAATATTTATTATCAGCTCTAAGTGACACGAGAGCGATATCCATACTCTGTTCATATGTATTTTAAGAATTTCCCGCCATCGGCAAATCACGAGTAGTCAAATTCGAGTTGCTGAATGCTGTGTGGCCTTGCTGTTTGTCTTCAATCCGTGCAACTCACGAATATAAACTAATTTATTTGCCCGCAATATGCTTACAGTTGTTTTTGAAGACTGAAGTTGAAGGAGTGAATGACTCTGAACATAATATGGAGATCGGAAATCGGATCGGAAACTGGGACAGCGAAAATAAAACTCTTAAACAAAGTAAAATATGAACAAAGTCACGTCACGTCCACGACACACCATAAGGACGTTCGGTCGATTCAGTATTAATGTTCGACATTAATTGTCAGTTCAGTAAAAATACGTATTTTAAATAATGCGGCGCGTGGTGCTCACTTGAGCGCGTTGAGTTCCTCGACGAGCGTCTGCGCGCCCACGTCGTGGCACTGGAAGATATGCAGCTCGCGGCGCGGGCCCGCGGGGGCCGGCGACTCGCCGCCCGGCGCGCCGGGGGGGCCGGCGGGGGGGCCCACCACGAACGCGAGCACGTTGTTGTACAGCTCCGCCGGCTCGGGCGACGTGAACGCGGTCGGCGAGTGCACCCACGACGCCGGGAACCGCTCCATTATTGACTGCCGACACCGCACCGCACCGCACCGCACCGCACCACACCCGACATGGTTACAAACAGAGGATCTGGGTGATTTAACGATCATCAATTCCTTACTATTATAAATGCGAGAGTGAGTTGTTGTTTGTTTGTTCATTTGTTACGCTTTCACGGCTTAACGACTCAACCGATCGCCATGAAATTTGGTGTACACGTACGTTGTCAGGGGTACAGAAAAGGATATACAGTACTTTTACCCGGGAATTCCCGCGGGATTTCCGAAATTAACGCCGGTGAAACCGCGGGGAATAGCTAGAATAAAATATCAACCTTCGTCCACTAGTGGTAGGTGGTAGGTGGTAGGTGGTAGGTGGTAGGCGTAGCCAATCGTTTTAATGATCGCAATGGTCCGGCAGCTAAACAAACTTACCGCAGTTTCATAATCCATGACCAGCACCCACTGGCCGTCTAAGCATAGTTGCATCTTTTGACTCCATATACCTGCAACAGAAGCAGAGGGTCAGGACGTGCCCGGCCCGCCCCACTCGCGCCAGGGGCCGCGCTACCGACCGTTGGTCTTCTCGAGCTGCAGCAGGCGGCGCATCCCGTCGGCCGGGTGCACGATGCCGGTCTCGCGCGTCACCGTGAACGTGGCGAGGTGCTCCACCGCGTACGCGCCGCCCTCCTCCGCGCCCCGCCCGCCGCCCCGCAGCCCCGCCAGCTCCTCGAACTCGTCCAGCGCGCGCTGCGCCTCGCCGCGCGACCGCGCCGTGCCGCCCCCGCCCCCGCCGCCGCCGCCCCCGCCTCCACCGCTCCCGCGCGCCGCCATCGCGCCTCACCCCGCACCCCGCACGCACACGTCCGCCTCACGCGCCGCCCGAGCGCATCCCGCGCCGCGGACACCAGCGATGTGAGCGCGAGGACGCGACCTGGAAGGAACACCGGTGCACCGTTATGTAATGGTGCAATGAAATTAAAAGTGCCAGTGCAAGTAAACAGAAGTGCCAGTTCAGGCATGCAACCGAGAAATTTAAGAAAATATTCAGTCACATACAATATGCATGTCAGGCGATCAAAATCAATAATGTCGTTTCACATAGCCAGTAAGAAAAGCTCTTACAACTCAAACTGAAAATTCAGTAAAAACGAAACGAGGCAGAACTGACACGTAACCGTCACGAACTCACGATTATACGCATACTATTGCTAATGTACTTATACAATAAACACAACTTTTACAAATACACACACAATAACCTTCTGACAATTTGGAAACATTTAAGCAATAGTACCTACTTGTTTTTTTTGCAGCACAGTGCCCTCTCCCCAGCTAGCGATGTATGTAAGTAGAAACTGCACACTCAATGTCGGCAACAAATAAAGGAAAAAAAAACCGTGTACGTATAACGAATGGCCGCGTGTCGCAGGGCAGTGGGCGCGTCTGCAATGACTTCGGGACAGCGCGGAGCGGCTCGAAGCTTTGTCTAACCGTAGCAAAGTGTATGTAATGTATGCGTGTCGCGGATATCGGAAACGTTCGCCCCGATTCGTGACGGAAGTGCGCCTGGAGGGGGGGGGGGGGGGGGGGCGACCAGCGGATGTACGCGGATGGGTAGCACCGAGCACGCGCCTCTCACTTCGCACCTCCACTAACTGGAGTCAGGAGCTGAGTGCACCTTCCTTCGCCTTGGAGGAGACCTTCGGTTGAAATGTGTACAACAATAATTATTGTGCATTATAAGGAAAGGTAATTATAATACGTAATAGGTACGGGCGGCGGCGCGGCGGCGCGGCGGCGCGGCGGTGCGGGCGGGTGCGCGGGCCCGAGCGAGGCGCGCCGCGCGTACACACGTGCATACGTGATGAGGCTGCCAGGCGCTGGGGCTGACATTTCATTGTAAGTACCTACCTATGTGAAGCCTAGAACGACGGTAGTTGATATATATACTAAAGAAGTCAACACAAAATACTTAATAATATGACTATTCGGATTTCGGACCAATTGAGGAGATATGATGTTTACTTATCAAATAAAAAAAAACGAATTTATTTAACGAATTGTCTAATCGTCCACTAAACGGATTATTTGTTAGTCGTCCACGGCCTACTAAACTACATAAATTCACATAAGAGGTTTTCAATATATTGTAAATATATCACTGTACAGTAAAATTGTAAATACCGTTAGATTAATCTATCTCACGAGATTGTTAACTGTCAAAAGATTGTGAACCGTAACATGCTGCTTACAATTTAATACATTATTTTTCGGTAGATTATAATTATGGTTAGATTGGTTAGGTTAGGTTTGTACTGCAGCTGAGCAAGTCGCGCGAGCGTGCCGTGGCAGCGGCCGGCGATGTGCCAAAAACAGTGTTACGATTCATGATCTTTTGACAATTTACAATCTCGCGAGATAGATTATAATCTAACGGCATTTACAATTTAACAGTGACATGTACAATTTATTTTTAAACAAAAATTGTATATCACCTAAAATGCCATGCAAATCTCGTAACAAGAACAGAACGTTATAAAAGATCAATAAATTTTGCGTTAAGCAGACGACTAATTAGTTGTCCGTTTAGTGGACGTCTAGCCACAGCCTTTATTTAATGGAAAACTTTCAAAACCTTCCTACCATGTCTCTAAGGTTCCTGTAGACGATATCATTAACATTTTACTTAAATCTGTACGCGATTTTTGACTTTAGTAGTGAGTACTACTGAGTAGTGAGTAGTGAGTACTCAGCGAGTAGTAACAGTTGTAACTGGTCGTTGGCTCCGTGGTCGCGGTTAGCTTATAGTTTTTAGAATGACAATATAGAATTTTATACAGTTTTCTTATAAAAAATAGGTACATTGATTCAAGAGCTTTAAATTTAGAAGTTAATTGTTTAAGACAGGAAAATTCAAACAAGAGAAAGGAGACAGCTAGGGCAATTTAATTATTTTGAGAAGGTTATGTATCACCTTTATTGTGGAACTTTGAAAATAAATGAAAGTCTTTGTTGACTGACCCGCGCCAGTACCAGATACCAGTCAGTGGAGCGCACCTGTTGATATCTCTGTGATCACAGCCGGAGACGAGTGCGTTCATAGATACGTACCTAGATCAAAGTAAGTACTATTCTACACAAAAATATTTGAAATTGTATTTTTTTTTTTTTTAGGTACAAAAGTCAACAGGGATGTTCACATAGTTTTGGCCTTGGACGCGAACGTAATGAGTAGGAAAAACTTTTGCTTGCATGGTTGAAGATGTGAAAAGAGATTTAAGCACGACCTACTGCTGTACCAATACCACTTTATTGTGGAGACAACATCATAAAGTGATAATGAATATTGAATAGTTATATTCAATATTATATTATATTTGATATAAATTATTTTTTCAATCATTGTCACGCGTTAATTAATTATTAAATAATTTAAATCAAAATTATAATAATTATATTCATTTTTGATGACAATGACGTGACGATTGAGTGTTCGCGTCACGTCGGCCGCGCCGCCGGGGGAGAGGAGGCGCCGGGGGGGGGGGGGTCACCATTAACAACGTGCATTGACAATGGCTGTGTCATCAACGACTCCGGTCGGCCGACACAGGCTCCGGCGCGCGGCGACACAACCTGAGAGCTAGTTTTGCTCATATCAAACACAAAACTGCACCGGTTCTATATCTAAGACCTACTCGGGTCCCCCCACATGTCACATGTAGCCCCGTAACGATAGTGTATATTCTAGTATCGATACACAGTATGTTGGGAACAACTAATAAAATGATTTCATTTTCTGATAACAACTGTAACAAACAACCCAGCGACCGTATCAGTTATCGCGCGGAGCGACTGATAAGCGCTTCGTGTGAGTAACTTGAAATATATTTTAACCGCAACGATTAGCCTCGATAGCTGTAGGTAGATTGTGCCGCGTTTTGAACATGGCTTAATTCGACTCGACGCAGACTCTATATTACACTTGTGGAGGCTTATTAGGCTAGTTGCATGTAGTTGTTCCAGTCATATTATGATTACTTGACACTACGACGTGCATAAACCCACACCACATCGTCGTAGTATTGAATATACAAGTTATAGTCGACAAAAAATACAGGCACTAACACAAGTTATAAGATTTTTTTTTTTAAAACAAATATTCTCAATTTCGCTTTATTTCTTGATCTACATCCCAGAACGCGTTGAAGTCTTTTGTACTAGATGGGTATAATAAAGACTTAAAAATTGTGTGAATTATCCGTTCTCTTACTAAAAAATATGTGGTTCTGTCATAGAATGTGAATAATATGTAAACATCTATTGTATCGGATATTACAATATTATGTTGCAGTGAATGAATAAATAAGTAAACAAAATCCAGTTAAGAGTCTTTTAGCTAATAAATAAAAGTGAATTGGGATTTTTTTTGATAAGACAAAAAGTCCCGCCGCGACGCGACGGTCAGTTACATCTTACATAGGTACTACATGCCGGTTCTTTTATTGCTGATTCAGATAACCGATTGAAAATAATATTTAAAATACACTTTTTATCATAAATATTCGTACATGTTTGTGTCACTAAATGTGGGAACATTATACTATATACATATATATTCGTATCATATTATGCCATATAGGTACAATAATTTCGTTGTAAAATATTTTTTCTTGCCTAACCTAATTTGCGATTTAGATATTACTGAGACAATTTCTCATTTGTTGCATATTAATGATTGCAATCAGCTTGTAATCCAAGCCGAATTATGTACAACCAGTCTACTAGTCTCACAAAGTGATCTTACAGCCAAGCTGATAAGATTCCTCAAGATGTCATTTAATTGTGTGTCGTATTCCTCAGAGAAGACAGAAATGTTTTCAGCTCGCTTCTATGCAGTAATTGCACGATCAATGTTTTTTCACGAAATTTTACAATTCCAATGAAGTGATTACAGTTTTTATAATCAATTATGATCTTGTCTAATGTGTGGACGTAGGCTTCTCGGGCCGGGACGGTGCGGGGTGCGGGACACGGGACACGGGGAGGGGGGGGGGGCACTCATGTGTACGCGCCGGCCGCCAGCGTGTCATTACGTAGCGCGCTCGGTATGCGGCCGGCGCGGGCGGCGGAGCTGACGCTCGCCTGTCATCTCACTCGCACGCGCCTCGCGCCCCGCCGCGCCCTCCCACTCGCACGCACGCTCGCCCTGCGAGTACCGGTGCGTTTGCGCAACTCGCACGTTCGCCTCGCTCGATATCAAATCAAATAACACTTACTAACGTCGCTTTGCTATTTAAATTGCCTTCAGAACATTAAATAAAATAAAAACTCGCAATAACTTGAAAAATTGTTTATGTGCTCATCCGAATGAATGTGTATGTACCTAGGTATATTTAATTACCAACGAACTATAATTGTTGAAAGTTTTCGTACATTATATTATGTATTTTAGAAAAGTTACTACTTTCTGTTACTAAATGAATAGGTATATAATGGATCCGATAAAATCAAATAATATATATATTGGATATCTCTGCGGTGTGTTTATTTTCTCAATGAAATTTTATTACACGTAGTTTCTCGTCTCTCGACGATCGCGAGTCGCGACGGGATGACGACATAATAAATCAACGTGGAGGTAGGTAGGCATGATACCGAACTACCTAACTCGTTGCACTCAGACGAAATAAGGTTGCACTGAGCTCACAACTAGGTACATAGTTGGTGGCACATTCATAATTTATTGTAAATACATCAGCATGGAGCTAAAGGGCTAGTTTGTCTATTCGTATCTAATAAGTGATTAATTTGTTTATAATTCAGGTAGGTATTTAGTCCGTAAAATTGTAGGTTCTCAAAGGCTTTCTAGGGTTCGGATATTAAAATTAATACAGGTTCAATAAAACTTTTGTTATTAATATAATGCCTAGTAGCTGGGCCTGCACACCTGCACCCGACCACTCACTATTTGCGAGAAAAGTAATCAGCATTATTATTAAAAATAGTCTTTATGTAGGTATTTAACACGCTGCGTACCGCCCTCATTATAATATTACCATCCAAAAGCAAAGTTGTATTCATATAAAACCTAGTCTCCCTGCCCTGGGTTATTGTTAACCTGAAAGCGTTATGTTGTGTGACGTGACTTGATTACTTTGATAAGTTAACCGCCGCCGTGACGCCATCTGTTGGCGCTAAAACAGAGCCGATACCATAACTTATTTCGATGATTTATGCCTATCCATCGCTAGATAAAGTGGAACAACATCGACCACTCCAACAAAGCGATCCAGTTCGACCAGAGGTGGTCGAACCTTTCCGTTGTCACCGAGCGATACAGTCGCTCGCAGCGCCCGCGCCGCCGACACCGGCCCCACTCGCTAGTGTCGCGCCCCGACCACGTCTACCGACCGCCGTCTGCCACCCTCGAGGACTGCCCGTGGTGCTGGTGGGGCAGGTGGTGCCCGGGGCCGGGACGCAGCGGGTCACCGGGTCGCAATATTCCGTCGCTCCGAGTTTGACGGGAAAGCGGCGCGCGCGCAACTCTCTCGCGCGGCCTCGATCCCGAGCGGCGTGACGTGTCGCCCCGGCCGCCCGGGCCCGCGCCCGCGCCGCCCTCACGCTTCTACTTACCTTCGAATCAGTGGAGCGAGCACCGCGTGCACCGAAACTGCAATAAGAACACGTCACTCGCGGCGATACTTCGCGCCTCGACGGCGACCCGGCGTGTACTGGAGCCTGGAGCGGAGGTGCCGCGCGCTGGCCTCCGCCACCCGCCACCCGCCACCCGCATCCGCCCGCCGCACCTGAGCGCGCGGCTCACAGGTGTGGGGGGGGGGGGGGGGGGGAGGACGCACCGGGGAGCCTCCGGAGGGCGCGAGCGGCGGGGAGGGCGCGCGGAGCGACAGTGTGTGTCCGCGTACGGAGCCAGGCGCACGCGTAGCAGCCGCACGCAGCAAGCGAGACATGTCCGCGAACGGATCGGCGGCGCCGGGGCCGCGGCTCTGCCTCGTGCGCAAGGTACCCGATTTCGAGGGCTACGGGTTTAACTTGCACGCTGAAAAGGGCAAGCCGGGCCAGTACATCGGCAAGGTGGACGAAGGCTCCCCCGCGGAAGCGGCGGGGCTGCGGCGCGGGGACCGCATCCTGGAGGTGAACGGCGAGAGCATCGCGGGCGAGTCTCACAAGCAGGTGGTGGCGCGCATCAAGCAGCGCCCGGGGGAGGCCGAGCTGCTGGTGGCGGCGCCCGCGCCCGGCGACCCGCTGCCCGCGCTGGACGTGCCCGTCGCGCCGGCGCCCGCGGCCGACGCGCCCGACGCGCCCGCCGACAGCCCTGAGCCGCCCCCCGACCCGCCGCGCCTCAACCTGCGCATGACAGCGGCCGAGATGCGCGCCCACCTCGCCGCCAAGAAGAAAGTTGACCCCAAGAAAGTGCCCATGGACCTCAAGTCCAAGTTCGACATCGTGAAGAAACTGTGACCGCGCCGGGCCCCGGTGGATGCGCTCGCGTGCTGTTGTTGTTGGTTGTTGTTATAAGTGTCGTGTGTGGTGTGTGGTGCGGTAACGTCGGTAACGTCGGTAACGTCGCGTGGTGTACAGGTACACATCAAGTGGTATACCGGGCCGGCCGCCGCAGGCTGGCGGGGCCGCGGCGCGCCCTCGCCCCCGCCCCCGCCCCCGCCGCGCACCACCTGCGACGCCCGCGCCGCCCGGCGCTCCGCGCTGTTGCCAGCTCGCGCGTGACGTCACGCCACCGACCACCGATGGCCTCACAGTTCTCACACGACGATGATTGTATCAGCAATATTAAAATTTTATTATTTGTTAAACTTTAGGTAAACTTTGCCGAAAATGTATGATTATTATGTAAGTGGTATCGCATTAAGATTAACCGAGTCCCACTCGTGTATAGAATTGTTGTTAGTTGTTATAGTTTGTTTCGGCACCGGGCACGTCCCTACACTCTACACTCTACACCGGCCGCCGGTGCTACTTGTACCGTTTTCTCTCCTCTCCTGTCGCGTGGTCGTCGCCCAGTTTAAGGTCATTTCAACAAGTTTTTATCGATTACTGCGCGTGCGCATTAATCACCAGAATACAAAGGTATTACAAAGACTACAATTATATTGTTATTAACGATTTTATTTTACTTATTCGATGTACAAAGTCTAATGAATCGATGAACACTATTGTAATATACTTATAATTAATGTTATTTTTAGATAACCCGACCGCGCCCGCCGGCCGCGTCTCGTAGTCATTTAGGTACCTACTTAAATTTTAACGTTGATTTAAAAATAATAAAAACATTGTATCATCTGCAAACCGCTTGTCATTTCGAGCCTCGCGTCGCGGCCTCGCCCCGCAGCAGCGCCGCGCCGCGCTGCCAGTCGCCACTCACTTGCGTGTCGAGCTCGATTGATTCTGTACTAAGTAGGTACCCAGTATAGTGTTATATTATTATCTGCGGTGTCTGTTTATGCGCGCGCTCGTTGTGTGCGTCCCGGCTGAGTAGCGGTGACGTCACGAGCTGCACCGGCGCGAAGGTTGCACGCGGCGGGACTGAGGAGTGCGTCGCAGGGGGGGGGGCGACGCGTCGCAGCCTCCGCGACTCGTGACCCGTGACGTGGAGGTCGCTCGCGACGACCTTCCCTCGCCCCGCAACGGCCCACGTTTAGTGAAGTTATCTGCGCTCGCGCCGCAGGACACGTCGCTAACAGATCAGCCCCCTCAGCCAAGTTGACACTCATCGTTATAGATAACTAAGGAACTTAACATCATGTCACAAGAACTGGACAACGGGTTTCGTGACCACGTGACATGATGGTATGTGCCTTAGTCATCTATATTATAATAAAAGAGTAGAATCCGCGATTCTGTACATTGAATATTTTTACCTAAAATTGAGAGGGGTGATAAAAGAAGAGTAACCAAGCCCACAAAAAAGTTTTTAAAATTCTCTTGTCTGTCTGTCTGTTCGCGATAATCTCCGCATCTACTAAACCGATTGTCATGGGGTTTTCACAGGTAGATGAAGCTTAATCTGAAGCTACATATAGGCTTTGTTTCATTGAAATCGGATGTCAGGAAAAAAAGTTGTTGTATAAAAACCTTTCATGCGGGTGAAACCGCGGGGCACAGCTAGTATGTCCTATGCCGGTAACGATTACAGATTGTCAACTCGACTAAGGACGCTGACGCTGAGTGCCGACGGAGCCAATATGAGCAACTAAAAGCAATTAACACCGATCCGCCCTGGACGAGTGATATAGTGCATGAAGGGCGAAGGTGCGCTCAGTGCTCACGGGTCGCAGCCCGCAGCCCGCGGGGCAGGCCGGCAGGGCAGGACGATGCGCGGGTATTCCCAGTTCTGAGGCCACAATTTGAGGAATTCCACATGTCTTGTACAAAAATAAATAAATTATTAATTCCATACTAATCCCCGAGTCGGGGCCTGGATACCTGGGCCGTGCACCTACTTAAGGCAGGAAAGCATAATAAAGTACCTACTTTTTCCATCACTCCAACAGTTAATAATATTTCAACCGATTTAAATAAAACTTTGACAAATTACACACCTAAACCTTCCTCATGAACCACTCTAATCTATTGGGGAAAACCGTATGAAAGTCCGTTCAGTTGTTTTTGAGTTTATCGCGAACAGACAGAAAGACAAACGTGGCGGAGGACTTTGTTTTATAATAATTATGTAGTGACTATTCTTTATGGCGTATGTCAACGTCAACAGCATTAAAAAAAGCAATTTAAATACCGACACTTGTAGCAGATCATGGGCAGAGTTGACAGTAAAATTACATTATTAGTAAATTACAAAAAAGCTTGTAATTTATGAATAATAGATATACGAAAATACACCTATATAAGCAGTGACAAGTAACAAAAACATACATATAAATATATACATTATGTTAATTTAGTCAATGTGGGTACTGCTTTGCGCCTACATTGCGCTTGCATACCTAAACATTTATTGACGGTGTATGTGTGTGTGTGTTGTTATCAATTTACATTTGCTATTTAACTGTTCTTTGTTCTTCTTATATTTTATTAATGTCACAATCTATATACACCTGCACCGTGACAATGACATGGTTACTTCGGTAGTGTCAAGTTTCCAATACTAAAATGGCTGTTGCTAGTCATCCACTAAACGGATGAATAATAATCGTCCGCTAAACGCCAAATCTATTGATCTTTCTTAATGTCCTTTTTTACGAGATTTGCACGCTGATTGAAAAACCTTTTTATATGATATAGCTACAATTTTTGTCTAAAAATACATTGTATATGACACCGTAAAATTGTAAATACCGTTAGATTATAATCTATCTCGCGAGATTGTAAATTATTATACAATTTTACGGTAATTATATTTACAATATAATTGACAACCTCTTTTGTGAATTTATGTAGTTTAGTGAACCGTGGACGGCTAATAATAATAATCCGCTTAGTTGACGACTGGACACTTAGTAATAAAAAAAGTAAAGCAAGACGTTGTACTGCAAGATTGACTCCCCGAACTTACCTACTCGAGAGACGAAATTGCAACTGCCAGGATGCGGTGCTCTTTCAAAACACAAAGTTAATAAAGAAAAATAACAGAGATAATAAATGTAAGAGTCTTGTTACATATGAATCGAGACTTTCATATTATAAAGTGAGTTCTCTTTCTTTAAGACGTATGACCGCCGATATTATACTTTTGTCCAAAATTTTACACAGCCTGGTGGATTGTCCAGCTGTTCTGCAGTAACTCTCTTTAGCAGTTAAGAAGAAGAAGAAGAAGAAAATACATTTATTTCAGCACAACACACAAGAAAAAGAAACAAACATCAACAGTGCCTAATCTTAAGAAACATAGATAATATCTCTTGCATGCTCTGCCGAAAGGGTCACCAACTCAGCATTAGCTAGCATTAGTTACGCGCGTATCAAGCAGGCTCCACAATAGGAGAACCTTAGGGAGGTGCCTACGTGAAGAACTAACTACGGTCAATCACGCAAAAACGGCTGGACGGATTTGGATGAAATTTGGCATGCACGTTGTGGCACAGCTAGTACTATAATAAAAGAGTAGAATCCGTGATTCTGTACATTGAATATTTTTAACAAAAATTGACAGGGGGCGATAAAAGAAGGGTAACCAACCACAAAAAAAAAGTTTTTAAAATTCTTTTCTGTCTGTCTGTTCGCGATTATCTCCGAATCTACTGAACGGATTGACATGCGGTTTTCACAGGTAGATTAAGCTTAGCCTAGAGCTACATATAGGCTTTGTTTTATTAAAATCGGATATCGGGAAAAAAAGTTGTTGTATAAAAAACTTTCACGTGGGTGAAACAGCACAGCTAGTAATAAATAAAAAAAAAACAAAGTAGAAAAAATAATTCAGCTATGAAAAATATGTTTTCCTTGTGTCTAATTAGAATTACAGGTACAATATATAAATTATTTTTTCTATCAATTTACTTTTCTTCATTTATAGTACGGACCGCCAAGAGGGGATTTGTGGATTAGCTAAAGCGCGTCAGATGAACATAAGGGGGGTACCTTGCACCATGTTGAGTACCTCCACCAAATATAGGCCCTCTACACTGGTGGGTGCGTCTAGAATAACCGATCAGATTAGTAAAAAAAAATCGATAACTCGAAATACTCGAGCGCGTCAGATTAAGATATGGTGGGTTAATTACATAGTGAGAAGTATGTATATGAATAATCTGACCATTTGAACGTGACGTAAAGGAGTTAGAGGATCACAAACTTGCAAAAAAAAAACGCAACTTCGACATTCTCGAGCGCAGTTGATTTGTTTTTTATTTTAAAGTAAATAACTCAAGGATAGCGGGAAAAATATAATCTGCCGATTTTCATAAGCCGAAGAAACAAAAATCGTCTTCGAATCGAACGAGCAGCTGCAGTGAAACATGTACCTATTCATATCTCTGTCTTTCTTTCCCTTTTACTTTTTCTCTATCTCTCACTCTCTCGCACCGTCCTCACACTACTTTCCGTCGCCATAACGTCATCACAGTATACCACGGCGCTAAACGTGTCGAATTATAACTTTTTTTGGTCGGTTAAAATACATATTAAAATAAGTTAAGGTAAGTATTACATCAAACTATAGGTTCACCTTTCACTTTAATGTAATTATATATATATTATATAATAAAGAACATCACAAAACAACGCGTTCATGTTATTATATGTAAAACGAAATGGCTTGTTTGTGCTTTAAAGTTAGTTTTGTGAATAATATTTTGTGAGCTTTTACATATTTCATAGAAATATAAAGTGTGTTTTTTTGTGAACAAGAAATAGCTCATAAAGTTATTAAACTTACATCAGAAATAAAAAAAAATTAAAAATAAATCATAATTTTTGTTTCTAGCAGTCAGATTAATAATATCCCTCAAAATTATTGTCAGATTTTAAGCCAACATAACTTGGACTGCAAGCTGAACCTTCTGTAAAATAATCTGACACGCTCGAGTATTTCAAAATTGAGATTTTTTTTGCATTTTCAAAAATTCGCTACTACCTTGCGTCACCTCCAAATCGGCAGATTTTCGAAGGGGTGCATTTTTAAGGCTCACTTAACATCCCCTTTGAATATCTGACGCGCTCGAGTAAATGTTTTTTTTTTTCATTTTCTCCCCTTCCGGATGGCCACGCCCACCACGCAAATGGGCAGATGAATATATTTTCGATATCAGAGACACCTTGGAGTATCTAAACTACAATATCTGACGCGCTCGAGTATTTCCATTTTACTATTTTTTTTTACATTTTTGAAAGCCTGTAGAAGCTAAACCCACCGGTAAATGAAAAAATATCATATAACCTTATTTTGTTTATATCTCCTAATCTTCAAAACCCAATAGGTCCCAACGACGCTCGAGTGTCTCCCGAATTAGCATCGGTATCTCCCGTACTATTAGTGTTTTGAAGTCGGAAGTTTTACAGATTTAAAAAAAGGAAGAGATTTTATGTTCAATGTGTTCTACTTTTTTTCGTGTACATAGGTAAAAAAAATGTATTTTTCTCTGGCTGGGTCGAAAGTTCGTACTTTCATCCCGCTGACCCGGGAGAAAAACGAAGCTTTTTCTCTTCGGTCAGCGGGATAAAAGTTCAAACTTTTGACCCGATAAGAGAAAATAATACATTGTGTATCAAGGGAGAAAAGTTGAATATTTCCTCCCTGCGTGGAAAATTGCTACCCGAGCCGGAGGCGAGGCTGGCCCGCCGCTGGCCGACACGTCGGGGGAAATTGAACACACGCAACATTACATGTCATGAAGAATAATGGCAGTACGACTTTTAGTTTCCGAGAAATATGCGGACAGACACACATAAATACATACATACATACGTATGTTAATGAAATTTGGTACACTTGTTTAGAAGCATGCATAGATTGATTATGTAAAAAATGTGCAATTCTAACAATATTATGTATCTAATCGGGTCGAATTGATAACCTCCTTTTTTGAAGTTAGCAAATAAGAAATCAATGTGTTAAACAAGTAGGTAATTTAACTTTAAATAACATATAACACAATAACACAATAACACAACACAATAATAATATAACACAATAACTTGTTTAAATATAACACTTTTCCTTTGGTTACTCAACACTCGGCAGTCATAACTTTAGTATCAAAATAATAATTACAAATCATTATAATTTCATGTTTTGGCACTTTATGTTGAATTTTTGATGATATTATATTTTAATGTTAAATGCTGTAAAATTATCATAAAATTTTTCTACATCTACTTTGTTCGTCCTTTCCATTTCCTGGTACATGAAATGTCTTAGGAGTTTTAAAAGAAACTTTAATCCTGTGAGGGCCTTCATTAAAAAAATTAAGTAATATTTATAATCGCTACTCAAGTAAGATACACTCACAATAAAATTGTTTGTTTATCTTCTTCAGACAAAGGCTTGCGAGCGTCTCGAGTTGAGTGTCGTTTATAAATATCGGTATTATTTTATCTGCGGCAACGGCTGTTATTTTTTTTTGTACGAACGGACGTGCCACTGGCGAGAGTAGAGTGAATCATCCGCACTCAGAGGCCAGCGCGGCGTACAGTCCGCCGGCCGGCGCGCAGCTCGTCGGCTGGCGCGCAGCTCGGTGGCCGGCACGCTCACCCACGCCATTGGGTTTGTAATTTATCTAAGTGACAATAGCCTAATGTCAACTGCTCATCGCCCTTTACAAATATTATTAAAAAGATGCAGGGACGTTAATTATTGAGGAGTTCTCCTAGTATATCACCATCAGTTCCACTTTGCCCTAAATTGTTTAGAAAGCATTTTAAAGTTAACGAATCAGAACCCGTGAAATACCTACCTATTATTGAATAGTTCCGATGATCTTCATCATCAGTTTCACTTATTCAAATTTGGGTTTCCGAAATCAAATAAACGATTTACTATAAAAAATATCCAAATCGCTTTAGGTGTGCCTATAATTTTTGAAGTTTCCTTGATTTCTCCAAGATCCCATCATCAGATCCCGCGTTGGTGGTAATGGAACTAACTTGGGAGTAGGTATACCCTTTCAAACAATCGGTCAAATCGTCTTCGAGTAATCGGTGAACATACATAAAAAAAAAACATACATATACGTATGCAGCTGAATGCAGAACCTCCTCCTTTTTGGAGTCCGTTAAAAACATGGAACAAGACACCTTTGCAGCGCAGAAAATGGGCGGTGAAGCGACAAGCTCGAACCAAAGTGTGGGGCGCGGTGCAGTGGGTGGCTTCGGCGACGCGGCGCGCGGCGGCACCACCAGCCCTCGCTCGGGCTCCGAATAAACAACCACTCGAAGACAGGCTCTACTTGCTGGCTGGACGTCGGCCGTCGCTGTCGCACACACGCCACACGTGCACAGCAGTTGTAAAATATAATCCCATCAAAAACAAACTTGTAAAAAATCCAAGTCTCGCAACTCAGTTCTTCTACATTAAAAAGTTGTGAGATCAATGTAATACCAAGTCGGTTAATTTATTCAGTGCCTACTTAAGGGTCCTTCTGTCTAAAGTTATCATGTTATAAGCTAATCTAATAACATTTTATAGTGACCATATCAAATTTAAAAATCTTTTATGTTTTAGATAGATTGATTGGCTTGGCGATCACGTGAAAACACAATATATCTCACATGTAATACATAATTATGGTTCTAAACAATCTAATTTAATTATAATATGTATTACTTGTGAGATACATTGTGTTTTCATGTGATCGCCAAGCCAATCAATCTATTTAAAACATAAAAGATTTTTAAATTTGATATGGTCACTATAAAATGTTATTAGATTAGCTTATAACATGATAACTTTAGACAGAAGGACCCTTAAGTAGGCACTGAATAAATTAACCGACTTGGTATTACATTGATCTCACAACTTTTTAATGTAGAAGAACTGAGTTGCGAGACTTGGATTTTTTACAAGTTTGTTTTTGATGGGATCTCATTTCTTTTTGTAAATGGTCTTCCTCCTTTGAGCAATTTAGTCTATTTTAATAACTTGAAAGATTTTTTCTTGCTTTTTCATTCCGTTGACCATTGTACCTTTGAACATAATTATGTCTAGGTAACTATGTATCTACACTTTATATCTAGGTAGGTAACTAGCTACACTTATTATTATTATTTATTAATATCTGGGCAACCGAGCTTCGCTCGGCTTAAATAGCTGTTCCCCGCGGTTTAACCCACGTTAATTTCGGAGATCCCGCGGGTATTCTGAGATAAAAGTACTTACTACCCTATGACCTTTCCTGTACCCTTGACAACGTGTAGTATGCAATAATTAATTCACCCGCGTTGATATCAGAGTTCGCGCGGGAATTCCAGAAATGAATCCTAGCTAGATCGATTTATGGCCCCCGAAATCCCCTGTATACAAAATTTCATGAAAATCGTTGGAGCATTCAGATTAGGGTAATTTTATCTCGGAATTCCCGAAGGATCTCCGAAATTAACGCTGGTGAAATCTCATGACATTTTGCATGCACGTTGTCAGGGGTAAAGAAAACCTAGGGATATAGGGTACTAACTACTTTGCATTTCTGAATTCCCGCGGGATCTCCGAAATTATCGCGGGTGAAACCGCAGGGAACAGCTAGTCTCATATATTTATATGGGATTACAAAGTTATTTGTGCAGTTGGTACATATAACTGCATATATAACTTTGTAATTCCATACATTTATATGGGATTACAAAGTTATTTGTGCAGTTGGTACATATAACTGCATATGTAACTTTGTAATTCCATACATTTATATGGGATTACAAAGTTATTTATGCAGTTGGTGTATCTAGAAAACTGTACCGAAATTGCAAAATATTTCAATTTTTCCTTGATTTATACAATAAACACTAATTGTATTCTAAATTTCAAACTTCTATGTCTGCTAGAAGTGCCTTAGAGTTTTGATGATCGGTCAGTGAGTGAGTGAGTGACCTACAAAATTAAGAAACTTTGACTAGTTATAATTCTTAAACTACTGGTTCAAATCGAATGAAATTTAAATTATACCGTCTTTATACAATACCTGCTTGTTTACTAAAAATTCAGGCTTCTAGTTTTATCCACAACGAAGTTATAGGGGGTCGAAAATGGCCTGAATTGCTTCGAGAAAAGGATAGTACGGCCGTGCCGCTTTTGTTGCTCGACTTGGCGGGGGCACTGCCGTGCCCCCAGATGTAGATCACATTCTTAGAATAACTCGTTAAAAACTTAGCAAACCGACAGCGATACGGCTGCTGGTGCGCAGTTATCTGCCGCTGGAGGAGAGCAACTATAGTTGCATTGATTATTAATGCGAAAGTGAGTGTTTATTTGTTTGTTACGCTTTCACGCCTAAACGACTTAACCGATCATCATGAAATTTTGCATACAAGAATAAATATAGAGTACTTTTATGCCGGAATTCCCGGGAGATCTCTGAAATCTCTGAACGCGGGTGAAACCACGGGGAACATCTTGTACCTAATAATAATAATTGCAAATTCACTGACAATGACCTAACCTTAGGAGAGGTCGTAACATGTAACTTGTAATAATAGAACGGAATATAAACCAAACATTTAACAGTAAATCTGGTTGTTTATATAAAGTTAGCGTACGAGAGGCGGTCTTACCGCTTTCATAGTGATCCCTTGCAGACAACCTTTGTGTAGGTAGGTTCCCTCGCAGACTCGCGCCTCTCAACGTTCCTATGTATAGGTAATACTGGATAATGACAATATCCTCGGACCGTAATTGACAACATTTAATTTTATGAATCTCTCGTGTTACGTTCACATTGAGTAGTACGAGTAGTACCAGTATCTATAATTTACTGAGAGTATTACATGTAGTAATTACCTAAGCAGCTATTGTCCTCGGCTTCGGCCGCGTAGTGTTCCCAGGCGCGCCGGGGCTGTAATTGTTGTCAACACCATTGTTTCCGTGATTGACTGCGATGATGCTAAGCTAAACTTGTGTTTCCTTGAGAGCGCCCGCGCCCGCGCCCGCGCCCGCGCCCGCGCCCGCGCCCGCGCCCGCGCCCGCGCCCGCGCCCGCGCCCGCGCCCGCGCCCGCGCCCGCGCCCGCGCCCGCGCCAGTGCCGCGGCCGGCACGCGGCGGCACAGCTGTTACTTCAGTTTACTCATCGGTTTCAGCGTGATGCACGCATCTACGGCCGCTAGTACAAACATAAAAAAATGCTTCTTAGGTTTCTGGACAGAATTCACTCGGAAGAATTTGCGGAGTAGAGCTAGTACTTAACACATACATACCTAATGATAAAACAAACTACATACTGAAAGGATATCCTGATATTCGAGCGGGGGTTGGGTGAAGCAGCGGGGCGCAGCTAGTAAATATTATTACGCGTATGGATTAGTTATAATTTACTCGTAATAATATGAGTGAGTTATGTCACTTGCCGCATGTTATTGCCAGCGAGTTGTTATCAGCGCGCCGCCGCCACGCCGCTATCGGCCGCGGCCGGCCGCTGGCCGCTGCGGCGGAGCTGCCGAGTGCCGGCTGAGGTCACTTATTGTATACCGCTAGGCATTCTAAAAAATAAAAATAAAATAAAAATGAACAGAACTCCTGAGATTTGTGATATTGAAAACTATGAATTTTTTGGTCACTTTAATTTACTTAGAATATAAAAATAACTAAATAATTTATTTTTATTGATTTTTATATTCAATACTCAATACTCAATACTCAAATCATTTATTCAAATTAGGCCCATAATGTGGCTCTTTTTGACGTCAATAAAATTACAGTTTACAGCACCCATAAAATATCCACCCTTCACAGCTTCCTAGTGCTATGGCTGAAGAGAAGAAGCTGCGCAACAAACTCTACAGCAGCACGCTGTCAATTTAAAATTATAATATATATTTTATAATATTAGTGGTAACCCAACTTTAATTATGTGAGAATAATGAGCCGTAACCAGCAATAAACTACATGCGGCAGGTACAGCTAACTATAGAGACATTAGGATTAAGCATCTATATCTAATAGTAGACCAGACATGACCAGTACCAACTGACGGCACCCGTTCACGAGTATGACGTGCTCGTAAGCCCCGCCCCGCTCAACCATATTAGAGGGAACCGAGCGACCCGACTCACACGCCACCGCCAGCGGGACATTTGAGTGAGCATGACATAATCTAGCCACTATCGTGTCAATGAAATTAATTCTTAATTTAATCAATATGTAAGGCCGGTAATGGCTACGTTGTTCGCACACATCACATCAAATAAAAATAAAAGATAAAAAATAGAAAAGAGCAATTCATCACCAAACGTTTGTATCATTCAAATAATCCTTTACGCTATAATAGGCTTTATCGCACAAAATGCGTTTAATTAAGCTTTTAAATTTATTAATTGACAAATTAACTACATCGTTCGGTAGTTTGTTGTAAAAGCGTATACATTGTCCCTTGAAAGAATTAGAAATTTTATGGAGCCTAGTAGTGGGCACAGCAAGTTTGTCTTTATTTCTTAAGTTTATATTATGCAAATCACTGTTTTTCTTAAAGTTGCCTAAGTTTTTGTGAACATACAATAAATTCTCGTATATGTACTGAGAATATACAGTCATTATTTTATACTCGCCGAATTTAGTTCTTAATGACTCCCGAGGGCCCAACTTATAGATAGCCCGAACAGCTCGTTTTTGCAACACGAATATAGACTCGATATCCGCGGCACTACCCCACAGCAATATACCATATGACATAATGCTGTGGAAATAACTAAAATAAACTAAACGCGCAGTATCAATATCAGTTAATTGACGAATTTTCTTAACAGCAAAAGCAGCTGAGCTTAGTCTGCCCGATAGCTTTCCTATATGTGGGCCCCATTGTAATTTTGCGTCTAGTGTTATACCCAGAAAGACAGTTTCATCGACCAGTTCCAAATCATCATTGTTAATTTTTACACTAGTTTTAACTTGTTTGACATTTTTTGTTACAAATCTTACACATTTAGTTTTACTGCGGTTTAGCAAGAGATTATTGGCATTAAACCAGTGTACTATTTTAGAGAGAGCATTGTTCACATCGTCTACAGCCGATTGCTGTCTATTAACCTTAAATACTAAAGATGTATCATCTGCAAACAATACTATCTCATGGTTCTCCCTCACCAAATAAGGCAAGTCGTTTATATAAACAAGGAACAGGAATGGTCCTAATATAGATCCTTGCGGCACACCCATCACTACGGCAGATCCATTTGATCGTTTTCCGTTGACATCAACCCTTTGGATCCTATCACTTAAATAGGAAGTAAGAAGATCCAAAGCCATGCCTCTTACTCCATAGTAGTGCAATTTCCTGACCAACGTTGTATGCAAAACACAATCAAATGCCTTGGACAAATCACAAAACACTCCATAAGCGTCACGTGACTCCTCCCAGGCCTCAAAGATATTTTCAATCAATTTAATTCCTGCATCAGTTGTAGAGCGACCACGAGTAAAACCGAACTGTTTGTGATGCAGTAAGTCGTTTTTATAAAAATATAAGTTAAGTTGGTCTAGCATAAGTTTTTCAAATATTTTACTAAATGTTGGTAGTACTGAAATTGGTCTAAAGTTAGTAGGGTCCGATGTATTACCTGTTTTAAACAAAGGCGTTATCTTACTATATTTCATTAGGTCAGGAAACACACCACAGTCTATTAATTTTGAATATAATTATATTCAATGTACAGAATTGACCTCTCTACAATTTTATTATAAGTATCTATATATAATATACATATCGACGTCCCCGGGGAATAAACCGGTAACCGCAAAAAGCAAATTTTACAGGAAAAATGATTTAGTGTTTTTGGGGTATATCTCTTCAACAAAAGGTAATTATGACAACATTTTTATATGAAGGAAAAGCTAATTTTTACCCGAAAAGTTTATAGTATTAAGTGTAACTATTGAATAGATACAGAATTAGTTATTCACCAAAATACATATTACCGAAAATGGTTTCATACAATTTTTAGGGTATTGATATCTTACGATCCTGACTTATCAATATTATTCCAGTAATGTTTACTTACTGAATTATTCTTGTAAATTTCTTAAAAATCATAGGCATAATATTGCTTTACTGGATTATTAAACGTGTTTTTTCATTACAGAGAGAGATTGTAATGTTCAGTTACCGACTTATTATGGTAAAATTTTAAATAACCACCAAAGAGTAAAGTAGTGTAACCCGTATTTTATAGAAAAGTTTTGGTAGTCATATTATTGTAATCATTGAAAACCAATGACGTAAAATAAATTTGTTGTCGGTATCTGCGACAGAATAATCAAAGAAAAATCACAAAATTTATTAAATTATAATGACGTTTATCTGGAACAAAGTTCTCATAGAGATCACAAATTACAATCAGTAAAAGTATAAAAAGTGGCAAATTAAAAACATTTATAACTAATCGTAATTATCATTAGCATCATCATTATCATCGCGATCATCACTATTTTCTACAGAAATTAAAGATTCATAAAATGCGTGGTAATACCGTGGAATCGCTCCACTATTGCACAAAGACAGTAAATCTGTATGCAACGACTTGCTTATAGGAAGAGCTGTTGATGATAAGCACGTGCCAATACAGTATCTTCTATCAAATCATCTGTCTTAGGTTGTTGTCCACGTCGTTTGGTTCAAATTGAATTTGAAATATTTAATTCAGAATATGCCTCATCAAAATCATATTTAAAGAACATGTTGTTCTGTTGGGATGATGATACATGAATTTCCATTACATCAGACCAGTGAATCGTATTCCTATCTATATCGCGAATTCGCGACGCCAATTCAAAGGATTTACCAATTTTTTATGTGAAAAATATCTGATTGCTCCAATTCTTTCATAGTATACTTTTCTCCCGAGACTTTGGAGTAAAATTATATTATTATACTATAGTATTTGATCAGGTGTATAAAAAGACTTATTCCTCATGTTCCTTTCAATAAAGGCATGCATCGAGTCTCCCTCGTCCTGGCTATCTCGTCTCGAAAAATCTGTGCGTTACAGACAAATTTAAAGATTTTGCTACATATGCATATAGGGCAAAAATGTACCTGTTCTTATTGTGGCCATAACAACCATCCAAATAAAAATATATCTTTTAACACCTCGCTCCTGTCCACTTTTCAAAAATTGCAACAAACAACACCCAATTTCTATGCAGCCTCGTTTTGGGATTTGGTAATGCCAAATGTAGCAATACCCTTTTTTACGTCATCGCCATCGTAACTTCAACATAATTTTGCTGTGGAAACCACTCAGTATACAAACGATACATTTTTGGTATGTTGAGATCTTGTGACAAATATTCTCGAGTTGAGCTTTTTTCTTGTATAATGAGACTCTAATTTAGGAAATAATGAAATATGCTTCTCAATACTCGATTCCGTGCTGGAGCTCATTTTTCAAGGTCTATTGGTGTGTTTACCTATTAAGTCGTAATCCCTTCGTTGAATTTAAATTTTTCTATTGCTGTATATATACCATTTGTTCATTAATCTTTAAAGTATTTAGGAAAAATTTCTTACAGACAAAAATCTACATTATTTAAAGAAAAAAATATTTTATAGTCTGTGTGTGATTATTTTTCCGTTGTAGAGTCATTCGTTTGATATTTTCGGTTTTAGTATGCTTAATAATATACATCCATTAGCGTTTTCGATCAGAAAGTTTATAAAATCTCTATATTATTATATTAATCCAAAAGACAAAAACACTCGTAATATTATTATTGGTTTGTGCTACCACTGATCGGTTTGGATTCCGCCCGCTGGTGTCTGCCCACTTGGGTTGATCTGCTCACGAAGAGCTGGTGGCGGGAGTCGACTTAGCCCATCTACCCCCTCCATATTTGGCTTGTCACCGACTTCATACCGATCAGTGGTAGCACAAACCAATAATAATATTACGAGTGTTTTTTTCTTTTAGATTAAATCGGTATTTTTTTACTTTTAGCTTTTTATTTTTAGGTTTTTGGAAGTCGGTTTTAATTTTTTTGTTAAAATTTTGTTTATTTCTCGCTTTTAAGTGACTTAGTTCGTAATTTCTCTAAGTTACAATAGCCTAATGTCAACTGCTCATCACCTTCTACAAAATATTGCTTTTCTTGACGCAGGGACGTTAATTGTTGAGGAGTTCTCCTGGTACATTGTGGTATACTGAACGCAGCCTATGTCAGCACCTTACTCTATCCTACCAAAACTCTCTCTCTCTTCTCTATGGTTCGAGTAACGCGTTGTGCCACTCCAACTAAATTAAAACCGAAGTTAATTAATCTCAGTGTTTTATTAAGATACCACAATTGGCGACGAGAACCAGAACCTAATTAGTAAATTGAAATACGAATTGAGCAAAAAAAATACACGAAATTATCATTCAAAATAAAAACGTGGTCAGTGAAGTTAGGTTATGTCAGATTCCGAAACTACAAAATTTTCTAGTACCGAAGAGGACGACTCAGAAGAAATAAAAGATAAAATAACATTAATTAAGTCTGGAAAAAGGAGCTACATATACAAATGTTCGAAACCAGAATTACATCAATTACTAAAGGATGAAAACATCAGTTTCTTAACAAATACAAACTTGGACGGATTGAGAAAACTATTAAGTGATTTCTATAAAAGTAAACTAGCTACCAACGAGTCATCGCAACAAAGACAACACAAAACAAAAGCAAAGATGTCTTGGTGTGGTGAAATAAAACAATTTGACGGAGAAAAATGGGAGGTATTTGAACAACAACTCGAATGTTTTATGACAATTAATGATGTTGATGAAAACAAAAAGGTGCCCCTACTGCTAACAAAGTTGTCCCCAAAAGTATTTGAAACGCTGACATATTTATGTACACCATTAAAACCAGCAAAATCAACATTTGAAGAGTTGTGTAAAAAACTGAAAGATAAATATGTAAAATCACTATCAACAGCTGTGGAAAGGGCTGAGTTCCGTAAAAGAAACCAACTATCTAATGAAAAAGTAGAAGATTACTTGTTAGAATTACGGAAATTAGCAGGAAAGTGTCGTTTCAAAGAGTCTAGTGAGTAACACTAGTGAGTCTTAGTTGCTTGAATAAATAAATTTATTATTATTATTATTAAAGACCCAGACGACCAAATTAAAGAAAAGTTCATGGAAGGTGTATCGTCGAAAATAATTAAGTTCGAACTTATGAAAAGTGAATCAGATATGTCTTTAGAAAAATGTTTGGAAGTAAGTAGAATGGTGGAAGCGGCGCTGTTGCATACAAATGGTTCAAGTGAAACAACAGAAAACATATTTTTTAATAGACAAAAACGAGAAAGTACTAGTAATTGGTCTAAAATAAAGCAAAAGAACATTAGAAATAAACAGCAAACATTGAAATGCTTTTGCTGCGGAAAAAATAACCATATAAAGGCAGAGTGCCGCTTATTAAAAAAATTTTGCAGTGAATGTGGACAACAGGGGCACATTTATAGAATGTGCAATAAGCGTCAAATCAATATGCTGGAGGAAAAGGACAATGAGGAAGGAACAGAAGAGGTAGAATGTGCAGTTAAAAATTTATTTGAAGGTGACGGCATAGAGAGGACATATAGTGTTGGTGTAAGTAGAGTACCACCCTATTATATAAAAGTAAAAGTTTGTGGTCAGGAACTAGCATTTGAATTGGATACTGGTTCTGATGTAACAGTTATATCGATAAATGATAAAAATACATATTTTCATACCTTAAAATTACAGGCCTGTAATATATTATTTAAAAATTTTGACCAAAGTACCACAAAGCCCATGGGTATGCTAATTGACTTGCCCGTGAAATTCAATGAGATTAATAAGAAATTGAAATTGTTTGTAGTGGAAACAGGGGCACCTAGAGTTATTGGTCGGGATTGGTTAAATGAATTAAAGCTGTGGCCTCCAAATGTAAATAATGGTATGAGGATTGGAATTAATATAATGCAAAATGTTTCAGATACACAACAACTTGTAAAGACCCAGTTCGCAGAGGTATTCAGCCCAGGTTGGGGGAACTTTAAGGGAGAAGTAATAGCATTGAAATTGAAACCTGACGCCAGACCCAAGTGTTTACCAGTAAGGCGAGTACCATTTGCACTAAAAGAAAAGGTAAATAATGAAATTACTAGATTGTTGAATAATGGTAGAATAACTCCGGTAATGCAAAGTGAGTGGGGAACACCGGTTGTTCCCATATTAAAACCAGATGGCTCGGTTAGACTATGTGGTGATTATAAGCTAACAGTCAACCCATATCTTGAGATTGATCACTTTCCATTACCACATGTGGAAGACATATTAAACACCCTGAAAAATGGTGAATACTACTGCGAACTGGACTTAAAAGAAGCCTACTTACAGGCCCCCCTCAGCCATGAAAGTCAAAACTGCACAACCATTGTCACTGAAGCAGGTACCTTTAAATATAATTATTTACCATATGGTGTTAGTTCAGGGCCTGGGGCCTTTCAGCGTTTGATGACAAAAAAACTTAAAAATATCCCAAACACCATTGTGTTTATTGACAATATTTATATTAAAGGTAAAAGCTTATCAAATACCTATGACACTTTATGTCAAGTTTTGAAAAGATTACATGAAAGTGAATTTAAACTGAAACCAGAGAAATGTAAACTTTTTGTGACAAGTCTGGATGTTTTTGGATTTCGTGTAAACAAAAATGGTATTAGTGTGATACGATCCAATATAGAACCTTTGTTAAACGCAAAAACACCTACCAATCTGACACTACTAAAATCATTTTTGGGTAAAATTAATTATTATTCTCGTTTCTTAAAAAATATGGCTACCATACTGACACCACTGTATAATTGTACTAAAATAAATAAATTTAATTGGACACCAGAGTGTGAAAAAGCCTTTATAACTATAAAGAAGAAATTAGCGTCTGTAGGTAATTTAAGACATTATGACCCTAGATTGCCACTGATTCTCACTTGTGATGCATCGGACACAGGTCTTGGTGCTGTGCTGTCAAACAGGGATAAGAATGGCGTGATTAGACCGATAATATTCGCTAGCAAAAAATTAAGTGAGGCCGAACAAAAATATGCCACAATTGATAAGGAGGCAATGGCGGTTGTTTTTGGGATTACAAAATTTTATAATTACTTCTATGGACGGTATTTTGAATTAGAAACGGACAACGCAGCACTAGTACGCATTTTTGGACCAACAAAAAGTATTCCAAAAATGGCCGCCAAAAGGTTGCAACACTATGCCATTTTTCTCTCTGCATTCAATTACAAAGTCAGACATATCAAATCATCAGAAAACCCAGCCGATTTTTTGTCCAGGACAGTAGACAATAAGAGTGAGGAAATGGAAACTCATTCATTATGTATTGATGGAAACTTAAGTGCTGTTTGTTATACAAACAATTCAGAAATGGAAACATTAAATTGGAAGAAAATACAAGTAACATCTCAAAAAGATTTAATTTTTTCTAAAATAATCAGATATCTTACAGATGGTTGGCCAGACAAAAAAGAATTAGACAAAGAAATATTACCATTATATAATAGAAAGCATGAATTAAGTTTAGATAGGGGATGCATATTTTGGGGCTATCGTGTACTAATACCACATACTTTAAGGGAAGCAGTATTGACAGAATTACATAAAAGTCACTTTGGGATCGTCCGAATGAAAGAAATTGCACGATCGTACTTTTGGTGGCCCAGGTTAGATTTAGATATAGATAATATAACAAAACAATGTATTATATGTTTACAAAACAGCAAAACACCCACACAAACACAGAAACCATGGCCTGTACCCACATCACCTTGGTATAGGATACATGCTGACTTTTTGGGCCCATTTTATAATAAAATGTTTTTAGTAATAGTAGATAGTTACTCCAAATGGCCGGAGGCGTATGAAATGACTAACATTTCAAGTAATCGCACTATAGAAATATTTAAAAGCTTAGTTTCACGATTTGGCTATCCAGTGCATTTGGTTACTGATAATGGCAGCTCATTTACAAGCCAAGACTTTCAGGAATTTTGTAAATTAAATCAAATAAAGCATACATTGACGCCACCATATCACCCAGCAACAAATGGTGCAGCAGAGAGATTCGTAGAGACATTCAAGTCAACAATAACTAAAATAAGAGAAAGTGGCTATAGCATAGTCGCAGCGGTTAATTTATTTCTGTTTGACTATCGTAGCACACCTCAGCGTACCACCGGTGTGTCACCAGCCCGGCTAATGTTAGGTAGGGAGATAAGGAACCGATTCAGTTTATTGCGACCACCACCGCTATCCGATATAGTACGGGAGAAGGTTGAGAAAAGAGATCAAGGTAATAGAGAAACGAAATTTGAATTGGGACAAAAAGTCATGGTTAGGGATTACAGGAAAGGGGGCAAGCCATGGGTTCAGGGTTTAATTGTAGGAGACTCTATACCTGGTGTAAGTTATATTATTGATGTAGAAGGATCACATTGGAAACGGCATGTGAATCAAATGTTACCATGTTCACAGTCATTAGAATTAATGTAATATAAGTAAAACATAGATAAGAAAGAAAAAATATCAGTCATGTTACTATATATATATAAAAAAAACCACTTGGTTAAAATGTTATCTTTTTATTAGATTGTTATATTGTTAGCTATGGATAAGTGGGGGAGAGTGTGGTATACTGAACGCAGCCTATGTCAGCACCTTACTCTATCCTACCAAAACTCTCTCTCTCTTCTCTATGGTTCGAGTAACGCGTTGTGCCACTCCAACTAAATTAAAACCGAAGTTAATTAATCTCAGTGTTTTATTAAGATACCACATACATCACCATCAGTTCCACTTCACCATATACATTGTGACGTGCATAAATTGTTTAGAAACCATACTAAAGTTAACGATTCGGAACCCGTGAAATACCCATTATTGAGTAGTTCCAATGACCATCTGTGGTCTTCATCATCAATTTCACTTCTTCAAATTTGGCTTTCCGAAAGCAAAGAAACGATTTACTATAAAAAAATACTAAAATCGCTATAGGTGTACCCATAATTTTTGAAGAGTTCCCTCGATTACTCCAAGATTTCATCATGAGATCTCGACTTGGTGACAATGGAATCAATTTGGGAGTATACCCTTTTAAACGAAAAAGGAATTTTCCAAATCAGTCCAACCGTCTTCGAGTAATCGGTGAACATATATAAAAAAAAGACATACAATCGAACATAGAAACTCCTCCTTTTTGGAAGTCGGTTAAAAATGCTTATTTATTTATTTATTTATTGGCACACCAACAGCACAGCATATAGTATTAGGTTATAAAAATGCTTTGTCCTGAATCAAGGCACAGCCTAAACCGCTGATCGAAGAGAACTGAAACTTGGAGGGTGTGTTCTTCTTATGATGTAAGCATCCGATATTTTTTTAAAATTCAACATCGAAGAGGATGAAAAGGGGTTGCAAAGTTTGTATGGAACAATTCCGCGGGAACTTCGAAATTATGGCGGGTGAACCCGCGCGGGACAGCTCCTAGTCTATGAATTATTTATTAAGAAACTTCTCCTGATACTTTTTTGTTTTGTTACATTAGCGAATTCACAAGATCAAACGTCGCAACACGTAGGTTCAAATTCTAACAATAAGCTCGAGCTGTCGGTGAAGGAAAACATCGTGAAGAAACCATATAGCATGCTGGTAGGGCGCTTCCTAGTGCCCGGCTGGCTAGCGGCTACTCATCTTCGAGTAGGAAATCCTGTGTTTTCGGACAGTCTCGCTTAAAAGTTTCCATTCTAGGCTAAGCGTGTTTACAATCTTCGCCCGTACCCACTCAAATCAACTGGTCATATGGTCATTGGTCAAACGCCTAACCTGTTCACAGACCATTCAGTTATATAAGACAATCTACATAAAATACTATTATACACTTTAAGTATCTAACTATACGATCTGGCAACTGCCCCCTTAGCGAAATTGAGAATCTTTGAGATCGTTAACGCTATAGAAAACTAAGAAACGTATCGTCATGTCACGTGGTCACCTAAAATAGTCCAATCAAAAGTAGAATTATTCGTGACCACGGACACAACGATAGGTTTCTTAGTTTTCTATAGCGTTAATGATCACAGATTGTCAACTTGGCGGAGGGGGCTGGACAGTGGCGCGGGTCAGCGGCGCGGGGCGGCGCGGCGCGGCGCGGCGCGCTCTCCGGTCGGCACACATTCCGTCGAGCGAGGGAGACGCGACGCGATCATCAAACCAGTTAGCGGCTCATAAGTAACTCGTCACCATGGTTGCCGGATCTACGGACATATTTGCATAACATTGAGATGTATTACAATTCACAGCTCGTCCACACTCGGCCAGCATACAATATGTTCCGTTATAATAGAAGTGAAGTGGACGGTTTACATCTTCGATATTGGAATGAACTTCACGTATTGTGGAAATTGCACGTGAAACAGGCGTAAGAGTTAGTTTCACTTCGAATACCTATATCTAACAACAAGACTACATCCCCCGTAGTCAAGTAACAATCTGAATATAATCGTAACGCATAGAAAACTAAGAAATGTATCCTCATCGAAAATCTTCCAATCAAAAGTTTAGTTTTGCGCCACCACGTGACTTGAAGATACGTGCCATTATAATCTATGCGTTAAACAATTTCAAATATATTATCAATTTTGCTACAAGCTACACCAAACGTGAGCTATGTCTCATAGGTAAAGTTTGTACGTTTGGATTTAGGGATTACTAGTATAGTAGTATAGATATACTACTATAACTTACTACTGCAGACCAATTCTTAAAATTTCTTTAATGATATGCAGTTACAGTATCCTTAAGTGACATAGGATACTTTTTAAGCTCAGATCAAAATTTTTCGAAGAGATACTGAAATCATCCAAGTGAAACCGCGAGAGCACAGGTGTGCAGTTACGAGTAATTTTCATCCTGATGTAAAGAGTTCCGGCGGGGATAAAAAATTTACGCGGCTACTACGTGGAAACCCTAATGACCTACATATTTATAACGACCGCTACTTACCACTGTCTCGACGGAGAGAAGAAAAGCGACAATATTCTCGCTTTCATATGAACGGGCGTCGTCTCTTTTCTGCTCAATCCGGGATGCTTCGTGGAAACCATACTAATTATCACCTCCTGATTATTGACCTCCGGTGGCCACATTCGCACATACCGATAACTATGTACTACTCGCTGTACAGTGTACAGTGTACCTACATACTGCACAGTGCACACGCTAGGCACTCGAGTGAGACGATAGGTAGGAAACTAATAATTACCTTACAATACAAACCATGACAAATTTCATAGTATTCAGTAAATCTGCATGTTGAGTTGTATTTATTCAGATCTTGCGTCGGCCTTGACTTATAATAAACTTGTAAATTAAAGAGTAAATACCTAAATTCAATAGTAAAGTACGTGTCGGTTGCGGTAAATACAATACAGGAAAAATAAATCGGTAAATAACTCACAAAACCTTGTGTTTTGTCGGTGTAATCGTGTCGATAGGCGTCGAAGTGCGGACGTCCGTAGGTATCTATGTATCGAGGCTGCTTGCGACAGCGGCGGCGGCGGCGGCGGTGGAAGAATTGAACACTGTTGGTCAATGGGGTATGAAGTATGTGAATCGAGAACAAGATACATCCTCCGGGAAGTACTCATACTGGGCACTCGCCTACCGTATGCACGCCTCGCGGACAAACAAACAAATAAACTCACTTTCGAATTTGAAAAAGTACTAGCTGTTCCCCTCGGTTTCACCCACGTTAGTTTCGGAGATCCCGGGGGTATTCCAAGATAAAAGTACTTACTACCCTATATTCTTTTTCTTTTCGTTCTTCTGACAACGTGTAGGCAGTATGTAAAATTTTACCAAAAAAATTAAAACCGACTTCCTAAAACACAAAACTAAAAAAGCTAAAAATAAAAAGCTAAAAATAACAAAATACCGATTTAATCCTCCTTTATTTATAGAGGAATCAAGTGCTATCGAAGGGAAAATAACATTGTTCGAATTAGAAAACTGTTTAAAACGCAATGACACGTCGCCAGGTGTAGATAATTTTTCTTATTCTATGCTTTATAACCTATCTGTTTCCGGTAAAAAGTTTTTGCTACATTTGTATAATTTGGTATTAGAAACTGGTATTATACCAGACCAGTGGAGAAGCATTAGGGTAGTTCCGATTCCTAAGCCTGGAAGGGATCCTAATAGTACCTCTTCTTTGCGTCCTATATCTTTAATGTCGTGCCCATGCAAAATTTTCCATGGAATTATGCTAAAACGTCTTGAGTGGTTTGTTGACAAATCAAATCTGTTTTCGCAGATCACATTCGTGTTTGGACAATCTTACGCGGTTAATAACATCCATTCAGATAGGGTACTCAAAGAATATGGCTACTATTGCATGTTTTGTTGATATAAATAGTGCATACAATAATGTAAATATCAATCAAATGATTAATTTGTTAAAAAGGATCGGGGTTGGCGGAAAAGTTTGTAAATATATCTTAAATTATTTAAGCCGAAGGTATTTGCAGATTGACAATGGTGTTACTGGTGTAATGGTAAGACAAGCTAGTGTAGGTTTAGCTCAGGGTGACCCATTATCCCCCCTTCTTTTTAATATTGCTACTATGAATATTTGTAAATCAATTACAAGTTGTAAAGTTTCACAATATGTTGTGTGTTGTTGTGGCTTGATTCGTCTCTACGTTGGGGAGCTCACATAAACGAGACTTGTGAGAAAGCTTATAAATATTTGAATATCCTTAAAATTTTAGCTGGGGCGTACATCCTAAACATTTAAGAAGACTGTATATTTCTCTTGTTAGAAGCCGAATTGACTATGCTTGTTTTTTATATGGTAATAGTGCTAAGACGCACTTAAATAAATTAGATGTTTTGCAGAATCGAGCAATGAGAATTTGTGGTGGTTTTATTCGTACCACACCAATTTGTGTCATGGAAAGCGAACTCTGCTTACCACCATTATATGTAAGAAGACATTGGTTGGCTTGTAGATATTGGTTAAGGGTAAACTCTTTTTGTAATAATGTAACTGTAGGTTTATTAGAAGAATTGTCCGAGTTATGTATGAATGCTTACTGGCAAAAGAAGAAAAAACCGATTTTGATTGATATTTACAATAAGTTTAAAAACAAAATTGTTCATAAATCTCCTATATTGGACATGTACAGCATGGATACCTGGGTTTCAGATGTTAACGTTAGAGATTGTATAAATTGTAATATTGATCAGTTAAATGTACCTAAACGTACAACAAGTGCGACTAATTTGAGGGTGTTAATTTCAAATATGTTAGATTTTAAGTACAATAATTATTATCATATTTTTACCGATGGGTCAAAAGATACTCATGGTGTTGGAGCAGCATTTTTTGATGTTCAGACTAATACTGGTATAAAATTTAAGTTATGCAATGATTCTTGTATAATGAGAGCTGAGTTGATGGCTATTGTAGAGGCTTTATCATACATTCAATCTCTGCCGTACAAAAATGTAGTGATATTGTCAGACTCGAAGAGTGCTCTTCAACACCTGATTCGCTGTGTGTCGGGAGTTCGAGGTATGCCGATAGCTTATGAAGCGCTTAGGATTATACACATTTTGCAGATGAAATTTGTAGATATAAAGATTCAGTGGATAACTTCCCATATAGGGATTTCTGGTAATGAAATAGCTGACAAGCTTGCTGCTGAAGCTATTACGGATGGCATAATTATTCCTAGTAATCCTTATTTTACGGAGCTTATCCCTAGTATGAAAAAGTTTTGTTTTAGTTTGTGGGAGAACCACTTTAATATTATAACCGTGGGAAAAGGTTTATGGTATAGAACTATCCAACAGGAGCTGCCTCGGATTCCTTGGTTTGATGCAGGTAATCTTTCAAGAGAACTTTTAGTTTTAGCGTTTAGAGTAAGGTCGGGTCATGTACCTACCAATAATTTTTTACATTTGATGGGTATAAAACCATCCCCCCTTTGTAACATTTGCGCACAGAAATTGGACGATTTGTACCACATTTTGCTGGAGTGTAGTGCTTTCGTTGATTTAAGGTCTTTGTTGTGTGGGGCGGTCGGTGGTGATGTATATGGTGGTGGAGTTAATATATTGCTCGGGAGGCCTCTTTCGGAGCAAAATTTCGAAATTTATAAATTTGTTAGGGAAGTGTTTTTGAGAAGAAGTAATTTTTAATTGACACCCAGATTAGCAATCATTATTCGTTCTTTGACGAAGTTGGGGATTTTGATGCTTTTCTCCGGGAGGGTGCTGCCCGAGTGGTGCGTTGATTCTGCCATTGTGTATGATATTGCGGACTGCTTCTTATAGCGGTGGCTTTGAGTTGTTGGTAGGAAGGTTTATTTTTAGTTTATTTTTTGTTTATTTCTATTAGTAGTTTTATATTGTAATATGTAACACATTACGAGGCTGGCTTGGCGCATGAGCGTAAAAAGCCTCACTAAATAAATGAAAAAAAAAATAAAATCCAAAAGACAAAAACACACGTAATATTATTATTAGTTTGTGCTACCACTGATCGGTATGAAGTCGGTGACAAGCTCGCTGGTGTCTGCCCACTTGGGTTGTTTTGCTCACGAAGAGCTGGTGGCGGGAGTCGACTTAGCCCATCTACCCCCTCCATATTTGGCTTGTCACCGACTTCATACCGATCAGTGGTAGCACAAACCAATAATAATATTACGTGTGTTTTTGTCTTTTGGATTAAATCGGTATTTTGTTATTTTTAGCTGTTAGTTTTGTGTTTTTGGAAGTCGGTTTTAATTTTTTTTTTTGTTAAAATTTTGTTTATTTTTCGCTTTTAAGTGACTTAGTTCGTAATTTAGTAACAATAGTAACAACAACAACAACAACAACAACAACAACGACGACGACGACGACGACGACGACGACGACGACGACGACGACGACGACGACGACGACGACGACGACGACGACGACGACGACGACGACGACGACGACGACGACGACGACGACGACGACGACGACGACGACGACGACGACGACGACGACGACGACGACGACGACGACGACGACGACGACGACGACGACGACGACGACGACGACGAGTTAGGTTTGGACGAGTTAGGTTTGGACGAGTTAGGTTTGGACGAGTTAGGTTTGGACGAGTTAGGTTTGGACGAGTTAGGTTTGGACGAGTTAGGTTTGGACGAGTTAGGTTTGGACGAGTTAGGTTTGGACGAGTTAGGTTTGGACGAGTTAGGTTTGGACGAGTTAGGTTTGGACGAGTTAGGTTTGGACGAGTTAGGTTAGGTTAGGTTAGGTTAGGTTAGGTTAGGTTAGGTTAGGTTAGGTTAGGTTAGGTTAGGTTCCCCCCCGAATTGGGTTCCCGCCTTGTCGTGGCGGGGGGGCTCTAGTAGCCGCGGGCTGGTCACCCGCGGTGAAGCTAAGAGGAACCCAGAGGCGGGCCGGAATATCGGGCATGCGGTGCTGCCGCTGAGGCGCGGCGCCGCGCCCGGTATGAGGCACGAGACGGGGCCGCTTCCCCCACTTGCAGGCGGCAAGCACGGGGTCGAGGCGGCCTATGTAGGTGGCGCCGCCGCCCTCCGGGGCAGCGGCGTGACTGAGGCGGGCTGCGGTTCTCGCGGCTGAGGGTTGGAGACCGCGGAGGGCTTCCTCCGCGACCTCGACGGGGCCGCCCCGGTGAATGGCGGCGAGGTGGGGCTGCGGGGGTGGTGGGGAGTGCTGGTGTTCTACACCGGCCTCCCTAGACCTCGCGGCCGACGTGGCGGGCGGCGGGGCCACTGACCAGACCCGCTGCTGGGGACCTCGGGGCGTCGGACGTGGGGCCGTCTGGCGTCCCTTCCCACGGGGTCCCCGAGAAGGAGAGATGGCGGTGCGTCGCGTGTTCCGATGCATCGTCATCACGGAGGAGGTGCCCGTTTCGGGCTGGCGCTGTCGGGGCTGCGGAGTATGCACACGCGATCCCGCGGCCCCGGCAATAGGCGCGGAGGTGGCGTGAACACCCCAGGGTTTTTAGTGGGTAGTATTCCCGCCCTTCTCAGGGCGGGTCGTCCTTCTCAGGGCGGAGTCCCACATAACCATCGCTCGCCCCAGGGCGGTGGTATGCATAAAGCATTTTCCCTGGGTCAAAAAAAAAAAAAAAAAAAAAAAAAAAAAAAAAAAAAAAAAGGTTAGGTTAGGTTAGGTTAGGTTCCGTGGACCTGCCCGGTGTGTCTGGGTGGGCGGAGAGATGAACTCCGACACGGCGCGTCCCCAGGTGGCGGATAGGGGAATGCCCGCGGTATCTAGTGATTGCCTTCGGGCATTGGCTAGGTATGGTGGGTAGGAGCTTGCTCCCGCGGACCAAACATACATATCGTAATCCCATTCTGAGTGTCGTGGATCACGTCTCGCGGCTCAGAAAGGGACCGAGGGTCTTGGCTTAGCCGCCCGGACCGCGAGGAAGAACACCTCTATAAAAATTACCCCGAATCCCAAGCGATAGCGCGTCGTGAGGGGATGCATGGCTGATGGGAGGTTCAGTCGTTAACGCGCTCGCCCGCAGGGTACCAGCCGCCCCCCTGGGGGCGTTAAGCCTCAGGCTTACCCGGGCACAGGGGGCACTGCTCGGGTGGACCTGTTATTTCCCCCATGATCGTGGGAACAAAATGAGTAGCCAAAAACCCAAAACCCCTAGAGATAAGTTAAAATTAGATTTAAGTTTAGATTTAAGTGATAGAGAAGGAGGGCCCCCCCATGTGCGCATGGAGAGGGCGGATACGCCGATGGCGCCTGGTAGCAGTGACTCGCACGGGATTTGGATGGTGGGCAGCGAGTCCGATGCCGCCGGGCCGTCAACGGCTAACGTGAAGTCGCCCGCCGCGGGCGTGATTACGCGCGCAGCGAAGGCGCGCGTGGGAGTGAAGCCAACGCGTTTGGCGTCGAGTACGGATGACAGTCTCGTCACTATCCCCTCTCCGGTATTACCTCGGGTGTTACTAGAGAGAATGGATACGATACTGTCATCTGATACCGACGGCAACCTGTCGACTGACGACACAGCGTGGCGTGACAGGAGGAAGCGGCCGCGAGGGCACCTGAGCCAGGAATCGGACGGCGCACCGTCCGACGAAGACCTCTATATGTCCTCGCCGTCGACATCAAAAAGAAGTGGGAGCAAGCGGGGACGTGGACGCCGGCCTACGTGGCAGCAACGTGGCCAGTTTCTTGGCCTGGATAAGCCGGAGGTGGACCCCCCCGCCTTGGAAAGACAAGAGCCCGAGCTCGAGGCCGAAGACGAGGTGGCGGCCATGAGCCAGAAGGCCCGTGCCCTTAGGCCCTTGGGCCGAGCTCAAAGAGAGGAGTTTGGTCGGGCTCTCGGAGACCCATTCAACGAGACCGTTGATGACCTCCGGGAGAACATCATCGATGACACGGGGATCATCCGCACCGTCGCCTTGAAGTCGGCGAACCTAAAAGGGACGTTCGTCCGTTCCTTGAAGGAGGCGGCGGATCGGATCGAAGACCGGGCCAGAGCTCTGGCCGGTTGCTCCGTGTCATCCGAGACAGAGAAGTTGACGGTGGAGGTGAGGGCCCTCCAAAGAGAAAACTCTCGTCTTCGCGCGGAGATGGCGAGCCTCCATAAGGAGTTTGCGGCCTTCCGTGCGGAGGTGGAGTTGGAGCGAGCACGAACCGCTTTACCACCCCCACCGTCACCACAACCGGAGTTACCAGTGAGGGAGGAAGTTCGGGAACAGCCTCTCACCCAGGAAGACATCATGCGCACAGTGCGCAACATTGTCGACGCTAGGCTGGAGGGGAGTCTGCTCCCGGACAGACCGAGACCGTCCCTCCAACACGAGAGACGGTCCATGGACACGACGCCGCCGGAGCCGATGCCGGTCACCACGGAAAATACACCCGAGGTGCCTCCGGCGTCGGCCAAACCAGCAAAAGGGAAAGGGAAAGGGAAGAAGACCAAGGGAGCAAAGGGACCCACCCCCGCGGCTTCTCAACGGCCTGATCCCCGCCCATTGCCTCCGGCACCCGCTAGTCTCGATGCGGCATGGTCGGAGGTGGTGAGGCGAAATAAGAAGAAGCCGACAGGGAAGGGGAAGGGTATCAATCCCCCTCCCCAAATACCCGAACGCCCGGCTAAACCCGGAAAGAAGGCCCCAAAAAAGCCGGGGCAGAAAAAGGTGGCGCCTAAGGCCCGTAGGCCGGCGGCCAAGAATCTTCGACCCCCTCGCTCGGCGGCCATAGTTTTACAACTAGAGCCGGAGTCTGCAGAGCGGGGTCGGACCTACAAGGAGGTGCTTACCGAGGTCACATCCAAGATTAAGCTGGCTGACCTCGGTATTACGGACATCAAGTTCAGGCTTGCCAAGACTGGAGCGCGCATCCTGGAGGTGTCGGGGACGGACAACGGCGAGAAAGCGGATGCCCTCGCCGCTGCGATTCGGCAGGCTCTTCCTGCTGGAGACGTGCGGGTCACCAGACCGGTCAAACGCATTGAACTCCGCGTTTCCGGTCTGGACGACTCGGTAACCAGTAGGGAGGTGGCTGCCAAAGTCGCCGAATTTGGAGGCTGTTCGGAGGAAGCCGTCACTGTCGGAGAGATTCGACAAGCTCCCTCCGGCACCGGCACCGCCTGGGTACGCTGTCCAGTCGCGGCTGGAAAGAAGCTGGCGCTTGAAGAGCGCCTCCTTGTAGGATGGGTTGCTGCCAGGGTCACCCTGCTGCCGCCCAGACCACTGCGGTGCTACCGCTGTCTACAGGTGGGACATGTAGGCAGGCTGTGCACCGCGGAGGTCGATCGCAGCCGGCACTGCTACCGGTGCGGCCTTCCCGGCCACATCGCAGCCAAGTGCTCCGGCGAGCCTCGGTGTCTTTTGTGCGCCGAGGCCGGAAAACCGGCCGGGCACCGGTTGGGGGCTGGGTCTTGCACCGCCCCCAAGAAACCGCCGAGGAGGGCGCCACCCAAAGCTGCCACCGTCGCTCCGGTACGCTTGGTGTTCGGCGCATCACAGCCCGCTGTGCCCAGAGCGGGTATGGACGTGTCCTAGGGTTGCGTGGCCGGCTTGCTCCACTCCCTCTGAACCTAGTAGCAGAGGCAGTGTTGAGGCAGGCCGGCCAACCCCCAGGATCACCTTCGTGTCTCTGATAGAGAGGCACGGGGAGGGAAGGCGCGTTTGGTCGCTCCGGCGCGCCTTCAAATGGAACGAGCAGGTCGCCATTGCACCTTGGCGATGCCGCGGCGGGGTTAAAGGATAAAGCCTTGGCGATGCCTTACCCCGCCACCGCGGAGCGGAGTGGGCCCTGGGGTTTTAGTGGGTAGGGGCCATTCTGGCCGAGTCCCACACTCCCCGCGCCGCCTGCACGCCCAGGCGCGGGGGTGCGTAAATGCATTTCCCCAGGTTAAAAAAAAAAAAAATAAAAAAAAAAAAAAAAAAAAAAAAAAAAAAAAAGGTTAGGTTAGGTTAGGTTAGGTTAGGTTAGGTTAGGTTAGGTTAGGTTAGGTTAGGTTCCCCCTCACTCGGGTCCGCGCCTTGTCGTGGCGAGGGGGCTTAGTAGCGGCTGGATGCATCTTTCCCAGCCGTGAAGCTAAGCGGACCCGCTAGCATATCGTAATCCCGCTCTGAGTGTCGTGGTCATGTCTCGCGGCTCAGAGTGGGACCGAGGGTCCACCGTAAAACGTGGACCGCGAGGAAGAAAACCTCTATAAAAAATTACCCCGGATCCCCCGCTTTTGGCGGTCGCCGGGGGGTTCGCCGGGTTCTGTGGCCCGGATACGAGGCCGTCACGGGGGGCATACCCCGATATTCAAATAGCAAAGATGAAGGGTCGCAAGAGTAAAAAGACTCCCCACGTGGGTACCGGCCCCGAAAGGGTCGGAGAGTCCCACCCCGGCGATGTTCCGGGCAGCCCCTCGTATGTGGGGGGGGCAACTCTGCGAGGAAGAGGAGAGATGGAGGGAGTAGATGGGGGTGAGGGGTGGCCGCCTCCAGACCCAAGGCCACCCAAACAAATACGACTCCTGGCATGGGACGAGGTTATGAGAAGGAGAGAGTGGGAGAGCGTCCTCACCATACTGAGCGAATCGGACCTCAGGCGCTATATGGGTGACGAGACCGCGTCCCTCGTGACCCAGCTCTCGATGGAGGCTCTACAGATCAGCTTGCGGGGCACCCCGAAGGAGCGGCTGAGTCGCCGGCAGGCGTACCTGGTCGACCTGAGCAAGCAGGCCATCGAGGACGAGGTTAGTGAGGACTTGCGGTACAGGCTGCAGCTGCTGATGGCTAGGCGGGAGGAGCTCGTAGCTGCAGCTCGTGCCGCAGAGGAGTTGGCGTCTCGGCCGTCCGGGTCGGGAACCGGAAAATCTGCCGCCTCCTCTTCAAGGCTGCCTGTGGTGGTCTTGGAGAGGATGGAGGTGGCTCCGGCGTCCGGCCCGGGCGCCCGCAGCGAATCGTCCGCTCCCTCGTCCCGCGATAGCAGCGGGGCGAGGAAGCGGACGAGGATGGGTGACGACGAAGACCTGCCAACTGCGGGGTCCTTGACCTTGCGGTTCGGGTCTTCGGAGTCCAAGCGCGGCCGCCGGCGCAGGGCGGAGGGTGGTCGCGCGACCGGCGATAGGGAGTCCGAGTTCCTCGAGCTCTCATCGGGGGAGGACACGGCTAGGCGAAGCGTTGCGGATCGCGTCGCCAGAGCCGGTAAGGGATCGGCCTCGGGGGTTGGGGCTGCCTCGCTCAGCGAGACAGCCAGCGACCTCCGGGACCGCATCTTTGAGGACACGGAGGTCATCTGCCGTGTGGCTGCTGTATCAGCGAACCTTAAGGGGACGTGTGTCCGGGACCTTAAGGAAGCGGCTGCACGGATAGATGACAGGGTGAAAGCCCTCGCCGAGCGCTCCGTGTCCGATGAGACGGCCAGACTGGCGGCCGAGAACGCCCGCCTCCGGGCGGGGGTCGACGGACTTCGGAAGGAGTTCGCCGCCCTCCGCGCGGAGATTGCGAAGGCCAACTCGCCCCCGGTGAGACAAGAGGAGGCGGCGGTTCGGGACCAGCCTCTTTCCCGCGAAGTCATGGAGGCGATCCGCCACATGGTGGACGCTACCATCGCGGGGAGGCTGGTTCCGGACCGGCCACGACCACCCCTTCGGCATGAAGGGCGGTCAGAGAGGGCGGAGGAGTCGGCGCAGCGTGTCACTGACGCTGTGCCGACCCCCCCGCGCCTTGTCCCGAAAGGACATAAAGGGGCCAAGGGACCTTCCCGGACGGCCCCCGAGATGGATTCTCCCCGTCCGCTGCCCCCGAGTTCGGCGAATGTCGCCAGCTACTCGGAGGTAGTGAAACGGGGAAAGAAGAAGAAAAAGAAGAGGAAGGGCAAGGCTGCCCCGACCTCGGCGCCTGCGGCACCGGCGAAGAAGTCTTTGCCGGGGCAGGGGGCACCGGGGCCGGTGGCACCCAAGTCGAGCCCAAGAGGGGCGGGAGTAAGGGGGCCTGGAGCGCCAGCGCCCAACAAGTTGCGCCTCCCTCGCTCCTCGGCAGTCGTTCTGCAACTGCAGCCGGAAGCCGAGGGGCGGGGGCGGAGCTACCAGGAGGTCCTGACCGAGGCTCGGGCAAAGATTAGTTTGTCTGACCTCGGTGTCAGTGAAATCCGACTCCGGCGTGGCGTCACTGGGGCGCGCATACTGGAGCTGCCAGGGGCGACAAGCGGCGAGAAGGCAGATGCCCTCGCCGCCGCGATCCGCAGTGTCTTCCCCGCTGAGGATCTACGGGTCACCAGGCCGGTCAAATGCGCAGAATTGCGCATTTCCGGCTTGGATGACTCGGTCACCAGCGAGGAAGTCGCTGCGAGGGTCGCCCAGTCTGGTGACTGTCCGTTGGGGTCCGTCTCAGTCGGAGAAATCCGACTAGGCCCCTCCGGCACTGGCGGCGTCTGGGTGCGGTGCCCAGTGGCAGCCGCTAAGGCGTTGGCGCTCAAAGGGCGCCTATTGGTGGGGTGGGTGTCGGCGAGGGTTGTCTTGCTGGCACATCGGCCTATGCGGTGCTTCCGCTGTCTGCATGCTGGGCATGCGGGGCGGACATGCACCGCAGAGGTCGACAGAAGCGGCTTGTGCTACCGCTGCGGCCTGTCCGGCCACATAGCGGCGAAGTGCAGCAGCCAGCCTAGGTGCATCCTGTGCGCTGAGGCTGGCAAACCGGCGGGGCACCGCTTGGGGTCGCCATCTTGTGGCGCCCCCAAGCGGAGTCCAAGGCGGACGCCCAAGACGACCGGAGCGCCTCCGGTCGCCGTCGGTGCTGCCCGGCCCGAGGCCGGGCAAGAGTCGCCCGCGGCGGTGGCACAGGTAGGGGAAAACCCCTCCGATGGCCCTCTAGCCATAGAGGTCATCATGGATGAGGTCTGACACCCCCTCACCACCACCTTCGCCACTCCTGGAGGCGTACCGTGGGGAAGGTACGTCCCCATTAAGGAGCGCGAAGAAGAAAGGCGCGTCCCGGACACTCCGGCGCGCCTTTGCAGGAGATGGTCGCCCGGAAATCACCATGAGGGCGAGGTCGCGGCGGGGGGGCGGATATGCTATAGCGGTTACCGCCCCCTTGCCACTGCGCGACTGGGAAGGAGTGCCGTGGAGTTTTAGCCGGTCGGAGCCCGGCATAACCACCCGCCGTCCCCACGGTGGGTGGTACGCGATGTCCATTATAATAGCGTTTCTCCACGTAAAAAAAAAAAAAAAAAAAAGGTTAGGTTAGGTTAGGTTAGGTTAGGTTAGGTTAGGTTAGGTTAGGTTCCCCCCCGAATTGGGTTCCCGCCTTGTCGTGGCGGGGGGGCTTAGTAACCGTGGACTGTCCACCCACGGTGAAGCCAAGAGGAACCCAGAGGCGGGCCAGAATGCCGGTGAGTGCGGCGCCGTTGATTTTATCCGGCGCCGCGCCCGGCATGAGGCACCGGGAGGGGCCGTCTCACCGACTTGTTGGGGGCAAGTTCGGTTCGAGGCGGCCTATGTAGGTGGCACTGTCGTCCTTCGGGGCGGCGGCGCCACTGAGGCGGGCTGCGGTGGCTCGGGGAGCACCGCGGCTGAGGGTTAGAGGCCGTGGAGACGTTTTTCCTCTGCGGCCTCGACGGGGCCGCCCCGGTGATTGGCGGCGTGTCGGGGCTGCGGGGGGAGGGGAGTGCTGGCGCGGAGCTAGTTGGCCCTCCTCACCCTCTGCGGCCGTCGTGGTGGGCGGCGGGGCCACGGACCTGACCCGTCGCAGGGGGCCTCGGGCGCCGGTCATGGGCCCGACCGGCGTCCTTTGCACAAGGTCCCCGAGAAGGAGGAGGACGGCGGTGCGTCGCGTGTTCCGGCGCATCGTCGTCATTCTGAGGGGCACTCGTGCCCCTCGAGGAGGAGCCCGGTGACGGGCTGGCGCTGTCGGGGCTGCGGAGCATGCGAGAGCGATTCCCGTGGCCCCGGCGCTAGGCGCGGAGGAGGAACACCCCAGGGTTTTTAGTGGGTAGTATTCCTGCCCTTCTCAGGGCGGGTCGCCCTTATCAGGGCGGAGTCCCACATAACCATCGCCCCGGCCCGGGGGCGGTGGTATGCATAAAGCATTTTCCCTGGGTCAAAAAAAAAAAAAAAAAAAAAAAAAAAAAAAGGTTAGGTTAGGTTCCCCCTCACTCGGGTCCGCGCCTTGTCGTGGCGAGGGGGCTTAGTAGCGGCTGGATGCATTTTTCCCAGCCGTGAAGCTAAGCGGACCCGCTAGCATATCGTAATCCCACTCTGGGTGTCGTGGACATGTCTCGCGGCTCAGAGTGGGACCGAGGGTCCACCGTAAAACGTGGACCGCGAGGAAGAAAACCTCTATAAAAAATTACCCCGGATCCCCCGCTTGTGGCGGTCGCCGGGGGGTTCGCCGGGTTCCGTGGCCCGGATACGAGGCCGTCACGGGGGGCATACCTCGACATCAAACTAGCAACCATGAAGAAAAGCGAGTGTCAAAAAAATCCCCACGTGGGTACCAGCCCCGAAAGGGCTGGCCAGTCCCACCCCGGACAAGATCCGGGCCGCCCCTCGTATGTGGGGGGGGCAACACCGCTTGGAAGTGTGGGAGTAGTTGGGGGTGAAGGGTGGCCGCCTCCAGATCCAAGGCCACCCAAACACAGACGACTCACGCCGTGGAACCGGATTACGGAATTAAGAGGATGGGAGGGCGACTTGGCATCAATGACCAAGACGCAGATCAGGGACCGTGTACAAAGCGAGTACGAGTCCCTGCTGAAGGAGTTCTTAGCCGAATTTCGGGTAATTGAGCTGCAAGACAAAAAGATGTGGAGCGACTGGGGGAAATACCTCATGTCCCTAAGCGAGAACGAGGTGCGAAAGATCTTGAGGGACGATATGAACTACAGGCTGGAGGCACTCCTCGAGGAGCGCCTGAAGCGGAAGCCTCATTCTCGTCCCTCAAAGAAGACGGCCGCAGCACTACCTGCTCTCAGCGGCAAACCGACTGCCTCCCTCAAGTGGCCTCGAGTGGTCCTTGAGAGGCTGTCTTTGCGGGTGGCCCCGGATCCATTTGACGATAGCATGTCCACCGGATCCGCGGCGAGCAGCGTAGGGGCATACAAGCGGAAGCATGAAGAGACGGAGGACTCGGATGACGCACTCTCTGAAGACGCCTCTATGGTGTCCTGCGCATCCGGGTTATCAACCCCCGGAGGTAAACGCGGAAGGGGACGCCCGCCAACGACTGGCGAGTACGTCGGCCTAGCCAAAGCGAAGGCGGATCTCCTAGCTTTGGAAAGGGAGGAGATGGAGCTCCAAGCCGAAAAGGAGATTGCCGAATCGAGCCGCAGGGCCCGTACTCGCCGGCAAACAGGAGGTGAACACAGGAAGGAGCCGGTTGTTGAGACCTCAGACAGTCTCCACCGGGATATATCCCAGGATGTGGAAATAATCCTTGACGTGGCCGCAAAATCCAGTCACCTTAAGGGCACATTTGTCCGTGCACTTAAGGAGGCAGCGACGCGGATACAGGATAGCGCCGGTGTACTGGCCGGTCACTCGGTCTCCGAGGAGACCAGGAACTTGGCGGCGGAATGCGCCTCTCTTCGTGCGGAGAACTCACGTCTTCACACGGAGATGACGGAGCTCCGCAGGGACTTTGCAGCCCTCCGTGCGGAAATGGAGATGGAGCGAGCCAGAGCCGCTCTCCCACCACCGCCGGGGAGGCTAGTGACGGAGACACCCCGGGAGCAGCCTCTCTCCCAGGAGGATCTATTGCGCACTGTGCGCAATATAGTCGATGCCAGACTGGAAGGGAGTCTGCTCCCGGACAGGCCAAGGCCGTCTCTCCAACATGAGAGGCGGTCGGCGGAGGAAGCCCCACCGCCGTCAGCAGACCCAGCTACTCAGGCTGGTGACTCTGACGCTGCACCGGCGGCAAAAAGGAAGCGACGGCAGAAACCCGCTCCAAGGAAGGAACCCAAAGGGCCCACTACCATCTCGGCCCCTGCCGCTAACGCTCCACCTACGGATGCACCTCGGGAGGCCACGTACTCCGAGGTCGTCAAGCAAGGGAGAAGAAGGAAAAGGAGGAGGAAGGCGAAGGCCACTTCAGCTCCGGCGATTGGTGCGCCGTCGCAGAAAAGGCCAGCGCCACAGAATAGGAAGGGAAATGCGGCGGCGCAGCGGCCCACGAAGCTCGCGCCCTCGAAATTGCGCCCTCCTCGCTCGGCGGCTGTAGTGCTCCAGCTTCAGCCCGAGGCCGAAGAGAAAGGGCGCACCTATAAGGACGTGCTGACCGAGGCTTCGACCAAAATCAAATTGGGAAGCCTCGGTATTACCGCCCTCAAATTCAGGCGCGCCGCAACTGGGGCGCGCATCCTTGAGGTGCCAGGGACGGCCAGTGGCGACAAGGCAGATGCCCTCGCCTCTGCTCTGCGCGGGGTATTCCCCGCTGAAGACGTGCGGGTCTCCAGACCGGTGAAGTGCGCGGAGTTGCGCATTTCCGGCCTGGATGACTCCGTTACCAGCGGGGAGGTGGCCACTAAGGTCATGGAGGTCGGCAACTGTCCGGAGGGGTCAGTCACCGTCGGAGCGATCCGACAAGCCCCCTCTGGCACTGGTACCGCCTGGGTGCGATGCCCGGTTGCGACAGCGAAGGTGCTCGCCTCGAAGGGGCGACTATTGGTGGGATGGGTCGCAGCGAGAGTGACGTTGCTGCCACCTCGGCTTCTGCGGTGCTTCCGCTGCTTGGAAGGAGGTCACGTAGGGCGGAACTGCACCGCGGAAGTCGATAGGAGCCGGTGTTGTTACCGGTGCGGCGTGCCTGGGCACATTGCCGCAACCTGTTTCGGCGAGGTCCGGTGCATTTTATGCACCGAAAACGGCAAGCCGGCGAGGCACCGACTGGGGGCTTGGAGTTGTTCAGCCCCCAAGAAGCCCGCGAGAAGGCCACCGAGAATGCCGGCCGGTTCTAACCCGGCCGCTCAAGGTGCCGCTCAGCCAAGCACTGAGCGGAGGGCGGACATGGAGGTTGCCTGATGAGGCGGGCCCTCATGTGTCTCGGGGCGCTCCGCAGGGGCGGGCGTCCCGCTAAAGGGACATGAGGAGGGGAGGCGCGTTTGGTTGCTCCGGCGCGCCTTCGAAATAACGAGAAGGTCGTCATTTCACCTTGGCGACGTCGCGGCGGGGTTGCGGTAGCCTACTACCGTGTTTCCCGTGACCCCTCCATCTTTGCGACTGGGAAGGAGCACCATGGGGTTTTAGCCGGTCGGAGCCCGGCATAACCACGGCGTCGCCCCTGCGATGCCTGGTACGCGTTGTCCATAAGCGTTTCCCCATGTAAAAAAAAAAAAAAAAAAAAGGTTAGGTTAGGTTAGGTTCCCCCCCCCTCAATCGGGTCCGCGCCTTGTCGTGGCGAGGGGGCTTAGTAGCGGCTGGATGCATCTTTCCCAGCCGTGAAGCTAAGCGGACCCGCTAGCATATCGTAATCCCGCTCTGAGTGTCGTGGTCATGTCTCGCGGCTCAGAGTGGGACCGAGGGTTCACCGTAAAACGTGGACCGCGAGGAAGAAAACCTCTATAAAAAATTACCCCGGATCCCCCGCTTGTGGCGGTCGCCGGGGGGGTTCGCCGGGGACTGTGGCCCGGATACGAGGCCGTCACGGGGGGCATACCTCGACAATTTAAATAGCAAACCATGGATAAGCGCGCTTGTGAAAAAAATCCCCACGTGGGTACCGGCCCCGAAAGGGCCGGCCAGTCCCACCCCGGACAAGCTCCGGGCCGCCCCTCGTATGTGGGGGGGGCAGCAACGCGTAGACGGGAAGGTGTAGTTTTAAGTGGGGGTGAGGGGTGGCCACCTCCAGATCCAAGGCCACCCAAATACCAACAATTCTTGGCATGGAAGGACATGATGCGTGTTAAGGAGTGGGAGGCGAATCTCGCTGTCATGAGCGAGTCGCAAATAAAAGAGAAGGTGCGTCAGGAGGGAGAGGTCTTCGTGAGGACCCTCACCAAGGAACTGGACGACATGGTGTTCGGGGTCATCGAGGTGGCGAACGCCACCCCCCGGCAAAAGGCATTGTATCATCATTCTACGGATGACGTCGAGAAGTACGTGCCCAAAGAAATGCGCTACCGGCTTGAGCTGCTGCTGGCTAGGCGCCAGGAGCTTAGAGCCGAGGCTTGCACCAGTAAGCAGAGGGTCGCGCAGTCTTCCACCGCGGCCCAAGAAAAGAAGGTAAAAGCCCACCCGGCATTGAACATTGAGGGCGGGGTTTCCTCGCCTCAAGATGGAGTGGATCCTGTGAACCCAAAGAAGGTTATACAGGCATCTGGATCATGCGCCATCCAATCTGTCGTTCCTTCCATAAAATCTCCAGTAGTTGTTTTGGAGAGGATGGACGTGCAGACGGCGTCTGGTTCGGACGACGTTACGTCATCAGCCTGCTCGTCCCGCGACAGCAGTGTATCACGGAAGCGACAGCGGTGTGAGTCTCAGCCTCACGCCCGGGCAGCCAAAAGAGGCCGCAAGTTGGAAACGGCAGGGCGCAGTATAGAGGAGAGAGTCGCCAGGGCCGGTAAAGGGTCAGGCTCAGGGGTCGGAGATATAGCGGCCAATGAAGAGTCAGCCAACGTCCTTCGAGACAAAATCTTTGAGGACACGGAGACTATCTGCCGCGTCGCCAGCACATCGGGCAACCTTAAGGGGACATTTATCCGAGACCTTAAGGAGGCAGCGGCGCGGATAGAAGACAGAGCCAAAGTCCTAGCGGCACACTCCGTGTCCGAGGAAACGGCGAAACTGGCGGCTGAAAACGCCCGTCTTCGTGCGGAGGTCGACGTTCTTCGAAAGGACTTCGCCGCCCTCCGTGCGGAGATTGAGACGGAGCGGGCCAGGGTGCGTGCCGCTCCGTCCCTACCGGAAGTGACTGCGGAGCGGCGGGAGCAACCTCTCTCAGAGGAGCTCTTGCGTACCATCGCCCATATGGTGGACGCAAGAGTAGATGGGAGGCTGATACCCGACCGCCCACGCCCGCCTCTCCAACACGAGAGGCGGATATCAGAAAGGACGCTACCGGCCACCTCGACTCACGAGGCAGTGCCGGTCACCGAATCAGGAAGGGAAAAGGTGCGCAGAAGGAGGAAGGCCACCAAGGCAACCACACAAGCCCCCAGGGAGGATGCCCCCCGTCAACTGCCCCCGGCACCGGCGAACATGGACGCTGGTTACTCGGAGGTGGTTAAACGGGGGAAAGGGAAGAAAAAAGGCAAGGCTGCCCTGACCTCGGCGCCTGTTGCGCCGGCGAAGAAGTCTTCGCAGGGGCAGTCGGCGCCGCGAGCGGCGGCAGCCAAGTCAAAAAAAGGAGGAAAGGTGCGGCCAAAAGCGCCGGTGCCTAGCAAGCTCCGTACCCCTCGATCAGCGGCTGTGGTGATACAACTGCAGCCAGAAGCTGAGCGAACAGGGCGGAGCTACCGAGATGTTCTGACCGAGGCCAAGTCCAGGATTAAACTGGCTGACCTCGGAATAACAGATATGAAGCTCAGGATTGCCGTGACCGGAGCGCGCATCCTGGAGGTGTCAGGAGCGGAAAGCAGCGATAAGGCAGACGCCCTCGCTGCTGCCATGAGAGGAGTTTTCCCCGCTGAGGATGTACGGGTCACAAGGCCAGAAAGGCGCGTGGAGCTGCGCATCTCCGGCCTGGATGAATCCGTCACCACCGGGGAAATAGCGGCCAAAGTCGCCCAGCAAGGCGGCTGTCTGGAGGGGTCCGTATCCGTCGGAGAAATCCGGCATGCCCCTTCCAGGACTGGCACCGCCTGGGTACGTTGCCCGGTCGCGGCGGCCAAGGCACTGGCGCTGAAAGGGCGCCTATTGGTGGGGTGGGTGGCAGCGAAAGTCACCTTGTTGCCGCCCCGACCTTTGCGGTGCTTCCGCTGCCTCCATGCTGGCCATGTGGGGCGGAAATGCACCGCCGAGATCGATAGAGGCGGACTGTGCTACCGTTGCGGCCTTCCCGGCCACGTTGCGGCGGCATGCAGCAGCCAGCCTCGGTGCGTCTTGTGCGCCGAAGCTGGCAAACCGGCGGGGCATCGATTGGGGTCGCAGAGTTGCGGCGCCCCCAAGCGAATCCCGAGAAGGACACCAAAAGCGGCCCAAGAGTCTCCGGCCGCCGCCGGTGCTGCCCAGCCCACAGTGGCCGGGCACGAGTCACCCACGACGGTGGCACAGGTGGGGTGTCCTCGCCCCAGTGGCCCTCCTTTAGAGGCCGCTATGGACGCGAGCTGACACCACTCCACCACCTTCGTTGCTTCTGGGGGCGTTCCGGGGGGACGGGCGTCCCTGCTATAGAAGCACGAGGAAGAAAGGCGCGTTTCGGACGCTCCGGCGCGCCTTTACCCGAGTCGGTCGCCTCCAGGGAGGCGACGTCGCGGCGGGGGAACGGATATGCTATAGCGGTTACCGTTCCTTCGCCGACGCGCGACTGAGAAGGAGTGCCGTGGAGTTTTAGCCGGTCGGAGCCCGGCATAACCACCCGCCGTCCCCTCGGCGCGGTGGTACGCGATGTCCATATGCGTTTCTCCACGTAAAAAAAAAAAAAAAAAAAGGTTAGGTTCCCCCCCGAATTGGGTTCCCGCCTTGTCGTGGCGGGGGGGCTTAGTAGCCGTGGGTACTGTCCACCCACGGTGAAGCCAAGAGGAACCCTGAGGCGGGCCGGAATGCCGGTGAGTGCGGCGCTGAGAAGGGCCAGCGCTGCGCCCGACATGAGGCACCGAGACGGGTAGGTTGCGCCTCTCGGGCGCTTTGGCGTGGGGGCGTGGCTGAGGCGGGTCGCGGCGTAAAAACCGTGGCCGGGAGAGGGGACGGTAGGTTGCGCCTCTCGGGCGCTTTGGCGTGGGGGTGCAACTGAGGTGGGCCGCGGCGTAAAAAACCGTGGCCGGGAGAGGGGAGCGTAGGCCGTGCCTCTCGGGCGCTTTGGCGTGGGGGCGCGGCTGAGGCGGGTCGCGGCGTAAAAACCGTGGCCGGGAGAAGGGCCGGAATGTTCGGGTGCGGCGCCGTCGATTTCATCCGACGCCGCGCCCGGCATGCGGCACCGGGACGGGTAGGCCGTGCCTCTCGGGCGCTTTGGCGTGGGGGCGCGGCTGAGGCGGGTCGCGGCGTAAAAACCGTGGCCGGGAGAAGGGCCGGAATGCTCGGGTGCGGCGCCGTCGATTTCATCCGACGCCGCGCCCGGCATGCGGCACCGGGACGGGTAGGCCGTGCCTCTCGGGCGCTTTGGCGTGGGGGCGCGGCTGAGGCGGGTCGCGGCGTAAAAACCGTGGCCGGGAGAAGGGCCGGAATGTTCGGGTGCGGCGCCGTCGATTTCATCCGACGCCGCGCCCGGCATGAGGCACCGGGAGGGGGCCGTCTCACCCACTTGCAGGCAGCAAGCACGTGGTCGAGGCGGCCCATGTAGGTGGCGCTGTCGTCCTCCGGGGCGGCGGCGCCACTGAGGCGGGCCGCGGTGGCTCGGGGAGCACCGCGGCTGAGTGTTAGAGGCCGTGGAGATGCTTTTCCTCTGCGGCCTCGACGGGGCCGCCCCGGTGATTGGCGGCGTGGAGGGGCTGCGGGGGGAGGGGAGTGCTGGCGCGGAGCTAGTCGGCCCTCCTCACCCCCTGCGGCCGTCGTGGTGGGCGGCGGGGCCACTTACCTGACCCGTCGCAGGGGGCCTTGGGCGCCGGTCATGGGCCCGACCGGCGTCCTTTGCACAAGGTCCCCGAGAGAGGGAGGAGGGCGGCGGTGCGCCGCGTGTTCCGGCGCATCGTCGTCATTCTGAGGGGCACTCGTGCCCCTCGAGGAGGAGCCCGGAGACGGGCTGGCGCCGTCGGGGCTGCGGAGCATGCGAAAGCGATTCCCGCGGCCCCGGCAACAGGCGCGGAGGAGGAACACCCCAGGGTTTTTAGTGGGTAGCATTCCCGCCCTTCTCAGGGCGGGTTGCCCTTTTCAGGGCAGAGTCCCACATAACCATCGCCCCGGCCCGGGGGCGGTGGTATGCATAAAGCATTTTCCCTGGGTAAAAAAAAAAAAAATAAAAAAAAAAAAAAAAAAAAAAAAAAAAGGTTAGGTTAGGTTAGGTTAGGTTAGGTTTTTTTTTTTTTTTTTTTTTTTTTTTTTTTTTTTTTTTTTTTTTTTTTGTGCCTAACCCTTTGACATAATCAAAGATTGTTTCTACTTTACTCTTTCATACCAGTTCTCGCAATTACTACCGCTCGTACTTCCATTCTGCATACTAGTTTCTTCTCTCATCCATCATATCTTTTGCACTATCTTGGTGGGTTGCCAAGGTCCTAAAATTATCCTACTCCTTTATACTTATTTATTTATTTATTCATATATATACTATTTCTAGGTCCAGGAGGGGTTGGGAGGGGTTATTTGTTTATTTTCCTCTTTTCTTTAACAAAAATTTTTTGTTACTTATATCTATTTAACAACTCTACTTTCTTTTTTACTATTTAATACTTTTCTTAACAAATTCTATTTACTATTTTTATACATTTATTAATATGCTTTATCTAATTTCCACTTATATTTATTTATACTATTTACATTATAACTTGTTCCCTACATCTATTTACCATATTTTAATCCTTATATCTATAGAACACAACACTATATTAACTTAATTACATTTACTTTTATTTTCTATCCTTATATATATCCTTATTTTAAACAATATTATATTGCGTTTGATATAGATACATATATATCAATATATAATATATCAAACTATTTATACTAACTTATTTCTACTTATTACAATATTGGCTACTTTACTACAAAATTCCAGGAATATATATCTATTTTTACTTTTTATAATACAAGGGACGTTTTCGGCCACAATTCTTAATCCCACTTTCATTTCCGCCGCGTAGCGGTCCCTACCGAATGCGGGACACTCAAAAAGAATGTGGGGAACCGTTTCCCTAACATCAGGGTCACAGACGCACGATGGGCTCTCCTTACACTTGAAACGATACAAGTATTCGGAGAACCCACCGTGCCCTGTCATCACTTGCGTGGTGACGCTGTTGTGCTCTATCTTCCTTACAATACTGTACGCGGCGACCGCTTCTGGGAAAAAGATCTTCGTTACCGCGGCTGTATCGCCAGTGACGTATCTCCGGTTCCATTCGTCAAGCGACTCCGAACGGAGCCAACGCTTGACGAATGAGACCGGGCACGCGTCATAATCTGGTCGCCTTTTGGACCCGAGGGCGGCCTCCTTCGCGAGCACGTCGGCTCTCTCGTTCCCCTCCAATCCTGCGTGGGCTTTGATCCAGAACAAGGAGACACTCTTGTCCTGGATACGGCAGTTCGCGATGGTGTCCCTTGTTTCCACGGCCAGGGGATGGAGGCAAGCGGGATTTGCCACGGTCTGGAGAGCCGCCATCGAGTCGCTGTATATAGCGTAGGACGTGTCCCCGCCCCTCAAGGCCTCCCGAGCCGCTCTACATATAGCCAAGAGCTCGGCCTGGTAGACGGTACAGTATGATGATAGAGCAAGCTTGACGGCACGGGTTTCGGTTTCTCCCTTCCACAAGGAAAGGGCCGCCCCGACCTTGCCGTCAATCTTGCTCCCATCAGTAAATATGCGGACACTATAGCCGCTATGACTACGGTAGAGCTCCTCGTCTACCAGGTTCCCAAACTCAAGTCTAACATGCTTCGCGGGATGCGGTGCCGCAAGGGCCGAGGACATGACCTCGACCACTCTGTCACCCAGTGCCGCCTGGGGCACTCCCCTCTTGGCCTCATAAAGTGAGGCTGCCTCCCGAACGCGGAGGTCGAGCGGAAGTATCCCAGACAGCACCAGTGCAGAGTGCAGTGAGACCGTCCTATACGCCCGACAGAGCTTTTGCGCAAAGCCCCGCTGCACGCTCGCGAGATACTTACGCGCCCCCAGCTTGTTAACTGCTGGGGCCCAGGCGCTCGCCGCGTACAGTATTATAGGCTCTACCGCGGCCACGTAAATGGACCTAACTACCTCGGGACTAAGACCCCAGCTAACTTTTGCCGCCCTAGCCAACTGTTTATAAATATTTATTGCCTTCTTACAGGTCTGTACGATGTGGGAGTTGAAGGTTAGGTGGTCATCTAAGATGACCCCCAAAACCTTCATCTCTCTGGTCATGCCAATGTCTACCCCGCCCATGCTCAGACGCGGGACGTCGTACTTTAGCCTTCGCGTTACCAGCATAGCACTTGTTTTGTGCGGCGCGAATTTGAGCTTGTTTCTGACGCCCCACGTCCGAACGTACTCGAGGGAGGCATTGGCACGCCCTTCGATCTCCCGCGCCGAGTCCCCATCGAATGCCAACACTATATCGTCGGCAAAGGCCTGCACACAGTCGCCTCTTGCGTCCAGATCCCTGAGGAGGGGGTCCAACAGGAGATTCCAAAGAATTGGACCTCCGATGGAACCCTGAATGCAACCTTTGTTAGTGACCCTGTCGTGCTCCTCGCCCGCATACCTCACAGTTACCGTTCGCTCACTAAGATAACTGTCCATCACCCGTCTCAAGTTTACAGGACACCTTTCCTCAGCCAGTCGGATCCGCATGATTGGCCACCACGCGCTGTCGAAGGCGCCCTCTATATCGAGAGAAACGAGCACCACAATCCTTTTTTGCTCCAGCTTCTCCCGGATTCGCTGCGTCAAAGTGTAGAGAGCGTCTTCGGTGCTCCTTTGTGGCATGAAGCCGAACTGGCGAGTACTCATCCTGGGCAGTAGATGGAACTTGAGACGGGCGACCAGCATCTTTTCATACACCTTCCCGAACACCGGCAGCAATCCGATAGGCCTGTAAGACTTCGGTGTTGTATACGTCTCCTTCCCCGGCTTTCTCAGGATGATCACCGTTGCCCTCTTCCAAGGTCTTGGGAACAGACCGTTCTCCAGGCACTTGTTGACGAGTGCGAGGAACACCCCAGGGTCACTCCCAATGGCGCGGCTGCAGATGTCGGACGTGAATCCATCTCCCCCCGGCGCTTTCTTCGGGTTGAAGGTCGCGCAAGCAGCTTCCAACTCGAAGACAGTGAAGGGTGGGTCATGAGGCTCACCATGACACCAATCATTTACCTTCGCGGCCTTCCTGCGGATTTCCTGGTGCTCTACATCGTCCTCCTCTTCCCTGTCGCCCGGGTAAAAGGTCTCCGCGAGCAGCCTGACTGATCCCTTTGCATCCAGCTGTCCCCCCCCCCCTTCCAATAGCAGGTCCTCCCCCCTGATCGCGGTTCTTCCCATTATACGATATATTCCCTCCCATACCCCTTCCCTATCCTGCTTACTGCAGAACTCCATCCAACTCTCGGTTTGGGCTTTTCTCACTCTCGACTCATACCTCTCCTTCTGTTCCAGGTACAGGGCGACTACCCCCGCTCTCCGGACCGGCGCTGCGTTCCTGATTCTGCGTTTCCTGGTGGCGACTTCCCTCTTCATCTCCGCGAGCTCATCGGACCACCACGGCATGGTAAGTACACTTTTGTTTATTTTCCTAGGTATATTTTCATTACAGGTTTCTTCAATGATTTTTAAATAATTTTGTACCATTTCTTCCAAATTTGTTTTGTTGTTAATTTTACTTATTTGTTCCAGATTTATTTGATTATCATGCAGCAATTGAGACAGTTTTGCACAAAACTGTGTCCAATTAGCTTTCTTAGTATTATATACTCTAGTGGTTCTCTCTATTTTGATTCCTTTTGACTTTTGAAATGCGAGCCGAAAAATTATGCCGTTGTGGTCAGATCCCGTGAGACTCTCATCGACTCTCCAGTCCTCCACCAGGTCCAGCAGATCGGCCGAACAGGCCGTAATGTCCACGTAGCTCCTGTACCGTGTTCCGCCTCTGATGACGTCAAATGTAGGAGTATCTCCGTGGTTGAGGATGTGCAGCCCAAGTTCCCCGAGAGTTCCAACCATCTCTTCACCCCTCGCGTTTTCAGTGTCACTGCCCCACCAGATGCTCTTAGCGTTACAGTCACCACCCAGGACCAACCTCCTGGGTCCGGTCTTCCGCTCTACCTTCTTGAGGTGCTCTAAGTATGGCTGCAGCGGGTGGTCGGGCTCGAAGTAGAAAGACACCAGCGTGATCATCCAGGCTCCGGTCCGGATCCCCACCACAACGATGTTGTTTGTGGTGAGTTTTGGGTACTGTATAATGTCGAGATCCTGGTCAAAGACCAGGATCGCGGCCTTCACAGCACCCTCCCCGCGACTAGAGTTCTGGATGACCCTTACGCCCCGGTAGTCCTTCACACTTCCAGCCCCCCCCACATACGGCTCCTGCACCAATGCCACGGCTGCTCTCCGCTTTGTGGCTTCTATTAGCAGCTCCTGTGTTGCCAGCTGCTTCCTTTGGAGGTTGGCCTGGATGATTAAGTACGGGGAGTTGACACGTGGGACCACCTTAGCAATACGCTATCGTTGCTCTGGCAAGTGAGTCCCATCTCCTCCTGATGGGGCAGTCGGCACTGAAAGCGTTGTGCTCCCTGTTCTGCAGTTTAGCCCTGGCACAGTTCTTACAGGATGGAGCCTCCCCAGAGAACCAGTCCGGACAGTCCGCTTTTAGATGCGGCCCCCCGCAGTGGCTGCAGACGTCAACGGTCTCGGTGCAAAAACGTCTTCCGTGACCGTATCCCAGACATCTGGAGCACTGCACCAACGGCGATTGATCGGCCACCTTCACACGCTGCAGATCAATGCGCATTTCGCCTGCATCCACCGCTCTCCGCCAGACCGCCGGGGAGGTGCTGAGAACCACGTGCGCAACATGTGGGTTCCGGGCCTTCTTGCGGTATTTTACCCCTATCCGACCCTCCTCCTCGTCGAGACCGCGAAAGACCTCCCCGTTCTGGTTCTTGAGGGCCTTGATGATATCATCATCGCTATGGTACGCCATAACCCCTACAAGAACCAGAAGGGGGTCTCGGTTTTTCACGTCCTCGACGGTGAGGTGGTCTCCTGCCTTCTTTAACCTCTCCCTGACCTTTTCCCTTTCCTCCTTCGTTCCACAACTCATTATGATCTTCCGATCCCTTCCTTTCCTTACTCTTTCAATTTTCACCCACCCCTCCTTGGCTTCCACCACTTCCCGAACCCTTCCCAACACGTCCTCACTCGTTTCCTGATCATTCTTCGAGGTGACGATGATAGAGTGGAGGGCTCCCCGCTCTGTAGGTCGTCCACTCGGCTGGGCCGCCGCTACTCTAGCATACGTCACCTTTTCTATACTATCTGCCTGTTTGTCCATCTTCTCTTTCAATTCTTCTAGCCTCTTTCCATTCTCTATTAACAACTTGCTGTGCTCTTCTAGTTTTGCTGCTATCCTATCTACTTCCTCTCCCTTTCTAGCCATATCCGTCTGCCCCTCTCTCCTTTCCGTTTCTATTCCTACTCCTATATCCCCCGCATTACCCAGTTTTCCTTTTCCTTTTTCACCCTTTCTCTCAGTCTCGGCCTCTTTTACCAATTGGTAGAGCCGCTCAAGAGCCCGTGTAATACCGACTTTGAGGTCGGTCTTGAGATTTCTAGAGTCTCCGAGATGGGTCTTCGCTCTAACAAGACAGCCCCGAGCCTCCGCAACTCGGTCGACATAGATGTCAACTTTAGGCGAAGCTCCGGGCGACTCTACTGATGGTCTTCGCGCCTTCTCGCGTTGAGACATCGCCGGCTTTTGTCTAGGAGGCGCTGCCCTGGCTGGCTCCTGGGATTTAGTCTTGGGCGGGGATTTGGGGCTCGTCTCTACACTGGCGGTCTCCCATAATCCAATGCTTCTCCTCACCGTAGAGGGTTCTGTAAGGACGATAGTCCTGTTGGCCTTCGATGGGGACCCCCCAGCTGAGTCGCTATCCATGTTTTTTACAGGAGTCCTAATTCCGAACATGGTTAGGCACGCGTCAATTGTATATAATCAATCAAAAATTTGTAAAAATTGTATATAAATTGTAAAATAATTGTAATAATAAAGGTGTAAATAATGGGTCAATAAAAGTCAATATAGGTCACAGACTGTGTAATATATTAATAGTCTTGATCTACAATCTAAAACTAGTCAGTAAAACCAAAAATTTTGCAAAATGGCAAAATTAGAGTAAAAGAGACTCTACGGCTCTACCTAGAGTCACTCTATACAGTTGGCTAGGAAGGCCTCTGCCAGCCTAGGTCACCAAAGAAAACCGCGCTGTCCTACGACGAACGGTTCGCAAGTTATCCCGGTCTCAAATTTTTCAAGATGGCCGACAAAATGGCGGCGAAATCTTGCAAAATTCGCTGCTCAGGCAGTTTTGGTCGTACAGGGCCGAACGACGGCTCAAATGTGAAGCCCCCTTGAGCTCTACCTCGATTTACCCTAAAAAAGGGGGGGTCCGGGGGGGGCAAAAACGGCTATTTTTTAACACGGAATACGAAGCGCCCGGTCCGTCCAAAGCCAATAAAGAAAACCCCGTTATCGTACGATGACTGCGAGCAGAGTTATACGTAATTTAAAATTTTCAAGATGGCCGACAAAATGGCGGCCAAATTTTCAAAAATTCACTGCTCGGCAGCCGCTTGGCCGACAGGGCTGTGCGACGGCTTAAATTAAAGGCCCCTCCGAGGACTATACGATGACGGTGTCAAAGGGGGGGGGTCAAAAGTGAAAATTTAAAACGCGTTTTGAGTGTCCCAGCTGATTCGGTAAGGCCTCCCGAGGCCAATGGTGAAGGTCCTACAGCTGTAGGATGTCGGGGAGCCGAGTTATAAATAAAACAAAAAATACAAGATGGCCGACAATATGGCCGCCGCAAAATTCAAACGGCTGTATCTCCGGCAATTTTGGGCGTACGGAGCCGATCGACGGCTTAAATGAAATGCCCCCGCAAGGCCTATATGTTAAAAATAAAAAAGGGGGGGGTAAAATTTGGAAAATAAAATTTAAGTTAGGGTATCTCAGGGGATGCAGTATGACCTCCTGAGACCAGCAGTGGAAGTCCCACTGCCGTACGATACCTACGAGCCGAGATACAAATAAAATAAAATTTACAAGATGGCCGCCAAAATGGCCGCCAAAATCCTAACTCAGCTCCTATTGGAGATAGGTAGCCCGAGTTTGGGCTCGTTGGATAGGTATCGGCGAGACCTATTCAATGAGCCAATGCCCGTACACCGCAGAAGAACCCCCGATTTTTAACAACGAAAAAACACACAAAAAATAACAAAAATCCTAATATTTTACACAATATACACAATTTACTTATTCTAACGGTATATTATATCTATTTTAACCTAATTACACTTAATTTGTACAAAAAGGGGCTGCAAGGTATCTCCAAAGCCAAGATAGCCGTGACCTTGAATTAAAAATGGTTATAACTTTGTTGTTTTTTGATAGAATTTTGAAATTTTTTGGAATAATATAGAGTGCAGAGAGTACTATCGGATAGAAAAATAAAATATATGTGTCATCGATCACTTGAACGAGTTATTTAATTTTGAAAATGTAAAAATTTTGAGAACCTTGCAACTCCGGTTTCCGGATACCGTTTTCGATGGTTGAGGTGTCAAATGAAAGGCCCCGCTGTCCCACACCCGGCTGCACCGCGAAAAGTAGCCGCACGCCTCTGGTTCGATGACCACGTGCCACGTGGTTTTTCGTTTTTTGCCGATGGTACTTCAACCGTTCACCGGAAAAATCCGGTGAAGGTACCGGCGTGTAGAGCTCACAGAGGCGCACAAACTGACACTTCACAAACTAGGTGTCATAGATCGTTTAGAGGCAGCGTTGCACTTTGAAAATTTTAAATTTTTTATTTTTGGCAAAATACCCACTAAACTTTCACCGATTTTAAAAATTCTTTCACCATCACCTAGCGCTCGCCGAGACGCAACTTTTGGTGTATCACACGTTAAAATCGGACAAACTTTTCCCACAAAACTTGAATTTTTAGCGCGGAGCCACGTGTTTTCGTGGTGCTTTGGGGGGCGCTCCAAAGCGTACTGGTTAGGTTAGGTTAGGTTAGGTTAGGTTAGGTTAGGTTAGGTTAGGTTAGGTTAGGTTAGGTTAGGTTTGGACCCCCCTCAACCGGGTCCGCGCCTTGTCGTGGCGAGGGGGCTTAGTAGCGGCTGGATGCATCTTTCCCAGCCGTGAAGCTAAGCGGACCCGCTAGCATATCGTAATCCCACTCTGGGTGTCGTGGACATGTCTCGCGGCCTAGAGTGGGACCGAGGGTTCACCGTCAAAAGTGGACCGCGAGGAAGAAAACCTCTATAAAAAATTACCCCGGATCCCCCGCTTGTGGCGGTCGCCGGGGGGTTCGCCGGGGACTGTGGCCCGGATACGAGGCCGTCACGGGGGGCATATCCCGAAACCACATAGCAACAACAAAGATGAAAGCGCAAAAGGACAATAACAGAATACCCCAGGAGGGTACCGGCCTCGAAAGGGCTGGAGAACCCCTCCCTGGGCCCTCGGGCTCAGGCAGCTCCTCGTATCTGGGGGGGGCACCTTTGCGTTCCGTCTTTAATGACGAAGAAGGAGTTAGAAGAAGAGTAAAGCGGGTGAAACACCGCCCGCTCATTGTAGATCCCCAATTCATTAAGAGCTGGAAGGGCTGGCCCGAGGACCTCACGACCCTCACAGAGCAGGAGATACACGACCAGGTCCGTCGGGAGTGTTCATCTCTTGTTAAGGAGTTCATTGAGGAACGGGCAGCCTTCCGCGATTCGGGTGATCCTTGCGACAGTCGTGGGCCAATCTGGGAACTCGTGTGGACCCTCTCGGAGGAGGAGCTCCAAGAAGAGGTCAGACGCGACATGTCGTATAGGATCACATATTTCTTAGACAAGAGGAAGCAGCAGCTAATAACTGCCGCCCCCGCGGCGACTGCCGCTCCGCCGTCTGGTTCGGGCATGGGGAAAATTGCCGCCCCCTCTTTGAAATCACCTGTTGTGGTTTTAGAGAGGATGGAGGTATCTCCAGCGTCGGTCTCGGGCGGCCGTGCGTCAGTCGCCTGCTCGTCCCGTGACAGCAGCGGGACAAGGAAACGACTGCGAGAGGGTATGGAGGAGGACGATCCGCTCTCCGACAGCTCCGCCGGATCCCAGTCGGGAGGCGACGGACCTAAGAGGGGGCGCAAGAGCGCTAGGGCGAAGTCGCGCAACGTAGAGGAGCGCGTCGCCAGAGCCGGAAAAGGCTCGGGCTCGGGGGTTGGGGCTGCCTCGCTCAATGAGGCATCTTGCGACCTTAGAGACCGTATTTTTGAGGACACGGAGGTCATCTGCCGTGTCGCCGTGACGGCGGGACACCTAAAGGGCACAGATATCCGGGCCCTGAAGGAAGCGGCGGCACGGATAGATGACAGGGTCAAGGCCCTCGCTGAACGCTCCGTCACTGAGGAGACAGCAAGGCTGGCGTCGGAAAACGCTCGCCTGCGCGTGGAGGTTGACAGACTACGCAAGGAATTCGCCGCCCTCCGCGCGGAGATGATCGGAGCTCAAAGTGCTCCCACGCCACCCTCAGGTAGGCAAGAACAGGAGGCTCGGGAGCAGCCTCTCTCTCATGAGGTGCTGCTGGCCACGATCCGACACATGGTCGAGGCCGCAGTTGAGGGGAGACTGCTTCCGGAGCGACGACGCCCGCCCCTCCAACATGAGGGACGGTCGTCGCAACAAGAGGCTGCAGCTTCAGCTGCCGGCAATACTGCACCGGCACCTGTGAGCCAGCCTAACAAGGGACCAAAGAAGGGATCTAAGAAGAGGGTAAAGGAACCCTCCCAACCGGTCCCAGAGAAGGATGCCCCCCGTTCACTCCCACCAGCTCCGGCGAATATGGACGCTGGCTACTCGGAGGTAGTGAAACGGGGGAAGAAAAAGAAGAAGGGAAAGGCTGCCCCGACATCGGCACCTGGCGCACCGGCGAAGAAGTCTCCGCCGGGACAATCGGCGCCGGGGTCGGCGACAACCAAGTCAAAGAAAGGGAAGGCGGCTAGGCCCAAAGCGCCAGGGCCGAAAAGACTCCGCCTCCCTCGCTCGGCGGCAGTAGTCATCCAGCTGCAGCCGGAAGCCGAGCGGGGGGGTCGCAGCTACCGCGACGTGCTGACCGAGGCCGCGTCCAAAATAAAACTGACCGACCTCGGCATCACTGATATGAAGTTTAGGTGCGCCGTAACCGGAGCACGCATCTTGGAGGTGCCAGGGGCGGACAGCGGCGAGAAAGCAGACGCCCTCGCCGCTGCTATGAGAGGAATCTTCCCCGCTGAAGATGTGCGGGTCACCAGGCCGGAGAAACGCGCAGAGCTGCGCATCTCTGGTCTGGATGACTCTGTTACCAGCGGGGAAGTAGCAGCCAAGGTTGCCCAGCAGGGTGACTGCCCGGAGGGGTCCGTATCAGTCGGAGAGATCCGGCATGCCTCCTCCGGAATCGGCACCGCCTGGGTGCGCTGTCCGGTCGCGGCGGCTAAGGCGCTGGCGCTTAAAGGGCGTCTCCTGGTGGGGTGGGTGGCAGCCAAAGTCACATTGCTGCCGCCCCGACCTCTGCGGTGCTTCCGCTGTCTCCACGCGGGACATGTGGGGAGCAAGTGCACCGCGGAGGTCGATCGAGGTGGCCTATGCTACCGCTGTGGCCAGCCTGGCCACGTTGCGGCAGCGTGCAGCAGCCAGCCTCGGTGCGTCTTGTGCGCCGAGGCTGGCAAACCGGCGGGGCACCGTTTGGGGTCGCAGAACTGCAGCGCCCCCAAACGTGGCCAAAGAAGATCGCCCAAAGCGGCCGGAGCGACTCCGGCCGCCGCCGGTGCAGCCCAGCCCGCAGCGGCCGGGCAAGAATCCGCCATGGCGGTGACATAGACCACCATGACGAGGTCCTCCGGGTGACAGAGTGGGGTACCTCTGCCGCCCGTCGGAAGGGACCTCGAGACTATGTGGCGCGTTAGGTGTTCCGGCGCGCCACTCCTATTATTATTTTTAGCAGAAGAAGGAGGGGGGACTTAGGTCCCCCGGGATTAAGTCCCAGAAAAGGAGCCGGACGCTCGGCTATGCGCTGTCGGGGTCGCGGAGCATGCGAGAGCGAATCCCGTGACCCCGACGCTAGGCGCTGAGAAGGAACACCCCAGGGTTTTTAGTGGGTAGATCGCCCTTGTCAGGGCGGAGTCCCACATAACCACCGCCTCTTACCCTATGGCGGTGGTATGCATAAAGCATTTTCCCTGGGTCAAAAAAAAAAAAAAAAAAAAAAAGGTTAGGTTTGGACCCCCCCTCAATCGGGTCCGCGCCTTGTCGTGGCGAGGGGGCTTAGTAGCGGCTGGATGCATTTTTCCCAGCTGTGAAGCTAAGCGGACCCGCTAGCATATCGTAATCCCGCTCTGAGTGTCGTGGTCATGTCTCGCGGCTCGGAGTGGGACCGAGGGTCCACCGTAAAAAGTGGACCGCGAGGAAGAAAACCTCTATAAAAAATTACCCCGGATCCCCCGCTTGTGGCGGTCGGTGGGGGGTTCGCCGGGGATAGTGGCCCGGATGCCAGGCCGTCACGGGGGGCATACCCCGATAAGAATAGCAAAACCAAAAAATGAAGAAGGAAACGCAATTGGCTAAAAATCCCCACGTGGGTACCGGCCCCGAAAGGGCCGGCCAGTCCCACCCCGGACACCGAGGTCCGGGCCGCCCCTCGTATGTGGGGGGGGCACCAATGCGTGGAGGAAAGGAGGAGAAGGGAGTAGATGGGGGTGAGGGGTGGCCGCCTCCAGACCCAAGGCCACCCAAACAAACACGACTTCTGGCATGGAATAGGCTTATGCAAAGGAGAGAGTGGGAGTGTGATCTTGCATCGGTGAGTGAGTCACAGTTGCAGGAAAAGATGCTCGAGGAGTATGAGTACTGGGAGACTGCCTGCTTGGAGGAGATGGTAGAGCTCATTACGGGGGACACGCCGAAGGGAAAGTATACTCCTCGGCAAGTATACATCGACTCACTGTCCGATCGGGATATTGAGGCTGAGGTCCGTGAGGACATTCGGGTTAGACACAGGCTGCTGTTGGCTGAGCGACAGAAGCTTAGAGCAGCAGCCCGTGCCACCGACGAGAGAGCCATCCAGCCGTCCGTGTCGGGCGCTGGAGGGCCCACAACCCCTTCGCCCAGACTACCTGTGGTGGTTCTGGAGAGGATGGAGGTCCCTCCGGCGTCCGGGCTGGGCGGTTATGGTGAGTCATCTGCTGGCTCGTCCCGTGAGAGTAGCGGGACGAGGAAGCGGACAAGAGAGGAGGAGAACATTGGGGACCGGTCGCCCGCAGGTCCTACGATCCCTCGTTTTAGATCGGAGGCAAAGCGGGGTCGCCTGCGCAAACCGGGGGCCAGCCAATCTGCCTCGCATGACGATGAGCTCCTCGAAGTTGCATCAGGGGCGGAGACAGCTAGGCGAGACGTGGCGGATCGTGTCGCCAGAGCGGGGAAGGGTTCGGTTTCGGGGGTCGGGGCTGTCTCGCTAAACGAGCCAGCCTGCGACCTTCGGGATCGCATCTTCGAGGACACGGAGGTTATCTGTCGTGTCGCTGCCGGGTCGGGTAACTTGAAGGGCACAAGTGTTCGCGCCCTCAAGGAGGCGGCGGCACGCATAGATGACAGGGTGAAAACCCTCGCAGAGCGCTCCGTGTCCGACGAAACGTCGAGATTGGCTGCCCAGAACGCCCGTCTCCGGGCGGAGGTCGACGGACTTCACAAGGAGGTCGCCGCCCTTCGCGCGGAGATGGCTAGGGCCAACCAGTCCCAGGTGAGGCAGGAGGAGGTGGCTCGGGAGCAGCCTCTCTCCCGTGAAGTTGTGGAAGCGATCCGGCATATGGTGGCTGCTTCCATCGAAGGGAGGCTGGTCCCGGACCGGCCGCGACCACTCCCCCGGCGGGTAGGGCGGATAGAGAGAGCGGAGGAGCTCGCGCAACCCATTGTGGAAGTTGCGCCAGCCCCCCCGCATCAGGCCCAGAAGAAGGGCACTAAGGGGCCTCCACGGACGGTCCCTGAGACGGCTTCTCCCCGTCCGCTGCCCCCGGGTACGGCGAACACAGTCGCCAGCTACTCGGAGGCGGTGAAACGGGGAAAAAAGAAGAAAAAGAGGAAGGGGAAGGCTGCCCCGACCTCGGCGCCTGCGGCACCGGCAAAGAAGTCTTTGCCGGGGCAGGGGGCGCCGGGGCCGGTGGCATCCAAGTCGAGCCCAAGAGGGGCGGGAGGGAGGGGGCCTGGAGCGCCAGCGCCCAACAAGTTGCGCCTCCCTCGCTCCTCGGCAGTCGTTCTGCAGTTGCAGCCGGAAGCCGAGGGGCGGGGGCGGAGCTACCAGGAGGTCCTGACCGAGGCTCGGGCAAAAATAAATTTGTCCGAACTCGGTGTCAGCGACATCCGACTCCGGTGCGGCGCCACTGGGGCGCGCATACTGGAGTTGCCAGGGGCGACAAGCGGCGAGAAGGCAGATGCCCTCGCCGCCGCGATCCGCAGTGTCTTCCCCGCTGAGGATCTACGGGTCACCAGGCCGGTCAAATGCGCAGAATTGCGCATTTCCGGCCTGGATGACTCGGTCACCAGCGGGGAAGTCGCTGCGAGGGTCGCCCAGTCTGGAGACTGTCCGTTGGGGTCCGTCTCAGTCGGAGAAATCCGACTAGGCCCCTCCGGCACTGGCGGCGTCTGGGTGCGGTGCCCAGTGGCAGCCGCTAAGGCGCTGGCGCTGAAAGGGCGCCTATTGGTGGGGTGGGTGTCGGCAAGGGTTGTCTTGCTGGCACATCGGCCTATGCGGTGCTTCCGCTGTCTGCATGCTGGGCATGCGGGGCGGACATGCACCGCAGAGGTCGACAGAAGCGGCTTGTGCTACCGCTGCGGCCAGTCTGGCCACACAGCGGCGAAGTGCAGTAGCCAGCCCCGGTGCATCCTGTGTGCTGAGGCTGGCAAATCGGCGGGGCACCGTTTGGGGTCATCTTCGTGTGGCGCACCCAAGCGGGGTCCGAGGCGTGCGCCTAAGACGACCGGAGTGGCTCCGGTCGCCGTCGGTGCTGCCCGGCCCATGGCTGGGCAAGAGTCACCCGCGACGGTGGCACAGGCAGGGACAGCCCGTTCCCGCGACCCTCTGCTTTCAGAGGGAGCGATGGACGCGTGCTGATACCCCCTCACCCACCTTCGTTGCTCCTGGGGGCGTCCCGTGGGGACGGGCGTCCCCATTAAAAGGAGCACGAGGAAGAAAGGCGCGCTCCGGACGTCCCGGCGCGCCTTTACCTGAGTCGGTCGCCTCCTGGGAGGCGACGTCGCGGCGGGGGCGCGGATTTGCGACAGCGGTTACCGTTCCCCCGCCAACGCGCGACTGAGAAGGGATGCCGTGGAGTTTTAGCCGGTCGGAGCCCGGCATAACCACCCGCCGTCCCCACGGTGGGTGGTACGCGATGTCCTGTCTAACAGCGTTTCTCCACGTAAAAAAAAAAAAAAAAAAAAAAGGTTAGGTTTGGACGATCAGACGAATCGTTAGGTGGGGGTGAGGGGGGTCCGCCCCTGGATCCAAGGGCCCCCAAAACAAGACAACGCATGGCCATGGAAACGGACATTAGCTTGGACACGAGTACGTGCCCACTGAACAGCGGAAAAGTGAGAGAGGAGAGTCGGGGTGAACCGGATGAGGTGGCTAACTTGGCTGCGACTGGAGGCGTCACTACCACAAGTTACGACTCTTGTGGCAGCGAGCTTGCTAGCCCATGTCGCCCAGTACAGAGGCATCATTCTCTGGCCCGCCTCACTTTTGGGTTAACCGAGTCGGACTCGACGTCTGCTGACCCACCTGAGCCCATCCTGGATGACGACATATTTAGGCCCAGGAAGAGCCTGGCGCGGTCGCCCCCGGAGAAGAGTCCGACTACATTCTACTCTCCGATGGCGAGCACGCCAGCCCAACAGAAGAGGAAGCGGCAGTCGCCTATTAAAACACCCTCGGCTGACCTAGAGGCACTCGAGCGCGAGGAGGAAGCGTGCTGGCTCTCCGTGGCTGAGAAGGTGGACGCGCTTAACGAGATGGTGTGTGCAAAGACTGGCCCTTACCGCAGTACAGCCAGTAACATCAAAACTGCGGTAAAGGACACCAAAGGTCTTTGCCTCAAAATTAAGGACACACGCATCAGGCTCCTCGTGGCTCGCCTTAAAAAAGAGGAGGAAAAGGAGCGCACGCCCAAAAGACCACGGAAGGCAGCGGAACAGGCGGAGAAGGCTACTTCCGTGTCACCCGGGCAGGCGGGCGTTGAGGCTGGCACCAACACATCCATGGTTAGCCAACTCACGGGTCCGGAATGGGACCATTACATGGGTTTCCCTCCCGAACTGCCAACCGCCAGACTTCCCTCTGTGGCGTCTATTGAGGACGCCACTCGGAAAAGGAAAGGGCTCCTAGTCGAGTCCGCCTCGGAACTCTCCGAGGACGGGCTCGATATGGACACGGACGGGACCCCCTCTCGCTCGGCTTCTTCTGCGGGGCCGAGCAAAAGAGGAAGAAAAGGACCCCGCACTTCCAAGCGCGGAGTCCCCAACAAGGAAGACTACATTAAGGCGCCGGCCGAGCTAACGGATGAGGCTGTCGCTGATCAAATGGGCAGCGTAACGGCCGCTATGAGGGCAACCGTTGGCTCGACGGTCGAGGCCAGTGAAGAGACGGCCGCCCAGCTCAGGAGCCTGGTGGCGGATCAGACCCGTAACATGTCTGCCCTCATAGGGAAGTGCAGCAACATCAAGGGTACGGTCTGCCGCCAGATGAAGGAAGCAGTTGCGGCGATAAGGGACGTCAACGAGGTCCTTGCTTGCCGCACTGCCACTGACGAGACAAGGAGGTTGGCGAACCAAAACGCCTCCCTCCTCGCGGAGCTGGCCCAGCTCCGCAAGGATGTAGAATGCCTTCGTGCTGAAGCGGCGAAGGCGAGGACGGAGAACAGGCCCGGGCCAGCACCGGACGCCCCTCTCCCCTCGGACCTGTCGGCCTCGCTCATGCGTGAGCTGAGACCGATGATTTTTGAGGTGGTGGAGGCAAGGCTTGCCCCTGAACGACCTCGCCCGTCGCTCCAGCACGAGAGGCGAGCGGCAGCAGCCGCGACACCGGCACCGACAACCTCAGCGCCGGCTGCCACTGCCTCCACTCCGGCTTTCTCGCCTGTGGCCAAAAAGAAAAAGGCCAAAGTGCCCTCAATGGCGGCCCAGGAGGCGGCTGCGGCGGCTAAGGCCGGCGCTGCGAGTGTTTCTTCCCACCCTACTCCCGCTGCTACGCCGTCAGCGACGTACAGTGAAGTTGTGAAGAAAAAGGGTGGGAAGACTAAGAAAAAGGAGGGGAAGAATAAGGGGGCAGCCCCTACGACCAAGCCCAAACCCGGGGGGAAACTGCCGCCAAGTAGGGCGCCCCCCAAAGGGTCCAAAGGGGCGGCGCAGACTAAGGCTGCCCCCATAGTACCAAAGTTGCGCACCCCGCGCTCGGCCGCAGTGGTAATCACACTACTGCCAGAGGCCGAGCAGCGGGGACGCAACTATAGGGAGGTGCTGACCGAGGCCAGAGCCAAAGTTAACGTTGGCAGCCTCGGCATCACCTCCCTAAAGATAAGGGAAGCGGCGACCGGGGCCCGCGTCCTAGAGGTAGCCGGGGCGACCAGCGGCAGTATGGCGGATGCCCTTGCCGCCGAACTCAAGAAAGTCCTCCCAGCGGAGGACGTTCAGATCTCCAGGCCCTTGAAATGCGCAGAACTGCGCGTCACGGGCCTGGACGATTCTGTATCGAGCGGTGAGGTGGCCGCTGCGGTCGCCCAGCTTGGAGGATGCCCCGTGGAGTCTATCCGATGCGGAGAAGTCCGCAAGGCTCAGTCGGGGGTGGGCTCCACGTGGGTTAAGGCCCCGGTCAATGTAGCCAAAAAGGCGGCGGCTGCGGGCCGTCTGCTCGTTGGCTGGGTGTCGGCAAGGGTTCAGCTCCTGCAGCCGAGACCCCTGCGCTGTTTCCGCTGCCTCCAAAGAGGCCATGTGGGCCGAACATGCAGCGCGGGGGTCGACCGCAGCGGGCTATGCTTCCGCTGCGGCCAACCCGGCCACAAAGCGGCCCAATGTTCCGCAGAGCCTCGGTGCGTCATTTGCGCCGAGGCCGGAAAACCGGCGGGACATCGTGTAGGGGCCCCTTCGTGTAAGGCCCCCACAGTGAGAAAAGCGCCCAAAGCTAAAGCAGCCGACCGGACCTCGGCTGCTGGCGCCCAGCCCAGCGCTGGCCCTGAGGAAGCAATGGTAACCTAAGGGGTAAATGGCCCATCGCTTCCTTCAGGCGAACATAAACCACTGCGCCGCTGCCCAGGACCTGCTTGTCCAAAGCGCGGCGCAGTGGGCAATTGATGTGACCGTGGCTGCCGAGCCCTACTATATCCCCCCCAGAGATAATTGGTTTGGGGATCTGAGGGGTTCGGTAGCCATTTTCGGTAGTCAGGCCAGCGACGCGCCCCTTAGCCTCATTGGCAGAGGCGACGGGTACGTCGCTGTATCTACAGGGGAAACCGTCGTGGTCGGGGTGTATTTCTCCCCCAACAAGACTCTCGCCGAGTTCGAGACATTCCTTGACAGGGTGGGCTCCACTATAAGGTCCCTGCCCTGTCCGGTGGTCTTCCTGGGGGATCTCAACGCCAAATCTATGGCGTGGGGATGTCCCAGAACGGATGTCTTCGGTGAGACGTTGGAGGAGTGGGCGGCGAACGTCGGCCTCGGTATAGCAAACCGAGGCTCGATAAACACGTGTGTCCGTCAGCAGGGGGGGTCCATTGTGGACGTAACGTTCACTTCCCCTGCCATCGGACACAGAGTCCGGGACTGGACAGTCCTGGAGGGGGTGGAGACCCTGTCGGATCATCTTTATATAAGATTTGACCTCTCCACCCCTGCCGGCATCCCGGACTCACGCCGCCCCACGAGGCACACCCCGTCCCCCCCGAGATGGGCGTTGAAAAGTCTGGATACAGACTTGCTGATGGAAGCTTCCATCGTCAAGGCTTGGCTTGAATATCCAGCCGAGCCTGTGGAGGTCGAAGAGGAGGCGGCCTGGTTCCGGGACACAATGACCGACGTTTGTGACGCGGCCATGCCCCGAGTCAGGCCTCGACCTCCCGCGCGTCGGGTGTACTGGTGGTCGCAAGAGATTGCAGTTCTCCGTAGGAGCTGCGTAGATGCGCGACGCCAGTACACCAGGAGCCGCAGACGGCGGCTCCGAGACGCGACGGTGGAAGCCGATCTGTACAGGGCCTACAAAGAGAGGAAAAAGGCCCTGCAGATCGCCATCAGCGAGGCCAAGACCCGAGCGAGAGAGGAGTTCTTGGAGACTCTCAACCACGATCCATGGGGGCGCCCGTACAAGGCGGTGCGGAAAAAACTTCGCTCCGCGGCGCCCCCAGTTACGCAGAGTCTCCAACCCCAACTACTGGAGAGGGTGGTGTCCGCACTGTTTCCCAGTGCAAATGACCACCCTCTGCCACAAATGAACCCCCACCTGGACAACTCAGAGGGGGATTCTGACAACGGGGTGCCGGCTGTTTCACCGGCAGAACTAAGCGCGGCCGTTCTCCGTCTCCGGGGCAAAACTACTGCCCCGGGGCCAGACGGTATCCCCGGCCGCGCGTGGGTCTTGGCTTCCAACGCCCTAGGGGACCGGCTCGGCAGGCTTCTCAATGCCTGCCTTGAGTCGGGACGGTTTCCCCGCCAGTGGAAGACGGGCAGTCTCGTCCTGCTTAAGAAAGAGGGACGCCCCGCGGATTCACCCTCCGCATACCGCCCCATAGTGCTGCTGGATGAGGTGGCGAAACTGTTTGAGCGAGTCATCGCTCGCCGCCTCATCGAGCACCTACGGGAGGTGGGACCTGACCTGGCAGACAGCCAGTATGGTTTCCGAGAGGGCCGGTCGACAATAGACGCAATCCAACGCGTCCGGGCCCTCTCGGACCAGGCGACGACTCGGGGCGGAGTGGCCTTGGCGGTGTCTCTTGACATCGCCAACGCCTTTAACACTCTGCCCTGGAGCTGCATCAGGGAGGCACTCCGCTATCATCGGGTGCCTCCGTACCTTAGGCAGATCGTCGGGTCCTACCTCCAGGACAGGCACATCACTTGCGTGGGGCGGAACAACAACATCCTGCGGAGGGAAATGGAGTGCGGTGTTCCACAGGGGTCGGTACTTGGGCCTCTCCTGTGGAACATCGGATATGATTGGGTTCTGCGGGGCTCTCCTCCCCCGGGCCTTGACGTCATCTGTTATGCAGATGACACACTGGTGGTGGCCCGGGGCAAGGATTACAGAGAGGCTGCCCGTCTTGCCACTCTAGGAGTGGCACAGGCCGTCGGCAGGATAAGGCAATTGGGGCTCGGGGTGGCGCTGGAAAAATCCGAGGCCATATGTTTCCACGGGCCTCGGGCGCGCCCACCTTCTGGCTCCTATATTGCCGTTAGTGGTGTCCGGATCGAGGTCGGGTCCAATATGAAGTACTTGGGACTCGTCCTCGATAGCCGCTGGAATTTCCGCGAGCACTTCAGCCGCTTGTCCCCCAAGCTCATTCGGGCAGCCGGTGCGCTCAGCACGTTGCTGCCCAATCTTGGGGGACCGAGTGCTAATTGCCGCCGCCTATACTTGGGGGTGGTGCGATCCATGGCCCTGTACGGGGCCCCAATCTGGGCGGATACTCTGACGGCCCATGCCAGGACCCTTCTGCGAAGACCGCAACGGGTCCTAGCCGTCAGAGTAGTACGAGGTTATCGCACCATCTCTTATGAGGCGGCGTGCGTCCTGGCGGGGTCTCCCCCCTGGGATCTTGAGGCGGACCTCCTCTCGTCACTATACTCGTGGCGGGCGGAGTGTCGTGCCAGGGGGGAATATCCCCCGCCAAGGGCGATTGAAGCGCGGAGATTCCATCTCCGACAGGCAATGATGGAAAGATGGGTGAATAGGCTGGCAGCTCCATCTGCCGGCCTAAGAACTGTCGGAGCTGTCCGTCCCGTTCTAAAACAATGGACGGACAGGCGGAAGGGCACCACTTCCTTCCGGCTGACGCAGGTGCTTTCCGGACATGGTTGTTTCGGTAAGTACCTGTGCAAGATTGCCGGAAGGGAGCCGACGGCCTCGTGCCACCACTGTGGAACCTGCGATGAGGACACGGCGCAGCACACTCTCGAAGAGTGCTCAGCCTGGGCCGAGCAGCGCCGCGTCCTCATCGCGGAAATAGGAAGGGATCTTTCGCTGCCCACCGTCGTCTCAACTATGGTGGGTAGCGAAAGCGCATGGGCGGCGGTTCTCTCCTTCTGCGAGGACGTCATCTCGCAGAAGGAGACCGCGGAGCGGGAAAGGGAGCAGTCAGCGTCCGCCCCTCCCAATCGCCGCCCCAGAAGACGGGGTAGGAGGCGAGACGTAGGTGGCCTCCAACCCCCGTAGTGAGGTCCTCTGGGCGGTAGAGCGGGGCACTCTACCGTCCAAGAGTGATAGGACCTCGGGTAGGTAAGTGGCGCGTTAGGTGTTCCGGCGCGCCACTATTATTTCTGTTCTGCAGGTCTCTGCTTCCCTGAGAAGGGGCCCGCATAAAGCGGGCCAGCGCCGTCGGGGCCGCGGAGCATGCGAGAGCGATTCCCGCGGCCCTGACGTAAGGCGCTGAGGAGGAACACCCCAGGGTTTTTAGTGGGTAGATCGCCCTTGTCAGGGCGGAGTCCCACATAATCATCGCCTGCCCCAGGGCGGTGGTATGCATAAAGCATTTTCCCTGGGTCAAAAAAAAAAAAAAAAAAAAAAAAAAAAAAAGGTTAGGTTAGGTTAGGTTAGGTTAGGTTAGGTTAGGTTAGGTTAGGTTAGGTTAGGTTAGGTTAGGTTAGGTTAGGTTAGGTTAGGTTAGGTTCCCCCCCGAATTGGGTTCCCGCCTTGTCGTGGCGGGGGGGCTTAGTAACCGTGGACTGTCCACCCACGGTGAAGCCAAGAGGAACCCAGAGGCGGGCCAGAATGCCGGCGAGTGCGGCGCCGTTGATTTCATCCGGCGCCGCGCCCGGCATGAGGCACCGGGAGGGGGCCGTCTCACCGACTTGTTGGGGGCAAGTTCGGCTCGAGGCGGCCCATGTAGGTGGCGCTGTCGTCCTCCGGGGCGGCGGCGCGACTGAGGCGGGCCGCGGTGGCTCGGGGAGCACCGCGGCTGAGGGTTAGAGGCCGTGGAGATGTTTTTCCTCTGCGGCCTCGACGGGGCCGCCCCGGTGATTGGCGGCGTGGAGGGGCTGCGGGGGGAGGGGAGTGCTGGCGCGGAGCTAGTCGGCCCTCCTCACTCCCTGCGGCCGTCGTGGTGGGCGGCGGGGCCACGGACCTGACCCGTCGCAGGGGGCCTCGGGCGCCGGTCATGGGCCCGACCGGCGTCCTTTGCACAAGGTCCCCGAGAAGGAGGAGGACGGCGGTGCGTCGCGTGTTCCGGCGCATCGTCGTCATTCTGAGGGGCACTCGTGCCCCTCGAGGAGGAGCCCGGCGACGGGCTGGCGCCGTCGGGGCTGCGGAGCATGCGAAAGCGATTCCCGTGGCCCCGGCAACAGGCGCGGAGGAGGAACACCCCAGGGTTTTTAGTGGGTAGCATTCCCTCCCTTTTCAGGGCGGGTTGCCCTTTTCAGGGCAGAGTCCCACATAACCATCGCCCCGGCCCGGGGGCGGTGGTATGCATAAAGCATTTTCCCTGGGTCAAAAAAAAAAAAAAAAAAAAAAAAAAAAAAAAAGGTTAGGTTAGGTTAGGTTAGGTTAGGTTAGGTTAGGTTAGGTTAGGTTAGGTTAGGTTAGGTTAGGTTAGGTTAGGTTAGGTTAGGTTAGGTTAGGTTAGGTTAGGTTAGGTTAGGTTAGGTTAGGTTAGGTTAGGTTAGGTTAGGTTAGGTTAGGTTAGGTTAGGTTAGGTCAGGTTAGGTTAGGTTAGGTTAGGTTAGGTTAGGTTAGGTTAGGTTAGGTTAGGTTAGGTTAGGTTAGGTTAGGTTAGGTTAGGTTAGGTTAGGTTAGGTTAGGTTAGGTTAGGTTAGGTTAGGTTAGGTTAGGTTAGGTTAGGTTAGGTTAGGTTAGGTTAGGTTAGGTTAGGTTAGGTTAGGTTAGGTTAGGTTAGGTTAGGTTAGGTTAGGTTAGGTTAGGTTAGGTTAGGTTAGGTTAGGTTAGGTTAGGTTAGGTTAGGTTAGGTTAGGTTAGGTTAGGTTAGGTTAGGTTAGGTTAGGTTAGGTTAGGTTAGGTTAGGTTAGGTTAGGTTAGGTTAGGTTAGGTTAGGTTAGGTTAGGTTAGGTTAGGTTAGGTTAGGTTAGGTTAGGTTAGGTTAGGTTAGGTTAGGTTAGGTTAGGTTAGGTTAGGTTAGGTTAGGTTAGGTTAGGTTAGGTTAGGTTAGGTTAGGTTAGGTTAGGTTAGGTTAGGTTAGGTTAGGTTAGGTTAGGTTAGGTTAGGTTAGGTTAGGTTAGGTTAGGTTAGGTTAGGTTAGGTTAGGTTAGGTTAGGTTAGGTTAGGTTAGGTTAGGTTAGGTTAGGTTAGGTTAGGTTAGGTTAGGTTAGGTTAGGTTAGGTTAGGTTAGGTTAGGTTAGGTTAGGTTAGGTTAGGTTAGGTTAGGTTAGGTTAGGTTAGGTTAGGTTAGGTTAGGTTAGGTTAGGTTAGGTTAGGTTAGGTTAGGTTAGGTTAGGTTAGGTTAGGTTAGGTTAGGTTAGGTTAGGTTAGGTTAGGTTAGGTTAGGTTAGGTTAGGTTAGGTTAGGTTAGGTTAGGTTAGGTTAGGTTAGGTTAGGTTAGGTTAGGTTAGGTTAGGTTAGGTTAGGTTAGGTTAGGTTAGGTTAGGTTAGGTTAGGTTAGGTTAGGTTAGGTTAGGTTAGGTTAGGTTAGGTTAGGTTAGGTTAGGTTAGGTTAGGTTAGGTTAGGTTAGGTTAGGTTAGGTTAGGTTAGGTTAGGTTAGGTTAGGTTAGGTTAGGTTAGGTTAGGTTAGGTTAGGTTAGGTTAGGTTAGGTTAGGTTAGGTTAGGTTAGGTTAGGTTAGGTTAGGTTAGGTTAGGTTAGGTTAGGTTAGGTTAGGTTAGGTTAGGTTAGGTTAGGTTAGGTTAGGTTAGGTTAGGTTAGGTTAGGTTAGGTTAGGTTAGGTTAGGTTAGGTTAGGTTAGGTTAGGTTAGGTTAGGTTAGGTTAGGTTAGGTTAGGTTAGGTTAGGTTAGGTTAGGTTAGGTTAGGTTAGGTTAGGTTAGGTTAGGTTAGGTTAGGTTAGGTTAGGTTAGGTTAGGTTAGGTTAGGTTAGGTTAGGTTAGGTTAGGTTAGGTTAGGTTAGGTTAGGTTAGGTTAGGTTAGGTTAGGTTAGGTTAGGTTAGGTTAGGTTAGGTTAGGTTAGGTTAGGTTAGGTTAGGTTAGGTTAGGTTAGGTTAGGTTAGGTTAGGTTAGGTTAGGTTAGGTTAGGTTAGGTTAGGTTAGGTTAGGTTAGGTTAGGTTAGGTTAGGTTAGGTTAGGTTAGGTTAGGTTAGGTTAGGTTAGGTTAGGTTAGGTTAGGTTAGGTTAGGTTAGGTTAGGATAGGTTAGGTTAGGTTAGGTTAGGTTAGGTTAGGTTAGGTTAGGTTAGGTTAGGTTAGGTTAGGTTAGGTTAGGTTAGGTTAGGTTAGGTTAGGTTAGGTTAGGTTAGGTTAGGTTAGGTTAGGTTAGGTTAGGTTAGGTTAGGTTAGGTTAGGTTAGGTTAGATTAGGTTAGGTTAGGTTAGGTTAGGTTAGGTTAGGTTAGGTTAGGTTAGGTTAGGTTAGGTTAGGTTAGGTTAGGTTAGGTTAGGTTAGGTTAGGTTAGGTTAGGTTAGGTTAGGTTAGGTTAGGTTAGGTTAGGTTAGGTTAGGTTAGGTTAGGTTAGGTTAGGTTAGGTTAGGTTAGGTTAGGTTAGGTTAGGTTAGGTTAGGTTAGGATAGGTTAGGTTAGGTTAGGTTAGGTTAGGTTAGGTTAGGTTAGGTTAGGTTAGGTTAGGTTAGGTTAGGTTAGGTTAGGTTAGGTTAGGTTAGGTTAGGTTAGGTTAGGTTAGGTTAGGTTAGGTTAGGTTAGGTTAGGTTAGGTTAGGTTAGGTTAGGTTAGGTTAGGTTAGGTTAGGTTAGGTTAGGTTAGGTTAGGTTAGGTTAGGTTAGGTTAGGTTAGGTTAGGTTAGGTTAGGTTAGGTTAGGTTAGGTTAGGTTAGGTTAGGTTAGGTTAGGTTAGGTTAGGTTAGGTTAGGTTAGGTTAGGTTAGGTTAGGTTAGGTTAGGTTAGGTTAGGTTAGGTTAGGTTAGGTTAGGTTAGGTTAGGTTAGGTTAGGTTAGGTTAGGTTAGGTTAGGTTAGGTTAGGTTAGGTTAGGTTAGGTTAGGTTAGGTTAGGTTAGGTTAGGTTAGGTTAGGTTAGGTTAGGTTAGGTTAGGTTAGGTTAGGTTAGGTTAGGTTAGGTTAGGTTAGGTTAGGTTAGGTTAGGTTAGGTTAGGTTAGGTTAGGTTAGGTTAGGTTAGGTTAGGTTAGGTTAGGTTAGGTTAGGTTAGGTTAGGTTAGGTTAGGTTAGGTTAGGTTAGGTTAGGTTAGGTTAGGTTAGGTTAGGTTAGGTTAGGTTAGGTTAGGTTAGGTTAGGTTAGGTTAGGTTAGGTTAGGTTAGGTTAGGTTAGGTTAGGTTAGGTTAGGTTAGGTTAGGTTAGGTTAGGTTAGGTTAGGTTAGGTTAGGTTAGGTTAGGTTAGGTTAGGTTAGGTTAGGTTAGGTTAGGTTAGGTTAGGTTAGGTTAGGTTAGGTTAGGTTAGGTTAGGTTAGGTTAGGTTAGGTTAGGTTAGGTTAGGTTAGGTTAGGTTAGGTTAGGTTAGGTTAGGTTAGGTTAGGTTAGGTTAGGTTAGGTTAGGTTAGGTTAGGTTAGGTTAGGTTAGGTTAGGTTAGGTTAGGTTAGGTTAGGTTAGGTTAGGTTAGGTTAGGTTAGGTTAGGTTAGGTTAGGATAGGTTAGGTTAGGTTAGGTTAGGTTAGGTTAGGTTAGGTTAGGTTAGGTTAGGTTAGGTTAGGTTAGGTTAGGTTAGGTTAGGTTAGGTTAGGTTAGGTTAGGTTAGGTTAGGTTAGGTTAGGTTAGGTTAGGTTAGGTTAGGTTAGGTTAGGTTAGGTTAGGTTAGGTTAGGTTAGGTTAGGTTAGGTTAGGTTAGGTTAGGTTAGGTTAGGTTAGGTTAGGTTAGGTTAGGTTAGGTTAGGTTAGGTTAGGTTAGGTTAGGTTAGGTTAGGTTAGGTTAGGTTAGGTTAGGTTAGGTTAGGTTAGGTTAGGTTAGGTTAGGTTAGGTTAGGTTAGGTTAGGTTAGGTTAGGTTAGGTTAGGTTAGGTTAGGTTAGGTTAGAGGTTAGGTTAGGTTAGGTTAGGTTAGGTTAGGTTAGGTTAGGTTAGGTTAGGTTAGGTTAGGTTAGGTTAGGTTAGGTTAGGTTAGGTTAGGTTAGGTTAGGTTAGGTTAGGTTAGGTTAGGTTAGGTTAGGTTAGGTTAGGTTAGGTTAGGTTAGGTTAGGTTAGGTTAGGTTAGGTTAGGTTAGGTTAGGTTAGGTTAGGTTAGGTTAGGTTAGGTTAGGTTAGGTTAGGTTAGGTTAGGTTAGGTTAGGTTAGGTTAGGTTAGGTTAGGTTAGGTTAGGTTAGGTTAGGTTAGGTTAGGTTAGGTTAGGTTAGGTTAGGTTAGGTTAGGTTAGGTTAGGTTAGGTTAGGTTAGGTTAGGTTAGGTTAGGTTAGGTTAGGTTAGGTTAGGTTAGGTTAGGTTAGGTTAGGTTAGGTTAGGTTAGGTTAGGTTAGGTTAGGTTAGGTTAGGTTAGGTTAGGTTAGGTTAGGTTAGGTTAGGTTAGGTTAGGTTAGGTTAGGTTAGGTTAGGTTAGGTTAGGTTAGGTTAGGTTAGGTTAGGTTAGGTTAGGTTAGGTTAGGTTAGGTTAGGTTAGGTTAGGTTAGGTTAGGTTAGGTTAGGTTAGGTTAGGTTAGGTTAGGTTAGGTTAGGTTAGGTTAGGTTAGGTTAGGTTAGGTTAGGTTAGGTTAGGTTAGGTTAGGTTAGGTTAGGTTAGGTTAGGTTAGGTTAGGTTAGGTTAGGTTAGGTTAGATTAGGTTAGGTTAGGTTAGGTTAGGTTAGGTTAGGTTAGGTTAGGTTAGGTTAGGTTAGGTTAGGTTAGGTTAGGTTAGGTTAGGTTAGGTTAGGTTAGGTTAGGTTAGGATAGGTTAGGTTAGGTTAGGTTAGGTTAGGTTAGGTTAGGTTAGGTTAGGTTAGGTTAGGTTAGGTTAGGTTAGGTTAGGTTAGGTTAGGTTAGGTTAGGTTAGGTTAGGTTAGGTTAGGTTAGGTTAGGTTAGGTTAGGTTAGGTTAGGTTAGGTTAGGTTAGGTTAGGTTAGGTTAGGTTAGGTTAGGTTAGGTTAGGTTAGGTTAGGTTAGGTTAGGTTAGGTTAGGTTAGGTTAGGTTAGGTTAGGTTAGGTTAGGTTAGGTTAGGTTAGGTTAGGTTAGGTTAGGTTAGGTTAGGTTAGGTTAGGTTAGGTTAGGTTAGGTTAGGTTAGGTTAGGTTAGGTTAGGTTAGGTTAGGTTAGGTTAGGTTAGGTTAGGTTAGGTTAGGTTAGGTTAGGTTAGGTTAGGTTAGGTTAGGTTAGGTTAGGTTAGGTTAGGTTAGGTTAGGTTAGGTTAGGTTAGGTTAGGTTAGGTTAGGTTAGGTTAGGTTAGGTTAGGTTAGGTTAGGTTAGGTTAGGTTAGGTTAGGTTAGGTTAGGTTAGGTTAGGTTAGGTTAGGTTAGGTTAGGTTAGGTTAGGTTAGGTTAGGTTAGGTTAGGTTAGGTTAGGTTAGGTTAGGTTAGGTTAGGTTAGGTTAGGTTAGGTTAGGTTAGGTTAGGTTAGGTTAGGTTAGGTTAGGTTAGGTTAGGTTAGGTTAGGTTAGGTTAGGTTAGGTTAGGTTAGGTTAGGTTAGGTTAGGTTAGGTCAGGTTAGGTTAGGTTAGGTTAGGTTAGGTTAGGTTAGGTTAGGTTAGGTTAGGTTAGGTTAGGTTAGGTTAGGTTAGGTTAGGTTAGGTTAGGTTAGGTTAGGTTAGGTTAGGTTAGGTTAGGTTAGGTTAGGTTAGGTTAGGTTAGGTTAGGTTAGGTTAGGTTAGGTTAGGTTAGGTTAGGTTAGGTTAGGTTAGGTTAGGTTAGGTTAGGATAGGTTAGGTTAGGTTAGGTTAGGTTAGGTTAGGTTAGGTTAGGTTAGGTTAGGTTAGGTTAGGTTAGGTTAGGTTAGGTTAGGTTAGGTTAGGTTAGGTTAGGTTAGGTTAGGTTAGGTTAGGTTAGGTTAGGTTAGGTTAGGTTAGGTTAGGTTAGGTTAGGTTAGGTTAGGTTAGGTTAGGTTAGGTTAGGTTAGGTTAGGTTAGGTTAGGTTAGGTTAGGTTAGGTTAGGTTAGGTTAGGTTAGGTTAGGTTAGGTTAGGTTAGGTTAGGTTAGGTTAGGTTAGGTTAGGTTAGGTTAGGTTAGGTTAGGTTAGGTTAGGTTAGGTTAGGTTAGGTTAGGTTAGGTTAGGTTAGGTTAGGTTAGGTTAGGTTAGGTTAGGTTAGGTTAGGTTAGGTTAGGTTAGGTTACGGTTAGGTTAGGTTAGGTTAGGTTAGGTTAGGTTAGGTTAGGTTAGGTTAGGTTAGGTTAGGTTAGGTTAGGTTAGGTTAGGTTAGGTTAGGTTAGGTTAGGTTAGGTTAGGTTAGGTTAGGTTAGGTTAGGTTAGGTTAGGTTAGGTTAGGTTAGGTTAGGTTAGGTTAGGTTAGGTTAGGTTAGGTTAGGTTAGGTTAGGTTAGGTTAGGTTAGGTTAGGTTAGGTTAGGTTAGGTTAGGTTAGGTTAGGTTAGGTTAGGTTAGGTTAGGTTAGGTTAGGTTAGGTTAGGTTAGGTTAGGTTAGGTTAGGTTAGGTTAGGTTAGGTTAGGTTAGGTTAGGTTAGGTTAGGTTAGGTTAGGTTAGGTTAGGTTAGGTTAGGTTAGGTTAGGTTAGGTTAGGTTAGGTTAGGTTAGGTTAGGTTAGGTTAGGTTAGGTTAGGTTAGGTTAGGTTAGATTAGGTTAGGTTAGGTTAGGTTAGGTTAGGTTAGGTTAGGTTAGGTTAGGTTAGGTTAGGTTAGGTTAGGTTAGGTTAGGTTAGGTTAGGTTAGGTTAGGTTAGGTTAGGTTAGGTTAGGTTAGGTTAGGTTAGGTTAGGTTAGGTTAGGTTAGGTTAGGTTAGGTTAGGTTAGGTTAGGTTAGGTTAGGTTAGGTTAGGTTAGGTTAGGTTAGGTTAGGTTAGGTTAGGTTAGGTTAGGTTAGGTTAGGTTAGGTTAGGTTAGGTTAGGTTAGGTTAGGTTAGGTTAGGTTAGGTTAGGTTAGGTTAGGTTAGGTTAGGTTAGGTTAGGTTAGGTTAGGTTAGGTTAGGTTAGGTTAGGTTAGGTTAGGTTAGGTTAGGTTAGGTTAGGTTAGGTTAGGTTAGGTTAGGTTAGGTTAGGTTAGGTTAGGTTAGGTTAGGTTAGGTTAGGTTAGGTTAGGTTAGGTTAGGTTAGGTTAGGTTAGGTTAGGTTAGGTTAGGTTAGGTTAGGTTAGGTTAGGTTAGGTTAGGTTAGGTTAGGTTAGGTTAGGTTAGGTTAGGTTAGGTTAGGTTAGGTTAGGTTAGGTTAGGTTAGGTTAGGTTAGGTTAGGTTAGGTTAGGTTAGGTTAGGTTAGGTTAGGTTAGGTTAGGTTAGGTTAGGTTAGGTTAGGTTAGGTTAGGTTAGGTTAGGTTAGGTTAGGTTAGGTTAGGTTAGGTTAGGTTAGGTTAGGTTAGGTTAGGTTAGGTTAGGTTAGGTTAGGTTAGGTTAGGTTAGGTTAGGTTAGGTTAGGTTAGGTTAGGTTAGGTTAGGTTAGGTTAGGTTAGGTTAGGTTAGGTTAGGTTAGGTTAGGTTAGGTTAGGTTAGGTTAGGTTAGGTTAGGTTAGGTTAGGTTAGGTTAGGTTAGGTTAGGTTAGGTTAGGTTAGGTTAGGTTAGGTTAGGTTAGGTTAGGTTAGGTTAGGTTAGGTTAGGTTAGGTTAGGTTAGGTTAGGTTAGGTTAGGTTAGGTTAGGTTAGGTTAGGTTAGGTTAGGTTAGGTTAGGTTAGGTTAGGTTAGGTTAGGTTAGGTTAGGTTAGGTTAGGTTAGGTTAGGTTAGGTTAGGTTAGGTTAGGTTAGGTTAGGTTAGGTTAGGTTAGGTTAGGTTAGGTTAGGTTAGGTTAGGTTAGGTTAGGTTAGGTTAGGTTAGGTTAGGTTAGGTTAGGTTAGGTTAGGTTAGGTTAGGTTAGGTTAGGTTAGGTTAGGTTAGGTTAGGTTAGGTTAGGTTAGGTTAGGTTAGGTTAGGTTAGGTTAGGTTAGGTTAGGTTAGGTTAGGTTAGGTTAGGTTAGGTTAGGTTAGGTTAGGTTAGGTTAGGTTAGGTTAGGTTAGGTTAGGTTAGGTTAGGTTAGGTTAGGTTAGGTTAGGTTAGGTTAGGTTAGGTTAGGTTAGGTTAGGTTAGGTTAGGTTAGGTTAGGTTAGGTTAGGTTAGGTTAGGTTAGGTTAGGTTAGGTTAGGTTAGGTTAGGTTAGGTTAGGTTAGGTTAGGTTAGGTTAGGTTAGGTTAGGTTAGGTTAGGTTAGGTTAGGTTAGGTTAGGTTAGGTTAGGTTAGGTTAGGTTAGGTTAGGTTAGGTTAGGTTAGGTTAGGTTAGGTTAGGTTAGGTTAGGTTAGGTTAGGTTAGGTTAGGTTAGGTTAGGTTAGGTTAGGTTAGGTTAGGTTAGGTTAGGTTAGGTTAGGTTAGGTTAGGTTAGGTTAGGTTAGGTTAGGTTAGGTTAGGTTAGG